>CM075771.1:57071325-59471325 GCA_037974665.1 Ehretia macrophylla | reverse complement strand
ATCTATAAGCTTTTGTTGACAACTCTTGATCTTCCCTTCTATGACCAAAATCCACCAAAGCAATTCTAGTTGTGGGACTAGAATTTATATTAAGAAATAACTAGAAGAGTTTTTTCAAAAAAGGTTGAAGCCTACTCAAAAGAGATAAAAGAGAACTCTTGAAGAGTTGGTGCATTTTTTCAAAGCTGTAGGAAAGGTCTATTTATAGGAGAAGTGTCTGAGAAAAATCTCAAGGAAAATCAATGTGGGATTTCTTTTTTGTCAAACTTTCCATAACAGAAAAATCCTAAATAATTTTCCTATTTTTTTCTCCTCCTTTTTCCTTCTTTGGCCGAAAATCCTAGGCTAACTTAGCCCTGGACCCACACGTTTTCCTAGGGACACGAGCCAGGGTCCTGGCTCAACCCAAATGCTCTAATTAATTTTTTGTCCAATTATTTAATTTAATTCCAACTAAAAATTAAAAATAGAAACCCATTTCCAATAAAATAGAAAGTCTATTTTTAATATCTAATTGACAATTCAATTAAATACTTTATCTCATAGTTATTTACTATAATATAAATATTACTCAAAGGATTAATTGGCTAGAAAGAGGACCAAAAGACATACAACTAAGTGATAAAATGACCATTATGCCCCTCTATACTCACTCGTAGTCAAGACAGGTTCCATAATGTACTATCACTTCTTGAGCTGCATCTTAAACTCCTTAGATCCTCTGAATCCACCCTCCAACCATCCTCCCGGAGTTATCCACTTATCTAAGGGATCTACCCTTAAGTGTAACACCAAGTACAACAACTTGTCTTGCTACGCATAGATTAAGGATGATATAGTCTCTGATCAATTTAAGGGAGTGATTAATGTATAGACTCCTCATTGAAAATGCATGTTCCTTCTGATCAGGTCCTATACACCCAAACCATAGAGTTAGATGACCTAGAAATTAGACCATACCCATAATAGCTCAAAGTACAAGCACTCGACTTCGTCGGTTCATCCACAATCGCTTAAGATTAAGAGCTATGACCCACTTAGAAGCTCGTAGGTATAGGTGTAACTTTCCTTTGATAGTACGTATTCAAAGTACATACCTACGATGATCCATCCAATGCATACACATGCATAAGTGTAATAAGTCTGGAATAAATCCATGATCAAGGCAAATCACCCTTATCCAAAAGGGAACTTATTCCACTATGATATTTACCACAATAAAGTGTCCAACTTTACTACTAAGTCATGGACATAGTAATTCTGCTTATCAAGTAACCATGATTTAGACATTCTGTGCGTAACCACCCCGCACCTAAGTCAACACCTGAAGCAAGGACCTTTCATACATATACTAATACAGTCATCCATATAATAAATGAGAAAAGAACATGCTCACAACAATGAGATGATACTTTATTATTATTGCAAATATTCATATTACAGAAATGACAAGTGCTAGTGGTCTTTTGGGCATACCAATCCCAACAATGATTTCGTAGAATCAACCACAAAACTAGTTTCAATGACATAAGTAAAGTTTGTACCTTTATTTTTCTTGGCTAAGTACTTTGGGTAGTCCTGCTTCCATTGACCTTTCTAGCCACACTCGAAGTATTTTTCTCTGGGCTTATCACTTGCAACCCTCTTATTTTTCTGCCTATTACTGCCTCGGCCTTTGCCTTTGCCTTTACCTTTACCATTTCCCTATTTTTTCCTCTTCTTAAACTTCTTCCCTTTTGGATTTTGTCCAAAAGAGGATGCTTGGGCCATATAGGCTTGGCATTTAGGCAGCATGATTGCCTTTGTTGCCTGAAGCTTCTTCATTAGCTCTATCAGCCCTATATTCATCTTGCCCATGTTGTAATTGACCTTGAATTGGGCAAAAGATTCAAACAGTGTCTCGAGAATCATGTCCACCTTACTAATATTCTCAATTTGGTCCCCCAAGACTTCTGCGAGGTTAAAATTGTCCATCATCTTGAGAACGTGTTCTTCTACGGATGATCCCTCTGCCATCTTGGCTGTCATGATCTCCTTCATTGCGACTTGCTTTATAAGCCTATTCTTATATGAGAACATCTCAGTTAATGAGGTCATGATTTTAGCAACAATGGCTTTCCTCTCGTGTTGTACTAACAACACGTTAGACATTGAGGCTAGCATGTAGCACTTGGCCGTGCCATCTACCCTTTGCCATTTATCATGGGCCTCATATTCAGCATCAGTAGAATCATCCCTCAGTTGAGGGCAAGGCTGAGGCAAGACATACTTGTAACTGTCTGTGGTGAGTACTATGTGTGACGCCCGAGTTTTTGCCATACATTCACTTACTATTGCATCCATTAATTGCGCATTTAATTCTATGCTTTACTTGTTGTCTTTCTTAATTACTATTCATTCCATTTTTCAAATACCTAATTACATTAAATTAGCATTTTAATTAAATCATATTAATTGCTATAGGAATGAGAAAAATATGCAACTGAGCTAGGAGCGATAGGATCACTTGTTTAGAAAATGTTTTAGCAAACATAGGAATAGTGTTACGTAACTTAACTTAGTGATTTAATTAGCTAGCCTACATTTTACAACCTAGGCTCGTTTTTAAGCTAACTAAGTGCATTTTAGTGGACCAATTAAACACTCAACATGACCCCACCTTAGCTTGTTTATCATATAACATTATATAGCACAACATAGCTCATAAGTTGACAAAAAAAAAGAGAAGCAGTGAATAGTGCCCAGGAACCCGACAGCCCTTCCCTTGCATTTGGGTGATTTTTGCTTCATCAATTCATCACTTCAAGCCAATCCAAGCTAGTAGTACATAGTTTAGAGTGTTTGCAAGTCTCCCGAGAGCTCTTGCGCACATTGGTGAGGGATTTCATGACTTTTTGCGCATATTGAAAATATTACTCTTTTCTTGATTTGTTAGAAATGCTATCAAATGATATTCTAATGCTTATCTATGCTATTATACCTTATATATGAGTGCTAGAGAACACATTTAAACCATTAGTTCACATTTTAAACAGCAGAAATCGATGGTTGATTCGTAGGGGTTAATAGTGACGGTATTTCTAGGGTTTTGTGTATTTGTGCGTATTAGCTTCATTCAATGCTTCTAATAGATTCCTTAGGTACTAATGAAGGTATTCCAATAGCCCCGTGCACTCGAATTGCTCTAAACTTGCATAAAATGAGAAATAGCCGACTTTATAAAAGGGGTTTCGGGGTTAATGCTAATCCGGGTGGATTCAGGCTTCACATTTGGTATTCTTAGGCTACCTAGATGCTATAGAAGCTTTACTAAACCTTGTTTGAAGCCCGGTTGAGGTATGTGTAGTTCAAAGCTATAAGGGGAAAATTGGGACTTTTGGGGTAATTGAACGTGGTTAAGGGTTGTAAGGGTACCTTAAGGGTTAGTTAGAAGATTGGTATAGCTTTGCCTTGAATTTGAATCATTAACATGAGTTTGGAAGGAAAACGAATTGGATAACAAAGGGGTTTAAGGGTAAATTCGATTGTCTCTCGTATCTAAAACCTTGGCATGACTCCTTATGTGTTTAAATATGGTTTCAAGTTATTTCGGAGCTTTTGACATAATTCTATGGGTATCTTGTATATGCTCCTTTGTAAAATTGTTTAATTGCTTGTATAAACTGCTTCTATTCTAACTGTTCCGAGGTCAACCTACTTTGTTGATCCTCCTATGTGTTATTAATCATATTGTTGATATTGACTTGCCATTGTTAAGTGCATTGCATAGTGGTTATGCAACCATAGTGTCAGGGGCGGTTGTGTTGAATATCGGCTGGGCGGTAGAGGGCTTGCCAGTGGATATTCAAACTCCGTACCATATTCCCTCACTAGCCTGGTCCGGAGATTGCCAGGGGGTGTTGGGTCTTAGGATTATCAGGGTACATCCGGAGTACACCCACTGGAGTGTTTGGGGTTATGCCGGCTTATCGTGATCGAGATCGTGGTTCGTGGATCGTGAATGAAGATCAAGTGAAGATTGGAGTGTTGAGGATAAGTGTAATGTATCCTTTTAATGTGTGGTTACTTAAGCTATTGTTATTTCTTGAATGGTTTAATTGCTATTATTGTTTAACTGTATTACTTGTTGCATTGCACGCCCCGGCAGACTTTATCCTTTACTGGGCAACAGTGGTTGCTCATACCTCGATATATGTTTCAGGAAGGGATGAGGCTAATCCCCAGCTCGTTGAGGTGATAGTGGAAGAGGAAGAAGTACATGCAGAGCCTTTGCCCTAGTTGCTGTGTATCTATTGTCTGAGGTGGATGTGCTTTCTTGTTACTACATGACGTACTTGTATTGCTATATTATGTTCTATTTTGTGGCCTAAGGGCTATGTATATTCTTGTAGTTACAAGTTGAAAAATAGTTAGTTGTAGAGTTAGATTGGAGAAACCATGGTTTGTAATAATTATGTTCTATTTCTTGCTACTTACATGCTTGGGTGTGTATGTTCTAAAGTATGCTTGGTTACAACTCTTAGGAATGTTCCAATGTTATTTTAGAATGGCATGTTAAACGGATTTAGGATGAAGTTAAGTTGGTTGCATGCTTGTGTGATTTTGAGTTGTTGTATGCTTTGAGACTCGGATGGCCTTGAACCTTTGAACTTTAGTTATAAAAGCTTGTCTTGTTGTATTATGACTTTAATTGAGTGATTACAGGTTTTCAGAATGTCCACGGTACAGAGGTGACTCTATCCGTGTGTCGAGTCCAGACTTAACCTTTAGCGTGGGGTTGGGTCGGGGCGTGACATTTAGGTAGTATCAGAGCTTATAGATGCATGAAGTTGGGTTAATTTTCTCGGTCTGTGGGTAGGAGTCTATTGAGTTAATGTGTGATTATGTGAATAAATGTTTCCTTGAATTGCTAAGAGAAAGATTGAATGATTAAGCACATGCTAGCATGAAAGTGAGAATGTGAAAGGTCTTATTTGAGTTATTGTGTAAAAGTGGAAAGTTAAGAATGGAAAGTATGACTAATCATTTTACTTGTATCCTTAATATGTAAAGTGTTATATGACCCTATGTGCGATCTTATGTTAACTTATTTGAACTTGTTCTTATGTCATTTAACTATGAATTATACAAATACTTGTCATAATACTTTGCATTCTAGTTATCTGGAATGGGACCCCGTCATCGAACTGAGAATCAGAATGTTGATAGAGAATCGGAGGAGGTTCCCAGGCAGGAAGCAGGTGTAGCAGAGAATGCACCACCATAGGGACCAGAACCCAGCACTGCATAGATTCTGGCTACTATGGCTACTGCTATGAATACCATTGCCCAGTTCGTAACTTAGCAGGGTCAGACAGGGGCTACCAGGGGTAATCAGGCTGCCAGAGCCGAGGGTAGTGGTGCTACTGGAGTTAATTTGTATGACAGATTTTTATATCACGGGGCCTACAACTTCTTTGGAGAACCTGATGATATGAAAGCTGAATTGTGGTTGAGGAAATTTGAAAGGGTGGCTGCAATACTTGAGTGCAGTGATGATAGAAAAATTACCTATGCCACATTCCTTCTGGAGTGTGACGCCGAAGAGTGATAGCATACTATTAGCGAGAAATGGGAAGCCGAGAGGGTTCATCATTCGTGGACTGACTTCGTCCGTGAATTCAGAGACAAGTATATATCAGTGGTGGCCCGTGAGAGACGCCAAGCAGAGTTTATAGCTTTGAAGCAGGGAAACATGTCAGTAGATCAATATGAGGCTACTTTTACTAGGCTCTCCCGTTATGTACCGGCATTGGTGCAACCTAAGGATATGAAAATGCAGAGATTCATTATGGGGTTGAGAAATGATATTATGCTTAATTTGTCTGCAAATGATTACCCTAATTATGCTGCAGTGGTTAGAGCCGCCTTGAGGTATGAAAAGTTCAAGGCAGACGTGTTAGCTGAGACTAGTCAATCGAGTAAGCGGTAGTTCCACACTCAGAGTCAGGGGTACTAGAGACAGACTATTTTAGTTTGGCAGAGTCTACAGTCGAGGCAGACTCAGAGTTATACAGGGCCTACTCAGACTCAAGCACGGCCAGTTCAGAGTCAGACTCAGAGTCAATCTTGTCCAGTGGTATCTCGTTCGCAGCAGGGTAGTTCATCTACTTCTACTTTCAGAGCTCCTTCGGGAGGCACTGCTCTAAGACGTCACCAGCAGTGCAGCTTCTGTCAGCGTCAAGGTCATACTGAGGAGGTTTGTTGGAGGAAACAGAACAAGTGTACAGGTTGTGGGAGTGACCAGCACATAGTAAAAGATTGTCTGAAATACAAGAACACCAGGGGTCAAACATCGGCTCAGAATTCTCAGACCAGGGCACCAACTGTAGCACTAGCACCGCAAGGTCAGGCCCGTGTATTTGCTTTGGATACAGAGGAGCTTCTGGATACGATGGCTGTAGTAGAAGGTACTTTTCTTCTCAATGATCAATCAGTTAAGGTTTTAATTGACTCCGGGGCCACTCATTCATTTATTACTCCTACTTGTGCACAAAATGTTAAACTGAAACATGATAAACTGTTGCATGAGATTGTGGTCTATACTTCTATGGGTCCGAAATTTGTTACTAGATCTATTTGCAGAGCATGTAATATTTTTATTGAGGGTCGTGTTTTTCCTGCTGACTTGATTATTCTACCCTTCAATGACTTTGAAATTATCTTGGGAATGGACTGGTTAGGGAGTTATTATGTACAGCTTGACTATAGAAAGAAAATTCTGAGATTAGAAATGCCTGACCAGTCTGTAATTGAAATAATTGGTAGTAGAAAATCAACTGGGACTCCTATTATTTCTTCTATTAGAGCATCTAAACTATTGAGCAAGGGTTGTGAGGCTTATCTTGCATATTTGATTAATCAACTTGTGGATCAATTGAACTTGAATGATGTACATGTCGTGAGAGAGTTTCCGGGGGTCTTTCCTGAGGAATTACCTAGTTTACCGCCTGATAGAGAGATAGAGTTCATGATTGACTTATAACCGGGGACTACACCTATCTCTAGGACTCCGTATAGAATGGCTCTGCCTGAATTACAAAAATTGAAAGTTCAATTGCAGGGCTTGCTTGAGAAGGGATTTATTCAGCCGAGTTCGTCACCTTGGGGTGCACCGGTTCTATTTGTTAAGAAGAAAGATGGATCTCTTCGCTTATGCATTGATTATCAGGGTCTTAATCAGGTGACTGTCAAAAACAAATATCCTTTGCCTTTAATTGAAGAGTTATTTGATCAATTGCAAGGTGCCAAGGTATTTTCCAAATTCGATCTGAGGCAGGGCTATTATTAGTTGAGGATTAAGAAAGATGATGTTCCTAAAACTGCTTTCAAAACTCGTTATGGCCATTATGAGTTTGTTGTGTTACCATTTGGCCTAACTAATGCTCCTGCCGCATTCATGGATTTAATGCAGAGGGTATTCGGTCCTTATTTGGACCAATTTGTGGTCATCTTTATTGATGATATTCTTGTCTATTCTAAATATGAGGTGGAGCATGAACAACTTCTCAGAATTGTGTTACAGACTCTTCAAGAGCATCAGTTGTTTGCAAAATTTAGCAAATGTGAATTTTGGCTTAAGCAAGTTGCTTTTCTTGGTCATATTATCTCGCGGAATGGTATTTCTGTTGATCCAGCAAAGATTGAAGTTGTGTTATCTTGGAAACGGCCAGAGACGGTTACAGAAATTCGTAGCTTCCTTGGTTTAGCTGGGTATTACCAGAGATTCGTCAAGGATTTCTCTAAAATTGCAGGGCTTTTAACTCAACTTACCCAGAAGAAAACAATATTTGACTGGAATGATAAATGTAAGGCCAGCTTCTAGGAATTGAAGAAGAGATAGACTACGGTTCCTATTCTTGCTTTACCTGAGGGTTATGATAATATGGTGATTTATAGTGATGCTTCGAAGGAAGGTCTGGGCTGTGTATTAATGTAGAATAGAAAGGTTATTACTTATGCTTCCAGGAAACTGAAACCTTATGAACTCAATTATCCGACGCACGATCTTGAGCTCGCAGCTATCATTCTTGCATTAAAGAAATGTCGTCATTATCTCTGGGGCAACAAGTTTGAAATCTTTACAGATCATAAGAGCTTGAAATATCTCTTTTCTCAGAAAGAGTTGAATATGAGGCAGAGGCATTGGTTAGAGTTGCTTGAGGATTATAATTGTACCATCAATTATCTGCCAGGTAAGGCTAATATTGTTGCTGATGCTTTAAGCTGAAAGGCTACAGTTGTCAGTTTAATCATCAAGAATTGAGAATTCATGGAGAAACTATGCTTATGGAAGCCTAATACTTCAAATTCTGGTATTCAATTCGCAAGTCTGCAGATTCAATCTCTATTATTATCCAATATTATTAAAAAATTTATTATTTTTATTTTTATTTCTAATAATAATAATATAATAATAATAATTATTATTATTATTATTTTACTTATTATTATTAAAAAATAAATATAAAATCAAAAACTAAAAATAAAATAAAAGTAAAATTAATAATAATAATAGTGATTGAAATAATAATAATAATAATAATAATAATAATAATAATAATAACAACAAAAATAATAAAAAAATAACAATAATAATAATTAAAAAATATAATAATTATTATTATTATAAAATACTAATTATTGTTATAAAAATATAAAAAAAATAATAAAAAATAATATAAATTATTATTAAAAAATAATAATAATTATTAAATAAAAAATTATTATTATTATTATTATTATTATTATTATTATAATTATTATAACAAGTAATTATAAAAATTTATTATTATTAAAAAAAATAAATATAAAACAAAAAAATAAAAATAAAATAAAAATAAAAGTAATAATAATAATAATAATCAATAAAATTAAAATATCAAAATAATAATAGTGATTGGAATAATAATAATAATAATAATAATAATAATAATAATAATAATAATAATAATAATAATAATAATAAAAAAAATTAAAATAACAAAATAATAATAGTGATTGAAATAATAATAATAATAATAAAAGCAATCTTGTCATATTTTTAATATTATAATAATAAAAGGGCAATCTTGTCATATTATATAAGGCATTCCCATTACTACTCTTCATTCCTAAAACATACCAAACATGTTATTCGCATTCCCAAGTTCATTCCATTCCCAGTTTCATTCCATTCCTTGGCCCATTCCATTCCTTGGCCCATTCCATTCCTGTCCAAATCTATTCCAATATACCAATCGCTACCTTAGACTTTAACACTCTCACATATTTAACAACACACAAGTTTAGTAATGACACTTATAAGGTAAATGGTTAGAAGGGGGCCCAAAGACATAATTACATTTCCACTGAAAATGACCAAAAATACCCTTGCTAGTCTCTAGCAATATTTTGTTATTTTAACCTTAGTCTATCCTACTAAAAGACTATGGTTGTATTACAAGATAATTATTGTATGAACAGGAGTTAGTCAATAATATATGACAGTGAATCTTTAGACCAACTAAGTGATAATAACCAAATTTTTCCTCTATACTCACTCATAGCCAAGACAGGTTCACTAGTTGTACTATCACCTCTTTGATTACAAAATTTTCTCCTTAGAACCTCTAACCAATAATCTAACCATCCTCCGGAAGTTATCCACTTGACCAAGGGAGTGACCCATAAGTGTAACAACCAATACATCATGTATCACTGTGCAAAGATTCAGGATGATCAACCTAGATCATTCTAAAGGAATGATTATTGTATAGATTCCTTATGGCATATGCATGTTCCTTTTAACCAAGTCCAGACACCCAATTCACAAAGTTATTGACTCATACAAGATCTCACCCATAGCGACTCAAAGTGCAAGAACTTGACTTCGTTAGTTCATCCACATATGCTCAAGATTAAGAACACTGCCCCACTTAGAAGCTTGTAGGTATTGGTGACCTCTTTCTTTGATAGTACTTATTTAGAGTTCACACCTACAGTAACCCATCCAATGCATACACATGTACAAGTGAAATAAATTTAGAACCCTATTCATGATCAAGGCTGATCACCCTACTGTAAAAAGAAACTTACTTCACAATAACTTCTACCATAGTAGAGTGTCCAGCTCTACTACTTAGCTATAGACTAAACAATTATGCTTAACAAGTAACCACGACTTGGACCTTCTGTACGTAATCACTATGTAACCAAGTCAACAATTGAATCAAGGACCTTATACATATATATATAAGCCAACCACATATGAGAGAAACATGCTCATAAAAGTAAGATGACATAAATTATTCATGGCAAATATTCAGATATATCGATGAAAAAGTGCTAGTGGTCTTTTGGGCATACCTTAATCCTAACATACAACCCTTATGGGATTAGTTTAGGGCCTAAGTGGAGCATCGACTCTATTTTAGGAATCATTGATTCCGTTGGGCCACAACCTTTGTAGGATTGCTTTCGGGCCTAAGTGGAGCATCAACTCTATTTCAAGATTTATTTATTTCATTGGGCCACAACCCCTGTCGGACCGCTTTTGGGCCTAAGTAGATCATCGACTCTATTTCAAGAATCATTGATTTCGTTGGCTACAACCCTTGTGCGATTGCTTTTAAGCCTAAGTGGAGCATCGACTCTATTTCAGGAATCATTGATTGTGTTGCGCTACAACCTCTATGGGATTGCTTTAGGAGCATCGACTCTATTTTAGGAATCATTGATTTCGTTGGGCCACAACCCTTGTAGGATTGGTTTCAAGCCTAAATGGAGCATCAGATCTATTTCAGGAATCATTGATTCTATTGGGCCATAACCCCTGTGGGATTACTTTCGGGCCTATATGGAATATTAGCTCTATTTTAGGAATCATTGGTTCCCCTGGGTTGTTCTACACCTAGTATAAAGCCGAAAGATGCGGACCAAGAAACTGGTAGGGGTATCTTTCCCGCAATCTCCATAGCAGCTCCTTGGGCTAAGGCTCTGATACCTCCTGCTATAACCCCTTGGTGGTGAAGGAATACAACTATAACCTCTTTCCTTGATTTTCGTATCTATAACCAACAAAAGCACAAACCAAAAACATGTTCTATAAGAGAAAAGTCATATTGGATACATCAAAGAGCCAACCTATGAATAATATTCCAAAAAGAATGCTACAGGAATAGTGTGACTAAAAAATTCAAATAGTAGAGTTAGTGAGTAGGAAAGTATAATGAATAAAATAAATATCCATATGTTTATCTACTCCTATGGACTTAAAAGATAGAATTTGGTTTTTCCATATCAACTTATAGAAGATTTAAAAGTTTATCTTTCATATAAAATTTGTTTTACTAAATGAGTAATAGAACTTCCAGAAACAATTTTCAGTTCTATTTATCTTGTATAGTTATTGGGGATCACTAAGCAACTAGCAGAAAATGCATTAATACCTGCATTTTGATATTTGGTACATCAGCGACTTGCAAGACTAAATCTGGCCACTACATAATATTTCATAAAAACATATTTCAACACAGGATTTCATGAGTTTCATACTACTATATTATAATGTATGCTAAAAATTCCTCATTTAGACTATCAATGCAAGAATTTCTCAATATATTATAGTTGTGGAGCTGAAGAAAAAAGGATAGCCCTAGCGTTTCATACTTCAAAATAAGGAGATGATTGTATTTTTGAACCTGGGGCCATTCCCATCTCTTGAACCACAACGATCCATATGCAAGGTAAAATAGAGTAAAGTACTTCGAAAAACACACCTATAAAGAAAAATATCATGTATATTATGTCTATATATGAATATGTATATGTAACTATATACATATGTATACAGATATATATATTATTTAGATGTATATATATATAGAGACACATATAAACATATATAACATGAGGACACACACCAAAAAGAAAAGTAGACACCAACTAATACAAGGCCTCTCGTCTGTCACAAACACGTTGCCTGTCCAAAGAGTGGCTCGATTTCCAATCATATCAAGCAACTTAGATTGCTAATTATGAGCTACAATCAACTATGTTTGGTCTTCAGAAATATAACCAGGAATTACCTTTCATGACAAATTGGAGAATCTCGTCTCTTGTTGCTTCATATGTTTTTTTTTCTAAGCACAAACAATAAGTTAATGCATATGTGCGTTTGTATACCTAACATATTTGCTTACAATATATAACAACTTAACTACAAATTCAATAAAATATTATTGATATCTAGCAATCAACAAATATATGCCACAATTTTCACCATCAAGCCATCACATCATATCATATAATATGTATGTGTGTATATTGTAGACCTTGGCCTTCAAAATAAAATAGAATAACGAAAAACTTTTTACCAAGCAAAACAATAACTAATTTAGTTTTTAACTTTGAAAAGATTAACACAAAGCTATATCGCAAATCACTTCCGGGAAAAAAAAGAGATGGATGGATCTTCTAGGAATAACCAAGTTGTTAAAGTTCTCACAGATCGCACCAAATTGTATACCCTTATAATCTACAATTAAGATTATGTGGCTTTTACCTCCATAAATTTTGACTTAGATCATGTGGATTTTACCTTCATAATCCTTTTGTTAGTGGGCACTAACAAGTTGTTAGTCCTAGATGATTGAAAAAGGTTAAAGAATATGGTAACAAGAGAATAGTGTTGGAGGCTAGGGTTTTTCCCCTCTGTAACAAGGCATAGAGGGACATTTATAAATATCTCCTAACTTAGGGCTTAAGTTGGCCTATTTTCATATGGGTTTGAGTTGATCTAAACCCAAATCACTATCCAAGAATAGGGCCCAAGCCTTGGCCAGATTCTGTCACTACATTAATTATGACTGGAAAGATGAACAAAGCTACAGACAAAGCAAATAACTAGTCTTGAGTTAGAAAGTGAGTTCCCTACCATGATAACTTTTTGAGTATTTATAAGCTCACGAACACATTGCCAAGGTGCCTGGGGGATGTCCCCGGTATGGTGGGTCGACGGATTGGCGTTTCTAAGCAGTTAAGCATTAATGGTGATAGGAGTTCCATGATTGAGGAGTTGTAATGATGTGTTGATTAGCTCTCATGAAGTGATTGAGGAGAATGAGGAGTTTTGATTTTATGAGGTAGTCATGAATCAGACTCTTATGGTTGATTTTGATAAGGCCAAGGTAGGAAAACTTCGAGATTGTACTTAGTTGTTGCTACATGGCTAGGTGGTAAGATGATAAGATATGATGTGGTTATGATATGAGTGCCCTCTCTTGAGTAGTCTTCTAGATATGCCTTAGCCCTTATAGAATTTGTCAAATTCAAAAAAAAAAAACGAAAGAAAAAAAAGATTTATATTCGTTGCTTCTATCTCTTAGCTCTACTATCCTTGTGTTTATTGTTTATCTTGAGCGATATGTGCTTAAGGTCTGTGCAGTTCAAGTGTTTAACACCTCGAGTGAATAGGGTACGCACAGGGTTGTTGGTTGGGATTAATGACCTCCAAAGCTTGTTACTTAGGATGTTGAGTATAACCACTTAGGACCAAGCACCGAATAAAAAGAGATGAAGTTTTTTTTTTTTTTTGTGTTTTAGGGTAAATAAAAAGTGTGAGAGGCATGTTTGGAGGATTACATGGGCAATGAGGGTGCGACTATTATGACATATTTGTGTTGAGTTGTCTTACTATATAGTTAAAGTGGTGACTTAATAGTGCTTGACATAGTCATGAGGCAAACACACTATGATTTCAAATAGAAAAATTTGAATGAGTTTATTTCATTACTACACCATGAGATCAAGCTTTCTATGATCCTTTGTTATTTTATGAGAGTTGATTGATTTGTTAGAACAACCTCTTGAGAATTTGGAGATTTGTTTTGTTTTAGCCTTGCTTAGGACAAGCAAGTGGTGGTTTGGGTATATTGATATGTTAGTATTTTTATGCTTATTCAAATATGTTTTAGGGTGTAAAAAGAACTTAATTTGGTGTAGTTATCTTTGATTTAAAGCATATTGTAATAGTATGAATATTGCATGAACAAAGCAAAGAGATTAAGAATGGCCAAAATGAATGATTGGGAAGATAAAAGATCGGTTTGGACAATAATTTCAAAAAGATCAAGCAATATGTCTATCAGGCAAGCATTCAAAAATAGGTGATAAAAATTGGGCTCCAAAAGTCCACTCATGCTCAATCTATGAAAAACAATTCTACCATGATGTTTTTTACTCAATACGATTCCAATGCCTCTGATCGTACCCTAATCCAATGTGAAATGCTCTTGATATCATCGTTGGAAGTTCATTCTGCAAAATCAAAAAAAAAAAATGCTCGAACGGGTTTTGAACCTGTTCAAGTAGCTGTACAGCTGCACCAGTGATTTTAAGCTTATAAAAACACATTTTGACCTTTTTCTCACATAGATCTTCACCCCCACACACACCCACTTTACCCAAAATACATACACACCTAAATCTACACCATACATGAAGTGGCTAGAATCAAGGATTAACGTCATGAGAAGCGGGATTCAATATCATCTTCAAGGCTAGAATCAAGGATTTGCACATCAATTCAAGCAAGGAGATAGGGAAGCAACTTCTTGTCTTTTTTATTTTTTTTTTCTATGATTCCAAGTATGTTTTGAGTGGATCGTAGCTAGGATTGGTGTACATGTAATGGGTACTTGAAATATGGCATTAATTTTAGATTTTTGGGTATTTGAATGTTGTGATTTATATGAATGTTAAAGACCCATTTGAGATTGTTCATTTTTATGCCTATGTATGTCAAATAATTGCATTAAATATGCTTGTAGCAGGTAGATGTTTGATGATACAACTCGATTTGGTTTTAATTTCATATGGCTTCGTGCTTTAAATGCTTACATGTTTCAATTCCTTATCTTAAAAAGGCTTGTAGCGAGTTTATGAGTGAAACGTGACCACAACTACATATAATCCAAGCTTAGTGATAAATTAATCGTAGGTTGTAACAAAATTAGCCCACATAGTTAACGAATTGAACTTAGAATCATTTGGACAAATTTACACCGGCTAGTAAAACGCCCAGAGGACGGAGTTGCACCTATGTTTAATCTAGATTAGTTGACTATTTAGGTGACAACATTCAAATGGTTTGTAGTTTGGTTGACTTAGTCAATTACCCAAATCTAAAACTCGAACCTCGTCTATTTTCCATGCATAAAATCCCATCCTAGCCCGTTCCCTATTGGTATTAATCCTTCGATTCTAGAGCTATCACCTATTAGTTTAATTAGGCATATTTACCTTTCTTTTTAGGATTTTAGAACCCCCTTTTCATTTATGATTTTCACTCGCATTTACGTAATTGATCAATAGCACACAAGCACTTTTTATTTCACTTAGGAGCCACCCAATAGAGATTCGACCCGTATTCTAGTACACTATATTGCATAGAACTGTGCATTTGCAGGTTTAACTTGATAATTTTGCACTTTTATTTTCCATGCACCAAGAAAACGATCAGGAGGTGTAAGGCCTGGTGCAACCCTATGTGCATTTACGTAATTTTATGTGCCATTATCTGTTTAACTAAAAATTAATTATAATCTAATAGCCTTCTAGTACTTTTAAATAATCTAATCAACTCAACTAGAATAACTTTGATCTTTGATTTCAGCCATTTTAAGATTGACGACCTTAAATTAACCAAGTAAGACCCCACATAGTCCTATGTGTGTCTACATGACTTAGGTGTTGTAATCTATTTCAATTAGATGTTTGATTTGAATGTTCACAACTTATGTTGACTAAAGTTAGTGGCCTTGTAATTAACTTAGTCGAGTTAAGGCTAGCATGTTTGGATTAGAAGGCTTTTAGTGTTGACCTTTGGTCTTCCAATTAGAGTGAACTTTTGATGGAGACTTCGAACTATCTTAGTAAGATATAATATATATATATATATATATATATATATATATATATATATATATAACAAGATAAGGCCTTAATGGCCCGTTACCATAGGAAAGAAAAGAGAAAAATATTTGCTTGAGGATATTAACTTGGTTTGTCATAAAACTATCATTATTTACTAGCATGATTTGTCTTTCATTACATACACCAACCACTACCACTTATATTGAACTCTTGCACTACCATGTAATACACTTAAAATGTAGCAAATCTGAATTGTTAAGCCACTTGGCCGGACACACAAGAAAAGAGAAGGTAAAGGATTTAGTTTGAGTGTTAGCTTGACTTTTGTTAGGAGATTTTGTCCATTTGCTAGTATAATCATTGCACCCTCCTACCACTTGCATATAGATCTCTTACATCACTTACACTACACCACCTACACTGCAATTAAAACTCAATGAAATCAGAATTGGCCATGCAAACAAGGAAAAGAAAAAGAAAGACTTAGTGATTGTAGACTTGGCTTTGCTCATGATAACTTGTCCACTTGTTGGCATACCTCTTAAACATCACCACCAACACACACTACACCTAATACACAGAATAAACTCTGAAAAAACAGGGCCCTTGACTGGCCATGATGGTAAAAAACAAAAGAGTTGATGGCTGCTTGGAGTGTGAAGCTAGAGTTGTCATAAAATGCATCATTGCTTTGACTAATTGAAACCCCATCTGCCTCCACTTCACTTAAGCTTTTAGACCACTATCCTAACAAGTATAAGACACCAAGAACAATCTGAGATTGAGGGGAGAAGAGGGAGGCACGAAATAGAGAGAGAAAGGGAGAGAAAACAAGAGAGAAGAAGAGAAGGTGAAGAAGGAAGAATTCTGGGATTCCAGTCAGCTTGTAAAATTTCGCAACCATTCCTTTTGCTATTTCTTGCATCTCTAAGCTAAGGTGAGGGAATACTACATTTTCAAAAAGGGTCATGAGCATTTCTATGTGTTATCTTGCCATGCATGTAGTTAGAAATGAAGATAATGCAAGTTTGCTTGAGCTAGGCAGTTTGAGCTTTTCTGAGCAGTGTTTTTGTTTGCCACGTTTAACCTCTCAAAACTTAATGGAATTTGATGAATTTTAGGAAAAAGCAAATTCGGTGGTTAAGGTTGAGTTCTTGGGTGATTTCAGTCCATACCTGCATGCATGTATAAAATCTGATCTATTGCATGGTTGATTTGTGATGGTAAACCTGTATGGTTTTGGATAAGTCGCACATATATTATGCTAGACTCATAGTAGAATATACCCCATGTGGTTGCATGTACTAATCTTATGCTTAAGGCTATAAACGAAGGCTTTTTCAGCCGGGTACATATGTATGAGTCCATTGCATGCAGAATTTTAGTTGTTAACTTGTGTCCTGAACTTGCATAGCTACTTTGACATAGTAAATCTTATCCAAATGAGCACATTTTTGGACACGATGTACACAAGACATAATGGAACAAACTTCATGTTGCACGAACCATCCAATTCTGACCAGAACCATTTTTAATTGAGTCATTCCAGAGAGTTTCCCGTTCTCGCGCTGGGTAGGCAGAATCGCGCGATGTTTTTGTAAATGCAATAACTTGTTCATTTCAACTCCGAATAGGGATCCGTTTGATTCTAGGACTATCTACTTTTAATGAAATATCTACTTGTGAAATTTTGAGCAGATTCTAAGAAACTTAAGGTGGTCAACCAAACTGGAAAATTCACTGCATTTGTATTTCGGGCCTTTCAGTTCGTATTTCTTGGAGTTTTACTTCTTGCATGTGTCCTTAAGCCAATAAATCATGTTACATGTTAGGTTAAGAAGTAATAAAGTGTTTACATGTATGCTAGAGATCTTTTTACTTAGATTATGTGTGCAACGGGTGTTATAAATGCATGTATCAAAGCTATGCTTGCATGTCAACTTCGGGTGGCCTTATAGTGTATTTAGTGCCTTTTAAGCTATTAACATGAATCATTGGCCTTATGTGTATACTGTGATTATTTCAAGAGCTACGACACGATAAAATAATGCTATAGGACGGGTGACCTACTTTGTTACCCGATCCTACTTAATTGTTTACTAAATGTCTTGTATAAATGCTACGTGCTCTATCTTGTTACTAATGAGAATGTGAAAGCAAAGCGAAGTGGAGCGAAGCGGATGGTTGCAACCATAAAACAGATGCGGTAGCATTCGTGTTGCACTGGGTAGTATCGGACTGTCAGGCGATGACACGACTACCGATATTCTATTTCTTAACCCGTATGGACAGGGTGTTCATAGGGCATGGGTCGTAGATAGCATACATACAATGTATTGCTTGATGTATGGGGAAAATGATCGTGTTGGTGATATAAGGAGATGGTATCAGCGAAGTGAATGTATCCTTAACAAATTGTATATCTTTCTTACTGTTAGTTGAATTATTGTACTTGATATACCTCTAATGAGTATGGCATGATTTCAAAAAGGGTTTTCAAAATTAAAACATCTTATAAAATTCTTCCCTATTTCCCTATCCCTCACAGAGTTTGTGAAAACTCATTCCCGTTTGCTAACGTTTTCAGGTGAGTCCGAAGTGATTTATGTAGAGTATGTGCCTGATGAGCCTGTTGTTGATTCCATGGTTGAACTTGATGCCTGATATGCTTGTGGAATAATGTTATCTTAACTTGGATCTATTCCTTTTTTGTGTTTGGTATCTTGTTTGTGTATGTTAAGTACAATGACGTTTTAGTTGGTTGTTGTGGACTCTTGAAGTTGGATGATAGCCTACTTAGTATGTATGTGGCTAGACTTGCTATGGTACATTTTGAATCTAGTACCCGGATTTATAATTAACTCGTGCCCTTATCTTGTGATTCTAAATTTTAGCTTGGTGATGTGGTTGTATTTGTGGGTTAGAGTCCTTAGACTTAGCCGTTTGTCTTTAAACTTCCATCCAGGGTTTAGATATGGTGTCAAGTCCTAACGAATGGAACCGGGTAAGTCTAGATCCAATTAACGTTCATTACGATGTTAGCGTTAAGTTAATTACTACTTATGGTAAAGATGTTGTAGCTGCAAATTGAATTTCATTGTCAGAAGAGCTTAGGCTACGGGGTTAGATAGAAGTACTACTAAATGAGTCAAGGCCACCTAAAGAAGATGCCAAGCTTAAAGAGTATACTAGGGAACAAAGTTTTAACTTGAATTGTAGTTAATTGTATAATCAGTGACCAACTGTCGTTCCAAATTCTTAGGAGCCATCTTTGTAAAAATGTACTTCTTGACAATGAAACAATAGCACGAGACCTAGCAGTTAGTAGTGCACCAGTCAACGTAATGTGCCTTAGCTGGCTTAGGAGGAGTAATCTTCTTAAGCCCGTGGCATCACGACCCCAAATTAAAAATGGTGTTGGAATAACTAGGGTTACTAAGTTATTGATGGTGACAACGATTGAAATAGCGAAGTGGGGTCGTGACAAGAGGTCTCAGGTTGGATTTGCCTACATTAACAAATATAAGTATTTTGTCTTTCGACAAAAAAAAAAGATAGTATTTTGTCCAATTAAATATTAACAAGTAATCCTATTGTAGCTGAATTATAGTCATTAATGGTAATACTTGTGCAAATTTTCTCATTCTACGTTAATAAAGATGTAATAGTCATTTTTTAGAAAAAGTGAACAAACTAAAGGTAAGGATCAAGTGCCATATGAACCATTAATATATATATAAGTTTTATTTCTAATATGTGGGCTTTGGATGCACATGATATTCTAGTGGAGCCCTATCATACTAGCTTGCTTGTCAGGCTCTCACGTGTCGTCTTGACATTGCAGGATAGCCTTGGTCCTGCGCACCCACCAAAACCATCTCTAATTCTTTGTTTCTAAACTCTCGGTATTGACATAGAATGGTCAAATTGACAAAATAGATTTTCAAATTTGCAAGGAGTAATTGTTTTAGTTTTAGTCCGCAAGTGAGCCTTTTATTATTATAAATATAATATAATAATTGTCTTGAGTCAATTGTACACTAGGCCTAAAATTGTTAACCAACTCATAAGTTAATCTCTAAATGCAAACTCATAAATTATACTTAATCACGTCTTCCATCCAATTGACATCATAATTACTACTCGATGAAGACTTGATGTTGTCAAAGGTACACAATCCATAGGCTAGGACCAGTCAAACGATATAAGATTCTAAAGGTGGCTCATGTAGGTTTAAGAGGTGGTTCCACCACCTTCTCGCAATCTATCACTTTGTCCCGTAAAACACTTAGTTTTTATAATTATGGCTAGGCCCTGCTTTTATACTATTCTGTCATGTTCTAGGCTTCAAAGCCTAGACTTGCAAGAAAGACCTGAATCCTATGCTTGAGAACGACTGTGTTAGCCCAAACTTTCACTATGCCTAAAATGATCAACACGAGTTATTACTTAAACGTTAAGCAATAAATTATAGGCCACAATATTATCATATCTTGCACGAATATAAGACATCACTGTAGTATTTTAGCTTTTTTGAACCCTCGAAATCCATAATTAAGATCTTAGAGATACCCTAGGTCTCCCCTAAAATCCCTTTTTGTGATGGGCTTTAATGAGTTATTACTCTTAGAGACTTGAAATTAGCTGCATATTAGCTACAAAACTGTTAGAATTGGTATATACAGCTATATATAGACCACATCGAGTACAAGCTAGAGATGGTTTCACCTACTTTATCACCTTCATAGAAGATCTGTCAAGGTATACGTATATGTTCCTATTGAAACACAAGTCGAAAGGTTTAGAAGCATTCATGAGCTTCAAGAATAAAGTAGAAAGACAAACAAGAAAGAGTATTAAGACACTTCAATCAGATCAAGGTAGTGAATACTTGAGCAATATTTTTTAATGTTATCTTTGTGAGAATGGCAATCTCTCACAATAGACCATTCTTGGAGCACCACAACATATTGGTGTGTCCATGAGAAGGAATAAGACTTAGTTAGACATGGTCAAGTCCATGATGGGTTTTACCAATTTTCCTGGGGTATGCCTTGAAATTAGCTGCATATCAATCGAATAAGGTTCCTTCCAAATCAATTTTGAATACACCATATAAGATATGGAAGGGTCGTAGACCAAGTCTTGACTACCTCAGGATTTAGGGTTGCAACACCTACGTTAAGAAACATAAGACAAAGAAAATAAAAGCAAGGTCTGACAGTATAGACTTGTACTATCCCAAATCGACTAAAGGATATTATTTCTACCACACATTTGACTAGAAAGTGTTCATTGGTTAGATATGCCCAGGTCTTCAAGAAAGAGTTCTTGCAAGTAAGGCATTGTGGGAGAAAAAGTATAACTTAATAAGATCAAGGGTCCACAACAAATTAGTCAAACGAAGGAACCTAAAGGCAACATTAACATACTTGTACAAACATCGCTAAGAAGATCTAGGAGAATCACTCGCAAGCCGGATAGGCTATGAGAGTACCTGATCTAGGATGGCAATGTTGTAGAGGTCAGTCAAGGTGACATATGACCAGCTACATTTTCAAAGGTGATGCAGTACTTGATTGTGAGTAGTAGCTTCAGGCCATGAGATCCAAAATAAACTTCACAAGGGTTAGCAATGTGGGAAATTGTTTGATCCACTTGTGGCTCATTGCCACAAGGTGTAAATGTCTGTTTAAACATGAAGGACTAGAGTAGACGACAAGGTTGAAATATACAAGGCGCGTCTAGTTGCTGAGGGCTTCTCGCCCAAGGCAAGGCATTGATTATGACGAGACCCTCTCGCAAGTAGCAATGCTCAAGTCTATTTGGATCAAGATTGTTTTAGCAGCACAACATGACTAGTGGATTTCACATATGGATGTAAAACGTGTTTCTCAATGGGAAGTTGAGAAGGATGTATACATGGTACAATCCAAGGGTTCTACATCAAGGAATGTTGAGTCCAAGGTATGCAAGCTATAAATAACCATTTATGGACTAAGGCAAGCGTCTCGCAATTAGAGTGATTGTTTTGACATAAAAGTCAAAAGGGTTTGGCTTGGTCTGAAACAAAGGGGAATATTGCATGTACAAAATGTTAGTAGGAGCATAAGTCATTTTCTTGATGCTCAATGTAGATGACATACTACATATTTAGAATGTTGAATGAGCATTAAAGAAATTGAAGATCTGGCTTTACAAAGCAGTTCTCCATGAAAGACTTGGGAAACATCTTACATACTAGGGCTCCGTTTGTTTGCCGTAAAATAACTTGCTTGTGCAAAATATTTTCCGTGGAAAATATTTTCTTGGAAAATAAAATATTTTACAGGGCTCCGTTTGTTTGCCGTAAAATAAATTGTTGGGAGAAAATAGATTACTGAAAAATATTTTCTGGTGTTTGGATGTATCATGAATTCTGTAAAATATTTTTTTCTCCCAAAGTCTAGTAAAACATTTTACAAAATTTTGTACTAGTCGCAATTGTTGACTGAAAAATATTTTACGGTTGACTAATTTTACGGTGTTACCGAACACCGTAAAATTTAGAAAAAGCAGCCGCAATTTTTGACTGTAAAATATTTTACAGTTGACCAATTTTCTGGTGTTACCAAACACCGTAAAATCCAAAAAATATTTTATGGGAAAATATTTTACAGCAAACAAACTGAGCCTAAGTATAAAGATCTATAGAGATAGTTCAAGAAGGATGCTAGGTTTATCCCAGTCTACGTACATAGATACTATTCAGAATAGGTATCACATGGATAGTTCTAAGAAGAGGTACACACTAATTTGGAACTGGGATCGTTCTGAGCATAAGTGATTATATATGGTCTAGAGCTGAATGAGAATGCATGAAAGGGATTTTGTATGTTTCAGCAGTCGGCTCCAACATGTATGCCATGAATGTACAAGGGTCGATATAGCTAATTCACTTGGAATGATTAGTAGATATCTGGACGACCTAGATGAGATTCACTGGTAAGTTGATTATTAAGTATTTAGAGAAATACTTAAAACCAATACCTCATTAATGGAGAGATAGAATTAAGCCTAAAGACTTTATGAATTCTAGCTTCAAATTTGACCGTGATAACATATCAATATAGTCTTCACATTCACCATTAATGGTAAGCAGTAAGTTGGAAAGAGTTCCAAGCAAAGCATTGTGGCCGATTCAGTGACCGTGGCAGAATATATTGCTATATGCGATGTAGCAAGGGAAACTGTTTGGTTAATAATGTTCGTTTCTGAACTTGGTGTGGTTCCTGATAGTGATGCACTAGTGACATTGTATTGTGATAACACTAGAATGATTGCTTAGGCCAAGGAACCAAGGTCTCATTAGAAAACCAAACACATTCTGTGTCGCATTCACTTGATTCGAGAGATCATAGAAAGAGGAGATGTACGGATTGAAAAGGTAGACGGTAAATAAAATTTAGCAGACCCGTTCACTCAAGCCTTGGGTTCAAAGGAGTTTGACTGCCATAGATCCAAGATTGGTATTAGATATCGAAAGGATTTGTTGTGAATGCAAATGGGAGATTGTTAGGAATATGCCCTTCAAGCCAATCATTCAGTGTAGAATGATAGGGATATTTGTGTAACGAAACAATTTTTGTTACAAAGTTTTAATCAAATAAAAGTACTATATGACCTTTATCTTTATCTTTTATACATTCATATATCGTCTAGCTGCATATTATGTATAACTTATAAAGCCTTTGGATATGCCAGTATAGGGTTGTACCATAAGAGCTTATGGTTGATGAGAATAGACACCTAAGACATCCTTAAAACCTATCCTAGGTCGTAAGATCCATCAAGACTAGGCATTGATGAATCAGGCAAGACTAACATGTAGTTAGCTCCATCAAGGTTGATCTCATTGACCAAGTGGTATGAGATGTCAAGGCTAATACATGGGTGCATATAGAGATATATACACTGGACACGGCCTGCCAAGAATACTCAATGGGGGTTCATCCGCCTAAGTCAATGAGAAGGTTCTCAGGTGATAGTTGTGCAAATTACTTCTCAAACTCAAGGGCGCCATAGTAGCATGCAAGCAACTCATTTTACTTTGGCCCTAGACAAAAGGGATGAAGATAAGACTGGCTTGAATAGGGATTTGGGTACAATCAAGTACTTGCAAAGCTAGTGAGTGTCGCTGTGAGGATCCACTACTCTGGATGAAAGAGAGTATGCCCTATGTCGTCTCATACAGATGTTGACAGAAATCTATAGCCATGGTGGTATGATTGGATCATACAAGAAAAGTCAACGAAACATAGCAGTAAGCTTGTTGGGGTTTTGACTGACATGACATTGACCATACCCTAGGGAAAACTCAGGACATCTAGTGGAAGGAATGGACTGTACGTTAACTAGGCTCCAAAAGGTTCATGAATATGAAAGCTTGGATTGAGCATTCTATCCATCTGGTCGTTAGAGAGTGTTGCTAGACGCCAACCTCGATTAGTAGCAACGAGAAAGAGTTCTAGTAGAAATGGGTTAATTGGTACTTGTCCCAGCTACTACCGGCTTGGCACTTGAACCTATACGATCACACGCAAGCTAAAGGTTTAGAGCTACGAGACATAGAATGGAGAAGTCATGCTAGCACGAGGACCTTCTCGTGTTCTATCTAGAAGCGAGTATGTAATAGATTGTATATGGTTAGAATGGGTTCGAATATATGCAAGTGAAAGCGAATGTTTGATGGTCAAACATTTGACTCTAGTCAATGGAAATTTGGGAAATTGGCTTTTGTATAAGTTGGATTGATAATTAATTGAGTGTCAATTAATTTTGGCCTAATCTTTAATTAACTTATAGTTGATTAGAAAAGGATTATAAGCTGAATTTAGAAGACTCCATAAGGTCTAGGGTCAAGGTGCAAATATTGAGAAGTTACAGCATCATATAAATACAGCTTAAAAAGAAACCCTAAACATAGAACACAAGATTCAGCTCTACACACACTCTCTCTCAATCTCGGCCGCCACTCCATCTCCCATAGGGTTTCACGCTGCCCTATTGCTGCTCGTGCAAGAGCTTGCTTCACCTCATTCTACCCTCGACATGGTGTATGTAAGATAGTAGAGGGTTGCTGCGTAGTGGTCTCCAATCCAAGCAATCGAATCTGTATTTTTTCTTGAGAGGTAACAAAATTTCAGATTCAGTTTAAGCTTGGATATCATGTTTTCACGTATATTGCATGCTTGGATGATTCTAATTCATGGTTCTCTTGAAATATATAGCTTTATTCTTTATCTTTCCGCTGCACTATATATGATTTGCATGCTAGAGAACCTTCACCATGTTATACCTTAAACCCGAAGGTCTTCCCACCCCCTTCATTTCGTGATTCAAGGATAAGTTACTCATGGAGTGATGATCATGTCGTGGGCTTGGTGATGGAATGATTCTTGGCCTCTATTGATCCTGCCAGATTGCACGTGTAAGTACCTGCCTGATCTTTGTATGTTGTCTCTACCTTCTTTAGACTTCAAAAAATTGACTCCTAAACACTAAGGTTCTAGGCCTCGACCTAACTAAAACATATCCCCATTTTCTAGGCCTTGTCTTGGCATTAACTATGGGGGCCGCCAATGCTTGAAGGACCAAGGTCATGCCCACTATAGTTAGTCCCTACTCCTTCTAGCCCAGGAAGTCTTGGGTTCTTGGCTGCTCCGTGCTCGCTACCAAATGCATTTTACTAAGGCTGTGTTTTCGGGGGACACTTGTCGTTGGCTTATCTAGTGTTCACTATGGAATTTAAGTTTTCCTGCCTTTTTATCCCAAATAAGAATTCACTTTATTTTGATAAAATTGATTTTGTTTAAGATAAAAGTACCTATATTGGCCTAGCAAAAAAAAAAGTACCTATATTGTTCTATAATATAAATTCCTATAATTAATTTTATTTTATATTACTTTATAGATTCAAATTTAGGTTCAACCCATTTTCATAATATATTATGAAGCGGAAGTACTACCCTATATTAGGGATATAGTTATATTATATTCATTTCCATAGACGACCATGTAGTGGCATCATATCTTTGGTAATACTGAGAGTGAAGCCCAAAACTCAATTTTGTCTACTTCACTAGTCTTATAGTTGATTGCACCCAAAGGCTGGAAAAGAAATGATGACATCGTTAGTACTAAGTATAGTTTCTTATGATTGACCAGAAAATAAGTATAGTTTCTTATATATGTATTCTGCTTAACTAGAATCCTCGCAAAATATGTGCAACAATT
This sequence comes from Ehretia macrophylla, assembly GCA_037974665.1. NCBI lineage: Eukaryota > Viridiplantae > Streptophyta > Magnoliopsida > Boraginales > Ehretiaceae > Ehretia > Ehretia macrophylla. The sequence continues at coordinate 59,445,096 of CM075771.1, read as the reverse complement.
GTTGATCTTTATTTGCTTATGATAATGCTAAACTAATTGTTCAGGTCCATGTATCACAAGGTAAGTCTAGCTCATAGTTTCTTCTCTGATCTCGGCCAAAGTTAAACACCTTATGAAATGAACAAATGAGATTGCCTCAAGACTTTTTTGGAAAGAAAGCTCCAATCAGGTTGAGGTGCAAAAAGGCTCATAATGCATGATATGAGCATGTGCTTGTGAGAGTGGATGGAATTTTAGGAACATATTAATTTGATAAATGTGTGTGTAATGCCTAAGAGAGCTAGGGTTTGATTTAGGGGTCACTTATCTTCAGAGAGTAAGGTGAGTTTCTATAGTCTACCAAGAGTTGGTTTATTTCCTTGTAACAGGTACACATAGATAGCTAATAGAAGCCTATGCCATCTTTTTAGCAAATTGTGTGGTCAGGTTAGAGATATGGTATGAAGTGGAAAATGTTCAATCGTGTGGGAAAAGTAGTTGTCACCTCAACCTTTAGGTCTCGATCGGCCTAGACTATGTCCTATTAGACAACCACATGGCTTTCTTTAGTTAGTTCATGTTCGCTCAACTGGTTCTAAAAGACCTTTTCAACCTTGTAGTAATTAAAGTGATGTTATTTTGTGGCTTGCTTTTCCTTTCAACGGGGAAGTCAACCTCATAATTCCTTCCCATTGTGCCTTAACATCCTAAGGTAGTAGGAGGAAACTAGTTTTCCATGCTCTCAATGATGGCTAGCCTCAATTCTACCAAGCCGAAGAAAAAATTGATTTTCTCTCAAAGAAGAATGGGATGAATCTTTCGTGCTTTGTGGTGAGGTTTCCCTTAACATTCTTGGTGCTAGAGCAATGAAAATCTAAGACCCTAGGTTGAAAGGTAATGTTTGGGTTAACTCTATTGTTGAAGATTTGCCTATCACGTCAATCCTTCAGTATAAGATGATAAAGGAAATTATTGCTAACAATACTCTTTGTTTTAGACAAGTTTTAACAATAAGTGTCAACTAACATTTTTGTATCATTTATATTGGTGTCCAATTTAATATGTAAAATGATAAAATCTATTAAATCAATTGGTTAAGCAATTAATGGTTGAAAACTATGAGGGATAAAATGAAAAACCCTTGGTAGCACTTGGATATGCCTGCAATTTATTGAGTTACTACTTTTTGGGCAATTAAGAGCAAGATAAATGTTTGAAAGTTAATCATGGTCTAGAAAAAGGAGTAAATGACATTTTACCCCCTGTGATTTGCCAAATGTGTAAAATATCCTCTTGTGGTATCATAATAAACTCATAACTCCCCCTATATTTTCTAAAACTAAGCACGATACACCCTCTATTAAAAAGTCCATTGTTTTAATCGAGAGTGTATCTCACGCCCAATATCCAATCGGGTCTAATTTTTTTGCTAAAGTGAACTCTTTTTGGACAAAATTACCCTTTCTAAAGGTTAGTTTTGTCTTATGTTTACCGTCATATATTTAAAAGAATCAAATTGAAGGATCAACGTGGATGTTTCGTAGTGGTTATCAGTCATAGTTGTAAGGTACTAAACCAAGTTTGACTCATGGCAACGGCTTTTTTTTTTTATGCTTCTTGCTTATTCTAAAAGTTCAAATAGAAAAATAAAATAAAATATTTAAAATAAATATACATTGCCAAAAAGAAGGCTCAAACCCTTAATCTCATATTAACAATTTACAATTCTAACCATCTAAGCTAATGCTTGTGTTTGTTTGGTTTTGAATTTTGCAAATACAATAACTATTATGGTCAGGCACAATATGTTTGCCTCAACCACCATGTCTGCCATCTGCATACTTTCACCAGCTCGAAATGCTAATACTAATATACAACACCATTAATGAAGGCAACACACAATAAACTCATTTAATACACACAAAATTATACCTATTTACAAAACTATTGAAACTTCATTGTCATTTGTGCCACCATATCCCATATTTCATTCACAATAACAATTAACATATAATAAGCCCCAAATTGTATCGGTATATGAATGTGTATATGGGTGGATTGGTAGGTGGGTGGGTACGTATAGGTATACGAGTATCTATGCCTATATATATGTGTGCGTTTATGTGTGTATGTATGTATATCTATATGTGTGTCTGTGTGTGAAGAATAAGAAGAAGGAAAATGATGAAGAATAGACATAAAGTATGAAAAAGGGAAAATAAATAGAAAAAAGGAAAATAAAATAAAGTTGAGGGTATTAATGTCTTTTTTTATTTTTTGTTTGTTTTATTGATGAAAACATGAAGTTGGGGCACGTAGGCTTAGTTTAAAAAATCACATGGGGGTTGTGAGCTTATTAGGATATCATAGGGGGTATATTGTAATTTTGACAAATCACAAGGATTAATATGCTATTTACTCTATGGAAAAGTCTTAAGGTAAAAATTAGACTTGAGAAGTCAACATTAGTAAAGAATTATGGTCTATCAGACCAATTGAGAATTACACAATAGTTGGAGGGAGCCTAGGAAAATCCTATGGAATTAGGCTTAAGTACATAATCTCAATTATGAGCCCTATCACTTTAAGAAAGAGAAATTAGATTTTTTCCCCTTTTGGTCGTGTGTCTCTCATTATGTTTCCAACACACTTAGCTTATTCCTTCTCATTTTGATGCAAAAAGAAGACTCCCAAAATTTTTGTGGTGTGTGTGAAGTAAAGACATTATTCTTGAGGTGTTGGACGAAGCAAAACATCAATTATGAACTTGATAGGAAAATTCCAATAGATCATGTACTATTTTTATTTGTTGATTGTTTTGTTGTTTTGATGAATTAATTAGGATTACATGTTAATTCTAAAACTTCTAAAAAAATTTAAAAATCTCTTTAATTGTGCTCTTTGATGCGTTAATAAGTTCCATCAGTTGCCTACAAGACAATAAAGGCAAGTTGGACCTTTTAGAGTCTCATTTTCTTGTAAAACTCGTCTAGACATTACCACATATTGAATGCAAGAAGGGAAATTTACCTAGCTCTTTAGAGAACATCATAACAAGAAAAATAGACACACGCGAGAAAGGTTTCCGTCATAATTCTATCGTAAAATGATGGTTGCAAAACTATCTATCGCAATATAGCCTTTCTCTCGCTAATCTATCATTAAAAAGCAATAGAAAAAGTTTGTCACCAAATTCGTCACAAAATAGCCACGGATTGCGACAAAAATAATACCATTTCTAAATCCATTACTAAAAAGCGACGACAAAAGTTCTCCACCAAATCCGTCGCAAAATAAGGATGGACCACGACAAAAATAATACTGTCACTAAAAAGTGACGATAAAAGTTCATCGCAAAATTTGTCGAAAAATAGCGACGGCCAAAAGTCGAAAAATAGTGACAGACAAAAGTCTAGCACCAAATCCGTCACAAAATGGTAACGAAAAACATATTGGACGTAACTAATCCGTGGCTAAATCCATAATTAGATTTTTTCATATTTAATTTATTAATAGTTTTTAATAAAAAGATATTTAATTTAAGCACAAAATCCTTTTATTTTAAACACAAAATAATATAAATAACAATAAAAAAAAAAATATATATATATATATATATATATATATATATATATATATTATACAAATTTATATATAATATTCATATTATAAAAAAAAATTATTTTCCAAATAACTAAAAGTTTTCCAATGTTCCGAATTTATAAATAATATTCATATTACACAAATAAAAATTATTTCAAAGATAACTAAAACTATTCTAATGATTGTCATCTCTTATTTTTTGTGCTTCTGAGACCGATGTGTTTGTACCAGATCTTGTAAAAGAACACTTTGCTTCGCCATTAGATTAATCTATCATTTTCAAGCTACAAATATTGGCATATTAAAACATATATTATTACACACACATACAACTATAGATATATTATAATTTCACACACATACAATTAACCAACTAAGAATATATAGTTATATATAAGTAATTACATATAATAATAAAAATGACATTTATAATTAAGTAAATATATAAACAAAAAATCTAAAATCTAAAAAAAGACATAAAATCATAATAAAATCACAAAATATACATATATTTCATTAGTTTTGTCATATATACATACAAGTATAACATATATACATATATCTATATATATATATATATATCTCAAAATAAATAAAATATAAAATATGAAATTTAGAAAGAAAAAAAGATATAAAATCAAAATTAAATATTTATATATATAACAAAAATAAAATAAAATAAATCTAAAATTTGAGAAAACAAAAACATAAAATCGTCTTAAAACCACAAAATATACATATATTTCACTAAATCTATAACGTAGCCATACATCTATATATAACCAAAAAAAAATTAAATCTAGAAATTAGAAAAATATTTAAAAAATAGAATTAAAATTATAAAATATACACATACTTCAAAAGATCTATAGCATATATATATATACACACATATGGATCAATTAGTACAAATAATACTAAAATTTAAAAAACCCATAAAAATCACATTAAAATAACTATATATATATACGAATGCTATATAACATATAATACACACACACACACAATATATATATATATATATATATATATATAAAGCAAATCTACATACATACATATATATCAAGTACACATACCTTAAAAATGGAGTCAAGTTGAAAAACAAGGTTAAAAAAATAGTAAATGACCAAAATGGTCTCTTATCTTTGAGGTTTGTGACATTTTCGTCTCTCATTTACGAATTGCGACATTTTAATCCCGCACTTTAATTTTGTGACAACTTTAGTCCTTTTCGTCAAATCTGTTAAAATTTTAACAATTATTCCACGTGCTGCTCACGTGACCACTAATTTTCATTTTTAGCAAGGGTAAAATCATCATTTTAGCTTCATCCCTCACTATTTCTCTCAAATATCAAAAGCCCCAAATCATTCTATCTATAACCTTAATTTTATTTCTCTCTCTAAACGAAATCAGCAAATCCCTAACCCATTTTCCCACAAATCCCTAAAATATTTTCCCTCAAATCCCTAACCCATTTTCCCTCAAATCCATAACCCATTTCGAAAAACCAATATCGCGACATCCATTTCAACAATCCAACTTCGGTAAAATCAATTTCCTTTTCAGCAAATCCTTAACCCATTTTCCCCAAACCCCAAACCCATTACAGAAAACCAATTTTGCGACATCCATTTCAGCAAACCAATTTCGGCTAAATCAATTTCCATTTCAGCAAATCCTTAACCCATTTTAGTAATCCTTCAACTTCGACGAAATGGCTTTATCATTGCGGAAAGGCAGCATTGTTGCAAACTTCTTGGATTGATGCAAATCCAAGGAAAATATTTCTTGGGTGCTCGAATTATGGTATCGTTAGAGAATGTGGCTATTTTGAGTGGGTTGATCCACCATTGTGTAACTGTAGCAAAAATATAATACACGGTCTGTTAAGGTCCTTGAATAGAAATGAGGCTGATTTGAAGAAGATGGAAGTTAATTTGCACAAACAACAACAGTCTCTAAAAAGGTTGAAGGTAGTATTGGTGATTATGTTTCTTTTGTTGCTGCTTCAGTTGAAGTTTAAGTAGTAATAGGTTTGTGTGTAACGTAGTTTGTGTTTAATTTCTAGGTTATAGGTTGTGTAATACAATTTTTGTTAATGGGAATAGATGTAATGGATTGCGTGTACGCAGGTGTTTCTTATGTTGTGATGTTGTATTTTAGTTGGATTATTACTAACGGATGTTCCATCCGATCAGTTAGTTTTGTCTAAGTGTAATCCAACTATGTATTATTGTATTATCATTTTAAATCTCAGTTGTCGTTTGCCAAATAGAATGTTAAACTTCTAATGTTGCCAACCACAGCCTGCTTCATTAACATAAATGCCACAGTGAAAGTGAAGTTAAAGTTAAAACAAGCATTCATAACCACAACCTACGTAGCAAAATCACAACATGCTTCATGCATTAACATAAATCCCACAGTGAAAGCTAAAATTATATCCATTCACAACCACAATCTGTTTCATTCATTAACATAAATCCCATAGTGAAAGCTAAAATTAAAACAGGCATTCATAACCATAACCTGTTTCATTCATTAACAACAAAAACTAGCATAACGTGATAACCTTAACAACCAAAAGTAGCATAAAGTAGTAACATTAACAAAAACAAAACACAATTGTTCAATTCTTTGATGTGGAACTAGATGTCTTTTTCTTCGAAGATGGTTGACCTTTTTGCATACTAGTTGAAGTAACAGTCGTGAGAGAATTTAGACTAATGTATCTTTGACCCTTCCATATTTGGCCAATAGCATTCAATGTGGTTGAACCAATCTTCACTTATTTGTTGACATGCATAGTAGTTGATGGAGATGAAGAATGAGCTCTCATATGTATGCCTGCTCTTGTAGGCATAAAAGGCAGTTTTTTCATTTGCATATAGTAGGTGGAACCTTCATCATCTGCATGTTTAAAATTTTCATTAGATTCAATAGTAGTATACACATAAGCCATTGAAATGTGAAATAAATAATGTCATATAAAAATTAGATCATTAGCCTTTTCATCTCGCATTACTTGTGCAGCCTTGGTAGGGCATTTTCTCATATCATGGCCAGTCTTAAAACCCATTTTGCACTTCCTTTTGTTCACAGTTTTGCCAACCAGGTTTTTGAAGATATGTTGTCAGTGACTAAAGGGTCATTTTCTACTTTGGTACAAGTTTTTATTTTTCTTGACTGTACTTGTATGGTGCTATCATTAGCATCCAATTGTACTGTACTTACAATAGCAACCACTTGTATACTGCTTTCAATTGCATCCACATGGACTTGACTAGTCCTACCATTGACATTGACTAAGCTGGTAGTTGTATCCACATCTACCATGCTAGATTTTGCTTGTACTTGAACATTTGGACTTGAATTGAAGTCCATTTGAACACTTCCACTTACATTTGCCTCTATTTTAGGTTCAGTCCTTGTTTCTACATCTTTCCTCATACTTTCAGAGATGTAGGGCAACCTCTCTTGTCATCCCAAATTGATTGCAAACAGAACACTTCCCTTTCATTCATTTTCTACTCAATTTTCCTCCTGCATGTTTCTGAGCTTTACGAGAATGTGAGCTTTGTTTATTTCTTTGCTTTTCATTTGTCTATTTTCTTCTACATTTTTTTTGTCTACCTGGAAGCTTGATTGTTTTCGGTGCAAGAACAGGCCTCATACCAGTCTGAGGCCACAAATCAGGCCTATTAATAAGGCAAATAACAAGTTCATAAGCCATCAAAAATATTTTTTGTTGTAACAAACATCTACAAAGTCCTCTGGATCATTGTTTTTTATCACTACTAACTCTTGCCCTTCAACTTCAATGTTTTATTCATTTCCATCACTTAAACTATAACCACTGTTATTCAAAATAGAACTCTCATTGCCCTCACATTCAACCTCACTCTCAACTTCATCAATTACCTTCATTTTCCCTTTAGAATCCTTCCTATTGTTGTTTTAACCCTGAGAGAATGTACATAAACCCTACTAACCTCGCAAACATATAAGACGAATGCCATATGAAATGGACCATAATTGTTTATTTTAACCGAAAATCACTAATAATATAAAATATAATAAAGCTTGTTTGGTTGTATAAATGAAAATGACCAAAAATTCACACACTTTTGTACACTTCTATTTCTAACAGTATAAAAATATAGTAAATAAAGAATATACATACCATAGACATTCTCCATTAAAGCTTATATGGTTGTAGTCAACGACTTTCAAACTAGATCGAGAGAATAGTAACAAAATAGGGTTTGAGGGATTTGGGTATGCCGAAATGGGTTTGCTAAATAAATGGGATTTAAGGAATTTGGGTTTAGGGATTTGAGGGAGTTTTTGACTTCTTTGGAAAAAGAGAAATGAGCTTAGGGTTATGGATTTTACGTCTATGCATCTCAGAGAACGATTGGGGATTTTGATAGAAGTAAGACATTTGAAGCTAAAATGACAATTTTTCCCTTGCTAAAAATAAAAATTAATGGTCATGTGAGCAGCACGTGGAATAGCTATTAAAATTTTAACGGATTTGACGAAAAGGACTAACGTTGTCACAAAATTAAAGATGCAGGACTGAAATGTCGCAAATCATAAATGAAGGATGAAAATGTCACAAACCTCAAAGATAAGAGGCCATTTTGGTCATTTACTCTTAAAAAAACAAAAAAAGCAAGATGGGGAAGAGAGGGGGGTAGGGGGCTTAGATTGGAAAGTGAGATTGGGGGAGAATTTTCAGCGACTTGAACCTTATCTCCGTGTGGCAACGGACTATTGGAAATTTTTTGGGCTAAAGGGGTCATTTGTAATTTTCTGATGGACCAAATGGTCTATCTCTAATTTTCTTATGGACCAAATGGTCTATCTCTAATTTTTCTACCCTTACCCATCTATTTTCAGAGATGAAGCATTTGATCCATCTTTATTTTAAGAGATGGATCCAATGGCCCGTCTATAATTTTTTCACACCTTACACCCCTACCCTACCTATTTTAATAGACAGACCAAGTTTTTCTGCCTCTATTTTTAGACTTTGTGATAAACCCAGTGGTCTATCTTTAAATTTTAGGTCCAAACCACATTCAGAATGGAAATTGATAACATTGGATTAAATGAGATATAACTATTAATAATTCACACTATAAAGAATTATATTTTATTACGTCTATATTCTATGGCTTGTACCCTTAGTTATGTTCAAAATAAATTGTGACGCCCCAACCCGACCTTTCCTAGGATCAAGTCAAGACGCGACGAAATTTCGGCATAACCTCTTTTGAAATATGGCACTTAGACAAATAAACATGTATAACATCCATAAACTCCACAATACAATAAACTTTACATACACGAAACTTTCAACATACAATCTCAAGGTACATAACCGTCCGTCACACTTACATACAACATAGCCATAAGAGTATAAAATAGACTACTAAGGCTAGCATTAATTACTTAGCCAACTTACTTACAATATACAACCAAAAGTTCATCAAACTACCAACTTTAAAGTAAGCAATATACATATTACATATTCACATGACTATATGTGTGAAACCCCAGTTTTCGTCTTTATCTCGATTTGCGTATCTTTACCTCGATTTGCGTGATTTGACTTGTTTATATGCTATATTTGTTAGAATGTGCTAAATATGTGATTTATATTCCTAATACATGCTATGTGTACATTCATGAAATTTTCATCAAAAACGGCATCAGAAATTTTATTGACGATTTTTGTTAATAGTGTTTTGAACACCTGTCCGCTAAAATTTTTACAGGGGTGTTTTAAACGTCTTAAAACCTAGTCATCTATTATTAATAGACCCATGTTTGATAAAAATTGATTCTAAAACGGAATAGTATTTTAAATAGACTTTTCGGGTGAAAAATAGTATTTTTGAGCCAAATAGTGATTTCTTCTAAACTCAATTCTTGCATTGACTTTCATTGACCTAGTATATATTAATATAAATGTATTTATATGTGGTATTAAATGATTTTAGATTAATTGTGCATTCAAAAGACATTTGAAAATAAATAATACGACTTTTCATCTTCTTTTGCAGAAAATCGAGTTTTAAGCTGACTCGGGTGAAATTGTTTGAATGTAAAACTTCTTGTCACCTAAAAATAAACTACTTGAGATAGTTTAAGTGGCGCATAATTAATTTGAGCAAGAGTAGTCAAAAAAATGAATTAAAAGACAAGAAAATACTAGAAATAATTAGTTTCCACCTTTGACTTTCTTTTATTTGTTGACCTTTGCTTAATATATCATCAACACACATTAAAACAACACAAAACATACTCATTTTACACACACATTACCGAAATTCCATGAGGGAGAAGAAAGAAGACATTTTTCAAAGGTTTTCAAGCATTTTTCACATAGATTTTGCAGTTCAAGTCTAAATCACTTCATTCAAAGCTTGATTTCACTTGTTGGGCATCCATTCTACATGTTTCTTGCATCAAAACACACCAAAGATGAGAGAAAAATTCTAGATCTCAAAACTCATTTTTATGTTTTTGCTCATAACTGCATTTTGAACCATTAGAATGTTAATTTGAAGTTATATTATTGATCAGTGCGTACTAGGGATCGTTTATGTGTATTACTACGAGATTTGAGCCATTGTAGCGAAATTATTTATTTTCGGGTATTTAAAGTTGATAGAATGGCTATTTGAGGATTATCTTGAGTTGTTGTTATTGGAATCGATTGCTCGTCGATTTCTAAAAGTTTGTTAATTACGTGGTAACGCCGTTATAATGCCAAATTTTCGATTGCGATGTTTGGGTAAAAATCCAAAAATTTCAGCCTAGGTGCATTGAGGTTTTAGGGTTGTTGGGCTTGATGTTGATGTGTCTTGGTTGGTTACCGAGAGGGCTAATGTAGTTGATTGAATGGGTGAGTGTTTGAAACTGATTTGGAGTTGTTTGGATTAGTAGAATGTAAGATATGATTATTTGAAGTTTAGGTTATCTTTCTTTAAATTGTTGAATTGAGCCTTAGTTGACTGGGTGGTATTTGAGTGATTGAATTGTGAGTTGTTAATGGTTCGACTAGAGTTAGATTACGTGTTTCATGCATGATAAGTTGGATGGCCTACTTTGTCATCTAACTTAGTTGTTTGCTGTTTAATTAATTACTTGATGTTATATTGATGTTACATTGATGAAAATTGATGATTATTGATTGATGGAGGGAGATAGGCAGTTCTGCTAGACTGTCCTCCTGTGAATGATGTTTATTATTATTGCTGAGTCTTTGGTATGTATGTGCCACCTCTCGAGCAACATTGGGCTATTGGGTTGATAACGGCATGACTACCAGAGACTGCCTCCAGCTCGCATGACAGAGGTGTCATAGAGGGAAAGGTTATTGGGGTACCTCGGGTGCGTGAGTTTATAAGAGTCACAAGAAGGCTGTTATGATCGTGATGGCGTTTGGAGCTACACCAACTAGTGTATACTTTATTGAATGGTCATTATAGATTATGTGATGATAGTATTATTGATGTTATTGTGTGTTTACTTGCTCAAAGGATTATTTCCAAGGAGTATAGTGAATACTGTTAGAGATCTATCAGATCCTCGCTGAGCTTGTTTTATATAAGCTCACTCTCTATTATTGCATGCATACAGGTGTTACAGAACAGGAATACGGATACGTGCCTCAGGAAGCTGAAAATGTGCCTTACATAGATGAGTCTTATGTGCAGGAGTCTTTGCCATGAGATTGTTTATAGTTATTGTAACATGATGTATTGTAAAACCTACCTTAGTATGAAGACATATGTATGTTGACTTAGTAGTCTTTCTTTTGATCATGTTTAGATTACTAAGTTGGTTTTAATCTATTTTGCATTGTATACTAAAGTTAAGGTATTATGATAGAACGGAGGCGTATAACTAAGAATGATTATTGTATAGTATGGTTATGTTGTATGTTGTTAACTTAATTGATGAGTTGATTGTTGAATGGTTGAGGAGTTTGGTTGTATGATATTCTGAGATGTTGGTTTAGAGCCTCAGTGTCCAAATTACTGTCGTTATACTGTTGAAATTCCATTGCGTCCTGACTGATTGTAGGAAGGGTCGAGTTGGGGCGTGACATTTAAGTGGTATCAGAGCTTGATTAGCTGTCAGTCGGGGTATCCTCGGAATGTGGGTAGTGGTCTAAGCATGCAAGTATGTATTAAGTGAAAGAAAAGTGAAACATATGCTAATATGTTTATGTGATTAATTTACTTATGTGTCTAACTTTCTATGTGATCAATATGCTTTATGTGTTAAGTGAACTAATGTGGTCAATATGTTTTATGTGATAACGTGTATTACGTACTCAATGTGTTGTAGATAATATGCATTTTGTGATTAATGTGTATTATGTGACAAATGTGTTTTATGTGATTGAAGTGTCTGTGTGAAATTAGTTGTTTATGTGGTTTTAATTGTTTATAACTAGCTTATGTGAAACAACGTGCTTTAGGTGCTCAATGTACTTTAAGTGACCAATGTGAGTTACGTGATCAACTTGTCTTATGTGAAGTTTGTTGCTTATGTGACTTTAATTGTTTATAACTTACTTCCGTACTATAACCTGTTTAGGTGATATTGGCTTTCTATGTGTTGAATTGTGTGTTATGTGATAATGTTGTAATATATGATAATCATGTAATATGTTGGTACTTGTTTTCATGAGATATAATTGTATATATGATATAACTGTAGGTGATTCTTTTGGGTGAGGATGACTGCAAGAGTTTTCGAAAATAGAGTTAGGCCATGATTTTGAATTATTATTATTCTAGTAGTTTATCAGTGAGATTTTAATTGTTATGTTTATGGATTTTAGTCTCTGTTTAATGGATCTATTCTTGATGTTCCTTTAGCGAGAATGAAGTTGTTCGAGGAAATAGCAATGTATCTTGATGATTATAATTACTTTTGTTGTCATGTTTAACTTGTTATTACTTGGAGATGGATCATAAGTTGAGGTTTCCGTGACGTTGTGATTAGACACTTTTGGAGTCTCAACTCAGACTATACTTTCTTGAGGTTATTTTAGAATGAATTTATTTGAGGAATTAGTGATGTATATTTGCGAATAGAATGAAGTGTGGTATAACATGTGAGTATTTCTACTATTTGGGATTGCTATATTATTAATGGATATTTTTGAAGTTTTGATCTTTAAACCTTGGAGACAATTGGAGTGATTCCTGACTAAATTTACTTTATTAGAAGATGTAATTGTTGGGAGATAGAATTATTTGAGGAAATAAGTATGCATTTTGGTGACTGAACATTTATTTGCCTACATTGAGCTTTTGAGTTCTAGATGGTATGACTTTCTAAATTGTTGATTGAGGATTCTCTTGTGTTATAATGGGTTAGTATAAATCTGTATTGTGTTATTAGATTTTGGAGTTTTCACCAGTAAATCTTGTTGGGTAATCAGTAATTTATCTTGTTTGGTGATTGGTCTGGTACGGAATGTAAAATTTTGGAGTGATTTATCTTGTTTGGTGATTGTTATGACTCCTTAGGTTCTCTAGATCTCCTTAGTGTCGTGTTTTGGAGGAAGATAGATTGTAGGATTTGACTTGTTGGTGTTTAAGTGTGTAGGTGGGACACCCTTCTTGTGCTTCATAATTCTATCGGTCTTATTATTCTCTTTTACTCTATTCTCACTTATTTGAGATATAGTTACACTTTTCTAGTTTATCAATTGTTTCTTGAAAGTTTTGCTTATTGGATTAATAGATGCTCATTTGACATTGTTTCTATTCTTAACATTCATATTTGCTTCTTATAACAATGTCGCTTATTGGAGTTAAGGTTTGAGACTTCTATATTTCATTCTATATCTCCAGCCATTGATTTCAATATTTCATTTCATCTTATTACTATTCATTTGAAAGTAATTTTTCCTTTGGTATACCATTTTACTTGTTCGAATTTCACTTGCTTGATGTACTCCCTACCTAAGTACATCATTGTCATTCTTGTTGATCCTTGTTAATCCTATTATTTTATTATTAAATGCTGAGCCATTACTTTTCTTGTAATTGCTCACTCGAAGTACTCGGCACTGTCCTATTGTTATCATTTCTTATTCGTACTTCTTTGGTTTTGTGTGCTGAGATACTCTTGCCACTCATGTTTTCTATTGAATTAATCATCTCTTGTTTCATAATTTCATTTCATCTCAAGTACAACTTACTTGTTGGTCACTTGAACAATCATCGAGAATTAAAATGTTTACTTGTTCAGGAATGTTTGTTCAACATACTCAGTACTGTTTTGATCCGTCATAATCCTTTGTTTGTACTTATTTAGCTGATAGGTGCTAAGACATTCCATATCCTAGTTATCATGCTTTCTTATTAAACTATTAGCCTCTTGATTCTCTAACTTGTTTGACCTCTTGTTCACTTGATTGTTGGCTCAAATATGACTTCCCATATTCTTATTTCCTTGTAAATTTCATAAGAGTCATATTCTGACCAATGTCACTTTTGAGATATTCCCTTGATCAGTAATCATTCATGTTATCGTGAATGAGTTTTTAAACCCTCGGGGTGTTCATAGAGCTCTTTTGTGTAGTAGGGGAGATTGATAAGTAGTGGTGTCATTCTAAGACTTTGGAGTTGCGAATTCTTTCATATGCACTATGATATTAGGTGGGAGAGAATTATGAATTGAAGATTGTCTTGGAATTATGATAATCATCTTGCAGTCAACAGAGTTTGTTCTTTTGAGGTCTTTGGTTATGTGTCATCCTAAGAGATAAATGAGAACTAAGAAAAGTATTGTTAAGTGTAACGATATAGGATTTAATTGTCTGTCAGTTCGAGAATTGCGCGGACCCAATTGTTTTAAGGAGGGGAGAATGTGAAACCCCAGTTTTCGTCTTTATCTCAATTTGTGTGTCTTTGCCTCAATTTGCATGATTTGACCTGTTTATATGCTATATTTGTTAGAATGTGCTAAATATGTGATTTATATTCCTAATACATGCTATGTGTGCATTCATGAAATTTTCATCAAAAACGGCATCATAAATTTTATCGACGATTTTTGTTAATAGTGTTTTGAACACCTGTCTGCTAAAATTTTTACAGGGGTGTTTTAAACATCTTAAAACCTAGTCCTCTATTATTAATAGACCCATGTTTGATAAAAATTGATTCTGAAACGGAATAGTATTTTAAATAGACTTTTCAGGCAAAAATAGCGTTTTTGAGCCAAATAGTGATTTCTTCTAAACTCAATTCTTGCATTGACTTTCATTGACCTAGTATATATTAATATAAATGTATTTATATGTGGTATTAAATGATTTTAGATTAATTGTGCATTCAAAAGACATTTGAAAATAAATAATACGACTTTTCACCTTCTTTTGCAGAAAATCGAGTTTTAAGCTGACTCGGGTGAAATTGTTTGAATGTAAAACTTCTTGTCACCTAAAAATAAACTACTTGAGATAGTTTAAGTGTTGCATAATTAATTTGAGCAAGAGTAGTCAAAAAATGAATTAAAATACAAGAAAACACTAAAAATAATTAGTTTCCACCTTTGACTTTCTTTTATTTGTTGACCTTTGCTTAATATATCATCAACACACATTAAAAAAACACAAAACACGCTCATTTTACACACACATTACCGAAATTCCATGAGGGAGAAGAAAGAAGACATTTTTCAAAGGTTTTCAAGTATTTTTCACATAGATTTTGCAATTCAAGTCTAAATCACTTCATTCAAAGCTTGATTTCAGTTGTTGGGCATCCATTCTACATGTTTCTTGCATCAAAACACATCAAAGGTGAGAGAAAAATTCTAGATCTCAAAACTCATTTTTATGTTTTTGCGCATAACTGCATTTTGAACCGTTAGAATGTTAATTTGAAATTATATTATTGATCAGTGCGTGCTAGGGATCGTTTATGTGTATTACTACGAGATTTGAGCCATTGTAGCGAAATTATTTATTTTCGGGTATTTAAAGTTGATAGAATGGCTATTTGAGGATTATCTTGAGTTGTTGTTGTTGGAATCGATTGTCGTCGATTTCTAAAAGTTTGTTAATCACGTGGTAACGCCGTTATAATGCCAAATTTTCGATTGCGATGTTTGGGTGAAAATCCAAAAATTTCAGCCTAGGTGCATTGAGGTTTTAGGGTTGTTGGGCTTGATGTTGATGTGTCTTGGTTGGTTTCCGAGAGGGCTAATGTAGTTGATTGAATGGGTGAGTGTTTGAAACTGATTTGGAGTTGTTTGGATTAGTATAATGTAAGATATGATTATTTGAAGTTTAGGTTATCTTTCTTTAAATTGTTGAATTGAGCCTTAGTTGACTGGGTAGTATTTGAGTAATTGAATTGTGAGTTGTTAATGGTTAGACTAGGGTTAGATTACGTGTTTCATGCATGATAAGTTGGATGGCCTACTTTGTCATCTAACTTAGTTGTTTGCTGTTTAATTAATTACTTGATGTTATATTGATGTTACATTGATGAAAATTGATGATTATTGATGATTATTGATTGATGCCGGGAGATAGGTAGTTCTGCTAGACTGTCCTCCTGTGAATGATGTTTATTATTATTGCTGAGTCTTTGGTATGTGTGTGCCACCTCTCGGGTAGCATCGGGCTGTTGGGTTGATAACGGCATTATTACTAGAGACTGCCTCCAGCTCGCATGACGGAGGTGTCATGGAGGGAGAGGTTATTAGGGTACCTCAGGTGCGTGAGTTTATGGGAGTCACAAGAAGGCTGTTATGATCGTGATGGCGTTTGGAGCTACACCAACTAGTGTATCCTTTATTGAATGGTCATTATGGATTATGTGATGATAGTATTATTGATGTTATTGTGTATTTACTTGCTCAAATGATTATTTTCAAGGAGTATAGTGAATACTATTAGAGATCTATCGGATCCTCACTGAGCTTGTTTTATATAAGCTCACTCTCTATTATTGCATGCATACAAGTGTTACAGAACAGGAATACGGATACGTGCCTCAGGAAGCTGAAAATGTGCCTTACGTAGATGAGTCTTATGTGCAGGAGTCTTTGCCATGAGATTGTTTATAGTTATTGTAACATGATGTATTGTAAAACCTACCTTAGTATGAAGACATATGTATGTTGACTTAGTAGTCGTTCTTTTGATCATCTTTAGATTACTAAGTTGGTTTTAATCTATTATGCATTGTATACTAAAGTTAAGGTATTATGTTGGAACAGAGGCGTATAACTAAGAATGATTATTGTATAGTATGGTTATGTTGTATGTTGTTAACTTAATTGATGAGTTGATTGTTGAATGGTTGAGGAGTTTGGTTGTATGATATTCTGAGAGGTTGGTTTAGAGCCTCAGTGTCCAAATTACTGTCGTTATACTGTCGAAATTCCGTTGCGTCCTGACTGATTGTAGGAAGGGTCGAGTTGGGGCGTGACAATATGAAACATTAAGTACATTATCCAAGGAAACACAAGCCCGTAACCGCTTTCATTTCCTCTCGACGCTCGACTTCAACTTTACCTATAACATGTTAGCGAAAGAGGGTGAGTTTCGACAAACTCAATGAGGGAGGATAAAGGAGGTTTTGAAACTCATTTTCTCTCTTTTGAAAACTACTTTGAGCAACACATATAACGCTAAGAACAACTAAATCAAGAAATAGCAAGACTCAATAACAGTTAGTAAAAGGATACGTTCATTGTTGATGCCGCTTCGTTTCACTTCATCCATCACTTTACCCCATCATTTCCCCACTCTTCCAATTCATTTATTCTACACTGATACATCTCGAGTACTGAAACCTATCCCATACGCCATGAATCCACTCCGTCCATGCGAGATAGGGGAATAGAACATGGTAGTTGCAATCTACCATGCCTTACAACATTTAATCTCACACCCAATGAACACACTTCAAACTTCGTTCATAAGGGATAGGGGAATATAACATGACAACAATTCTCATGTCTTACAACATTTATATATAACATTTAACACTTTAACATTTAGCAATTCAACACTTATAAAACACTTTAGAACACCCTGGTTAAATGACAAGGTAGGCCATCCAACCTTAAGCATATACATTCATACATTAACCATATTTCAACCACATACAACATCAAATCATTTTAGTAACATTTTCAACACAAACAACTAAAATAACACTACCACTACTCTTAACAACATTATGACACCCTATTCAACCTCTACAACAATCAAACAACCAATTACATCTAACTCTACCAAATTACCTCCAAACTAAAACGTAGCAATTAACTAACCTAGCATACAATTAAAACAATACGTAAGCAACACTAAAAGGCCCAAAACCGTGGCCATTTACCCCTCACATCACAACAATTCAGTCAGCTACCACACCTCCATACTCTAACATTCAAGCCATTTTTGTAATGTTCTACAAATACTCAATACCTCTAGACATCAATATCATGTTCTACAACATTCTTCCATTCAATTCTAGCCATTAGAACACTTTAAACATTTCATTAATTCAACAAATCAAGCAATAATTCATCTAATTAAAAATTAACTCAAATGCACTAAATAAACTATCTAACATGTGTCATAAACATATATATAACCATACAAAGAATAAACAAGCAAATATATAGCCAAAATTTCAACTTTTAAACCAAATTTTAGAAAAAGCCCTCACCTTTTTTCGTTTCAAAAACCAAAAAATGATCGATAGTCACGTAGACCAATGTAAAACGAGTTGACACAAGCAAGCGAGACCCTAAACTCTTTCTCCTTCCTCTTCAAATCATCAAAATAGCATGAAAAATTACTATTCATACAAGACCTAAGGGGCGGCTGAAATTTAGGGTTTTTTGTGCATTTTTTGAGCAATTTTGGTCTATATATATTATTAGTGGAAAGTCAACAAGTCAAAGGAAGACCAAATTAAGTGGATTTTCACTATTTGTTTTAAAACGTTATTTTTAAAGCGCTAAAAGTCTACTTTAATCTTCTAGCTTATTTCTAATTTTATTTATATTATGCCAAGAGTTAATTTAATTATGCTAGATTAATTATTTAGGTATATAAAGACTAGTTTTATCAATTTTAAAGAAAAGTCAACAAATGCACTTTAAATGTGCTTTAAATGAAATTTTTACCTAATAACTATATGAAAATCGTATGAATGCACATATATTATGTACTAAAATAAATAAAAACATAAAGTGCACATAAGGTCCAAGCTCGGGTCTTTCATAAAGACTAATTTGGTCAAACTAGGTGAAAGGTCAACTAAATGCAACTTAAATGGACTTTAATGCACACTTAACTTTATAACATATAGTAAATCACATATATGCACATATATTAATTCAAATAGCATAAAAAAATAAAAGAGAGCACATAGCGATTCAATTAACAAAATAAAGTCAATTAGATGCAACTAAATGGTCCTTAATTGCACATTTTCACATAATACACTTAAGTGAATCATCTAAATTCACATATCAATTCAAATAATATATTAAACAAGTAAATGCAAATAAAAGCACATAACTCTCTGCTAAGGTCTCACATTCTCCCCCCTTTAAAATAATTGTGTCCTCACAATTCTTTCTTGATTCTCGAAAACCTCAGGTGCTGCAATCAACCAGAAGATGAGGCAGGCCAAATGCAAAAATTCACTATAGACTAATCTTGGTATACTGAGGTCATATGAAGGAAACAAAAAAACCCCAACCAAATTGATAAGAATCTGGCTCGATGAAAAATAGCCAGTCAACAATGAATGAATCACTGCTTGCAAGAATCTAGGTACTCTCTTTGATCCCATGGTGAATTCCCCAGCACTTTTACCATCGAAAGATAAATACATGAGAGGGAATACCAAATATCGAATACCGAATTCTGAAATCCAAATACCAAGTATTGAATACCAAGTAAGAATACCGAACGCAGTCACCAAACAAGAACACCGAATAAGAATTCCTAAATAAGAACAACGGATAAGAATACCAATAATAAACCCCAAATATGAACTCTAAATAACACCGTATAAGAATCATGAATAAGAATACCAAGGAAGAATACCAAAGAAGTATACCGAGTAAGAATCTTTGAATAGAAATCCTAAAGAAAAATACCGAATAAGAATACCAAATAAGAATTCCAAATAGGAACTCCAAATAAGAACTTCATATACGAAGACCGAATAAGAATATCGGATAAGAGTCCCAATAGTCAATTCATACCCGTAGAGTGCCATCTTTCTTTATCCCAATCAACATGAGTGCCATATGATACGGTACTTTGGAACTGGGTAGTGTTTCTGGTAGTACAGCAATCACAAATACATTTTTTCTCATAAGCTTGGTAGTTCTGGCAGAAGAAATAAGCAAATTCCCCAAAATCTCAGTTCCCCATTACTTCTATCACTGGTCCATATGGTCTCTGAAATTTCACGATCTTGGTTCTACTATCTAACTGTACATAATAATTCACAGGCAAATTCATACCCCAAATAATTTCATAATCTTCATCAGGAAATAAGATAAGGTTAACAATAATTCTTAGTTCTCAATCTGAATTTTATATGTTGTACATAACAATACGGTCACGAATTCAGTACCACAGGCGTACTAACTTCAATTATATAAGCAAACTCTCTACTGGCATATGAACACGTTGCACACAAAAGGATGTAATAAAAGAATGCGTAGCACCGGGGTCAATTAATACTTTAACGAGCTGTTTTAAAGGTAAAACTTACCGTCAACCATTGTTGCTGCCTCAGGTACTCCTGCTGAATAATAGAACGAGCTAAGGCCTGCACACTTATGTAGGAGCACCACTAGTAGATCCACTCTGAGTGACTCTACCTAAAGTTTGCCCTCGAACACTCGGCCATTTCGTATAGTCCTTTTTCCTATGTTGATCGTTATCGCAACTCAAACATTTCCCCAACTTCTTCCAATAATTAGGCTCAAGATGGCTTCTTCGATTACAAAAGGAACATTGTGGAATTTGACTGGCAACATTAGTTCTAGAAGAGGCTTGTGTTGAAATAGTAGCTAACTTACCCTACTGTGATGACACAACAATCGGTCTATTCTGGGTACCTCTACAGGTAGTCTGCTTTTGTATTTCTGCCATTTTGGGCAGTCTTTCACTTTGTGCTTATATCTACCACAACCTAAACACTATCCCAACTTCATCCAACATCCAAATGACTGTTACATTTACAATAGTTACAGTATATAGCTAAAGTAGCAGCATCTTTCTTAGAGAAGCGCTAAGCTGAAGGAATAACTAAACCACCCTGACGAGTCCTCTCAACAGTTGACCTATGTTGGCTCTGACCCTCACTCGGTTGACTCAGCCCTGTTGTACTCATTATTTCCTTTCTCAGCTCTTGTTGCAGCGTAAAGGGCTTCACCATAGGTAGCAAACTGAAAAGAAGTCAAACTGCCTTGGATTTCCAGCCTCAACCCTCGAATAAATCTCTAAATCCTCTTTTCAGTAGTTTGTACCATCCCCGGGGCATAATGTGTCAGCTGAATAAATCGGGCTTCATACTGAGCAACAGCCAAGCTACCTTACTTAAAGGACATGAATTCATTTCTACGAAGTCTTCCCTTTGTTCCGAGAACTCTTGCAGCCATCTTTACTTTACCAAAAGAGTCACCACATATTATAGCATATATGCAATTATATCACAAAAAGGCAAGTACCACATAATGCATAATTATGACATAATGCAACATTATCATAGAACACACAATTAATACACAAGAAGCAAATATCACATAATGAGCAATGATCATTTAATACACATTTGTCACTTAGCACATAATTAACATATAGTGTCCACTTAACACATTTTGCATACACACATTCATTCCAAGACAATTCATATGTACACATTTGTTCAAGAAATTCAATTCACATTATGATCTCTACCCCACAAACCGAGGACCCTATCCCGGCTTATGAGCTATCTAAGCTCTGATACCACCTGTGACACCCCAACCCGACGCTTCCTAGGATCAAGTCAAGGCGCGACGAAATTTCAGCATGACCTCGTTTGAAATATGGCACTTAGACAAATAAACCTGTACAACATCCATAAACTCCACAATAAAATAAACTTTACAGACACAAAAACTTTAACATACAATCCCAAGGTATATAGTCGTCTGTCACACTTACGTACGACATAGCCACAAGAGTATAAAATAGACTACTAAGGCTAGCATTAAATACTTAGCCAACTTACTTTCAATATACAACCAAAAGTTCATCAAACTACCAACTTTAAAGTAAGCAATATACATATTAAATATTCACATGACTATATGAAACATTAAGTACATTATCCAAGGAAACACAAGCACGTAACCGCTTTTATTCCCTCTCGAGTCTCGACTTCGCCTTTATCTGTAACATGTTAGCGAAAAAGGGAGAGTTACGATGAACTCAATGAGGGAGGATAAAGGAGGTTTTGAAACTCATTTTCTTTCTTTGGAAAACCACTTTGAACAACACATATAATGCTAAGAACAACTAAATCAAGAAATAGCAAGGCTCAATAACACTTAATAAAATGGTACGTTCACTTGTTGATACCGCTTCGTTTCACTTCATCCATCACTTTACCCCACACTTCCGCACTCTTCC
The DNA here is from genome assembly GCA_037974665.1 of Ehretia macrophylla. Lineage (NCBI taxonomy): Eukaryota > Viridiplantae > Streptophyta > Magnoliopsida > Boraginales > Ehretiaceae > Ehretia > Ehretia macrophylla. Next base: position 59,422,799 of record CM075771.1, on the reverse strand, counting down.
AATTCATTTATTCTACACAGATACATCTGGAGTACTGAAACCTATCCCACACCCCATGAACCCAATCCGTCCATGCAAGATAAGGGAATAGAACATGGTAGTTGCAATCTACCATGCCTTACAACATTTAATCCCACACCCCATGAACACACTTCAAACTCTGTTCATAAAGGATAGGGGAATAGAACATGGCAACGATTCTCATGCTTTACAACATTTATATATAACATTTAACACTTTAGCATTTAACACTTTAACATTTAGCAATTCAATACTTATAAAACACTTTAGAACACCTTGGTTAGATGACAAGGTAGGCCATCCAACCTCAAGCACATACATTCATACATTAACCATATTTCGACCACATACAACATCAAATTATTTTAGTAACATTTTCAACACAAAAAACTAAAATAACACTACCACTACTCTTAACAACATTTATGACACCCTATTCAACCTCTACAACAATCAAGCAACCAATTACATCTAACTCCACCAAACTACCTCCAAACTAAAATGTAGCAATTAACTAACCTAGCATACAAATTAAAACAACATGTAAGCAACACCAAAAGGCCCAAAACCATGGCCATTTATCCTCACATCACAACAATTCAGCCGACTACCACACCTCCATACTCCAACATTCAAGCCATTTTTGTAATGTTCTACAAATACTCAATACCTCTAGACATCAATATCATGTTCTACAACATTCTTCCATTCAATTCTAGCCATTAGAACACTTTAAACATTTCATTAATTCAACAAATCAAGCAATAATCCATCTAATTAAAAATCAACTCAAATGCACTAAATAAACTATCTAGCATGTCATAAACATATATATAACCATACAAAGCATAAACAAGCAAATATACAGCCAAAAATTCAACTTTTAAACCAAATTTTAGAAAAAGCCCTCACCTTTTTTCGTTCCAAAAACCAAAAAACAATCGATAGTCACGTAAAGCAATGTAAAACAAGTTCACACAAGCAAACGAGGCCCTAAACTCCTTCTCCTTCCTCTTCAAATCATCAAAATAGCATAAAAACTACTATTCATACAAGACCTAAGGGGAGGCTGAAATTTGGGGTTTTTTGTGCATTTTTTGAGCAAGTTTGGTCTATATATATTATTAGTGGAAAGTCAACAAGTCAAAGGAAGACCAAATTAAGTGGATTTTCACTATTTGTTTTAAAACGTTATTTTTAAAGCGCTAAAAGTCTACTTTAATCTTCTAGTTTGTTTCTAATTTTATTTATACTATGCCAATATTTAATTTAATTATGCTAGATTAATTATTTAGGTATATAAAGACTAGTTTTATCAATTCTAAAGAAAAGTCAACAAATGCACTTTAAATGAAATTTTCACCTAATAACTATATGAAAATCGTATGAATGCACATATATTTTGTACTAAAATAAATAAACACATAAAGTGCACATAAGGTCCAAGCTCGGGTCTTTCATAAAGACTAATTTGGTCAAACTAGGTGAAAGGTCAACTAAATGCAACTTAAATGGACTTTAATGCACACTTAACTTAATAACATTTAGTAAATCATATATATGCACATATATTAATTCAAATAGCATAAAAATAAAAGAGTGCACGTAGTGATCAATTAACAAAAGGAAGTCAATTAGATGCAACTAAATGGTCCTTAATTGCACATTTTCACATAATACACTTAAGTGAATCATCTAAATTCACATATCAATTCAAATAAAATAAAAGTACATAACTCTCGACTCGGGCCTCACATAAATTGTCTATACTTTCAATTAGTTTAGTAAAAAAATATCATATTCAATTGTTATTTTCAAATACTATTACTCAATTTCATCGCTATTTAGTGATGAATTAGTCACGGAATATGAGGTAGTGACAGAACTTTAAACGGTCGTCATTATTCGGTTGCTTAATTAGCAAAATTCTCACTAATACTTTGCTAACTCATCTTCCATTAGGAACGGATTAACAACAAAATTTAGCAATTAATTTTAAAAAATAAGTATTATAAATTATAATTTTTTACTTATTACATTTTATAGTCAATTGAAAATATAATCTAGAGTTTTTAAACTTAATTTGAGATCTAAACGACCTTCGAAATAGAAATCGAAAACATTGGATTAAATGAGATATAAATATTCATAGTAATAATATAGAAAATGGTATGTTACTATGTGAAGTCCATTATATTTCATGGTTTGGACCCATAATCATGTTCAAAATTAATTGTCTATACTTTCAATTTAGTTTAGTAAAAATTTATAATAGTCAATGGTTATTTTCAAACATTATTGCTAAATTCTATCGCTAATTCATCGCTAAATATCAATGGATTATCCATGTATAGTGAGCTATTGATAGAACTTGAAAAGGTCGTCGCTATTTCGTATCTAATTTAGCAACAGAGTTTTGAAGTATCGTTGTTATTCCGTCACCAACCCAGCTACTGTCACTAATTCGTCACTAAATAGCAACGGATTAGCAACAAAAATTAGTAATAATATTTTTCATTGTGATTCCCTCGCTTTGACGTAGCTAATTAGTGACCGAATATTTTCTGTCACTAAATAGCGATGGAAAAACTATTGTAGCTAAAATCTCTCACCTATGTATGTTTTCTTGTAGTGTGTGGTCGATAGATAGTAATGTACAGTATAACATCTTTAAATTAATAGTATTGGAACCACCTAAATTCTATTAATTTAGCAAGATATCAATTTATCGATAAATTAATAATTATTAATTTATTTAGATATTTAGTATTTTTTGGCTTAATAGCAAACATATTATAACTTTCTCCATAGTAAGATATGATCCATGAAAAACATAATTTCTAGACTTTTGATAAACCCTTAGATAGAGACACTACTAATGGATCAGGGGTCGTAATCAATAAGTTTGGCTACTGAGAAAAATAGATGAGATCACTAACAAACATGATGGGGCATTCTCTACATGAAATTAAAGTTGAAGTTGATGATACACAATATTTAGAATTGGTGTCACGTAAGAAAGCACTGAAAGTATCAATGGCACTCCAAAACTTCTTGTTGCAATATAAGAAACCAAGTCCAGGATTTTTAGAAACATTAGGAATAATTAAATATAAAATTCAGCTAGATTTGAAGTTCAACAAAAGACAAGTTACTATTGGTTCATATTTGAGAAAATCTCATAGTCAACTGATTATATAGTTTTTAGTTAAATAATAATTTATAAAAATATTTGAGTCTATAAAATACGAAAAAATAATTTTATCGAGTATTAATTTTTTACAATAGTTCTAAGTCGGGACCGAATAATTTTATTATTAAAAAAATATTATTAATTTATTGAGTATTAATTCTGGACTCCAGACAAGCCGTTACAAAGGGCCATCAGCCTAGGTCAGGCGACCTGATGGGACCAGACATAAACCACCCGCTAAGAAAAAGTGGTAAATAATACAAACGATAAAGCTGGCAAATAAGGGATACAAGATGGATTTGTCCAAGGTGTATGTGTTGGGAATCGTGCATGGTATTTTAAATACTTTATAATTAAATAAAACGCAGTGGAAACAATTAATAATACTCATGCATCCGTTCATGGCTAATTACGTAGATTATAACATGCATAAATAATCAATTATTAATTACGCATAATAAGATTTTAGGATTACCTTTCCATGATGATGAATTTGTTGTAGAAATTGATCGAATCCAGAGTTCCCCAATTGTGAAGCCTCCAAAAGTATCCACACGAGATCCGAGCCATCAATCAGCAAAACCCCACTATGAGTTTTAGAGAAAATATATTTGCTATGAAAGACAGGATTTGTGCTAGTTTTTCTATCTGTCATAGTTTCCTATTTATAGAAAACCTTTGACATATTAGGGCTAGCTTTTGGGCCAGTCCTAATTACTGGACTTGGACTAATTAAATGATTGGACTAATATCCCAATCTAATAAGTCTTAAGTCTAATTAAATATTAGACTCTTCTAATATTTAATTTATATTTCTCGTTGATTAATTCTTAATCTCTTTTGTGTGTGAGCTCTCGGGTTCATAATTAATTGGCAACGAAATAATATTAATCTAATTAATATTTAATTAGAACTCTTCTAATTTAATTCTCGCAAGTCGTGAGTGATATCTAGCAGTATATCACGACTACCCAACTAATAATGAAGTACAAATTCTACGAACCCTTAGTAATTATCATGCAACTAATTCCTTCTGTCTGAACCATTCCGATTGAGCCAGAGTCATGGATAGGGTCGTCAAACTCTATTACTCAATCATATGACCAAATCTATTTAATCAGTAACTTATGAATAATACGTGGAACGACTTCCACTATTCTACCTCGGCTAATGATTTCTAGTTACTCGATTAATAGATCGCATAGGATCCCTAATTGACAGATTCTATTTTTACACACACCTATTTCCATGCCGGAATAGATTGTAACCACTAAGTACATTATCCAATCCTTGATGATGACTAGTTTTATTGCACCAGCAAATCATGTTATCCCTAACACAAGATAATCGTGGCGTCTCAGGTCTAAGGACTAATTGCACAATTACACTGTACAACGAATGATTGACCATTCCATGTAATTCGTTGTACTAGTAGTCATGTCTAGTCACTTGTTCTCAATAAGCACTTATACATCTACCCTTACGATATGAGACTAATCGTCCAAATCAATATCCCATATTATTTGGATGGTAGATTACAATCTGATCTTTCTGGATGAATCAACACCCAATTAATTTATCCTACGATCAGGGACTATTTTAGAATATATTTATAAATATAAATTCCGTCACTCATATCCTTACCCTTAAGGATAGAATCTATAAATATTATTCTAAGGAATCTTATTTAAATAATTAATTGCATTAATTATATTTAAATAAACTGCCCATATTAAATAAATAATATAATTATTATGTCCTAAAATTGGCATTTAGGGCATACAATCCAACAATCCCCCACTTGCACTAAAGCCAATTACCCTGGTATCTCATACCTATCTTTTCAAGATGGTAATCTAATGACTGTTGAATCATTGCCTTAGTTAGTGGACTAGCACCATCAACTATTGACGTTATTTACTGCATAATATCATCATTTCCACAATCTCTGATCGATGTGGTAATCCCTCTTTAATGCGCTTGGATCTCTAGTGAGACCTAGGTTCCTTAGCTTGCGCTACAACTCCATTATCGTCATAACACTACCCGTTGACTTAATGGAAAGAATCATCCTGAGTTCAGTTACGAACTCCTAGATCCAAACCATTTCCTCTTGTTAAATCTGATGCAACGATACACTCAACCGCTGGAGTTTGTAATTGTACCAATATTTGGAACCCTTCCAAATAATTGGTATCCCGTTATAGGTGAGTATAAAACCCATATATGGATTTCCAATAATCCATTTCAGACTCTCAGCTTGAAACTGTAAAACTTTAAGTTTTACCTTTCTCCATATACCAAGAACATTTTTCAGTGCTTCTCAAGTACTTAAAAATGTTATTGATTGCTTTCTAGCATTCCTAACATGGTTAGACAGACATCTGCTCATAACACTTATAGCATTTATGATATCATGTCTTTGTACATAGCATGACGTATATAAGATTCTTAATTGCTGCAGCACTTAGAACCTTATGTGTCCAGTCTATCTATTTTTAGCAGTCTTAAGACTCACAGCCCTAGAGAGATAAACGTCATGTCTTAAAAGAGAGCAATCCTCTTTTAGAATTTGTGTACATATTAAACACCTTTAACACCCTTTTTGAGAAAAACCCATTAATCCTTTTGATCTATCGCTATAGATCAACTTCCAAGGATTTAAATGAATTATCCCAAATTTTACTTGGAGAATTATTTGAATAACTAGACCTACTTGTGTAGTCAAGATTCGTCTTCATTCTTAATGAAGTCAATCGAATGTTCTAGATTCTTTAGGCTTGGTTAAGTCCATTAATGGACCCCTTTACCTTGCACTCTTTGTGACTCATCACTGGACTCAAAACGTATCGGCAAATCCATATTAATGTCTTTATTAATGAAGCCATTATGAAATGTCGTTTTATCATCCATCTACCTCATCTCATAATAGTAGTGTGCAACTATCGCCAATAAATCATAATGAATTTTAACAATTGGTGAAAAGATTTTCTCATAGTCAACTCCTTGTCTATGACAATAATCTTTTACCATTTGTCCTAAAGGTCTCCACCTTTATTCATTTAAGATCTTATGGCCTTAAGCCATTTAAGCTTATGTCAAACATAACTATTCATAGCTGACAAAAATCATCAACATGATTATTGTCATCTTTCTAATCTGAAAAACTGTGAAATAATCAGCTGCTCTTGGATTGGGTTTTTCTAGAATCAAATCCTAGATTTGACTCAGGTTAACTGGTTGCTCAGTAACTCCTTACTGAGTCATACTTTTCTTTCCACACTATCTTCTCAGATACTATTCTTCCAAGAATAAGTTGTACTTGCTAATAGACTCTCTAGTCAACAAGGGAATAAAAGCTATATCCCAACGAATCTTTAGGATAACCAATTAACCTTGTCCAATCTCATTTCCAATTTATCAATCTAAAGCCTTTAATTGAAAATAGGATAACCCTCATTCTTAACACATTAAGACTAGGTATCATGTTCTCTTATATCCTATATGAAGTACTTAAAATTAATTTGGAAGTGACCTTATCCAAGAGATGGACTGCTATAAGGAGAATATAGTCTCACAGGCTAAATTATAAATCAGCATAGTTTATCAATTACAGACTATGTCCAACAAGGTCCAACCCATTCTCTTCAACACTTCATCAAGCATTAGAATACCAGAAGGAGTTAATGAAGTAATTATGTTATTTTCTTTTGAGATACTATTAGAAATTGAGGCTAAAAATTCTCCATGATCTCATCATTGAGACTTACTTCTCATTTCTAGTTCTTATTTACTTCTTTAATTCTGAATTCTTTGAACGTTTCAAACGGTTCAGATATAAACTTATGACAATCATAAGTATATGTAAGGTAGATAAAATCTTTATTGGGCTATTGTGCCAAATGACCCATATACATCCCTATGTATAAAACCCTAAATATTTATGGTCCTTTGACTTTGTCCTACAAAGGGTGATTTGATCATTTTTAAGAACACAAGATTCACGTGTGGGGAATGTCCCAGGGTCTCAAAGGCTTACCAGTCCTTCATTCACCATTTGAGTGATTCTTGTTTCTCCTCTATGACCTAATCGTAAGTGCCACGATAATCTAGAGTTATTAGTATCTCTAAATCTCTCATATTACTCGTTTATCTTGTCATTATCCATATAAGACTTTATTCATTAATTTATTAGTGTAATCTCATTTATTTCCCAAATAAATGAAACACATGAACAACAATTATTCTAAAATTAATGAACACCCAAATGGGCAAACGAGAAGACGAGATGTATTTATAGAGGACATCCATTCCTCTTCAAACTCTTTGAAGTCCTTTGGATTTTCCTCTATTACTAGTTTCCTTTCTTGCAGTAGAAATAACTACCAATCAAGTTTCAACTTTTCAGATCTATCCTTGATATATGACTCTCATTTCCAAAGGTTGTGTCAAATGTATTCTCACGGAGAAATCCATTATGAATGACAAGAGAGAATTAAGAATTGACCCTAGGATTAGATTTGTTTACATATAATAAACCATGAATAAACTCATGGACTCAAGATACTTATCGTGAGAACACATGCTCTCAAATCAATTCCTCCAGTTATTCTTTGTTTGGAACAATTTTTCTAGATATCTCATATCTACCACTAGATATCTCATATATAGTTATCCTATCTTGCTTACTTCACAACTCTTGTAAGTAATTAATGATGGATACACTATCCATGCTCTCTCGTTTCTTTTTGACAACTCATTTTCGCATCTAAAACGTGTATGACTTTCTCAGATTTGAGAACGATTCTCAAAATGTTGAGCTAGTCATCGAAGTTTGGTCTTAGTCAAAATAGAAGGTTGGGTTCCTATCCGATATTATATAGGCAATAATTTCTAAGGATGTTAGATAATTATATTATTAACCATTTGATTTGGGTCTTTAAATCAAACAGTAGCCCCGACTAAATTTTTCGGATCCCACACTTCCCTAGTAGAAAACGGAAAAACAATAAGGTGTTTTTCTTAGTGGAATTGGGGGCCCATTCATTTTAACCCACCTCACATTTTAGATTTTTGGCGAAATTAAAACAAATAGGTGAATAACCTCTTATTTAATGTATCTCATACAAATTCCAATTTGTTCTTGCCTCCAATCCTTTCGACCTCACATTATAAATTTTTGGTCTCCAAGATTGTTTAAGTTAAACCCATTATCCTAGAAATTTGGATCAATGCAATACCGACACCTTACACGATAGATTTTTGGTTGCCAGTAAGAATCCAAATTTTCCACATCTCATGCTTACATAGACTTAGTTCACATGTTGATACAAATAAATAACCCCTATGTGTCCATAGCCAGCTACTTACTTGCCCAACACACAAACTAATCTACGATAATGGAAGGCAATGATATAATCTTCTCAAGACTACACCATTATTAACTTAATATTTAATTTGGGAAGGTTTAGTGATCTTTAATTTAAGTCTCACTTTTCACATGCTTCTAATTTCAATTTATCGCATAAATAAATAGAAACATACATGCATTCATCATATATTTATTGCATAAATAAATAAATACATGCATAAAATAAAATGGGATGATCGTGGACTAGGAGCACTATCAACCCGAGCCACTGGGATGAATTCCTAAATCAAATAAAGGGCCCACACGATAGATTCATGGGATGCTCCTCATCAGCTCCACAAAACTCCTTTCGCGAACTGGGCCCACCAACTCTTGATGTCATCATCTTGATCTTCCATTACATTTATGTACATAGATTCATAATTTAGTGGGGATACATAAATGGGAATAGGGGTTTTACATCTTTTAAAATGGGGATAAAAGGCATGCAAGCCCCATTTTAAAATATTACATAAAACCCAAAATGGGTAAATAAATAAAATAATGACATTCATCCATTCATTCATTCATACATTCAAGACTAGTCCATGATCACCCACAAACATAGCAAATAATAAAGAAAAGTAATCCACGAATATAGCACAATTAATTTCCTAATATAATCTCATTATATTAGATTTATCCAATTAATAAATACCTTTATTAATTTGGATCCTTAAATATCTCATATTTAAATAAATATAATCTCATTATATTTATATTAATTAATTAATAAACAAATTATTAATTAACTACAAGTATAGTACAATTAATTCTCTAATATAAACTCTTTTACATTAGATTTTTTAATTTAATAAACTCTTTACTAAATCTATTCCATAAATATGTCATTTTTAGAAAATAGAGATACAAGTAAATTATAATTAATTAGTTAATAAATAATTTATTAACTTAAAGTGTCAAAAGTGTATTTGGGCTAGTTTAATTAATTGGTCACACAAACTAATTGAAAACTTAGACTTAAAAACATAATAAGTCCAAGTTATTCTACCCAGTTCTAAGTCCAAAAACTAACAGCCCAAATTAGACAATAAAAGGAGTCCAACTAATTGTATTAAAGTCTAAATAACAATTGGCCCAAAAAGACCCAAATTCCCATATGCCCATTAGCCCAAGAAGATGAAGAATTTTAATATTTCAACTGGTAGCCCAATCCAAACAATAAATAAGTCCATACTTATTTTTATTTAAATTAGAATTTAAAATGGCCCAAAAAGAGCCCAACAGTCCAATTAAAACATATAAGAAAATATCCCAATGTCTATTGGGATTAGGATCGGGTTCAGACCCAATTCGGATCGCATCAGGATCCGGATCTAACCCTAACCCTACAGAACATATTTTCTTTTTCTTATCTTCTCCTTCCCCAAAATAGCGCCGCCCCCACCTCCATGGCCGCACTACTGCAGCCATCTTTTTCACCTTCTTCTTCAACGATAAGCTACCACCATGGCAGCAACTTTGGGCCAGTCCTAATTACTGGATTTGGACTGATTAAATAATTAGACTAATATCCCAATCTAATAAGTCTTAAGTCTAATTAAATATTAGACTCTTCTAATATTTAATTTATATTTCTCGTTGATTAATTTCGAATCTCTTTTGTGTGTGACCTCTCGGGTTTATAATTAATTGGTAGCGAAATAATATTAATCTAATTAATATTTAATTAGAACTCTTCTAATTTAATTCTAGCAAGTCATGAGTGATACCTAGCAGTATATCACAACTACCCAACTAATAATGAAATATAAATTATACGAACCCTTAGTAATTATCATGCAACTAATTCCTTCTGTCTGAACCATCCCGATTGAGCCAGAGTTATGAATAGGGTTGTCAAATTCTATTACTCAATCATATGACCAAATCTATTTAATCAGTAACTTATGAATAATACGTGGAACGACTTCCACTATTCTACCTCGGCTAAGGATTTCTAGTTACTCGATTAATAGATCGCATAGGATCCCTAATTGACAGATTTCATATCTACACACACCTATCTCCATGTCGGAATAGATCGTAACCACTAAGTACATTATCCAATCTTTAATGATAACTAGTTTTATTGTACCAACAAATCATGTTATCTCTAACACAAGATAATCGTGGTGTCTCAGGTCTAAGGACTAATTGCACAATTACACTGTACAACGAATTATTGACCATTCCATATAATTCGTTGTACTAGCGGTCATGTCCGGTCACTTGTTATCAACAAGTATTTATACATCTACCCTTATGATATGAGACTAATCGCCCAAATCAATATCCTATATTATTTGGATGGTAGATTGCAATCCGATCTTTCTGGATGAATCAACGCCCAATTAATTTATCCTATGATCGGGGACTATTTTAAAATATATTTATGAATATAAATTCCGTCACTCATATCCTTACCCTTAAGGATAGAATTTATAAATATTATTCTAAGAACTCTTATTTAAATAATTAATCGCATTAATTATATTTAAATAAACTGCCTACATTAAATAAATAATATAATTATTATGTCCTAAACTTAGCATTTAGGGCATACAATCTAACAGTATGAACTTCTTTATATATTTAGTTGGGTGTGAATGGATTTTTTAGCCTCGGTCATTCTTTTATAAAATATCAATTCTATAAATCATTCCATTTCAAAAGAAAATCCCCCTTGAATAAGTAAAGGAAGGCCTCATAATTCCACAAATTTAAAGAAGTTCTATTGTATTTGGATAGTATGAAAAACCACATTTTTCCTTTGAACATGTTAAACTTAGAATGAAAATAAAATGGTAAAGATTACATAACAAAACAAATTAGAAAGGAGTGCACATAATGCCCCGCCAAGAAAAACAAAAAAGTGACGGAAGTGGAAACTTGGTACTGCGACGTGAATGGCCCGGTGCCCTCGACTGAGCGTCTGGGATAAGGAATAGACAGGTACAAGGACGGTCAGCCACCTCATGGATTGTGCATGCTCTGCTCTTTAGCTAAAAGCAAATGGCCTTCCATGACCATTCGTCTCTATCACTCCTAATATATGTAAACGTGTGGCGAAAAAGCTTATAATTTTATGCTGATTCTTGTTGGAAAAAGCCCACCTGATACTGACGTCATTTGCTCTTTGCTTCTGTTTAAGGAGATAAAATGGAAAATTCTTAAAAATGAGGGACTTTGAATTAGTTTGATAGCTCAAGTGCTTGTAAGAAAAAAAAGAAAAAAAAAGAGAGAGTTATATATGTTTGGCAAATATTACTATTTTGATTATAATTTTGTCTTGTAAAAGTTGAAGCGCAATACTTATTTGAGCTTATGTGAACATTTTTTTATCGACTCTTATAAGATCAAGCAGATAGATCTATGTATTGGTTAATAGGAACTGCAACTCTTATTATTTTTTAAAATAATTGAAAAAATTAATTGTCTCCCATCAATTTATTATTTTTTTTTCAAAATTACTTAATTCTTACATAGCTACTATTGATTTAAAAAAATAAACTAATTCGCCCTTTAAGTCAAGTTGGACTGCTATTTTGAAATTCTAGAGCACAAAAATCAACAGCTTTAGAAAACAATCCTAGGTTTAGATAAAAATTGGTGCCGGACAAAAAGGTAACTCACACTCAGGGGCGGAGCCAGGGTTTCTTGTTAGTGGGGGCTAAAATTTATAATTTTTTAATTATACGAGTATTTTTTTTTTAGTGGGGTTAATTAATTTTTTTAACTAAAAATACATAAATTTTTAATTTTTTTTCAAAAAATACATAAAAATTTCAAGGTTTTTATGGGCTAGTAGGGGCTAAAATCCATAATTTTTTAACTATACGAGTACTTTTATTTTTCAGTGGGGACTAATTAATTTTTTTTAAATTAAAAATACATAGATATCTATTTTTTTTTCAAAAAATATATAGAAATTTTAACATTTTTATGGGCCAGTGGGGGCTAAAATCCATAATTTTTGAACTATACAAGTACTTTTATTTTCAGTGGGGGCTAATTAATTTTTTTTAACTAAAAATACATAGATATCTAACTTTTTTTTAAAAAATACATAGAAATTTTTAACGATTTTTATAAGTCAGTGGGGGCTGCAGCCCCCACTGGCCAGCATGTGCCTCCGCCAGTGCTCACACTCCGATTAGATAACAATTTAAAATCGCCATTTAGCTATTCTATATTTTTCTTTAAAATCGTCATACAGCTTGGTGCTTCTACATTTTACATTTGGAAGGAGAAGAATTATAGATAGTACAAAAGAATAAAGTCATTTATGTTTTACACTTTATAAATACAAATGTTTATACCTGTACGTCTAAATTTGGTGTTAGTCAAAAATTTTGCGCCGATATCCGCTTTTATTCTATTCAGCACTTGCTCCTCTGATCTGGCACTGTCGCTGTGTAATCTCATGTTTCTTTCCTGCCATAATTGATAAATCAGCGCACAAAAAACCGCCTTAAGGATATAGGCCTGCAACCTTTTTTTCTTGCAGAAGTTCACCATCCATTTGATACAATTTTTCCATTTGAACATCTTGGTAGTCACTTGAGCAAGATGAAGCATATTCCACCAGATTCACTTCAAGAATGAACATTCAAAGAACAAGTGTTCTTATGTTTTAGTAACCATATTAGGGCATCCTCAATGGGGGACTCTAAAAGCAAAACTTTTTAAATTTGGGTGTTTTTAGAGTCTCGGGGCTCTAAAAACAATACTATTCATGACAAAAATATGTAAGATCCATCACTTTTGGTTTAAAAAATGTCAAAATAGAGTCTCGGGCTCTATTTTGTTCAACAAATTTGTTTATATTTTTAGAGCTCAGGACTCTATTTTGGCATTTTTAAATCAAAAGTGGTAAACCCTACATACTTTTGTTATGAATAATGTTGCTTTTAGAGTTTCGGGACTCTAAAAACACTCAAATTTAAAAAAATTTACATTTTAGAGTCCTCATTGAAGATAGTCTTACACAGGTTACAGTGATGATCAACTTGGAAACCCCATGAAATTAGCTTGTCTTGTAGTTACTTTGTTTTTCATTGCCAGCCAGTTACAAAATGCATGTTTGGGAGTAACAAACTTATCCCAGATGATCCCAGCGTAAGGCCATTTCGGACTCTAGTTACGGATTAGATCACATGTAGCAGTAGCCAAGAATGAATAATTGGCAATCCATAAAACTTTGTCTGTGCATTGGGTGCTTGGGGACAGGTTCCCCAATGAAATCATGAGGAATTATAGATAGCACAACAACTCAGCGAATACTGAAGAACAAATTTTCGGGTTTATTCAAGATGATATTACATGTCTTAATGGTATGAAGTTTTAAAGTTTATTTGTACAGTTTGAAATTTGGATATGAATTTATTAAATTAGATCTGATTATATAGGACTGATTGTTTGGAATGAATACTTACTTATTTAGTAAAATTAAAAAAAATTATTCTAATTACTAAAATCACATCTAGAATTGATATTTTATGCTTACGTTACTCGTTACTCTTACTAATAGTTTGAAGAGAAGAGTGTTTTTTACAATCAAAGCGTTAAAAAAATCTTGAATGGACACATCAAAAAAACAGTAAGGAAAAAGTTGATCGCACTTTTACTTTCGGATGTTAGGATCAGATAACAACTTTTTCTAGTAAATCTGTAAAGAGTCATGTAGCAGGTTGTCTTTGCATGTTATCCAGAACAAAAAAGGAAAATCATCTTTATACCCTTTTTCTGCTAAAGGCAATTGCATATCAATCGCCAACTTTAACGTTATTACGTTAAGCTAATCCTAGGTAAGAAACGGAACCAATCAGATTATCACATGTTCTTCGCCTAAATCATCTCTTTTTCAAATCTACCACTTTGATCAAATCCCTATTTGCCTTCCAATCGTAACAAAATAGAAACAGAAACAATTAATTTCTCATTTCCACTGTTTGCTTTTATAAAAAAAAAAAAGAAGCAAATATATGAAACTATTATAGTTATTGTTACTTTACATCTTAAGTTACTTCATCTCAAACACTTGATGTCCATGTCATTTTGAAAATAATGTTGTTATTGCGCAAAACAAAAAAGAAAAAACAAAACTAGAAAATAAAGAATTTGAAAAAGAAAACAGCAACCACTGTTATTTTGTCACCTGATTCTTTTTAAATATGTAAAGTCTTGATATTAATTTTTGAATTTAATATTTTTAACGAATATAAAATAATTCAAGTTTTTTTAAAATAAAAAAATAAAATAAAACGATAATAATTACAATCAATTCTGATAGCGTGTCAGACAGGTTTGCCATTGGGGCAAAAACCTAGAAAAACGAAAAGGAAATTGAAATTAAAAATTGATAATAAATTCCTTTTAAGGCACCCAAGAAACATTCTATACCTCAAAATCTGTACATAATCAACCCACGAAACAAAGCCCAAAAAATTAAAAAACAAAATACTCAGAAAACCAAAAATAGAAAGAAAAAAAAAAATTAACATGTGCTCGGAAGGACCAACTATATTAAGTAACAGCAGCGATCTCCGGTGACGGTGGCAATCGAGCGGAAAAATTCCTCAGCGGCAACTCACCGAGGTGAGAATCATCAAACCCATCTTCGAAATTCAAGGAATAGCTCAAAGGGTCGTAGCGAAACTCGGCAGAGGAGAAATGTCTCTTATGCTTGTTGGGAGTACCGAAGCGGCGGGTAAAGATTGCACGGCACTTGTCTTTGAAGTCAGCTGAAACGTCCTGGGACGGCAATGTCTTTGTTTTTAGCCAAATTAGAGTGGGTTTGTCGTCGGTGGGTGATGGTGATGATGGTGGTGGTGGGAGGAAGCTGCTGCTGCTGCTGCTGCTGCGGCGGTGGCGGCGGCGGCGGCGGAAACAACAGTAGAAGCAGAGAGAGTGTGTGAGTTTTTGTTTTAAGGAAGGTGGTGTCCGTGGGGAGATGGGTATTGGCAAGTGTGCTTCTTCATCCATTTCTGTTTTGTGTTTACGAGTAAGATAATGCGTGACGAGTGAGTCGCGTGAGTGAGTGAAGAGATTTATATGAATCACTTCTTTCTTGTTTGTTTGTAAAAGGACAGGAATGGACATGGATGATGGGAATACAATGGGCTACAGGTTGATCAAGTGGGGTTGGTGTTGAAGGATTTCAGGTAGCGGTTTTCATTTTGTCCGGATGTGAAGGGATTTGGATAATGAGGATCTTTGTGTCATTTTAATTTGTTAGCCGATTTTTTTTAGGGTAAATAGCATCTCGGCTCCTTGTGATTTATCATAAGTGTAAGTCGAGTCCTTGTAGTTTTATAATTGACTTATAACCCTCTGTGCTTTTGAAAATTGAAGCACACGTGCCCTTTGATCCAAGTCTGTTTAAAATTTTAACGGCAATATCAAAATAACACAAATGCCTCAGAGGTAATGTCAGCATATAAAATATCTTTAAAAACACAAGGGGCCATTGCGCACCATCATTAAAACTACAGGGGGTCATTGTGCACCATCATTAAAAACACAGGGAGCTATTGCGCACCATTATTAAAACACAAGGGGCCATTGCGCACTTCATACATATTGGTCAATCGTGTAAAAAACACAAATAGTTGCGTTACTAGTACGTGCATAACAAATTCTGTTAAAATTGACAGATTGTTTGATGGAGGGGGCATGCATGCTTCAATTTTCAAAAGTACAGAGGGTTATAAGCCAATTATAAAATTATAGAGATCCGACTTGTACTTATAGTAAATCACAGGGAGTTGAGACGCTATTTACCCTAGTTATTCCCCCGGGGGCAAAAAAAAACAAGAAAGAAAGAAAGAAAAAGAAAAGAAAGCTCCTTGCAGGTCGTGTTGAAACTGGCGTTTGCTTATGGTGTTTAGTCGATGGGTAATTTTCAATATCTGATCATCTACACTTATTCATGGTTCTGGCCATAATTTTCAAATTAAAAACTTGGGTCAGAAACTTTTGTTTGGGTTATGAGTTGGGACTCAATATTGGGTCCGGGCTTAGGTATTATCTTTATATTTTCTTGGTCTAGTGTTCGGCTTGGCCCTTCTTAGGTATATCCTTTTGTTTGGGCCCATTAGATGTATTTTTATTTTAGGTTAACATAGTATCACTCTTTTCTGACAAAAAAAGAGAAGTTGCAGTAACATTTGCATTTAGACTTGCATTTTTATGTCTGTGGATATGTAATGAGGAAGAAGAAAAGCATACCAAGACATAGTGATGATAGGCGAAAGGCGCATAACATAAGTGAATGCCTATACTAAGCAATATTTGATCTATAATCAGTTTGAATAGATAATACTATTAAAGATATACTATGATTTGATTCGATGTAAAAATTTACATGGGATGTGGCTATACATCTATCATTAATTCAGATTCTATTTCTTTTTATTATCTTGCTAAGACGATAATGATATTTGTATTATGAACATTGATTCAGATTCTATTTTCTCTTTATCATCTTGCTAAGACGATAATGATATTCATGATTAATGTATGAGGAGAAATTATCAATGATATTCCATTTGTTTGAAAAAATGGCAAGATGATCACCGATTACAGAATGGGAAAGAAACTTTTTTTCCAATGCTGATCAGCGCTGACAACTGCGATGCATGCGTGAATGAGCGGCCTTGGGCCTTGGGTGATAATTACAAGCCTACGCCCAGTAACAGATAAAACAATTTAGGTGGTAGGAATAACAAGGCCAACCGAACCGCTCGACCATGGGAAACTATCCCTTACCAAGTTGCTAATTGTAGCGTGGGCCTTTTGAACAGATTTTTGGACTTGGCCTCAAGAACACAGAGATTTTGTGGACATAATTGGGGCCTAGTGCAAAGATACGTTCAAGTGAGGCCCCACTTTCCACTTCTTGACTTCAAAAGACAGGGAGAGCTGAAAAATTTTGAGTTTGCCAGTGATTCCAAAATGCGCTTGTGGTCCATTAAGGTCTTTCGCTTTTTCCCCATGAGTCTCAATTGACCTGATTTCATTTTCCCTTGTTAATTAGTTGGTAAGATACGAAGAATAATTTTTTAGTGTATTAATAAAATTAAGAATTGTATGATTAGATTCTCCGTATGATATGATTAGTAGATATTCTTTTCCCCCTTCTGAACTACATTGTGATCATGAAATTCTACACTGAATTGTTATTTAAGCAAAGAAAGTAAGAAAAATTATAAGCATCCAAAATTAGGAACTTTTCAATTTTTATTCTTGAGATCATGTGTGGTTCGATAAGAATTGTGCACTGATTCGAAGTTACTTCGCTAATTAGGCAAGCTGTAACCACTGGTTTGTTGATATAAAAGGTTAAGGTTGTCTAAAAGTAATTCCCTTCCAATGATTGCTATCATGAATTATACAAATGGTGCCTATTGTTTTCAAATTTTTAAGTTAGTATTTCTTATCTCAAACGATTTAAATCAGTCCCTATTATTTTCAAAAAGTGGTTAATTTGATCCTTGGTATTAAAAATCGTGTTAAATTTAATGAAAATGAACAATAACATAGAGATAAAATGACAAAAGTATTATATAGCATTTTCATAAATTCAATTTAGTCCCTAAAATTTACAAATAAATATAATTTAGTCCCTAAACTTGTAAAAACAAAATCAATCTAATCCCCAAACTTACAAAATATTTCAATTTCATCCATAATTCATTTTCATTTTCTCTCTTCTTCTTCACCTCTATCAAATACACCCACACCATTCCATCTTTATGGAGGAAGACACTTGAATCGTCATGAATCTTTACTATAACGACTTGGCATTAAATCCTAAGGATCCAATGCCACTTAACCCAATATCATAATACCACCCCACTTTTTTCCTACCAAAATGATTCTCCATCATGGCAATACCCCACTTAGCCATAATGTTGTCTCCCACAAAATATTTTATAACCAAACATTTCACCCCCAAACCCATTACCCATGCAATATTCATCTCCCTCTCCCAGCAGTTCACTTAATAGAATAAGGGAAGCATAATTGTGTAGTATGTTTACTCATTTGATCTCGGTAAGATTCTAGGCCTACAATCAATAATTTGAGATTTAAAGTTTTATTGAGGGACATTTTAGTGGATGTTGATTGATTAGTTTAAGAGTTTTAACAGAAAAATGTATTGATGAAAATATGTAGGTTTGTGATTGAACAAAGTTTGTACTACCTTAAAAGTGAAGTAAATGAGATTCTTTCATTTTGGTTACTAGCCTTCCTTCGGATATGTTTGAAATATAGTTTGTTCATGTATTCGTATCAGTACCATCGTTGTATCCATTTGTTCCTTTCATAAGCTTGTTTCGTTATATAGTAGAATCTCTTTAAATTAATAGCGTTGGGACCACCAAATTCTATTAATTTAGCGAGATATTAATTTATCGATAAATTAATAACTATTAATTCATATAGATATTTTTAATCTTTTTGGCTTTATAGTAAACATATTATGATTATAATGTCTTTTTTTGAAAAATGACATATATTTTTTCGGTCCAATTTGAAAAGATAAGTAATCAGAATAGAAAATAAAATTTAATTTAGTAAGATTAGAACAAACTTTCTCTAATCTTGTATTCAAGTCCTTGTAGGATTATGATGAGAACTAATTTCTCTAATTTTGTATCCTAATCCTTGTAGGATTATCTCAATTTTTTCTCTTTAAATAATTAAATATGAGATTCAACTAGATTTGAAGTTCAACAAAAGACAAAATACTCTTGATTCATACTTTAAGAAAACTTCATAGTCAATTTATTATGTACTTTTTAGCTAATTATTAATTTATGAAATATTTGGGTCAATAAAATACAAAGGAAAATTTTTAAATGTATTATCTTATAATTTTATCTTATTTATCAATTTTTTACACTAGCCCCAAGTCGGGACCGAATATTTTTATTAATTAAAAGAGATTATTAATTTATCAAGTATTAATTTAAAGAGGTTCTACTGTATTAGGTTATTATGTATGTACACTGCCTATAGAAAATTCCTTCAATTTTGAAATAGCTTAAATTCAACTTGAATTCGTTGAATTAAATATATGGCATGTTCGTTTCGCAATAATTTGAATTATATTCATGTCTTGACTAAAAATGCCTCGTTGCTTGAGTTTCTTATTTTCTTTCTATTTGCTTCCATAGATACTTGAAATAAATTATTGTTCACGTAATATTTTTATCCTCTCATATAATAGTTTTATTTGTTTATATAGTATTTTATTTTGTTTTTTCCTTTTCCTCTTTTTTTTTTAATTTTTCTAGAGTTTTTCGTCCCTATGTTTCGTGTTTATATATTTCATTCGTTTATTCGATCAACCCTACCATTGTATTCTCGAATAATTGATTCCCTTAAAATTATTTGAAATAATTTGTTCCTATACTTTGATAAGTATTTTTATCTCATTCACTTCGTCTATTGGTCTATATGTTAGCATTGTCCCTTTTATTATTTTTGGACAATAAATCTATTATTATTATTATTATTTTTAGTACTACTATTACTATTATTGTTAATACTTTTACTATTATGATTTAGACTATGTAATGTGCATATGACTTGTCATCAATTGTATACTTTGATATGAATTTGTTTGTATGAAGAGATCTGTTGCCTGATGAGGGCTAAATACTCATTATCTTGTCTGACTTGATGGGGGCATAGTGCCCATCTTCTGATACATCTTGAGGACTACAATTTGTTAGTTTGATATCATTATTAATATTAGCTTCATTTACACTTGTATCATTATTCGTTTATTCGTTTGATATTTGTATCTTTATCTGTTCGTTCATTTGTTATAAGTATTTCGTTTGTATTCATCATTATTACCGTATTATTTGGAAAAGATTTCCCTTTACTGAGCTTAGGTTCACTCACCATTTTTGCTTCCGCTTGATTTCTTTTTAGATCCAAAAAAGTAAGACGGGTTTGGGGTGTGACAAAAATGGTATCAGAGCTTTAGGTTTGAAAATCTCTAAAACTAGGCATGAATGGGTAATTAATCTTTATTATTGATATTTGTGAGAATTTTGGATTTGAATATGATTATGTTAAATTCTAATTTCCTGACTAAGTTTAAGAGCTTAGGTTATGATCTTTTGGGGTATAAGGATGGGATTATTAAAAATTTAAAGTATAAGTGATTGTGAAAACATCAAAATTTATTAGCCAATTAGTATATGTGACTTTTATTTTGGATAATGTCATTATGTTATATAAATTTTCAGTCCCTGGTAACCTATTATGAGGTAAAAAAACAAATATATTAGATTGATCTCAATTTTACCAAGTAGTATGGTTTTCCCCTATTCTTTTTATT
Organism: Ehretia macrophylla; assembly: GCA_037974665.1. NCBI lineage: Eukaryota > Viridiplantae > Streptophyta > Magnoliopsida > Boraginales > Ehretiaceae > Ehretia > Ehretia macrophylla. The sequence goes on along the minus strand of CM075771.1, from coordinate 59,401,811 downwards.
TTTTATTTCTCCATCTGCTACCCTCTTTCTCTCCATTGCCTTCCTCATCCGTCTCTCTATACATCATCATCTCCTTCATCTTCAATCTCGAAAGAACAAGAAAAAAAGTTGGCAATGGAAGATGACTTTATTAACGCAATGTTAATTTTTAGGATATATGTTACTAGTGGCTCTCATTTTTTTCTATTTTTACTTCAAACTAGTACTTGGAGTAAAAATATAAAATCAGTTAGCAGTATTGCAACCAACTTCTGTGCTGTAGATCTAAGTCTTCTTGTTAGGTATGTGTGTATTTTAGAATTTTGAATATTGGTAGTGCTAAAATGTTGATTATTAGTTTTCCTTTTTGTGTAAACAAAATTTTTATTTTATTCTTCCTTAGTTTGTATCTCATTGATTGCTCTAAGTTATAAATTTAACATACTTATTTATTGTTTGACACTTAATATTGATATCTATGATGCTTATTATGGTTATAAGGTTCTAGTGATCTAGTAAGTATGATCGATTTTTTCCTTATCTTTCCCATTTGATTTTCCTCCGTACATAGTTTTTCCTAACTCTTTTAGGCTAAGGGTATTAATCTCATATTTTGATGATAACTAAATCCTACATAAACAATAATCTATTGACTAATAATGCTCGTATAAGCTATATGTTTAAAGATTAGTCATAGATTGGGATATGCATGAAGAACTTGCTAGCACGTGCTTTAATACAAATCGAGTTTGAAGTGCTATGATGGTGATGATTGATTGAAGAATGTCACTTGAAGAACGAAGATTAAAGATGGAGTTATAAGAGGAGACGTGGTGATATAAGGGGTACCGGCTTTCACTTGTCGTTTGCGTAAGTATTTCTTGTGTTAGCTCTTGAAGTCTTCTAAATGTTTTTTCCTAAATGTTTTTCAAAGCAATGAATTACAAAATATCTTTTTGTATTTGAAAACATTTGAAGTGGGTCAAGAAAAAAGAGTCTTTGTAACAAAAGATTTTAGCACATTTCGAAAAAACTTTTCGGGAAAATTGACTCGGATCAAACACTGCAATTTCGATGCAAAAATTTTTGATCCGTTCGAGTGACCCGATCGAGTAGCTCGATCGGATCTAGTCGTCCGGATCTTATGCAGTAAGAATCCGGTCGAGCAACCTGGTCGAGTAACTCGACCAGATGTGCTCGTCTGAATCCTATCCAGTGGATATCCGGATGACTTAGTCTAGATAGAAGCTGCGGATCCGGTCGACTGGATTTTTGAAAAACTAGTCGTTAATAAATCCGTTGAGGGGTTTCTTTAAAGCCATTTCATTACCCACTTCTAAAATAGACTCTTCCAACTTCAAGCATTGAATACTAAGCTATCAAAAGACTTTATAACTCATATTCATTGCAAAATCTTGACCTTACACTTGCAAATCTTTAAGCATTCAAGAGCATTGAATTGTATTTATCCACTCTTAAAGAGAGTTCATTGTACTCATCATTTATTCACTCTTGTTGTGAGATAAACACTACTATAGCTTTGAGAGAATTATTGTATAGGGAATGTTTGAAATATTCTTTGTGAATTCAAAGAAGTAAAGAGGCTTATACAAACTCTTGTAGAATCAAGAGATCTTATAGTGTTGGTTTGTGTTTCACCAACTTATGAAGAAGTAATACTAGTAAAGCTAGTGAAAGCCTAAAGGGAGGAAAACCTTGGGTGGTGGAGTAGATTAGCGAATTACCTAAAAATCGACGGCTTCATCTCTTTCTCTCTTCTTTTCTTACTTTTTTTATTTGTGCATACATAGTGTTTGATAAATTGCTTCATAGAATTTGCATATCCGAAAAAGTAGTATTATTGTCTCCATTTCCTAATTCACCCCCTTCTTAGGATATCTTGGACCTATAAGTGGTATCTAGAGCTAGGGCTTTACATATAGTTTAACATCTAATAAAGTTAAGATAATGGCAAATACTACTACATTTCCTTACATGGAAGGATATTCAACCAATAGGCCTCCATTTTTCATAGGTACAAACTTTGTATATTGGAAGAACAAGATGGAAACCTACATTCAATCGGTTGATTACTCTCTTTGGAGGATTATAGAAAAAGGTCCCCTTGTTCATATCAAAGAGACGAAGATTGAAAATGAAGATGGTAGCAAGTTCAAGAAGAAGACTCCAAAAACCAAAGATAAATTTGATGATAATGATATAGCTATGTTGACCAAGAACTCAAGAGCAAAAAACATACTCTATTGTGCTCTCAATGAAACGGAGTATAGCCGAGTGAGTCAATGTGCATCGGCTCGTGAAATATGGGAGCTTCGAGCTATTTTACCAAGGAACAACTCAAGTCAAAGATATAAAAATCAGTCTCTACATTCATGAGTATGAACTATTTCGGATGAAGTCCAGAGAATCATTAAATGAGAGGCATCATAGGTTTGCAAAAATTGTCAACTACTTAGTGCTCTTGGCAAGTCCTATCCAAATGAAGAACTCAATAGGAAGATTCTCCTTGCATTACCAAAAGAGTACAAACCAAAGGTAACTTCGATTAGAGAGTCAACAAATCTCTAATAATTGAAAGTGCATGAGCCCATTTGCAACCTTGAAACCAAAGAACTAGTTCTCAATCAAGAGAGACTAAGAGATAAAGAAGAAAAGAAAGCAAAGAAGTTACTTGCTCTTCTTGCATCAAAAATGCATTCAAGTGATGAAGATGAGAGTGAAAATGAAAACGAAAATGATGAAATGGCTCTACTTTCAAAGAACTTTAAGAAGTTCTTAAAATACAAAAAGATGAGAAGAAGAACTTCTTCGAACAACAATCAAAGGTGGAAAGGCAAAGCAAATGAAGAATCAACGTGCTACAATTGTAACAAACCAGGACATATGAAAACAAATTGCCCAAAGTTAATCAAGTCCAAATGAGGAAAAACCATGTAGGCAAGTTGCATTGAGGATGACATTTCAACCGATAGAGAAAGCGGAAAGAAAGAAAAAGTAGCCAACATTGTTTGTCTTATGGCAAAGGACGATGAAGATGTATGTTCATCTTCTAGTTCTACTTTTAGCTCTCACAGCTCATTACATGATGATGAATGCTCATTTGAGGAATTACAAAATGAATTTTCTAAAATGCATAACAATTTCTCAATTGATCTTTCAAAAATTAAAGAACTTCAAAAAGAAAGAAATGTTTTGAAAAGTAAGAATGAAATGCTTGAAGAAGATCTTTGTTCATCTCACAAGAAAACACTTGAATTTTTCACTTTGAAAGAAAAACTTGAAGAAAAGGTTGTAATCTTAGAAAAACAAGTTCAAGATTTGAACATGAGGTTAGCAAAGTTTACAAAAGGAAAATAGGCTTTAGATAAAATGCTTGGCTCTCAAAAAATGGCATTTGACAAAAGTGGAATCGGTTATGAACCATTCACAAAACAAAAATTCTTTAAAAACTACTTTGTCAAAGCATCTACCTCTTCAAATAAGGCTTCAACATCAAAAGTTTCTCAAAAAACATGCACATATTGTAAAAGAAATGGTCATATTGCATCACATTACAAGTTTAGAAACATGGTCGGTAGATATGCAAGAATACCTTATTGGCTTAAGCCCAAATGAGTTGTTAGATGTGTTAGGGCTTGACACTAACACATAAGGACCCAATCAAAACTTAGGGACCTAAAAAGGACAACATATGTGTCTTTATTTATTTTTAGGTTGGTCTAAGGATCAAGTATGAAGGAAGTTGGGTTGTTGATAGTGGATGCTGAAGACACATGACCAGAGATCTATCTCTTTTCTATGAGCTCAACAAGAAAATCAAAGGAAATATGAGCTATGGAAATAATGGGAAAGGTAAAATTATTGTAAGGGATAGCATTGGTGATGAACATTCAATATCTATCCATAATGTACTACTCATGAAAGGTTTGCAACATAATTTGCTTAGTGTTAGTCAATTATGTGATAATGGATTTAGAATTGAATTTAAAGTTTCATGTTGTATTGTTTATGACAATTTGGATAAGATGTTATTTATTGCAAATAGACATGAAAATGTCTACACCATTAATTTTGAAAGCCTTTCTTACTACATCTAAAGCATTACAAAAACTTCATATGGACCTCTTTGGACCAATGGATGTGGCTAGTTTAGGAGGATCAAAATATGTCTATGTTATTATAGATGACTACACTAGGTATACCTGGGTTATGTTTTTGTCCCACAAAAATCAAGCCTTCAATGAATTTGTAAAATTATGCAAAAGAGTGGAAAATGAGATAGGCTATTTTATTACTTGCATTCATAGTGATCAAGACACAAAATTTATAAATTCATAATTTGTGGATTTTTGTGAACATGGCATTGAGCATAACTTTTCGACTCCTAGAACTCCTCAACAAAATAAGGTAGTTGAAAGGAAGAATTGAACATTACAAAAAATGGCAAGAACTATGATAAAGGAAAACAACTTGCCTAAATATTTTTGGGGTGAAGCTGCTAATACGGCTTGCTATGTGTTTAATAGAGTCTTAATTAGACCCTTTCTTAAAAAGACCCCTTATGAATTATGGAAAGGACGAATACTATTGTTGCATATTTTAGAGCGTTTGGTTGTAAATGCTTTATCTTAAATACCAAAGACCATCTTGAAAAATTTGATGCCAAATCCGATGATGGAGTATTTCTTGGTTACCCAAATAGGAGTAAGGTATATAGAATATATAACAAAAGAACTCTAATAGTTGAAGAATCAATGCATGTGAATTTTGATGAAGTTAATCCCTTTATATCGAGAAAGGATGATTATGATGTAGGTATTCAACAAGTTGAGAATCAAAATCAACCTATCACTTCAAAACAAGGAAATGAGGCATCTGCAAGTGATCCAAACATTCATCAAATGAATGAGATCAACAAACATCGAATGCAAGGGATCAACCAATGTCAAATGACCAACCCTCTTCAACCAATCAAGACTTACCAAGATGTTGGAAGTTTGTGAAAGATCACCCAAATGATCAAATATTTGGTGATCTATCCAAAGGTGTAAGAACTCGTTCTAACTTAAACACCTTTTGTGAACACATTGAGTTGTTTTCCCAAATTGAGCCTAAAAATGTGAAATATGCCTTATTACATGATGATTGAATAGTTGCTATGAAAGAAGAGCTTAATCAATTTGAAAAAAAACTAAGTTTGAAAACTTGTTGAAAGACCAAATGATTATACGATAATTGGTACTAAATGGGTGTTTCGAAACAAACTAGATGAATCCAGAATAGCAACTAGAAATAAGGCAAGATTAGTTGCTCAATGCTACAATCAAGAAGAATGAAAAGATAATGATGAAACATTTGCACCCGTGTTTAGATTAGAATCTATTCGCATGCTTCTTTCTTTTGCATGTTTCATGAACTTTAAATTATTTCAAATGGATGTCAAAAGTGCCTTTTTAAATGGATTTCTTCAAGAAGAGGTATATGTGGAACAACCTCCCGGATTTGAGAATTTAAATTCATCTAATCATGTTTTTAAACTTGAAAAAGGCCCTTTTATTGATTGAAACAAGCCCCTAGGGCTTGGTATGATAGATTAAGTGGATACCTTCTTGAAAATGGATTTACTAGAAGTAAATTAGATTCAACTTTATTTTTCAAAAGAAAATGTGAAGATATTTTACTTGTGCAAATATATGTTGATGATATTATCTTTGGTGCTACTAATGAGTCTCTTTGTGAGTATTTCTCAAAGTATATGCACAAAGAGTTTGAGATGAGCATGATAAGAGAATTGAATTTCTTCCTTGGACTTCAAATCAAGCAAACGGAAGAGGAATTTTTATTAATCAAGCCAAGTACACAAGAGAACTCATCAAAACGTTTGGGCTTGAGACCGCTAAAGAAATGAGCACACCAATGGGAACATCAACCAAGCTAGACAAAGATGATAAAGGTAAATCAGTCGATGAAAAGAAGTATCGAGGTATGATCAGAAGTCTTCTATACTTAACTGCCTCTAGACCCGATATCATGTTTGGTGTGTGCTTATATGCTCAGTTTTAATCTAATCCTAAAGAATCGCACCTAAATGCAATAAAAAGAATCATTAGGTATCTTAAAGGCACACTTGATTTAGGTCTTTGGTATCCCAAGGGTACATCGTTCGAATTGAAAGGATATTCTGATACTTACTATACAGGATGCAAAGTCGATAGAGAAAGCACTAGTGGTAGTTGTCAATTTCTTGGTCAATCTCTAATCTCATGGTCTAGTAAAAAGAAAAATAGTGTTGCACTATCCACAACTGAGGCCGAGTATATATCCGCCGGAAATTGTGTTGCCCAAATTCTGTGGATGAAACAAAATTTGGTTGATTATGGTCTTGAATATGATCAAATACCCATTAGATGTGATAATATTAGTGCCATTAATCTCACAAAAAATCCAATTCAACATTCAAGGACCAAGTATATAGAAATTAGACATCATTTCATACGTGATCATGTGCAAAAAAGTGATATTATTCTTGAATTTGTTGATACTTTGCATCAACTAGCCGATATGTTTACAAAACCCTTGAATGAAGATCAAATTTGTGCCATTAGAAGCAGGGACGGACTTAGGGGGGCTGGGCGACCTCCAAAATAAAAAAAATAAAAAATTTAATGAAATATTTTTAAAAAATCAGATTTGGCCCCCCAATAAATATCTAAAATGTGATAAAACTTTCAAAGATATAGAGTTGGTTTGGTGGTTAGTTACAAAATAGCATTATGTTATTAGTTGGGGGTTCAAGTCACCATAATTGTATCTATTTTTGTAGTTTTAGTTATGGGTGAAAAAAAATTAATATCTAAAGAACATAAGCTATAATTAGGTTTGAACTCATAACATCTTATTTAATATCTAACTACTAAGCTAGAACTATTATCTATTGCATCAAGCCAGATCTTTTAATATTTATTGATTATTTTGCTTACCAAATATTTTAAAATAACATAACATGAAATTATAACCAAATTTTCTTTAATAAAACTGTAAAAAAAAAAAATTAAAACTGTAAAACTTGAGTCTCTTTTCTATTAGACCAAAAAATACTATATAAAAAACATAGTACAAAATAAAATTTCGACCCCCCCAACATTACGTTTCTAGCTCCGCCCTTGATTAGAAGAGAATTGGGAATACAAAATTTGTCTTAAAATCCTCAACTCTTCAAATTTTCCTTTTTTCTAAAATAAAAAAATGGGACCTGGTCGAGTAAATCGGGACAACTTACTCGTCCGGATACATCATCTGAATAGCGACTATCATCCATCTGGACGACTTGACTTGGTAGACCGGCAACGAATCCAGTCGACCAGATTCGCTCGTCCAGGGCTAAAAATCCCTTGTTTTCTTGTTTTCTTTCATCCCAACTCTTCAAATCCTTCAATTCCTCTCAAACCCTAACCTAAAAAAACTTCAAAATCTTCAAAATCTCTCATCCAAATCTTCAAAGTTTCTCAATCCTTTGCAAAATTTCTTTCTCAAATCAATTTTCCAGCTTCACAAAAACTTTAAAATTATTTTTTTCATGGCTCAACCAAGGACAAAGGGTCAATCTTCAAGAACTCAAAACAAGAAGAGAAAAACAACTCAATGGGCATCTCTTTCACAATTTTCAGAGAAAGGAATCTTATGGGGAAAAAGCATCAACATGGAAGAACTTGGCAACATCAACATTCTTGACCTTCTGAAATTAAAATTTTTCTTGTGAATATTGTGTTAAGGAGTTTTATGCAAATTTGAGCAAAAATGATGATGATAATTTGATTTCTCTTAAAAGTCATGTGAATGGTCAATACATTGATTTTGGGTACAATACTATAAGTGGTTTCCAGAATATCCCCAACTTAGGCAAAGAAGTTTATGCTCCAAAAAATTGGCCAACTGATGTTAAGAGAGATTCATTTGAGGATGAAGTTTTAGCATTTTTATGGGATGGAAAAGAGAAAAAACTTCCTTTTAAAAATCAATTACTTGTGGAAAAATGCCTAATGATCAACATTATTAAGGAAATCATTGTTCCTTGGAAGATAAATGACAATACTATTAGGAAAATGGATGGTTTTTTGTTGTTTTTGATGTATCAAAGAGAGAAGATCAATTTTCCTTACATCATGCTTCATCATATGTATCACACTAAAAAGTGTGATAAAAGGCTTCCATATGGTCCTCATCTGTGTCACATGTTCCATCTTATGAATATTCAGGCTATTGGTAAAGTTGGCCAAATTCCCTCCTCAACGTACAATCTCGATCTCGCAAGCTTGAAACGGAGGGTATTGGTTTGTTACATGGGAAATGTGTTGCCTATAATGAGGTTGTTGCATTGAAGGGCAAAGAACTTGTTGTTTTTAACCCTACTGAGGACGATAATGATGATGAAGATGATATTGATGCTTATCATGATGAAAATGATGATAATATTGATGATGATGATGAGGATGATCAAGATGATCCCGTGGCTGATGAGTCTCGAACCAAATTTAGGGAAGATGCACGAAGCAGGGAGGAAAATATTGGTGGTACTAGTAATGCTGTACGTTCTAGCAGAGTTGGTGGTCCGGGTGAGGTCCCACAATCTGGTTTTGATATGTTGGCTCACTACATGAAAGAGATGAATTGAGAATGCAAGGTATTGAAGCATCTATCCATGCTCAAGAAGAAAAGAAAGATAAGAACTTCAAAGAGCTCTTCGAACAGCTTAAAGCACATAATGGACAACTTGGGGTGGTTGAAGACAAAGTGAAACAAATATGCCCATATAACCCGAAGTTAATTGAGTTGTTCTTCGTGACCTATATCCTTCCTTTGGGCCTTGCATCTTTTCTTTGCTGTAAATGCTCCTTCCATAATTCTTTCATTCTCTTTTAGCACTTTGACATCTTCCTAGGATATTTTGGATGTTTGAATTGCTTTGAATTGCTTTGGATGTTTTTTGTTCTTTTGGCTATTTTTAATGATGCTTATTATTCTATAGTCCTATTGCTAGCTATGTGTGAGCTATAGCTCTATTATGCATCTTTTCAGGGGAAGAGTTTTATGAACTCTATGGCTTTTGTTTTGTTTTGATGATGTCCAAAAGGGGAGAAAAGATACAAAAAAAAGATTCTAACTAAAGGGGAGTCTTGTTTGGGAGAAAAACAAGCTTAATATGCACTAAGTAAGGGGGAGACTCCCATTTGCGTTCATAACTGTCTTGCTTATTATCTTGCTTATATGGTTTATATAAGATTTTATCATCATAAAAAAGGGGGAGATTGTTAGCCTAAAGGTATTAATCTCATATTTTGATGATAACTAAATCCAACATAAACAATAATCTATTGACTAATAATGCTCGTATAAGCTATATGTTTAAAGATTAATCATAGATTGAGATGTGCATGAAGAACTTGCGAGCACGTGCTTTAATACAAATCGAGTTTGAAGTGCTATGATAGTGATAATGGAATGAAGAATGTCACTTGAAAAACGAAGATTGAAAGAAGGAGTTATAAGAGGAGACGTGGTAACATAAGGGGTACGAACTTTTAACTTGTCATTTGCCTAAGTATTTCTTGTGTTAGCTCTTGAAGTCTTCTAAATGCTTTTTCCTAAATGTTTTTCAAAGCAATGAATTACAAAATATATTTTTGTATTTGAAAACATTTGAAGTGGGTCAAGAAAAAATAGTCTTTGAAACAAAAAATTTTCGCACATTTCGAAAAAGCTTTTCGGGAAAATTGACTCGGATCAAACACTGCAATTTCTATGCAAAAATTGTTGATCTGTTCGAGTGACCCGATCGAGTAGCTCAACCGGATTTACTCATCCGGATCCTATGCAATGAGAATCCGGTTGAGCAACCCGGTCGAGTAACTCGAACGGATATGCTTGTCCGGATCCTATCCAGTGGATATCCAGACGACTTAGTCTGGATAGAAGCTATGGATCTGGTTGACCGGATTTTTGAAAAACTAGCCGTTAATAAATCCATTGAGGGGTTTCTTTAAAGCCATTTCATCACCCACTTCTAAAATAGACTCTTCCAACTTCAAGCATTGAATACTAAGTTATCAAAAGACTTTATCACTCATATTCATTGTAAAATCTTGAGCTTACACTTGCAAATCTTTAAGCATTCAAGAGCATTGAATTATATTTTTTAACTCTTAAAGAGAGTTCATCGTACTTCTTATTTAGTCACTTTTGTTTAGAGATAAACACTTCTATAACTTTGAGAGAATCATTGTATAGGGAGTGTTTCGAATCTTCTTTGTGAATTGAAAGAAGTGAAGAGGCTTGTACAAACTCTTGTGGAATCAAGAGTAGTGTTGGTTTGTGCTTCACCAACTTGTGAATAAGTATTATTAGTAGAGCTAGTGAAAGCGTAAGGGGATGAAAACCTTAGGTAGTAGAGTAGATTAGCGAACCACTTAAAAATCGACGGCTTTATCTCTTTCTCGCTTCTCTTCTTACCTCTTTTCATCTGTGCATGCATAATGTTTGATAAATTGCCTCATAGAATTTGTATATCCGAAAAGTAATATTATTGTCTCTTAATCCTAATCTTAGGATATCTTGGACCTACAATTTATATTGATGATATATTATTGAATTTAAGATTGAATTAGTTTAGTGGAAATTGTAGGTACGACTTTGCCTATAATGTGGTTTCAAAATCCTAGAAACAATTATTTGACGGTTGAGTTGGCCTTAATTTTGGTAGCAAAAAAAGGGATTACAACGAGATTAAGGGAAAGATTTAATGTTCTTAACTTTTAAACTAAATAATTGATTCATGGATTGAAATACTATGATTAGGATAACCATTAGAAATGGAATAAGAGAATTAGAACTTTCAAGATGATACAACTTGGTAACTGCTTGATAGATAAATTTTACTATATAGTCATTTCAACATTTAAGTTAAGCCAAATCTATATGTAGGATCAAGTAAGATCTCTATATGGTGTGCTTAGGTGTGAATGTGTTATTTCCCGGGGTAATCTTCACAGTTTTTGGTTGGATAAAAGATGATATATGATTAGAATCTTATTTTTGTCTCATTATGATAAAATGAAAGGTTTAGATGCAGGTGAAGTAGTATTGAAAAAAAGAATACATGTGAAAGATGGTAAACTACACCCGGATATTTTGATAATAAGTTAAGGACCATAGCAAGTGTTAATGTTATTTGTTAAATTTCCAAGTTACCTTTTGTACCATTTTGGATTTAGTTGTCGGGTATATAGGTTCGTATATTGTGTGGTAATTTGCTGATATTGGAGGAAAACTTATTGATATGTTTAGCATTGTTAAGTAGAGCCCATCGCTTGATAGATAGATTTGAGAAATTCATTGTTTTCTTTTATGTTTCACCTTTTCTTTAAGCAAAACATTATGCGGAGAAATCCAATTAATGTATACTCTTGAAGGCTAGATAGAAATGGATGAAAATCTTTGTAAGATAAGAACCTCTTCTCAGCAGAGATTTTAAGTACAACTTGATAGGGATACAAATGTTAACAAGATAGGAGACCTTGTATATATTGGCTTGGAATTGGAGTTGAGACTGCGTAGTGCCTCAGGTTCATATGATGGTAAGTGTCTTCGAGTTTATTCTTGTATTTTGTTTTATACCATGGGGTTTTAGTACATCATATGCTTGAAATTAATACTTAGGATGTTAACTAAAGCATCCCTTGTAAAGATTTATTTTGATAACGTGTATAAGTTGGCATGTCAAGGAAACATACCATGAATAAGATGGCAAGATACCGTACATCATTAGGATGTTAATTTTTAATCGAATATTGTCTATGCACTGGAGATAAGTAATCTTATTCTTTCTATCTATACTATCCCACATCTGAAATTAAAATATTGCTTCAAATGTTTTACCCCCGTGATTACTTCTCAGATTTGTTTGATTCTACTTTGTATGCTATCGAACTATGTTATGAGTTATATGATAGAATTGATCTCTGGAAAGAACTTGTTGTATCGCAAAGATATAGCCCCTGAATCAGTTCGTCCGTATTTGTGAATCCCTCATTTTATATTTTTCATTCTGGTGAAATATGAACGTTAATATGTGATCTTGTAAAAATATTAAAAATACATCAAGTGCTATTAACTTCTCTTAAGTTTAGTTGTCTAAGTATGATGTAAGCCCAAAAATTATCACTTCTAGTCTTATACTAGTACTAATGTGAAGATGCTGACCTTCTAATTTGATAGCTAAGCACACATAATTCACCATAAGCATGGCAAGGATTCAAGAGTTAGCCTAAAGAATTTACATGTAAGATTGTTAATGATGATATTATTTTGGTGAGAAACATTATATACAGGATCATAGTATCATGAGTTGGTTGTGTTAGAATTTTTTAAATTATGGGCTATCACTAATTGGATATTTTATTATTTTAGAAAAACGGGTAGAGATTGACTGATAAATCCACTCAAATTGGGCCTAGGTCCGTCTCATTGGTATTATTTTAATTAAGTGGTGTGATATGTAAAGTATAGGGCCTGTATATAATGTTAGGGTGCCTTGATGGGGGGCCCAATAAAGACTTTCAGTCTAGGCTCTTTCTCCTATCTAGAATAATGATTGTCTATATATTAGACTATTAGGGTTGCCTTGCCCCATTAAGAGCTACCATATAGAAGTTGGAGAGGGACAAAGAGCACCTAGTCTAGACGTGCCTACCATAACACGTCATTACAGGTTTTCTTGCAGGATTATCGCGAGAGATATTATCAATGGCTTCAAGTCAAGGTACGCTTTAGATTTACAAAGTTAATTTATCGATTATTCGTAGTGTTTTATTCTCTGATATTAGATCTAATAATTCTAACAAGTGGTAGCAGAGCCACTAATATCAGAGATAAAATCTGCGTGATGAGTTTTGTTACAATTGATTGACTCTATTCTTGACAATTATTAATCTACAATCGTGATGAAGAGTTTTCAAATTATATATGTGCTATTTGTGTTGCTATCGATGGCCTACACCTTTAGAACTGAATCACATAATGATGTTTGTTTTCGAAATAGATGATAGAGATTGTGAAGCCTTATTATGCTACTATTGTGTGAGATAATGCAAGATAGGTATTGTTAAACATGTATGTATGTATAGGAGATCTTTTATTTAATGTTTAAAAGTGATAAAGCAGACCTGTTTTGGTGCCATAATTGTATTACCTATTCATAAGTACTACCCACATGTTATCACTCATATTCATATGATTCTAATATTCTTAATTTATGTCAAGCAGTATGAGCCCCCAAAAGAAATTGTGTAATTCTATCTGTCGGCATATTATATGTATAATATTTGATTGCTTATTTTTCAAGCCGTCATAATAGGGCTCATTATTTTTGTGGTAGAAGCCAATTACTATTAAGTTATGAAATTATCCGATTAATAATAAAAAAAAAGGTAAAGAATCAGACAACCACTAAATCGGTGGCTTGAAGTTTAACCCAAAATGGAACTAATCTTTTTTTATTTGCTAGATTATTATGTAATGTGAGAATTGCATGTTTGCTTTGTAGTCTTGGACAGACATGTTTCGTTCCTTTCTTTTCAGATAACCAATCAACATAGAACGTTTAAAGTAGTTTGACAAGGACTTAATGGTTTTGTATCAACAGCATTGTATGCAATGGCCATCATAAAATTTAATTATTTTATATATATTATGATTAGCCCTGAATTTGTACCAGTTTTATTACGGATTGTTTTCTTATAAGTGATATATGTACTTAGTTCATTTACCGATGCTCAAGGATGCTGCTAATGTGCTTAAAATACTAACATGATAATGAAGCATAGGGTTCTATTTTTAAAGCATGAACATAAAGAGACTTTTTGTTCTAGTTGAATATTTTTGTAATTAATATGGGTGGTTCCACCGAAGTGGGCCTCTATGTTGATCAATGAATTTGTTCAATAAGGATCCTGGGATGTTTGCTTATAAAAAATTAGTATATGCATTTACCTGCTCGAAAGGGAGTCATTTGTATATATTAATTTCGAGAGGTGGGAGTGGCAATGAGGGTTTTAATTTGGACTTTAATGGGGTTTGTCTGCCCAAAAGGGATAATTTCCCTTAAAGTTTTCTCACTATTTCACTTGTATGGGAGTTTAATAATATATGTTATGTATTCTGCCCGAAGGGGAATATCCAGTGATGCACTTGGACTCTCATAAGGATATTGCTATTTAAAGATTTATTCATATTATGAAGCATGTTATATGATCATGATTTATTGATGCTTTGTCTTACATATAGCAATATTCCAGTTAATAACCAAATTTGTTCCATTGAGACTTTGAATAGAAATAACTTTGCGAGATGGAAAAGTGATGTTGAGTTAGCACTTGGCCTAGCTGACTTGGACTTAGCCATGCTTGTGGATGAGCCCCCGAAACTTACAAAAAATAGCTCTGCAGATGAACAAGCATATTATCAAAAGTGGCAGAAAGCTAATAGACTTAGCATTGAAGTTATGAAAAATTCTATATCTAAGACTTCCAAAAGTTGTGTGCTATCAGAAACTAATGCCAATAAGTTCCTTGCTGCCATAGGACAGCAATTCCAGGAATCTGAGAAGGCCAAAACTGGAGAGCTAATTCAAAAATCGAGTAGCATGGGGTATAATGGGGTTAGTAGGGCTAAAGCTTTTATTCTTCAACTACAAGACATTACCAACCGCCTCTCTAGCCTAAAAGTCCCCATTACTGAGAGTTTTCTAGTCCATCAAGCGACTCACTACCTTATTCTTTTGGTAATCTAAAATCCATATATATTACTCAAAACGATTCATGGACTGTCAACAATTTGATTTTTGTTTGTGTCCAAGAGGAGGAAATGTTGCTCAAGGAAAAACAAGAGAGTGTGAATATGGTGCATCAGCCACATCCTCATAAGGGTTATACTGGTAAGTCATCCAACCACCATTGTGAGACCCTGAATTTGCCCTTATGTGCAATTACGTGTTTTCACTTGTTTATATATTATTTGAATTAATATATATGCATTTATGTGATTACTACTCCTATTACATGATATATGTGCATTCATAGAACTTACATAAAGATTTTTAGAGAAAATTTCATTTAAAGTGCCTTTAAATAGCATTTGAGGACACTTCCGCTAAATTTTTGAAACTGGTCTTTTAAACGTTTTAAAAACTAGTCATCCATTATTAAATGACCCGTTAATATTTAAAAAGGTAATGAATAATTTGGAAAGTATCGAAAGTGATGTCGGGACATTTAAAATGGATATCGAATTCAATTAAATAAGTCATACACAGAAGTTACGAGTAAATTTTTGGTCAAAGTTGGAATTAAACCTGCACCAATTAGGAAAGAGTTAGGTGGAAAATTATATATGGCTGGAAAGCTCTACGAGTCTAGTTTCTAAAGCTTCAAACCGTTCATGAATTTGAGTTTTCTAGAAGAAGTTATGGCTATTTCAAAAAAGTGTCGCATAGTTGTTTTGTTACGCTGGTTTGACCAAGACTTTGACTTTCACTTATGCATTATATATTACAAAACAAAGCCAAAAACGTGATTTTCTTCTCTTTTTCAGCTGAACCAAAGCAAGCTTAGGTGAAAAATATTTTCAAGAGTTTTAAGGAAAATTTTGAAGAAAAGTCTTTATTCAAGTCCGTTTGCTTCCGTTAAAAGCTTGATTTTGCCTATTTTACTCGTATTCTATCTACTTCTAGCCTTAGTTTGCATCAAAGGTGAGGGAAAAAAACTAGATCTTATTTTTAAAGTTTATGTCAAATTTTTATTATTGCACATATACTTGTTGTTTTGTTAAATTGTCTTAAGAATCTTGTTAGTTAGGTGTTGTAGACCAACTTGGTGTAATTATAGCCAATTTAATCGGTAGGAAGATGTATTTTTATTTTTCATGTGTTATTTTGATAATTTGGCTATTATTTTGAATAATTGTTGTTGTAGTAGTTGTTTTCAAGATGCAGTTGCTTCTATAGACTTGTTAAATATTGAGTAGTAATGTTCTAATGCCAAATTGTTGATTTGAATGTTAATGTAGAAGTCGAAAATTTCAGCCTATAGTGCATGGCCATTTTGGATTTGTTGGGCTTATTTTAGATGGCTTTTGGTTGGTTTCCGAGGGGGTTTAAGTATTTGCTTGAGTGGTTGAGTGGTAGGAAAAGGTTTGGTGTTGTTTGATTTCTAGATTGTAAGTTATGTTGTTTAGAAGTTTGAGTTGTCTTTCTTTGAATTGGCTAAGTGTTGTCTTTAGTTGTTTGGTGTTGTTTGGGAGGTTGACATGTGGGTTAGTGTTAAGTAGGCTCGGGTTTGATTGTGTGTTGAAGTGTGTGTTGAGTCCGGTTGGCCTATCTCACTTAAATGTTTTAGAATTGTTTAGTTGTTGATTGTTGAAGTGTTATTTAATTGATTGTTGAATGTTGAAGTGTCAGAAGATAATCTACTTTGTTGTTCTCTCATAATATTAAGTGTTAAGTATTAACCATTGTGAGTCATGATAGTGTTGTGTCACTTCTCGGGCGGTATCGGGCTTGCCGAGTTGCATTGGCACAACTATTGTGTGTTATCCCCTATCTCGTGTGGTCGGAGAATGATCATGGAGTGTGGGTCTAGATTGAGGTACTTCCGAAATGTAATAGTGGGTGTTATAAGAAGTCGGTTGTGTTCGTGATGGCGTATGGAGCTACATCAACTAATGTATCATATCCTTATTGTTTGGCTACTTTTAATGCTATACTTGTATTGTTGTTGATGCTTATTGAGTGTTCCTTGTTCCTAGGGTGTTTTCCAAATGAAAGTGTTTCCAAAACTTCCTATTGAACCCTCGCTGGGCTTTGTTATATATAAGCTCACCCTCTTTGCTGACCTTTCAGGTGTAATTGAGCAGAACCGTGGGTACGTTCCTCAAGAAGCTGAGAATGAGCCTTTTGTTGATGAGTCCAATGTGCCAGAGTCTTATCCATGAGTCTATGCTGGAGTGTCTCATGTGTTGTCTTGAATTTTGTAACATGTTGTATTGTATTAAGTTTTGAAATTTGTATTGTATAACTTACCTTAAAGATAGTAGATTGTATAATGCTAGTTTGGTAGTCTTTCTTTTGAATATGAATAGGTTGCTAGACTAGCTTAATATCTATTTTGCATATGTATGGCATAGTATGTTGTATGTTGTTGAGACGGAGGCATTGTGTCTTGTTGGTTAAAAGTTGGATGGATGGTTTATGAAAGTTGTTGGATGTGATGTGATGTTGCTGAAGTTGTTGTTGGTGGTGAAGTGTTTGTAGAGAACCAGTTTAAGGTTTTGTTGTCCATATTACAGACATTATAATGCTGAAATTCTGCCGCGTCCTGACTGATCATAAGTGGGGTCATGTTGGGGCATGACAACCACAAAAAAAATGGACCCAATAAGAAGAGCTCTAATAATCAAGGAGAACATGGGTCAAAGCAGAAGTTTCAAGGTCCTAAGTTTGACATCAAGAAAGATGGATGTTGGTTTTGTGGTGTTTCCGGTCATAATAAGAAACAATGTTACAAATACCAAAATTGTCTAGGAAAGAAAAATAAGAAAGGTAAATCCTTTTCTCTTACTTGTTTTGAATCAACTTTAATAGATGTTCCACCACGCTCGTGGTGGCTTGATAGTGGGGCGTCTATTCATATAACTAATTCTTTATAGGGGCTCATAAACAAATGGAAACCAAGTGAGGACGAAATTTGTGTGTTCATGGGTAATGGAGTCAAGGTCAAAGTCGAGTTTATTGGAACAATTGTTTGAATTTAAAGTCTGGATCTAGTCTTGTTTTATAAAATACTGTTTTTGTGTCGTCAATGAGACGGAATTTGGTTTCAGTTTTCAAACTTGATGAGTCTGGTTATCATTTAGTTTTTGCTAGTAAAAAGAGTGCAATTGCTTTTAAATTATTCCTTGGTTGGTAAATGTTTTTTAACTGATGGTTTATATAGATTGGATTTGACTCCAAACAATGTCTCTTTGAATGTTGAG
This sequence comes from Ehretia macrophylla, assembly GCA_037974665.1. NCBI lineage: Eukaryota > Viridiplantae > Streptophyta > Magnoliopsida > Boraginales > Ehretiaceae > Ehretia > Ehretia macrophylla. The sequence continues at coordinate 59,383,730 of CM075771.1, read as the reverse complement.
AAAATAGGTACCAAAATGACTTTGATTAAGGAAAGGTCTTCAATGTTATGGCATAAAAGACTTGCTCATATTTCAAAGAAAAGAATTGATAGGTTAATAAGAAATGACATTCTACTTGTTTTGGATTTTAGTAACTTTGAAACTTGCATTGGTTGCATTAGAGGTAAATTAACTAAAACAAGGAAACATGGGGCGACATGTAGTAGTGAAGTTTTAAAGTTAATTCATACTGATATAAGTGGCCCTTTGTCATCTACCTTGTGTGGTAACAGATTTTTTGTGACATTCATTGATGATTTTTCTAGGTATAGGTATGTTTATTTGATTAAAAATAAGTCAGAGGCTCTTGATAAGTTCAAAATCTTTAAAACTGAAGTTGAAGGACATCTAGGGAAGTTAATTAAAGTTGTAAGGTGTGAGGCCCCATACTTAATTCTCAGGCATTAGCCTATTAATTAGGTATTATCTATAATTGTATGGTGTTGTGGTTGATTATATTACGTTGTGTGCTCATATTTTCCGTGTTAGGATTTAATTTAAGCTTAGGAAATGTATAAACCCTAGCATATCGAACTAAGCATTCGTTTCAATTGAGAAAAAAAAAAAAAAAAACTTGGTAAGGTGTATTTAGATGGTTTGAATACCAAAGATTTAGGAATAAGGAATTTAGAACTTTACTTTTTATATGGGTAGCATTTAAGCAGGATTAGTTGTTTGTTCTATTAACTACTTATCTTAGTTGAAAGATAATAACCTTGAGGGTATAGTAATAGTAATTAGGTAATACGGTAATAACACTATATGATAATCTTAATTTCCGAAAAGTAGGTTGTTAGCTGAGAGAATTTCTATGGAGTAGCAATGATTAGGAGGATAATATCTTAGACTGCTATATCAATTTTAATTTATTTGAAAAGGTTAGTATGCTGGTAAAATAATATGAATAACTAGGTACTGGTGTTTGTAAATAAATTAGGAAAAGTTCAATATTACATCTCATTGGAGTACAAGATTGGTGAAGACTTCCAAAATTCATTACCTATTTAACACCCTAGTTTAAAAAAGTGAAGAAAGAAATTAGTATACTTACTGAACTAGGAAAAAATGTATTGGATAATACTTGGTTTATTACTGAAAGTTGTAAGTTAACTTAGTTATTACTCTCTATTTACATAGTTTATATATAGCCTTAAAAGCGTGGTTAGCCAACCTTAGTTGGAGTGTTAAGAAGTTAGAAATATTAAATTCAGCACTTTACTTTTCATTTAAATTGAACAATTTTTACAGAGTTCTACTAAGTAGTTATCTAGGTTACGAATGACTGGAAAATATAGAAGCTGCTAGATAAGATAAATATATTAAATAACATTTGGCTAATATAATATGCAATCCTTTATGTTAATAGCATTCTGGAGTAGTTGATTAATTTTGTTCTGCAAATAGTAATTAACTAAGGATGGGAAACTAAGAAATAAAACTATTAGAGTATAGTTTATTAGGATAACATAAATAATGGAACTAGAATATGATATACTAGTCGATCATAAAATACATACTAGAATCATATGGAAATGGTTTTGCGTGGCGTAGTAAGAAGAGTCGGGTAGATGTATTATTAGGTACCTTGAATAGTGTAAAAAAAATGAGAGGTTACGGATAAATAATTAAATAATAGCAGAATAGCAAATCTTAGCTTACAAAGGAAAACATTAGAATATTGAAGTCTTCATCTAAAATTATTATTTTGTTAATCCTTGAAAAAAAAAAAGGGTTTTCAATACCAATTACCTCCTAAAGTTACATTATCTAAAATAGTTATCACCTAAATCCATGAGCTTCAGCCAAGCTTGACCTTGAACTCCATCACGGCTTAACCAAAGTTGCGACATCACCATAGCCTCACCATCTAGTGAGCAGCCTGCATGTACAAGCTAAAAGTTTTACTACACCACGTAGGTGAATTAGCAATGATAACTAACAAACAAACTAGCCTAACGTAACAGGTGGCTTCGGCTAAGGTAAAGTAGCTAACATGACTCTTATGAGCTATTAACATTGCATGCAATACACGATAGCAGCTAGGTTGCGTATGAAGCCCTGAAGACAGCCATCTGGCAGGGTCGTCTCAAATAATTTGGAGACTTTAGGCGATTATCTAAATAAGAGTTTTAATAATTAGGTTTTTTTTCAATTAAAAAAAACTCTAAATTTTTTACTAAAATAATCACTACAAATAAAATGATATTTATCTAATGTTCTTTCTCTTTATTAAGTCTTTCTTCAATATATTTCTTAGGCCTTAATAATTAAGCTTTATTAAGTCTATTACATATAAGAAAAATTAATATAAGTAAAAAAATTAATTATTTCAAGTTAAGATATATATAAGTATGTAAACAATATCTAAATTATCACATAAAAAACAAAAAAGAGAGTTGAATGTATACCTCTATACTTTCTTTCTTGGGTCAACCTTGCTTTCTTATATTATATGCAAAATTAATATTACAATAAATAAAAATGGTTTAAGTACTGGCCTTCAATAGTTCAAAAATCGATTAAGTACTAGCCGTTTGACATTCTTTTACTAAGTTAGTATTTTTTTTTTTTTAACTTGGGGCCCCCAATCTAAAGGGGCCTGTGGCACCGACCCAAGCTACCCATAGCTTGGGCTGGGTCTGCTATCTGGTCTCGCTTTACCTTAGGTTATTTTTATCAGAGTTTCTAAATTATAAATCTCTAAAAATTATTTTACAAACTGTTAACAAAATAGAGACCCTACCTAAAAGTTTAGTTACTTTTTGGGTCTTTAAAAATTTTCCAACCACATTAGTGTTTGGGTCTCTATTTTAGAGACTCTATTAATTTTTCAACATAATCTAATTTTGTGCTACTTTTTCGTGAATTTTAGTACTTTATTTTTTTATATACTTATAAATTCATAATTTTTTTTTACGAACATTTCAACCTAAAAATTAATTAATTCTGGCAACGATTAAATTTTGCCAAATATTATATCGTTAACTATACTCGATTACAACAACATTAATTTTCAAGAAACCAGAATAGCGGCCATTGGATATGATATTTTCTCGATGATCTCATCCATTAATTTGTTATCATGAAACAAAATATCTTATCCAAATGAAGGCCTTTAGATTGGGTTTTCTTTAAACGATCTGGATCGTCCATTTATTATTATCAATGAAATCTCTCATCCAAAATAAAGGTTTTTGGATTGGATTTCCAACTAAAAGATCTCAGTTGTCCATTCATTATCATCAATGAAATCTCTCATCCAAAATAAAGACCTTTGGATTGGATTTTCAACTAAACGATCTCGGCCGTCCATTCTTTATCATCAATTAAATCTCTTATCCAAAATAAAGTCCTTTCGATTGGATTTTCAACTTAAATCTTGTCCGTCCATTTTAATCTTATCTAAAGAAATCTCTCATCCCCACAAAGACCATTGGATTGGATTCTCCATGGCGGATCTCGTACGTCCATTTTCTATCCTTTAGCCACTCATATAATTATATATAATACATATCCAACACTTTCACAATCACCATAATTAAACACCACAACTCTCACCACTCACTCTAAACTCTACATCATACATTCTAAAATGTCCAACCAAGGAGGCGAGCCCGATTCCTTTCCACTTGATGAAAATGTCCGGATGCATCAAAATAACCATCGTCGTGGTCATGCAATGATGATGACCATGTTCAATCAACACCAATCGATGATGCAAATTGCATATCAACTTGCTACGGAGGAAGAGAGTAGTAGCTCCGCACGTCAATTACGCCGACGATCCAAAAACAGAGACCACTTTGGTGCCCATGAAAGACTCATGGCGGATTATTTTGTTGATCAACCTTTGTATCCTCCTGCTGAGTTCACGTTACGTTTTCGCATGCGTCGCGAACTATTTCTGAAAATAATGGGCGATATCATCAACTATGACGATTATTTCAAGCAAAAACCAAATGCTGCAGGAAAGCAAGGCTTATCTCCCTATGTGAAGATGACGGCAACGCTTCGTATGCTTGCATACCGAAACCCTGCAGATGCAAATGATGACTATTTGAAGATTGCAGAGACTACATGTTTGGAGTCCATGAAGCGATTTTGTCGGGCTGTCAATGTATTATATGACAATGAATATTTACGTCCTCCGAATAATGCAGACTTGTATAGGCTTCTTCAAAAGGCACAACAACGGGGGTTCTCGGGAATGCTGGGTAGCTTGGACTGCATGCACTGGGAATGGAAAAATTGCCCTACTGCGTGGGCCGGAACATATGCTGGACACCATGGTCGTCCTACTATAATACTAGAAGCTTTTGCATCTTATGACACATGGATATGGCATTCATTTTTTGGAACACCTGGTGGAAGAAATTACCTGAATGTGTTATATAGTTCATCGATTTTTTTTGATATCCTTGAAGGTCGAGCACCGCAGATAAGATATACCATTAACGGCAGAAATTATAGTCAAGGATATTATTTGGCTGACGGTATATATCCTCGCTAGTCCACAATTGTCCAAGCATTTCTAGATGCACATGAGCGTGATAAGATGTTTTTCAATAAGTTGCAACAAGCCTATCGTAAGGATGTGGAACGGGCATTTGGTATCCTTCAGAGTAGATTCGAGATAATAAAAGGTCCATGTCGTTTCTGGCACGAACGTGATATTGGAGAAATTATGAAGACTTGTATCATTCTGCATAATATGATTGTAGAAGATAATCGCGAGGAAGAAGGAGATGATTTCAACGATGATCCATCACTTTACCATGTAGAAGAGGCCCTTGTGGAACATGCACGAAATCCCATAACAATTACTGAGTATTTGAACAATCGCCGTCAGGTGACGAACGAAGCGGCTTACTATATACTCCGAAGTGATCTAGTTGAGCATGTTTGGAACGAGTTTCGTACACGAGATCTCAATGTGTGACATCAATAGTTGTATTGTCCTCGTCTTTTAAGTCCTGGTTTAATAAATTAACTGTGTGTGTTCCTTTTTTAAAAAAATTAATAACGGTGTAAAAATTAATTATACACAAATTTCTCAAACCAAATATAGCTTCAATTAGATTACAAAAATACAATATATGTAAACAAACCAACAGTACAACACACGTAGAAACAACAACAATATAACAATACAACAATTCAAGGCATTTCAGGATGATAACCATCATCGTCAAAGTTGATAGAACGAGATGACCTCTTGGCGATGATTTTGTTTTGTTGGTCAATCATCCACGCTCTTCTGGCCGGAGTCTTAATGGTCGAAGTCTTCGTGGACATTATACTATACTCTGTTGCCCAGTTAGAACTCTCTTTGTACTCTTTCATAAGTTTTTGCATTGCTCTGCCTTGCTGAACGATCTCTGTCGCAACATCCTTGCCCTTTTTTAATTTTTTTGCCTTTTCTCTTCCAATTGGCCTCGAGGATGACGGTTCAGATTGGGTTTCGGGCACCGACTCATATGGAGAGTCATCTTCAAAAGGAAGCGGTGTACCCTCTTGAGATGCATTTTGACATTGGTGGAACTCGGTAATCTTTCTCCACTTTTGACCATGTTGTAATATCGACCAACAATGATCAAGGTTGAAATTCTCTCCTGTAACATTAGCGTAAAGTCGTTTGGCATCATCAAGCTGAAAAAACAAAAAATTCCATCGCCATGAGTATTTTTTTTTAAAATAAAACTAAATCAACATATTTTCCCGCATAAAACACACAATATCTGTTGCATTTGCTCCACTCCGTGGTCTAATTTGAGATTGAGCAAGATACTCTGCAAATTTCGTGCTTTTTTTGTTTATCGGGATCCATCGTGATTTTAGAGATTTTGCAGTTCTCTTTTGCAACAGAGTCGTTGGAGGGTGAAATTCTTCGAATTTCATAAAGATTCGCGTCCACATTGTTGCCGATGTTTGGTTTCGGCCTGTAATTGGGTCTTCACTAATTGCAAGGTATGCTCGACATAACGCGATATCTTCTCCAATAGTGAAGTTGCAGCCCCTAACCCTCTCGCCGGAATCCATAGCAGAAGAAAAAAAAAATTAATGAGATTTAAATAATATGAACTTTTTAAAAATTAATTGAATAGAAATTAGACAATTAATTAAAATTTAAATAATATGAAGAAAAAAAAATTTAACAAAAAACAAATTTAATAAAAATATCAAAAATATAAATTTAAATAATATTTAGAAAAAAATTCCACAAAATTATAAAAATTAATTGAATACAAATTAGACAATTAATTAAAATTTAAATAATATGAAGAAAAAAAATTTAACAAATAACAAATTTAATAAATATATCAAAAATATAAATTTAAATAATATTTAGAAAAAAATTCCACAAAATTATAAAAATTAATTGAATACAAATTAGACAATTAATTAAAATTTAAATCATATGAAGGAAAAAATTTTAACAAATAACAAATTTAATAAAAATATCAAAAATATAAATTTAAATAATATTTAGAAAAAAATTCCACAAAATTATAAAAATTAATTGAATACAAATTAGACAATTAATTAAAATTTAAATAATATGAAGAAAAAAAATTTAACAAATAACAAATTTAATAAAAATATCAAAAATATAAATTTAAATAATATTTAGAAAAAAATTCCAAAAAATTAAAAAAATTAATTAAATAAAAATTAAAAAATTAATTAAAATTAAAATAATATGAAGAAAAAAAATTTAACAAATAAAAAATTTAATAAAAATATCAAAAATATAAATTTAAATAATATTTAGAAAAAAATTCCACAAAATTATAAAAATTAATTGAATACAAATTAGACAATTAATTAAAATTTAAATAATATGAAGGAAAAAAATTTAACAAATAACAAATTTAATAAAAATATAAAAAATTTAAATTTAAATAATATTTAGAAAAAAATTCCACAAAATTTTAAAAATTAATTGAATACAAATTAGACAATTAATTAAAATTAAAATAATATGAAGAAAAAAAATTTAACAAATAACAAATTTAATAAAAATATCAAAAATATAAATTTAAATAATATTTAGAAAAATTTTTTACAAAATTTTAAAAATTAATTGAATACAAATTAGACAATTAATTAAAATTTAAATAATATAAAGAAAAAAAATTTAACAAATAACAAATTTAATAAAAATATCAAAAATATAAATTTAAATAATATTTAGAAAAAAATTCCACAAAATTTTAAAAATTAAAACTTACTTTAACAAATAAAAATAATAAATTAAATAACATAATTTTTTAAATAAAAAAAAACAACAAAAAAGCAATTTAAAAAAAAAAAACAAAAATAAAAATCAAACCCTACCCCCCTCCCCCATTTCATTTCCCTTTTTCCCTCACTGCCCCGCCTCCCTCCCCTCATTTTTTCTCTCGCCATCACTGCCACCCTCACCACCGCCATCATCACCATGACCATCGCCACCTCGCCATCATCACCACCATCACCATCGCCAACTTGCCATCATCGCCACCCTCACCACTGCCATCATCACCGTGACCATCCCCACCTCGCCACCATCACCACCCTCACCCTCGCCATCACCACCGTCACCATCTCCACCTTGCCATCATAGCCATCATCACCGTCACCATCGCCACCTTGCCATCATCACCATCACCATCGCCATCATCACTGTCACCATCGCCACCTCGCCATCATCGCCATCATCACCGTCACTATCGCCACCTTGCCATCATCGCCACCCTCACCATCGCCATCATCACCGTCACCATCGCCACCTCGCCATCATCGCCACTGTCACACCATCAAAACCACCGCCACCTTCACACCATCGCCACTATCACCACCCCCCACTCCCTTCCCCACCATCGCCGCCCCCCACTCCCTTCGCCACCATGACAGAAAACAAAAATTTACCTTTTTTCTTTCGATTGAAGTTGTGATCTTCTTTGTTTTTTTTTTTTTTTTGCTTTCAACTTGAAACAAAATCAGACAATGTATATGTATATATACATATGTTGAAGGTGAACGTTGCCAACGTTCACCTCCAACGGCTAAAAAATTTGTGGCAGGCGACTTTCTGTTTTTTTTTTTTCTGAAAATGTCTATCATTTGACAGACATTTGGAGACTCGCTACAGTGAGTCTCCAAATTTGTTACTTTTTTTGCAGACTTATCAACTTTTATTTTTTGGGTCTCTAAAAAAAAAAAAAAATCTTTTTGGGTCTTTAAATTTACTGCTGCGGTTGGATGTTTACACATTAGAGTCTCTATAAAATGTTATAATTACAGTTTACAATCTCTGTTAAGGATGGCCTTAGTATTATCATCCAAAAATCAGCCCAATTAATGCCTATTAGTAGCTTACATTAGTCAGCACCACACCACCTCATTATGAATCGCCAAGTCTCACTGTCATCACATCTAACACCTTGTTGTCTTCACCATTATTATCCACCCCTAATTGTGATTTAATGGGGTTCATCATGGCTGCTCTATAATAGTAATTAACATCTATAATTAGCTTTCTATTGTTGTCGATCGAGCAAGCAATCCGAACCATGAATCAGCACTTGACTAGCATTGCTATCACCACACGTAAGACACTTAAGAAATTGAATGAATACCACCTGCTTTAAAACGTTACCACCACCACGCGATCACGATACTATATAAGGGCTGCTGGACTTCAACTTTTAACACACAAATAACTTCTATTAGTTTAGTTTTGTCTTAAAGTTTAACTGACGTACTACTAGGAGCAAGCCGCGATCGTCACAACTTGAGGTGAGGACATTTCTAAATTCATGTGTTTTATGTTTATCATATTTTATTTGAACTTAGAAGCATTAGATACCAACAGGTTTAATTAGTAGAATTAGAAAGCTAAATGTTAATAGTTGAGAAGTCAAACTATTAGTTTATTTACGTTACAAAGTGAGAAAATTTTGAGAAAATTCAGCATGTATGGTTATACGTGTATATATATATGCCTTGGATATATTAAAGTTAATTTTTCCGTCAGAATAATATTATGTGAGGAAGTTTTGGTTAAAACGCAATTCATTTGCTATTATGTGATCTCTTAAAAGTATAAACCATGTTGAATATTGTATAGCTTGTTATGCTTCATTGGTTTCAAGCTTATTAATTTTACTCTCTCTCTGATCATAGCATATTGGTAATATGTAGGATAGTGTTAATGGAAGCATTATCATGTGAGGTTGTTTCTGTTTTGAAGGATTATTAATGTATATTCACGAGAGGAGGTTTTTGATATGTTGGAATAATCTACTTATTAAGTTAAGGCATTTGTTTAGACAGCAGTACTGTTATCTTACGTTTGCGAAATAAGTTAGTATATATGAAAGACTATTAACAAAGGAGCATACCAGGTTATATGTAAGGGTGTTCTACCGGAAAGCATTAAATTAATATATGAAGTAGGCTAGTTTGATAATATAAGAAATTATTATATTTGTTATATGACCATAAGAAATCAGTTAGGTTATGTTGAGTGAATTTATATAAATTTATGTACAGGGTCTTAATAGACTTACTACGGTTCTTTCAAATTCACTATTCCTTATGGAAAGATTTCATTGTCTACATACTATACCGCTACTTGGATAAGTAGAGCCTAGTTAATAGCAAGATCAGTAATGAATTTAGATAAGATTGGAAAGAAGTTGCTACTGGTAAGTTTAATTAGACGAGAATTAAATGAATTATTATTACCTGGACAAGTAGGCTTTACTTTAACTAAAGTACCCTAAATGACAGTTTTCTTTACTAGTGATGATACTAAAGAACATTCAACTGGTTAAGGTTTTAATTAATTTAACTATGGACACTGAATATTCGGGGAACATGATTCTTATCTAAACTTGAATATACTTGGACTGCAACATATATTTATCTACTATTCTTAAAAATATGTTATATCTTGACTTTCAATGTTTTACGTGTTGGTTAATTTTGTATTACCTGAACCACTAAAAAGTGTCATTTCATAAAATTTATCATTTTAAGTGGCAACAATGAGTGATTGTAGCTTACGATCTATTATTTGCTTGTACGGGGACAATCTCTTTTGGTGGTTGTTCCCCATTATATGTTTATTGAAAAACGTGATTATAATTGCAATTGTGTTATATGGCTACTTGTGCATGTTCCTCCTGATAGTGCCTTTCTCGCTGGGGGGCTTAACTCCATGGGGGAATTGGATGCACTTGTTCAATCGTTAAAGATCAAGCAATCTAATAAACCCCATGGTAGAAGTTTCGGTATCACCTGGGCGGCATTGGGCTTGCCAGGATGACCCGACTACCATGGTAACTTGTGGGTATATCCGGATATCACCCTCCTGTTTGGCATTTGGGGATATGAGATTGACAGAAGACTTGAGACTGGCCATCTCTACAAATGCTCGTGGGACTGTATCCTTTTTATTATATGAATAAGTACTCTCACTTGGGACCACTTCTGCCCTTGGAGAGCTTGTTCTCACTTGGGACCAGTACTGCCCTCGGAGAGGAAATGGATTGTATCTTTACATTTACCATATGTGAATAGTTTGTAATATTACCGTACGTGTAATGCATCATGATTTTCAAAAGGGCCTGACCAAAAGTGTTTTTTAAAAAAAACTCTCATATTCCATCCTCACTGAGCTTCCCAAGAGCTCACCATCTTTTCTTCCCCCCCCCCCCCCCCCCTGCCCCCCTGCCCCCTGCAGGTAAAGCTTAGCTTGTGATGGAAGTTGATACTATGTGCCAAAGCTGATTGATTACGTTATTGTAGTTCTCTGCCTGTCATGTTCTTATATATGATTCAATTTGTAAAGACTGGGTGTACTTGTATTACTTTCGGGTAAAAGGGTAGTTGCTGAAACCCTAATTTGTAATAGCCTTTTGTATCTTAACTATTGTATAGTAAATAGTTATTGACCAACTCCCTATATTTTACTCCATTTAATGTTATAAAAAGACCGCATTGACAATAAGTGCGAATTCTAACCTAATCTTGAGAAGGATTGGGTTGGGGTCGTTACATAAGGTCAGACTGAGGTGGTGAGTACTATGGTAGACACACAGATATATGACAGTCTAAAGGACCTTTTGCTAAGAATCTAGAAAGTTGTGGTATAGTTGGGCAATATACTATGCCAGGAACCCCTGAACAAAATGGTGTGGTTGAGCGTCGTAATCGCACTCTAAAAGATATGGTGAGGAGCATGATGAGTAAAACTAAGTTACCCGAGTCTCTATGGGAGGGAAGCCCTTTATACTACTATGTACATCTTGAATAGTGTACCTAGTAAAGTTGCTCCCAAAACCCCTTATGAGCTTTGGACTAAAAAGAAACCTAGCTTAAATCGTTTGAGGGTTTGGGGTTCTCCAACTGAAGTCAAAATATATAAACCCCCTGAAAAGAAACTTGATCCCAAAACTACTCGAAGTTTTTTCATTGGTTATCTAGAGGCCTCCAAAGGTTACAGGTTTTACTATCCTAATAATGGCACAAGGGTAGTTGAATCTATGACTGCAAAGTTTTTGAAGCATGATATTGGCATTTGTGATTATTCTTATGAGCAGGTGACAGTTCCTAATCCTCAATCTGCAGTGTTTCATATTCCTCTTGTACAAGAAAGAATTGTGCATCAACCTACAACGAGAGTGGTTCCTGAAGGGGATCCTACTGGTGATATGCCCTCTCCTATTCCTGAAGTAGATCCCATTGTTGATATGCCATCTTCTATTCTAGATGCTCAGCCTATACAGGATATTCCAGTTCAACGTTCACAAAGATAAAGAAGGCCTACACTATCAAATGATTACATTTTTTATCTAGGTGAATCAGATTATGATATTGGACCGATTGTTGATCCAATCACCTATAAAGAGGTGATTGATAATTGTCTACCAGAAAAATGAAGAGAAGCCATGAAAGATGAGATGCAATCGATGGCACACAATTGTGTTTGGGAATTGGTAGAGCTTCCAGAGGGTTTTATGCCCATTGAATGCAAATGGGTCTTCAAAACCAAGAAAAATTCTAAGGGTAAGCTAGAAAGGTTCAAGGCTAGACTAGTTGTGAAAGGATATACACAAAGAGAAGGAATTGATTATACAGAAACATTCTCTCCAATTTTCTCCAAGGACTCTTTCAAGATCATTATGGCCTTATCTCAAGGTCAATAGGAACAAATTTATTTTTCTCGTTTTGTATGTTGATGATATTTTATTGGCTAGCAGCAACTTGGATCTTCTAAATGATGTCAAAGCAATGTTATTCAAAAAATTTGACTTGAAAGATCTTGGAGAAGCAAGTTTTGTGCTTGGTGTGGAGATTCATAGGGACAAAAGAAAGAAATTATTGGGTCTATCCCAAGTTGCTTACATCGAACGAATCCTTAAAAGGTTCAGGTTGTAGGATTGTAAGATAGGTCTTCCTCCCATTATAAAAGGAGATAAGTTGAGTAAGGAACAATGTCTGAGAAATGAGCTAGAGAAAGAGTCTATGATAAAATGTTCCTTATAACAGTGTAGTGGATAGTTTGATGTATGCAGAGGTATGCACGAGGCCTAATATTGCATATGCAATTTGTGTCCTTGGAAGGTACTTATCTAACCCCGGAAGTGATCATGGATTGCTGCAAAGAAAGCGTTGCAGTATTTGAAAGGAACTAAAGATCATATGCCTATTTATAAGCATGTTGAAAGCCTATAAGTGACTGGCTATGCAAATGTTGATCTTGCTGGTTGTATAGATGATAGGAAATCTTCTATACGATATGTTTTTATGCTTGTAGTGTTAGAGATATGGCCTAATGTTACATATTTGGATGACATATTTTGGGACATTTTTACATTTACTTATGGCATTTATGTCTATATGTTTGTTTGCATATTGACATGATTGTGACATTCATATTCTCTTATTGTTTGTATATGAATGAGACCATGATATTTTCATTAAAGAGATATATTCTAAAAGGGTTTAGAATATGATGACATAATTCTTTAGTATGATAAATACTTAAAGTATTCATAGTCTTTACATTATTTGATCGGGACTTCAATTGTAACAGCCCGGACCCAACATATAGCACATTATACTTTAATGCATATAATTTTGTTCCAGATAAGTGTTATGTGTGTATATGTGTTTATTTTAGTATTGAGAATTATATAGTAGTTTTATTTTTCCTTCTACTTTTTTTTATTTTCTTTAAAGGGACACTACTATTTTTTTTAAATTCAAATAAAAATATTTTAACTATTATTTTGTCAATTTTATTTTACGAGATTGTTCTTAACACTGAATATACTTATTTTTATCATTTTAAAATGAGCCCTGAGCTCAGAGTAAAAATTAAAGTATTTTATTTTAACGAATTCGTATTTTTTCCTCATTATATACTTATTTTTGGACATACGTTCATAACTTTTATTTGTATAACACGTTGGGAAGATGGGTAGAAAAAATATTTTGTGTATCGCATGAATAGTAAAAGCTAGACAACATTTTGGGCTTTTATTTGAGTTTATTGCATTTATACCTAAGTCCACTAACTTAGGCATATATTATATACACATATATATTTATATATATACCTATATACATATACATAACACAACACACACAAAGCAAAACAAAAAAATAAGGAAGAAGAAAAAAGCCCTCAAAATCCACCAAGATAAAAAAATGAGGAAAATTTGGGTTTTTGCTATTTTGATCCTTGGAGCTTGCTTGGGTGTGATCTAGAGCTTTGCTAAATCATCTTTCAACCTTCTACTACAAGCTTTGGTGAGGGATTTCATCATTTTGTGCATTTTAAAGTTTGAAACCCTATTATGTAAATTTCTATATTTGTGATATTTGCTTGGATTTATGATTGTTCTTGCTTATATTGTTGTTTATGGAGTACATAGAATACGTTTATATGGTTATATTGCATCTTTATTAGCTAGAATTGGTGTTGGCTCAAGGTTGAAGATGAATGAATAGTATTTTTATTTAAATTTTAAGAATTGTTTGCAATGTGTGTTTTTATACTTCTAGTAGGTGCCATAAATGCCTAGGATGTTAAATGCGATGTTAAATTGGTTAGAACATGGCTAGGAATTGGAACTTCTTTTTGTGATCAAAGGGGCCTTAATCGCAAAATGTTGGTTGGGTATAATTTGATGTGTTCTAGGGGCCTAAATGTGTGAAATAATGATCGTGGTGTGTTTATGGCATTGATTTGAAGGATGGTTTGGGTAGTTGTAGTTTAAAGCGACTATGGGGCAATAGGGGCTTTTGTGATAGACGTGGTTAAAAGTGTGGTTTCATAGCTCTAAGTGGTGTCATAAAATGTCATTAGAAGTGTAGAATAGCTAGCTTGTGAATTATGTGACTCGTGTTTTGCATGTGCATTGAGTTGAACTAATGAACCAAGGGGTTACATGAACGAAGTATTGATTGAGCATGTTTGTGTGTGTTGGATAGTCTTAAATATGCTAGTTAGTGGCTATGACGTGGTTATGGTAGTGTTATATTGATTAGGTTTGGTAGTTGTAGTGTAATTGGGCAAAGGGGCATTTTGGGGCTAAATGGTAGTTGTGGGTTAAAGTGAAGTTTATTAGCTTTTAAATGCGTCATAAAGTGGCTACATGAGGATAGTATAGTTGGATTGTGAGTTTCGTAGCTTGTGTGAAGTATATAGCTTAAATGTTAATTAATGGAATAGTGTTTGGTTGAACTTCTTGTGGATTGAAACTATCTTGTTGCTATGAGAGAATGGTTATGATGTTCATGAGGTTCTAGTCAGCTTATTAACTTTTGGTGTTGGTTAGGCGATTTGGTTGGATTTCATGAGAGTTAGTGATAAAGGGGCCTTTGTTGTTAAGTGTAGTTGTATTAATATATAGATGTTTGAAGAGATTCTGGAAGTTAATAGCTATCTAGTTATGATTTGTAAAATGTATGGTTGTGTGAATTGGATATACTTATTCCCTTGTCTATATTGCTAGTTCTAGCGCAAGGGGAGAAGGTTGAAAGAGTTCGTGGCTTCTTAAGGTGAGGGATCATTCCTATGTGCATTTTAAATGCTTTATTGAAAGTTATCAAACACATAGGGATCATGTCAATACATATACCATAGTTGGGTCCAAGATCTTGCAAGAAACACATGGATAGTATGCTAGGGCCGAATAGGTGTGTGGCATATTTCAAAAATTTTCAAACATTCTAACTAACATCAACATGTATTCTTCCAACTATGTCTATAAACTAGCTATACACATATTATATATCAACTATATACAATGTAAACGAGAGGTTTATAGGGATACCTCTTGTAGACACTTAGAAGATGAAGCTTGAAGACTAGCTCTTTAATCCTTCTAACTTGAAGGTTCTAGTTGGTCCACCAAGCATCCAAAGCTCACCCTCAACCTTGAAAGCTAAATGTGCTAGTATACCTTTAAAAGTTATAGCTAATGTATGTGTGGTTCAAAGCAAAAATGCAAAGCTTTTTGCTTTTCTTAGCTATGGCCGAAAATAGCTATGTAGAAGATGAAGTTTGCTTTCTTCTTTTTCTATGTATGGCCGTGTATTGCTTGGTAGAGGAAAGAGAAAGTTCACTTCAATATCATATTATAATCTCTATTATAATATGTATGTAATACATGCAATTAATCAATCAATGCAAGAGAGATTGAGTGTTAGCTTGGATTAGCCTTTGCATGTAATTGTATTGTAATCATTACAATCTAATGATTAACTTTTCAATCTTCTCTTTCTATCCTTGTATGGCCGAGTATGAGAGGCTTAGAGGAGAGAGAAATGTGTCTTGCTTTTTGTTTAATATATATCTCAATTATCTTAATAATCTTGCATAATTAAGTAGCCAATGACAATTGTTATCTTCCTTGCAAGAACAAGACAAAGCTATGCATGTCCTTGAAGTTAGATTTTTTTCGATCATCACTTTATAGCTAGAATCCTTTTGTCTTTATTCAAGATTCAATCTTAACCATCCAATTCAAATTAGAAGACTATGATTGATGACATGGACTGTCCATTCATCTTGCAATGCCACATGTGTATGCCCAGTCACTAATTTGCCATTTTCTTTTAATGACGTGCCATTTCTTAAACTACATCATTAATTTATACACACACACACACACACACACACATATATTTATATATATAAACCCTCTACATATATATATATATATATATATATATATATATATATATATATTATTTTTTGCCCATTCTAATCTCTATTAGAATAATTATATTGAAACAATTTTTCAATATTTGCAGTTTGGCCCCAAAAATTTTGGTAATTACACTTTGACGCTAAAATTTTTCAAAATTACACTTTTGACCCGAATGCCAACATAGATGACTCTTAACACCTTAAAGTCACCAACCACATTATACAAGCTTCCGACGAACTTATTCATGATGCTTATAAGTGTGTGACCTTCTAGATTCATAATCGCATACTGATGAGAGACTGATAAACCTCTTTATCTATTTTGGAAATATCTCCACCATTTCCCAAGATACCCTCATGTTCATGAGTGACGCACTAGAAACAAACGTACCATGAAAATGTATACGATAATGAAGACACTATCTTTCATGAACCTATTTACCGTCGAGAATTAGTGTACAGTCTAATCCTTCTATTAAAAAATGTCCCGATCGGGAAAGGATCATGAAATGGTTAAGTCCACTTCTGATTCTATGAATAAATCTAAACCGGTGAAATGAGAAATGACTACCATGGAAAAACTTCTTTCTATCAATTCATACTCGCCTTGGCCAAGGACTTCCTCGTTTAACTACCAATTTAAGATATCATAGGATATTGCCTCACGCCAGAGGTTAATAGATCATATCTTGACAATTACCTGTCAGTCTATATCACAAGACCAAAATGCGAAAGGCCGTAACCTACCTTTTAGAAGACAAATATTGTCCAGACGCAATATTTAGCCCTTGATATAACCAACAGCCATAATTTTTCAAGTCTAAGGATTAATTTGCACAATTCTCAACTAAATAGTAAACTATTAACCTGAAATCATGTAGTTTACTATTTATTATCACATTCAATGATTCGTACACTAATGATTACTCAATATATATTAGTCCATATCACCATGTTGTTATGGTACTTCGCATACCACCCTTTATCATTAGCATCTCTATGTTAATCAAATGTAATAACATACGATAACCCATACTCGATTATTCTAGTCTCGGACGAATAATCTAAAGGGCTATGAATCGATTCTCAATGTTTATCATATCGAAAAAAAACAACGAACCATTCTAAACTTCTTTATAACGTACTTTTCTTCTCAGATAAGCATTAGGGACATGTTCATACAGAGCAGAGAATATGAACATCCAAAAACATCATTGTGTATGAAACACACATATATTCTTATTAAACCCTAATTACGTCATCTCATCTATAGTATTAGGGTATATCCCTTACATTTATTTCACTATATGCTATATGTCATGATTGTGGATAAAGAATCTTTCAACTATGTGATATAAGAAATGTTTTCGAGTTTTGAAAAGTAAAGAATGTTTTCCAAGTATGGCTCTTAGCTCAAATGATATAGTGCATGATTAATGTATTATATGTCATATCATCAAGTAACCAAGCGAACTAACAAGCTAACAAGCGTAAATGTAGCGGAAGTTGTAACCTTAAGCATCCACATGAAAAATGTGGCGTCCATGTGGAAGAAAGCCTGCATGGAAAAGGCTGGCGTCCATGTAGGTTCATGAAGAAGAGCTCACATGGAAAAGTTGACGTCCATGTGGGTTAGCGAGAGTTATCCTTTTATTGTGTGACTCTCGCTTGGGCCCTATGTCCTTGGAGAGTTACATGTTTTTTTGATACATCTATATGTGTATTTAATTAGCGTTAATGTTTAATATTCAAGCTTATCTTTTATAAATCCTTCTTTAATGTATATTTCCAATGCGCGTTTTCAAGTTAATGTTTATCATGGAATGTTACATTTTCATGTTTATTCAAGAATGTTAGAAAATGTTTATGTTTACATTATACATCTTCTATGCATTGCACGAAAAGGTTTTCAAAAACTCCCTGTTTATAACATCTCTCACTGAGTATACATGTGTTGTTTGCTCACCCCTTATTTCTAACACTTTTCAGGTAAGGCAGTTTCTGTTCCTCCGGAGTCTGAGGAGAAGAAGACTCAAGAGTCTATTTGATTCCTTGGTACTAGCTTAGATTTAAATGTTGCTTGTATAATTTATAAGTGTTTATGTATATTCTTGTGAGTCCTGTGTGCCTTGTTTATATTAGTTGATTGTAATAAATGTAATTAGGAAAGGCTCACCTAGTGATAGTGGTCTGTAATAACTTCTAATGTTTACTCTTTGACTAGTTAGCTTGCATGCTTGTATGGACGAAGTTAAGGTTGGTTGCTGGACTTAAAATCTAAGAAAATGAAGTATAAAAGATTAGAGTGGTATAATAACTAAAATTATAATCATAGTAGTACAATAACCAAAGTAAATGTATGCTTGTATGTTTTATTTTGCTAAGTAAAAGGCTTGGATGGCCTTAGGGACTTGAGTAGGTTATCATGTGGATGTTGTATCATGTTTTGTGGTTCATTTCTTCTGAGTGCAGGTATATGGTTTGGCCTAGAAACAAGGGAGACTCTGTCCGTTTTTCCTGTTTTTCGTGCTCAAGGTTAGGGTCGGGTTGAGTTTAGTGGAATTAATAGAGGCTCCGGTCTCGTGAGGGATCAAGGTGTTACAGGTGGTATCAGAGCTTAGATAACTTTCAACCGGGATAGGGTCCTCGGTCTATTGGGTAGCGAACCCCGAGTATGTGCATATGAAATATGTTTTTTTAATAAGTATGTGCTTGCATGTGATATTGTGTGTGCTTGCATAAAATGTGTTCCTATGTATTATGTTTGTGTATTAATATGAGGAATGTGCTAAATGTGTAAATATGTGGTTATGTGTGCCTATATGTGGTATACTTGTTAATATATGTACTTTATATATTTCCTACTGCATACATACATATTACCCTTTGAAAATGGTAAGTAATCTTCTCCCTTTGAAAGAGTCGGCAAGTAGTGGATCTCCTAAGAAGTGGACTAGTAGAAGAAGGGCAATTGATTAGTGGCTTATGTGATCAGTGGATGGTATTCGTTGCTCAGAGTTTGGTATTTAATCATTGGTCGTTGGTATTTTCTTTCGAAATTCTTGTTTGGAGTTCCTATTTGGTATTTTATCTGGATTTCTTACTCGACAATCTTATATGGGATTCTGAATCGGATTACTTCATTGGAGCCTTTATTTGGCGTTCATAATCGAAATTCCTTCTTGGCACACTCCTTATTATTCTTATCAGGACTTCCTATTGGTTTTCTTTATGTGGTGTTATTACACAGCAATCGGTATTTGGGTCAACCGTATACAGTATTTAGAAACACTTACACATCCGGGCCAGCGCTGCTATAGTTCGAGGTGGAGTTCTCTTGAAAGAAGAAATTGTGAGGGCGCAATTTGTTTAAGGGGGAGAGAATGTAACAACCCGAACTCAGCATAGCACATTATACTTTAATGCATATAATTTTGTTCCAGATAAGTGTTATGTGTGTATATGTGTTTATTTTAGTATTGAGAATTATATAGTAGTCTTACTTTTTCTTTTACTTTTCTTATTTTCTTTAAACGCACACTACTATTTATTATATTCAAATAAAAATATTTTAACTATTATTTTGTCAATTTTATTTTACGAGATTGTTCTTAACACTGAATATACTTATTTTTATCATTTTAAAACGAGTCTTGAGGCCGGGGTAAACATTAAAGTATTTTATTTTAACGAATTCATATTTTTTCCTCAGTATACACTTATTTTTTGGCATACTTTTATAATTTTTATTTGTATAGCACTTCGGGAAGGCGGGTAGAAAAATTATTTTATGTACTGTATGAATAGTAAAAGCTAGACAACATTTTGGGCTTTTATTTGAGTTTATTGCATTTATACCAAAGTTTACTAACTTAGGCATATATTATATACACATATATATTTTTATATATACCTATATACATATACATAACACAATACACACAAAGCAAAACAAAAAAAATAAGGAAGAAGAAAAAAGCCCTCAAATTTGGCCATGACAAAAAAAATTAGAAAAAATTGGGTTTTTGCTATTTTGATCCTTAGAGCTTGCTTGGGTGTGCTCTAGAGCTTTGCTAAATCATCTTTCAACCTTCTACTACAGGCTTTGGTGAGGGATTTCATCATTTTGTGCATTTTAAAGTTTGAAACCCTACTATGTAAATTTTTAGATTTGTGATATTTGCTTGGTTTTATGGTTGTTTTTGCTTATATTGTTGCTTATAGAGTACATAGAACAAGTTTATATGGTTAAATTGCATCATTTTTGGCTAGAATTGGTGTTGGCTCAAGGTTGAAGATGAATGAATAGTATTTTTATTCAAATTTTGAGAATTGTTTGCAATGTGTGTTTTTATGCTTCTAGTAGGTGCCATAAATGCCTAGGATGTTAAATGCGATGTTAAATTGGTTAGAATGTGGCTAGGAATTGGAAATTCTTGATTGTGATCAGAGGGGCCTTAATCGCAAAATGTTGACCGGTGTAATTTGATGTGTTCTAGGGTCCTAAATGTGTGAAATAATGATCGTGGTGTTTTTATGGCATTAATTTGAGGAATAGTTTGGGTAGTTATAGTTTAAAGTAATTATGGGGCAATCGAGGCTTTTGTGATAGACACAGTTAAAAGTGTGGTTTCATAGCTCTAAGTGGTGCCACAAAGTGTCATTAGAAGTGTAGAATAGCTAGCTTGTGAATTATGTGACTCGTGTTTTGTATGTGCATTGAATTGAACTAATGAACCAAAGGGTTACATGAACGACGTATTGATTGAGAGTGTTTGGATGTGTTGGATAGTCTTAGATATGCTAGTTAGTGGCTATGATGCGGTTATGACATTGTTATCTTGATTGGGTTTGGTAATTGTAAAGTAATTGGACAAAGGGGCATTTTGGGGCTAAATGGTAGTTGTGGGTTAAAGTGAGGTTTCTTAACGTTTAAATGCGTCATAATGGCTAAGTGAGGATAATATCATTGGATTGTGAGTTTCGTAGCTTGTGTGAAGTATATAGTTTAAATGTTAACTAATGGAATAATGTTTGGTTGAACTTCTTGTGAATTGAAACTATCTTGTTGCTATGAAAGAATGTTTATCATGTTAATGAGGTTCTAGTCGGCTTATTAACTTTTGTTGTTGGTTAGGCGATTTGGTTGGAATTCGTGAGAGTTAGTGATAAATGGGCCTTTGTTGTTAAGTGTAGTTGTATTAATATATAGATGTTTAAAGAGATTCTGGAAGTTAATAGCTATCTAGTTATGATTTGTAAAATGTATGGTTGCGTGAATTGTATATGCTTATTCCCTTGTCTATATTGCTAGTTCTGGCGCAAGGGGAGAAGGTTGAAAGAGTTCATGGCTTCTTAAGGTGAGAGATCATTTCTATGTGCATTTTAAGTGCTTTATTTCGCTATATGTTGTATGTCATGATTGTGGATAAGGAATCTTTCAACTATGTGATATAAATTTTTTTTTTTTAGTTTTGAAAAGTAAAGAATGTTTTCCAAGCATGGCTCTTAGCTCAAATGATATGGCGCATATTAATCAAAGGTAATAATATACGATAACCCGTAATTGATTATTCTAGTCCTAGTCGAACAATCTAAAGGGCTATGAAACGATTCTCACTGTTTATCATATCGAAGAAAAACAGCGAACCATTCTAAACTTCTTTAGAACATACTTTTCTTCTCGGATAAGCATTAGGGACATGTTCATACGAAACTGTAACGACCCCAACCCGCCCCTTCTTAAGACTAGGTCAAAGTCTATGTTCACTGTTGCTACGGTCTCCCGTAAATAATTAAAGTAACCTTAAGAGAAAGAAAATACATAAAACTATTCAATAAAAATCTTTATACAATAAGTTAAGTACAAAAGGGTGTTACAACATCTGAGATCCGATAACTGGCCGGCTATCATACAAACTAGGGTTTTACCATACTACCCTTCCACCCGAGAGTAATACAAATAAACTCCAACTTTACAACTTGGATCGAAACATGATAGGTAGGGATCTTCAGGCACGTAAACATTCAACTTCAGCACATAAAGTCAATTTCCATTTCAAGCTAAGCTGCACCTGCACTAGGAGGGGGGGAGAGGGAAAAAAAGGGTAAGCTCGGGGAAAGCTCAGTAAGGGTGGAATAGAAGAGTTTTAAAATCATTTCTGGTCGGTCTCTTTTGCAAATCATAATACAATTTACGTACGGTTATATTAACAAATTATTTACATAAGGTAAACGCCAAAATAAAATAACATGCGGTAATCAGTAGAAATTTCTATCACATTTGATTCATGTATCAATAATAGTAGGGTCATGAAGATCAACTGTTTTTCCTCTCCGAGGGCGGTACTGGTGCCAAGCGAGAGAGTTCTCCAAAGGCGGTAGTGGTCTCAAGCGAGTGTACATAAACACATAGTAAAAGGATATGTTTTGATATCACCAGAGGTGGCTAGCCCCGAATCCAAATCATAATTTCAACTTCTTATCTCTCCCGATAGGGTATTCCGAATTATACCCAAAATCTATGACCCAGTTCTTCGAGGGCGGTACTGGTCCCAAGCGAGACAATCCTTCAAGGGCGTTAGTGGTCCCAAGCGAGAGAGGGAATAGGACCATGATAGTTACGGGAGTACTGGCAAGCCCTATGCCACCCGGTGTCCGAATGCTATCGTGCTTGAGGTTGCAACCCCAATTTCAAGGGCACACAGGCATGCACATGTAGTCATAGAACACACAGTAAATCATTTAGGGATCAACTAAAGAGATTGTCCCAAACAAGTAATAACACATGTTCCGCGTTATTTCGGGAGAGTAAGAAATTTCCAAGTATGAATTGGGTATTATGACGGCATGCAAATAACATGTATAACATTTCTGGAAATATTTAGGTAGCATTTCTGCTTACCTTACGCTAAAACTACCAGATAAATTGGGCAATATATATATTAGCAATTAACTGGAAAAATTTAAGCATAACAGGGATACACTAATATTTAGATACCATAAATAAGTAAAGCATTAAAACCCTCACCTCAAAATGTCAAAAATTGGAGAAGACTCAAATCGATTTTGAAACTTTCGTAACGTTAACTAAACTTAATCGATATAATTTAATAGAACTGGGCCAGTAAAAGTTGTATGACCGTTTCCTTGCCGATACAGGGAGGGACACTTGTGCTTCCCTCGTTGGCCGACCAATCATGGCTAGCCACGTGAGGGACACGTGTCCCTCCACATGTCACGCATGTGTGGCACGTCCACGCATGTGTGACATGTGTCACTCCCCAAGAGTGACACAAACGTTCCTTTTTTTTTTGCCTGTTTTGCACGCAGGTGTCCCCGATTTTTGTATTTTCAGGCCGAGATGCAATTTTGTCAAACTTCACCGTTAAGTAGTACAAATTAAAAGAAACCCAATGGCGTATGCCCCTTTTTCGCGACGGGGTCCCGATTTTCTTATAATTGGCCCTAAAGTGAAACCCCTTTCCCAGACCAAAACCTCTAAAATGGGGAAAATAGCCGAAATGGCCTAAGAAACTAAAGAAAATCACCCATACTCTTGTAAGCAGCTGAAAAGTTTTACTTGGTCACGATATGGGGCTTTACAGAGCGGAGAATATGAACATCCAAAAATATCATTGTGTATGAAACACACATATATTCTTATTAAACCATAATTAGGTCATCTCATCTGTAGCATTAGGGTATATACCTAACATTTATTTCGTTATATGCTAATGTCATGATTGTGGATAAAGAATCTTTCAACTATGTTATATAAGAAATGTTTTCGAGTTTTGAAAAGTAAAGAATTTTTTCCAAGCATGGCTCTTAGCTCAAATGATATAGCGCAAGATTAAAGTATTCTATGTCATATCATCAAGTAACCAACCGAACTAACAAGCTAACAAGCGTAAATGTAGCGGAAGTTGTAACCTTAAGCGTTCACATGGAAAAGTGGCGTCCATGTGGAAGAAAGCCTGCGTGGAAAAAGTTGGCATCCATGTAGGTTCGTGAAAAGGTGGTCACATGGAAAAGTTGGTGTACATGTAGGTTAGCGAGCGTTATCCCTTTATTGTATGACTCTCGCTTGGGCCCTATGTCCTTGGAGAGTTACATGTTTTTTTGATACATCTATATGTGTATTTAATTAGCGTTAATGTTTAATATTCAAGCTTATCTTTTATAAATCCTTCTTTAATGTATATTTCCAATGCGCGTTTTCAAGTTAATGTTTATCATGAAATGTTACATTTTCATGTTTATTCAAGAATGTTAGAAAATGTTTATGTTTACATTATACATCTTATATTCATTGCACGAAAATGATTTCCTAAAGCTCCCTGTATAATTCTTCCCTTACTGAGTATACATGTGTTATATGCTCACCCCTCATTTCTAACACTTTACAGGTAAGACAAGTTTCGTTCCTCTGAAGTCTGATTAATTTGCACAATTCTCAACTAAATAGTAAACTATTAACCTGAAATCATGTAGTTTACTATTTATTATCACATTCAATGATTCGTACACTAATGATTACTCAATATATATTAGTCCATATCACCATGTTGTTATGGTACTTCGCATACCACCCTTTATCATTAGCATCTCTATGTTAATCAAATGTAATAACATACGATAACCCGTACTCGATTATTCTAGTCTCGGACGAATAATCTAAAGGGCTATGAATCGATTCTCAATGTTTATCATATCGAAAAAAAACAACGAACCATTCTAAACTTCTTTATAACGTACTTTTCTTCTCAGATAAGCATTAGGGACATGTTCATACAGAGCAGAGAATATGAACATCCAAAAACATCATTGTGTATGAAACACACATATATTCTTATTAAACCCTAATTACGTCATCTCATCTATAGTATTAGGGTATATCCCTTACATTTATTTCACTATATGCTATATGTCATGATTGTGGATAAAGAATCTTTCAACTATGTGATATAAGAAATGTTTTCGAGTTTTGAAAAGTAAAGAATGTTTTCCAAGCATGGCTCTTAGCTCAAATGATATAGTGCATGATTAATGTATTATATGTCATATCATCAAGTAACCAAGCGAACTAACAAGCTAACAAGCGTAAATGTAGCAGAGGTTGCAACCTTAAGCGTTCATATGGAAAAGGTGGCATCAATGTGGAAGAAAGCTTGCGTGGAAAAGGTTGGCGTCCATGTAGGTTCGTGAAGAAGTGCTCACATGGAAAAGTTGGCGTCCATATGGGTTAGCGAGCGTTATCCTTTTCTTGTATGACTCTCGCTTGGGCCCTATGTTCTTGGAGAGTTACATGTTTTTCTTGATTCATCTACATGTGTATTTAATTAGCGTTAATGTTTAATATTCAAGCTTATCTTTTATAAATCCTTCTTTAATGTATATTTCCAATGCGCGTTTTCAAGTTAATGTTTATCATGAAATGTTACATTTTCATGTTTATTCAAGAATGTTAGAAAATTTTTTATGCTTATATTATACATCTTCTATGCATTGCACGAAAATGATTTCCTAAAGCTCCTCATATAATTCATCCCTCATTGAGTATACATGTGTTGTAGGCTCACCCCTCATTTCTAACACTTCACATGTAAGACAAGTTTCATTCCTCTGGAGTCTGAGGAGAATGAGGCTTGAGAGTCTATTTGGTTCCTTGCTACTAACTTAGATTTAAATGTTGCTTGTATAATTTATAAGTGTTTATGTATATTCTTGTGAGTCCTGTGTGCCTTGTTTATATTAGTTGATTGTAATAAATGTAATTAGGAAAGGCTCACCTAGTGATAGTGGTCTGTAATAACTTCTAATGTTTTACTCTTTGGCTAGTTAGCTTGCATGCTTGTATGGACGAAGTTACGGTTGGTTGTTGGACTTAAAATCTAAGAAAATGAAGTAGAAAAGATTAGAGTGGTATGATAAGTGAAATTATAATCATAGTAGTACAGTAGTAAAAGTAAATGCATGCTTGTATGTTTTATTTTGCTAAGTAAAAGGCTTGGATGGCCTTAGGGACTTGAGTAGGTTATCATGTGGATGTTGTATCATATTTTGTGGTTCATTTCTTCTGAGTGCAAGTATGTGGTTTGGCCTAGAAACAGGGGAGAATCTGTCCCTTTTTCCCGTTTTTCATGCCCAGGGTTAGGATCGGGTTGAGTTTAGTGGAATTAATAGGGGCTCCGGTCTCGTGAGGGATTGAGGTGTTACATCAATAATCTATTATGGACTATCACATGTATCGTTACTTTTGATTAACATAGGGATTTTATTGATAAAGGATGGTGAGCCACGTGCCATAACAGTATAGGGATGCGATTAACAAACATATGAGTGATTGTTAGTTGAATAGATCACCGAATGTGACGTGAATAACAAATTATTTGACTTTGGATTAATAATTTTTTATTCGTTGCGATTGTGCATGTAATCATTTGACTTGAGACATTACGGTTGTCATCTGTATTGGGGTTTGATTCTAGCGTTTGGATTATGCTTGTCTCGACAAACGGGGTGAGATGTGTCCTCTCGTAGTTTCATTCGTTTGGTATAGTGATTGACAGGTAGTTATCAAGATAGGATCCATTAACCTCCAGCATGAGGCAATGTCCTATACGATCCAAGTTTGGTTACTAAATGAGGAAGTCATTGGCCAAGGCATGAATCATGGAAATGGATTTTTCCATGTGTCATCTCTCATTCTACCATTTGTATTTGTGTGTCATTTTGAGTCTATGAACTTAATCGGATCATGGTTCTTGCTCGACAGAACATTTAATGGAAGGATTGGATTACACGATAATTAGTGACTATAATAGATTCACCTGAATAGGACTTCATTTCTTTATAAACTGTCTTGATACGTTAGTTGTTAGAACGTCACTCAAGAACTCCGAAGGTATTTTGAGAATGACGGGAAACATTCTCTAAACAAATAGAAAAGAGTCCGATTAACATTGAAATGGTTCAATATTTGTTCAATGCTATATAGTGGTGAATCTAGAAAGTCACACACAATAAAGCACTCGTAAATGATGTTCTTATTGAGAGAAACAAAAACATGAGATCAATTTTTTTTCTTGTTTGGCTTCTTGCAGGGCTAGGAAAAGAAAATTTCTTCTTCTTCTTCAAGTGAGAAATGCAAGAGTAAAAATTTGTTTTGCTCTTCTTCAAGCTCAAACTTCTTCCATGGGTTAGCTAGCACATATAATCCAAGAAGATGATGAAGCCATTCTTCGCTTGTGTAGACGGACTAGACCTCTTGCGCTTGTGAGAAAACGGGTCTTTGATCAAGTGTTCATTTTGGGCTTCATGACTAGGCTTCAAGAGGTATTTTTCTTTGTCTACCCTTGTCTATAAATATACTTGTTATATTTGTTTTGGATATGTTAATCACATGATATCAAGGTTGGGATTTTGGGTGAACATCAAGCTTTGATCTTTAAAGAAATTTTTTAATTTCAGTTTTGCTTCCCCTAGTTTCTTAGCTAGATGATGTTCATATCCTCAAATGGTCCTTCCATGTAGGTGGTGCCCTTTCGTGGAAAAGTCCTAAACAATCTGTTGTTGTCTCTTCCACTATGCAAGTTGAGGTTATAGCTTGCTACAAAGCTAGGGCTCATGCTAAATGGTTAAGGAACTTTATATTAGGGCTTAAAGTTGTTGATTTCATCCCTAGATCTATTAAGATCTATTTTGATAATGCTTTTGCAGTGTTTTTCACAAAGAACACAAAGAATTATGGTGCAGCTAAATATATAGATTTGAAGTTCTTTAAGTTGAGGGAATGGGTTGATAATGGTGATATAAAATGCGAACAGATAGCCGCCAATGACATGATTGCTAATCCACTAACCAAAGGGCTTAGAACTATTGAATTTCATAAACGTATAAGGCATATAAGTGTTCTACCAACCTTTGATGTAATGGGTTAGTAGGAGTTTACATTCTTATATACGATTTGCTTTTAGTAATTTTTGGTACCTTAAAGTTTCAATTCCTATTATATTGAGTTAATCTTGTGATCACTATTTTATGTGCACACATTTAAAGTTATCATTTATTGATCTATATGAGCTCATGCATACTTAAAGTTTCATATCTCGAGATATACAGTTAAGGGCTTCATTATTGAAGTGGCTTCGGTTTAGAAGCATTAAAGGGGGTTCATATACCCTAATAAAGTTTAAAGGCTTCTTATGAGGCAAAAGAGGATCTAATCCCATAAAGGGTCTTCAAGAACATAAAGTAGACCAATCGTGGGATTGGCATGCTCATCATTCTAGTTGGATCACATGTGCTAAAAATCACACTACACTTTATCACATCATGGAATCCATGTCAATGGGGCATTAATGTTTGTGATCATAAGAGTCCTATGCCGATAAATGGTGTAACGATTGTTATGGTTTGATATTGGTGTACTTGTTACACCAAATTCTGGATTGAGACGTTTATATTTGTGGCCACTAAAGCTATTTTCAGCCCGAGAGTCTTTTCTTTAAATAAAATATTTTCAAAATATAAAACCAATCAGTGTTGCCTAAGTGGGAGACTGTTAGAATTTTTTAAATTATGGGTTACCATTGATTGTTTATTTTGTTATTTTTAAAAAATGAGTTGAGGTTGACTGGTAAAGCCTGTTATATCTTTTTTGTGATCTACTCCGATTGGGCCTAAGTCCGTCTCATTGGTATTATTTTAGTTAAGTGGTGTGATATGTAAAGTGTAGGGCTTGTATATAATGTTGAGGCACCTTGATGGAGGCCCAATATCCCGGCTAGGCCTTCTCTTCCATCCAGAATACTGATTATCTATATATTAGACTATCACGATTGGTTTGCCCTATTGAAAGCCACCATACAGAAGTTGGAGAAGGAGGGGGAGCACCTAGTATAGATGAAAGGCCCTAACACTAGATCACGTCAAACACGTATCACATGTTATATTCAAGATCTAGAAAGTTATACATGGATGCATAGCTAAGGCCGAATCTTCATAAGGCACATTTCAAAATTTTCTAGCAAAGATCAACATGCATTCTTTCATATATGTCCATAAACTAGCTAGCTAACATTATATATCAACTATACATAATGAAATAGCAAGGTCTATAGGTATACCTTTTGTAGACAACTATGTAGATGATGTAGCTTGAAGTTGGAGCTATAGAGTCCTTCTAACTTGAAGGGTCTAGTTGGTCCACAAGCATCCAAAGTCCACCTACTACTTGAAGACAAATGTGCTAGTACATCTTCAATGTATAAAGCTATGTGTATGTGGCACTTTACAAAAAAAAGCTAAAGCTTTACTATCAACTAGCTATGGTCGAAAACACCTTGAGGAAGATGAAGGAAAAATCTTTTTTCTTTCTCTAGTGTGTGTTGTGTGTATGTTGAGCTTGGAGAGAGAAAATATTGTCATCTTTTTCAAATAATATATAAACTATGATCAAAATGAGTAGTCAATCACAATTGCTACCTTTTCTTGATAATCCATGCACATCCTAGGATCACAATCATTGCAATTAGATGGCAAGATTCAAGTCTTCTCTCTCCTCCTACACTTGGTCGAAAATGCTAGTGGAAAGAGAGATAAAGTTGTCACCTTTTATATATTATATAATCTCTATTATATTTTATTGTCTTTATGCATTTAAGAGTCAATCATAATATTTCTCTTTCTTGCTTGAATCAACCAAGCCATGCATTACCTTGGATTGTAATGATTACAATCCAAGGGACACATTTTTCTCTCTCATGACACTTGGCAAAAAGGTTCTATCATCAAAAGCAATGGACAAGATCCTTTTGTCTTTATTCAAGACTTAATCTCATCCATCCAATTCAAATACAAATGACTAGGATTGATGACATGGACAATCCAACACATTTCACAAGCCACAGGTCAATGCCCAATCATTAATTTGCCTTTTCATTTGATGACTAGGATTGATGACATGGCATTTCTCAAATCTCATCATCCATATACATTTATATATATATATATATATATATGTATATATGTATATATGTATATATATGTATATATGTATATATGTATATATATGTATATATATGTATATATATGTATATATATGTATATGTATATATGTATATATATGTATATGTATATATGTATATATATATATACATGTTACTCTTTTGCCCTTTCTAATCTCTATTAGAATGACCGCATTGAAACAACTTTTCAATAATTACAGTTTAGCCCCAAAAGTTTTGATAATTATATTTTGACCCTAAAACTTTTTGAAATTATACTTTTGGCCCAAATACCAACATAGGTGACTCTTAACACCTTAAAGCCATTAACCAAATTATACAAGCTTCCGGTGAACTTATTCATGATACTTATTAGTGTGTGACCTTCTAGATTCACAACCGTGTACCGATGAGGGACCGATAAACCTCCTTATCTATTTCAGAAATATCTCCGCCATTTACTGAAATACCCTCATGCTCATGAGTGACGCAATAGCAATGAACGTACTATGAGAATGTAAACGATAATGAAGACAATGTCTTTTATGAATCCATTTAACCGTCGAGAATTAGCGTGTAGTCCGATCCTTCTATTAAGAATGCCCTGATCGGGAAAGGACCATGAAATTGTTAAGTCTACTTCTGATACTATGTATAAATCTAAATCGGTGAAACAAGAGATGACTACCATGGAAAAGCCCATTTCCATCACTTTATACTCGCCTTGGCCAAGGACTTCCTCGTTTAACAATCGATCTCAGAATTCATAGGACATCGCCTCACGATGGAGGTTAATAGATCATATCTTGACAATTACTTGTCAGTTCATACTGCAAGACTAAAACGCGAAAGGTCGTAACCCGCCTGTAGGAAGACGGGTATTATCCAAACGCAGCATTTAGCCCCCGATATAACCGACATCCATAATTTCTCAAGTCCAAGAATTAATTTGCACAATTCTCAACTAAATAGTAAACTATTAACCTAAAATCATTCAGTTTACTATTTATTGTCACATTCAATGATCTGTATACTAACGATCACTCATATATTTATTAGTCCACATCATCATGTTATTCTGGCACTTCGCATGTCATCCTTTATCATTAACACCACTATATTAATCAAAGGTAATAACATATTGATGTGACTGTATTTGCAGCACTCAAACCTTGGCATTTGTATTACATTTGCATCTTAACTTTGGGATAATTGCAACACTTTTATACTTTCGATGCAAGGTAGGAGAATACCGAAAAATGGAAATTCAGACTCAAAATGATCCAAAATACAAGTCAAAAAGTAAACAATGGGGAAAGCACGAGAACTGGTGGAAGAATGCAGTCGATAGAGATGGAATTTGGCCGAAACTAGCGCATAATCAGATTCGGAACGCTGAAAATAGCCCGAAAATACCTCGGTCAAAAGTCAAAATTCCAGCCCAAAAAGTCAACAAAAAGGCGCTCGAGCGCGCCTTCCTGGCGCTTGAGAGCCTTGCACGAATATTTCACCATGTTCGAAAAGAAAACACGTGTCACAAATTCAACATTGGAGCAGAATCGTGCTTGAGCGCACCTCAGGAACTTTTCAGAAGCTTCCACGTGGCGTGCTGCAGTTCGACGGAACAGAAGCACACTCGAGCGCGCCAAACAGGCGCTCGAGCGCGCCTCTAGTTTTCTGTCTGTAAATAGACCCCTCTCCCTCCGAAATTATTAATTAATTTTGGAATAGTGTCAATATTTTTGGTATAATTTTGTGTTAATTCTAGTTAGTTTTAGTCGTAGTTGTAGTTAATTAATTAAGTAGGATACGGGGGAAGTCCTACCTAAGTGGTTCTCATTCGGAAAAATTTTGCCTGAATAGCCACTTTTAGGGGAAAGTCAGACCCAAGTAGTTATTATCCGGGGGAGGTTCTGCCCGGATAGCTTTTAATAGGAAAGCTTTTATTCGGGGGAAATTAGTTCTGCCCGAATAGTTATTTGGCGTCGGACCTCTGCTCAAATTTCAGAAGTCAGAAATACAAAGTCGTCATATTGGGGGAACCTTTCTTGACTCTCTTATTTATACTACTTGTATTTATTATTATGTATGAGTAGAGTTATTTATCTAGGGGAGGATATTGTAAATGACGGTCTTTTAATATATGGTCTCGGATTTAGTTGATTTAATTCGATTACAATATATGACTTGCTTTAAATTCAGTAATGTCTTTCATACATAATGATTTTCAGTAGATGTTATGATTGTTTTACTTATTGTCTTTCATACGTAATACTTTTCAGTAGACGTTATGATTGATTTACTTTCATGTCATATATCCATGCTTTAATAGTGAATTAAATAGCTTAACAACCTTAGATTCCATGAACTATAGGTTGTACCGTAGTTCTAGTCTAGTAAGGAGAAGTTAATGCCTTAGTTGAAACAGACCTTTTACACCAGGTTGCAAGGACAGTTCCATACTATGATTCCAATGCTCGTAGATGGCACAACACCTACATCAGAGTTAGTAATCGGGATTTTAATAGGCTAAGTTAATTGACTAGGTTAATGCTTATAGCTTAACCATTGCATAGGATTATAGAGCTTGCATGCCGAGCCTATATTGACTACCTCTTTACATATCCATCCCCCTAGATTCCTTTTCCTCGTATTCCACTAATACTTAGTTAGTTTAATTTAGTTGTAATTTAGTTATATTCCAAAAAATGCCTTGTTAAACTATCATTTACCGCTTTAACACTTTCACACACTACTTCACTAACTAACTAACGAGCTTCCCTGTGGTACGATTCCGCACTTAGAGCACACTACACTACGAAGATCCGTGCACTTGCGGGATTTTAACTTGGTTTATTGTATACACTTTTCACACGCCCACCTCGTAAGCATCAAGTTTTTGGCGCCGTTGCCGTAGACGCACAGTCTAGTTTAGTTTTTGAATTATTTGTGAACTAGTTTTAAAGTGTTGTAATTATTGCCTATATTGTTCATATTTGTTTTAAATTGTATAAATTTTGTCTGTAAAGTATATATTGCATATAGTTTATAAAATTTGTATATTGTCTATATTATACCTGCACATAAACTGTTTTTATCATGTTTTGTTAAAATAGCTTGCACATATACTTAAGTTATTTATTTTCCGTTTTTATTTAAGTACTTAGTTTACTTTCTGTTTTTATTTAAAGTACGTAGTTTACTTTTTGTATTTAGTTAATGTACTTAGCTTATTTTATATCTTTACTTCTAGTACTTAGTTTATTTTCTGTAGTTACTTATCGCACTTAGCTATAGTATATTTTGCAAGCATGGGCGTCGTTCCTTGATACCGAAACTCGCCCCGTTTAATCTCGAGCTCCAGAAAACTCCGCGAAAGAGAGTCCAAGTCCCGATGGAGGAGCAAGAAGGAAATGTACAAAACTTCAACCTCTTCCGGTAGCTCAACCTGTTAACCAAACCGTTAATCGACCCGTTGACCCACAAATGACTCTTCGTCAACATTTCTCTCCAGGCAATTACAACCCTAAATTTGCCATAGCCCCACCAGCTCTTGGCAATGTTAACTTTGAGCTTAAGTCAGGGCCATTTCGAATTTGCCTTCCTTTTACGGGAAGAGCAACGAAAGCCCTCACGCTAATATCATACGATTCTTGGAGGCATGTTCTATGCTTCATATCCCTAATGTGAGTTGTGAGATTATTCAACTGCGTTTGTTTTCATTTTCCTTAAAAGACAAAGCCAAACAATTGCTCAATCATTTGGACGCAGGGGTTATTACATCTTGGGGAGAACTTATTTGAAAGTTTTTACATAGGTTCTTCCCAATGGCCAATACCACTACTTTGCAAACAAACATCATGTCATTCATTCAGTTGGACTTAGAACCTTTTCATGAAACATGGGAAAGATTTATTGATCTTAGGAATCAGTGTCCTCACCATGGGTTTGCCCATCATGAACTCTTGCATTATTTCTTTAAAGGTCTTACACCTCAGCAGAAAATGATGGTAAATGCAATGAGCAATGGAGGTTTCTATAACCTCACAACAAACGAAGCTTGGAGTAGAATAAAAAATATAGCTGAAGACTCTCTTCAGAACACAGCTTCAGATAGAGAAACTAAGAGCACCTATAACCCCCAAAAGAGGGCAAATTCCCATTTGATTGACAAAGTAGATGCCTTAGCCAAGCAAGTAGAAAAATTCATGTCTATAGGGTCTACTTCTTCACAAGCTCCTCAAATCACGGAAATTTGTGTCGTATGTTCTGTAGTAGATCATTCTACTCTAGATTGTCCAATCGGTTCACAATTTCCTGAATTCATACAAGAACAAGTCTATGCCACTCAAGGATATACAATAAATTATGATCCTTATTCCAACACGTATAATCCTGGCTGGTGAGACAATCCCACATTTTCATGGCGACAAAGGAATCAAGAGCCTCAGTTTCCTCAACAACGACAATATCAGAAACAACAAGGAAACTTTGAGCCTCGTTTCCCTCAGCAGCCATATCAAAGGCCACAAAATTCTAACCCTCCTGGTTTTTACCAAGTTTAGAAAGAACCGTTCCGAACACAGCGGAACAATTTCCCCGCTCTTCCTCCTGCACAGTCATCATTTGATGACAAGTTTGACAAACTCTTACAATTGGTCCAAGTTTAGCAACAATCCATTGTTAAACTTGAAGGACAAATTAGGCAGCTGGCCCAAAATATAAGCAGGAGAGATGAGGGTAAACTTCTATCTCAGACTGTGGAAAATCCACGAGGACAATGTAGTAAGGTCCAAACTGAGACTGCCCACGAACTGGCTAAGGCCGTAACTACCTTTAGGAGTAGGAAAGTAATAGACAAGGAGGTTAGAAAGAAGAATATGGATGTTCCTGAGAAGGTAGAGGAACCTGAGATCGAGGTTTTAAGAAACAATGTAGATGACTCTCGTAGGAATGAAAACCCAAAGGTAGAGCCTTTAGTTGAACCTTCATCCAAAGCACCTTTCCCAACAGCTTTATCTTGTCTGAAGCCGAATGTTGATCCTAGACAACTCAAGGTCTTAGAGCATCTAAAAGATATTAAGATCAATCTGCTTTTAGTAGATAATCCAACAAATCCCTGCCTATTCCAAATTTCTGAAGGATTTGTGTGTAAAAAATAGACGGACCAATAGCATTCTTGAAAAGGTCCGTCTTACTGAGATGGTTAGTAGCATTTGCACCAGAAGATTGCCTCAGAAGTGTAGTGACCCAGGAGCTTTCACCATTCCATGTTTAATTAATGACCAATGGATAGAAAGTGCCTTGCTAGACTTAGGATCTAGTGTTAACCTCATCCCTCATACAGTTTACCAAATGCTAGGTCTTGGAGTGTTGACACCAACAAATGTAACCCTCCAATTGACAGATAGATCTGAGTGGAGACCACGAGGTATTGTAGAAGATGTCCTCGTTAGAGTAGAAGAATTTCTGTTCCCAGTGTATTTCATTGTGTTAGATATGGATTTAGGCCCTGATAACAAAAATACCACTCCCGTTTTACTAGGCAGACCTTTCCTAGCAACAGCTGATGTTGTTATTTACTGTAGAACGGGGATGATAGAACGTACATTTGGGAACATGAGAACCAAGTTAAGGGTTACTGATGCAGCCAACAAGTTGAACCAAGATGAGGAAGAAGAATGCTTCTATCTAGATACCATTGACTCATGCATTGATGAGTTTGCCCAATCAATCTTAATTCCTAATGATGAGATAGCCGAACTCGAACGACTATTGTTTGAATGCGACATTTTGCCTGAAATGATTGTCACGCCTTGACCCAACCCCGAAAAAGGCCAAGCCCGGACCCGACACACGGACGGAGTCTCCTCTGTACCGCGGACGTTCCGAAACCCTACATTCAATATAATATTCGAGAAAACCACAACATTCATTTGAGACAAGCCAACATTCTTTTAGAAAACATACATCTTTTCATTAACAACTTTGCAACCCAAAAATGATATGCATACTACACAATTATTTATGCCACTAAACAATTAACCATTAGCATGCATTTTCTTACTAGTCACATGAGTATATATTTACAACATTACAACCTTTAATCCTTTACAACATAAGACCATCTAGGCCTCAAAATAGATACTACATACAAGGCTATAAGCCTCAAAATAAAGTGACAACCAAGCATACACATATCAAGCATGGCTCGCACAAAAGTCTGGCAACCAACCACCAGTAAAGCAAAGAAGTGCTATCACGGAAACACCTCCACCTGTTCTTCCTCCTCTATTACCTCGATAGGCTCTGCTTCAACTACTCCTGTAAAAAATATAGTATAGAAAGGAATGAGCAAAAACTATTGCTCAGCGAGGGCAATTGGTCTCAAGGACGGAGATGAGAGGAGTATGCAATGCAATTAATCAAGCAATTCATACAATCATTATATAGAGATACAACAAAGCCATCAATAAAGCAAACCAAGCATTAAAACTATAAACACTCATTCAAAGGATACGGTACTCTTTTCACGAGCAACTTTCAATCATGAACTCGATGACGACGCGCCGGCCCAAACCACCTTATAACACCAATTTGGAATACCCCGGAAGTATCCATCAATCTACGACCCAAATCTCCCTGGGAGGCAACCTAAGCGAGAAGAGGGAATAGCCACGGAGCTAGAACAACCAACACTGGCAACCCAAGGCTACCCAGAGAGGCCCATCACTCACGCGCTGGACACTATGCAATGCAAGACTCGATACAAGGTGATAAACGAGCAATAAAGCGACACGTGGGAGAATAACAAAGTAGGTTACTCTCGCACCCAATAGCAACAGTTGATAAGCATTTCAATTAGAATCAATTCAAACAAGTATATCAAGCAACCCTAAGCATTCTATAGGCATAATATCAACAAAACAAGCAAAATCACAAATCGGCCCCAACTATCAAAACACTACCATTTCCAAACGAGCCACGAGTTCTGAAAACCGACTTCACCAATCCTCCTAGGTCACCATAAGGCACGTCTAAAGACCCCGAAACCATACTTTACCCTAGAATTCGCGCAAAGCCCTGATTTCTCCCTTTGCTCGTTTGAACTACAACTATACCAACCGAACACCCAACCAATGCCATAATCGTACCAAAAGTACTTCCATGGCCTCCCGAAACAATGCCAACAAGCAAAACGAGAAAATGCTAAAGTCGACCTAAACGACCCCGACTTTCACCAAGGCATATTTCTCGTTTTTTCCATTACGCAACCTAAACAAACCATGCATTTAGGCATTCTAGCATACCTAGCACATTTTCACATCAACAGACAGCATAACAGCGCAACTTCATCGTTTCAAGAGTTTACTATTCATAAAACACTATTCAATTGACATTTCAATTTGCAATCTCAAAATTTAACCGTAGAAAATGTTAAAAAGCTATAAATACACGTTCTACAATTGCCAAGGAACATTCTAGAAGCATCAAAACGCTTTAAACAACAATCTACGGATAAATCTCAAAAATCACAAAGTTGACATACATAACATTTAAATGCGCAAATAACGTGCTTCTCTCACCTTAGGCACTCCTAGTCGCTAGGAAAACAACGCTGGATGGCTCGGTAACAACCCCGCACGAGCTCACGCGAAGATTGGAAGTTTTGAAAGTTGAAAATGGTTTTTTTTTTCTCCTCAAAGCCACGGCCTGCTTGTTATGTTTTCAGCTGGTTTTTATTTCTATTTTGCTTTGTTTTAGCTTATTAAGGTGTTAAGTCTTTGGTCAAAGGGTCAAGCACTTGGTCAATATAGCTTAAGTTGGTCAAATGACTTATTTTTATGCATTTTTAGGCTAAAACAACTAAGGAAATGTTAATCTTAGCTAACAACAATTAAAATATAAAATTTAAGTCATCTAAATACTAGTTTCACTATTTGCTGAGGACTAGAAAACACTCTCTAGCTATCGCTCCCGAAATGCAATGCACTTTAGAACATCAAAGAAGTAACAATTAAATCTCAAAGAATTTAAGAAATATAATTTCTAGAAAGATAATCAAGAAAATTCCACATTCCGGGCTCGGGTATTACAATGATCGCCTCCGCTTCCGTTGTTGATCCAGATAAGGATGATCAAGTAACAACTCATTTACCTGAAGTTTCAAATTGCCCCACAATTGAGTCTCCACCAGCATTGGAACTCAAAACCTTGCCCCAACATCTTAAGTATGCCTACTTAGGACCCGATGAGACCCTGCCTGTCATTATTGCCTCGGATTTGACTCCTGAGCATGAAGACAGATTATTAAAGGTCCTAAGTACGCATAAACAGGCGATAGGTTGGATAATTTCTGACTTGAAAGTAATTGATCCTACTCTATGTATGCATAGAATTCATCTTAAGGAAGGAGTGACTCTTTCTCGAGAATTTCAGAGAAGACTAAACCCAAAGATTCGTGATGTCATCCACAAAGAGATCATCAAGTTACTTGATGCGAGTATTATATACCTAATTTCTAACAGTCCATAGGTAAGTTCGGTACAAGTGGTACAGAAAAAATCTGGGATTACAGTGTGCCCAAATGACAAAAGAGAGCTAATTTCTACACGAACCACAACTGGGTGGCGTGTATGCATTGATTACAGAAAGCTCAACTCTCAGACAAGGAAAGACCACTTCCATTTACCCTTCCTTGACCAAGTCCTAGATAGAGTAGCTGGACAAGGCTGCTACTGGATTTTGGACTGGTATTTGGGATATAACCAAATCATTGTCTTTCCTGAAGATCAGGAAAAGACTACATTCACTTGTCCCTATGGGACCTTTGCATTCAGGCGCATGTCTTTCGGTCTTTGCAATGCACCTGCGACGTTTCAAAGGTGTGTGATGGCCTACTTCTCAGATATGATCGAAAAGTTCCTGGAAGTCTTCATGGATGACTTCTCAGTGTTTGGAGCTATCTTCGATGAGTTCCTTACACATCTTTCACAAGCGCTTAACCGATGCGTTGAAATGAACCTGGTTCTAAGTTGGGAAAAAAACCATTTTATGGTTAAGCAAGGTATAATTCTGGGTCATATTGTTACACAGGATGGAATCCATATGGACCCAGCCAAAGTCGAGCTAATAGAAAAGCTGTCTGCACCCAAGACGGTGCATGATATTCGATCACTCCTTGGTCACGCTGGTTTCTATCGGCGTTTAATTAAGGACTTCAGCCATATAGCCCGACCTCTCTCAAGTCTTTCAACACACGATGCTGAATTTAACTTTGATGACAAGTGCTCGAAAGCTTTTGAGAAGCTCAAATCCTTGGTATCCTCTGCTCCAATCATTCAACCTCTTGACTACAGTATCCCATTTGAGATAATGTGCGATGCATCAGACTATGCAGTGGGAGTTGTATTAGGATAGCGAAATGACAAGCTACCTACTGTGATATATTATGCTAGCAAAACTTTAAATAAAGCTCAAAAGAATTACACAACCACTTAAAAGGAATTGCTAGTTGTAGTCTTCTCCCTGGATAAGTTCAGATCTTACATCCTAAGATCCAAAGTAATAGTCTACACGGACCACGTGGCTTTGCAGTATTTACTGACCAAAAAGGATACAAGCCCCATATAATCCATTGGCTATTACTCCTACAAGAGTTCGACCTTGAGATCAAGGAAGCGAGAACTCTATTGCCGATCATCTATCACGTTTGGTACTTGATTCTCCTATTAACTCTTTGTCTTTCAAAGACACGTTCCCTGATGAGCAACGTTTTGCTCTCTCACATAAAACCCCCTAGTATGCCCACTATGTAAACTATCTGGCTTCCCAAGAGCTTCCAACTCACTGGGGTAAACGAGAACAGGAACGATTCATGGCACAAGTCAAGTACTTTATCTAGGAAGATCCCTATCTTTTCAAGATTTGTGCCGATCAAGTCATTAGGAGATGTATTCCTGAGGATGAAACTGATAGCATTCTCCAGTTCTACCACTCTGAAGCATGTGGTGGACATTTCAGAGGAAAAAAGACAGCTACCAAAGTCTTTCAATGTGGGTTCTTCTAGCCCACTCTTTTCAAGGATGCCCAACAAGTGTGTAAAAATTGCCCACAATGTCAACAAGTTGGCTCTATCTCAAAAAAGGACATGATGCCCCTTACACCCATCCTCATATGTGAAATATTCAATATTTGGGGTATAGACTTCATGGGTCCCTTTCCTCCTTCCTCAGGATATACTTATATTCTTGTCGGTGTGGATTATGTGTCCAAATGGGTAGAAGCGGTAGCAACCCGAACCAATGACCACAAAGTCGTGGTCAAGTTCATTAAAGAGAACATCTTTTCTCAATTTGTGGTACCACGTGTACTTCTAAGTAACGGGGGACAGCACTTCCGTCACAGGACACTAGAAGCCCTTTTAAGAAAATATTTAGTCCACCACAAGATAGCAACGCCTTACCATCCACAAACAAGTGGACAAGTGGAAGTGTCGAATAGGGAAATCAAATCAATTCTTCATAAAACGGTTAGACCCGATCGTAAAGATTGGTCAAGTCGTCTTCATGACGCATTATGGGCCTACTGTATTACTTTCAAAACTCCTATTGGCATATCCCCGTATAGATTGGTATACAGTAAAACTTGTCACCTCCCTATTGAACTAGAGCATAAAGCTTACTGGGCTAT
Source organism: Ehretia macrophylla (assembly GCA_037974665.1). NCBI lineage: Eukaryota > Viridiplantae > Streptophyta > Magnoliopsida > Boraginales > Ehretiaceae > Ehretia > Ehretia macrophylla. Next base: position 59,342,774 of record CM075771.1, on the reverse strand, counting down.
TAAAGCCCTGAACTTTGACTTATAACAGGCAGGTGAAGGTAGGAAGTTGGCGTTGAGTGGACTGGAGGAGCTTCGCTTCAAAGCTTATGAGAATGCCAAACTCTACAAAGAGAGAATGAAGAGGATTCATGATAGATCTATTCTAAGAAAGACCTTCTCTCCTTCTGATAAAGTGAGGCTGTTTAATTCTAGGCTGAAGTTCTTCCCAGAGAAATTAAGAACAAGGTAGGATGGTCCTTATGAAGTGCTTAAAACATATCCTTCTGGAGTTATCTTGATTAAACATCCCACAGATGGGCGTATTCTCATAGTCAATGGACAAAGACTGAAGCACGCTTTCGATGCTAATGCGGTCTCTCATGAAGTTGAATCTTTTTAACTTCAGGACCTTGCCTGCATTCCATAAAAGAGAATTTGCCAAGCTAAAGGCTTCACAACTTAGCACAATCGTCTGACTGAAGACGTTAAACTTAGCACTACTAGGAGGCAACCTCGTACTCTTTTGTGTTAATATTTATTTAAATTATGTCGTTACATGTACTCTGTGAATCTTTCTCCAGCTTTAGGTAGTTTGGGTTTTAACTCTGAGGAATATTCATAGAGGTACCAGTGTTGTTATACTAGTGGTCACTGTACGTTTCTGTGTGCGGTTAGCTTAATTGTGTAATTCTGTCTTATAGTGTGAGCTACTCCACCAGCTTAATGTAGTTTGGGTCTGTTGGGTATTACTTGATAAGGCAGTTAGGAGTGTGAGCATACACCAGATGTAACGTCTGTGACGTAAAACCCCACTGTTCTATCCTTGACTCTGTGGAACTAGCTTTGGCCTTAAGTGGCTGAAGGAAAGCACTAGATGTCGTGAGCATAGAAACATTTGGAAGAGTTAGTCTTTGTAGGAGTATCAACTCTAGAACCCCATAAAATAGTCTAAATAGTCTGGGTAGTTTATTTATTTGCTTTATGTATTAGTTATTTTCCCTTACCATAATTCTTTTTGACCCCCTCCCTTATACTATTTTGTATAGATTAAACTATTTTTTTGTTGTGTTGATGATAATCTGTAAAATGTTGTCTACTAATCTTTAATTGCAGAATGATACATCTTTTGGCAAAAGTTAGTAGAAAAGGTTTGACATCAACATAGAAAAAAACTTCACATCAGGTGATATATATCCTTACTACATTTCCCTTTATACCTGATCAACCTGCGCTGTAGATTAAGCAAACCATAAGTTTGGGGATGTAGCATTTGTGATTAAGTTATTACTTGCATATTACACTCTCACTGTCTTACATTGTTATTTGCTTGAGGACAATCAAAGTTTCGATGTGGGAGTGCGTACATTTCATGAAAATATTTTTTGAAATATGCAAGAAATACACCATTTTTGTTCATGGGAAGAGTAGTTTGCTACCTTACTTGTTTAAGCAAAGATGATTTGAGAACATGTTTTGTTATCTATGTATTGTGAAAAACTCTGAGGAAACTCTATAAGAAAAACTTTAGGGTACTATATTCATGAGTAAACCTAGTTGTTCTTATTTTCTTCAATTGATAGCTATGTGATTATGAAATGACTGAGATAGGATTACCGTTTGTTATGAGAACTTCTTGTGATTGAAACCTAAACCCTTATGCAATGTCTGTATAGTATGTAATGTTACTCTGTTTGTATGTACACTCAGAAAAAGAAAAAAAAACAATCAAAAAATAGAAAAAGAAAAAAAGAGTTGTACATACCTTTACTATTGAATACGTTTTTGGTGTAAATACGTTGTAAATCTCTAAAACCACTACTATCCTATACATTGTAATTTGGGATATGTGCTATAGTGTAAGGTTTCGAGCCTGGATATCTCGGGTGATTAAGGCACGTAGGGGTCCCTTTAAAACCTGGCAACCTCAGTCATAATGGCGGGGGATTGTTGGCTTTAAAGCCCGCTACATAGGATATCTATAAAGCAAAGGAAACTGAACACTAGATAGAGATATTGTAAGTTGTACTTTTATATTTCTGGCAAATGTTGAAAGGTTAAGGCATGATCAAGAGTTTGATTGCAAATAAGGCAAGAATATCAAAGTCCAATCGGTTTACAAAGTCTTGAAAGTTAGGAATTGTTTGAACTTAATCTGCTTAGTTTACTTCTAAATATGTACTCCGAAGCAATCAATAGTCAATTTCCAATAAGAGTACCTATTTGAGAAAACTATGCAAAAGGTTCTCTTATCATGTTTATCATTACCTGCTGAATAGGTTTAAAATAGTAGATTGCATTTCTCATGTTTCATATTTGGAAAATATTTTGACAAAAACATAGGATAGAATATTTCATTTGTTTTGACTTGTAAAATTTCTGCAAATTTCACTTTCACTTCTGTTTTAAAGGCAGTCTTGCTTAAGGGGGCAAACAAGGTTTAGGTTTGGGGATGTTGATATGACTGTATTTATAGCACTTAAACCTTGGTATTTGTACTACATTTGCATCTTAACTTTAGGATAATTGCAACACTTTTATACTTTCAATGCAATGTAAGAGAATACTGAAAAGTAGAAATTCAAACCCAAAATGATCCAAAATGCAAGTCAAGAAGTGAAGAATGGGGAAAACACGAGAACCGGTGGAAGAATGAAGCCGATAGAGATGGAATTTGGCCCAAACTAGCGCGTAATTAGACTCAAAATGCTAAAAATAGCCCGAAAATATCTCGATCAACAATTGGTCAAAGCCCAGTCAAAAGTCAAAATTCCTGCCCAGAGAGTCAACAAAAAAGCGCTCGAGCTCGCTCTCCTGGTGCTCGAGCACCCTGCACGAATATTCCACTATGTTCCAAAAGAAAACATGTGTCACAAATTCAACGTTGGAGCATAATCGCGCTTGAGCGCGCCTCAGGAACTTTTTGGAAGCCTCCACGTGGCCCGCTACAGTTCGACGGAACACAAGCGTACTCAAGCGCGCCTCTGGTTTTCTGTCTATAAATAGACCCTCTCTCCCTCCGAATTTATTAATTAATTTTGGAATAGTGTCAATATTTTTGGTATAATTTTGAGTTAATTATTGTTAGTTTTAGTTCTAGTTGTAGTTAATTAATTAGTAGGATACGGGGGAAGTCCCACCTAAGTGGTTCTTATTCGGAGAAATTTTGCCTGAATAGCCACTTTTAGGGAGAAGTTCAACCCAAGTAGTTATTATTCGGGGGCAGTTCTGCCCGATAGCTTTCAATAGGAAAGCTCTTATTCGGGAGAAATTCATCCCTAGTAGCTCTTATTCGGGGGAAATTAGTTCCGCCCGAATAGCTATTTGGCATCGAACCTCTGCTCAAATTTCGGAAATTAAAAATACAAAGTCGTCATATCGGGGAAGCCTTTCTTGACTCTCTTATTTGTACTACTTGTATTTATTATTATATATGAGTAGAGTTATTTATCTAGGGGAGGATATTGTAAATGACGGTCTTTTAATATATGGTCTCGAATTCAATTTATTTAATTCGATTACAATATATGACTTGCTTTAAATTCAATACTGTTTTTCATACATAATGTTTTTCAGTAGATGTTATGATTGCTTTACTTATTATCTTTCATACGTAATGCTTTTCAGTAGACGTTATGATAGCTTTACTTTCGTGTCATATATCCATACTTTAATTGTGAATCAAATAGCTTGACAACCTTAGATTCCATGAACTATAGGTTGTAACGTAGTTCTAGTCCAGTAAGGAGAAGTTAATGACTTAGTTGAAACAGTCCTTTTACACCAGGTTGCAAGGACAGTTCCATACTATGGCTCCAAAGCTCGTAGATGGAACAATACCTACATCAGAGTTAGTAATCGGGATCTTAATAGGCTAAGTTAATTGACTAGGTTAATGCTTGTAGCTTAACCCTTGCATAGGATTAGAGAACTTGAATGCCGAGCCTATATTGATTGCCTCTTTGGATATCCACCCCTTAGATTCTTTTATCTCGTATTCCACTAATACTTAGTTTAATTTAGTTGTAATTTAGTTATATTCTCAAAAATGCCTTGTTAAACTATCATTTACCACTTTAACACTTTCATACACTACTTCACTAACTAACTAACGAGCTTCCCTGTGGTACGATTCTGTACTCTAAGCACACTACACTACGAAGATCCGTGCACTTGCGGGTATTTTAACTTGGTTTATTGTATACACTTTTCTCACGCCCACCTCGTAAGCATCACATATGATAACATGTACTCCATTAAGTCATGAACATAGGTATCAATTTGTATACTGACATTTCCAACTCTATTCTGATCCCCATACTTGGTATGTATGAGTACTAAATTTGGGAATCCCATTCCCAAGGTGAGCCATTCCCCCATTCATAGGATTAGCAATTCCAGAGCAAAGATATGAGATTAACCCATTCTTATTGCTTGAGAATAAACTTATTTCTCAAATGACTAACATATCATATAAAAAGATAACTTTTATATGTAGTTTTTTGTAAAAATAATAAAAATTAAAATAACAATAATAATTATTATAAAAATAATAATATTATTATTAAATATAAATAAAATAAAATAATAAAAATAAATTATTATTATTATTATTACTATTATTTATTATGTTTATGTTATTTATGGTTATATTTATGTTTATTCTTATTTTTAATACTATAATAATAAAAGGACAATCATGTCACATTATACAAGTTATTTTCATTACTACTCTTATATACTGACTACCAAATATAGGTTTGGAACTAATAAATGAATTCCTATTTTCATTTCTAGAGCATATCAAGTATGTCATTTCATTTCATTCCCAAGTTCATTTCATTCCTAAGCTCCGTTTGTTTGCTGTAAAATAACTTGCTTATAGAAAATATTTTCATAGAAAAATATTTTCTGGTGTTTGTGCTCCGTTTGTTTGTTGTAAAATAACTTGCTTCTGAAAAATATTTTCATATGAAAATATTTTCCTGAAAAATTGAATATTTTTTGGTGTTTAAAAAATGTTTCATCTCCCAAAGGATATGAAAATATTTTTCCAAACTTTTTACTAATCGTAATATTTGACTGAAAAATATTATTTAGTTGACCAATTTTTTGGTGTTTAAGAAAATGTAGCCACCATTTTTTACTAGAAAATATTTTCCAATTGACCATTTCTTGTGTTACCAAACACCAAAAAATTAAAAAAATATTTTATGACAAACAAACGAAGCCTAGTTCCATTCCATTCCTTAACTAACTTCATTCATATCCAAATTAATTTCAGTTTACCAATCGCAATCATAAACTTCAATCTCACTGTAACACTATGTTTCGATTCATGAGAGAATGGAGAAGAAAGGATAATTCCATACAAAAAGTTACTATAATAAGATTTCAATATTCTTTTCATACTATTAGTTAGGAAAATTTTAACATTTTTAGGCTCCATTTGTTTGTCGTAAAATAACTTACTTATTGAAAATATTTTCTTGAAAAATAGAATATTTTATGATGTTTGGGCTTCGTGTGTTTGCCGTAAAATAACTTTCTTGTGGAAAATATTTTCAAATGAAAATATTTTTCTGAAAAATAAAATATTTTATGGTGTTTGGAAAATATAAAATGTTTTCATCTCCCAAAAGAGATAAAAATATTTTTCAAAATTTTGTATTAACCGTAATATTTGACTCGAAAATATTTTTCAGATGACCAATTTTTTCTGTGTTACCAAACATCAAAAAATTGAAAAAATGTAGGCCCCATTTTTTACTGGAAAATATTTTCCAGTTGACATTTTTCGGTGTTAACAAGTTTCCCGAAAAAATTGGAAAAATATTTTTCAAAAAAAATCTTTTACTGCAAACAAATGGAGCCTTAGGCATTATCCTTTTCCTTCTATTTTTTCCTTATTTGGAGGGAAATATAATCCGATAGAAGAAAGGGGACTTTCCAAGTCACCTTACCAAAAAGTGAATCCCTGCCCCTACCTTTTATTTTTCTTGAAAAAATGAATCTAACTATACTACTAAGGACATACAAATGATGAACTTTCAAAATATTGTCATGGGTTAAATTGATGTATTGTTAGAAGTTGAAATTACAGACTATTATAAAATAACTGCAAAAGACAACAAATAATATAGAAAGAAAATTGAAACTCTTATTGATTTTTGAATCATTTACATTTCAATGAAATTCCCCTATTTATAAAGTTTTAGAAGCTAGTAGTTGATGACTATAAGTTGCTTATATTGATAGTGAATATTCATCAATCGATATTTCATAACACTCCCCCTTGGCTATTCATTATAAGAATATGCCTCATTAAAAATCTTATCAAGAAAATCCAATAGGATAAAAACTTGACTAAGGAAAAAGAGTACATTATTCTTATTATAAGCTCCACTACTGCCTCACTAAAAACCTTGTTAAGAAAACCCAGTAGGATAAAACCTAGGCTAAGGAAAAAAATGTACAGTCTGCATTTGCCTCCCCCTCATTTGAGCATATCAAGAGTATTCTTTGAGTTGACGGAAACCAATCTTCGATGAACATCTATTTTACTTCCACTTGGAGTTCATCCATGAAAAAAACTTTGGTTCAGCATGTTTCATTATATCAAGCATATTTGTCCCGCCTCTTTAAAACTTTACTAGGAAAAACCCTGTGGGAGAAAATCTTGGTCAAGGAAAAAGAGTACAACGTACAAATACCTTATCCCCCTCATTGCAACATGCGTCATGGTGACAAATCTTTCTGGCAATACATTTTACACTTCTGAGTATGTACTTTGTGATCTTTGTTGGTAAAACTTCAATGAATAAATTTGTTGGATTTTCCCTTGAGTGTACTTGTTGCATATTAACAATACCATTTATTTAAAACTCGTGTGTAGAAATATTTTGACCAAATATGCTTATCATGTCACATTTCCATGTATCCACTTTTGATGAGACTAGTCTTTTTGAAAGGTAAACCGTATGATTCCCGAATGTATTGTATGACAAATCTCAACCATATACATTCTCAAGTAGCCTCATGCATTGTCACAATCTCATCATGATTTGAAAAGGCAACACTCATGTTCTATTTTATGGATTGCCACATTATACTTGTCATCACAAGTAAATACATGAGTTGTTTGTGATCTTTCTTTGTGAGGGCCATATAAATGGTTAGCATATGCAGGGTTGATGTATGATAAATTCAACATTCTTGGATAATATAAGTCCATATTGGTTGTTCCACATAGATAGCACGCCATGTGCTTAATTTTATTCCAATACCTTCAGGTTGGAACTGCACTATATCTTGCTAACAAGTTACCCGAAAAAGGCAATACCTGGCCTTATATTTTTAGCAAGATACATTAGTGGACCAATTGGACTAAGATATGGTACTTCAAGACCAAGAATTATCTCATTATCTTCCCAAGCGTCCTTTTCAAGATCAAGTCATTAAGACAGTATTCATATAATCTTTATCCCTCCAATGGTTTCCATAAAACAAAATATTATTATGTTAATGAGTACTCAATCTCCAAGTCGATAAAATCTTATTTGTATAAGGTCTTCAGGAGCCTTTATGACATTCTAGAATCATTAGCATATATTTTAGCAATAATTAATAAACTTAAATTGTAAGGCAGTAATGCGATGGACAACAAATAGAGATCTACAAGGAGATAATACTTCTTAATATGATATCTGACTAACAAAATATCAACATATACAAAGAAAGTTATACCACATTCTTCCAAAATGTTTTCATTTATACAAAGATCTTTGTAATCGATTACATTTCCCCGGATTTCGAGTCATATCTTCAGGCATAATAAGTTCTTCAGGAACTTCGATATCAATATTACGTGATTTATATTGGCAAGTTGTTATCATTTTCATGAAAAGAAGCATAGGAATTCATTCAAACATTAACAATGGTATTACAGTTACCATATGAGGATATAAGCCAAAGCACCCATATATCATACTTACCCATCCCTGTGAAGCTTTAAGCAGTTTAAGGGATAGATAACTATATGGTACACTCCTTGCAAGTATCCAAGCGTTGTAGGATTGGAAATAACATAGGGTCTGCTTCACAATGCTCCCCCTCAATCCCACATACGAGAATTTCACATTTGTCATGTGAATTTAGTTCCGACTATATTGTTTCTCTCTTTTTGACTGATCAAGTCGTTGTCGACATTCATCCACACTTTGTGGTTCAGGATCCTCATCGCTTTATTCCAAGTGTTTGGTCTCTCCAGGGACTAACTGTTCTTCAATCTCTGTAGGGATTGTGCATTCACCAACATCGGTTGGTTTTGCTAATTCTGTCGTGCTCCTTGAAGATATAAAATCAGCAGGATTCATAATTCCTATATTTGTCCCCATGTATTCTTCATTTTCAAAGGCATAATATCTTTTGCACCGATAGATATACCACACTTCTAGCGTGTCTCAGATGCATATGCTATGGCGCTCACTATATGTCCTTCTGGGACAACAATTTGTGTCGATACATTCATAGCAAATATTTGTGATTTCACAATATTCTTTGCATCTGGTAAATTATTTGTAATACTCTGCAAATGAAGAATCCCTTGAACTTTAGGTTCATTGAGCTAATTACTTAGATTCAAATGAGATAATAATATTGTCCTCCAACATACATTATATTGAGATATCAAAGATGTATCACAATGAACTTCAAATTCCTCTAAGATATCTCACGCTAACTTTAGGTAACGATTTTCTTTTGCTTTAATGAAGGGAACAAAAAGCACCAAAGTGTACTTTAACGTGATCATCAACTAAGGGTTCAAGATATTATTACGCCCTTAGGTAGCCAAGTTGATTATGCCAAACCATGAGAACAATTTGATTATAATATCTTTGCTTTTGCACAAGAGGTGATTCAATTGCTCGTTTGGTTGTATGATACAACCCATAAAAAAGAGCAAGACTTTGAAATACATACTTTTGGCATGGATTCAAAGGAAAATGCAAATATATTCTTTATCACCTTCATTTGTGGTCTCAATAAGATATTTATTTCGACAAATATCTTTAATCTTAGCAAAGATATTCTCGATTTGCTAAAATATAATAAATCTACAATTCTAAATTATATGTCACAAGGTTATATCATATTAGCTTTTCTGGAGCAAATTAGATTAGTAAAATCAAATAGTTAGTACATGTGCCTTGGGCCAAGTATACGATAAGTACACATTTAATGTGCATTCATACCACAAATGTTTATAGTGGTTTTGACTTCTCATATTTTTCCTCATTATTCCACTTATGGTGGTGAGGATTATCAATCTTAGTATTGTTTGTGGGACATATTATCTCAACCATAGTCATGATTATTACCAATTTAATATATAGATATTGCAGTTACTTCAAGAAGTGCAATATCATTCACTTTGGAGAACATAACTCTATTCACCTCGTGAAATATAGTTTTATTCGCTGTAGGGAATATAATTTTATTTTCTTCAAGAGAATAAATATTATCCACTTCATGGGATTTCAATTCTATTCGCTTCAGGGAATTTAATTTCATTTACTTTATGGAATTTTCAATTATATTACTTTAGAGAATTTCTATTTCATTCACTTCAGGGAATGTAGTTCTACCCACTTTAATTTCATTCACTTCAAGAAATGCAATTTTTGATTAACTTCGGGGAATCTAATTTTAATTCACATCGGGAAATTTTAATTCCATTCACTTAAGGGAATAATATTAAGCCAACTGAAAATTTTGGATTTCTATAAATTCTAGTGGGATTTTCACTATAACAATGTGAATTTCAATCCTTCAAGAATAAGATAATAAATGAAAAATACTTTTATATAATCCTGTTGGTATGTTATTTTCTTTTTTAATAGCTTCTCCAAAATTCTTTATAGCAGATGAATCAAATTTGCATAGTTAATAGTTGTCGAATCAACAATAATAAATTCAAATTTCATGAAGTCTCACTAATAGATATGAAAGACAATTATGATGTAAAAAGCATGTTGCAGAATATAAAGAAGCGGATAACTATACAAAAGTTTAAACTTGAGCCACAATTTTTTTCTTTATTTCTTTCGCAACAGTGATTGTTGCAGATCAAGCTAATAAAAACAATAAAGTTTGCTTACCACTATAGCTTACTCAAATTATGAAGCACTGATAAAGACTTGTGGAGACAATACAAATAGCTATTATTTGAATAGCTTAAAGAATCAACAACTCAAGAAAAAGTAACTAATTCATAAGGCTATTATATAAGCTGGCAAAGTCAAGCTAATACCAGTGTAATAGGAATGATGACATATAAAATAGTATTTCATAATAGTAAACTAAAGCTCATAAGCATTCATAGAAGAAAAATCAAGCGTATACATTTGGTAGCATAAAATTTATGCTATGGCAAGAAATCGACAAGAAACCCCAAATTTCAGTGGCAAGGAGCAAGTTAGAATATGTGTGATTCTCCTCTTTATTTTTCAATATATTATCATATAGATACAATACGAAAGAATAGTCAAAGATTAGATCAGAAGTTACTAATATAATCTGAAACAAATGATTAGAATATTTGCAATTCACAATTGCAGTAGAGACTCATGCTGATAACGTGTTATAAAATAACTACAAAAGATAACAAATATTATAGAGAAGAAACTGAAACTCATATTGATTTTTGAATCATTTACATTTCAATGAAACTCCCCTATTTATAAAGTTTTGAAAGCTAGTAGCTTATGATTGCAAACTACTTATGCTGTTACTTGTAAATTATTTATATTAATAGTGAATATCTACCAATCGATATTTCATAAAATCGACACTTATTTGCTAAAAATATACACACATAATTACTCCAAAAAAGAAAAAAAAAATAGACAAACATAACGGTTACAAAATATAGAGTTAAATTTTTGCGACAAACATAACCTGACCCAGGCAATATTTAGGCCCATTATCTCAAAAGTAGCCCAATATACCACCATTTAACTTTGACATCAATCCGCAAATTAGGGTTTTGCATTGGTGTTAGCAAAGCATAACAGAGCTCCTTTTCCAGCTAGAACTAGAACACAACACCGCCCCCGCCCCCCCCCCCCCCCCCTCCCGGGCCGCAACCCCACCACCCCTCACCGGAAAGTAAACATGGCGGAACAGGTACATCTTCTTATCCTTCTCTCTCTAAACATACATTTGCATACACATTTATACTATATGTATGTTTTATATAATTGTGTGGATCTGATTTGAGTTAAATGGTGGTTATTTATAGACTGAGAAGGCGTTTTTGAAGCAACCCAAAGTGTTCTTATGGTAAGTATATAGACAAACAGCGCAGTACCAATATTTTTTTTTCTTTTTTGTTTTCAAATATTAGATTTGTGTTACTTTTTAGTTTAATAATTTTGGGGTTTTTCTATAGATATTTTTTCTCATTTTTGAAGTTAAATAATTATCTAACAGCTCGAAGAAATCTGGGAAAGGAAAGAGGCCAGGAAAGGGAGGGAACCGTTTCTGGAAGAGCATTGGCCTCGGCTTCAAGACCCCGAGGGAAGCCATTGACGGTAGGTGTATGTGTCAGCAAATATATGTCATATATGCATTTTAATATATTTGAAATTGTGTGAACAACATGTTTGGATAATATGATGTTTAGTTACGTGGGCTTAATTTCAAACTTGAGTAAAATGAATTGTTACTAACAGTTACTCATTAATCAATATTGAGGTAAAGTGTGAGTGTCAGGGTATTTGTATGTATTGTAGTTTGAGGCTGTTTGTTGGTATTGCCTATGCTTATGCTCTTGTGCCCTTAAAGGGCACCTATGCGTGAACCTCCTGCTATGCGCAGGTTCGGGGAAGGTTTGGCCCCATTTTGGGTCTGTTGTATGATGCCTTATCTGACATTTTCGCCCGAGAATTAAAAATGTAATTTCATTTTTACATTTGAGTGTGAGATTGGTGGAGGTGTGTTCTCAATATAATTTCGCATGGTTATATTTTGGTTGGTGGGTCTTAGGAACATGGTTAAGGCAATATTTAAATCTCTAAACAATTTTCTTTGATCGGAAATGTTATTGGTCTTTGGTTTCGTAATGCATCAGCAATTATATTAGTTTGTGATGGATAGAGTCGGAGGACATTTTGTATATTGTATAATGTGGTTGGCTTCATGTTCTTTACATTCATGATTATAAGAAACATTGTGTCTTTATATATCTACATTCTCAAAATCCATGTTACACTGAAACTTTAACCTGCATCATTTGTTTTCCCTGTCAAGCTCAAGTTGTGATTCTTGGACACATAGTGTTTTGCAATTGAGACTTGAATTGACACTGAGGCGCCAGATTTAAATTAAATTGGTTTCAACTCCGAACAAACACTCCCTAACCCCCTGTTTGGATTGCACATAGGAAAGGAAAGGAAAGTAAAGTGGAGGAAGAAAAATGAAAGAAAGGAAAGGATTTTAAGGATTTTTTCTTTGGATTGGAGAAGGAAAGGAAAGGAGAGGATATAAATGCAAAATTACTTAAGTACCTGTTTTTTATTTTTGTAACTATGAGATATATAGGGACAAAAGAGACTTTTTACACAACCTTTCCTTTCCCTACATTCATTATTATAAGAAACATTGTGTCTTTATATATCTACATTCTCAAAATCCATGTTACACTGAAACTTTAAGCTGCATCATTTGTTTTCCCTGTCAAGCTCAAGTTGTGATTCTTGGACACATAGTGTTTTGCAATTGAGACTTGAATTGACACTGAGGCGCCAGATTTAAATTAAATTGGTTTCAACTCTGAACAAACACTCCCTAACCCGCTGTTTGGATTGCACAAAGGAAAGGAAAGGAAAGTAAAGTGGAGGAAGAAAAATAAAAGAAAGGAAAGGATTTTAAGGATTTTTTCTTTGGATTGGAGAAGGAAAGGAAAGGAGAGGATATAAATGTAAAATTACTTAAGTACCTGTTTTTTATTTTTGTAACCATGAGATATATAGGGACAAAAGAGACTTTTTACACAAAACCTTTCCTTTCCCTCCAAAACACCCCAATTTGAAAGGATTGCAAAATCCTTCTCATTAAAGGAAATGGTGGGATTTTGGGACCCCTCCATAACCTTTCCTTCCTCTTAATTTGAAATCCAAACAGGGAAAGGAAATGGCTTACATTTCTGATGCTAGAATGGCCATCTTGAGCAGATCAGCAAATGGCTCTGTAGTTAATCCATTCATATGTGGTTTTTTCTCTGGGTAAATTAATTTGATGAAGTTATAAACTCTCCAGCTTTCTAAACCATAATAACAAGTCACTTAAGTTGTGTTTTACATGCAGTTATGTTTTCAAGGTTCTTATAAATAAAAGAGCTGTCATTAACTTCACATTACAAATTTTGAGTACATACCTGTAAATTTAGCAGGAGACTCCTATGATGTGCAAGTAGTTGGGTGTGAAACTCTTTTAGATTCTTAACTTTGTTAGCCAAGCGAGAAGAACATAAACTTTTTGTATGATAAACATCTTCAATCACGTGTTTAAACTATCCCCTGTCAGAGTTGAGTCTTCCCATCTTGGTTGCTTACTTATTTATGGATAAAGAAGAAAATTTACAGGTGACATTATTAAATAAACCTCAATCTTCATACTACTTTGGAGGCCCCTCCTTGTTTTCCTGCCTGCATGTGTAAAACTGAGGCTAGAGTGATTTAAAAAATTCCGAACACGTCAAAATTTTTATACAGCTGTAATGTGTGTTACATTTACGCAAGTGCCCCTTGTATCTAATATCAAAGTCTTTTGAATCCTCAATAATCAGTTACACGTTCCTTATCAATTACGTTTGTTCATTCTTATTTGTCCAGTGGGATCTTTAAATTTCAAAGCAGTAGAGGTGCATCAAGATGTTTTCTTAAAGACATTAACATGAATTCAACATGTTCATTCAGTTTTCACCTTATGTGGGTAATGATTCACTCTGAGTTGCAGGATCAGCGTGAATGGAATTTGTTTTGTTTTGAGAAATGTGACCAAATTTACTATTTAAGTGGGCTAGTCAAGTTGTAAATGATGGAAAGAACAACTCCCTCTCAGCTAGGTTAAATTGCTTTCCTCAACTGCAATGTGTATCAGACACAATTTAGAATTTTAATTCAGATCTAGTTTGGACCCTTCATACATGTACTGTGTCCTCTGTCCTTGTGAATTCACTTCTCTAATTTATTTTGTCCTCTTGTGATGAATGACTGATTGTGGCCACCATTGTTTTCTCAATTACGGAGACATATGTGTAATATCTTGTCGTTGCCTTTTGTTGCATATAATAACGTCCGTAAATCTGATTCCTTACATTGAATTAGTGCTCATAGGTTTTGTCTGATTTCCAATTCCACCTGCTATAAGGTGAAGTTGGTTATGGAGTAATTATTAGGTTTAACTGGTAGCATTTATAGCTATGATATTATCTGAAGCAACTTGAAGACAAGACAATTGTAGCAATTTTGATTAAAAGGGCAGCCTGGTGTGCGAAGCTCTTGCTGCGTGCGGGGTCAGGAAAGGGTCGGACCCATTTTGGGGTCTATTTTACGCTAGCCTTACCTTACATCTTGCAAGAGGCTCTTTCCTTGACTCACACCCCTGACCTCCAGATCACTTGGCCACAGCCTTACTGCTATGCCAATGCTCCCCTTCGCGTTCTGATTAAGTAAATAACATAACTGAAAATAAGGGTTACCTCCAAGGGTACTCAAAATGTGCTAAGTTTTCTAACTCATCCATTTGTCTGATATTTGCATAGACTTAAGTCTTGTGTTATTTATTGACAGGAACATACATTGATAAGAAATGCCCATTCGCTGGTGATGTCTCTATCCGAGGCCGCATTCTTGCTGGTACATGCCACAGTGCCAAGATGATGAGGACCATCATTGTTAGACGTAATTATCTTCACTATGTGAAGAAGTACCAAAGGTATGGTCCAGCAATGTGGATGAAGTATTGATTTTGCATAATGAGATGTAGATGTGTAAACTACTTCCTCTCACCTTTTCTGTTCAGATATGAGAAAAGACACTCGAACATTCCTGCTCACATATCTCCATGCTTCCGTGCAAAAGAAGGAGACCATGTTATCATTGGGCAGTGCAGGTTTGATCTCCTACTTATAGTTTATGCTGAATGTGGTTTGTTTTCTTCTGTGTCTAGTTTTGATTGCATAATTTGCCTATTTCCATGATATACTACTACTTTCAGGCCTTTGTCAAAGACAGTGAGGTTCAACGTGTTGAAAGTGATTCCTGCTGGATCTTCTGGCGGTGGAAAGAAGGCTTTCACAGCTGTGTGAAATTTTGCTGCTCCTTGTATTCTCGTTCACAGTTGAAAAGACTTGGTTAGGGCATCAGATTTTAATGAAGGTCTATGCAATTTTGAACAACACTAGTATTCGATTGTCTACATGGATCATTCAATCTTTACTTTCTGAGTTAAACATGTTTTGGAGCTTTTAGCTTTCATTTGGCTTGCCAAGTGAAAAATGGTTGGAGTAAATTTTATTGCATTTATAAAATCTCTTGAGCTTTTATGGCCTTTTCCTTTCTTTTCTTTCAATTTTGGTTTTTGGGCTGACATACTAAGGTTTTCTATGAGGAAAACTAATGGTCCTCCATGAAAGAGGCACAGAAAGAGTGAGAAAGCTCAATCGAAGGCACGAAAGCAAAATCATGGCATGGCATTGATTGGTAACACAATGCATGAGTTTGCTTGTAGAACTTGTTTATCGAGCAGCCTGCCATTCTGTGAGTTTGTTCATTCCTTTTTAGCCTCCTAGACTGGTATCTCTTCAAGAAGGGGTTTGTTTTTTATCCTTTGAAATACAAAATTGTTTAAACCACAATAAAGCTTAACTGACCATAATAAAAAAAAACGAGTTAAACACTAAACACCCACCTAATTGAATGAAAAATATGGGATAGGTGTAATCAAAATCATACCAAAACCAAATACATCTCTTGTACTGCTGGTCAGAATTCTTAGTGACGATAAGTGTGATAAAGAGAGGGGTGATTGTTAATGTTGATGATTTGTTATTTTTTTGGTTATCAAGCTATTATCCATGATTCTTCACTCATTCTATTTTTAAATTACGTGCGAGGTTATAATTTCAAATGTGATTTTAAAATATAATTGAATTACAACGATCTATATTTCGAAAAAAATATACTTTGCTTCACAACACTTTTAATAATTATGATTACTAGTTACATACACTTGGACATCTTCCGAAGCCAATTAAACGGTTGTGTACAGTTAGTGGTCTTAACGTATTGAAGTTTCCAACATATTTCGCATTGACGATGGTCGTGAAAAACCTTTCTAGTGGATATGCTGACTTAAGAAAATGACATCTCATGGCAGATGAAGTGCCATGACATGCCACTAGTTTTTTTTTTTGAACGAAACACAATACTATATATTGCATAAAAAACGAGCAGTACATCATCCCAGGAAATCAACAGACAAAAGGTGATACAAATGGATTGGAATATTAAAAGTGCAATCAATGGGCAAGCTGTTATTGAGTTCACACTTTACAATTCATTCAGTTGTAAAGTTAACGATTCTCCTAATGCATTATAACTGAATGTGGTGGTTAGCAGTAACAATCTTTCAGATATCTTCCAGCATTGGTCTTGCTCTCCATCGAGCAAGTTTTGGAGAAATGATTGTTTTGAGGACCACTTCTGCATCGCCAGTTAAAGACTTGCCTAAAAGACAAAAACATAGGGTTTCTGTCTTTCTCATAACTGTAAGAATGGATACTTAAAAAAAAGCTTATGAAATACAAAAATATAATTAAATGGGATGTGTATTGGCCTAAAACCTGTTAGTACATACTGTGAGTATGTAGCTTAGGTGTACCTTAATTTAAAAGAATGAATTACATAATGGATCTTATGTAACTGTGACTTCTTATAGTACCATGATTCTATTTGGTCAAATATTTAACGATAAACTTCTGTGTTCTTTTTATTACCGTAGTTTTAAATAAGTTTCTGGATAACAAGCCTAAAGGTTTTTATTGATGATATGAATATTGATGATAGTGAAGATATCGATTGTAACATTGATACGGAGCTGCTATAACTACTAACTAGGATGAATGCACTAACTATGGATATGATGTCAGAAGTAGACCGATTTTATGTCACCATTCAATTCGAATTAGTAAAAGCAATGTCTCCTTACATAATATGGATTTCAAATATTTATGATCTGGATGTGAATGAGTCGAATTACTTGTCCTTTGAATACACACTCTGAACTGAAAGCACACTACACACTGTAAGTGACCATGGCTTCTTCACTTCACACCCAAAGAGTGAGCAAAATAATAAAAATAAAAATAATATTAATAATAATCCTAAGTGCGCGTTTTGTTTCATTAAATGATTTTCCATTCTTGAGAATTTTCCAAAAGTGTGATTAAAATTGTTTCAAATTTCTATGAATGTTATATTTATATGTTTGGTTTAGACTTAATATTTTTATAATCTTGAGCAATTCTTTAAAATTTCCCCTAATTCACACATCTGCACACCGACACACACATAAAACGAGTATTAATTTTTTAATTGAATCTCATTTTGAACATTCTGTCCATTTTTATATTAAATTTGACTAGTGTTCAAGTGGTAAAAACTTTTATTTATCATGTGGTTAGTTTTGGGTTCAAATTTCGATAGTAGCATCTTTTATATGGGATTTTAGTCATTGGGATAGGATCGTAAATAATTTTATTTTATAGTAAAAATGTAACATAATTAAATATCTTTACAATTTTACCCTATAAAGTGACATGATGGGTCAATTTTAACGGAAAAATAGACGAAATGATCAAAATGAGGCCAAATTAATAAATTATTAGTTCTTTTAGGACAAAAAATAGTTGAATGGTCAAAATAGGACTACCAAAATAGTCTAGTAGTCTCTAGAATAATTTACCCTATATATTCCAATACATAGATACACAAATGCATATATATATATACATATATATATATATATAACACAACACACAGAGGACACATATAACCCACAAACAATCACCCACACACGCACACACATACATACATAAACTATATACTGTCACACCCCAAATTTCAACTCTAAAATTCGGGTCGTGACCTGCCACAAACCTAAGTCAAACAACCTAAGCCTGCAAGACGATCTAATACAATAATCATTAATAACAATCAATCTGCCAAAACTAAACTAGAACATCTATATACCACGATA
Source organism: Ehretia macrophylla (assembly GCA_037974665.1). Taxonomy (NCBI): domain Eukaryota; kingdom Viridiplantae; phylum Streptophyta; class Magnoliopsida; order Boraginales; family Ehretiaceae; genus Ehretia; species Ehretia macrophylla. Next base: position 59,324,474 of record CM075771.1, on the reverse strand, counting down.
AGCAGATACACAAGACCTGGTTTTGTTTATATTTACATATCTACTTCTGCAAAATTACATCAACCTTAACTAGGAAGTTTATCTACAGTGCTGAACTGATGACAAAAGAAACAGTTTTCAAAAGGTACAACTAGTAAAAGACTATGTCTGGTCCCCACCCTGGTCCTTGTCTACCTCATAGTCCTCTCCCTGATTCTTTTCTCCCTAGTACTCTTCTCCTTGATACTCTACGCCCTGATATTCCTTCCCACTTTCCTCTGCACAGACAATAAATGAAATGAGCGAACGAAATCATTAAGTAGAATACCCTGAAAAACTTATGAGGTATCAATGAAATTTTTGGTAGAAATAGGAGGTAATAAGCATACAAAATAGAATCTGAGTACAACTGCACAACTGTGATAAATAATTGATACAAAAAATTAACAATTGCGGAGTTTTGTCGGCCACTAATACAATTTCCTAACAAACATGTCTAACAATTGATGCATTCCTGGCATCGATGTATATGCCTAACAATTGATGCACAACTGATTAATCTGATAACAATTGATACATATATATAACAGAGTAGGCCTAAAAGCCAGGACGGCTATATATTTTACCCTGCTGTCTAGGTGGCACAGCGAACAATGAATAAGGGCAAGTTCTTTATTCAAAAGATAAAGAACAAAGAGTCAAAAGCGAATTAACTTGAATAAGAAAAAGAGTGTAAAGATTGAACTAAAACAAAGTAGAAGTGTGTGTGTTACGGGTATTCTACTTACCTTGACCCGGCTTTAAACTTATTCAACCCTCTGACTAAGACAACTGATTCAAGAATGACTCACAACTGCACCATAGCAATTATACTACAATATTAAACTCTAATTAACGAATAAAGTGAAATTCAAACATACTGTAAGGGATACTATTTAAACATTGGTTGTCTACTAGCGGAATCCTCGACTATATAAGTTATATTATCATCGTTATTACCAACCAGTTAGACATCAAACTAAGCCAAAATATATCATTTCCTTCCTAATTTCTACCTAATAATGCAACTCAAGAATTAAGTTCTCATAACACATACATATAAGCATGTAATGAGAAGATAACCATTATACTACTTCTTAAACATTCAAAACATTTACTATACAAATTATTAAACCATCACATGCATATTTACATCTTATATATACAAGTATACCAACACATACTCTTACACAAGCTATCATGTACACACATATACTTCAAGACTACTACACATGTAACACTCCAAACACCATAGGAACTGACTTATTCACTCTACCATAACATGTCCTTATACCACACACCCGTGACTACCCTTTCCCCCATTTTAATTCATATAGCTTCTCATTATCTCAAGCATGTCCAACAGTCAATTCATGATTTATCACCTCTAAATTACTAAGTGAACCTACTGATTCTTTTACAAGCATACATATATATATATATCAATTAATAAAAAATCAGATTTAAACTAAACCCCTTTACCTACCATTCCACACATACAAACGAATAATCATATCTAAATCATGTAGTGTTTAGCTAAGTTGATATCTAACAAGTATATTAAACATTTCTACCATAAATCGAGTCATTACAAAAGTTTACACATATGTATACATGTATACATACATAAACAAGCAAAGATTGCGAAATAGAACTAGACCCACTTACCTATTAGGGTTCAAAGACTGCGAGAGCTTATAATATTCCAAGATTAGAGGTCGATTTTGCTATAATGTGCAGTTGGGTTTGGCTTCATTTTTTTCTCTATTTTTGTTTTGGGGTTAACGCGTTGGGGGGTTTAGAAAGGTAGAAGTGGAGTTTTTCTTGGTTTGCTCAACTTAAACTTATCTAATAGCCTTTCATACATAAATACTATTAATGTTTAGTTCTGGTAGCAAACTAACTTTAGCTCAGTTGGTCAAGGCTTGTGCAAAGATGAAGGAGGTCATAGGTTCGAATATTCTCACCTGCCTTTTTTAGTTTTGTTAAGTTCTATTTCTTCTTCTTTTTATAGCTTATTTAACAAATATAAAAAAACAAAACATGAATGCATATAGTATAAGCATGAGGTGTAATGCAATTTAATGCTGGGTGTTACATATGCACACAAAGACACATTCAGATACACATACATACATCACAGTCACTAGGTACACATGGTTTCATGAGGTTAGTGGGGTTGTAAGGGTAGGTAGGGGATGACAATATCAGGTAGGGTGGTAGGGTAAAAATAAGTAGGGGTGGGGTGGCGACAGGAAGCATGGTTGGGTAAAAGGGATGACAGGGGGTAGGGATAAAGAGTTGACCAAGGAAGTGGTTGGGTAGAGAAGAAAGGTTATTCTAGCCATAGTAAGTATAGTTGTCTTTTTATTTTCTCTAAACATTCTCTCAATTTGGGATAGTCAAGATTCCCACTTCTCATATGGGAATAAAAATTGACAAATTCATAAAAATGTTGTATTTCTAGGAATGTAATATACCTAACAATGTCTTTTATTTTGCGACCCAAGTATAGAAATATCACATTTGTGACTTCTCTTTCCTAAGAATCTTATAAGATTTTACAAAACAAACAGCTTCTAAAGAAAATCCAAAAAATGAGAATTAAAAAAACAAATTCCACAATACTTGGGAAAAAAATCCAATGGTACTCAACCACCAATGTCTTAACAAATCTTCTCACTTCTCTATGGTCATAGTTTGTCATATTGTAACGTAGTTATCAACTGAATTTGCAACAACTCTATATGTAAACATCCTTAATGCATCTATGATTTTTCGCAAGGAAAACAAACCCCAAGTTCCAACAAAAATTTGTTTCTAAACAAAACATAGCTCGTAGGCTTCTGTTGCATATTGAATTTAGCAAAACAATGAACAAATCATTTAGAACTTTCTTCAAAGATATTGAAAGAAGAGCCACAAACTTCTGCAAAATAATTACAGTAAAATCATTCATTACTTTGTAGCCTATCTCACCAAAAGTAACATGATGATCCTCACTGGCAAATAGTTTAATTATTGCTAACTTTTCATTGGAGTCAGAATCATCGAGAATCTACATGCATCAATAATTGTGGAGTCATATTCTTAAACAAATATCATGATGATGGAAAAAGAGCTTCAATGGTTTCTGTAATTACAAGAAAAAAAATGCTAACAAATTTTAAAGAATTTGTTGTTGTATTTGATGAGCTTGATGCATGACTATAGCCTTATGTGGATCAATGTCACTAGCTTTCTCCGCATCATTTACTAAAATAGTGATCTTATTATTACCTAAAGGCTAATCAACCATCATAAATATAAAACTTTGATAAAATAAAAATCTAATGCAACATAAAGTTTACTTTAACCAAAGAAGCTGCCACCAATAATACAAGACATAAACGGGAAAGATTGATGGAACTTAAAGCTACTATCGTTGAATGCAAGAAATGAAGGAACAATTGATAGAACATATATCTATTGAAAAAGTTTCAAATTAAGAAGTAAATAACAAATTATTAATCTAAAGATAGAACTTTGTCATTAATAATTAAAAAATAAATAATATTAAAATAATTTGTTTAACTAAAAGAGGGAGAGATATTGGTGTGAAACTAAAATTTTAAAAAATGAAATGTTGCTAGAGTGAACCTAAAATAAGAAATCTCTAAAATACAGATTGATTATAAATATGAAGTATTGTTGGGATGAAATAAAACAGGGGATCATTAAAAATATAAAATTAACAGTTAATTTCCTATTTTTAAAAAAAAAAAATTAGAGAAGCTATTGGTTAATTGGATCTAAGTCTTAAGTTCAATTCACATTTCATATACCATTTTTCTCTCCCGAAGATGTACAACTCTTCACATGGACAATCCAACAACCATAATGATTTCTCTTATTGGTTTTAAAGATTGGAGATCAGTGGCTGTTATTCACCATCTTATCTTAATATTATTTTTTTCACAATTATTAAAATACCCTTAATGTCATTTTCTACATGTGTTGGTACCAAAATGCTACAAAATGTCTATTTTACCGTTTAAATTTCCAATGACATTGTTATCCTTTTCATGATTCTCTATGTTTCTCCAAACCCCATACACTCAACCTCCTAATATCAATGTCTATTCACATCATTGATTGACCTTTTTTGTGTCAAAAGTTATTTTACTTTTTCAGCTGGAAAGTTTATTCACTTTAGAAGACTAAAGCAAAGTGAACATTCCAAAGTTGATTACGAACCAAAAATCTAAACTTCGTTCATCCTCTTCTAGTCATTATTCCGTTCAAAGGCCCGAAAAATCTCGACACAACCTTCGTCTTCCTCGGCTTGTTCTTTTGCCATCAACGTTACCGAAAAAAATGTAATTTTTTTTTGATTGATTGAGTACCATTGTGTCAAAAAGGTAAGGGTAGTAGTAGTTGTGAAACCCCAGATTTCATCTATACATGAAATTACGTGTTTTGACCTGTATATGTGTTATTTAAGTTAGAATGCGCTAATTTTGTGATTTTTATTCCTATTACATGCTATGTGAGCATTCATAAAATTTTTATAAAAATCGGCATTGAAAATTTTATCGTCGAGTTTTATGAATAGTATTTTTGAAACACGTCCGCTAAAATTTTGAAATTGATCTTTTAGTCTTTGAAAACCTAGTCCTCGGATATTAATAGACCCGTGTTTGATTAAAACGGATTTTAAATCGGATTAGGAATTTAAAAGACTTGTAAAACTTCTTTTGAAAAAATTGAGTTTTTACCCGAGCGGTGTGTATGTGTATGCATATGAAAATTGTTTTCACCTAAATTTAGTCTACTAAATTTAGTAAATAGAGTAGTTTACTTGTTTTGAGCAAAATAGTCTAAAAATACAAATTAAAAGACTAGTTAATCAACTTTGACTTAGCCTATTTTATTTGTCTTAGCATATATATACATAATACATACATTATACAATAAAACAAAGCTCAAAACACACTCAAATCTTACTCATATGGCCAAAACTCCATAGGCAAGAAAGAGAAGTTTTTCACTTAGTTTTCAAAGCAAATTTTTTATAGAAAACTCATTGGAAGTCCAAATCTTTTCATTCTGAGTTATATTCTGCTTGTTGGGTATCCATTGCACGTATTCCTAGCCTTATTTCAAATCAAAGGTGAGAGAAAAATTCTAGATCTAAAAATGCTATTCTTTGTCAATTTCATATAACTGCATTTTTATCCGATGTTTTGTTGAATTGTCTTTAGATTATTGCTCAGTAGTTGTCAATGATCATTTATATGTATTTATAGCTGTTTTGAACGGTAGTAGTATGTATTTCTATTTTTCAGGTATTAAAATTAGTTTATTGGTTCATTGTTGAATAATTGTTGTTGTAGTGGTTGGAATTGATTGGTAGTTGCTTCTAAAAGTTTGTTAATTATTGTGTAGTAATGTTGTAATGCCGAATTTTTGATTTAAATGTCGTAGCAAAAGTCCAATAAATTCAGGCTTGTTGCATTGCCAAAATAGGGTTGTTGGATTTGTTTTGGATGGCTTTTGGTTGGTTTCCGAGGGGGGCTAGTGTAGTTGTATGTGTGGTTGAATGATAGAAAGTGGTTTGGAGGTTATCAGATTTCTAGATTGTAAGTTATGAATGTTGGAAGTTTGTATAGTCTTTCTTTAATATGTTGAAATGTTGTCCTTGGTTGTTTGGGTAGTAATTGAGTTGTTGATTCTTAGGTTGTTATTGATTAGGTTCGGGATTGAATGTATGTTCTAGTGCATGATAAGTTGGGTGGCCTACATTGTCATCTAACTTAGTTGTTTAATTGATGTTTTGTTATTTTGAAATGTTGTTAATTGATTGATGATTGTTGTGTACTAGAAGACCTATTTTGTTGTCTTCTCAGAAAATGAAATGTTTAATATTATTGTTGTGAGTCATGATAATATGTGCCACCTCTTGGGCAGTGTTGGCCTGTCGGGTTGAAAACGGCATGACTATCATGTGCTATCTCCTATCTCGCATGGGCAGAGATGCCATGGAGTGTGGGTTTAGAATATGGTACTTCCGGAATGTATCAATGGTCATATGGGGTTAATTGTGATCGTGATAGTATATGGAGCTACATCAACTAGAGTATCCTTTCAAAATTGAATGGTTATTTATGTGATTGAATTGAAAAGTTGATGTTAATGAAGTTTATTGTTATTGTTGCTCATAGGATGATTTCCCAAAGGGTAAAGTAAATGTTTTCAAAAGATCTTTTAGATCCTCATTGAGCTTTGTTATATATGAGTTCACCCTCATTCGTTTATTGTCATCAGGTGTAACTGAGCCAGACTTCGGGTACGTTCTTCAAGAAGCTAAGAATGTGCCTTATGTTGACGAGTCTTATGTGCCTGAGTCGTATCCTTGATGTCGTGGGTGAAGTTCCCTTTTGATGTCTTATATATTAGAACATGTGGTATTATATTTATTTTGAGGTTATATTGTATAAGATGATATAAAGGTAGTGGAACATATAATGTTAGTTTAGTTGTCTTACTTTTGGCTTATGAATAGGTTGCTAGACTAGCTTTATATATGGTATGCATATGTATAATATAGCCTGTGGTATGTTGTTGAAACGGATGCGTATGACTTATGGTTGGTTTGTTGTTTATTATATGGTGTTGGATGTGTTGAATGTTGTTGAAATGATTGTGGAGTTGTTGTTGATATTTGTAGTTGATTGTGTGATATTATAAAGGGTTGGTTTAGAACCCTGACGTCCGTATTATAGATGTTATAATGCCGAAATTATGTTGCGTCCTGACTGATTGTAAGTGGGGTCGAGTTGGGGCGTGACATTAAGTGGTATCAGAGCGCATGCTAGCAGTGAGCCAGGGTATCCTCGGAATGTGGGTAATGGTCTTAGTATGAAAGTATGTATGAAGTGAAAGAAAAGTGAATTATGTGTTAATGTGATTATGTGATTAACTTGTTTACGTGACTAATACTTATATGACTTATGTGCTTTACGTGAGTTTTGCTGCCTATGTGCTATAAATTGTCTATAGCCTGTCTATGTGCTATAACTTATGCTAACTCTTTGATAGTAGAATGACTGGACGTCCGAGAACACATGGTAGGCCTGAGGAAGTTAATGAGGCACCGGGTAATGCGGCACCGACCGTGATCAGGGGTATGATCGTCTGGCTATGGCTATGGACAGAATAATTGAGGTTATTGCAAGGCAGTCTCAGATCTTAGCAGGGCAAGCAGCTCAGGTACAAAATGTGCAGACTTAGTTACAGAATGCTCAGGGAGGTTACCGGGGAGGTAGTCTGATGCATTCAAACGGTGCGTTATAATTAGGTGCAAAATGACCAAGTTTTAATAACCCGCAAGTGCACAGATCTTCAGTAACGCCCCGATCCCTCACGGAACCGGGACTCCTATTAATCATGCTATTCTCAACCCAATTCCAAACCCCGTGCACAAAATTTAAGAAAAAACGAACGGAGTTTTCCCTATATATAGGATTATCTAGAAACCTGCAAACACCAACATACAACCACAAGACCATAATCCACAACCTTAATCCCTTACATCCCTACAAGCATGCAAGTCAACTAGACAATAAAGTAAAACAACAGAAGTTATTACAAATCACTACCACCTAACCATCACCCAAGACTAAAAGTAAAATTACATTTCTTAAGATAACACAAATACATACATAACCATAAGGTCTCAAATAGTCTACAAGCATATCATGTACACAATCTTCCTTGTTCTATACACTGATAGAGCAGGCAGGCCATACAAGAGGTAATCCAATCTCCAACTTTTCCTGGGACATGTTGAGACGAGGAATGAGTAACCAAAGTTACTCAGTGAGGGATGTGATGCAGTAAAATAAGGTATGTTTTCATGAGATACAACACAATAATAACATTAATAACACAAATAAACAAGTTAATTAAACAAGTATTTAATCACGTATAAAAATGATATGGTTCCACATTTGTCTTCAATCTCGAGCCACGAGCCAGAATATTCAACAAGTGCCGGCAAACCCCTTATTCCTCCAAAAATGGTGTACTTCGGATGTACCCCGATCCTACGACCCTTTCTCCTGAGGTAAGTCCATATGCCCCAACGAGGTAAACCACACCTCTAGGGTAGTGGAGTATACTCAGTGAGAGAAAAGGAATATGCATCATGGTAGTCGAGAGAGCACGGCAAGCCTGATGCCGCCCGTGTTTCTCGATGTTACCATGTCCGAAATATTACGCAACCCCGAGTCAAGATCACGAGAGCCAAGAATATCAAATATCACATAAGAGGGACGACAAAGTAGGTCGCCCTCGCAGTTAATCACAAATAACAAGAAAAGATACAAGATAGAAAGTAAATAATACATATAAACTTTATCAATTACCAAATAATATAATCTAGAAACAACAAAATAAGTTAAAATGCACAGAAAAGATGAAGACTCCCTCACCTTTAATAAACCAAACTTGTAAAAGTCTAGCTCATAACCCCTCAAATTCAACTCCAAAGCATCAACACCTTCCAAATACCATTCAAGACTACTACTTAAACACAACAATACCATGCAACTTAAAGATAACTCAACCATATTATTCATATTCATGTTCAAGAATCAAGCAATTGTAAATATTCCATGGCATTCAACACTTCATTATTCAATCAATATGCATATAAACTAGATAACATGCTAACTCAATTAAATGGAAGAAGAACTCTAACTAACCAATCAACTAAACAGTTACCTTTAAACATTAACGAAGATCGACTAATGAATTACTTTCATGCTTTAAGATCATTTAATACGCACTAACTACTTAGATTACAAGACATGTTAAAATGACACTCTTATTAGCACATAGGGAAAGAAATACATTTATCAACTAATAGAAAAGTTAACTATCAACCATTTAATAACTAATATATTATTTTAGCAAAGTAACTATACTTCAAGCTAAGATTCTAACATATCACTAATAGGATCAACTTAAGTTAATTACATTTAACATATAATAGACAACTATCAACTTACAATTAACCTTACATATAGGTTCAAAGAGCATTAAACACATTCTTTCACATAGCTTACTTAACCCTCCTAAGTGTTCACTAGTTGCACATTGATAACAACAACTAATTTTAGTAATTGAATTGTTTAGCATATATAGAAATATTACCTATCTCTAAAGGTGGTGATCATCACAACTCTACTAGCATTTCTTATTCACAGTCGAATAGAATAGCTTTCAATTTAAATTAACTTTACTAGCAATAAGATTTCAATTACAATTCATGAAGACAACCTAACTTTAAGAGCTCCATTACGCTACTAATCATCCAAGGACACTACACAATAAGATCTTGATTGAATACATCCAATTAAAACTGAAATATATCAACACTACAGCAAAATAACAACACAATTCAGATTCCCGCGTGACAGGGAAGTTCCGACACATCTCACCAAAATGATCATTACTTATTCTAGAAAACTCCGATTAATGCACTATAAAAAGTATTAGAAACTAGACTTGTAAGGCTTTCTAACGGTATATAATTCAACCCCTAATCTTTCTCCAATTAATACAGCTTTAAGCCCAAAATTGCCTCGTTTTTGCTGAAAAAATTGGTTAGCCACAACTGAACCCATACACACGTACACATGGTGTAGTTAGTTCATTTACTTGCAATTCCAATATATATAATGAAAGCTAACTAAAACTCTAATCTTGTATATTTATGAACATACATGCTAGCTAATTTCTTCTTGAGCTCCCACAATCTTTTTACAAGCATTCTTTCACACATTAAACATGCAATATCTATTATCTTCCACTTCTAACACAACAACAACTACAACACTAGAATTATCATTTTACTAGCAATCAACACCAAAATATCACATTAGTTTCACAAAAACCAAGCTAAGCTAGTTAGAGCAGCCAAAAACTAATTTATTCAATAATTTCATAGCTATAATCATTAATATAAGAAATTCAAAATATTGACATAAACTTAAACATGAAAATATGCAAGCTCTCTCACCTCTAGAAAGCCAATAATCTACTTCAATTGCCCAAATCTCCTTTCGTTACCACTCAAAACCTCCACCTAAATACAATAAATTCAATTTAACACATAATCCAAGTAATCATTCAAATAATCAAATATTTAAGTCATACCCATTTCCTCACACAAACTATACAACTAACAAGCAATATGAGTAATATAAGCAAGATATAGCATACTCACTTTCTTCTTCATTGCACCTTTATATACAACTCAACTACACATGTAACTAAGTTAAAAAATTCACCTTAACTTTAGCCATCTAACAAGTATTCCTAGTCTCTATAACAATATAACACAATAAACAAACTAAAGTTAAGTATAAGGCCTAAAATCTCTATTTTCTCCTTTAAGTTCAATATGCCGAAACTAGTTTTAGCCAAGGTTTAGTTAACTAAAGTATCTAACTATCCTCTACTACATTTATAGAACCTAAACCAAGCATTAAACTAGTATTTAATATTCTAATTGCATTAATTCTAATATGCGCATATAATGAGACATAAAAATTGACGTTATCGGAATTTGATAAATTTTAACGTGGGACCGTTTTATCAATCCAACAACACATATCTATCATTAGATTAAGGTTTTGAGCAAGATTTAAAGGGCCTGAGTGAATAGTGCCCACTAAACTAACTTTAACTAATTGATCTTGCATTTCAAGCATTGTCAACCCATTCAAAGCTCTAATCTAGGTTTAATAACTCTTAAATCACACGTATATAGCAATAAATTAAGCTAGAACACAAGAATTTTACTATTCACATTTTTTACTATTCCTCACTTCTACAATGTAACATTCACCATTTTTAGCCATTTAAGATGCCAAATAACTTCAAAAGAGTACTCTACAACATCAATAAGAGGTACTACAAGCATCTATGAGCAAAGATATAGCAATATACAACAATTACAAAAATTCTCTACAACTAGAAATCAAGAGAAATGCACAATAAAAGCTTCCCTCACCTTGAACAAACTAGGAAATGGAAGAAATTTGGCTAGAGACACCTTAATCCTTGCTATAATGGCTGAAATTTGAAGATGTACTCAAGCCCTAAGCTGACAAATGCCTCACGTTTTCTCTCTGCCTTTACCAATTCTTTTCTTTCTCTTTTGCTATGTTTTTTTTTTTGTGTGTGTTATGGTTATATTATATGTAAAAGTATGTATGTTAAATAAATAAATGGGCTAGCAAAAGGATTGGGTTAATATAATTGCTAGTGGGCTTAACTAAGTTAGCTAAAAATCAATTGAAAGTTTAAATGACCCAAAATAATAAAACTACTACTATTCACTCGGGAACACTAAATATTTTTTATCTTATACTCGGGACATGAAATGCACTTTTTTTTAATGAACGAACACATTATTTATAAATTAGAAACAAAGAAAAATATCAATTTCGGGAAATAGATTAGTTTAAAAAATATACTCCGGGCTCGAAGCTACTTTATTTATTCAGTTGAAAATAAGGTAAATAAGTACAAAGAAATAAATTCAAATAATATAAATAATAAAATAGTTAGTACGCATCTCATGTAATTAATTTAAATATTACTTGAATACTTTTGAAGAAATGAAAATAATGTTAAAATGAATACATTTAATTAAAATAAACACAAAATTCTATGCTAGCATTCAAGGTAACACATAATTAAATGCAAATAGGTACTATTCATGACATGTTGGGTTTGGGGTGTCACATCTTCGTAGTGTAGTGTGCTCTGAGTGCGGAGTCGAATTCCATAGGGAAGCTCCTAAGTTAGTTCAGTTGAATAAGTACGAATGAAAGTGTTCTAAATGAGTGTTGTAAATTTAAAGACAAATAGATTGGTTGGGTTTGATAAAAGAAAAGAAAAACTAAGTTAACTAATCTAAAGTTAGAGTTGGGAGTGTAAATAGGGGTAGGTTTTCTTAAAGCTCGGATTAATATTAAGTAAGTTAATCTAGGCTCGGAAATAAGATTCTCTAATTCTATGCAAGAGGTTAAACTACAAGCATTAACCTAGTCAATTATCTTAGTCTATTAAAATCCCGATTACTACTCTGATGTAGGTGTCGTTCCATCCTTCGTATGGATCTATCCTTGCAACCTGGTATAAACTAAAAACTATGGTCTACTTAAAAGCATTACCTATAGTCTCTTGGAATCTTTAAGGTTGTCAAGCTATTGATTCACTATTAAAGCATAGATATAGAACACGAAAATAAAGCAATCATATCATCTACTTAAAAGCATTATGTATGAAAGGCAATATTTAATTAAAACAAGTCATATATTGTATATGAATTAAATCAGTCCAAATCATGGAGACCGGTAAATTAAAAAACCATTTAATATATAATCAAAATCCCGAATTAATATGGACATTATAGTGACATTCAAATATAAAAGAGATTAAAGAGATGCTCCCCCATAAATGAAGTCGAGGTCCGAGGTCGGAGTCCTGAGCACAACTATGAGATTTCCTCATTTTCCCATGCCCTAGAAATTTGTGCATTACTTCCGCCATATTTTTCCCCAACTACTAATTATTTATACTACATATTTAAACTAACCTAAACTAACACTAAAAAAGCAATTAAAAACAATTAAAATCTAAATCTTAAAATTAATTTCTATATATTTTCGTTGGGGGTTGGGGGGTATTTATAGGCCTGGAATAAAGGGTGAGCTCGAGCGCGACGTTTGTTGGTCCGTTGAATGCTCACCATGTGGCGCTTCCAGAAGACTCCGGAAGGTGCAAATGGGCGCTCGAGTGCCCTTCTGCTCATCGAATTGCTTTGCGCCACTTGGCGGTTTTGGAAAACTGTGGAAGGTTCATAGGGCGCGCTCGAGCACCCATCTGCTGACTTTTTCGGCTCCGACTGTTGACTTTGATCGAAACGTTGACCGAGGAGTTTTCGGGCCTTTTTCACTGTTTTGACCCTTCAAATGATGGATTTTGGCTAAAATCGCGTTGCGCGCAGGGCCTTGCGTTTTGCTCAGAAGGTCGTTTCTACCTGAAAAACTAGTACGGTTTGTCAAAAACGGACATAGGTCACTATTTGCACTTGATCTGGCCAAATTCTTCTTCTACGGGCATTGATTCAACACCGATTCTCGAGTCTTTGCCATCGCACAATTCTTTGACTTGTATTTTTCCGTTCTAAGTCTGTTTTCTTCACTTTTAAGGATCAACCTACATTGCATCAAAAGTGTATTAAGTATTGCATTTATTCCACAAGTTAAGATGCAATTGTAGGCAAATACAGTGGTTTGAGTGGTGCAAATATCGTCACATCAACATCCCCAAACCTAAACCTTGCTTGTCCTCAAGCAAGACTTCTTTAAAGCTCATAGATTCAAAAGTGAAAAACTTCAAGATTTTGCAAGTTCAAATTCAAAAGCAGATGAATACAACTCTATTCCTAACCTTTGTCAAAATGTGTTAATGAGCAAACGTAATCCACCTTTCTTTACAAGTTCATAAGTAAATGATAAGAATAACAAGAGAACCTTTAACATTTTTCAAAAATAGCAACTCTTTTAGAATTAATCTATCAATTGCTTTGGAGTAAGTATTCATAAGAAAACTAAGCAAATTAAGTTCAAGCATTCTCATTTTTCAGAATATATAAATAGATTAGACTTTGATACTCTTACCCATTTGTAATCAAACCCTTGATCATGCCTTCACCCTTTTTATTTGCCAAACTAAAAAGTACAATACAAAACTATCTCTTTGTAGTGTTCAGTTTCCTTTGCTTTATGAATATCCCTTGTAATGGGCTTTAAGGCCAACAATCCCCAGCCAGATAGCCGAGGTTGCCAGGTTTTAAAGGGACCTCAACGTGCCTTAATCACCTGAGATATTCAGGCTGGAAACTTACACTATAGCACATATTACAATGTTTAGGATAATGGTGCTTTTAGAGATTTACAACATATTTACACCAAAAATTTATTCAACAGCAAAGTATGTACAACTATTTTTTTCCTTTTTCTATTTTTTTCATTGTTTTCTTTGTTTTTGTTTTTGTTTTTGTTTTTTTCAGAGTGTACATACAGACAGTAACATAACATACTGTACAGACATGACATAAAGGTTCAAGTTTCAATCACAAGGAGTTCACATAACAAATGGTAATCATATCTCAGTCCTCTCAAATTCATATATTCATTAATTGAAGAAAAGAACAGCTAAGTTCAACTCATGAATACAGTAACCCAAAGTTTTTCTTAGGACATTCTTCAGAGTTTTTCACAATACATAGCTAAAAACACATGTTCTCAAATTATCTAACTCATCCTCCTATAAACAAGTGAAGTAGCGAATTACTCTTTCTCATGAAAATAGTGTGTTTCTTACATATTTTTGAAAAAATTGTATCATACAACACTTTGTACCCCCACAAAAAAACTTTGCTTGTCCTCAAGCAGATAACAATGTAAAACAAGTGAGAGTACAACCTGTAAGTAACAACACAATGACAAAAGCTACGTCCTCAAACCTATGGTTTGTTAACTCATTAGCACATGTTGATCAGGTTTAAAGGAAAATGTAGAAGTAAGGAAAGATATCACCTGATTTGTAACAATTAAATGTTGATGAAAAAGAATGTGTCTATTAATCTTTGTCCAAAGATGGATCATTCTGCAATCTCATTAAAGATTAGTAGACAAAATAGTTTAAGATTATCATCAATTTCAATCAATTATGAACATGCTGCTACAAGTACACGGTTGGATTTCAACAAAATTCCTATAAATACATTTAGCAAAAATAAATACGGAGGACTAAGAAAAGCATAAAAAATCACACAAACATAATTAAAATCACACAAACACACATAAAAAAAAGCATTTTAAAAATCTAGGTTGCCTCCTAGTAGTGCTGAGTTTTACGCCCTTAGCCAGGTGCCAATGTTAAAGCAATCTATGTTTAAAGCTCTTCGGCACATATTTCCTGATAATCGTTTCAGCACATTTCTTGAATGGAAAAGGATCATACAACAGATGATGGTACATTTTTCTTATAAAACATGGCTTTTCCAAGTCACCTTGAAAATGTGACAATTCCCATCCCAATGTGATGTGTGTGGGAATGTTCATGGTTATTTAAACAGGGCAATTTTGTGTTGTAAAACAGTATGTCCCAATTTCAATTGGTCAACCTATAGATTAGAAGTATCTAACATATTGTTCAAAAATGGGTCAAATCCAACAGGTGTCAAGAAGAATGAAGGAATTAAAGTAGACTCATTAGACTCATCCTGAAAGAGTGAAGACTTTAAGGAAGTGTGTACATTATCTTCCTTGAAAAGGATTCAGAGTCGGGTTGAGTCATGACATTACTAAGGTCATCCTGTCTTTCTAAGTGAGGCATTTCATTATTTTCCTCAAGTTCATATTCCCTATCAGATGTCTCCCAAATAATCTTGTTCATATCATTAATCTGTTCACATGGTATTTCATCAAAGGACTTCATAACAGACTGAATGTGTTGATCTAAAGAGTGAAGCATGCTAGCATTAGATTCGACAAGTAGATAAAGTTGGTCATACTTGTCATTGGATTGGGAGGAGCAGAGTCAATCAAATCAGCCTGATGATCATTTTGTTTGAAAAGATTAAGGATAGGATCAACAAAAGATTCAGATTGAAAAGGTGCAGGGATTTAACTTTCAAAGTTTTGAGGAAAATTTTATTGACTACAAGGTGATGGCTAGTTTTGTCATTCCAGAGTGCATACCTCAAACATGTTATCTACCTTATTCCTAGTGTTACACTCTCTACCCTGATTATCTCCTTTAAACACTTCTACCTCATCAACTCAGGTTTAGGTAGTTTCGTGATAAATGAAACTATATTGGTCTTGCGAACTCACAACATGTTGAATAGGGTGCTCGTCTCTCTCCCACTCATTTATGCTCTCGGCTAGTTGACCGATTTGGTCTTGTAGCCTATCTATGGATTGGTGGTTAGATTCGACGAGTTGGACAAGTTGGCCGAACTTGTCATTGAAGTTTGGTTCAGGAGGAGAAAATTCAACCGAGTTGGGATAGCAAAATTTTTGTTTGAAAGAATTAATTTGAAAGCTTTCGCAAAACTCAAAAGAATTAGGGTTTTGAAATGCATTTTCTTCAAAATTTTAAGGCAGAAAAGATGCATTATTTTGATCCCAAAAGAAATTTTGATGATTCTGCAACCCTGGGTTATATGCATTTGAGTACAAATTTTGGTTTGAAAAATAACCCTGAGTAGTAGAATCATGACTATAAAAACTAGGGATTTTGGGGACAATTTACAAATGTGAAACCCCACTTTTCTATCTTGTCTCGTTTTGCGTGTTTATTCTCGTTTTACGTGTTTATTCTCGTTTTGCATGAATTGACCTGTCTATGTGCTATATGACTTAGAATGTGATAATTTTGATATTAATCCTCCTAGAACATGCTAACTGTGCATTCATGAAATTTTCATAAAAAACGGAGTCAGAAATTTTATCGTCGACTTTTAGTGAATAGTATTTTCTAAACACGTCCGCTAAAATTTTGAAACTGGTCTTTTTAACCCTTCTAGACCTAGTCCTCGGACTTTAATAGACCTGTGTTTGATTAAAATGGTTTTTAAATCGGCTTAGGAATTTATTAGGGTTTTTACACAGACTTTTGTGAAAATCGAGTTTTAAGCCGACTCGGGTGAAATTGTTTGATTGTAAAATTTCTTGTCACCTAAAAATAACCTTTTTGAGCTATCTTAGGTGTTGCATATTTGTTTTGAGCAAAGAGATAGTAAAATGCATTTAAAAGATAAGAAAACACAAAAATACTAAGTTAATTCAACTTTGACCTTATTTAAAATGTTGACCTTCATGCATATATCACCAACACACACTCACATAGCACAAAAACATACTCAAAAATACCTAGATGGCCGACAGTTTTATGGGAGAATAGCCAAGCTTTTCTTCAAAGTTTTCAAAGCAAATTTTCAAAGAAAAACCTAGTTTTTGTCCGTAGAACTTCGTGCCGAGTTAGATTCCACTTGTTGGGCACGCATTGCACACATTCCTAGGCTTATATCGCATCAAAGGTGAGAGAAAAATTCTGGATCTCAAAACTCGTATTTTGTGTTTATGCGTATAAATAATTATTGAACCGTTAGATGTTGATTTGAAGTTAGATTATTGCTCCATGCATGCTAGGGATCATTTATATGTATTCTTGCGAGATTTGAACTGTTGTAGCATAATTATTATTTTTTGGGTATTTAAAGTTGAGTTATTTTCCATTTCTTGATTATCTTGAGTTGTATTGGTTGAAATCGATTGCTGTCAATTTATAAAAGTTTGATAATTACGTGGTAGTGCTGTTGTAATGCCGAATTTTCGATTGTGATGTCCGTGTGAAAATCCAGAAATTTCAGCCATGACACACTAGGGTTTTAGGGTTGTTGGGCATGATTTGGATGTGTTTTGGTTGGTTTTCGAGTGGGATAATGTAGTTGATTGATTGGGTGAGTGATAGAAACTGATTTGGAGTTGTTTGGATTAGTAGAATATAAGATATGATTATTTGAAGTTTAGGTTGTCTTTCTTTAAAATGTTAAATTATGCCTTTAGATGATTGGGTGTGGTTTGAGTGATTAAATTGTGAGTTGATGATGGATAAACTAGGGTTTGATTGTGTGTTCAATGCATGTTCGGTTGGATGGCCTACTTTGTCATCTAACTTAGTTATTTGTTGTTAAATTGATTATTGATGTTATTATGATGATAATATGATTATTGATTGATTATTGATTGATGATTGATGAATTGGGAGATAGTCAACGGAAAAGGTTGTCCTCCTGTGAATGATTGATGTTTATTATTATTACTGAGTCTTTGGTATATGTGTGCCACCTCTCGGGATGTCGGGTTGATACCGACATGACTACCAGAGACTGCCTCCAGCTCGCATGACGGAGGTGTCATGGAGGGAGAGGTTATTGGGGTACCTCGGGTGCGTGAGTTTATGGGAGTCACAAGAAGGCTGTTATGATCGTGATGACGTTTGGAGCTACACCAACTAGTGTATCCTTTATTGAATGGTCATTATAGATTATGTGATGATAGTATTATTGATGTTATTGTGTGTTTACTTGCTCAAAGGATCATTTTCCAAGGAGTATAGTGAATACTGTTAGAGATCTATTGGATCCTCACTGGGCTTATTTTATATACGCTCACTCTCTATTATTGCATGCTTACAGGTGTTCTTTCGCAAGACTATGGGTACGTGCCTCCTAAAGAGGAAAATGTGGAAAATGTACCTTACGTGGATGAGTCTTATGTTCCGGAGTCTTATCCTTGATGTTGTATTATTTTACTATCTTGTATATTATCTAGTTGACTTTTATATGCTTTGTAGTTCATAATATAAAAGATGTTGAAAAGATAACGAATTAGTTGATGCTATCTTAGTAGTCTTTCTTTTGTCTATGTATAGGTTGCTAGGTTGGATCAATATATTTTTGCAATGTATATTAAGGTTCATGTATTATGTTGGAATGGAGGCGTATAACAAAGAATGATTATGGTGTAATATGGTTATGTTGTATGTTGTTATTTTATTGAGGAGTTGTTTATTGTATGGTTTAAGGAGTTGATGTATGATGTTCTAATGAGGTTGGTTTAGAGTCTCGGTATCTTATTTACTGTCGTTATACCGTCAAAATTCCGTTGCGTCCTGACTGATCGTAGGTGGGGTCGAGTTGGGGCGTGACAACAAATGTATGCCCAAATTGAGAACAAATTTCACAAGTATTTAGAATAGGGGGTTGGATTGTTTCATTAAAAGCCCATTGATTGGATGAATCATTAAAATGGTTCATATTTCCCTAGCAACGGCGCCAAAAACTTGGTGTGTTCAAACGGTGCGTTATAATTAGGTGCAAAATGACCAAGTTCTAATAACCCGCAAGTGCACGGATCTTCGTAGTGTAGTGTGCTCTGAGTGCGGAGTCGAATTTCACAATGAGGCTTCTAAGTTAGTTCAGTTGAATAAGTGTGAGTGAAAGTGTTCTAAATCAGTGTTATAAATTTAAAGACATACAGATTGGTTGGGTTTGATAAAAGAAAAGAAAAACTAAGTTAACTAATCTAAAGTTAGAGTTGGAAGTGTAAATAGGGGTAGGTTTTCTTAAAACTCGGATTAATATTAAGGCAGTTAATCTAGGCTCGGAAATAGGATTCTCTAATTCTATGCAAGAGGTTAAACTACAAGCATTAACCTCGTCAATTATCTTAGTCTATTAAAATCTCGATTACTACTTTGATGTAGGTGCCGTTTTATCCTTCATATGGATCTGTCCTTGCAACCTGGTGTAAACAGTCTGTTTCAACTAAGTAATTAACATCTCCTTACTAATCTAGAAACTATGGTCTACTTAAAAGCGTTACCTATAGTCTCTTGGAATCTTTAAGGTTGTCAAGCTATTGATTCACTATTAAAGCATGGATATATGACACGAAAATAAAGCAATCATATCATCTCCTTAAAAGCATTATGTATGAAAGGCAATACTTAATTAAAACAAGTCATATATTGCATATGAATTAAATCAGTCCAAATCATGAAGACCGATAAATTAAAAGACCATTCAATATATAATCAAAATCACGAATTAAAATGGGCATTATAACGACATTCAAATATAAAAGAGATTAAAGAGATGCTTGCCCATAAATGAAGTCGAGGTCCGAGGTCGGAGTCCCGAGTACAGCTACGAGATTTCTTCATTTTCCCATGCCTTAAAAATTTGTGCATTACCTCCGCTGTATTTTCCCCTAACTACTAACTATTTATACTACATATTTAAACTACCCTAAGCTAACACTAAAAAAACAATTAAAAATAATTAAAATATAAATCTTAAATTAATTTCTATATATTTCCGTTGGGGGTATTTATAGGCCTGGAATCAGGGGCATGCTCGAGCGCCTAGTATGCGCGCTCGAGCGTGACTTTTTTCGGTCTGTTGAATGCTTACCACGTGGTGCTTCCAGAAGACTCTAGAAGGTGCAGATGGACTCTCGAAAGCCCAGGAAGGCGCGCTTGAGGGCCCTTCTGCTCGTCGAATTGCTTTGCGCCACTTGGTACTTCTAGAAGACGATGGAAGGTTCATAGGGGGCGCTCGAGCGCCCATCTGCTAACCTTTTTGGCTCCGATTTTTGACTTTGACTGAGACGTTGACCGAGGAGTTTCCCGGCCTTTTTCACTGTTTTAACCTTTCAAATGATGGATTTTGGCTAAAATCATGCTGCACGCAGGGCAAAGTCCTGCGTTTTGATTAGAAAGTCATTTCTACTCGAAATATTGGTACGGTTTGTCAAAAACGGACATAGGTCATTATTTGCACTTGATCTGGCCAAATTCTTCTTCTACGAGCATTGATTCCGATTCTCGAGCCTTTGCCATCGTACAATTCTTGACTTGCATTTTGCTGTTCTAAGTCTATTTTCTTCACTTTTAAGGATCAACCTACATTGTATCAAAAGTGTATTAAGTATTGCATTTATTCAACAAGTTAAGATGCAATTGTAGGCAAATACAGTGGTTTGAGTGGTGCAAATATCGTCATATCATAGTCTATTGAAGGAATTTCTTGGGTATTTTCCATCGAGGTTCCAGAGTGAACCTGACGATTGGAAAACCGAGTTTTGGATCAACAAAGTGGAGAAAATATTTGACCCCCTCTGTTATACGGATGAGAGGAAGGTCACCTTTGCAATTTATCTACTTGACGATGAAGCTGAGGAATGGTGGCGTACGGTGAGATCTGATTGGGAGGCACAGGGTACTCCCTATGTCTAGGATACTTTTCTTAGGGCGTTTCGGGCCAAGTATATTCCGAGGATTACGCATGAACGTAGGGAGGCAGAGTTCACATCTCTGATTCAGGGTAGTTCCACAGTGGCCCAGTATGAGGCCAACTTTACCAGGTTGTCCTGGTATGCACCGGAGTTTGTGGCAGATTAGGAACAAAAGACTCGGAGGTTCATTTTGGGTCTAAGGCCTGAGATTCAAGATGCAATGACCTTGATACAGTACGATGAGTTTTCTGAGGCCTTTAATGCGGCTTCTAGGTTGGAGAAGAGGAAAGGGGAATAGGTTGTTTCTAGTTAGGCTAGCAAGAGGTCATATCAGCCTCAGAGTCAGCAGGTTAGTTATAGGCCTTCAGTGCAACAGGGTTCTTTTAGACCTCAGGGGCAACAGGGTTTCTTTAGGCCCCAGTTTTAACAGGGATCCTATCAGACGCAGTCACAGTATAGGTCAGCCCAGTTCAGGGTCAGTACAGGCCTAGTGTTGCAAGACCTCAGCAGCAGGCTGGTACATCTGCATATTCAGCTTCTAGTTCTTTAGGAGGCAGCATTAGTACTCCGTCACCGCACTGTACTTATTGTAAACGTAAGGGCCATTTGGAGGCCGACTGTCGGGTGAAGACGAGGACATGTTTGGGTTGCGGCAACAACTAACACAGGGTGAGGGATTGTCCTAAATATCATAGGTCTGAGGGTCGGCCAGTGACCCAGGGTTATTAGGGTAGACCTGCGGGTGGTGCACCTCAGCAGCAGCGGGTTCAGGCTCGGGCCTACGCAGTAGACTTGAAGGAAATACCTGAGGCAGCAGTGGTTATGGAATGTAACTTCCTTATACTCAATCAACTTATTAAAATATTGATTGATTCTGGTGCTACACATTCTTTCATTATGCCTACCTGTGTGCAACGTGTTAATATGCAACCTGAGAAGTTACCTTATGTGGTTGAGATTAGTACTTATTTGACTGATAAATATGTGACTGGCTTAGTATGTAAGGATTGTAAAATACATGTTAAGGGTCAGGATTTTCCTTCGGACCTTATTTTATTTCCCATCCGGGGGTATGATGTTATCTTAGTTATGGATTGGCTTGCCAAGTATGATGCTCAGTTAAACTGTAGAACAAAGGTAGTACGATTTCAGTTGCCAGAACAGCCAGTGGTTGAGGTAGTGGGGAATCGGGATACTAAGACAAGTTTCATTATCTCATCAACTAAAGCTGTTAAGCTGGTGAGTAAGGGGTGTTCAGGGTATCTAGCTTATTTGATCAATAAGTCATCTGATAAGCTAAAGTTGGAGGAGGTTCCGATAATTCGAGAATATCCCAATATATTTCCCGAGGAGTTGCCAAGATTGCCGCCAGAGAGAGATATTGAGTTTTTGATTAATCTAATTCCTGGTGCTCAACCTATTTCTAAATCAGTGTACCGGATGGCACTAGCTGAACTTAAAGAGCTAAAAACTCAATTGCAGGAGTTATTAGAAAAGGGTTTCATTCAACAGAGTTCTTCACCGTGGGGAGCACCCGTTTTAATTGTGAAGAAGAAAGATAGTACCTTGAGATTATGTATCGATTATCGTGGTTTAAATCAGGTGACCATCAAGAATAAGTATCATTTGCCACTAATTGATGAGTTGTTTGATCAACTTCAGGGAGCCAAAGTTTACTCTAAGTTTGACTTGAGGCAGGGGTATTATCAGCTTTGGATTTGTACGAAGGATGTTCCAAAGTCTGCTTTCAGGACTCGATACGAGCATTATGAATTTGTAATTATGCCCTTTGGACTATCTAATGCACCGACATCATTCATGGATCTTATACATCGAGTCTTTCAGCCGTACTTGGACCAGTTCGTGGTAATATTTATTGATGATATCTTGGGATATTCTAAGATTGAATTGGAGCACGAGCAACATCTACGACTTGTCCTACAAAAGCTTCAGGAGCATCAGTTGTTTGCGAAGTTTAGCAAATGTCAATTCTGGCTACAACAGATATCTTTTCTTGGCCATGTGATTACACAGAATGGTATTTCAGTAGATCTTACTAAGACTGAAGTGGTGATGTCTTGGAAAAGGCCAGAGAATATTTCGGAGGTTTGCAGCTTCCTTGGTTTGGCGGGTTATTACCGCAGGTTTGTGAAAGACTTTTCTAAAATTATAGGGCCACTTTCTAAATTAACTCAGAAACGAACCAACTTTACTTAGGATGAGAAGTGTGAGAGTGGGTTTCAGGAGTTGAAAAAGAGATTGACTACCGCTCCAGTGCTTGCTCTACTAGAGGGAACCGATAATATGGTCATCTATAGCAATGCATCTAATAAAGGCTTGGGTTGCGTACTTATGCAGAATGGTCGGGTTATTGCCTATGCTTCTAGAAAGTTAAAACTGTATGAGGTAAACTATCTGACTCACGATCTTGAGTTGGCAG
Organism: Ehretia macrophylla; assembly: GCA_037974665.1. Lineage (NCBI taxonomy): Eukaryota > Viridiplantae > Streptophyta > Magnoliopsida > Boraginales > Ehretiaceae > Ehretia > Ehretia macrophylla. The sequence goes on along the minus strand of CM075771.1, from coordinate 59,301,080 downwards.
CAGTTGTATTCGCACTGAAAAAGTGGCGTTATTATCTGTGGGGCAGTAAGTTCGAGATTTTTACTGATCACAAAAGTCTGAAGTACTTGTTCTCACAGAAGGAGTTGAATATGCGTCAACGAAAGTGGATGGAACTTCTCAGAGATTATAATTGTTCTACCAATTATCTACCTAGAAAGGCAAATGTTGTAGTAGATGCTCTTAGCCGTAAGACGAGTGTTGCTTGCTTGGCTATTAAGAAATAGGAAATACTTGAGGAAGTTAGTTATTGGAGACCGGAATTGACTCAGGTTAGGGTGATGTGTCCACATCTCTGTATTCAACCTTTATTGTTGTCTCAAATTAGAGAAGCTCAACAACTTGATGCAAAACTTCAGAAGATCAAGGATCAGATCACGGATGAGCAGTCTGACTTTAAATTACATGAGGATGGTATTCTTTAGTTTCAAAACAGGGTGTGTGTTCCCGATGAACCGGGTTTGAGGAAACGTATTCTGGAGGAGGCTCATAATTCTAAGTACACCATTCATCCCGGTGGAAACAAGCTGTACCGGGATTTGAAACAACATTGCTGGTGGCACAACATGAAAAAGGAGGTTGCTCAGTTTATATTCAGATGTTTGACTTGTCAGCAGGTGAAGGCCGAGCATCAACGACCCGTAGGGTTATTTCAACTGTTGGCAATACCATAGTAGAAATAGGAATACATTACGATGGACTTCGTCACTAGTTTGCCTAGAACACCGAGAGGTAACGATGTGGTTTGGGTTATTGTGGACCGTTTGACGAAGACAGCTCATTTTATTCCGATGAGGATGGGAGATGAAGTTGCAAATTTGGTAGATCTTTATTTGGATCAGATTGTTAAACTTCAAGAGTTATGCTGATAAGCGCCATCGGGATTTGGAGTTTGTAGTCGGGGATCGAGTTTTCTTGAAATTGTCTCATCGTAAAGGGTTTGCTCGTTATGGTAGAGGTGGTAAGCTAAGTTCGACGTTTGCAGGGTCGTTTGAGATTACCGGCAGAGTTGGCAAGTTGGCGTATCGGTTGGCTTTACTGGAGAACTTCTCTAATGTTCACGATGTCTTCCACGTGTCTAATTTGCAGAAGTATTATCTAGATCATTCTCATATTCTAGAGCCAGAGTCGTTACAGCTTCATGAGAATTTGACTTATGATGAGCGGCCGATTCGCATTCTTGATCAGATAGAGCGGGGGTTGAGGTCGAAGAAAATTCTGATTGTCAAAGTATTATGGAAACATCACGGGATTGAAGAAGCTACTTGGGAAAGAAGGGATTAGATTCAACAACAATACCCAGACTTATTCCGAGCAGCAACTAAGAATTTCGAGGATAAAATTTCTTTAAGAGGGGGAGAATGTGAAACCCCAGATTTCATCTATACGTGAAATTGCATGTTTTGACTTGTATATATGTTATTTGAGTTAGAATGCGCTAATTTTGTGATTTTGATTCCTATTACATGCTATGTGAGCATTCATGAAATTTTTATAAAAATCGGCATTGAAAATTTTATCGTCGAGTTTTATGAATAGTATTTTTGAAACACGTCGGCTAAAATTTTGAAACTGGTCTTTTTAGTGTTTGAAAACCTAGTCCTCAGATATTAATAGACCCGTGTTTGATTAATTTTTTTTAAAAATCGGATTAGGAATTTAAAAGGCTTTTACAACTTCTTTTGAAAAAATTGAGTTTTTACCCGAGTGGTGTGTATGTGTATGCATATGAAAATTGTTGTCACCTAAATTTAGTCTACTAAATTTAGTAAATATAGTAGTTTACTTGTTTTGAGCAAAATAGTCTAAAAATACAAATTAAAAGACTAGTTAATCAACTTTGACTTAGCCTATTTTATTTGACTTAGCATATATATATACATAATACATACATTATACAATAAAACAAAATTCAAAACACACTCAAATCTCACTCATATGGCCAAAACTCCATAGGCAAGAAAGAGAAGTTTTTCACTTAGTTTTCAAAGCAAAGTTTTCATAGAAAGCTCATTTGAATTCCAAATCTTTTCATTTCGAGTTAGATTCTGCTTGTTGGGTATCCATTGCACGCATTCCTAGCCTTATTTTGGATCAAAGGTAAGAGAAAAATTCTAGATCTAAAAATGATGTTCTTTGTCAATTTCATATAACTGCATTTTTATCCAATATTTTGTTGAATTGTCTTTAGATTATTGCTCAGTAGTTTCCAATGTTCATTTATATGTATTTATAGCTGTTTTGAATAGTAGTAGTATGTATTTCTATTTTTCAGGTATTAAAATTGGTTTATTGGTTCGTTGTTGAATTATTGTTGTTGTAGTGGTTGGAATTGATTGGTTGTTGCTTCTAAAAGTTTGTTAATTATTGTGTAGTAATGTTGTAATACCAAATTTTTGATTTGAATGTCCTAACAAAAGTTCAAAAAATTCAGCCTTGTTGCATTGCCAAAATAGGGTTGTTGGACTTGTTTTGGATGGCTTTTGGTTGGTTTCCGAGGGGGGCTAGTGTAGTTGCATGTGTGGTTGAGTGATAAAAAGTGGTTTGGTGGTTGTCGGATTTCTAGATTGTAAGTTATGAATGTTGGAAGTTTGTGTAGTCTTTCTTTAATATGTTGAAATGTTGTCCTTGGTTGTTTGTGTAGTAATTGAGTTGTTGATTCTTAGGTTGTTGTTGATTGGGTTCAGAATTGAATGTATGTTCTAATGCATGATAAGTTGGGTGGCCTACTTTGTCATTTAACTTAGTTGTTTAGTTGTTTAATTGATGTTATGTTATTTTGAAATATTGTTAACTGATTGATGATTGTTGTGTACTGGAAGACAACCTACTTTGTTGTCTTCTCAGAAAATGAAATGTTTAATATTATTGTTGTGAGTCATGATAGTGTGTGCCACCTCTCGGGCAGTGTTGGGCTGTCAGGTTGAAAACGATATGACTATCATGTGCTATCCCCTATCTCGCATGGGCGGAGATGCCATGGAGTGTGGGTCTAGAATGAGGTACTTTCGGAATGTATCAATGGGCGTATGTGGTTAATTGTGATCGTGATGGTGTATGAAGCTACATCAACTAGAGTATCCTTTCAAAATTGAATGATTATTTATGTGATTGAATTGAAACGTTGAGTTAATGAAGTTTATTGTTATTGTTGCTCATAGGATGATTTCCCAAAGGGTAAAGTAAATGTTTTCAAAAGATCTTTCAAATCCTCACTGAGCTTTGTTATATATGAGTTCACCCTCATTCTTTTATTGCCATCATGTGTAATTGAGCCAGACTTTGGGTACGTTCCTCAAGAAGCTGAGAATGTACCTTATGTTGACGAGTCTTATGTGCCCGAGTCCTATCCTTGGCTTTTTTCTTTTTTGGCCTTTGGTTCAATGTTCAATTGTGTAATGACATTAAAAGGCTCAATAATGCTGATTTAATAGCTAAGAATGTAACGTCAGATTTGAACAATATGTTCAGCTAGTGCACGTTTTTCATTGCTTTTATGGTGAATTATTGATGACTTTATGATGAAATTTTTTTGTTAAGATATTAAGCCTCCTCTCCTTCTATAAATACCAAATGGAGTCAAGAAGCTTTACACACAATTCAAATTTTTCTTGCATATAACTAGTTTCTTTTCCCTCAACTATCGAGAGAGTTTTGACACTGCTAGTTCGCAGGCTTCGTGATTTGTAGTGCTGCTATTATGAAGGTTCAACTGTTATAACATGGGAGGTTTCACTTGGAAGATGCTCAACATTGGTAACAGAGCGACAAACCTTAAGGATATCGAGTCTAACTCGAGCATCGGTTTCGCATTTTATTTTTTGTAATACATAATTTGCTCTTATTTAATTTTAGTCTATCATATATTTTTTTGTCTTTTATTTTTATTAATTTACGTGTTCCATTATAATGTTAACGTCCAACTCAAAGTTAACTGTTATTCAACCAATAAATTTTCTAAAGGTTTATCACATTATATCTAGTTTATATTCTAGGATTATCTTCTATTAGAACCAGTTTCTAATCAAAAATAATTTTTGGATATTTATTTTATTTTTACTTTTACATTGAAGTTATTTCTTGTCTGAATCATTTCTTTTAGGGATAACGTCAGTTTACATTCTTGTGTGTTAATTTTTTGTGTATTATTTTCTGAATTTAGTTTTCTATAGAACCAACTTCAATATAAATCTTATGTGCTCTTTACTTTGAATATAATATCTTAGGTGTCTTATTGTTTGAATTTTGAACAAAAAAAATGGAAGAATCTTTTGTCAAAACTAGTTTTAGAATCAAATTTTATTACGAGTTTGAGAAATTAGTTCTAATAGTTAATTTCTTTTGAAATATTTCGTTATGTCTGGGACTAAGTACAACCTTTCCAATTATCTTGGACTTAATGTAAAAGAAATTCTAATATCATGGCTATAAGAACTGGACACATGAACTTTGGACAGTCTTTCGGACCTAATGAACAAACTGTACATTTGACTGGAAGTGGATCAAATGGTAGATTTGGGAATGAGAATGTTTCGTTGACTATACCAGTTGTGACTATGGCATCAGCCATACCTTTTGTTGCTTCCGCTCCTATTGGACATGGAAATAAGCCTGAGAAGTTCAATGGAAGGGACTTTAAGAGGTGGTAGCACAAGATGCTCTTCTACTTGACCACGTTGAGCCTTGTTAGGTTCTTGAAGGAGGACGCACCAAACTTGGGTGATTATCCATATACGTAGACTGTAGCTACGGTAGATGCTTGAAGACATATAGGGGACGTTTGGTTCGTGGATTAGTTTTTTATTCCTAGGAATCACATTCCTGAGAATGTGATTCTCAGGATTGTGATTCCCAGGAATGTTGTAAAATCTGTTTGGTATACCAAAAATATTTCTGGGAATATTTTCTCAAATTCTTGGAAATATTATAATATTGTGTTTGGTTTGCACTTGATATTCCCGGAAATCTTGATTAGTTTTTCAAAAATATCCATAACTAAAAAAATAACTCCAATATCATATTCAATACATTTTTTTCTTGTATCTGCACAATTAACTTATTAATGATGTCACAAATATTTATCATTGAAAAAAAAAATACCAGTTAACAATAAATTAAACAAAAAAGTAGGAATATACCATATTGACGTATCGAAGACAATAAAAATTTTGGCCTTGAATAATTACTCATAATAGGTATTGAGATTATTTTTTTTTATGTAATGAACTAACTTATAAGTTATATGTAGCTTTGATTTGGAATCTGCTTATTAAAATAATAAACATGGAGGATTGATTTTCTATATGTTCTCAGTATTGTTTTGTAAAGCATTTTCTTGAGTAAACTTTCCCAGAATTTGGAAGAAGCTTGAGCCATTAATCAAAAGAGATAGTGACTGATGTTTTATACTTTATAACTTTTATAACAAAATTAAAGCTTTGGAATGATCCCTTGTAATTGGTAACACAAAGAGAAAAAAAATGGCGTATAGAGGAATGCAAGTCATTAATCATATCTATTGTTGTTTCAAAGTGAAAAATTACTGTATCCATACTTTCTGCAATGTATGCATTGAAACAAATTAAAAAAGATACTACAAAGAACAGACAAAAATAAGGATCATCAATAACTATTATAATAGCAAAAGGTTAATTCATTTATTTATCACAAACTTTTTAAATTTTTTGAAATAAAGACAGAGTAATCTCAACAAAAATATAATTTTAGAGAAGATATGCTTTTTAATAGAGTAGAAAAAACGACGCTCAAGAACTGAATATATATATATATATTTGAGTCAGAAAATGAAATTCCATACTCATTAGAAATTCCCAACCCATTTCTTAACGAATTTTAGCTAGTGCTTGTCGCGTTGAAGGTGTTGATGCTACAATATCATTGGGCCTTTTTGGGTTTCCACAACTGCTTCTTTTGGCATTGGCACCTCATGATTTCTTGAAATCTCAATGCCTTTTATATTGGCCTGGTCATCTGCAGCACCTTCCTTTCGCGACATTGGTATCTCGTGAGGTGAGAAGATGATGATGTTTGATGGATGTCCTAGGTCAAATAACGATTGTATCAAAGAAAATAGGAAAAAAATATTTTAGTTAGGGTGTTTTTATCTTTTTATGTTCTCCAAATTATTCCCACAACTGAGGAATAACATATTCTCACCCCCTGACATGGGAATAAATTTTTGGCTAAAACATGGGAATAAAGGATTCCCAGGAATCCAATATTCCCAGGAATAATTTTTTAATTCACGAACCAAACATGGAAATGTTACATTCCTAACTCTTTATTCACAGGAATCTATTTATAATCTGCTAACCAAACGCCCCAATAGGCTTTCTTTACAAGAACTATATCCTCAATGGGCTAGATAATTCGTTTGTAACGTTTATAACCCAATTGCAATAACAAAGGCGCTATGGGAGTCTTTGGATAAGAAGTAAAAGACCGAAGATGCTGGCAGGAAAAACTACATGGTAGGAAGATTTCTTGACTTCAAGATGGTAGACTCCAAAACAATGATGAGTCAAGTTCAAGAGTATTAGCTTATTCGCCATGAGGTTCATGCAAATGGTATGTATATGAATGAGCTGCTTCAGGTAGCATCCTTGATAGATAAGTTACCACCCGATTGGAAGGACGTCAAAAATTACTTGAAGCACAAGAGGAAGGATATGACTCTGGAAGACTTGATCGTGAGATTGAGGATAAAGGAAGACAATCGTTATTCTAAGAAGAGGGCAAGACTTCTACCATTGGAGTCAATGGCAAATGTGGTTGAGCATGGTCCAAACAATAAGAAGAGAAAGTTCACTAGCCAAGAGAAGAGTGGAATTGAGAAGAAGAAGTAGTCTAGTTGATTTACTAGAAACTGTTATATATGTGATAAGCAGGGGCACAAGGTAAGCTCCACAAGAACTAAAACAATCCGAAGAAGAGAAAAGCTATGGCAAATGCAGTGGATGACTGGGTGATGATATGTCTGACATCAACTTGTCAGTAATGGAGTCAGAATTCAAGCTAGTTGGGAATCTGAAGCAGTGGTGGATAGATACAGGGGCCACTCGATATGTTTATTCTCATAGGAGAATGTTCACCACCTATTAGAAAGTTGATGAAACCCTCTACATGGGAAAATCCTCTACATCGAAGGTAGAAGGGACATGAAAAGTGATCCTAAAGATGACTTCAGGAAAGGAACTAACATTCAACAACGTGTTATATATCCTAAACATCTGAAAGAATTTGGTCTCCAGATCTTTGTTGAGTAAGAACGGATGTAAGTTAGTGTTTGAGTCTAATAGGTTTGTTTTGACAAAAAGTGGAATATTTATGGGTAAGGGTTACCTTAGCGATGACTTATTTAAATTAAGTATAATGGCCCTTACCTTATCTATTGTATCAACTGGCAAGCCAATTAACAAACCTTTGATTAATAAGAATAAGTCAATTTTTTATGCCTTGGGTTCTCTTAATTTATGGCACGATAGATTAGGACATTTGAATTTTAATTCATTTCATAGATTGGTCAATTTAGGTCTATTACCTAAAGTTGATTTTAATTTGAATAAAAAATGTGAAATATGCACAAAGTCAAAACTAACTAGAAACCTTTAGAAATAATTCATAGTGATGTTTGTAACTTAAAATTGATGCAAACTAGAGGCGGAAAAAAGTATCTTATTACTTTTATAGATAGCACACGATTTTGTTATGTTTATTTACTTAGAAGTAAAGATCAAGCTTTAAAAGTATTTAAACTATACAAAAATGAGATAGAAAATCAATTCGAAAAAAAGATTAAAGTGTTGAGAAGTGATAGAGATGGGAGAGGGAGGGAGGGAATATGTATATCCATTTGAGCGATATTGTGCTGAACATGAAATTATTCATCAAATGATAACTTCTTACTTATCTCAACAAAATGGTATTGCACAGTGCAAAAATCAGACTTTAAAAGAAATAATAAACGCCTTGCGAGGTTACCTCAGAATTTGTAAGGGAGGGAGGGGAGAGGGAGCAGTCTTAACTGCAAATCATATTCTAAATAAGGTACGCCACAAGAAATTAAGCAAAATATCTTGTTAATTGTGAAATGGTCGACCACCCTCCTACAAATACTTGAGAATGTAGGGGTATTTAGCTAAAGTAGGAGTTCCAGTTCCTAAAATGATCAAGATAGGTCCAAAGACTGTGGACTGCATCTTTATTAGATATGCACACAATAGTGTTGCATATAGATTTTTCTTATGTATAAGTTAGAGATAACTGATATACATGTGAATAGAGTTATTGAATTAAGGAATGCAAATTTTTTCAAAGAAAAATTTCCTTATAAAGACACACAAGAACCAAGTTCTTCTAAAAGAACACATGATGAGAATCATGATCAAGATATAGATGAAGAGGCTATACCTAAGGACAATGAAGATGAACCAAGATGTAGCAAGAGAGCTAGAACGTCTAAGTCTTTTGGTCCTGGCTTTTTAACATATTTGTTAGAAAATGAACCTCGTACTATCAATGAGGTTATGACAACCTCTGAAGCTCTTTTATGGAGGGAAGCTATCAATAGTGAGATTGAATCCATCCTACAAAATCATATTTGAGAACTGGTGGATCTTCTTTTTAGAAATAAACACCTAAAGTGTAAATGAATTTTTAAGAGGAAGATGAATGAAGATGGATCAACTGATAAATACAAGGCTAGACTTGTAATTAAAGGATATAAGCAAAAAGAAGACCTTGATTATTTTGACACATACTCACTAGTTATGAAAATTACATCCATTTGGATGTTGATAGCTATTGCAGCTATTAATAACTTAGATATACATCAAATAGATATAACAATAGTCTTCTTAGATTGAAATTTAGATGAGGAAATCTACATGAAGCAACCTGAGGGGATTGTAGTTCCAGGGAAAGAGAATAAGGTCTATAAGGCTTATAAAATCCCTTTACGGATTAAAACAAATACCTAAACAATAACATCAGAAATTTGATAAAGTCATGATGACAAATGCCTTTAAAATTAACGAGTTTGACAAGTGTGTATATGCGAAACACACGGGTGAACAATATATCATTGTTTGTTTTTATGTTGATGACATGCTAATCATTGGAAGCAATACTAATGTCATAAAGACAACCAAAAGAATTCTATCCAGTAACTTCGATATGAAGGATATGGGTATGGCAGATGTGATTCTGGGTACTAAGATCACCAGAACATTTGATCGACTAGTTTTGTCCCAGTCTCACTATATAGAGAAGATATTAGACAAGTTTAATAAAAATGATGATAGTTTAGTGAGGACACCTATAGATATAAACGTCCATCTTCCGAAAATTCTAGTAAAGGAATATCTCAACTAGAATATTTACAAATTATTGGTAGTCTAATGTATACTATGAATTGCACGAGGCTTGATATAACATTGCAAACTGAGCAAATACACTAGCAATCCAGGGCAAGACCATTGGATAACTATTGTAAGAGTTCTAAGGTACCTTAAATATACTTTGAACTATGAGCTGCACTGTACAAGATATCCAACTGTACTTGAAAGGTATAGCAATGCAAATTGGATATCCAATATTAGAGACTCAAAATCCACTAATGGAGACATCTTTACCTTAGGAGGTGCAACTGTCTCTTGGAAATCTACTAAGCAAAGGTGTATAGTCAAATCCACGATGGAGTCTGAGTTTATAGCATTGGATAAAGCTACAGAAGAAGCAAAGTGGCTTCGACATTTCTTAGAGGATATTCCAAGTTGACGAAACATGTGACGGCTATCTGCATACACTGCGATATTCAATCAGCGATTGGAAGACCACATAGTAATATGTATAACGGTAAGTCTAGATATATTCGTCGTAGACATAATTTTGTTAAACAATTACTCTCTAGTGTGGTTATCTCAATTGGATATGTAAAGTCAAAAGATAATATTGCAGATCCATTTACAAAAAGACTTGAATAGAGACAAGTACATAAATCATTAAGTGGAATAGGTCTTAAGCCTATTTATGAAGAGTTATCATTATGGTAAACCCTATCTTGCTGACAGGATATTCTTAGATTTAGGTTCAAAGGAAAAAAATTGAATTATGTATAACTCAATAGGAGTACTATGGGGGTATCACTCCCACTTATTCCTATGATGAACAAACATTGTTGCTTGTATACGATATATGTTAAGTTATGCTTTTAATAATTCTTATATCTTAAAAAAATCAAGTGGGGGTGTTACAGGAATACTCGTAATAAGTAATCAACTATGTAAGTAGAGAGTGGGTCACACCTATGGGAATTTAAGGTTGAATCCCCAAAGAGTACTCATCATGAATACTGAGGAATTATTAAGAGCCAAAATGAACACAACCATGAGAATTGAACTGTGTCCAGAAAGGTATTGTGTGAGCTCTATTGTCTTGGTTTACAACAAAGCCGAATAGTTTAAGACATCACGTTCACTGGTTAACAAGTAAATCTAATAGTTCTCACTAAGAAAGGTTCAAAGCCAAAAGTCACTTATCCCGATGCTGTATTTTCTATTAAACTCTCTCGTGTGTGCAACTTACTAAATTCTGGCCAGTTAACCTCCATTCATGTAGGGAAATGTTAAAATAATTGAGTTTGACATGTTTTATCGCAACACTTTCAGCTTTAAATTTAAGTGGCTTCCATAAGTCAAAACAAATGGAACTTGATACGTGCGCATTCCTCGTTCCGAGTAGATGAATGTAGAATATTTACATGTCAAAATTGGACAAGTGGTAAATGAAAAATTAATGGTCAGCTTGACTTTATTTTATCGATTTACTAAAGAAATTGATTTCTCATTTACATAGAAAGAACATGAAAAAAAATGTATAGGCCTCAAATGCTCAATGATCAGATTAAACGCTCAACATTCAGATTTGAATATAAGGAATAAAGAGATGATGCTCAATGTTGCTCAACATTGCAGAATTTGAATGCACTAAAAAGTTCATATTACAAATATGTATTGAAGGCATTATGAATGTGCATTGAAAGCATTATGAATGTGTGGCCTACGTGAGAAAAAATTTTGCCGCTTGGCGTTTTTGTTTTTTGGCCTTTGGTTCAATATTCAATTGTGTGATGCATATTAAAAGGCTTAATAATGCTAATTTAAGAGCTGAGAATGCAAAGTCCGATTTGAACAATGCTTAACTGATGCACGTTTTTCATTGTTTTTATGATAAATTAGTGTTGCCTTTTTTATGAAAATTGTTTGGTCAGATATTAAGCCTCATCTCCTCCTACCTATAAATACCAAATGGAGTCAAAAAGCTTTACACACCGTTCAGATCTTTTTTTTTCCAAAATTCTTGCATAGAGCTAGTTTCTTTTCCCTTAGTTGTCGAGAGAGTTTTGACACTGCTAATTCACAGGCTTCGTGATTTGTAGTACTACTATTATGAAGGTTCCATCGTTATATACTCGGAGGTTTCCCTTGGAAGATGTTCAACACTGGTAATAGAGCAATAAACCTTAAGAATATCAAGTCTACCTCAAGCCTTAGTTTGGCATTCTAATTTTTGTAATTTGCTCTTATTTAGTTCCAATCTATTATATATTCTTTTTGTCTTTTATTTTATTATTTTATGTGTTCCACTATAATGTTAACGTTCAACTCAAAGTTAACTGTTATAGGAGCACATGGAAATTGGTACTCTTCCATGAATAAGAGGAAAAGGGCATCAACAAGTAAAAACAAATTGTGAAAAGACTGACATCATCTTATAGGTTTTTCTTGTAAGTGATGCATGTTATGCACATTTGTGTGTTCGGGTTGCTAACTCAACGATAGAGTGGAGGAGATGCAAGCTCTACATTTTTCTTTAAATATGCTAAAGGCCATGTTGCTCGTAATGCCATCAATAAAATCTGCAATCCTGATAGTGTGATGTTGGAGTCTGATGATGATATTGGTAGAGAAGTTGCTCGTTACTTCAAGTACTTGTTTGGTGATGTTGATCAGAATGTTGTGAAGTGTTTAGCTGATAATCTTCAATGTCTCCATCCTCCAAATCTGTCACAGACTTCAATTGAGGATATTGGCAAACCAATGACAGTAGTAGAAATTAAAAATGCCCTGTTTTCGATTAACAGTAGCAAATGCCCAGGCCCTGACGAGGTTACTTCTCAGTTCTACAAGTCAGCTTGGGAAATTGTTGGGTATGATATTAGATAGGCCATTCAATCTTTTTTTCATTTGGGTAAGATGTTCAAAAAGATTAATTCGACAAGCACTTCGTTGATCCCTAAAGTTCAGAATCCCACCTCGATGCAGGACTTTCATCCTATTTCGTGCTGTAATACTATATATAAAAGTATTAAAAAAAATTTGGCTAACAGACTTCAAATCTATTTAGGGGATGTGGTGTCGCCTAATCAGTTTGCCTTCATTAAGGGGATAACTATTACAAAGAATGTATTGATTGCACAAGAATTGATGAGGGGTTATGGTAGGAAGAATATTGGCCCAAGGTGCACTATAAAGGATGACTTAAGGAAAGCCTCTGATATGCTCGATTGGAATTTCATTCTGGCAGCACTGGAAGCCTATAACTTCCCAACTAATTTTATTGAACAGATTCGAGTTGCGTTACGACTCCCTCATTCTCTATTGCGGTTAATGGTGGCCTTTATGGTTATTTTGGATATGTCAGAGGACTGAGGCAAGGGGACCCTATTTTCCCATATCTCTTTGTTCTTGGTCTTCAAATCCTCACTCTTATCCTTGATAAAGTTGCAAAGCGTACGGACTTTAAATTCCATCCAAAATATAAGTGACTCAATTTGAATCATCTTTGTTTTGCTGATGATTTGCTTATTTTTTCTAAGACAGATATCACATCACTGTCCATCATTAAGGAGGGGCTTGGGTTGTTCGAATCTCTCTCGGGGTTACATGTCAGTAGTGAGAAGAGTAATATTTTTCTGGGCGGATGCAATAAAAATCTTTGTTCTAGAATTCTTGAGGTATTAGATTATATGCCTGGGACTTTACCTGTGAGATATTTGGGTATTCCCTTGATTCCAGGAGTGTGGTAGATAAAATTGTTTATAGAATTGAAGGGTGGGCTCTCAAATGGCTCTTATTTGCTAGGAGGAAACAACTTATAATTTATACGCTTGCTAATTTGCATGCTTATTGGGCTCATATGATGATTCTTCCAGCTGCTGTTATTAAAGAGATTGATAAAAAAAATTATGCTTTCCTCTGGCCTGGCATTGAAGGAAATGGCAGAAAGGCGAGGGTTACGTGAAGTGTTGTTTGTAAACCGTATAGTGAAGGAGGACTTGGTATCAAAGATCAAGTTGAGTCAAATTGTGCTTCTGTTATGTTGTGGTAGATTCTTACTAAACATGATTCTATATGGGTACACCCACATTCTATATGGGTTCGCTGGGTGTATGCTTACCAAATCAGGAATAGAGGTTTGTGGGATATTAAAATTCCTCGTGATCCTGCTTTGTATTGGCGGATGTTGCAGAAGCTTAGACTTGATATCTACAAAATTGGTTGTGGGTTTGATACTCATATGTTGACTGATTTTTGGCATCCTTTGGGAATCTTGCAAGATGTCTTTGGAGTTCCAACTATACTTAATGCAAGGGGATTATTGGATGAAAAAGTTTCTAACTACATTGTGGACAACTTTTGGTTGTGGCCTGATAGGCACATTTTTCGTATTATTGATCAACACATTGGATTGATCAATCCTAACTGCTCTGTTCTTGATTCTGTATTGTGGCTTGGAGATGCTAAGGGATTGTTTACTTCTAATTCTGCCTGGAGTATTCTTCAGAAGAGAGCCTCGACTAATTCTTGGGCTCATGTGGTTTGGCTTAAACCGTCCATTCCTAAATATTCCTTCAATTGTTGGCTTACTTGGTTGGACCGTAATCCTACTAAGTACAAGATGTTGGATTGGGGTTTGCAAACTGGCCCTTTATGTGTGTTTTGTCGTGGTTGTGTGGAAAGTAGGGGTCACCTCTACTTCGAATGTCTATTCACCCATAGACTGTAGATCAAATGAATGTGTACTTCTAAGGTCCCGTTTGACTTGTTCAAATGGAGTCACCTTTCTCAATAGATGGTACAGAATTGTGAAAATGTCTTCCTCAAAGCAGTGTCAATGAAACTGCTTTTGGGAGCATTGGTGTTCCATATTTGGGCTGAAAGAAACTGAAGAATTCATGGTAGAAAGGTGAATTCAGATGACCAACTTTTTCAACTTATTAGTTTTAATGTAAAGAACAAAATTTATACATGTAAGAAGTTTAAAAATAGTTCTATTAACACGTCCATTTGTAGAGCTTGGGATGTGGGAGGATTTGTTGTGGTTTTGGTTACTGACGAGGGATTCCCGAGCTGAGATGAGCTGACCATTCCGAGCTGAGACGGGCTAATCCACGCTCCGTTACCAGCACATTCAGCTCAATGTCCAATCTAGATGACTGACCCGATCCCGTTAACCCCGACCTCAGTTCCAGCTGTTCCGATGGGACATAAAGCACTGATGGGACATAAAGCTGCATCGCATTAAATGCTGTCAGACCCGAACTTAGTATAAATAGGGCTCCACCCCCTTCATTTAGAGGGGATCTCGCTATTAAATGCTCTCAGCTACTTTGCCAGCTCGGACATACTAATCATTCACACGTTTGAGGGGAAAATCCGGGTCGTCACCCCGCCTTTTCCTTCATTTCCTTGTGCAGGTCTGATAGCCGACCAGGAAAGTACAGCTCGAAGGCCAACCTGAAAAGTCCAGCTCGACGAAAGCAGCACCCAAATTCAACTGTGAGATTTTCAACCTCGACAGTTTGGCGCCGTCTGTGGGGATCGACGAGTTCTTTTATAACTCTCTTCGCCACTCATTGAGAAACCATCATGGTGCAAGCTAGAAGTCACAACATACCGGTAGAGGACTCACCCAACCTGGAAGGGGACCTCGAAACCACGCAGGCGCCCAGCCAAAACCTAACCCAAGTCGACGTTGGGACGAGCCAACGTATACACCTAGCCACTCAAACCAACCCCGCAGCAGAAGGAGACCCCAACTCCAGCCTTTCACCGGAGATAAGCATGGTGCTGAGGATGTTCAAAGAACTTAAGGAGCAGGTAGCCCGGCTAGCTGAGGGCCCCCTGGCCCCGCAAGAGGCTGTGCCGCGGCCAACGCGCCCGCAATTCCACATCCCAGAGTCTAGACGAAAGCGGACGCAGGACGAGGAGGGCTTCCTAGAGTCGATACCTAGATCCGACACGGCGAGAGGTAAAAGGGCGGCTCAAGCCGACCCCGAGCAGGCAAAGACAGCGGCTGCCATAGCCAAGGTCATCAACCAGCTCGGCGTAAGCCCACTCTCCCCCGAGGTACTGGCTACGCCTCTGCCCACGGGCAACCAAATGCCCAACCTGGCCGTTTACAACGGAGATGGAGACCCAGCCAACCACCTGCTCAATTTTGATCACCACATGACTCTGCATGACATGCCAGATCTCATGAAGGCGAAGACATTCCCGACCACCCTGGTTGGCAATGCCTTGGATTGGTTCTAAAAACTTCGTCCTGGTTCAATTGCAAGTTTTCACCAGCTGGCTGAGGCTTTCCTGTCCCGCTTCGCGGGGAGCCGCCGCGCCACCCGCCATACTTCTACATTGCTGCTGGTGAAGTAGCATAGAGGGGAAAGTTTGAGGGCTTACACGGCCAGATTCAATGAAGAGTCCTTCCGAATTCCCAACCTGAAGGACTCTATGGCCCTGATGGCTTACCAGAGCGGGCTCAGGTCGGGCCCCCTCACATTTTCCTTGGCAATCGACCCCGTAGATACTGTGTCCGAGCTGATGGTACGAGCAGAAGGGTGCATACACTCGGAGGAAATCCATCAGGCGAAAAAGGATGATGACAAGGAGAAGGAGGCTGGGAAGAAAGTAGAGGCCTCCCAAGCCCAACCTGGGGCCAAAGCCCAGAACGACCGAGGCAAACAGCCTCAGCAGCCGAAGCCGAACCCCCGGTTCACTATGTTCACTCTCTTTAACACCTCGAGGGAGCATATCCTGATGGAGATCCAGCACCAGAACCACCTGCCTCCAGCTCCGAGAATGAAAGGCCGACCCGAGAAGCGCAATAGGACTAAATATTGCCGCTACCACATGGACTACGGCCAAAGCACCGAAGAATGTAAAGACTTGAAACAGGATATTGAGGCACTGATAGCCCGAGGCCACCTCCGGAGGTATATAGATCCGCAGCCGACCCGGAATCCAGACCAAAGGGTTAGGGGGAGGAGTCCGCCCAGGTGCCAGGCTGGGGGCGGACGCTTGGCTGTGATTGAAACCATTGCGGGAGGATTGGCGTCGGGAGGCGAGACCTCAGTAGGCAGGAAGGGTTATGTTCGTGCTGGGAGGGAATATGGACCAATGCGGGGACCGGCCTCGGAGATGCAGGAGCTCACCTTCTCTTCAGAAGACTTGGAGGAGGTGATATTGCCTCATGACGACCCCCTGGTGATCAGCGCTGAAATCGCTAACTTCACCGTCAAAAGGTTGATGGTGGACATCGGGAGCTCGGCAGAAGTCTTGATCCTCAGCGCTTATGAGCAGATGGGGTTGGACAGGAGCCGACTCAGGCCGTTGAGGGGTACTTTGGTAGTGTTTACCGGGCAGTCCCACCGAGCCGAAGGAGTCATCAACCTCCCCCTTAAGCTGGGGGATGGGGATAAGTGGGTGTCGATGCAAGCCAACTTCATTGTAATGGATTGTAATTCCACTTACAACGGGATCTTAGGTCGGGTAGCACTTAATCACTTCAGGGCCGTCCCCTCAACTTACCACCAGGCCCTGAAATTCCCGACCCCGGCCGGGGTACCCACCATTCGCGGAGCCCAGCTCTCAGCTCGGGAATGTTATGAAAACTCACTCCGGCCCAAATATCAAACCGGCTGGGGACCAGATCTGCCCGAAGAAAAGAGAGATGCTAAGAGAGGAAGCCCGATTGAAGACCTTCAAGAGGTGGAGCTCTCCGATGAAACCAAGAGAGCAAAGATCGGGAGAGAACTATCTGCCAACCTCAAGAAAGGTATAAGCCAATTTCTTTTAAAGAATGAACATGTATTCGCCTGGTCTGCCTCTGACATTATAGGAATTGACCCGAATGTGATTGAGCATCATCTGAATGTTGACCCAAATCACTATCCGGTAAAGTAAAAGCGCCTTCACTTTCATCATGATAAGCAACAAATCATAGCAGAAGAGGTGGACAAGTTGGTGGACGCCGGCCACATAAAGGAAATACAGTACCCAACTTGGTTATCCAATGTGGTACTGGTGACTAAGTCCCCGGGTGGATGGAGATTGTGTATTGATTTCACCGACCTTAACAAAGCCTGCCCCAAGGACTGCTTCCCCCTACCACGGATTGACCAGATGGTGGACGCCACCTCCGGATTCGAGCTGTTCTCCTTCATGGATGCCTTCAAAGGTTATAACAAATCAAAATGGCTCCCGGAGACAAAGAGAAGACCGTCTTCACCACCGATAAAGGACTCTACTACTATGAGGTCATGCCTTTTGGCCTCAAGAATGCCGGAGCCACATACACTCGGATGGTAAACAAGGTCTTCAAAAGTCAAATTGGCCGGAATATGGAAATCTATGTAGATGACATGTTGGTCAAGAGCAGGAGGGCGGAAGACCACGTAGCCGACCTGTCTGAAGCCTTCGCCGTAATGGAGCACTTTGGGATAAAACTGAACCCGAAAAAGTGCGCATTCGGCGTCAAGGCAGGCAAGTTCCTGGGCTTCATGGTCACAGCCCGCGGAATAGAAGCCAACCCGGAGAAGGTCCAGGCGATACTGGACCTGGCGCCACCGACCTGCGTGAAGGACGTCCAGGTGTTAGCAGGCAAGGTCGCGGCGCTGAGCAGATTCATGTCCCGGTCGGCTGACAAGTGTGCTCCTCTATTCAAAATATTGAGGAATCCTAAGAACTTTGAATGGACTGAGGAATGCCAGAACGCCTTCCAAGAGCTGAAAAGGTATCTAGCTTCGCCACCCCTGTTATCCCGACCTGAGGTGGGGGAGGAGCTAATAATATACTTAGCATGCTCGGGAACAGCAGTGGCGGCGGCACTAGTCCGAGAAGAAGGAAAGGAACAGAAGCCGGTCTATTATGTTAGTAAAACCCTGCAAGGAGCCGAGACGAGATACTCCTCCTTGGAAAAACTCACCCTCGCGCTCATCACAGCGGCAAGAAAGTTGAAACCATACTTTGATGCTCATCCAGTCAAGGTCATGACTGATGCTCCACTCAAGTCCATCATGCACAAGCCAGAGGCGTCGGGCAGGCTACTGAAATGGGCAGTTGAGCTGAGTCAATTCAATATCACCTACCAGCCCAGGACAGCCATCAAAGCCCAAGCCATTGCGGACTTTGTTGTAGAATGCACTGGCCGAGCAGAGCATGACCTGGGGGATGTGTGGAAGGTCCATGTAGATGGGGCCTCAGGGAAGTCCGGAAGCGGAGCTGGGGTGGTCATCCTTGACCCAAACCGGCATGAGCACCAATACTCCCTCAAGTTCACCTTCCCGGCATCCAACAATGAAGCAGAATACGAAGCGGTGATTGCAGGATTGAAAATTGCAGCTCAGCTCGGGGCACAGACAGTCGACCTGAGCACCGACTCTCAGTTGGTCTCTAGTCAGATATCGGGAGAGTTCGAAGCCAAGGACAGTGCTATGCTAGCCTACCTCAACAGAGTCAAGGATTTGACCTCAGCACTCAGAAGGTTCACGATACAGCAGATTCCCAGGGAAGAGAATATGAAGGCTGATGCCCTGTCCAGGTTGGCCTTGGGCGAAAGCCGGCCTGCCCTGGTCCATGTGGAGGAAATATCCGAACCTAGTATTCAGTTGGGAGTACAGGCAGTAGCCGAGCTCAATCTAAGTCCAGATTGGACCAAACCAATCATGGACTACTTGGAGGGGGGTATGACCCCAGAAGATGAAAAAGCAGCTCGGAAACTCATGAAATAGGCCTCAAGGTTTGTCGTAATCGCCGGGCAACTCTATAAAAGAGCCTACACCTGACCCCTTTTGAAATGTGTAGGACCCGAAGAAGGAAACTATGTACTCCGGGAGATTCATGAAGGGGTATGTGGAAACCACTTAGGGGGTAAAGCCCTGGCTCGGAAGGCATTAAGGCAAGGCTATTTTTGGCCAACCTTAGAACAAGATGCCAAAGAGTATGTAAAAAAGTGCGACACCTGCCAGAGGTTCGCCAACGTGCAACGGAAGCCTGCTGTGGACCTCACAGTGATGGTAAGCCCTTGGCCATTCTATCAGTGGGGTCTAGACATCATCGGCCCCTTGCCGACCGGTGTCGGCCAAAAGAAGCACGCCTTCGTGGCTGTAGACTACTTCACTAAATAGCCCGAGGCTGAAGGTGTTGCTAGAATACCAGAAAAGGCAGCTTGGGATTTCATATGGAAAAACATCATTTGCCGATTTGGGGTGCCAAAGGTCATTGTCACTGACCACAGCAAACAATTCGACAGTGCATACTTTCAAGGAAAATGTGCTGAGATTGGGGTCGACCTCAGATTCTCATCCATTGCTCACCCTCAAAGTAATGGCCAAGTTGAAAGGACTAACCAAATCGTTTTGCAGGGCCTGAAAACCAAGCTGGAGGAAGCAGAGGGCCAATGGGCATCAATTCTTCCCGAGGTGATGTGGGCTCAGCGGACCAACACCAGCTCGGCCACGGGAGAATCGCCCTTCGAATTGACCTTCGGCACTCAAGCGGTACTGCCAGTGGAGATCGGGTCTCCGACCAGTAGAACCTTCCACCATGATCCAGAAACAAACGGAGCACGAATCCGTGAAGAGCTCGACCTCGCTGAAGAGCTCCGAGCTAAAGCTCAAATCAGAATGCTGGCCAGCAAAGCTGCCATGAAAAAAGCCTTCGCCAAACAAGTCAAGCCTAAGCCTATCAAGGTTGGCGACCTCGTACTCAGAAAGGCCATCTTTTTGCCGCACTCCGTTAACAAGCTCTCTCCGACCTGGGAGGGGCCCTACGAAGTCATGAAAGAAGTCCAACCCGGGACCTTCTACCTTCGCGACAAGAACGGAAAACTGTTGAAAAATGCATGGCATTCAGAATATCTGAAGCGGTATTTTGTCTAAAATGGCCTTGAGCCGAAATATTTTGTAAACGGCCTCGAGCCGAAACATTTTGTAAAAGGCCCCGAGCTGAAGTATCTTGTAAAGGCCCCGGGCCAAGACATTACTTGTACAAATTCAATACAATGCAATTTTGTAAACTAGCGCAATGCCCGACCTGGGAACAGACAACAGCGCAATGCCCGACCCGGGCCCAAGTACTACAACTACAAAATTACTCCAACTCGGATTAACGCAGTGGCCACGCTTAATCACGAAGTAAACCAGCTCGGCTACGTTCCAGCTCGGTTATAATCAATAACAACTAGATTAATTTTGCCAGTTCGGATTAAATTCTAACTCGGCGTATCCCGGCTTCAGGTCGGTATATTTGTCAACATTAGTTTGACCTATCTTGTAACGGACTGACGAGTTCGATTTGGTAACAATTATAAAGTTGCCGCAGTTATTCCGGCTTGGATTAGGATGGTAAAACATTCAATCACATCCAGCTCGGTTCATTAAACTTAAGTTTGGTCCATTAAATTGGTCCGACCCCACTTGAGAAAAAGTTTGCGACAAGAAAAGTACGTGTACGAACTCATTTAAAACGCAAATGAAAGTAAAGCAAACATTTCATTAAAATCAAACGGTAATTACAAAAGCCCAGCTCGGGCGGGATTACAATAACCCTACTCGGGTAACATTGCAAAATCTATTTTTGCGCAGCGGCGGAGATGGTGGCCTCGGCTTCATCACCAACCTGGTCCAGGCCCTTCTGGACAAACTCAGTAACCTCCTTGGCCTGGGATATCAGGTCGGAGGAAGCTCGGGGATCTCCCAGAATTCCGGCGGCGGAACCTCCAAGATCTCGATGTAGTCGTTCTTGGAGGCTGGGAAGAAGGTCTTCGCTCTCTCCCGAGCTGCGACTTGACCTCGGAAGTAGAATTCCATTTCCGCGTACTTCGCCATGGCCCCACCTTCCGTGGCCAACCAATCCACCGCCGCGTCGCTGGACTTGAAGGCCTCCACTACCTTCTCCCCCTGGACGCCGACCCGCTCCACCAGATCCTTTAACTTAGCCTCTGCCTCCCGTTTCTCTCGCTTATAGCGATCAACGTCCTTGGCCGCGGCTTCGCGTCGGTCCTTTTCTAGGTCTAGCTCTTTTTTCAGGCGGTCGACCTCCGCCGTATCAGCCTTCTGCCTCTGAGCGGCCTCCTCCCTCACGGTTTCAAGCTCGGCTCGGGCATCCACGTATCGTTGCTCGAGCTCGACGTAGTGAGTTTGGGCCTTGATTAGGAAGCTGGGGCAGAGAGGATGTGGGACTTGGCCTGTTCAGCAGAAAATAAAACAATCAGCCGAGTTGAAAATACAACCTTACCAGAAGATGGTTAAGGGCTCACCGTGACTAAGGCCATCCTCAAGTCAAGCGAGAGACCGTCGCCAGCTTAGGGTAGCGATCCACCTTGGACGCCTCCATGAAATTTTTGTCGGGAGGGCTCACCTTCGTGGCCTTACCCTTCCCAGAGTGTTCGGGCCGAGGCCGCTTTCTACTCTCGGGTCAGGAGGAAGAGCGCTCCGGGATCGCTAGGCCCGAGCCCGATTTCTTTGGCAAAGGGGACCCCGAAGCCTCTTTTGAAGAGACCTCGGGACCGACTTCTCGTCCTTGGGCAGTACCTCCCAGTCCTGACCGAGCCGACGCGTCGCCACTGACCTCACTCTTCCTCCGCACCTGGGCATATGCAAGCTTCCTCATGTCCGCTATATTTGCAAAAAGTAGAGCAGAGAGGTGAAAATAAGTCGAAGACCCACCTAAAAAAGCTAATAAACAGAATGACGGGGAGGTCAGGCGCCGATCCTGCAAACTGACCCTATTCTGAGCTAGACCCGTCATCCCCTTCTGGGTTGAGAATCAGGTGGGGATGATCCCTCGAAAGGTCGGGCTCCCGACCAAACAACTTGGAATCCCAGATTCGCTCCCATTTCAGCACGCTGACAATGTCTATCAGCGACCCAGGCGTGGGCTTGAGCACTGCAACTTCTTTGAGTTCCTCCTTCGAGAGTTTAGGGTCATCGTTGGCGGTCTTCCTCAGGCTCGGGATCCAGTCCAGCCTGCATCCAGGGTTCACGGACGACTCCACCCAATAATAGTCATTGTGCCAGCCCTTGTTAGAGGAGTGCCACTTGGTGAATATGGAGTGGCCGACCCGAGCTGCGAAGTGGAACCACTCTGGCTGCTTCGGGTTGGGCTTGCACACGAAGAAATGCTTGAACCGGCGTAAGGTCGGCTCCACATCCTTCTCCAGGCAGAACACGTAAAAGGCCACCATCAAGGCCCAACCATTCGGTGACATCTGACCCGGGCTGAGCTCAAAATAGTTTAGAATTCCAATAATGAAGCCAGGGAGGGGGAGTTGGATGACGTCGAAGGCCAGGTCATATATGGTGAAGTGGTTGGCTGGGGGATAACACGCCGACTCCTGCCGACCTGGAACCTTCAGCTTGTGATGCCGGTCAACTGACCAGTTCCTCAGCCTTGTGTTCGCTATCTGCACTGTAGAATGGCACTCACGCTTGCAACAAGCGAACAGCTGCTCGATCCTCTTCCCTCGAATTGAAGAAGCGCTGGCTGAAGCCGAGCTCTGAGGTCGAACAACACTGACTGGGATAGTTTCGATCGGCTCGGTGGCAGAGACCCCGGCTAAGAACTCTTGTGATATCTCGATGCCCTCCAGCCGATTCAGCGGCTCCTCATCATCCCTGTCATCGAGGTCTCCCAGGTCGGCCAAAGGATCCGCCTCTGCTTCTTCTCGCACCAATCTGACCCTAATAACTTGGCAGTCGTCGTCGCTCTCCCAGCGACTAGGTTTCCAAGCCGGCCCTGAAGACGAACTGGTGCTCTCTCCACCACGGACCCTGTTCGAGGTGGATGCCAAGCTCGGCGGACTTTCATCTCCACCATAGGACCTTACTTTCATAGCCTGAGAATCTTCCGATTCCGACCTCCTCATCCTGTCTACAGCAAATATAAATGTACAGGAATGACTAAAGGGAGTCGGGACGTACCTACTGCTCTTAACTGCGGAGTACGGCCGACTAAGCTGGGTCCGAGCTGAAATATCCCGAGAAGGTTCTTTCCGAGCTAGTTGCGTCCGACCACTCTGGTGTCCGACCTGAATTCCTTGAGAAATTGAAAGCGAAGTGTGAAGTGAATCTTGGAGGATATGGCCTTATTTATAGGCGCCCCTGAAAGTCACATCGGGTAGCTCAAACATCGCGTCTCGTTAGAACCGCCAGGTGACATGGCAACCGTCCGTTGGGCATGCACCGCTGACGTGGCCATCCCTACTCTATCGGGGTCGAACACCTACAGCTTGGGATGAACTTCTATCTCCATATCTCACCCTCTCGATCTCGACTTGGGGGGGGGGAGGAATTGACGAGGGGTTCTCGAGCTGAGGTGAGCCGACCATTCCGAGCTGAGACGGGCTAATCCGCACTCCGTTACCAGCGCGTTCAGCTCAATGTCCAATCTAGATGACTGACCCGACCCCGTTAACCCCGACCTCAGTTCTAGCTGTTCCGATGGGACATAAAGCACTGATGGGACATAAAGCACTGATGGGACATAAAGCTACATCGTATTAAATGCTGTCAGACTCGAACTTAGTATAAATAGGGCTCCACCCCCTTCATTTAGGGGGATCTTGCTATTAAATACTCTCAGCTACTTTGCCAGCTCGGACATACTAATCATTCGCACGCTTGAGGGAAAAATCCGGGTCGTCACCCCGCCTTTTCCTTCCTTTCCTTGTGCAGGTCTGATAGCCGACCAGGAAAGTACAGCTCGGAGGCCAACCTGAAAAGTCCAGCTCGGCGAAAGCAGCACCCAAATTCAACTGTGAGATTTTCAACATCGATAGTTACTGTTATTGATATTAATTTGTTTTGATTTTAATAAAACATTCTTGTTTGCCTAGCTAAAAAAAAAATCTAACATTAGTTGTCATCCAAAATGAATTTATCATCAAGCCATTGCAAATGCTTTACAAAATCCATTGATGATCAATGAAATTGAAGATTGCATACATGATATCCATATCAATATGCTCGATAGTCAAATTCCCTTAATAATCTCATCATACAATTGAAAATGCGCTACAAATGTCATTCACGATGATGGAACAATTTAGGCAATGTTTGTTTGGCTAAATATGATGACATGGGTAAATCTCTTTGAAAGGTCTTTACCATACCACTTTCATCATGTTTGATATGCATTTTCATTTCACATTTTAATATTTAAGCCAATAAGAATATGTCTGTAACTTGCCATAAAAAATTAATAGCATACAATGATAGTAAAACATCAAACGCAATATATATCAAGCATGTTGAAAGGCAAATGGTAGATGCAAAGATAAATTGATCTATGTTGTCATTTTCGTCCAAACAAACACTACACACCTACAACGCATGTATCAGGACAATATTTATATAGAAAACTCCTGCAACACCATACTGACAACAGAAGACATAACAATACGTTCATGAAGGTGACACAGTTAATGTTTTTATTGACATTCTGAAAAAAAAAAAAAAAAAACACGGTTGACGCTTTACAGAACAAAAAGATAGCGTCTTCAAAATAGCCAAGTAATTTTTTGTTTGAATTGGATCGTAAATAACCTTGAATTAGCCAATCTAGTACCTAAAACCTATCCATTTGACACCTACCAATCATTTGTGCGTAAATCTTAAAAAGACAAAAAAAAAAAAAAAGAATAAAGCACGTGTGCCAATCAATAGAGTCTTCAATCCCTAATTACTTCTCATGTTAATTTGAGCGGAGGATAACGTGTCATGAATTTTAAAGTTAGAACATCATAATGCAAGTTTGGATTCTCTCATCTTCTAATTCTCCTAGATGAGATATATTATGAACCATGAGATTTAGTCTTCAAATTTAAAACATTCATTTTGAATTTCAATTGTGAGAAAAGTAGTTAAAATAAATTTGAAATAAATAGTTGAGATTTTAAAAAATCAAAACTGATAACCCATAATACATCTTATCTTAGGAATAAGTAGAGGATATACTACTGTTTCAATGAGATTCCTGAATGTCACAATTTCTTACTCTTTTCACCCATTTGTCATGGAATAGTTCTAACTTTGTGCTAATAATAGTTAGCCGATATAGTATAATGAGATTTTTTTTTTTTATAAGGAGATCAACGTTGGTTCTCCACCTACCCTTTAGGTGACTTGAATTCAAGACCATTTCTGTCTCAAGTGAGGGTTGCTCTCACTAAGTTTAACCCTCTTCTCATAACGAGATTAAAGTGTCTTCAGCTTGGTTTAGTTTAGACTATCTTTAAGGCAATTGTTGAATTGTCATTTATGTTTTCTTCTTGGTTTTAGACAACCTTCAACCTTGCAGCTAACTCAAGCCCAACTCAGCCCAACATAAATAAATTTGGGTCCAACCCAACTCAATTGAAAATGGGTTCAACTCGATCTAGCTCACCACATATTGGTGGGCTAATGTAGAGAAGTGCTAAATGTGGAGAAGTAAATCTATTTGTATTACTTCATGACATACAATATAAATACACATTGGTACAACAAAGTTGGATCAGGGATAAAGATAAGTATTACAACAGATTATTCCCTAAACAAAGGGATTAGGAGACGTTTCAAAACATAGAGGTAGAGGCTAAATGGGCTATTCCTTAATATGCCTCCGCAAGAGGGTAGAGACATCTACTACATCTATCTTGGACCGAAGATCTTCAAACCATAACCTGGGTAATGGTTTTGTTAGAGCATCAACCAATTGATTTGTGGACAAGACATGTTGCACTTTCAAAGATCCTTCAGCAACTTTCTCTCGCACAAATGGTAATCTAAAGCAAGGTGATTCATTGTTGACTAAAAAACTCGATTCAAGCAGAGATAAGTAGCTCCTATATTGTCACAGAGAAGCTTAGGCGGAGCCAATGCATGGAGTCGAAGCTCATAAAGTAAGTTGGCAAGCCATAAGAATTCAGCAGCAATAGAAACAACTGAACAATATTCGGCCTCAATAGAGGACTAGGCCATCGTTCTTTACTTTTTCGAACACCATGATATAGGGGTACAACCCAAAAAAACAATATAAGCAAAAGTGGAAGTGAGATCATCTTTATTGCCGGTCCAATCGACATCAACATAAGCCGTCAGTGCAAATGAAGGAGATTTGTTAATTACTAGCCCAAATTGCACAGTGGATTTGAGATAGCGTAGGAGCTTTTTAGCAGCGATCCAATGTTGCATTTTTTGTGCACACATGTACTGTGCCAGCCGATTTATTACATATTCCAAGTTTGGTCGTGTGAGCAAAATGTACTGCATACTTCCAATAAGGCTGCGATAAGAGCTTGCATTGTCCAAAACTTCACTGCTGCGAAGCGTGGGCCTTGTAGTTGAGCTAAGTGGTGTTGCTGATGGCTTAGTACCATCCATATTAAATGGGCATAGGAGATCTCAGATGTATTTCTATTGAGAGAGTAGTAAGCCTGTACCCTACGGAAGAACTTCAAGCCCCAAGAAATACAATAAGCAGCTGAGATCTTTGATGGAGAATTTCTTGATAAAGCTAAAATGGTTGCACAAACAAAGGTTGAGGATGATCCTGTGATAACCAAATCATCAACATAGATGAAAATATAAGTAAGATGATTTGTAGAATGCACAAAAAGTGATGAATCGGAACGAGTAGCCATAAAACCAAGTGTAAGAATAAGGCATTGTAGCTCATTGAAGCAGGCCCGGGGTGCCTGCTTCAACCCATAAAAAGACTTAAATAATCGGCACTCGTGTGTTGGCTTGGAACCATCTTCAAAACCTGAGGGTTAGGACATAAAAGCTACCTCTTTAAGATGCCCGAGCAAGAAGGTGTTATTTATATCAAACTGATTTATCATCCATCCCCAAGATACTACAATAGATAGAACTATCTATGTCACGCCCCAACTCGGACACTTGCGAAGGCTAAGGCCGGTATGTGACTTTCGTAACCCAAAATCTGTAAAATCAATAACTTAATAACATGTACATTTATATATATCCTCCATAAAAGTTCAAGAGTCTTCCAATTACATTGGCCTTAGAAAAGGGAACCATAACTAGTTACATATATACAAGACCTCGAACTACCTGTCCATACATATAGTCTAACCAACTCTCAGGTATCTAGGTCTCAAAAGAATAGAAGTATTTAATTATATAATAGTTGTCCAAAAGAATAAGTTATACAGTAAGTAATTCAAGTACATCAACAGGTAGAGATCACATAAAGCGAAAATCCTTGATGTCACACCAAGGAGTTTCGCCAACACCTTGAAGTGCCTGCTCAGCCTCAACCTCGCCTGAAAGGTTAAAAGAGGGGTGAACTAATCCTGCATATAGCTCAGTAAAGATGAAATAGGAAGGGTTTTTGCAATGGTTTTCTCTTTTCGCAAACAATTCGAGAAATCATGTCATGCACATAAGAATGCACACGCAAGTAAACAGGTAATAACTCAAGTATATAATAAGAAGATGAACATAGATACTTATTGCAAAAGGATACGATAAATGCTGGTGTAGACAGCTTCTGCCTCGAATCAATTGATAACAACCCGACACCACAACCGAGGATCAAGTTCTCAAAGAAAACCTCACACCAACTCTAACAACAACCGAGGGTTCCGGATAGCTCCCCTCAAAGATAAATAATAGGTCCATGATGGTAGTGGGTATAACTGGCAAGTCTGATGCTGCCCGGGGCCATTGATCATACCAAGGCCTTTAGAAGGTTGCAACCTTGATAAATATATATATATATATATATATATATATATTACCCAACTCTTTATAGGACGTCACCAAGAGAGAGAGGGACTAGGATAGCAACAAAGTAGGTTGCTTCCATCACAACAGTAATATCAATGATATAGCAGGTACATATGCAAACATCTTGTGTATAAGCTCATTTAATCATGTACCATGACATAAAAATATATAATCATCCTCAATTAAGCTCATATTAACATACATATTGGTCTTATATCATCATGCAATTGATAGCAATTGAAAAATACACAAAATGAGCAAAAATAGGACCATTCGATCGAGTGTTTGGGCGACCATCCAGGTGATTGGAGTCGCCCGGTAGTGACTTGACAATTGGTCTGGGCTAGTGTCCGGGTGACTACCCAGTCGACCGGACCCGTCTGAGTGACTACCCGGTCAAATACCCGGGTGACTAAAGTCTCCCGACAGTAAGTTGGCAAGTGATCCGGGCTAGTACCCGAGTGATTGGACTCGCCCGGATTTGACAGCAAAGTGCACAAATTCTCTTTCTCTTGCTTTTTTTGATAGACCTTCTAACTCCAATCCTTTGCCATCATACCACAAGGACTTAGCATGCTAAAAACATCACATAATAAACTCCAGACCATGTATACAACACAATTGAATCAAGCTACAAGTCAAGAATTATCAAAGCCATTTAAAAGTTCTATGCTCATATCACCCAAGTTCAACTTCATTCTACCAATTCTAGCTATAAATACACAAGTACAACATCACCCACCTTACATAGCAACTCTTCAACCTATCAAGAACCATCAATAGTTCATCAAACCAAACCCTAGCTCAAACACACAATAATGTTCAAATCTTTCATCAAACTTCAACATATATATACATATATAAGCAAGACAAACTCCAACACATCAAAACACCTTGAATGAGATTAGAAAACCTTTTGAAAGAATCCATCACCTTAGTGTTTGAGTTCTAGAGGTTGAAGGAGCAAGAAACACCCTTGTAGAAGCTTAGGAATGCAATGAAAATGCTAAAAAATGGTTGAACTACTTCCATTTCTTCTTCTTCTTCTTCCTCCTCCTTTCTCTTCTCTTCATTTTCTCTCTTTAGTTCAGACGTGTGGTGTGTGTGTGTGTGAGTTGATTGTGTGTTATGTGTATATTGTGTGTGTTTTGGTCTTATTTGTTAGGTAGGATATTTTGCAATCTTAGCCCAATTATTAGAGTGCCCTTTACTTGCTTGCATATTACTAGTTTGTCATTCTGGTTGTTTCCTAACTACTTAGTTACTAGTCTTAGCTCAATAATGTTCAATTAATTTCTTACGATACCTAGGACACTTAATGGCACATTAAACGATAAAATGCACATAAATTGAGATAAACGCATATTAATCAATATAAAAGCATATAAAACAAGGTAAATGTATATAAAATAATTTAATTATGTATGATATGACCTATATGCACATGTGGTCTCAGGCCGAGTCTTACAGTCTAAATAGTAGCAACCTTAACAACTGGACTAAATGTATCTGTGAAGTCTAGACCAGGTCGTTGATGAAATTTCTTAGCGACTAATCTAGCTTGATATTGAACAATATTATCATTTGGATGTCACTTAATTCTGAACACCCACCGACACCTAACCACATTATGATATTTTTCTCTTGGTATCAAGTCCCACGTACCATTGTGACGAAAAGCAGAAAGCTCTCCATTCATAGAAATCCGCCATTGTTCATGAGCTAGAGCATGTTTGACTATTGTTGGCTCAACTATTAGTGGTAAAATGTATTTAATGGCTGTGAGAAAGATGATATGTTTAGGCTTTTGAATGGTGTTTTTCGAGCGAGTTTGCATGTGGTGAGTGGGATAATTTACACGGGTTATGGTTGTGTTTAGACCAGATTCAGGTAGCATAACTTCAGTAGGTGGCGCAGCAGGTAAAGTAGATGACACAAGCATTGGTGACGAGTCTTGTACAAGAGCTTCCAGAGCCGATTGTGAGATAGGCTAGGCATTGTTGTTAAGGATACTAGCTGAATATATAATAGCTACGACAAGGGGTGTAGCGCCCCAAACCTAACCCCACACTATAGGTCAAATCCGGATCTGGTACACGGACAAAGTCTCCTCTGTACTGTGGACCATCCGATACACTGTACACGGCAAATAGAACCACAAGACCAACATCCAACATCCTCAATCAACCCCATTCTCTAACATTATAACATCATTCATTTCACTAAGGCCATCCGAGGCCTAGCTTAGCAAAAGTTCAACACACAAGCATGCATTGCATAACTATTGAAATTTTAAGTCATTAGGTCGCTTATCATACCACTCTAACTTTAACCACAAGTTATACTTATATATTAAGTCCACCTACCATCTACTTACCACACAAGCATGCAATCAAAAGACAGTAAAATATTAATTTGATATTACATGCCATCTACGCTACTAAATCATTCAAGACTACAACTTTAGTTACAATCTACCAAACCAACATAATTACATACAACACCTCAAAGGGTCTCAAAATAGGACATAAGCACAACACATTCACATCTTCACATAGCATCCAACCTCAACAAGCAAACAGTCAAGGCAATTGGTCTACTTGCACTTTTTCTCCTTCCTTTACTGCTACTAGCTAGGGGTCTATTTCAGCCTCTCCTGAAACATGTTAAAAGAGAAGTGAGCAAAACAGTTGCCCAGCGAGGTGGGAAATAACATAACCGGGGTGTTTTCAAAAATCATTTCGTGCAATGCATCAACAATGCAAATAACTCAATTAATACAATATAACAAAACAATTGAATAAAACATTAAACATATTTAAAAAGGATACAAATCATCTTCTTTGTCTTCGATCTCAAACCACGAACCTCGATTTTCGATAACAATTACCGGCCAACCCCTTTATAATACCAATGGGTGTACTCCGGATGTACCCCGATCCTACGACCTATTCTTCTGAGGTAGGTCCGTATGCCCCAACGAGTGAACCACGCCTCGGGGGTATGGGAGTATGCCCTAGCAAAAGGGGGAATTTACACCATGGTAGCTGAGTTAGATTGACAGCTTGATGCTTCCCGGAGTTTCTCGACACTACCATGTCCGAAAAGTTGCGCAACCCGATATACGATCACGATAAACCAAGCAAAGACAATACAATATAAGAAATAATCAAGGATAAGGGACAACAAAGTAGGTCACCCTCACAAATAGTTACAATATAAGCATTTAACATGAAATAAACATATGCGATCAAAGGAGATATGTTCTACGTATTTCATGAAACATTAGAACAACTTTACCAAACCTCTATTAGCATCAAATCAATCACATAGAAGCCAATTACAAGCAATTACAAACATTTAACCTCAATTAATCATTTTTTCCTTTTGTCAACTAAGGAAATTTTACTCCCGTATGAAACTTAAAGCACCATTTCTACAAACCAATTATCCTACATCTCTAAGGACACTAAAAGATACCTATCCAAGCCCTAAAAGCCCACTTTTGAAATAAAAGCTCGGGAAGGCCCCGAGTCACTTTTAACTACAGCTACCCTAACCACCCCTCAATTCATTGCTATGATAGCACCAAAAGTGCTTCCCCGCGTAGTATATACCAAATCTAGCATTCAATTGTACCCGGATTATCATTTTACGAAAAACCCCTTTTGAAATTTAGCCAATTTTGCATTTTAAGCAAGATTCGAGCAAACTAACCATACTCAACCAACAATCTATACTCATTACCATCTAAAGTACCTATAGATAGTATAAAATCCACCTCACAAGCTAATTCTAACAAAACCCTAATTTTGACACTATTCATCATCTCATACAATTGATCATTTGCATTAAACCATGAACCAAGCTAGTAAACTGCACAAACAAGGTCTCCATAGCATGTAGAAGGTATACTATACAAGATTAGAGCATTATATAAACCAATAATAACAAATCAAGAAAAGTCATAAACTTTAAAATGTCAAGAACATGCAAAACTCCCTCACCAATTCCTTGTAGGTACTAGGTATGGACTTAGGATAGCTTGGAACCCCTTGAAATTAACTTGGATGCACACAATTTGAAGTGTTGAAGATGCAAATTCTCCTTTCTTTCTTCCTTAGAGTCGTTGGGTAGCAAGGGGACTTGGGGGTAATTTTTTTGTTTTGTGAGTTTATGTTATGTATATGTAATGATATATGTATATATTATATGTGTATAAGTTATTTTGGGGTCAAATGCTTAAAGGAATTGGTCAAAACTAAGCCTGAAAACAATTAAAAAACTAACTAGTTTAAATTTAATGTTATTCCATAGTTTTACTATTTATACGATATAAGAAACATTTTTCTAATGCGCGTTCCTGACATCCAATACACAAAAGCTCATTTTTCTCATTCTTTCTATAAGTCATGTAACATAGGAAAAATGCGAAATCAGGCAAATTAACCAGTAAAAAATGCACTATGAATAGTAACCACAAGTAGCACATATTCAAGAAAATGAATATACATTGAAATGCCCAAAAAGATATGCAACAGTTAATTTAAAACATGATAGAGGTCTTGAGCGTCACATTCTCTCCCCCTTAAACTAATTGAATCCACGCAATTCTTCCATGATTCAGGGAACAGCTCCAGATATTTATCCTTCATTTGATCTTCTTGTTCCTAGGTGGCATCCTCTACTCCATGATGATCCCATAGAATTTTCAGCATCGGAATACTATTAGTTCTAGGCTCCTGAACCTTTCTATCTACAACTCGAAGTGGTTTCTCAACATATGTCAAAGTCTCACTGATTTCCAAAGGCTCTAGCTCTAGAATGTGTGAAGGATCTGACTGATACTTCCTCAACATTGATACATGGAATACATCGTGCAACCTGGCTAAACTCAGAGGGAATGCTAATCTGTATGTTAAAGCACCAATCTTTTTAGTAATCTCAAAGGGTCCTACATATCTAGGACTGAGCTTACCTACTTTTCCATGCCGAATCAGACCTTTTCGCAGAGAGATTTTCAGAAATACATGATCACCTACTGCAAACTCTAAGTCACGTCGGCGTCTATCAGCATAACTTTTTCGTCGACTCTGAGCTGTAAGCATTCTTTTCTTGATAAGCTGTACATTATCAATCATTTTCATCATCTCAGGCATCAAAGCAGGATCGACTGTTTTTATTTCTCCAATCTCATCCCAATAAAGTGGAGATCTACATTTACGCCCATAAAGTGCCTTATAAGGCGCCATGCCAATGGTAGACTGATAACTGTTATTATATGCAAACTCTGCCAGTGGCAAATATCTCTCCCAACTTTTACTAAAGTCTAGAATGCAAGCTTGTAACATGTCTTCTAATATTCTGATAGTTCTTTCAAATTAACCATATGTCTGCGAGTGATATGCAGTGTTAAAGCTCAAATTAGTTCCCAATGCTTTCTGTATCTTCTGCTAGAATTGAGATGTAAACTTGGAATCTATGTCTGACACAATACTAGCTGGAGTCCCATGCAGTCTGATAATGTTCTCAATATACAACTCGGCTAACTTGTCAAGGTTGTTTGTTTTCTTCGTAGCAATGAAATGTGATGTCTTTGTCAATCTATCAACAACAACCCATACAGAATCATTACCTCTCGGTGTTCTTGGCAAGTCAGCGACGAAATCAATGGTAATATGATCCCATTTCCATTCAGGAATGGCCAATGGTTGCGACAACCCTGCAGGTCTCTGACGTTCAGCTTTAACCTTCTGACAAGTCAGACATTTAGACACATAATCAGCTATTTCCTTCTTCATATTGTTCCACCAGAAGTTTTGTTTCAAGTCCTTGTACATCTTGGTACTGCCTGGGTGGATTATATACTTTGAGCTGTGTGCATCTGCAAGTATTTCATTCTTTAGTACTGTATCACCAGGAATATAAATTATGTCTTTATACCTGAATATGTCATCATCATGCAACTTGAAATCTGACTCTCCCCCTTTTGACTTTTCTTGAATTTTCAACAATTGAGGATCTGTCAGCTGTGCTTCTTTGATTATGGATAACAACAAGGATTGAATTTGCAAACTTGCAACCTGAATGCCTAATTCAGAAGTTTCTGGTTTCCACAAACACAACTCCTCCATAAACTCCCAATTCTTTGTAAGTATACTGGCCATAGTAGCCTTTCGACTTAAAGCATCTGCAACAATGTTAGCTTTGCCTGCCAAGTAACCAATAGTACAATTATAATCATTCAACAGTTCTAACCAACGCCTCTGCCTCATGTAAGCTTTTGTGGTCAGTGAAAATTTCAAACTTATTTCCCCACAGATAATGTTGTCATTTCTTTAAAGCAAAGACAATAGCAGCAAGTTCAAGATCATGCGTAGGATAATTAAGCTTATAGGGTTTCAATTTTCTCGAGGCATATTCTATCACCTTACATTTTGCATAAGAACACAGCCTAAGCCCTCTTTCGAGGCATCACTATAAATCACGAAGTTATCTGTCCTCACAGGCAATGCAAGAATACGAGCAGTGGTTAGTCTTTTCTTTAATTCCTGAAAATTGGCTTCACATTTATCATTCCAATCAAACACTGTTTTCTTCTGAGTAAGCTGAGTCAAAGGTCCTACAATCTTTGAAAAATCTTTGACAAACCTTTTGTAGTAGCCAGCTAACCCCAGAAAACTGCGAATCTCAGTAACAGTCTCAAGCCTCTTCCACGCTAACACCACCTCTATCTTAGCTGGATCAATAAAAATCCCATCCTGAGAAATGATATGCCCCAAGAAAGCAATTTGTCTCAACCATAACTCACATTTGCTAAATTTAGCAGTTAACTTATGTTCTTGCAAGGTCTACAACACAATCCTCAAGTGTTCTTCATGCTCCACCTCAGACTTCGAATACACCAATATATCATCAATGAAAATTACAACAACTGGTCTAGGTATGGTCTAATCACTCTTTGTATCAAGTCCATAAAAGCAGTTGGGGCATTCGTCAACCCAAATGGCAGCACAACAAATTCATAATGGCCATACCTAGTTTTGAAGGCAGTCTTGGGCACATCTTCATTTCGAATTCTTAGCTGGTAATAGCCTTGTCTCAAATCAAATTTGGAATATACTGTAGCACCCTGTAGCTGATCAAACAGTTCCTCAATCAATGGCAATGGATATTTATTCTTTACAATCATCTAATTGAGACCCCTGTAGTCAATACACTAACATAGAGGGCCATCTTTCTTCTTTACAAACAATACAAGGGCACCTCACGGTGAAGAACTAGGCTGTACAAAACCTTTTTCAAGTAAGCCCTGCAACTGAACTTTCAACTCCTGCAATTTAGGGGGAGCCATCCTATATGGAGTTCTAGAAATAGGGTTAGTCCCTGGCAACAAATAAATTACAAACTCTATCTCCCTGTCGAGTGGTAACCAAAAAAATTCTTCAGGAAATACCCCCGAAAATTGTTTTACAACAGGCACCTCATTCAGTTTCAACTTATCTCCAGGTTCATTAATTAAATAAGTTTCACAACCTTTACCCAGTAATTTAGTTGCTTTAATAGAATAAAGTATACGAGTCCCAGTGGATTTACGACTTCCAACAATTTCAATTACAGGTTAATCAGGTATTTCTAATTTTACAATTTTTCTTCTACAATCCAGATAAGCATAGTGTTTTCCCAGCCAATCGATCCCTAGAATGATTTCAAAGTCTCGGAAGGGTAAGATAATCAAATCAACAGGAAATGTGCATCCCTCAATGCAAATATCACATGATTTACATACAGACTTCGTAACAAATTTTGTGCCCATAGGATTGCCTACTTCAATCTTATAAGGCAATTTATCAACTTTTAAAGCAACAGACTATGCACACATAGGAATGATAAATGAATGCGTGGCCCCGGTATCAATCAAAACTACGATCGGTTGATTATTAATAAGAAATGTACCTTCTACCACTATAGTCATCTAGGGGAATTCCTTCTGGTCTAAAGCAAATACTCGTGCTTGGCCTCGTGGAACTGGAGCTGCACTTGGAGCTCTAGTCTGGGCACTCTGGCTGGACATCTAACCCTGCCCTTGTTTGAACCTGGGACAATTTTTAACCCTGTGCTGGTCGCTACCACAACCAGTGAACCGACCCATCTTCCTCCAACATTCTGCCTCTGAGTGGCCCTTACGATTACAGTGACTGCACTGCTAGTTTTTCCTTGCAATAGTACCTCCCGTAAGGGCTCTGTATGTGGATGTAGCAGTACTACCCTACTGAGATCTAGCTGCAATAGGTCGGGACTGACTCTGTGTCTAACTCTGAACTGGCCTCGCTGTGACTGAGTCTAGACTGGACCCAGATAACTCTGAGTCTGTCTCTGCTACTGACCCTGGCTAGGTGGCTGATACCACCTCTGAAACCCTTGACTCTGAGACTGATATTGCCGTTTACTAGGCTGACTAGACTCTCCCAACAAATCTGCCTTAGGTTTATCAAATCTCGCTACTACCCCAATAGCTGCAGAATAAGTAGTAAACTCCTATATAGACATATTGAGCTAGATATCTCCTCTCAAACCCCGAATGAATTTCTGGATTCTCATACTCACAAGCTGCACTAATGCTGGCACATAATGGGAAAGTCTAGTGAATATGGCCTCATATTGGTCAATAGTCATGTTTCCCTACATCAGAGATATAAACTCCTCATGATGTCTTTCACGGGCCACCTCTGATATATACTTATCTCTAAATTCTCTCACAAAGTCGGCCCATGTATGTTGTACCGCCTCGATGCCCTATCTTAAGCTCACAGTGCGCTACCATTCTTTAGCATCACCCTCAAGTAAGAACACAGCATACAAAATCTTCCTCTCAACAATACATTCAAGAACAATAACTATCTTCTCAACTTTATTCAACCACATCTTATCCTTTATGTCATCTGGTTCCCCAAAGAAACTGTACGCCCCATGATGCAAGAATTTATCGAGCTGATTATTATTACCCCTCGTGGCACCACTACCCTCGGCCCTGGCTCCCGGATTATCCCGACCAACACCTGTTTGTCTCTGCTGAGTCATCAATTGAGTAATGAAATTAATTGTTGTGGCCATTGAGGCTATAACCTGAGCATTAGTCGGTTCTTGCCCCGGTTGATCATTCCCAGCTGGCCTAACATTCTGTCTAGGAACATCTTGCCTCGGAGCCTCTTCCGGTTGTCTCCTAGGTCTCCCTCTCCTTATCTCCATACTAGAAGAGACAAGTGTTATAATAGACAAATACACAGCACATACAGATAACTCATTCACATCCAAGACATCTTATGCACATAAGGTAACATACAAAGCATTTAACACATAGCATACTCCAAACTTGTCACATACATACAACATCATGCAATAGACATTCCTTATATTTATTTTCATGCTAGCATGTTCTCTACTTAAACAGTCATTCACTTAGATAATCAAACAATCACACAATTCAACTTTCATATAAGGACCTCTACCCCACAAACTGAGGAACCTATCCCAGCTCATACATTCAATTAGCTCTGATACCACCTAAATGTAACACCCCGAACCCAACTCCACACTATCGGTCAAGTCCGGATCCGGTACACGGACAAAGTCTTCTTTGTACTGTGAACTATTCGATACCCTGTACACGGCAAATACGACCACAAGACCAATATCTAACATCCTCAATCAACCCCATTCTCCAACATTATAACATCACTCATTTCACTAAGGCCATCCGAGCCCTAGCTTAGCAAAAGTTTAGCACACAAGCATGCATTGCATAACTATTGAAATTCTAAGTCATTAGGCTGCTTATCATACCACTCTAACTTTAACCACAGGTTATACTTATATATTAAGTCCACCTATCATCTACTTACCACACAAGCATGCAATCAAAAGACAATAAAGTATTCATTTGATATTACATGCCATCTACGCTACTAAATCATTCAAGGCTACAACTTTAGTTACAATCGACCAAACCAACATAATTACATACAACACCTCAAGGGGTCTTAAAATAGGACATAAGCACAACACATTCACATCTTCACATAGCATCCAACCTCAGCAAACAAATAGTCAAGGCAATTGGTCTACTTGCACTTCTTTTCCTTCTTCTACTACTACTAGCTGGGGATCTACTTTAGCCTCTCTTGAAACATGTTAAAAGAAGAGTGAGCAACACAATTGCCTAGTGAGGGAGGGTAATACAATAATCGAGGTGTTTTTGAAAATTATTTTGTGCAATGCATCAACAATACAAATAACGCAAATAATACAACATAACAAGACAATTGAATAAAACATTAAACACATTTAAAAAGGATACAAATCATCTTATTTGTCTTCAATCTCGAACCACGAACCTCGATCTTCGATA
This sequence comes from Ehretia macrophylla, assembly GCA_037974665.1. Classification (NCBI taxonomy): domain Eukaryota; kingdom Viridiplantae; phylum Streptophyta; class Magnoliopsida; order Boraginales; family Ehretiaceae; genus Ehretia; species Ehretia macrophylla. The sequence continues at coordinate 59,262,561 of CM075771.1, read as the reverse complement.
ACAATTGCCGACCAACCCCCTTATAACACCAGTGGGTGTACTCCAGATGTATCCTGATCCTACGACCTATTCTCCTAAGGTAGGTCTGTATGCCCCCAACGAAGTGAACCACGCCTCTGGGGTATGGGAGTATGCCCTAGCGAGAGAAGGAATCGACACCATAGTAGCTGAGCTAAACCAACAGCCCAATGCTGCCCGGAGTTTCTCGACATTACCATGGCTCGAAAGTTTGCGCAACCCGATATACGATCACGATAAACCAAGCAAAAATAATACAATATAGGCAATAATCATGGATGAAGGACGACAAAGTAGGCCGCCATCGCAAATAGTTACAATATAAGCTTTTAACATGAAATAAACATATGCGTCAAATGAGATATGTTCTACGTATTTCACGAAATGTTAGAACAACTTTTACCAAACCTCTATTAGCATCAAATCAATCACATAGAAGCCAATTACAAGCAATCATAAACATTTAACCTCAATTAATCACTTTTCCCCTTTGTCAACTAAGGAAATTTTACTCCCGTATGAAACTTAAAGCACCATTTCTACAAATCAACTATCCTAGATCTCTAAGGACAATAAAAGATACCTATCCAAGCCCTAAAAGCCTACTTTTGAAACAAAAGCTCGGGAAGGTCCCGAGTCACTTTTAACTATAGCTACCCTAACCACCCCTCAATTCAATGTTACGATAGCACCAAAAGTGCTTATCCGCCTAGTATATACCAAATCTAACATTCAATTGTACCTGGATTATCGTTTTACGAAAAACTTTTTTTGAAATTTAGCCAATTTCGCATTTTAAGCAAGATTCGAGCAAACTAACCATATGCAACCAATAATCTATACTCATTAGCATTTAAAGTACCTATAGATAGCATAAAACCTACCTCACAAGCTAATTCCAACAAAACCCTAATTTTGGCACTATTTATCATCTCTTACAATTGATCATTTGCATTAAATCAGGAACCAAGCTAGTAAACTACACAAACAAGGTCTCCATAGCATGTAGAAGGTATACTATACAAGATTGAAGCATTATATAAACCAATAATAACAAATCAAGAAAAGTCATAAACTTTAAAATGTCAAGAACATGTAAAACTCTCTCACCAAGCCCTTGTAGTTGTTAGGTATGGACTTAGGATAGCTTGGAACCCCTTGAAATTAACTTGGATGCACACAATTTGAAGTGTTGAAGATACAAATTATGCTTTCTTTCTTTGTTGGAGAAGTCGAGTAGCAAGAGGACTTGGGGAGGAATTTTTTTGTTTTTTGAGTTTATGTTATGTATATATTATATGTGCATAAGTTATTTTGGGGTCAAATGTTTAAAGGACTTGGTCAAAACTAAGCCTAAAAACAATTAAAAAACTAACTAGTTTAAATTTAATGTTATTCCATGGTTTTACTATTCATACGATGCAAGAAACATTTTTCTAATGCGCGTTCTCGACATCCAATGCACAAAAGCTCATTTTTCTCATTTCTTCTATAAGTCATGTAACCTAGAAAAAATGCAAAACTGGGCAAATTAACTAGTAAAAAATGTACTATGAATAGTAACCACAAGTAGCACATATTCAAGAAAATGAATGCACATTAAAATGCACAAAAAGATATGCAACAGTTAATTTAAAACATGATAGAGGTCTTGGGCATCACAAGGGGTGAGATGACGCATGAAGTGTGATCATTAGTCGTGGAATTGGGATGATTATAAGACATTGACACATCTAGACTAAGATAAGATGAAGCTAACAAAGTACTATCTTGGATTAGAGAATTAGAGTTTGCAGATTTGAGAGAATAAAAAAAAATTTCAACAAAGGTGACATGACTCGAATGATCAAATTTATGCGTTGTGGGTTCATAGCACACATAACCATCATGGATGAGTGAATAGCCTAAAAAGATATAGGGGTATGATCTAGGTCCAAGCTTATGCCGATTATATGGCTTGAGCCATGGATAACATAGGCAGCCAAAAATCTTAAGCTTGAGATAATTCAGCTTCGTTTTAAAAAGATATTCAAATGGTGTTTTGCCTTCAAGAATTGATGTGGGTAATCTGTTAATTAAGTATACTGTAGTATTAAACGCGAAGAGTCACATGGAGAGGGGTAGAAAGTAGCGATGGAAAAGCGTAAGACTAGTCTCCACAATATGCATGTAGCGACATTCAGCATGAGCCACATGCTCAAGGGTATAGGGAAGGGAAATAAGGTGTTGAATGCCCCGTTTTAAAAAAAAGGTCGTGAGTCCTTTATATTCTGTGCCCCTGTCAAAGTACACAGTTGTAATTTTTTTAGAAAACTGTTTTTCGTCCATGCATTTAAAAATTGTAAAAACCTCAAAGACATCAGATTTGTAAGCCAATGGAAATAACCAAATAAACTTTATAAAATGGTCAACAAACATAACATAATATGAATACCAATTTATTGAACGAATCGGGGAAGGGCCCCAAACATGTCTATGACCACGAGTTCTAAAGGTCATTCTAAAGGGAAATTTATGGGACTTATTACATCGACACAAGTTACAGGAAAAATTAGACGAACAAGAAAAAAAAATTATTATTTGATACAAGCTAACTGACAACTTTGGAAGACGGATGCCCTAGCCGGTCATGCAAAATGGATAAATGTGTTTTATTACTGACAAGTGATTGCTTGATAGGAATAGAAACATCACCAGGAGCCCACTCATATACATTATTCCTACTCAATCCTACCACGAGAGTTGTCCCTGTGGATAGATCCTTCACACAAAAGGAATTTCGATTAAATTCAATGGATGCATTGTTACTACGACAAAATTGATTAACAGAGATTAAATTACGATGCATAGATGGGACATGTAGAACATCAATTAAATGAAAATAATGAGAAATATAGTGTAAAGATGCTTGACCAATATGGGAAACTTGTAAACCTGAACCATCACCTATGGCGACATCATCCAGGCCCTCATAATGTTAACGGAGCGATAGGTTCCCCAAATCAACAGTGACATGATGTGAGGCTCATGTATCCAAAAGCCAAGGCTGAGACAATACAGTGGTTATTGTTTTGGCTATTGGGTTGGAGGGAAAAAATAGTCACTTGGTTGTGAAACATTGTCGAGTAGTGTTGCCTATCTTTCTACAAAATTGACAATAGACAATAGGCTTCTGAAAATTATTTGTTGAGCTAGAAGTATAAGGCCCCGCACGAAACCCCATATGCATTCATATCATTTTATATGTGTTTGAATTATTTTGCATCGATTTACATACATTATGTTCACTTACATGCATTTAGGTGTTTTAGATGTCGTAGGCATTAATTAAACTTTACCGATTTAGACTAGCCAACTAAATTAGTCAAAAATCAACAAAATGGCAAACTAGAAGATATCAATTAGTTAAAAGGGCATTGTAGTCATTAAGCTTTGAACTAAACTATCCTACCTAACTTGACTCTAATCATCTTCTAAAAACAAAACACAAACTATACACACACACACACTTGAAGCCGGCCAAAGAGATGAGAGAAAAGAGAGAAAGAACAGAGAAAGAAGAAAGGAAGAAGAAAGGATTTCAAGCCACTTGCAAGCATTTCCAAGCATCTACAAGCCTTCTTCTAGCTATTGTCGTTGCATTTAAGGTGAGGGATGTTTTCAAAAACTTTATAAAGTCATATAGTTCATGGTTATGAGTTCTATATGTTTATTGAGCATGATCAAGATTATATATATGCTAGATGGTGAATTTGAGCTTGAACTAGTAATCTAGGGTTTCAAGATGTTGTTGTAGTGTTGTATTTGGCTTGAACTTGTTTCTTATAGCTTTTGGTGATTTTGATAAGTTGTAATATGAGCTATATGAAGTATTATATGTGTGAAGTATGTTTAGGTTGGCTGCAAAGAGAAGAGATGAAAAGTTGACTCTTGAACACTTAAGCTAAGTTAATTGTTGAGGAAAGAATGGAGTGTACTTGTGTTGTGTACTTGTAGGAGTTAGGAAACTTGTGTGATAATGTTGTTTATGGTTGAGTTGAGTGGTGCACTTGAAAAGGGCTTGAGAGTATGAGTTTGGAGCAAAAAGAACAAGTTTAAGTTTGATCTACAACATGATCCGGTCGAGGTATTAGCTGTTGTCTCGTCCGGATGGTCTTGTCCGGATGAGGGGTCCGAATGAGGCCCTCATCCAGATGGCCTCATCTGGATGTAGTATAGAATGGCTAGTTTTTGCAAATTCTCAATATTTTGAGTGGTCTAATGGTGATTTTGCACTATCTTGTTGTATGTTTCTAAGTATGTGCTATTAAAGGTTGTTAATATGCTCAAGTGTGGCTTGCATTTATTTCATGGTTGCATATACAGTGCACATACTACTAAGTACTTGCATGATATTCATACTTCTAAATGCTTGCGTGACAGAGGCAACCTACCTTGTTGTCCTCCATATTGTGTTCTATGTATTCTATATGCAAATGTGTTTTGAATGTGTACATGACAAGGTTGCAACCTTTCTTTTGGGCCTGGTAGAAGTTTTGTTTCCCCCTGGGCGGCATCGGGCTTGCCAGGATAAGTCTCGACTACCATGGTGTCCCAATCCCTCTCTCGCTTGGTGTATTTCCTTGGAGAGTTGGGTCTTAAGATTTGGGGTACATCCTGAGTACCCCTTCTTGTTTGGCGTGTTGAGGAAGATTTGACAAGAAGCTTCGAGACTGGCTATCTCCAACAAATGCTCGTGCAACTATATCTTTTTTAGTATATGGTTCCTACTCTTGCTTGGTCTCGGAGGTCCTTGGAGAGTAGAGTTGATTGTTTGTTATCATGTTTAGTTTCCATTTCTTATTGAATGTTCATATATGCATGGCATGGTTTTCTAAATGTTTTCTAAAGGATAAAATGCTTGTGAAAGTCCCCTTCCCGTTATCCCTCACTGAGATAGGTGTAGTTCATCCCTTTTCTTTACAACTACAGGTGAAACTGAGCCCGAGCCAACTATTCAGGTTGAGGGTAAAGCTGCTCTATGTGATGAGACCGACTTCTATTTAATGTGATTTATGCTTGCTTATGAAGATGAACTTTTGTAATAGGAGGATGTATTATATATATTTGAACAACTTCATGATTTGTGTTACTCTTTTGGATACTTGGATATGTAAGTAAGTTAGACTAATATTCTTTTGAGGCCTAGATATATTTATTTGGCCATGTATGAAGGGTGAATAGGTGAAACTAGGTCTTATGAATATGTAACAGGTTGGTATGGCCTTTTATGTCAGTGCCTTGGGCAAACTTATGAAGCTTCTTATGGAATGTAATGAATGTTAGGTTGTTAATTGATGATCTTATAGGTAATTAGCGGCACGACACATTGCGTCCCAGTCTTAGCCAGGTCTAGGGTTGGGGTCGGGGTCGGGGCGTGACAAGAAGAGTCATGGAAAGTAGACCCACGTTTATTAGAGTTGTATCTACTATTCTTGGAGTTACTTTTGTTTGTGTTGGTATGTTTTTTTTTATATTTATGACAAGAGTTGGAAGCATGCGAGAATGATAAGGCATTGACAATAATTGAACCAAGAGTACCACCGCTAGAACGCTACTCTTCACGCTTTATGAACTGCTCATATTCAAGGAGTTTATCATCTAATTCATCAAAGATTATAACTGTGTCATGGGTTCGGACAGTTGTAACAAGTTCTTTGAATTTCAGATCAAGACCATTAAGGGTGTGGGTAATCAAGTATTGGGGTGGAACAGGTGACCCAACAAGAGATTGAGTCCCACGAGAGAAAAGAGTCAGCTGCTCTATGAGACCCATGATGCAGGATGATGATGGGTTGGAGTAGTTCTTCACGAGGTACTGCCAAGCCTCATATGACATTTGATAGGAGCGAATAAATGGAACTATAATAAGACTTAAGGAGCTGATTATGCCAAGCAATAGAAGTTTATCTTGGCGCATCCAAAACATGTAATTAGGATTAGAGATTGACTTATTGTCTTTAGTAATTTTAGAGGGAGGACATGGGTGATTACCATCAACATAGCCAAAAAGAAGGCATCAAATTATGTCTTCCAGGAATAATAATTCGAATTATTAAATTTGAGAAGAAGCTGACTTGTAGCATTTATGGAGATAAGAGATTGAGCACGAGGGCAATGTAGGTTGATTAATTGGTATCATAGGAGACGAAGTTTCCGGAAAGGTTAAGCTGGAAGCCGTGGTTGCAAAAAAAAAAAAAAGAGGTTAGGATCATATACTCATTAAAGCAAAAAAGCTCTTTATACCATGTAGAGAAGTGCTAAATGTAGAGAAATAAATCTGTTTGTATTACTTCATGACGTATAGTATAAATACACATTGGTACAACAAAGTTGGATCAAGGATAAAGATAAGTATTACAACAAATTATCCCCTAAAGAAAGGGATTAAAATACGTTTAAAAACATAGAGGTATAGGCTAAATGGATTCTTCCTTAATAGCCGAGCTAGGTCATATAATTTTTGACCCAATTCATTTGAGCCCAGACCCAATCCAACTCAGCCCATGAGCCCAGCCCAACTGAAGCCCAGTTCGAGTCCAGTACAGGCCTAGCTCGAGCCCACATAAGGTCCATCTCAAGCCCAGCTCAGGCCAAAGACAAATTAAGAACAATTTGAGCTAATTTATTAAAAGAAATTGAAATCTTATGTTTTATGCATGCAATGTAAGTCATAGTAACTTTTTTTTAAAAACAAACTAGCAAGTCATAATAACTATTTTTTTTAACAAACTAATAATAAAAGCAGCAAATTTATTTCTTAAGTTGATTTTAAATTGCTTGTTATCAAATCTTTTTTTATGATATTGCAAGTTCACAACTTGCAACTTTAAATCCTTTCATATTATATTTTTTAAAGATTTTAAGTACAATATTTGTTTTATAATTTTTATAATCATATATATAATTTCTCTTATAAATACATAGTGACATAGTGCTTTAGTCACTTAATATATTCAAATTTATTTTACTACAAGTCTAAAAGATTATATATAACTCTGTCCATAGGAGTAGAAAATCTTTCAGGACGATTACATTCGTCAGATGTTTGGAATCATTTTACGTACTTTGAAGAATAGAGGTATGAATTTGTAACTATTGTCAACATCTATATTTCGACGTAAATTTAAAATTGGGATGCTTGTAAGACACTTTGTATCGCAACACCCAAATGCCACAAACTATTTTAATCATAAAGTGGTTATTCAATCATCGTCACCGCCACCGCCAAGCCCAACACCACCACCAGCAGGCCCAGCACCCGTACAAGGAATATAATAAAATGGAAAACTTTTACACTAGTTTTTCTCAAACTTTTATGTGATGTTTTATTTTTATGTTTATATCATTAATGTATTTGTGTCACATTAACTTGTAGTTTGTTATGTAGTATTTTATCATTTATATTAATTATCAATGTTATCAATCAACTTGTGTACTGTCTCGTTAATAATTAAATTAATTTTTCTTAAAAAATAAAGTTTAAAATTTATTTATTTTTAATTATTAATCTAACTATCCAAGTAATATATATATATATATATATATATATATATATATATATATATATATATATATATATATATAATATATTCAGGATACATTAATGACAAAAAAATGTGTTGATCCAGCCCAACTCATGACTCGTGATAGCATGCTCGTGAGTTGAGGGTCTTATATTTTGAGAAATGAGCTCAGCTCCGCTCAGTCTACTAAACATCTGTATTGTGTCGGACTCAATTTCTTCAACCTATGATTCAACCGTGCCGTGGTAGGTCATGCTGAGTTGGCTCATATGTCAGCTCTACATCAACTTGTCATTTTAGAACTTTCTATGTTTTCTTTTTCTAATCCTAGAGAAATACAAAAAAACCACTTTCACTTTGACATGCAAAGAATGGGGAGATCGGAAAAATGTCAAAGCTCAGGTCACTTTGTGTTAAGTGACCACCTCATATTATTTATTGAGTTTATTATGTTATTTATTATTTTCAACACGATCCCGCAAAAATAGGGAGAGTTAAATTTTGGGGGAGTTAGGAGTTAGTTTTGGGGAATTAGTTTTTGAGCCTTGTTTTATGTTTCTAGATGGGTTTGAGTTTAGTATATTATTTATTATCTTCAACTTGCTAGTGTAAGTGTAGACATGGTTAGTTTTTGGAGGAGTTAAGAGTTTGTTTTGGGAAAATTAGTTTTTAAAACTTGTACTTGAACAATTTTATAGAGAGAGTTAAATTTTGGGGGAGATAGGAGTTAGGAGTTAGTTAGTTTTGGAGAATTAGTTTTTGAGCCTTGTTTTATGTTTCTAGATGGATTTGGGTTTAGTATATTATTTATTATCTTCCACTCGCTATCGCAAGTGCAGACAAAGTTAGTTTTTAGAAAAGTTAGAAGTTAGTTTTGGGGAAATTAGTTTTTGAAACTTGCATTTGAACAATTTTTATGTTTTTAAATGAGTGGTAGTAAGTTTTGAACTTAAAATTTTTTGATAACTAAACACTAATCTTATATTAAGTGATCATCTCATTTAATAGTTTAACTGTTAAAAATGAGTTTATTATATTCAAATACTTTGTTAATGTTGTCAAGTGTGTAAGCCGTAAAATGTATTCCAAAAAGACTTTTACTTGCCCTCTTATGCAGCCGCATGAGGCCAATTCATGAATGATCCTTGCCTTTATCCAATCATTTGATGTCAATTCTTAAATGCATATCAATGTGTTAATTTTTTCTATTTAATATTTTTCACTTGTTTGCCTTTTACTAGGTGATTTTTTTTTTTTGGGTCAAACTAAGTGAACTTGAATGATTACATAAATTTTCTCTTAACTTCTATGGTGGTTAAAATCTAGCCTCGACTTAAATCTAATTTATTTTAGATAATAAATTGAATTTAGAGCAACTTGAACACAAACAATTGACTTAACTTGAGCCATAAATTAAAATATTTTTTATAAATAATCAAGTTATTGGAAATTTTAGGTTGGCCTTTACCACCCTTCTCTCTCAAAAACATCATATCTCTATTATTTTTACTATCTCCACCATAATGAATAGGAGTCAATACATCCACCATCAATGTTCTTTTCATTCCTCTATTATAAGTGTTTTTTTGGACCAGAGAGTTGATAGTGATCCACCAAGAAAAATAAAAGAATCTTAGAGCTCTGGAACAAAGTTCCTAATTATAGATTTAGGGGTTACAATTTACAAGTAACAATAAACACTCAATTGAAGCACATATTTATACAAGAAGAGATTTCACATGTTTAAAATCGTATACTAGGTGATCGAATTAATCGTGAAAATAATTATTTGTTATTAATTTTTCATTATTATATTATTGCTTATCTGTCTTTCATGCAAAATGATAATTCTCCTCCTCATTTCTCATTGAACACTAAATAAAGCAAAATTCTTATTTTTTCTCAAATAAGTATGTTTATTGGTTTTCCTTTTCCACTATTTCCACAAAAAAATCAATTACATTATAATTCCAATCCCCCCTATGAACATCATCTAAAGAAAATCTATATATCCATGTTATATGTCTACATTGATCTACCTACATAAGCAATAAAATTCACACGTCATTCTCAATTCAGGTCCACTATATGTATCATCATAAGAAATCTACAATTCTTAAACCACACTCAACTTGTTACTTGTACCACTGCTTCAGCAAAAACCAAAAATCAAACGTACATCATCATTTCCTACTAAACACTTAATCCTTTTTTGTTTACTAATGCTCAACAATTTCCTAAACATCAATGAACAAGTCATTGTCTTTAACACAATAATACTTTGAAAAAGCCTCAATAATTATCATCTGTTAATCTTATTTTATTATGGTAATTTATTATCATTACATTTTACTCGTGAGAAATTCTTTAATCCACATAACTTCTCAAATCACCCAGTCACACATAAGTGATGTGGGATCCACTTTATATCTCTTGGGCTGATAAAAAAATTAGATGAATTGAAGAATTTTCATTTACTCACAATATAATAATGTGATTTATGATGTAATGAAGTAATGAGGAGATCTATTACATCACCCACATACACACAAAAGAAATTAAAAATGCACACAAAAAACATTAGACAAGTAAGTTTTTAAACCATCCAATCTTTTAAATCACGTGATGACATGCAAGTGAATTTCATAGCACGTGAGACTCACTCAAGTCCTCTTATAAGAGGTTGGGTGAATTGAAAATTTTTCATTTAAAAACTCAGTTTGACCTTTGTTCTCTGTTTGTTTTCTTCTCTCTTTCGGCAGAGAGAGAAAAGGGGAGGTGAAATGCTCAACACGTCATCTTTGACCTATCACCTTTCTCACCACCGTGACTTTCTTTCTTTTTCTCTCTCTCTCTCCCTCCAAAACATGCATATATACATAAATTATATGGATACAAATCTTGTAACATTTGATCTCTGTTTGTTTTCTTCTCTCTTTCTGTAGAAATAGAAGATAGGAGGGGTTTAATTCTGATGGGTGCGAGCAGTAGCCATCTGGGCCCGCGTCCCCCTCGGCCTAGGCCCATTCATCATCATCGTGGCCCGCCCAAACGCTCCTTCTCCTCCTTCTTCATCTGTGGTGGCTCCTCCTGCTCATCCTCTGAGGTATATATTTATACACATTGTACATATGTTTGTATATATAAATGTATTTGATAAACAAAAATAAAAGAGAAAAACAAAGCTTATATATGCATGGCCATTTGGATTATTTGCTTATTGTTTGTTTGGGTTATTGGAATTGGAATTCATGAAAAAAAATCCAAGGCAAGCTGTGTATAGTAGACATCAATGTGGGTTTGGAGCGGCAACTTCGTGCATCGAGCTAGCTGGCGTATGGGAATTGGAATTCTCTTTGTGTAGATACCCATTTTGCACATTTCTTTAATTTGATCATTTTTAATTTATTCATTTGTTTCATGTATTTATTAGTAGACCAAAGAAATTTTATTATGCTAATCTATAGTGATGTTGAGGTAGAATAAATTCAAGTGAATAAATTCAAGCAATGTGGCACATTTGGTTTAAATTTATTGGATTGTAAACATTGGGCACTTAAGATTATTTTTAGCCTAGTTTGTAGAAATGTTTTTAATGTTTGTTTTCGTGTTTTTGTTTTCTTTTCCGCAGTGGTATCTCTTGACTCTTGTGAAATGATAGTCAATGTTGTAGATGATGGGATTTGGGAAGAATAAGAATTTGATTAAAGGGATGAAAAGAGAGTCCGGATTGATCATCGTGTACTTACTCTGAAGATTTATGTTAGGAAGTTTATTTAGCTGATAATTTGGCTCGGATATCCACTTGGTATTTCAAATCTGTAAGCTCGTACTATAGATGTGCAATTTTGATTCCGTTTTGACTTTTGTATGTGACTCTAGTTTGCTTTTTAAATGAAAGAATGAGAAAGTTGAGCATCTAGGAAAAGGTCTTGTGTCCTTCAAAATATAACCCTCCACCAGTTGTAGAAATTTCGAGTGAAGGACTCATTTTATGTTTGGATTTTGGTGAAGCCAATGATTGAACCCTTGGTGGATTCGGCTTGCTTGAGAGTGCGTAATATACATATGGATAATTTAATTGGTCTAAAGTCTGTAAACTGAATTGGATACTTACTACTGATTTCTCTACAACCTATCCCATTACTGAATGTGCCTTTACTCTTATGAACTGGAACATGAGATATACGCATGTGAGATTAATTATTGTTGTCATCTTAATCTGTTGTTAGTTTTTTATTGTATAGTGTGTCTTACAAGATAGATATGTGGGAAAATTTAAATGGACAAATGCAGGACTTTAGGCATGGTTTTCTATGTTGTACCTTACGCAGCTTTATTGTACTATTATTCACGTCATTTGATAAACTTCCATTATCTCTCCGGTTAAAATCTCCATTGCTTCAGCATCCCTGGGAAATGGACTTCTGCTGTCCTTTCGCTAAAATTTTAATTTCCTTCTAGTTTGATTTTCCCCTTTTTGATTTTCATTTTCTTTCCTTCAAGGTAGTTCATCTCAGTGTGTTAAAAGGCAACGCCTCGGCATGCCTAGGCACGCCTAGGCACTGAGGCGCACCCTCAGCGCCTAAGGTGTGCCTTGTTGCGCCTCGCCTAAGCACAGTGGCAAAGTTACCTACGATGGGTCCTTCGCATGCGAGTTTGTCTCCAAATTTGTAATGTAATGCTTTTTGATGAATATATATATCTCTTAGATATTTTTTGGTTAGAGTATTATCAAATTAAAGTTTTTATCTTACATAATTCTTTGATTTCATAGCTTATTTTTCATAATATAGAATGTGTCTCACTTCGCTAAGGCGTGCACCTTCGCCTTGCGCCTTGCGCCTAGGCACTAGGACCCCCTAGCGCCTTAGTGCACCTAACGCCTTTTTATACATTGGTTCATCTGCCTCCAAGTTTGTGGATTTCTTTGAAGGATTTCTCACATAATTGTCTTTTAGGTTGCAAAAAGTTCAACTATGTGAAAATCGAGAACTTCAAGAAAACAGTTGAGCACAAGTGGAGAATATCCAAGCGAATTGCTAATGGAAGCCTAATAGAGGTTTCCCCAAAAGAGGCACCTGTAGCTCTTGTATACGTCATTCCCTAGAAATCATTTGTGCTCATTCTCAGTGGACGTACGAAATGAAAAAAATGTTATCACAAACATCAAAGCAAACCTGACCATTTTTTTTCTAAATCTTCATGTGGATGGGATTAAATGAGAACATGATATAGGACATGAGGTATTTTGTGTCTTTGTGATACTTGACAAGGTAAATTTGTCTAAAAATATGATGTGATTCATGCAGGATACACGGTACTATTTTAAAGCTTTATAGAGGTCTCACTATGTATAGCTTAATTTCTCTATTTGACAGTAGTGCCCATGATTATTTGGCAATAGCATTCCAATCAGTTAAGAAAGCTATTTCCTGGATGATTTTTATGCTTAAATCATCTACATCCTATAATTTACTCTTCTGTCTCTAAATCTTACAAGAAAGCTGTCTGCATTTGTTGCCCGCTCATATATTAGAAAAAGACTGAAAGTGGACTAGGTAAACTACGCACTAAAACTTGATTTAATATACTGGAGTTTTTTGCCCTATAGATTGACGATGATAGAGCTGAATTACTAGTGAATTCTGCTGAAGATGGTAATCGGAGTAAGTTCCGAACTCCAAAAAAGGATTCTGCAATGTCCAGTGGTACTGGATCTGGTTTGACCAGACTGAAATTGGATACTGGAATTTCATCTTCGAAAACTGTTGTTGCCAATGACAATGGTCAGCTTGGAGATGGTTCTGGTGGTGTGGAGGCAAGTCATAGAGGGAAATACTTGTCTGAAAGCAAAGAATCAGTACCTCCACATCTATTAATTTCTAATTATCGTAGTGGTGAAATTGCTACATCATACAACGTGGATCGACCATCTATGCACAAGGATGTTTGTTCAGGTTTCGCTTATCATCGGCATCCATCTCCTAATGTGCTTGAGGAATCTTCATCAAATGAATCTTTAATTGGAAATCATGTGACTGAAGGAGTGGCCTTCTCTAACAATGATTCTAGCACTGCTTCTGTTATTTCTGATTCACCTTTGGATAATCACTTGCCCAGAGATGATACAGTTCATGAGGCAGGTCCTTCTCGGTCAGGATTGCTTGTGTCAGAAAGGGAATTGAACAGGAAAGATGGGAATGCACATCATGTTGATGTGGTGAATGTTCTGGCTAGTGTGGTATCTAATAGTTCCTCTGAGGTGAACAGTGAAGCAACAAGAGATAGTAGAAGAGTGTTTTGGGATGCTTCTTCCATATGCCCTCAAAGGTATGCTGACCCCTGAACTTTCCTTTCTGTAAATAACGATTCTAATCATCTGGGAGATTGTGATAGATGGCTCCTTGTTTGTAGTGATGATTTATTGGATGAGAGAGTTGGAGGTGATTTCAGACCCTATGGAAGTAGACCCCAAGGAAATTATGAACAGCAATGGCATTCAAGATCTGAGGTGACATCTTTGATAATCCTCTCTAAACAATTTTCATTTCTTGAAAACTATGAGCATGGTATTTATGCTGCTTTGGCTGTTGATTCATCTCCCATCTTCTGAGAAGACTTCATCACTGTTTGTTCTTTCTCTATCACCTCTCTCTTTGTTGAGATCTATCAGAGCAATAATTACGCTCTATTGCCTAATGCCTTTCTTTTCCCTAATGGCTCAAGAAGAGTACTATTGCTGCCCTTTTCTTCCTCAGTCAGCCCACTTTGTGCTATTGTGTTGGTTACATACTCAGACATGGCGTCTTGTGGATGTCTACCATACTATAGGTTGTAGTTATAGTAGGTATCATTCATTAATCTGCCAACTATCGGTCGTTGTTAACAAATCTAGATTTTCATGCGAGTCATTCTTTCTGTTTCTTTGGGCTCTTGTGAAGGGAAAATGTGAAGTTTAAATTGTCTAATGTTAATTGTGCTTCATGCTTGCTTTACCAAGTGCTGACTTTTTGCAGATCTTGGAAAGACTTCGTGGTGGTCTGGATGGCAATGTTCCTCAAACTGCTGTATGTCCAATGGGGATTCATCCTGAGGGGACATGCTCATGCGGGTCAATGTTAAGAGCTGAATCTGGTTTTCATGCAAGTATATCACGAATAGTCATGCTTGCTGAAGCATTATTTGAGGTAATAACTCAATTATCTAGAATTTGCCAATCATGTTTTTGCCATGTCTGGCTTCTTTTCCCTGGTGATCTAATAGAAGATGCCAATTATGCGGAAAGGTGGGAAACAAACTTTGACTTGGTGATCTGAATTAGGCCTGACAGTAATTTTAAACTTTTATTTCCTTATACTCAAAGGAGTTGGTTGCTGATTGCTTGTAGAAGGATAATGTAAAACCAATATTTGGCTATATTCTGCTACTAATCAGAGAAGAAATAAAATTGAAGCAATATTCTACTAATTCATGAAGTCAATGGTATCTCAAATACATTATTTGATGGAAACAATTTGTAGCCTGGTATTATTTTATCTGTCAACAAATAAATTACCTAGCAAGAGTTTGTTTTTCTTGGATTAAAAACAATGGCCTATATAGTTTACATTTTTATCCCTGATGTCCTTGTGCGGCTAAGATTGTAGATTGAAGTTGTGAACTCATTCTCTTCGTATCCTATAACTTGTTCAGTTTTTAGCATTGACACAAGGCTGAGATACTTGTGGTTGGCTTCAGCTTTACTTTGCAGTTTAGTGGAGGATCCTCACATTTTCGAGGACAGAGTAGCTCTGTATGCTGGGACCTCTTTATCATTATGACACTCCCTCGTCATTTCTACTGATAAGCCATCTTGTTCCTGTAAATGCATCCAAGCATTTTGAAAATACTTTTCTTCCTGAGTAAGGACGTGGTAGATCTTCTCAAGTAGAGTGTATCTTTTTCCCTCAACTTGGCTTAAGTAATTAAAGAGTTGGGTGTTTCTCTTTAAACATGACAGTGGATATAGGATTTTAAACAGCAAAACTTTTCCCATGGAACATGACAATTGGCAGATAAGAAAAGATCCATGCTTGGTTGTAACCCTGCTGGCCAACATGGATTCTCTTCTACCGCTTGAGCTGGTTTTATGATACTACCATTATCAAACCACAGAAAAGATTGACATGACGACTTAAGCCATCACTCTTGGTAGTTGAAGAATTGGTAGATTTCCGAAGAGATGAGCATTAATTTTTTTTTGAAATTTGTCATTTGTCTAAGCCGTTTGTACTTCTTAAGCCACTTGATATTCTTACTTGATTCTGTACTTGCTAGTTCGAAATTTGCTAATCTAAGGTAGCAATATGTATTCATCATATCCTTCGCAATGGCTACTCAATTGATGGCCTTCCATTCTGGTAGTTCTTTAGATATCTTCAGAAGTATAGAAGTGTCTAAATTGTGGTTAGTTTAATATTTTATGCAGGTTCTGGATGATATACATCGACAACCCTCATCAGTTTCATTGCCTGTAGTTTCACTTCCAGCTTCAGAGTCTGTTGTAAACACTTTTCCTGTGAAGAATTATAGAAAGCCAGAAAAATCAGAAAGTGGTGATGATGTTGCCAAGTGAGTTTTGCTTACTTTTAGTGCTCTATAATTTTTTCTTTGGTTAAAAGAAGAATGAAAGAGGAAAGGGATGGCTCAAGGGGGAATTTGAAAAAGGGACTGAGCTCTCTTTACTGTTTGGTTGAAAGGGAAAGTAAAATTTGTATGGCTGTAATGCAGAAGTGCGCTTTAGTGACTCTTCAGTGGTTATTATTTAATCAGCAGTTGCATTAGACCAAGTGTTTTTCTGGGACCTGGTGTTGCATATGGCAGAGCAACAAGATTAATTCTAAAATCCTGGACTATGAATTAAGACAGCCAAGTAACCAAAACTGTAAGAATTAACAAAGATGCTCCCTGAATCACTCAACAGTTCGATTCTCTTGCCGCTTAAGGGCATAGTGGTTAATAGGTCTCTTCTCTGAGAATTTGATTTTTCCTTTTTTGTTTTACTGTTAATTAAGAAGACAAAAAGGCACTTCCTCTTCAAGCTTTGGTAAATAGAAAGATGGATAGATGCTTTGCTTTCCATGCGAGAACCTTTTCTGATTCCACCCTGAACTTTTTGCTATCTCAATTTTCTGCCTCTCATGTAACCTTATGCAAATATACCAATACTAGAGTTGTGTATACCTGTGCGCACTTGCACTGGGGCCACCAACTGATATTTTTATTTTTATTTTCCCTTTTTCTTTTGACATAATGAGGCTTTTGCCTGCTTTAACTACTATCTAGTCTTAGTCCATTGCTAATAACTTTTGGTAGTTATACTCTCTATTCCTGTACGTGAGAATCATTTTTGAAATTTGAAGCAAGCAGTATAACTTTCAGTTTCACCTATTGATCATGTTTAGGTGTTATATTTGCCTGGCTGAGTACGAGGATGAGGATAAAATACGTGTTCTTCCTTGCCACCACGAGTACCATATATCATGTATAGATAAATGGCTCAAAGAGATTCACGGGTATTACGAGAGTCACTCAACTTTTCTTTTCTACTTTTACCTCTTATTCTTATTTTAAGTTCTATAGTTTTTAATGACTCGACGTTAACTCCTGTGCCTTCACAGCGTATGTCCACTCTGCCGAAGAGATGTTCGTGAGGGCTTCACAGAAGGTTCTACCTCGACCTTGGGAATCCCTTCTGTTTAGCAAATGTTGTATATATGCATGTAGATCAGGTGATGTAGCTCTTGAATAATTTTCTTCTTTTTCTTCGTTTTCTTCTTTTCCCCTTAAAGAAAGAGGCATTTGTTGTCTATATTCATCACAGAAATCTTTTGCGAATTCAATGGCAAGATATCTCAAAATTCATTATGGATTTTTCTTTTTGTATTTCTTGGCCTTCACCAAATCATTCTTGTAAAACTTCTGGAACTACAATTTCACAAATGATATTCAGCAACACCTTGATAGAGCTATTGACGTATTAAAATTTTCAAGCTACTCATATTTCTTCCATTATGTTCTTTTCTTTTTTGCTAAATACTTCCATTATCTTCTTACACACTGCATCAGATATCTTGCAGCATATTAGCATTTTACCTTCAGTGGAATGTGTTCTCGGCTTCAGTGGAACTACAATTTCACAAATGATAATCAGCAACACCTTAATTAAGTTTACCATTAGGTTCAATTATTAGATAATATATATACACATATATATTTATATTTATATAATTCCTGACAATCACTTGTTGATCCTTTGATCTTGGAAAGCATTTGTTTGTTGGTTGATTTTGCATATCGCACGCTTGTTTTGTTGATTTTGTGTGTGTCTATATATATAGAGACAAACCAGCAATATAAGCCTTATCGGAAACCATAGTTTGTCTATGACCCGAGTCAGATCCAAGACCTATTCCAAGGCATGAAATCCATCACTATTTGGTTAGGCCATTTTGGGATTATTTCCGTAGTGTATGTACATATATCAAAAGTTAATTAATAATCAATTATATGGGTTTTTATGGATTTGGAAAACTAAATCACTTGGAATGTTTATTTTTATTTTTTTAATTTTTTTGCGAACGATAATTTCAATAGATTTGTTTGTAAGTATGTATCAATGAGCGTAAGTGGTCTCACTCATGGTGGTTGGTGGTGGTGGAGGGAACAAGTGGAGATGGTGGCTCTTGAGATAAGGTGAGGAAGTTGGGGAAGAAGAAAGAGGATGAAAAGGAAAGAAAAAGAAAAAGAAGAAAAATGTAAATGATGATTGGGTTTGACTTTTGTTGTAGTTCTGGTGGTGGAAGGGGAAGGAGGAGGTAGATATGTAAGGAATAAGTATATTGCAAAATGTCCCCATGTGTTCTAATTGAGTTGCAGATAACCTTTTTACTTGGTAATGGCTACTAAGAGGTAATCATGTACCATACAAATTTATTTATTCAAAAATACAAAAAAAAAAAAAAAAAAAACATTTCAAGCACGTACAACTCATAATTAATGGACATATTGATGGACTGAGGTAAAGTGTAACATTTTGACCATACACGGGGCATTTTGACACTTACTCGACACAAGAGGACGAGGTGCAACTTTGATATATTACATGGGAGGTGGTTGTGCAATTTACTCAATAAGATATTATGGATATTTTAAGGGCATATCTTATAGGAGTTAGTTAAGACATTTCTTCATTCATCTTTTGTTTTTTCCTTTTCATTCACTCGGATTTTTTTCGTAACATTGATACAATGGCACAACTATGTATATCATCCAAGTTGGACTCGTCCAAATCACGACCACCGTAAGAGAATGTTATGACTTCTTTTGGATTTTAGGGAATATAGGGTCAATAATAGGATCGAGCTCAACAGAACTTGCAAGTTTTCATTAATAAACAGAGAGTTGCAGAGAAGAAAAAGAAGAGAGAGAGAAGCTGAAATGTAAAGTAACAAAATAACAAAATAACAAATTGATTCTGCTTGCCTATGCTCACGCCCAACCCACTCTTATACAAGTCACTCAACTCAGAATATTCTCACTCCTACTAGGCAGTCACGTAATCTTCCAGATAGCTGGGCCTTATACGCTTACGAGCACCATTTCTCTTCGCTTGGGCTTTGTTATCCAGGCTTGGTCCTGCTGCACTCAACCTTGCTACTTCATTGTGGTCCATTGCTGGTGTATTCATAACATTACCTTCCCCTTTTGAAAGAACCTTGTCCTCAAGTTTCAAGCTGGAAAATTCAACCATGACTTTGTACGCATCGAGCCATGTTGCATCTTTAAGGGAAAGATTATCTGATTGGACCAAGACTAGCCTAGGAGTTAAACCATCTGGTTCATCAGGTCTCAGTGACGAAACTAATTTGCTAAACTCAACAGCCTGGAGATGAAATATATTTTCTGTAGGAAATTTATTGTAATCCAGCTCTCTCTTGGCCTTCTCACAAGAGTAAGCCCATTGATGTCGAAGAACGTACACAGTCGGTGGACTAATTAGACGAAGCTTCCTAGATATTCTATCCATAAAAACTGATACCCAACCATAAACTTCAATGAGAACTGGAGGAATGTTAAACAAAGGTGATTTGGTGTGTGTGATGGCAGCAGCAACATCAAAAACATTCTTGAATAATGCATTTTCTCTTGTAAGGAGATATCTTTCACCAGGTCGACCTTTCTTCATTGCCGCAATGTGGCCATCCACCACATCAACAATTATCAATAATTTTGGTGGGTAGCCTCCTTCCAGAAAACTTTCAAGTCCTTTAATTCCATGGGGATCGACATCCTTGTAAAAAACATCCCAAGTGCACCACCCAAACCAATTCAAATGTACAGGTACCTTTTTGGTTTCAATGTGACAAATGGTACCTTTGTGCCTTGTAAGTATCTTGACAGAATTTCGGTCAACAGCATTGAAGAAAGGCTTGGAAACATAATATCCGCTCCAGTAATCTTGTTGTCTATCTGCGTAAGTAAAGACGTCACTTGCTAGAGAAGGAAAACCTCCAATTTGACCAGAGCCAATTTCACTAGGACGTGAATAGTTTATTCTCTTAGCCTCCTCACGCAGAGTCCGGAAACAATCTTCCAAGGTACCAAATTTTGCTTTAGCATTCAAGCTAGGACTGTAATTAATATAATCAAACAACATTTGATAGTTCCTGAATTGAGCTTCAGTGTCATTGATATTAATGTAACGGAAATCATGTCCAAAGGAAACAGAGATGCAGAAGCAGAGCAAAATGAGAATGACAAATAAGAAAAATGGGATGGCTCCGGTAATGTGACTGCCCCATAAATGGAAGTTCAAAGTAATTAAAATGAGAAATGAAATACCAGGGAAGAAACAGACAACTTTCCAAGAGACAGAAACCCTTCCCTTGTGATCGCCATAGAAAATTGTTTTCCACATACAAACAACAACATAACCAGCAACAATTCCAAGAACAACAAACAAAATTGTCACAATTGCCATTCCAAGAATCTGAACACCATCAATCGATCCAACCACAATTAATCCACGGAAACGCGTTTTTGCTAAGGTCTGACCCACACCCTTCTTCTCCATCATAGCTCCCCTTTCACTGGCATACATAATCTCCTGCGCAAAAGCAACAACCTCATCACTCAACAGTCTATGCATAAGCATCAAAGCCTGCAATGCCACAATCCAATCCTGGGTTTTACGCAACCTCTTCAAAATTCCATAAATAGAAGCATTGACATAACCTTTTGAATAAGACATCAAATACAAAAGGTCCCTAACATATTTCTTATCACTATATAATGTCATTGCCCACACGCCTTTATCACCCAAGTCAACCTTTTCCCTTTGATCACCAAACGTCCTCAATTGTATAGCCGTTGAAACCCGAATTCTACCCTTTTTCCTCACTTTCCACATTAACAAATTTGGTTCAGGAATTTGAACAAACAGTTTATGGTGATATAACCTGATAGATGAACATGTGGGTCGGTCAATGTCGAGAGCCCTCTGCACTTTAGTCAAATCGCCACCGGGCACCACAGTTGGGGGCTGGTAGTTAATACCACACTTGAATCCTGTAGGGCACTAGTCAACAAACTGAATAGCCCTCTTGGTCTTAAGAGTGGCAACAGCTGCATTCACATCCTTGGGTACCACATTACCACGGTTCATCAAACAACAGGCCATGTACTTGTCGTGGCGCGGGTCACACTTCACCATCATAGACGATGGCTCAAATGCAGTGTTGGTGATCTCGGCAACAGAGAGTGGCTCATGGTAAGCCTTATCAACTGAGATCATAGGTGCATATGAAGAAAGCACGAAGTGAATCCTTGGGTAAGGAACCATGTTAGTCTGGAATTCATTGACATCCACATTCAAAGCACTAGCTCTGGGTTCAACGGGTGGAACGGAAGGTTGGTGAGGTTGTGGGTCCAATTTGGCTAGTTGGTTAATGGTTGTTGTGGTTGTGGGTATAGACGGGGCCGTCGGCGTTATCGTTGAAGAAGTCGTCGTTGGAGGCGTAGCTCCAAAATTTTCAGTTACGAGCTGAAGAACTTGGTCAAGTTTGCTCTCAAGCATCGAGACCTTGAAAACGAGGTCTCCAAGTGCGTGTTGATGGGCATCGAGTCGTTGAGAATGCTCGACTGCAGTTTGCTCGAGCTTCTTCACCGTCGCCTCCACAGCATCGTCCGCCATGAAGGAAACCCAACGAGAGCACCAATGTTATGACTTCTTTTGGATTTTAGGGAATATAGGGTCAATAATAGGATCGAGCTCAACAGAACTTGCAAGTTTTCATTAATAAACAGAGAGTTGCAGAGAAGAAAAAGAAGAGAGAGAGAAGCTGAAATGTAAAGTAACAAAATAACAAAATAACAAATTGATTCTGCTTGCCTATGCTCACGCCCAACCCACTCTTATACAAGTCACTCAACTCAGAATATTCTCACTCCTACTAGGCAGTCACGTAATCTTCCAGATAGCTGGGCCTTATACGCTTACGAGCACCATTTCTCTTCGCTTGGGCTTTGTTATCCAGGCTTGGTCCTGCTGCACTCAACCTTGCTACTTCATTGTGGTCCATTGCTGGTGTATTCATAACAGAGAACAACAAGTTATCTGTTAAAAATTTTGATAAACCCGTAATTAAGATTGTATTTACAAATACAGAATTCATAATATTAATGTTCCTTGTCTTTCAATTGACCTATGCCCACAGAGCAATTACATGATTGTGACACCTATAATTCTAACGACCCTAGCCCGATTACTAACTTACTCTTGTAGTTATCGACATCTGGTGCATATTACACCAAAGTAGGGTGTTTATTTAAAAGGGTAACATTACTCATTTCGTTTTATTTTATGTTCTTATGATGTAAGAGATTCTCAAGTACAAACCCAAGATCTTCCTTTGACTATACAACAAAAATTAAGTTTCAAATTCAAAATCCATCACTACTTAGTCAGTCACACAACAATCAAATTAGGAAACTCAACAATGCAAAAGAAATTTGGCTAAACTGACTTCGCATACGGATTCAAGATACATAAAAAGTCTTGGAGGTACTTTGGCCAACTCGGTCAAGGCACTGTCTGAAAGGAAACATTATATCACATGAATTAAATTCTATAATATTTAAGAATAATGTGGAAACATTCATATATGGATTGTTAAAACGAATAAAACATGAAATAATTACTTGAACATCTAAACAATTCATAGTTTAATTCTAAAAGCAAATAAAGTTTTCCGAAATACCTTTTATCGCGAGAAAAGAAATGAACAAAACTTTACCTCTGCTGAAGAGCTCCACATGCCTATAGCAAAGATTTCGCTCCTCAACTTTGATCTTTCCCTCTCTGCCAAATCCTAGTTTAAGTGTTGATCAAGTTGTGAGACTTGATCTTGCAAAACCAAACTAAAAGAAGAGTATTTTGTGTTTCATCTAAGAGAGGCTTACACAAGAGAGAGATAGAAATCTCAAAGGAGATAGTGCAATTGTAGAGCTTGGGGTAGAGACCTTTATATGAGTGAAAAACATGCTAGGTAGTTCTGTTTCAAATGAAACCAAGATAGAAAAAGATTAGGACTTTAAATTATCCTTTTATTCCATAATTAAAATGAAAAATTCTTTTTTTTCCTAGCAAAAATACATGATCCACACGCCTAAGGCCTTAGGTGGGGCGTCTAACCCATTCTTCATAGCCTTGGTCCGCGTGTTTAGTACTTTAATTAGCCCACAAACTCTATACAATTAATTAATTAAATTTTAAGTCCAAAACTAGTTTACCTTTTAAGAATAAAAACCCTTTCCAATTAATTGAAAGTTTATCTTAAATTCTTAGTAGCCTTTAGACTTTAATACTCTCTCAACACCCAAGTTTAGTAATAACACTTATAAGGTACATAGCTAGAAGGGGGACCAAAGACATAATTACCCTTCCACTGAAAATGACCAAAATAACCTTGCTAGTCTCTAGCAATATTTTTTCATTTTAACCTTAGTCTATTATACTAAAAAACTATGGCTGCATTACAGGATAATTATTGTATATACAACAGTTAGTCAATAACATATGACACTCAATTTTTAGATCAACTAAGTAATAATGACCAAATTGCCCCTTTATATTCACTCACAGCCAAGACAGGTTCACTACTTGTACTATCACCTCTTTGACAACAACTTTTTATCCTTAGAGCCTCTAACCCATAATCTAACCATCATCCAGAAGTTATCCACTTGGCCAAAGGAGCGACCCACAAATGTAACAACCAATACATCATGTATTACTGTGCACAGATTCAGGATGATCAACCTGGATCATTCTAAGGGAGTGATTATTGTATATATTCCTTATTGTATATGCATGTTCCTTCTAACAAAGTCCAAACACCCAAATCACAAAACTATTGACCCATACAAGATCTCACTCATACTGACTCAAAGTGCAAGAACTTGACTTCGTCAGTTCATCCATACATGCTCAAGATTAAGAGCACTGACTATAATACCTGAGCCCGGCCATGCATTTATAATATTTCATTTACATTTTACTTGTTTCATTACTTTGCATTATTTTTGGAAACGTGCATTAATTATTTAAGTATTATTTATAATGGTATTATACTATGTGTTAAGCATTAATTTAAACTTAGAAAATATATATAAAGTTTAGTATACCAAACTAAGCATTCATTTCAATTTAAAAGAAAGATTAACTTAGTAAGTACGTTAGGATAATTTGTGTGGTTTAGAAGAGATTAGAAATATAGTTAACCTAGCATAACTCTTATGGCATTCAAGGGTAGTGAGCTAACCTTGTTTTACGGGGATCAATTAGCTACTTTAGTTAGAATACGAGAACCTATTGGGACATAATTTGATGCTCTAACTAGGTGAAACCAATATAGGTACATTGTTGTGAGATCAAAACTATATATGGATAACATGTTAAGTCATTTGCTTTCATATCAATACTTAAGGATATACTTAGGTTCATAAATTGGTTAAAGAACCAAGTTAATATAAGGTTTGCTTGGTTTGTTCTACTAATTAATTGTCTTAGTTGAACATGGAAGTTTATATAAGAAATAAAGTGAATTATTAAGTAAGCTTTAATTTAAAGTAGGATTAAGATACTACTAACTAGTTATTGAATTAGGGATTGTGAGTCAAATGGATCAGAGTAAAATTGATACGAACCACGCCAACATGTGACGCGACCCAACACCAAATATGGCAAACGACCCCAAGACCTTTCAGGAATGGATGGAACCGCGACCCTATGCTTAGCAAAGCTAGAACCTTGGTATAGTTGGGGACGCTACAAACGAGGATGGAGATCTCGTTTGATAAGTCAGAGTTGAACGCCACAAGAATAATCTTGATAAGTTCGAAAAAGTTCTTGAGAACTTAAGGAGAATAATCTCACAAATTTAATATCAAAGTTGTCTTACTTTATTATCACAAAAACAACCTTATATAGGCAATAACAAATAAGTATCTTGCTTGGAAAAGGACTCCTAAACCCTAGCTCAAGTAGGAAAAATGTGAATAGTAACCTAGGTCAAAGAAGTAGACTTGGAGCCCAAGAAAGACTCCTATTAACTATTTATGTAAATAGTAACATGAATAGTAACTAAAAAGGATGCAAACTTTCAGCCCAAGAAAGGCTCCTTCCTAGTGTGAACACTTAACTTGCAGCCTAAGAAAGACTTCTCCCTAGTGTGAACACCTGATAAACTAAAATTCAAATTAAATTAAAACTAAAACTAAGATAGAATTACAAAGAAATCAAATATAGACCAAATCTTCAAATCTTCTTGAAACTTCTTGAAGAATCTTGAAGTTCTTGAATCTTGACTTGAATCTTTGCTAGAAAATTCATCCAAATAAATGGTTCATTGAACTTGGACGCTTAAGGCTGGTTCTCATCATTCCCCCACCCTCTTGAGAATGATTTGTCCTCAAATCCTCCAGGTTCAAAGACCAACCTAGGTGGTAGACCATGTGGTATGTCCTTGGGAAACATTTCCTCAAAATCCTGCAAGAGAGAAACAACAACACTAGGCAATGCAGAGTCAAGTTGGTTAGTGTTTAAAAGAGCCTCTTTGTACATAAGTACAATCATTGGTTGTTTTGATATCAAAGCTCTCTTAACCTCACTTGTTTTTGCATAAAAATTTCTTTGTTTTCCCTCTGTTTTTACCTCCTTGGCTGAAGTCTTTTCTCTCCTCACTACCTTTCCAGATTCGGCCTTGCTCTTTTCCTTTTCACTCTTTATCTTTTGCTCACTCAAATTCTTTTGATCACTCAAATTCTTTTGTTCACTCAAATTTTTTTGTTCACTCAAGTTCTTTTGATCACTCAATTTTTGTAATCTCACTTGATCCTCATAAACTTGTTTTGGTGTCATTGGAACTAGAGTGATTGTTCGTTGATTAAACATGAATGAGTACTTGTTGGTGAAGCCATCATGCTGCACACATCGATCAAATTACCATGGTCTTCCCAAGAGAAGTTGTCCAGCATGCATAGGTACCACATCACACAATACTTCATCCTCATATTTTCCAATTCAAAATGGCACTACAACCTGTTTTGTAACTCTAACTTCACGTCAATCATTCAACCATTGCAGCTTGTATGAACGTGGATGCTTAATTGTTATGAGCCCTAGCTTTTCAACCATGGAAGAACTACCAATGTTAGTGCAACTACCACCATCAATAATAACACTACCTACCTTGTCTTTCACATGGCAACGAGTGTGAAAGATGTTCTCACGTTGTGCTACCTCTTCCTCTTCTTTAGCTTGTAGGCTTAAGGCTCGTTGTGCCACTAGTCTAAGCATCTCTCCATGATCCGCCCCAAACTCCTCTGCTCCCATTGCAATGTCCTCTAGTATGGGCATGTCATAAAAATATGTTTTGTCTTCAGATTCAATCTCACCATTTTCCAAGACTACCATTGCTCGCTTGTTTGGGCATTGGCTTGCTATGTGTCCTCGTCCCTAACATTTAAAACATTGAATCTCACTAGATTGAGTCATAGTAGAGGTTGTATTACCTTGAGGTCATGGCAATGGTGGATGGTTTGAGCTCGGGCTTGGCCTTGGAAGTAGATGGATTTTCTTCATCCTTTGGGTAACTCGTCCTCCAAGGTGAAGGTGCACTCAAGTATTTTGGTGCTTGTCTTGGTCATGTACCACCCCTCTTGAGTTGCTTCTCCACATTGATTGCCATATGCACCAAATCCTCTAATTCCACATAATGATGCAACTCGATGGTGTTAGCAATTTCTCGATTCAGCCCATTCAGAAATCTAGCCATTGTCACCTCCCGATCTTCCTCTACATTGGCTCTAATCATAGCCATCTCCATCTCTTTGTAATAATCATCCACACTTTTATTTCCTTGATGAAGACCTTGCAGCTTGAGGTGTAAGTCCCTGTAGTAATGACTGGGTACAAATCGCCTCCTCATCACTCTCTTCATCTTATCCCAAGTTGCCACATGATGTTCTCCATTCCGCCTCCTATTGATACACAATTGATCCCACCACACAATTGCATAGTCAGTAAATTCAATGGCAACAAGCTTTACCTTTTTCAACTCGGAATAATTGTGGTAATCAAAAACCAGCTCGATCTTCTTTTCCCACTCTAGATATGCTTCAGGATCACTCCTTCCTTGCAGAAATCTTCATCTTGATGCTGCCTAAGTTGTTATCAACACGATCAAAACGATTCCTAGCATCTCTATCCCGACCATGTCTCCTATTGCTGCCCACCGAAATTCTATCAAACTCCTCATCTAAACCTTCATCAACTTCATCCACATCTTCAACTCTTTGCTACAACCTGTTTCTCCTTGGTGCATTCGCAGCAACTGGTGGTTGCACCTTTTCTGCTTGTTGTTCTACCCTATCCATCCTCCCATGTAGTTGACCAAATTCAGCCCTCATCATTCGTCTCATCTCTCCCAACAAAGCTTGCATCTGTAAGTTCGGAATAGCGGCCTGTTGACTTTCTTTGTTTGTGTTGTCCCCTTGAAGAGACATGGTTGAAATTACACTCCCTCACGTGTTTCACTCAAATTCAACTTGGCTTTTACCCTCTAATAATCTCACACTCTGCCTTTTTCCTCTCGTATTCTCCCTTTAGTTTGTTTGAAACTAATCAACACTATCAAGAAGAACCAAGCAGCGAAACAATTCTATC
Organism: Ehretia macrophylla; assembly: GCA_037974665.1. Classification (NCBI taxonomy): domain Eukaryota; kingdom Viridiplantae; phylum Streptophyta; class Magnoliopsida; order Boraginales; family Ehretiaceae; genus Ehretia; species Ehretia macrophylla. The sequence continues at coordinate 59,234,709 of CM075771.1, read as the reverse complement.
ATGAAATCTGAATTTTTTTTTTAATTTTTAATTTTTTTGCAAACAGTCTTCTAAGACTTGGGGAACAAGATTATAACCAAGAATTAAGATAGAACAGCAAAAAGAAACCTAGAGGAATAAGAAAAGTTTAAAAAAACCTATGCGAAAATACACAAAACGTCAAAAACACCTAGTAAATGATGGAATTTGGCCAAAAGAAGGTGGTGCTCACTGCAAAGCAGTGAGTTATGCTCAGAATGTCGTTTTCCTTCTGAAAAGTTTGGTCTTGAAGGCTGATTCGAAAAAAATATGTTTTTCAGACCTTTACTATCTTTTTTTTTTGTTTCATTTTTGTTTGTTTTTCTTTCTCTTCTTGAATTTTCTTTTCTATTTTTTTTTCTTTTCCAGAAACGAAACACAATGAGCAAGTCACAAGAATTCAAATTTAGAAGCACAAGAAACCCAAATTCAAGATTATAGGGTTTGGCCAATTGAAAGCTAAACAAGAAACGAAATTGACAGCAAGAAAACGGAATTGAAAACTAGAAAGACACGGAATTGAAAAACTAGCAAGAATGAGGAATCAAGAAAAGGAATAGAAACAAGACTCAATCAAGAACGAAGAAAGAAACTTAAACCCTAAACCTAGACACACGAAATTGACCAATAAAACAAGAAAATGATAGGCAAACCTGATTAACCTAAACTCTGATTACCAACTGATACGTACCACGCCAACATGTGACGCGACCTAACACCAAATATGGCAAACGACTCCAAGACCTTTTAGGAATGGATGGAACCGCGACTCTATGCTTAGCAAAGCTAGAACTTTGGTATAGTTGAGGACGCCACAAACGAGGATGGAGATCTCGTTTGATAAGTCAGAGTTGAACGCCACAAGAATAATCTTGATAAGTTCGAAAAAGTTCTTGAGAACTTAAGGAGAATAATCTCACAAATTTAATATCAAAGTTGTCTTACTTTATTATCACAAAAACAACCTTATATAGGCAATAACAAATAAGTATCTTGCTTGGAAAATGACTCCTAAACCCTAGCCCAAGTAGGAAAAAAGTGAATAGTAACCTAGGTAAAAAAAGTAGAGTTAAAGCCCAAGAAAGACTCCTATTAACTATTCATGTAAATAGTAACTAAAAAGGATGCAAACTTTTAGCCCAAGAAAGGCTCCTTCCTAGTGTGAACACCTAACTTGTAGCCCAAGAAAGACTTCTCCTTAGTATGAACACTTGATAAACTAAAATTCAAATTAAACTAAAACTAAAACTAAGATAGAATTACAAAGAAATCAAATATAGACCAAATCTTCAAATCTTCTTGAAACTTCTTGAAGAATCTTGAAGTTCTTGAATCTTGAAAATAGAATATTGACTTGAATCTTTGTTAGAAAATTCGTCCAAATAAATGGTTCATTGAACTTGGACGCTTAAGGCTGGTTCTCATAAAAAATAAGGGTTTAACTTTCTTTGATTAGTGTCACATAAATGTTAAATTGTATCATATGGTTAAGTTTAATATGTACTATTCGGTATAAGGTAGTAGCTATATAACAATCATAGTTAGTATATTTAGGTAGCTAAGGCTAGTAGATATATTGAATGGTATGAAAAATACTTAGCTTCATCTTACAAATTAAAAATATTGGTTAACTTAGTATACTACCTTTTATTTAGATAACTCGTATGGCATTTAAGCATGGTTATTCAATCTTATTAAGTAGCTTCTAAGGCGAGAACTTGCTAAGATATAACTTAATACTCTGGATACATTTAGACAATATGAACTTAGATAGTAGAATTAGGTTAAAGAAAATATATATATATATATTAAAATTATATGAGTTAGTATATATATTAAATAGGTAGGGACTATAAATAAATTAGCTAGATAGCAATATTGGCCAAATAGTTAATCTAATGGAAAATAGCTTGAGCCAATTATTAGTACTTAAACTATATTTATAAAGTAGTAATGCATCATATTTATTCTTTACGAATAACATGTAAATTGAGATTGTATAAAAATTTTAATGACGTCTTACTTAGGCTAGCATAGTAACAGGATATTTTATAATCACAAATTCTATATTAGAGTTAACTTTCGAAATTGGGGAACTGGTATTTACGTACGCATACTGTAATTGATCTAGTTATAGTTGAGTAGCTATATTATTTAACCCATAATATATATAACCTTAGCAAGCATTTATAGCATATAGCCATCTGTTTGGTCTAAAGCATTGTCATCACTATAACTTCATTATAGCCTATTACCTCAAAATCGAAATAAAGCCACGTTCACAATCTTAGACAATCCACTAAGTAAGCCTATCATTAGCTCATATATTGCCAGCAAATACATGGCGCACCACGCGGTATCACTAGCTTCTCCTTAGTCATCACGCCTTCCAAATGATCAACCTTAAAAGCTGCCACCGAATATCATCCTAAATGCTTACTTGGTGATTACCCAAACTAGCTCATTTCTCTATCGCCCACGTTTTTCCAGCCAAGCTAACATTTATCATTTGTCATTATAGCAAGATAAGATTTCAATAGTTAACAAAACCTGCCGCCTAAGAACTATCTCTATAAAAACAAGATACTAGCTCAATATTTATTTTTGTACCGCCATTACAAGCCACAAACAAAAAAACACTTAGTTCATTATTTGGTAGGCATTACATTACACGTTGACTTCTCTACAATTAAACTTATCATAGAGCTAAATCCCCTCACCATCAACGAATCGAATAAAAAGGAAACAAAACTACTCCCTAGCACTTTTGTAGCACAAACAAGCCATATTATCGTCATCAGCCTACGCTTCTAGCTAAATGTTCCTAGCCGAATCTTCATCATTAAATAACAATCCACCTAAAGCTAGTTTCATCACTCCACCAATTGTTACCATGCATTGTTTTCATCTAGTTTGAGAATTATAAGAATTCTCAATAGGTTTAGCCGCCCAAGCTAGACAAACTTCTATCATCACCGCCGGACCAACGAAAACAAAGAGAAGAAGAATTGAGTCAGTATAGTAGCTTTTGGTTCCCGTATATATTAGGTTATAAAGCACAGCAGCAAAGGAATGAAACAATAAAGTTCTCGGTATGAATAACAAAGCAAAGAAAGAAAACATGTGAGGTAGAAACCTAGGGAAAAAGGAAAGCTTGACCTTTCACTTGCATGGCTATTTAAGGTGAGAAAATTTCTTAAAATTCGTATTTATTTATAAGTTAATATGTTAGTTGTTAACTTTGACTATATATATTAATTATAACTTATATATGGTTAATTATAGATGTGAGGAGATTTTATTAAAAAGCATTATTGTTTGTTATATGAAATAAGATAGTTTGTGCATTATTAATATAAAAGTATATATAAGTTTAGTAGGAGATTATCATGTTAAGCTAGTTATAATATTACCTTAAAAAGAGTCACATGTAAAGTGCAATATTATGCAGTATGTGTAATGATCTAGTAACTTGTGAGAAACATATGAAGGTTTGATTATAACAACTTAGTTAAACAAATGTATTTGATAGTATAACTTGTTACGAGCTGTTAGGACTATTACTAATGTAGAAATGTAATATATACAAAGAATGGCTTATATTCTGTGACCCCAGATTTTGCAACAATAGTGTGATTCAACATTAGCTTTTATTACATCTATAAATCGTAAGGTGGTAGTAATACTAAACTACATATAAAAGTATATAATCATTTTTGTTGTGATATTGATAATGTTAGGTCTAATTAGGTGGTTAATATAGGAATTGATAAATTGCTATTACATGCTAGTCCCAGTTCGTTCATATGCTCAAACATGTCATGCTTTTGCTTCGTATATTTGTAGGGCTAGGTATGATATCTAATCGAAACTTGAAAATAGTTAGTACTAAGCTTAATACTAGTTAATAAATTAATTCTTAATCAATAGTTAGTCAGATGAATTTGACCTTGAAATTAAGGATCTTGTTTGGGAAATGAGGCAGAAGGATATAAATTATAAAAAAAAGAGTTAATGGATTACTGAAGGTATAGTTTTCAAGCTGAGTGAAGCTATAGTTGAAAGGTAACTACTGCTAATTATTATAAAATTAACCAATGTTAGGTGGGGACGTTAGTTGGTATTCAAAATAACGAATTTACCTTGGTTAGAAATGCTAGTTCGATTGATTTGGTTAACTAAATGTAATAAGTCGTTCATGCTCTTTGTTTAAAATTAGATTTAGCTTGAGACGTTGCTCAATAGTATTATAGTTAGTTTCTTGATATTACCAGCTAATGAGTTATTATAGATTTCATTCTATTGCCTGCTTGTATTAATTGCCTACTTGTATTAATATTTCTAATTGTTAAGGACACTTGTATGGGGACAACTTCTTTCGTTGTTTCCCACTTATATGTTTATCGAAGTGCGTGATCATAAATTGCATATGTGTTATCAATTGTGTGTTACGTGGTTACTTGTGTATGCTTGTGTGCTATTGAAATTGGGTGTTACAACCTCAAGCACAATAGCGTTCACGAACGCCGGGCCGCATAGGGCTTGTTGGTACTCCCGTGACTATCGTGGTTCTATCCCTCTCTTGCTTGGCAATCTCTACCCTCAGAGAGCCTTCATCGATGTAGCACAACGCCTAGTTGTGGAAGGTGGGTCGTAGATTTCGAGTACAATTCAAAGTACCCTATTGGGAGAGATAAGAAGTTGTAATCATAATTCGGGGCTGGCCACCTCTGGTGATATCAAAACGTATCCTTTTCATTATATGAGTAAGTACTCTCGCTTGGGACTACTACCGTCCTTAGACAGCTTGCTTTCGCTTGGGATCAGTACCGCCCTCAGAGATGAAAGTTAATTGTTTGTCCAAATATCATTATTGTTATTGATACGTGATTCTTATGGTATTGTACTTTATCGTTTATTGTATGTAGATAGCTTATTGATGTTATCGCTTTTGTATTGCATCGCATCAAGATTTTCAAAGGGACCTAACCTAAAACATTTTTAAAACTTCTCATATTCCATCCTCACTGAGCTTCCCAAGAGCTCACCCTCTTTCTCCCCCCTTGTAGGTGCAACTTAGCTTGAAATGGGTTGACATTATGTGCTAAAGTTGAATAATTACGTACTCGAAGCTCCTTGCCTATCATGTTTTGATCCAAGTTGTAAAAGATAAAGTTTGTTTGTATTACTCTCGGGTGGAAGGGTAGTTGTGTTGAAACCCTAGTTTGTAAAATAGCCGGGTAGTTCTCAGGTCTTGAATGATGTAACACCCTTTGTACCATAATTATTGTTTAATAGCTAGTTATTATTAAAGATTTTTATACTTTACTTCTTTTAATATTATAGAAGTTAAATACATTAGACCGCAATGACAATAAGCGTAGACTTTGACCTAATCTTGAGAAGGGTTGGGTTGGGGTTGTTACAGGTGGTATCAGAGCTTAGATAGCTCATAAGCCGCGATAGGATCTTCGGTCAGTGGGTAGTCGATCTCAGGGATATTTGTTTAGCATAATCATATGTGCTTAATGTGTTATATGTTAAGTGTAAATCCATGGATTACATGTCTGATAGTGCTAGAACTAACTGAATATGTTATTAAATATATACATGCATTACCCATAAAATGGTAAGTAGTCATCTCCCCTAAAAGAATTGGCTAGCAGCAGACTTCCTCAAGTGTGGGTCAACAAAAAAGGGGAACATGAGTTGATTATGGTAATTAGTAGACTGTACTTGATGCTCAGAGCCTAACAATTGATATCGGCCTTTGATATATTCTTCAATATCTTCATTCGGAATTCTTGCTTGGAGTGCTTAACAAGTATTTACTTTGGACTTCTACTCGGTAATCTTATTTGGCATTCTGAATTGGATTTCTTAAGTCAAGCCTTTATTTGTCATTCATATTGCCTTTATTTGGCATTTCTACTTGGGATTTCTTGGTTTTCTTGCACGGTATTATTGTGCAGCATTCTTCGTTATTCTTATTCGGGTGATTTTATTTGGGATTTATTTCTGGAGTTCTTCTTTGGCATTCGATATTCAATCTTGTGCATCGAGCCAGAGATGTTGTAGCTCAGGAGGACGTTGTGTAATAGAGTAAGAATTGTGAGGACGCAATTGTTTTAAGGGGGAAGGATGTAATACCTGAGCCCGACCATGCATTTATAATATTTCATTTACATTTTACTTGTTTCATTACTTTGCATTATTTTTGGAAATCTGCATTAATTACTTAAGTATTATTTATAATGGTATTATACTATGTGTTAAGCATTAATTCAAACTTAGAAAATATATATAAAGTTTAGTATATCAAACTAAGCATTCGTTTTAATTTAAAAGAAAGATTAACTTAGTAAGTACGTTAGGAAAATTTGTGTGGTTTAGAAGAGATTAGAAATATAGTTAACCTAGCATAACTCTTATGGCATTCAAGGGTAGTGAGCTGACCTTGTTTTACGTAGATCAATTAGCTACTCTAGTTAGAATACGAGAACCTATTGGGACATAATTTGATGCTCTAACTAGGTGTAAGCAATATAGGTACATTGTTGTGTGATCAAAACTATATATGGATAACATGTTAAGTCATTTGATTTCATATCAATACTTAAGGATATACTTAGGTTCATAAATTGGTTAAAGAACCGAGTTAATATAAGGTTTGCTTGGTTTGTTCTACAAATTAATTGTCTTAGTTGAACATGGAAGTTTATATAAGAAATAAAGTGAATTATTAAGTAAGCTTTAATTTAAAGTAGGATTAAGAAACTACTAACTAGTTATTGAATTAGGGATTGTGAGTCAAATGGATTAGAGTAAAATAAGGGTTTAACTTTCTTTGATTAGTATCACATAAATGTTAAATTGTATCATATGGTTAAGTTGAATATGTACTATTCGGTATAAGGTGGTAGCTATATAACAATCATAGTTAGTATATTTAGGTAGCTAAGGCTGGTAGATGTATTGAATGGTATGAAAAATACTTAGCTTCATCTTACAAATTAAAGATATTGGTTGACTTAGTATACTACCTTTTATTTAGATAACTCGTATGGCATTTAAGCATGGTTAATCAATCTTATTAAGTAGCTTCTAAGACGAGAACTTGCTAAGATATAACTTAATACTCTGGATACAATTAGACAATATGAACTTGGATAGTAGAATTAGGTTAATGAAAATATATATATATTAAAATTATATGAGTTAGTATATATATTAAATAGGTAGGGACTATAAATAAATTAGTGAAATAGGAATGTTGGCCAAATAGTTAATCTAATGGAAAATAGCTTAAACCAATTAATAGTACTTAAATTATATTTATAAAGTAATAGTACATCATATTTATTCTTTAGGAATAACATGTAAATTGGGATTGTATAAAAATTTTAATGGCGTCTCACTTTGGCTTTCTTAGTAACAAGATATTTCATAATCACAAATTCTAAATTAGAGTTAACTGTCGAAATTAGGGAGCTGGTATTTACGTACGCATACTGTAATTGATCTAGTTATGGTTGAGTAGCTATATTATTTAACCCATACTATATATAACCTTAGCAAGCATTTATAGCATGCAACCATCTATTTAGTCTAAAGCATTGTCATTACTATAACTTCATTATAGCCTGTTACCTCAAAATCGAAATAAAGCCACCTTCACAATCTTAGACAATCCACTTAGCAATCCTATCATTAGCTCATATATTGCCAGCAAATACATGGCGCACCACACGGTATCACCAGCTTCTCCTTAGTCATCACGCCTACCAAATGATCAACCTTAGAAGCTGCCACCGAATATCATCCTAAATGCTTACTTGGTGATTACCCAAACTAGCTTATTTCTCTATTGTCCACGTTTTGCCAGCCAAGCTAACATTTATCATTTGTCATTATAGCAAGATAAGATTTCAATAGCTGACATAACCTGCTGCCTAAGGACTACAAGCCACAAACAAAAAAACACTTAGTTCATTATTTGGTAGGCATTACATTACACGTTGACTTCTCTACAATTAAACTTATCATAGAGCTAAATCCCTCCACCATCAACGAATCGAATAAAAAGGAAACAAAACTACTCCCTAACACTTTTGTAGCACAAACAAGCCATATTATCGTCATCAGCCTACGCTTCTAGCTGAATTTTCCTAGCCGAATCTTCATCATTAAATAACAATCCACCTAAAGCTAGTTTCATCACTCCACCGCTTTGTACCATACATTTTTGTCATCTAGTTTGAGAATTATAAGAATTCTCATCAGGTTTAGCCGCCCAAGCTAGACAAACTTCTATCATCACCGCCGGACCAACGAAAACAAAGAGAAGAAGAATTGAGTCAGTATGGTAGCTTTTGGTTCCCGTATATATTAGGTTATAAAGCACAACAACAAAGGAATGAAACAATAAAGTTCTCGGTATGAATAACAAAGCAAAGAAAGAAAACATGTGAGGTAGAAACCTAGGGAAAAAGGAAAGCTTGACCTTTCACTTGCATGGCTATTTAAGGTGATGAAATTTCTTAAAATTCATATTTATTTATAAGTTAATATGTTAGTTGTTAACATTGACTATATATATTAATTATAACTTATAAATGGTTAATTATAGATGTGAGGATACTTTATTAAAAAGCATTATTGTTTGTTATATGAAATAAGATAGTTTGTGCATTATTAATATAAAAGTATATATAAGTTTAGTAGGAGATTATCATGTTAAGCTAGTTATAATATTACCTTAAGAAGAGTCACATGTAAAGTGCAATATTATGCAGTATGTGTAATGATCTAGTAACTTGTGAGAAACATATGAAGGTTTAATTATAACAACTTAGTTAAACAAATGTATTTGATAGTATAACTTGTTACGAGCTGTTAGGACTATTACTAATGTAGAAATGTAATATATACAAAGAATGGCTTATATTCTGTGACCCCAGATTTTGCAACAATAGTGTGATTCAACATTAGCTTTTATTACATCTATAAATCGTAAGGTGGTAGTAATACTAATCTACATATAAAAGTATATAATCATTTTTGTTGTGATATTGATAATGTTAGGTCTAATTAGGTGGTTAATATAGGAATTGATAAATTGCTATTACATGCTAGTCCCAGTTCGTTCATATGCTCAAACATGACATGCTTTTGCTTCGTATATTTGTAGGGCTAGGTATGATATCTAATCGGAACTTGAAAATAGTTAGTACTAAGCTTAATACTAGTTAATAAATTAATTCTTAATCGATAGTTAGTCAGATGAATTTGACCTTGAAATTAAGGATCTTGTTTGGGAAATGAGGCAAAAGGATATAAATTATAAAAAAAAAGAGTTAATGGATTACTGAAGGTATAGTTTTTAAGCTATAGTGAGTGAAGCTATAGTTGAAAGGTAACTACTGCTAATTATTATAAAATTAACCAATGTTAGGTGGGGACGTTAGTTGGTATTCAAAATAACGAATTTACCTTGGTTAGAAATGCTAGGTCGATTGATTTGGTTAATTAAGTGTAATTAGTCATTCACGTTCTTTGTTTAAAATTAGATTTAGCTTGAGACGTTGCTCAATAGTATTATAGTTAGTTTCTTGATATTACTAGCTAATGAGTTATTATAGATTTCATTCTATTGCCTGCTTGTATTAATTGCCTACTTATATTAATATTTCTAATTGTTAAAGGCACTTGTACGGGGACAACCTCTTTCGTTGTTTGCCACTTATATATTTATCGAAGTGCGTGATCATAAATTACATAAGTGTTATCAATTGTGTGTTATGTGGTTACTTGTGCATACTTGTGTACTATTAGAATGGGGGTTGCAACCTCAGATATGATAGAGTTCACGAACGCCGGGCGGCATAGGGCTTGCCGGTTCTCCCGCGACTATCGTGGTCCTATTCCCTCTCTTGCTTGGTGATCTCCACCCTCGGAGAGCTGGGTCGTAGATTTCGGGTATAATCCAGAGTACCCTATTGGGAGAGATAAGAAGTTGTAATCATGATTCAGGGCTAGACATCTCTGGTGATATTGAAACGTATCCTTTTCATTATATGAATAAGTACTCTCGCTTGGGACCATTACCGCCCTTGGAGAGTTTGCTCTTGCTTGGGACCAATATCTCCCTCAGAGAAGAAAGTTAATTGTTTGTCCAAATATCATTATTGTTATTGATACTTCATTCTTATGGTATTGCACTTTATCATTTATCGTATGTAGATAGCTTATTGATGTTATCGCTTTTGTATTGCATCGCATCAAGATTTTCAAAGGGACCTACCCAAAAATGTTTTTAAAACTTCTCCTATTCTATCCTCATTGAGCTTCCCAAGAGCTCACCTTATTTCTCCCCCCTTGCAGGTGCAGCTTAGCTTGAAATGGGTTAACATTATGTGCTAAAGTTGAATAATTACGTACTTGAAGCTCCTTGCCTATCATGTTTTTATCCAAGTTGTAAAAGATAAAGTTTGTTTGTATTACTCTCGGGTGGAAAGGTAGTTGTACTAAAACCCTAGTTTGTAAAATAACCGGGTAGTTCTTAGGTCTTGAATGATGTAACACCCTTTGTACCAGAATTATTGTTTAATAGCTAGTTATTATTAAAGATTTTTATACTTTACTTCTTTTAATGTTATAGAAGTTAAATATATAAGATCGCAATGACAGTAAGCGTAGACTTTGACCTAATTTTGAGAAGGGTTGGGTTGGGTTAGGATCGTTACACTGACCCACTTAGAAGCTTGTAGGTATAGATGTTCTCTTTATTCGATAGTAATTATTTAGAGTTCACACCTACAATGGCCCGTCCAATGCATACACATCCATAAGTGAAGTAAGTCTGGAACCTTATCCATGATCAAGGCAGATCACCCTACTGTAACGAGAACTTATTTCATAATAACTTCTACCATAGTAGAGTGTCTAGATCTACTACTTAGTTATGCACTAAACAATTATGATTGACAAGTAACCATGACTTAGACCTTCTGTACGTAACCGCCACGTACCTAAGTCAACACCTGAAACAAGGACCTTATACACATATATATAAAAGTCAACCACATAAGAGAGAAATATGCTCATAAAAGTAAGATTACATTAATTATTCATTGCAAATATCTAGATATATTAATGACAAAGTGATAGTGGTCTTTTGGGCATTCCCTAATCCCAACAGACTACCACTTGTACGAAAAAGCATTAGGCTTTAATAGTAACAACTATTTGACAACTTGACCCCTATGGACTCTACACTTATTGAAAAGACCTTCTCCGTAAGAGTCCTAGCAAAAGGATTTGCTAAGTCATTTGTAAAGACGACTTTATCTACCACTTTATCTCTTTTCTGGATGAATCCCTACATTAAGTGATATTCTCTCTACGATTCTTTGACTTTTTACTTAGTGCTTATTTTGCTTTACACTCAGCTAGGTAGACTAACATACAATCCTTCGTTCTCTAAGGATGCTTAAATATATGTTTCACTACTACCTTGTAAACTTGCCCTGAGTTTGACTAATACCGATTGATCATGCCAACCGCAAAACAGATATCTAGTCCAGTACACAACACGACGTATATGAGACTGCCAACAGTTGACGCATTATAGAATCTGTCTCATACTCACTTCCTCATCCAGAATTTTGGGGCACTAATCTAGAGAAAGTGGAACTCCATGCATGGAGGGAAACTAACATTTCTTGGAGTCTTGCATGTTAAACTTAACCAATATCTTCTCAACACATGAAGCTTAAGATAATGCTAGTACTTTATTCTTTCGATCACGCAGGAATTTAATCCTTAGAATATAGCTAGCTTCTCCCAAGTCCTCCATTTGAAATTGAGAAGACAGTCAAACCTTTATGGGTACCAACATCCTTACATTGTCCCTAATTAGTAGGATGTTATCCACATAAAGGACAAGTGAAATGCAATAGCGTAACTATCCCTTCTCTTGTACACACATGGTTTATCAATGTTCTACTCAAAACCACATGCTTTGATTGCTTCGTTGAAACGAATGCTCTATTCCTTAGATGCTTGTTCAAGTCCATAAATGGAACTCTTAAGCTTACCGATTATATGCTCTTGCCTTTCACAATGGATTCATCTTCGTGCATCATGTAGATGCATTCGTCAAGATCCTTGTTAAGGAATGCAGTCTTGACGTCTACTCACCATATCTCGTAGTCATAGTGACTAGCGATGGCTAAGAGAATCCTTATGTACTTTAGTATGGCTACTAGTGAGAAAGTCTCCTCATAGTTGATACTCTCACACCAAGTGTATCCCTTTGCCACCAGCCTAGCTTCTCGTCCACTCCTCTTTTTCTTCTTGCAGACCCGTTTGTACCCTATGAGTTTTACCCTTTCAAGTGCAACTACAAGATCTCAGACTTTGTTGGAATGCATAGACTCCAACTCAGATTCCATTGTCTTGTGCCAAAGGTTAGCGTCTATGTCTGTTACTGCTTCATCGTAGCTAGTGGGATCGCCAACCTGATGATCAAAGACTGCCTCGAAAGACTCTCCATAACATCGATCTTGTTGTCTCGATATCCTCCCACTATGACGAGGCTTCGGGGTACTTAGGGAATTTGATGATCATTCGCTATTTTGGTTATAGGTGTAGGCATAGTAGAAATCTCAATAGTGACTTCTTCTATCGTAGTTTCTAAATTTAACTCTCGATGAATTACGCTGTCATCCTCTAAATATCTAGCATGTGAACTTATTAGTACCTTTTGCTCCTTGGGATAGTAGAATATTCCACCTCTTGTTCCCTTAAGATATCCCATGAAATGCCACATATGTGACCTCGGCTCTAGCTTGGGAGCAGAGTTGTTCAATACATAAGCTAGACACTCCCAAATGTGGATGTGCCTTAAATTGAGCTTGCAGCCCATCCATAACTCATAAGGTGTCTTAGGTACCGATTTAGAAGGCACTAAGTTCAAGATGTAAGTTGTCGTTTCTAAGGCATACCCTTAAAACAATATGGGTAGAGTCGTGTGACTTATCATGGATCTTACCATATCTAGTGAAGTTTGATTTTATCTCTCAGATATACTATTCTGGTGAGAAGTGCTAGGTATATTCAACTAAGACACAATTCCCTGTTGTATATGATTTCCCTTAAACTCACCCAAGAGGCACCAATACCTCCACGCTCTGGCATGCTCATGGGTCCACCATACACATCAGTGTGCACCAATTGCAACACATTTCTTGTCCTATGTGTTTTAGAAGAAAATGACCTTTCAGTTATCTTTTCTTCTAGGCAAAATTCATACCGAGCCTATGGTTTGAGATCTAATGAGCTCAAGAGCCTATCTTCAACCAACCTCTGAATTTGTTTAGGTCTATATAGCTCGAACATAGGTTCCACAAGTGTATGTCATTGATGGATGAGGTCTTTTCTTTTTAAGAGAACTTGAGCATTCATATACTACATTATTGCATGTTGGAAATAGTCAGAAAAAGATGGAAAAAATATATCATGCATACTTCCAGACTCTAATAAAATTTCCTATTGATAGTAAGACCAGAATGAAAGGCACAAAAGTACTTTATAAAACAACCTTTGAAACTAAAACTTTCCCATGTCTGGAACATGATAAACATTATCTAATTCTAAAACTTATCACTAAAGTGTAAAGAGACTATTCCAACAGCAGTGGCCCAGATCATTGCCTCGATCCTACCTTCAGAGCGAATCTACCCTTACTTAGCCTCTTCGTTTCCTAAAACCCCTGCATGGTAATACATACATAGTTAGTGGTTCTAGAATCTACTATCCATGATTTCATATAATCAACCGCCAAACTAGTTTCAATAACATAAGGAAAGTTCTTACCTTTATTTTTCTTGGCTAGGTACGTTGGGCATTCCTGCTTCCAATGACCTTTTTGGCTACACCTGAAGAATTTGCTCTGGGCTTCTCACCTACAACCCTTTTCTTTTTCTACCCATTATTGCTTGGCCTTTTTCTTTACCATTTATCCTCTTCCCTTTCTTCTTGAACTTCTTCCTTTTCGGGTTTTGTACAGAAGAGGGTGCTTGGGCCATATGGGCTTGGCCTTTGGGCTGCATGATTGCCTCAGCCACCTGAAGCTCCTTCATTAGCTCCATAAGCCCTATATTCATCTTACCTATGTTGTAATTGAGCTTTAATTGGGCGAAAGATTCAGGCAGTGTCTCGAGAATCATGTCCACTTTACTGCATGTTGTCCATAATCTTGAGAACGTGCTCTCTTACGGACGATCACTCTGCCATCTTGGATGTCATTATCTCCCTTATTATAGCTTGTTTTACAGGCCTATTCTTATTTGTCATCTTAGTTAATGAGGTCATGATTTCAGCAGTAGTGGCTTTGTTCTTGTGTTGTACTAGCAACACGTCAAGCATTGAGGCTAGCATATAGCACTTTGCTATGCCATCTACCCTTTGTCACTTATCATGGGCCTCCTTTTCGGCATCAGTAGAATCATCCCTTAGTTGAGGGCAAGGCTGAGTCAAGACATACTTGTACCCGTCTGCGGTAAGTACTATGTCTAACTTTCTCTTGCATTCACTAAAATTTGGGCTAGTCAACTTATCATTCGAGAGAATAGCCGATAAAGGATTGAAAAAGCTTGTCATATTATCTGGATATTCATACAACATAATTAAGTATAAGCAAATTATGTAAGACATATATATAAAAATAGCATTCATGAGACAAAATATCAAGGAACTCGTGAAAGCATATGCACAACATAGATAACCCTTTAAACTATGATTAGTGCTATAGCGACAACCCTATCACTCATATGTTTGGCTTCTCAAGCCCTGATAGCACTTACTTCGTAAGAAGGATACTACTTATCTCGAGTTGAGTGTATACACAATTCCTTAGAATATTCCGACTCGAGCCTTCGATGGGAGGTTACTCTCATCAATTTCTATAAGGTCATCTATAGCCTAGAACTCCACCGATGGGATGGTCGCTCCACATACATCTTTTATATGAATTCCCCATTTTAGATTATTCCGCTAAGTCTAGGCATGATGTCACCCTTCGAAGGGAGCATAATGTATAGTATGACGAGGTCGTACTACCCTTTAACATGATCCGAACATGGAAAGCCATGAGATTTCCTAGTTCCTTCCCCTACTCGATTATTTGGACTAAGGGGTTCTTCTTAAGTGATTCTTTTTAATACTTAATTCTGATTTTTCCCAAAAAGCAAGATTAAAGCCTATAATCATTTTGTCTAAAACCTCTAAGTATAATCTTTAAATCACATAAACCTAATCTATGTTATTTTCCTAACCCTAGGTAAGCCTTCCTCTAAGTCTCTAGTCAAGTCTAGGTTGCTAAGGAAGAAATAGTCATCTTATCATTTCTCCTTAACCAATTTTAATATATAATTTAATTCATATTTAGACTTTAATATTATTAGTCTAATGACTAGATTACTTATTTGACTTGACTATCAAAGAACTTAATTCTTATATTTATAGGATTGCTTATTATTTAATCCTATTAGTCTTAATGGTAGACAATTTTGCATAATTAAATAGACATAAAATTAATTATGTAAAAGCACATAATTTAGCAAAATTAAATTTCTAGCATTTAATAAACCATTAATTCTTGATAACTCCTACTATATAATAATATTAGTACTTTGTACCACAAAGTTCCATAAAATTTACTTTAGAAAATATCATATGAAATAAAACAATTTACACAAATAAAGTCAACTAAAAGGATTGACCGCGAGCGTGGGCTAGCGTAGATGCACGTGTCCCAACGATTGCCGCGCATAACGAAAAAAACTTCATTTTTTTGTTATTTTTTATGTCTTGAATCCTTGGCTAACATGGATAAACTATTCTAGTTATCGAATCCAATTCCATAAACAATATTCACATGAATATGAATTTTAATTAAACGCAGGACTTTTATCGCAAACTTTCAGGAAATTGTTTTTCGTTAATTCTTACATTATTCCTAAGGAGCTTAAAGTGGTTTCAAATTCTATTGGTTATAACGTTTAAACTACTATTAAACAAGTAATTTAATCAAAATTTAATTCTAATCCAAAACCAAAAATAAATTAATTATCAAGAATTAATCTAATAAACATAGAAACTAATAAGAACACATATTTCCATATATCAAAAGCATTAAACAAATCCGAATTTTTTTAGTGTTAGAATATTTCTTAGTTTCTATCGAAAACAATTAAACTACTTTAACTATTTCATGATTTAATTCGCAGTGACTCTAATACCACTGAACGGAAACATTATATCGCATGAATCAAATTCTATAATATTCAATAATAAGGCGGAAACATTCATGCATGGATCTTTAAAAAAATAAAGTATGAAATATCTACTTGAACATCTAAACAGCTCATAGTTTAATTCTAAAAGCAAATAAAGTTTTATGAAATACCTTTTATCGTGAAAACCAAAACGAACAAACTTTTACCTCTACTGAAAAACTCTACATGCCTATAGCAAGGCTTTCATTCCTCAACTTGGATCTTCCCCTCTATGCCAAATCCTAGCTTAAGTGTTGATCAAGTTGTGGGACTTGATCTTGCAAAATCAAACTAAAAGAAGAGTGTTTTGTGTTTCCTCTAAGAGAGGCTTACATGAGAGAGAGAGATAAAGATCTCAAAGAAAATGGTACAATTGTAGAGCTTGGGGTAGAAACCTTTATATAGGTGAAAAACATGCTAGGTAGTTCTGTCTCAAATAGAAACCAAGATAGAAAAGGATTAGTACTTTGAATTATCCTTTTATTCTATAATTAAAGTGAAAAATCCTTTTTTTCTCCTAGCAAAAATACATGATCCATACGCCTTAGGCCTTAGTGGGGTGCCTAACCCATTCTTCATGGCCTTGGTCCACGTGTCTAGTGCTTTAATTAGCCCACAAGCTCTATTGTTGGGTGTATTATTGATATATTATTTCAGCACCTTTTCACTTAAATTTTGTTAGTTCTTGAGTAATTTATGAGCAATTTGATTGGTTTTGTGTTTGATTTGCGTTGTAGATAATTTCCAAGAGATAATCTGAGTTTTGAGGCAAAGATCGAAGAGAAATGGCAAAGGATTAACTTTCATGCAACTTGTGGATAAATTGAAGAAAAATCAGAAGTAACACAATCATAGCGCAGTATCACAGGAAATTTAATGGGCAATTTTGTAAAATAGCACAAAAATAAGCAAACCCTAGGATAAAAAGAAGAAAACACACGTTTGAAAGGAAGCTTTTGGCTGGCGTCTGGTTTTGGGAAGCAAGAAACGTTCCAGAGAAAAGAGAAAGTGAAGGATTCGCGAGTTGAAGACGAAGGACGATCCGTAGACGGACTTCTACCACGATTCTTCTCATGATCAACATTTATTCTAGTTTTCTCCTAGTTTTCTCTATCTCTCTTATCATGATTTGCACTATTCTTTGGATTTTATTTAATTTCTTTATGATGTTCTAGGTTATTTTTCTAGGGTTACGATGTAGCCAGATTATGAATATTTGATGCTTTTGGTTTTGATTGATTGATGAAATATTCTATATATGCGTTGAGTATTTCATACTAAGTTTAATGCTTGTGATTGCCTGATCAACAATTGCATGATTCGTGGTTTGGTTTGAGACTGAGAAGTGATAACTAAATTAGACCACGTGTGAAATACCATTAAATCATCATAAGCTAGAGATAGTTATGAGATATAGTGCAACACTTGAATTTCTAGGGCTTAGTGCGTTTCATAAGTTCACAGTTATCACAAAGATATAGTTAGCTTGCATATTGGGATAGGTTATTGATGCTTAAAAAAGATTAATATCTACCTTAGTGAAATTGCTGGCAACGTAAGGAATAGACGTCAATTAATTTCAATCAATAGTTTCAAGTAGGATTAATCTTAGTGAAATCGGAACCCCTAGAGCCTTTTAATTATTGAATTACCATCTTTTGTTAATTTCGTAATTATTTTAGTTACTATTATTATAAGTTCTATAATTTATTTAGTAGTTAATTACAAATTCTCAATTCGTGATTGTCCAAATAAAGTTAGAGCTAAATCAATTTCGATACTTAATAATCACAGTCCTCGTGGAAATGATATTTACTTATCACTTTATTACTTGTTGCGATACGTATACTTACGTTAGAAATCACACAACATCTATCCAATTAATTAATTAAATTTTAAGTCCAAAACTAGTCTACCTTTCAAGAATAAAAACCCTTTCCAATTAATGGAAAACTTATATTAAATTCTTAGTAGCCTTTAGACTTTAACACTCTATCAACACCTAAGTTTAGTAATGACACTTATAAGGTAAATAGCTAGAAGGGGGACCAAAGACATAATTACCCTTTCACTGAAAATGACCCAAAATACCCTTGCTCGTCTCTAGCAATATTTTGACATTTTAACCTTAGTCTATTCCACTAAAAGATTATTGCTGCATTACATGATAATTACTATATGTACATGAGTTAGTCAATAACACATGACACTTATTCTTTAGACCAACTAAGTGATAATGACCAAATTGCCCCTCTATACTCACTCATAGCCAAGACAAGTTTATTACTTGTACTATCACCTCTTTGACTACAAATTTTTCTCCTCAGAACCTCTAACCCATAATCTAACCATCCTCCGGAAGTTATCCACTTGGCCAAGGAAACGACTCATAAGTGTAACAATTAATACATCATGTTTTACTATGCACAAATTCAGGATGATCAACTTGGATCATTCTAAGGGAATGATTATTGTATAGATTTCTTATTGCAAATGCATGTTTCTTCTAACCATGTCCAGACACCCAAATCACATAGCTTAATACCCATACAATATCTCACCTATAGTGACTCAAAGTATAAAACCTTGACTTTGTCAGTTCATCAATACATGCTAAAGATTAAGAGCACTGGCCCACTTAGAAGCTTGTAGGTATATGTGATCTTTTTCTTCGATAGTACTTATTTATAGTTTACACCTATAGAGGCCCATCCATTGCATACACATGTATAAGTGAAGTAAGTCTGGAACCCTATCCATGTTCAAAGCAGATCACCCTACTGTAAAGAGAACTTATTTCATAATAACTTTTACCATAGTAGAGTGTCCAGCTCTACTAATTAATTATGGACTAAACAGTTCTGCTTGACAAGTAACCATTTAGACATTCTGTACGTAACTACCACGTACCTAAGTCAACACTTAAAGCAAGAACCTTATACACATATATATAAAAGTCAACCACATAAGAGAGAAACATGCTTATAAAAGTAAGATGAAATTAATTATTCATCACAAATATCTAGATATATTAATGACAAAGTGCTTGTAATCTTTTGGTCATACCCTAATTCCAACACTGTCAACACAGTCAAACATGTAGGTCAACTAGGGTGCTCTAATTTCTCTATGAGACGTGAAACATAGTATCTCAATCATCTCAAATCATATGACAATTAGTTTCGATTCATGTCATTATATGTACTTACCATGTCAAACCACGATTTTTGATTTGAATACCCCTCGACACATCAACTGGGCTCGGTCATATCTCAAGATTCGACCCTTGGATTCCTAATAGACTAGTGAAAAATAATCCTTGGTGTTCAGTGACCTTTGCGGTGGCCACCGATAATCGAATAAGTCAACAATAGCCATTGAGTATCATATCTTTGAACTTGCGACTTCATTTTAAATTATAGCCATCTTTGATAATGGAAACATTGGTAATTGGTTCTTTCTTACTCTTATGACTATGGTCGAACATTCAATTACCATCGAACGTCAATTCTTCAAACCGACGCCTTATTCCTACTTTTTTGGTGAACTTTGGAGACATTATGTTGTAGCTTCTGAAGGAAAACAATATTATGCATGATTTTAACACATCCTAGGGAAGTTATAGACTGTATTAGGAGGAGAAATAATGCCAAAAACTTTAAAATCGATAAACACATGAATAGTCAACAATAACATACAATAGTTGCAACTAGTTAATCATATGAGTGTAGTTTTCGATGTACTTGATTATGGATGATGAATAATCAGCGAAAAATCACAAACTATAGAGGATAAGCACTTGTCAAGGCTGCTCTCTAAGCACAAAATCCTGTGATGGAATTCTCCCCTTGATTTTCCCTCTTATAATCACAATCCTAGCACTATAGTGTTTGATCAACTAGTGGGAGTTGATCTTGAATTGTTGAGCCTATAGTTTGTGTGCATGTATATGTCGCGTAAGGGAGAGAGCACAAGAGAGAGATCTCATAGGCGTGTGAATTATATATGAATTGTTTAGGGTATAAGTTTTTATACAGAGAAGAATAGAGAGGTAGTTTAGTGAGAATAAACTAGCATGGAAAATGGATTCTAAATCAAGGAATATAGCTAAACACTCTTAACTTTTAGGAATCCTATCTTATCTCCATAAGCCTATTCGCATGCCTTATCTATTTCTTCTGCCATATGCCACGCTCTCAACTTGCCAAAATGAAGACCTAGTTCCATAATGAACTCAACTGTCAAAAATAGAAAGTTCAACTTCCAAGAATGAAAACTTCACTTAAGACTTCTAGTTGCATTAGGACTCTTTGATCACCAACCTCACATCACATTTAGCAACACCAAATATAACAACCACACTAGATAGAAAAGTGGCTAGAAGGAGGACCAAAAGACATAAGTATTCTAACAATAAAAATGACCAAAATGCCCTTGCTAGTAAATAGCAACATTTTGTCATTTTAACCTGAATCTATTCTACTAAAAAACCTTTGCTGCACTTCAGGATAATTACTATATTCAAATAAGTATGTCATACTACATATGACACTTTGTCTTAGACCCACTAAGTGAAATGACCAAAATACCCCTTTATACTTACTCATAGCCAAAGTAGGTCTACTAACCACAATATCACCTCTTTGACTATATATTCTCCTTTGAACCTCTAATCCACAATCTAAACACCCACTAGAGGTTTTCTATTTACCCTAGGGAGCGACCCACAAGTGTAACAACCGAAATAATATACAAACTATATCATTATGCACAGATTCAAAATGATTAGCCTGGATAATCTTAAGGGAGTGATTATCATATAGATTCCTTATTGCATATGCAAGTCCCTTATAATCAAATCCAACCACGCAAATCACAGAGTTGTTGAGCCATACAAGATCTCACCCATGGTCACTCAAAGTGTAAAAACCCGACTTCATCATCCACATATTCTCAAGATTGAGAGCAGTAGTCTACTTAGTAGCTTATAGGTATATGTGATCTCTTTCCGTTGATGGTACTGTTCTAGATATCACACTTATGGTGGTTCCTTCCAATGCAAGACATATACACACATGAGATAAGTCCGAAAAACTTTCCAATGATCAAGGCAAATCACCCTACAAATAAGAGACCTTCTCACTATAACTTTTACCATAGTGAAATGTCCAGTTTTACTACTCAGTTATGGATAATAATTTATGTAAACTAGTAGTAATCATGACTTGGACCTTCTGTACGTAACCTCCATGTACCTAAGTTACTAGCTTGAAACAATGGGCCTTTATACATATATACATACAGTTATAAGAGAAGATATAATCATATAAATGAAATGTCATTGACCATTCATTGCAAATATCCATAATTATATAGATGACATGCTAGTGGTCTTTTGGGCATACAATAATCCCAACAACTTCAATATGAACATGTTGGGATTAGTATATGCTGTAAAAATTATTAGCACATAGCCATTTGTATTATTTGGATATTTGCATTAATTAGTTGATATTACATTTCCTTTATGACCATATATCTTTCATATGTATGAATTTGTATGTATAAAGTCCATTGAATCAAGTAAGTGATTTGAATACGTAGTAGTTACGTACAAAAGGTTTAAGTCATGGTTATTTGTTCTCATAAACTTAGTTCATAACTAAGTAGTAAAACTAGACATTTTACTATGGTATAAGTATTGGGAATAATGTATGCCCTAAAGACCACTGCACATTGTTAATGTAATTTTTGGATATTTGCATTTAATGATTAATACTATTCCTTTTATATGAGCACGTTTTTTTGTCATAATTGTATGGATATGTATGTGTAAAGGCCCATTGAATCAAGCAAGTAACTAGGTGCATAGTGATTACGTATAGAAGGTCCAAGTCATAGTTACTTGTTCTCATAAACCTAGTTCATAACTTAGTAATAAAGTTGGACACTTCACTATGGTATAGGTTATAGTGAGAGAGTCTCCTATTTGAAGGGTGACTTATTTTGGTCATTAGAGATCTTTTTGTATTCATCTCACTAGTATATATGTCATATATTTGATTGGACCACCATAGGTTTGATCTATGGAACAATATTATAAGTGTATAGAGATTGACCAATGCTTTTTTTGAGCATATGTGGATGAACTATTGAACTTAGGTTCTTATAATTTAAATCCCTATGTGTGAGATCCTGGTTGGTGGGTCAACAACTCTATGGTTTGGATATCCAAATCCGATCAGTTAGGACATGCATATACAATAGAAAATCTATAATATTGTAATCACTCCGTTAGAATTATTCAATTGATTGTCTTAAATCTATGCATAGTGATATAGTCATTTGGGCTATATCGGATATTACAATTGTGGGTCACTCCTTAGATCAAGTGGATAATGTCAAGGAGGTGGTGATAGTACATGTAAAAGGCCTATTTCGACTATGACTGAGTATAAAGGGACATTTTGATTATTTCAATTAGTAGGTCAAGGACAAGGGCTGTATTTCCTATGGCCGGCCTCTGTATGATATCGTGATTGTCCTGGAGTACAACGGTAACTCTTTAGTAGGGGCATTTTGGAGCCAAGGCAGTTCTGTCTTTTACTTCCACTTCTAGCCACTTTCCTATTTGTAGTATGGTTACTAAATTTGGCCTTGCTATATTAGGTGTGTGAAGTTATGGAAGAAGAATTATAGGAGACCTAGTCATAGTTGGATTTGGACATTGTGGATAAATGAATGTTTATCCTAATGTCACATGGCTTACTGCGCGTATTAGGACAACGGGTAATTCATATCTTCTACGAGTCTTAGGCATGTAGATTAGGATAAGGAAGAGACATAGAGAAGTTGTGATAAGGTGAGAGTTTGAAAGAGATTAGAATTATCTCAAAGATAATTCAAGTCAAACTAAACTCTAGCAACATATACAACTAAGTCTTCTAGGCACTCTATGTCTCTCTTTTCTCCTTATCCGTCCACACCACTTCTCCCGGACACCCTCACACGTCTTCCCTCTCTTTCTCTCTAGAATACACGACCCAGATCAAGTAATCAAAACAATTTACCACAAAATTGCAAACTAGATTCACATAGGATCGAGGTATAGTCGAGAATATCAAAATGGTATTGCTAGTTCATTTTATAACTCCCATGGAGGACTTTTGGAGGTAAATTCCAGCCACATTGCAGTACCTTCCGCCACCCTTTGAGGCCTTTCATTGTTGCGTTCAAACAAAAAATCAAGGTATAATGGTCTTGCTTACATACTATGCGTAATTGGACTTTAGTTTTGTGATTATCGTCTCTAGATTGTAATTATTCTTGCTTGTTTAATTGAAAATGGATCTCACATGATTATTTTCCACCTAATGCAGTACATAAACCTAGTTTGTAATAGTATCATGCAATTCCCTTCAATAAATTACAGTGAGAAAATCTCCTATTTGTAGGGTGACCTGCCTTAGTCATTGGAGGACTTTCTGGACTTGTCTCACTAGGGAATGTGTCATACATTGCACATGACCACCATATGTGTGATATCTGGAACAATACTATTAATGCATAGAGGTGAAAATACACCTATAACTAGTGCTCTTAATGTTGAGAATATACGGATGAACTGAGGAAGTTAAACTCTTATATTTTGAGTGACCATGGGTGAGATATTGTGCTATGGGTCAATAGCTCTATGTCTTAGGTATTCGAATTTGGTTAGTTAAAACATGCATATGCAACATATAATTTATACCATAATCACTCCCTTAGAGTTATCCAGTTAATCATCCTAAATCTATGCATAGTGATGTAGTTTTTCAGAATATGCTGGATATTATAGTTGTGGAAACAACATAGTCTTTCACATATAACCCTTCTTACATGACTATGACACTCATATTATAACAATCCTAACTTAGTTATTAACTAACTATCATGATTACTTAAATTTGGTGTGCATACTACAAGAATCTAGGGTATCTATTTAGGGTAACCCTTAGGGTATTTATTTATTTGAAGGCTTAAACCCAACCCTATCATTAATTTAGGTGAAGTACACAAATTTCCCTTTTAATCTAGGCATACTTTGAGTAGATAACAAAACATATTGATTCTTACACCTCTGAGATTATAAAAAACGTGAAGTAAAATTCTTGTGAATGTTTGTAAGATATTTATGAATTAAGTAGATGTTTAAGGTCTTCTTCACTGGTATCATATGTACATTTTTTCTTGTCATTGATAAAACTTCGCATCAAATACAACTGGTTTTATAATTTGTATTACAGAGGAATTTGGTATACTTAGTAAGATCTTGGTATGCTAGCTAAACTTAGAAGCATGGTTAGACTGCATCCTGAACTAAGGAGTTTCCTATTTAGACATACCAATTTTTCTCCATACTTCAAAAACTAGTGAGCATTGATAGAGTTGTTCTTAGTATAATCTTGGTATGCTAGTTAAAATTGGAAGCACGGTCGGAGTGCACCCTAAACTAGGGAGCTCCCTATTTTAGTCTATTAGGGTGTAGCCTTGTCATGTACATATTGTATATAATTGTAATCTTACCATAGCTAGGTTATATACCATAGTTAGGTTTTCTTAGGGTACAAGTGATCTTATGCCTATTTAAGGCACCATCTTGTACGTGTTGTAACACACATTTTTCAATTAGTAAAGAGAAGATTCATTTTTCTCTCAATCATGTCTTTCTTCTCTAGCTACCATTTTGATAGTTTGTTCCATTTTCATCACATTGACTTCATCGTTGTCACCATACCAAATCCTGAATTCCAAACAATATAAAAAAACAACATAACAAATCAATTTGTTTCGGGCCTTTTTAAAATTTTTTGGTCACTATCTAGCCCTACACACCATACCATAACACAGAGCTTGTCAAGACGATTCCAGGCATATCAAGATCTCTGCCATCCGCCAATTCACAGCCCTTATGCACCGCCCAAGCACTATGACTGTTTTATTTTTTCTTATCTGAAAAGCTGCTGACATTATCCTCCATCTCGCTAATGTCAGCCCTAACCATTGACACTCAACCACGTCATCTACCAGTCAACTGCCACCTCATCTAGTCATCCATGTTAGACGTCACGTCATCCACCATGTCAACACTAAGTCAATGCTACCTTACTGTCCACTTAGTGCAGTCTTGATATTTTCTCTCTCTGGCACGTCAAAAAAAAATAAAAGAAAAATCAGACCTCTTTTTAGGGTTTTCGGTGTCCTGAGTTCATTTTTGCAGCCATTTTCTTCAAATTCTAACACCAACATTCAATTTTTTTCCCAATATAGAACGTATGAAGGCCTCACAACCAATTTCCATTCTCATAGATGAAACAAATTATGTCTTGTGTGCCCAAGCCATGACCAGTTTTCTTAAAGGTTGAAAATAATTGAGCATTGTAATAGGTGATATCAAAGAACTAGAGCAAAAGTCCGATGAAAATGATGAAAAGTATGTGGAACGCCTTGGAGACTAGGATAGGAAGAATTACCAAATTATCACCTAGCTTCGAAACACTTCAGTTACTTCTATCAATCTTCAATTTGGACGTTTTAATACTACTAAAGAAGTTTGGGATAATCGTTCCAAAAGGTATACTATACTACTGCAGATGGAGCTCATTAATACCATCTTACAATTACTCTGCACTGCATGTGTCAAGAAGTCGGTCAAACCATTAACAATTTTTTGTTGCAGATGTATTCTTTTTAGGATTAGCTTATAGCCTCTAAACCTATTAAGGAATATGATATAGATTCTAGTAAGTTTGTTAACTACAGAGATCATGGACGTAATGTCTAATTTTTCATTGCACTACATGATGATTTCAAACATGTTCATGCATCTCTCCTTTATCGCAGCCCATTCCTACTCTCGAGCAAGCAGTTCAAGAACTTATCTCAAAAGAAACTCTCCTCTATTCTCGTAGATCTTAGACGTCTGATATTGTGATTATCACACCTAACCATGGCCCAAGGAAGAATTTAGTTTGACAACCATTTTCTCAATAGGAATATAAGTATTTTCATTTATCTGGACACACTCTCTTATATTGCCCTACTTGAACATGTTCTTTTTGCAAGAAAATTGGTCATGGTCACTATCAGTGTGAATATTTTCGGAATCCCAACAGAACCTCTCAGGGAAATCGACCAAAAAGTAGTTTCTTCAAGGCCCAGAATCAATCAACTATTGTCACCACTACAGAGGGATCTCCTACTCCCTTTCTCGATCCATTTTCATCACAATTCACAAATCTTAGTTGCTGATCTTCAGGATATTCTTAAACTGGTTTTAACCTAATCTAGTCATTTTCCTTCCAATGCTCTCTTTGTTATATTTGGTAAGTCTTCTTGGTTTTGTTATTCTACGTATTCTAGCCATATGACTTTGGATTCTCATACTTTAAACCATAAAGTTATCTATTCTTCTGTTCATTCCATTTATACTGATGATGGTACGTTTATGCCAACAAGTCATATAGGATCTATTTCTACATCTTATACCTCATTCTTTGATACTTACCTTGCCCACAAACTTACACTAAGTCTCATCTTTGTCGGTCAATTATGTAAACTTGGTCTAACTTTCATATTTTCTATGTCTGGTTGTTGTGTGCAGGACCCTCAGACATGACAGATTCTTGGGATTGGTCGTAAAGTTGGGAGACTCTTTGAGCTTGTCAGTTTGTATCCTCTATTTTACCTCTGCAATGTTGCTACAGTCACCTCCTCATCCAACACTCGTTCATTTCATCTATGGCATTCTAAATTAAGTCGTGCCTTTTTAGGCAAACTACAAACATTAACACCTTGTGGCTCGTTAGGAAAAATCTCTATGCAAACTTTTGATTGTTTATCTTGTCAACTTGGAAAACAACCTGTTTTGTCTTTCAATAAAAATATTCTTTTTCCACTGCATGTTTTGGCTGATTTGTCCCGCATCTACTCTAAATTTATTGCCATGATTTATACTCAGTTTAAATAGCATATCAAGATCTTTCATGTCGATAATGCTAGTATAATGAGTCTACCATTCTTGAGCTTTTTCGTAAGCATGTCACAGTTTCATATTGCTCTTCCCCCCACACTTCTCAACAAAATAGGTGTACTCAGCAAAAACATAGGCACATCCTAGATACCACTCACATATGTCTCATCTTTACTTCATGTCCTGGGCGCTTCTAGGGAGAAGCTACTCTTACTACCTTCCATGTCATTAATCGACTTCCTTTTCCCGTTATCAATAATCTTATCCCTTATGAATATCTCTATAACTATCTATCTATCTATGATCATCTTTGAGTCTTTGATTGTGTATTCTTGTCTCACTCCCCCCATATGAACGTACTAAACTTGAACCCCGAGCCCAATTATGTTGATTCTTAGGTTATAGTATTAAACATAAGGGCTATTGGTGTAGGGACCCAATCTCTATAGGCCTTCGAAATTCTCACCATGTCATTTTTTGGAAAAAAAATAAAATGTTTTTCTCTCTATCACCATTCTCTATAACTCATGCTCACTCTATACTATACGTTACATATCCTTCCCTCTCCTTGTTTCTTGATGATGACCATGACACAGGCATAAGTAGACACTTTGTCAACTCCTGATGCGGTCTTTCTTGAAGAACCTATACCCACTGATGGGCTTGCACTTGATGACGAGTTTTCCCTTTCACCTCTCCCTTTTACCTTTACTAAGTCATCTCTCCGTTGATCTATACGAGTAAGAGTTGTTCTATCTCTTCTTTAGTATCATTGTTTTTCTACTGTTCTTTCCCTTCATGAGCCTCAAACTTATCGTGAAGCTAGTATTGACCTACTCTGGCAATAAGCTATGGAAGATGAATTACAGGTTGTGGAACAAAAAACATACTTGGGATTTGGTCAATCTTACTCCAAGAAAGAATGCTATGGGATGCAAATGGGTGTACAAAATCAAAACTCGATCTGATCGCTCCATAGAACGGTACAAGGCTCGCTTAGTAGAAAAAGGTTTTACTTAGGAGTATGATATTGACTATGAAGAAATTTTTGTACTTTTTGCTCGTCTTATCTTTGTTCGGTCTTCTACTACTATTTCTATAGCTAAATAATTTAAGTTATTTCAGATGGATAAAAAAAATGCCTTCCTTAATGGTGATCTCACAAAAGAAGTTTTCATGAAGCATCTTCTAGGTTATCACCATTCTCCTTATAAGTGTGTAGGCTCCGTCGTGCTCTTTATGGTCTTAAGCAACCTCATTGTGCTTGGTTTTCTAAGTTCAGTTTTGTTATTGCCGAGTTTGACTTTACTTCAAGTACTCATGACTCTGCATTCTTTATTCGTCACTCTGGCTCTGGTGAGATTCTGTTACTCTTTTTAAGTGGTTGATATGATCATTACTGGGGATGATTTGTCTGGTATCTCTAATCTTAAATAGTTTCTTGGGCTACATTTTGAGATTGAGGATCTTGGTAATCTCACTTTTTTTTTAGCATAGATGTCTCTTCTGATTCTATTGAATATTATCTTTCTCAGGCCAAATACTCTTCTAATCTCCTAGCTCATGCTAGCTTTACTGATACCAAAATTGCCTCCACTTCTTTTGTTTTGATTTTGAAAATCATATTTTTTGGGGAGTTATACATTTGTGTATTGATTAGACCATTCACTATTTCTTGGAGCTCAACTTTTCTGTAATGAAATGAAAATTGGATTCATGTAACAAGAATGCTCAAGGCTCTCGGCTGAGTAGCAAGAGCAACTTCCAAGCACCTCATAGAATTTTTGCCATCTACCAATGGATGGGACCTCTATTCAGGATGCATCTGCGTATCGTCAGTTTGTTAGTAGTCTTATTTATCTCATTGTTACGCGGCCTGACATTGCTTATGTTGTTCATTTGGTAAATCAGTTTATGTCTGCTCCTCTATTACTCTGTATGCAATTATCCTTCGCATTCTTCGATACATTAAGGGCACTCTACTTCATGGTCTTTCCTTTGTAGCTATCTAGCCTTTAGTTCTTGGTGGTTAATCTAATGTAGATTATGCGGGTAATGCAACTAATCATCGTTCTATTGCTGGGTACTGTTTCTTTCTCGATGACTCTCTTCTTTCTTGGTGTAGCAAAAGAAAACTGTTGTTTCCCTTTCTAGTACTAAAGCTGAATATCATGCCCTTACTGATACCACCCAGGAGGTCATTTGGCTTTGTTGGCTACTTTTTTTTTGGTAGAAGGAGAGGGACTTCACTTCGAGGTTTCATTAATTCAACAAAAAGTAAATACAAATAAGGGGAATGATATGAAGCCAGAACCTCTAGTGGAGGATAGGGAACTTACCTGGCCCACGTCTAAACTAGATTAAAAGGGTACAAGTCATCCCTTTTTACAAAGAGCCTAAAAGCAACTTAAGAGAGTTCTTAAATGGAAAGTTGGAAGAAGTATCTTTCCAAAGGACAACTCAAATAAGACAAAAGAAAAAAGCAATAAAATATAGAGAAAGGGAGACATAAACAGCCACCTCTAATACAAAATTGAAAAGAGCCAAACACAAGGATAAGTATAAAACTAGCCATAAAGGAGAAGATTAAAATCAAAATTGCGACAGTCTCGCTTTGTCAAGGGGGAAGATACCTCTTAGCTTTTTAAAATGCTGACAAGAATTAAAAACATGAAAACCTGAAGTTGTTACCCTCTTGTTAGTCAATAAATCAGCAGCTTGGTTGCCATCTATATGAATTTGTGAGATAAAAGCTTGACAATCTTTTAGACATTTTTTAGCAGTTTGGATTTCATAGCAGAGATCCCAAGAACCATGATCCCTTTTAAGAATTAGATTAACCACTTCAAGAACATTTATTTCAACCCAAAAATTTTAGATTCTTTTCTCTTTGTACAACTGTTGTCCTTTTATAAAGGCCAAAATTTTAGTTTTAAAAGCATTTTGCTAGCCCAGGTGAACAAATAAACCAAATATAAGGTCCCCCTTATAGTCACAGAGAATCCCTCTACCTCCTGCCAATCCTTTAGGACCATGAATACTACCGTCAATGTTGTGCTTGTAAAAGCCAATAGTTGGTTTTCTCCACTTCACAATTTTAGGCACACAGCAAGGTATTCTTTCATAATAACAACAATAAAAAGAGGCTACCATATTTAAGTCTCCCTTCCAATGCCATCTCTTTAAAATGTTAGCTTGAAACGGTTGTGCTACGAGTCTCCTCACACGCCAGATAATTCTAGAGGGGTAAAAGCCCAAATTCTTATACTTAGCATCATTTCTTTCTACCAAAATGAACCAAAGGACGAAAATAGGCACAAAGACTCTAATGTGACCTCTATTGACATAATCTCCAAAAAAGATCCAAGCAAATAACTAATGATTAAAAGAGCTGGAGGAAGCAAGTCTAATTCTAAAAATATCAACAAAATGATCCTAAACAGAAACATCAACATTAATTCTAAAGAAGCAGTGATCAAAAGACTCACATTTTTGCAACATTGGCAGTAGGAAGCAAAGAAAATACCCTTACATTGCTTACGAGTATCCACAGAAATCCATTTATGAATTAATCTCCAAAGAAAGAATGAAATTTTGATAGGTATAGAATTGTACCAGTTGTGAGAGAGAGCCAAATGTTTATTTCTTTTAATTTTGATGTTGTTACAGGCACTACTCAATGTGAAGTTGCCATCTTTAGATAGAGTCCATAAGGCAGTGTCTCTTTGATTCAAGTCAATTGGGAGTTTAATGATTTCTTTTATGATGCTTTTAGGGAACAAAGATGATAATTTTCCTTAATTCCATTTCTCTCCATCAATGAAGACCTTGATCTTGGCAGTGGCAGAAGCGGTGGCATTAATAATGAAATTGAGAGGATAATCTCCTACCTAACTATCATGCCAAAATGAGGAATTAACAGCTCTAATTTTCCATCTAATGAACTACTCAGAGTGAAAACCAACTTGCTTTAGTCATTTCCATAGAGGAGAATCATGAAGTTGGATGATTTCCAGCACAGTAGTAATTTTTCAAGAAAGTGGACCAGATGCTATCAGTAGTTTTGAATATCCACCAAAGCTTATAACTCATAGCCTCACTAAGATCAAAGAAACTTCTTATTCCAAGCCTTCCTTCTTCAACAGGAAAACATAGTTTATCCCAAGAAGTCCAATGCATTTTTTTTGGAATCAGTTCTGTCTCCCCAAAGGAATTTGGTGAAAAGTCTTTCAATTCTATGAAGAACTTCTTTGGTATGAGGGATTATCTGCATCAAGAGGAGAGGGTGCTCTTGATATGTGTAATTCTACCCCCCCTGGGGATAAGATTTTCAGTTCCTAACCTATGAGCTTGTTGTTAATTTTCTGAAAAATCTAATAAAAAAGATCAGACCTTTTAGCACCTTTGTAAAGGGGTACTCCAAGATATTTGATTAGAAATTGTTATTGCCTGTATACTGAAGCACTAGCTATGATGTCAATTCTAGAGCTAGGAACTTTTTTGTCCACAATGAAACCACTTTTCTCTTTGTTGACTTGCTGTCCAAAAATATGTTTATAGTGATTCAGAACATTCATCACTTTTTGATAGCATTCTTGCTGCCATTAGAGAAGCTGATTATGTCATCTGCAAATGAAATGTGAGTAACAGAGAAAAAAGATCCAGTCTCATACTTTTAAGATGGGATATCAGAAAATAATTTGTTGATGCCTCTGGATAGGTATTCAGCAGCAATAATAAAAAGGCTTGGAGACATGGGATTTCCTTGCCTTAATCCCCTTTCAGATTTAAAGTACCAGTGATGTCTCATTTGACAATGAGAGAAAACCAATAGCTAGAGATATATCTGCTAATTTTAGATATCCAATTAGCATCAAAACCAAAATCTTGCAGCACTTTGAAAAGAAAATCCTACCTGAGCCTATCACAAGCTTTAGCCATGTCTAATTTGAAGCTAACACTGCTTCCTTGGACCTTTTCAGAAAATGATGCACAAATTCTTGGGCCAATAATAAGTTATCACAAATTTGTCTGCCAGGAATGAATCCACTTTGATTAGAAGAGATAATCTTAGGGAGGACTTTAGCCAATCTCCCAGCTATTATCTTAGTGACAATTTTATTAAGAACAATGCATAAACTATTTGGCCTAAATTCACTCCATCTCTTAGGATTATCCTTTTTTGGAATTAAAGCAAGAGAAGTAGAGATGATACCTTTAGACAGGTTAGCTCCATGAAAAAAATATGAGATAACCTCATGTAAGTGTTCCCCAATAAATTCCCAGCAAGCTCGATAAAAAAGGGAGGAGAATCCATCAGGGCCAATTGCGCTGCTAGGATCTATAGAGAAAACAACTTGCTTGATTTCTTCGAAGCTAGGGTCAGAGTTCAACATAATATAATCAGTTTGATCAATAAGTTGGGGAATAAAGTGCCCAGTAAAAAAAAGGGGGCATGTGGGGATGTTGAAGGCTTTTCTTTAAGCAAGTTGGAGAAGTAATTAATAGCTTCCTATTTAATTTCTTGGGGACTATCTAGAGTATTGTTAGTATCATTGAGAATTTCCCACATAGTTTCTAGTTCTTCTTTTTCTCATTAAGGCTTGAAAAATATTTGGTATTTCTTTCTCCTTCCACAAGTCATTTGCAGCCATATTTATGCGGCCAGTAACTGTTAGTCCAAATTAGCCTTTCTTTCTCCTTCCACAAGCCATTTGCAGCCATATTTTTGCGGCTAGTAACTGTTAGTCCAAATTAGCCTGGGGGGGGGGGGGGGGGGGGGGGGGGGGGGGTTAGGGGTGAATTAGGCTATGAGACAAATTACTACATTTTAAAAAATTATGGAATTCAATTGCAATGCTTACTTTGGTCGTTTATCAAACATCTTATATTCACAACTTGTAAAGATAGATTATACTTAATAAATTCACATACAAGAACAATATAATCTAGGAAGTTATAATGCATAACAAGGAAATTAATAGAGTAGGGAGAGAGAAATCAAACACGGTATTTTTAAGTGGTTTGTCAATCTACATTTACCATCTAAGGTCTTCCTCACCTTAAAATTTTCACAAACTCTACTAGAGCTTCCATACTTCTTCAAATTTTGGTGAAGTACAAACCAACATACAATTCCACTCTTAAATTCACAAGAGCATGTATAACAACTCTTGAATCCACAATAGTCAACGGAGGTCTTTTCAAATATAAGTAAGACCTCAAACCTACTGTGGCGCCCCGATTATGATCATAAGTAGAATTATATATATAATTGTAGTTTACATGTGAATTTCGTGTTTAATTAACTTTTATGAGTAAAATCATGTGTTTATGTATTTTAGTAAATGAGATATGTGCATTTTAATTGTTTAAAATGTCTATTTGTCATAATATTTACAATTTCGTGTTTATTTGTCTTTTACATGCAATTATGTGTTTAATTAACTTTTATTAACAAAATTAAGAGTTTAATTATTTTAGTATTTAATATATGTTCATTCATATTATTTAATAAAAGTTTTTGAGTGAAAATAATATTTAAAGGACTTTTAAATCTTTTTTATTGACTTTTTCTTCAAATTCTTAAAACTAGTCTTTTAAATATTTTAAAATTTAGTCTACCACTATTATTTAAACCATGACTTTGTAAAATTAATTTAGAAATAAACTGAAAAGTTTAAGTAGACTTTTCGCAAGAAAAAGTAACGTTTTAAAGTAAAAATAGTGAAAAAACTCCCAACATGTCTTCCTTTGACTTTTTAGTTGACTCCACTTAATTAAATAAACACAAAAAATGCTCAAAATTGATTAAAAAAAATGCTCAAAAAAGGCCCCAAATCAACACCCAACAACACCTATGAGCATAGTACTTTTCTTGCAAATTTTGCTCTTTGAAGGTAAAGGAGAGTGATCCAACGGCCAACCCAAATATTTTTGAACTCGTCTCAACTTCTAATACGCATCTACCAATTATTTTTTAACTTTTGGAGCGAAAAATTTGTGAGGCCTCTTTTCAAAATTGCTTTAAAATGCATTATTATTGCCTTGTATTGCTAAACTTACATTTGATACTTGTTACTTAGGTGTTATGTCACATGTTTATCATTTTAGATTTTAGTTATAACGTATTTTAATTTCATGATTAATAGTAGTTGGGTTATGTGTTGAAATGCTAAAATTGAAGGCTAAACTTGATTCTTAGCTTAGTTTTGTTGTTCATAAATGTTTATATGCCATCTTAGCATAGTAGATTAGCATAGAAATGCGTAAATGTGAAAAAATGAATGGGGTACGTTGGTTGAATTTTTAGGAATAAATGGATTTTAAGAGCCTTTTGAGTTATTCTTATGGAATATAAATGCTTGCTAGCTTAGGTTGATGTTAGGTGATGGTTGGAGTAAAATGAAATTGCGTTATGATACAAATGTTGTTGATTTAGCTTTCATTTTTGTGCTAAAAGTTAGTTAGAATGTGATTTAGTATGTTCTTTTATGATAAAAGTGTTGATAAGGTCTAATTTGTGTCAATTGCACGTGGTTTAGCTGAAAGGTGAATTTGGGTGTCAAGTGTAGCTTAAGTGATTGAGTGGTCGGTTGAGTGTTTAATAAATGTGTTAATTAAAGTGTGTTGTAATTTAACTTATGACAATGCATGAATGTGTGTTAAGGTAATGTGTTGTAGAATTAGGATTTTGTCCTTATGAGTATGGTGTAATATGTGTTGGAGTCCTTATGTTAGAAATGTATGCTTAACTTGAGTTGGAGTCTTAATGTGGCTTAAGTGTTTAGTTATTGATTAGTTAGCTTGTTAGAGTTCTTTGTGTGTTAAATGTTGTTTAAAATAGTATGTTATATAGTTGCAAGATTAGTTAGCTTGCTAATTGCATAATTTTGTTAAGATTGGGTAACCTACTTTGTTACCTAGTCATTATGTGAATATGAAATATGAAATGTTATATGATATGACTGCGATACGGTGCGTATGTGATTGAATGTTATGTGTTATGTCTGCATGTGATGTGATGCGTGGTCGCAACCAAACAACTACGGTTGGTTCGTGTTATCCTGGGCGGCATTGGGCTTGCCAGGCGATAACCCGACCACCGATGTGCTATTCTCTATCCCGAAGGGACTAGGCGGAGTGCATCCATGAGGGACTGGGTCGAAGGTTGAGTAAGTGTACCCGATGGTACTCTTGGTTTATAGGGAAAGATGTGTGCGATGGTGTATAGGGTTCGGCATCAACAAAACGAGAGTATCATTTTCAATGTGTTTACTTTATTAATGCGTTTTATTATGAATGTTACTTTTCTTGCCTTGCTATCCTATTGCTTAATTATTGCCTTGTCGCACATAGCATATTTCGAAAAGATAAAATGGTTTTCAAAACTCCCTGTATCTACCTCCCTTACTAGCTATTTTTCAGAGTAGCTTACCCCTCTTTTTAACTTTTCAGGTAATCCAAACATATCTTATGTGGAATACGTGCCAGATGCTAATGTGGATAATCCTGTTGCGTGATTTCTTTTTGTTGATGTGATTGTATATATGATATATAGGCCCTTAATAGTTTAGAGGACTTTAATGTACTTTGCTAGTTAGATGTCTTAAAGTTTAGGGGTTTGTAATGTATAGTCTTTTCTAGATATGTATTTTAATGTTGTATTGTAAAGTTTTTATTTTGAACCCTTGTATTGTAATATGCTGTAAAGTGTAATGAGATGGATGACAGGGTACTCGGAATGTATGTGAATGGCTTACATATGGTTGATTATGGATTATACATTGTTGTGGCAAGTTTATGTATGCAAGATACATTTTGGGCTAGTGTCTAGAAACAGATGGTACCATGCCGAATTTTTCCATCGCATCTTGACTTGGATCCTAGGAGGGGTCAAGTTGGGGCATTACATTTAGTGATATTAGAGCTTTGATAGCTCATAAGCCAGGATAGGGTCTTCGAACTGTTGGATAGTGGTCTTCATGTGAATGTGTTTTGAATGAATATGTGCATGCCTATGTGTTAAGTAAACTAAAAAGTGATTAATGTGTTTATGTGATTAATGTATACTATGTGTTAAGCGTGTTTACGTGAAACAATATGCATTATGTGGTGGTATACTTGCTTCTTATGTTGGATAACTTGCTTATATGTGTAAGAATTGCGTGGGCGCAATTATTTTAAGGGGAGGGAGAGTGTGGTGCCCTGATTATGACCATAAGTGGAATTATGTATATATTTGTAGTTTACATGCAAATTTCATGTTTAATTAACTTTTATGAGTAAAATCATGTGTTTATGTATTTTAGTAAATGAAATATGTGCATTTAATTGTTTTTTAATGTTTATTTGTCATAATATTTGCAATTTCGTATTTATTTGTCTTTTACGTGCAATTATGTGTTTGATTAACTTTTATTAACAAAATTAAGACTTTAATTATTTTTGTATTTAATATATGTGCATTCATTTTATTTAATAAAAATAGTATTTAAAGGACTTTTAAATCTCATTTATTGACTTTTTCTTCTAATTCTTAAAACTAGTCTCTTAAATATTTTAAAATTTAGTCTACCACTATTATTTAAACCATGACTTTGTAAAATTAATTTAGAAAGAAAGTGGAAAGTTTAAATATATTTTTCGCGAGAAAAAGTAACGTTTTAAAATAAAAATAGTGAAAAAACTCCCAACATATCTTCCTTTGACTTTTTAGTTGACTCCACTTAATTATATAAACACAAAAAAAGGCTCAAAATTGCTAAAAAATGCTCACTAAAGGCCCCAAATCAGCACCCAACAAGACCTACGGGAATAGTGCTTTTCTTTCAAATTTTGCTCTTTGGAGGTGAAAGAGAGTGATTCAACGGCCAACCCAAACATTTTTGAACTCGTCTAAACTTCTACTACATATCTACTGATCGTTTTTTCACTTTTGGAGCGAAAAATTTGTGAGGACTCTTTCAAAATTGCTTTAAAACCCATTATTCTTGCCTTGTATTGCTAAATTTACATTTGATAGTTGTTACTTAGGTATTATGGCACATGTTTACTATTTTAGAATTTAGTTATAACATATTTTATTTTCATGATGAATACTAGTTGGGTTTTGTGTTGAAATGCGAAAATTGAAGCTTAAACTTGATTCGTAGCCTAGTTTTGTTGCTCATAAATTTTTATATGCCATCTTAGCATAGTAGATTAGCTTAGACATGCATAAATGTGCAAAAATGAATGGGGCGCGTTAGCTGAATTTTTGGGAATAAATGAATTTTAAGAGCAGCCTTTTGAGTTATTCTTATGGTATTTAAATGCTTGCTATCTTAGGTTGATGTTAGGTGATGATTGGAGGAAAATGAAATTGCGTTATGATGCAAATATTGTTGATTCAGCTTGCATTTATGTGCTAAAAGTTAGTTAGAATGTGATTTAGTATGTTCTTTTGTGATAAAGGTGTTGATAAGGTCTAATTTATGTCAATTGCACGTGGTTTAGCTGAAAGGTGAATTTGGGTGTCAAGTGTAGGTTAAGTGATTGAGTGGTCGGTTGAGTGTTTAATAAATGTGTTAATTAAAGTGTGTTGTAATTTAACTTATGACATTGCATGAATGTGTGTTGAGGTAATGTGTTGTAGAATTAGGATTCTGTCCTTATGAGTATGGTGTAATATGTGTTGGAGTTCTTAAGTTAGAAATGTATGCTTAACTTGAGTTGGAGTCTTAATGTGGCTTAAGTGTTTAGTTATTGATTAGTTAGCTTGTTAGAGTTCTTTGTGTGTTAAGTGTTGTCTAAAATAGTATGTTATATAGTTGCAAGATTAGTTAGCTTGCTAATTGCATAATTTTGTTATGATAAGATTGGGTAACCTACTTTGTTACCTAGTCATTATGTGAATATGAAATATGAAATGTTATATGATATGAATGCGATGCGATGCGTATGTGATTGCATGTTATGTGTTATGTGTGCATGCGATGCGATGCGTGGTTGCAACGAAACAGCTGGGGTTGGTTCGTGTCACCCTGGGCGGCATTAAGCTTGACAGACGATAACCCGACCACTGATGTGCTATTCTCTATCCCGAATGGACTGGGCGGAGTGTATCCATGAGGTATTGGGTCGTAGGTTGAGTGAGCATACCCAATGGTACTGCTTGGTGTATAGGGGAAGATGTTCGCGATGGTGTATAGGGTTCGGCATCAACAGAACGAGAGTATCATTTTCAATGTGTTTACTTTATTAATGCGTTTTATTATGAATGTTACTTTTCTTGCTTTGCCATCCTATTGCTTAATTATTGCCTTGTCGTGCATAGCATATTTCGAAAAGATAAAATGGTTTTCAAAATTCCTTGCATCTACCTCCCTCACTGAGCTATTTGTCAGAGTAGCTCACCCCTCTTTCTAACCTTTCAGGTAATCCAGACATAGCTCACGTGGAATACGTGCCAGATGCCAATGTGGATAAGCCCACAACGTGATTTCTTTTTGTTGATATGATTGAATATGTGATATATAGGCCCTTAATAGTTTTGAGCACTTTAATGTACTTTGCTAGTTAGATGTCTTAAAGTTTAGGGGTTTGTAATGTATAGCCTTTTTCTGGATATGTATTTTAGTGTTGGATTGTAAAATTTTTATTTTGAACCCCTAGATTGTAATATGATGTAAAGTGTAGTGAGACGAACAGCAGGGTACTCATAGTGCATGTGAATGGCTTACATATGGTTGATTGTGGATTATATGTTGTTGTGACAAGTTTATGTGTGCAGGTTATATTCGAGCTAGTGTCTAGATATAGATGGTACCATGCCAAATTTTTCCGTCGCGTCTTGACTTGGATCCTTGGAGGGGTCGAGTTGGGGCGTCTCAATTAGTTGTATTAGAGCTTAGATAGCTCATAAGCCAGGGTAGGGTATTCGGACTATTGGGTAGTGGTCTTGATGTGAATGTGTTTTGAATGAATATGTGCATGCCTATTTGTTAAGGAAACTAAAAAGTGATTAATGTGTTTATGTGATTAATGTATACTATGTGTTAAACGTGTTTACATGAAACAATGTGCATTATGTGGTGGTATACTTGCTTCTTATGTGGGATAACATACTTATATGTGTAAGAATTGCGTGGGCGCAATTATTTTAAGGGGGGAGAGTTTGGCGCCCCGATTATGACCATAAGTGCAATTATGTATATATTTGTAGTTTACATGCGAATTTAATGTTTAATTAACTTTTATGAGTAAAATCATTTATTTGTGTATTTTAATACATGAGATATGTGCATTTAATTTTCTAAAATGTTTATTTGTCATAATATTTGCAATTTCATGTTTATTTGTCTTTTACGTGTAATTATGTGTTTAATTAACTTTTATAAACTAAATTAAGAGTTTAATTGTTTTAGTATTTAATATATGTTCATTCATATTATTTCATAAAAAATTTTGAGTGAAAATAGTATTTAAAGGACTTTTAAATCTCATTTATTAGCTTTTTCTTTTAATTCTTAAAACTTGTCTTTTAAATATTTTAAAATTTAGTCTACCACTATTATTTAAACCATGACTTTGTAAAATTAATTTAGAAACAAACCGGAAAGTATAAGTAGACTTTTCGCGATAAAAAGTAACGTTTTAAAGTAAAAATAGTGAAAAAACTCCTAACATGTCTTCCTTTGACTTTTTAGTTGACTCCACTTAATTATATAAACAAAAAAAGGCTAAAAAATAAAGCCGCAAATCAACACCCAACAAGACTTACGGGAATAGTACTTTTCTTTCAAATTTTGCTCTTTGGAGGTGAAGGAGAGTGATCCAAAGGCGAACCCAAACATGTTTGAACTCATCTCAACTTTTATTATGCATCTACCATTCGTTTTTTCACTTTTGGAGTGAAAAATTTATGAGGGTTGTCACGCCCCGATCCAACCCTATGCTAAAGGTTAAGTCTGGACCCGACAAATGAACATAGTCTCCTCTGTACCGTGGATATTCTGAAAACCTGTAACATACAAATTAAGCCATAAAACAATATGTACATCATTTCTAATTAAAACCAAGTTTCAAGACCATCCGAGTCTAAAGCAGTACAAACAGTTTAGTTACATACAAGCATGCGTTCCCATTATAAACTTCTTACAAAACCGCTTATCATACCACTCCATGTTAGCATTTAAACATTCTTAGAATTTAAAGACAACCATTGCAACCCCTATAGCCAACACACAAGCATGCAACAACTAAAGGTAAAAATACTAGTTATTACATGCCATGGATACTTTTCATTCATTAAATCCAAACTTACAACTAAACTATATATACATGAGCTTAAGGCTCCAAAATAGACATAAACAAGTAGCAAAGTCTTTAACACAACAAGCACCACAATCCACCTCAAACAAGAAGGACACTGCAACTAGGGTAACTGATCAGTCTGGACCTCTGGCTCCTCTCTCTCAACCAAATCTAGCTGGAGTTCA
Source organism: Ehretia macrophylla (assembly GCA_037974665.1). NCBI lineage: Eukaryota > Viridiplantae > Streptophyta > Magnoliopsida > Boraginales > Ehretiaceae > Ehretia > Ehretia macrophylla. The sequence goes on along the minus strand of CM075771.1, from coordinate 59,193,856 downwards.
ACCTCAGCGTCTCCTGAATCATGTTAGCAAGGTATGAGCAACCACTATTGCCTAGTGAGGGATAAGTCTACCCGGGGCATGTAATGCAACAGTTATAGCAGTTAAACAAAAAAGGCAAGTAAAGTATATTTGAAACAGTAAATAACCACACATATCAAAGGATACGATACACTTAACCCCAACACTCCAGAATTCTCTTATCTCCGATCACGAACCACGAGCCACGAACCACGAACAATATGCCGACAAATCCCCAATCACTCCAGTGGGTGTACTCCGAATGTACCCCGATAAACCTACGACCCAACACCCCCTGGCAATCTCCGGACCAAGCAAGTGAGGGACTAGGGCACGAAGATCGAATATCCACTAGTAAGCCCGCTGCCGCCCAACCGATATTCAATACAACTGCCCCCTGACACTATGGTTGCGCAACCACTATGCAATGCACTTATCAATGGCAATATAATAACAATAATAGAAGCAATAACACATGGGAGGAGTAACAAAGTAGGTTATCCTCAAAATAGTTAGAATAGAAGCATTATCATAAGCAACTAAACAAATTACAAATGGGCATTTACAAAACTCACATAGAACTATTCCAAAAGCTTAAGAATGTCTTAACACACATTTAAACACTCAAGGAGCCTTTACAGGGCCTTAGAAGCGTGAGACAATCGAATTCCTACCTTAACCCCTTTGTAATTCAACCTGTTTTCCTTCCAAACTCATGCCATTGTTCTAGATTCGTGAGTGGTCTATTCTATACTTTTAATTAACCCATTAGACACCCTCAAGGCCCTCAAAGTTATCCAATTACCCACGTTTAGTACAAAAGCCCCAATTTCTCTCTTTTGACTTTGAACTACACGTACCTCAACCAAGACTCATACTGAAGCTAGCAAAGCATATTTAGAGCCTACTTAACCTAGGAATACCAAAGTGAAGGCCAATTTTACCCGGATTCGTGATAACCCCGAAACCCCTTTTTAAAAGTCGCCTATTTCGTACTTTTGTTAAGTTATGAGCAATTAAACCTTACGGGGCCTTTACACTACCTTCATTATCACCTAAAGCATCTACTTGGACCATTAAATCAAGCTATAAGGTTCGATTCCACAAAACCCTAACATTCCCGTCACTATTCATGCCATATGATCAATGAGTAAATTCAACCGTTTAAACTACGAAACAATAGCATAAATAAGGTATCTACTAGTTGTATACAACATATATTAGCACATTTGAGCATCCAACAATCATTTACAAGCAAATCTAGAAATTCAAGAAATGAGCAACATTTTACAAAAGCAAAACTAGATATAAAATCCCTCACATAACGCGCGTAGAAGCTAAGGAAAGGCTAGAACACTAGTATAATGACTTGAACCTAGCTTGGGAGGGCTTGGTTTGAAGGTTTGATGGCCAAAAATCTTCTCATTCTCCTCCTTCTTGCTGTCGGGTTTCTGCTTCTGTTTCAGCTTTTTTTTGTGTTATGTTATGCTTATAAGTGTTATATTGTATATAGGTTTAGTGGTATTAAGTTGGGTGGGTTTATGTCTACTAAAGTGGGTCTAGTTTACTTAAAAACGAGTCCAATTGCGCATTAATTAAGTTGGTTAACTAAAATATAAAATTTCATTACGTATCACTATTTACTAGTTCGGTAAAATATTTTCTAAACGGATGCTCCTATCGCTTTTAGCTCAAATGCACATTTTTCTCATTTCTAAAATAATTAATATGATTTAAAAAAATGCTAATTCAAAATAGTTAAACAGTTGAAAAACGTGATGAATAGTAATCATGTAAAACAGTAAGTAAAACACAATAAAAAAATGAGTAAATAGTGGATGCAACATTAATTAAATGTAAGGCTAAGTCTCGGGCGTCACACCCTCTCTCCCTTAAACTAATTGCGTACACGCAATTCTTACATGATTCGGCAAACAACTCGGGGTAGCGATCTCGCATCTGATCCTCTCTCTCCCATGTGGTATCCTCTAAGTCGTGATGATCCCACAGAACCTTAACCATCGGAATGCTTTTAGTTCTCAGCACTTGAACCTTCTGATCTACCACCCACAGAGGTTTCTCTGTATACGTCAAAGTCTCACTGATCTCTAGCGGCTCTGGCTCAAGAATATGAGAAGGATCTGGCTTATACTTCTGAGGCATAGACACATGGAAGACATCATGAATTCTGCCCAAGCTAGGAGGTAAAGCTAATCTGTATGCCAAAGCACCAACTCTCTCAGTAATTTCAAACAGTCCAACATATCTCAGACTGAGTTTACCTCATTTACCATGTCGAATCAAAACTTTCCGAGGAGAGATTTTCAGAAATACCCGATCTCCTAAGGCAAACTCTAAATCTCGGTGACGCCTATCTGCGTAACCCTTCTGCCGACTCTGAGCTGTAAGCATCCTCTTTTTGATAAGCTGCACATGATCAACCATTATGTTCATCTCAAGCAATAGAGTAGGGTCGATAGTCTTCATTTCACCAACCTCGTCCCAATAAAGAGGAGACCTGCATTTACGGCCATAAAGTGCCTCATATGGTGCCATACTAATAGTAGCTTGATAACTATTGTTATAGGCGAACTATGCGAGTAGCAAATATTTCTCCCAACTCTTGCCGAAGTCCAGAATACAAGCTCACAACATATCTTTGAGGATTAGAATAGTTCTCTCAGATTGACCATCCGTCTAAGGGTGATAAGCAATACTGAAGCTCAAAGTCGTGCCCAAAGCTTTTTGAATCTTCTGCCAGAACTGAGATGTGAACCTGGGATCACTGTCTGACACAATACTATTTGGAATCCCATGAAGTCTGATAATATTCTCAACATATAATTCTGCTAACTTATCAAGAGAATCAGTCTTCTTTTCAGCAATAAAGTAGGAAGTCTTGGTTGACCTATCAACAATAACCCAAACCGAGTCATTACCTTTCGAAGACCTCGGCAAGTCTGAGATGAAATCCATAGTAATATGATCCCATTTATAGTCAAAGGCTGTAATAACCCTACAGGTCTTTGATGCTCCGCTTTGACTTTCTGACATGTAGGACATGTAGCAACATAGTCGGCAATCTTTCTCTTCATGTTGTTCCACCAGAGTTCTGTTTTAGAACTCTGTACATTTTTGTACTGCCTGGATAGATAGTGTACTTTGAACTATGAGCCTCAGCAAGTATCTCTTTCTTTAAAGCTGGCTCGCTCGGAATACAGATTCTGCCCTTGAACTTAAGAATGCCATCATCAAGCCGTTTGAAATCCGACTCTCCCCTTTTTAACTTCTCTAAGATTTTCAACAAATGAGGATCCGTCCGCTGAGCTTCTATAATCCTGGATAATAATAGAGATTGAATCTGCAAACTGGCAAATTGAATACCAAAATTTGAAGTCTTAGGCTTCCATAAGCATAGTTCTTCCATGAACTCCCAATTTTTTATAATCAAGCTAGTAACAGAAGCCTTTCGGCTCAAAGCATCAGCAACAACATTGGCCTTGCCTGCTAGATAATTAATAGTGCAGTTGTAGTCCTCAAGTAACTCCAACCAACGCCTCTGCCTTATGTTCAACTCTTTTTGGGAAAATAGATATTTCAGACTCTTATGATCTGTAAAGATTTCAAATTTGTTGCCCCAGAGATAATGACGTCATTTCTTTAATGCAAGAATAATAGTTGTGAGCTCAAGATCGTGCGTTGGATAGTTAAGTTCATAAGGTTTCAGCTTCCTGGAAGCATAAGCAATAACCTTTCCATTCTGCATCAATACACAGCCCAGACCTTCCTTAGAAGTATCGCTATAGATTACCAGATTATCATAACCCTTTGGCAAAGAAAGAATAGGAGTTATGGTTAACCTCTTCTTCAGATCCTGGAAACTAGCCTCACACTTATCATTCTAGTCAAATACAGTTTTCTTCTGAGTAAGTTGAGTCAAAGGCCCTGCAATTTTAGAGAAGTCTTTCACAAATCTTCGATAATACCCTGTTAAGCCAAGAAAACTACGAATCTCTGTAACAGTTTCAGGTCATTTCCAAACTAATACAACTTCAATCTTAGCTGGATCAACAGAAATACCATCATGCGAGATAACATGACCAAGAAAAACAACTTGCTTTAACCAGAATTCACATTTTCTGAACTTTGCAAATAATTGATGCTCTTGAAGAGTCTGTAATAGGTTACTATTTGAGATCATCTGGGTCAATATTCCAAGTCTGATTTCGTGCTAGTTTCGGCCAAATTTCTTCTCTATGAGCTTCATTCTTCAACCGCTTATTTTTCTTCCTTATTCTTACTTCTTGACTTGCAATTTGGATAATTTCGGGCCTGATTCTTCACTTTTCAGTATTTTCCTACATTGCATCGAAAGTATCAAAGTGTTGTATTTATTCCAGAGTTAAGATGCAAATACAGTACAAATACCATGGTTTGAGTGTTGCAAATACAATCACATCAACCCATATAAGGTCTTACTCATAGTGAATCAAAACACATGTCCTTGAGTTCATTGGTCATCCACATATGCACAAGAACTAGAGTATTGGTCCTTTAGTAGCTTGAGATATTTTTTATCTCATTCGAGCAATAGTACTTTTATAGAGATCACATCTACCATGGTCCAGTTCAATGCAGTCTCATGCACTAATGAGAAAAGTTCGGAAAGCCCTTCCAATGACCAAGGTAGGTCATCCTTCCAAATAGGAGACTCTCTCATTATAACCTTCCATAGTGAAGTGTCCAACTTCACTATATGATTATGAATATATAGTTTAGATTCAAGCCTCATAGCATATACCTTCTGTGCAGATCACCACGCACCTATGTCATTCATTCAAATCAAGGAGCCTTAACATGCATATATGGAGAGAATATAATGAGAGTATAGAGATGATCATGCAAGATGCACTGATTCTTAATTGTTATAATATTCATTCACTGAGGCGTCTTAGTACTAGTGGTCTTTAGGGCATACAATTCCCAACACTATTAGTTGTCTATAGCCTGTCTACGTGTTATAACCTGTGGCTAACTCTTTGATAGTAAGATGGCTGGCCGTCCAAATACTCGAGGTAGACCACAGAGGGGTAATAATGATCAAAGGAATGAAGCTCAGGGTCGAGATCCGGGTTATGATCGTATAGCTATGGCTATCGATCGTATAAGGGACGTGCTAGCCCGACAGGCTTAGATTTTGGCAGGGCAGGATGCACAGGTGCACAATGTGCAGGGTAACATTGATCATGGGTTTAAGGTAGGAGGTGGTTATCGTGGGGTGCAGTTTGCTGAAGGAATTCCTAGGGTACATACCACCGAGGTTTCAGGGGGAGCTCGACGATAGAAAGGCCGAGGCTTGGGTGACTAAGATAGAAAAGATTTTTGATCCACTTGATTATACCAATAATAGGAAGGTTACTTTTGTTGTGTTCCTTCTTGATGACGAGGAGGAGCAATGGTGGCGGACGGTGAGGTCAAGTTGGGAGGCTCAAGGTACTCCTTATCTTTGGGCTAATTTTCTTCAGGAGTTTCAAGCTAAATATATTCCGAGGCTTGCCAGAGAGCGCAGGGAAGAGGAGTTTATGCACCGGACTTTGTGCAAGATCAAGAATGGATGACCCGAAGGTTCATTCGGGGTTTGAGGCCAGAGCTTCAGGATTCAATGGCCTTATTAGAATTTGATGAGTTTTCTGCAGCCTTTAATCCAGCTTCTAGGTTAGAAAAGAGGAAATATGATCAGGCCGACTCTAGTCAGTCAAATAAGAGGTCGTTTCAGCCGCAAGGACAACAGAGTATTTGCAGGCCTCTAGTGCAGCAGAGTTCCTACCGACCTTAGGGGCAGCAGAGTTCTTACATACCCCAGTTTCAGCAGGAATCTTATTATTCACAGGCACAATAGAGGCCAGCATAGTCATAGGGTCAATATATATCGTATATTGCGAGGCCGAAACAAACTGGTATAGCTGCTTCATCAGTTTCTACTTCTTCGGGAGGCAGTGTTAATACCCCAGCTTTGCAATACACTTTTGGTAAACGTAAGGGCCATTTGGAGGCCAATTGTTGGATAAAGGCTGGGACGTGTTAGGGTTGCAGCAACAACCAACATAGGCTGAGAGATTGCCCAAAGTGGCAGAAGTTTGAGGGTCAGCCAGCGGGCCAGGGTTATCAGGGTAGACCTGCAGGCAGTGCACCCCAACAGTAGTGAGTTCAGGCTCAGGACTATGCAGTAGACTTGGAGGAGTTGCTTGAGGGAGCAGTAGTGGTGGAAGGTAACTTTCTTATTCTTGATCAATTAGTTAAAGTATTGATTGATTTCGATGCTACACATTCTTTTATTACACCTACTTGTGTGCAACGTGTTAATGTACAACCTGAGAAGTTACCTTATGTGGTTGAGATTAGTATACATTTGACCAATAAATATGTCACTGACTTAGTGTGTAAGGACTGTAAAATACATGTTAAGGGTTAGGATTTTCCTTCGGATCTTATCTTATTCCCTATCCGAGAGTATGATGTTATCTTGGGGATGGATTGGCTTGCCAAGTATGATGCTCAGTTAAACTGTAGAACAAAGGTGGTGCAGTTTTGGTTGCCAAAACAGCCAGTGGTCAAAGTAGTGGGAAACCGAGATGCTACGACGAGTTTTATCATTTTATCAGTTAAAGCTATAAAGATAGTGAGTAAGGGGTGTTTAGGTTATCTAGCTTATTTGATCAACAAGCCATCTGATAAGCTAAATCTGGAGAAAGTTTCGATAGTTCGAGAATATCCAAATGTATTTCCCGAAGAGTTGCCAGGACTGCTGCCAGAGAAAGATATTGAGTTTGTGATCAACGTACTTCCTTGTACTCAACCTATTTCTAAATCAACATACCGGATGGCACCAACTAAGCTTAAAGAGCTGAAAACTCAATTGCAGGAGTTATTAGAGAAGGGTTTTATTCAGCAGAGTTCATCACCATGGGAAGTACCAATTTTGTTTGTAAAGAAGAAGAATGGTACGTTGAGATTATGTATTGATTATCGGGGTTTGAATCAGGTGACCATCAAGAACAAGTATCTTTTACCACTGATTGACGAGTTGTTTGATCAACTTCAGGGGGCCAAAGTCTACTCTAAATTTGACTTGAGGCAAGGGCACTATCAGCTCCGGATCCGTAAGGAGGATGTTCCAAAGTCTGCTTTTAAGACTCGGTATGGGCATTATGAATTTATAGTTATGCCATTTGGATTAACTAATGCATCGGCAGCATTTATGGATCTTATTAATTGAGTCTTTTAGCTGTACTTGGACTAGTTTGTAATAATATTCATTGACAATATCTTAGTATATTCTAAGACTGAATCGGAGCATGAGCAATATCTACGACTTGTACTACAAAAACTTCAGGAGCATCAATTGTTTGCAAAGTTTAGTAAATGTGAATTCTGGCTACAACAAATATCTTTTCTGGGTCATGTGATTACACAAAATGGTATCTCAGTAGATCCTACTAAGATTGAAGTGGTAATGTCTTGGAAAAGACTAGAGAACGTGACGGAGGTTCGCAGCTTCCTCGGTTTGGCGGGCTACTACCGCAGGTTCGTGAAGGACTTCTTTAAGATCGCAGGGTCACTTTCTAAGCTAACTCAGAAAAGAACAAGCTTTGTGTGGGATGAGAAGTGTGAGAATGGGTCTCAGGAGTTGAAAAAGAGATTGACTACTACTCCGGTACTTACATTGCTAGAGGGAACCGATAATCTAGTCATCTACAGTGATGCATCCAAGGAAGGCTTGGGTTGTGTACTTATGCAGAATGGTCGAGTTATTGCCTAAGCTTCTAGGAAGTTAAACCGTATGAGATGAACTATCTGACTCATGATCTAGAGTTGGTAGCTATCATGTTTGCTTTGAAAAAATGGCGTCACTATCTGTGGGGCAGTAAGTTTGAAATTTTTACTGATCATAAAAGTTTGAAGTACTAGTTCTCACAGAAGGAGTTGAATATTTTAAAGATATGCCCCAATGCTACATATTTGGATGACATATATTGAGACATTTTGACATTTACTTATGGAATTAGTGTTTATATGTTCGTTTACATATTGACATAATTAGGACATTCATATTCTCCTTCTTTACATGTATGAATGAGTCCCTAGTATTTTTATTAAATGAATGTATTCTAAAAGCGTTTAGAATATGTTGGTGTATTTCCTTAATATGATAAATAATTAAAGTGTTCATAGTCCTTAGATTATTTGATCGGGACTTCAATAATCTATTACGGACTATCACATGTGTTGTTACCTTTGATCAACATAAGGATGTTGATGATAAATGATGGTGAGCCACGTGCCATAATAGCATAGTGATGCGACTAACAAACATGTGGGTGACTATTAGTTGAATAGTTCTCTGAATATGACGTGAATAACAAATTACATGACTTTGAATTAATAATTTATTATTCGTTGCGATTGTGGATGTAATCCTTAGACTTGAGACATTACGGTTGTCATATGTATTGGGGTTTGATTCAAGCATTTGGATAATGTCTGTCTCGACAATCGAGATGAGATACATCCTCTTGCAGTTTCATTCGCCTAGTATAGTGATTGACATGTAGTGGTCAAGATAGGATCCATTAACCTCCGTCGTGAGGTGACGTCCTATGTGATCTAAGCTTGGTTGTTTAATGAGAAAATCCTTGGCCAAGGTATGAACGATGGAGAAAGGGTTTTCCATGTGTCATCTCTCATTACACCAATTAGATCTATGCATAGTATCGAGTTTATGAACTTAATCGAATCGTGGTTCTTGCTCGATGGGACAATTAATGGAAGGATTAGATTGCACGGTAATCGACAACTATAAAGGTTAATTACATGATTACTCCATTGTTTTATAAATTGTCTTGATATGTTGCTAGACGTCACTCAAGACCTTAAGGGTGTTTCAAGAATTAAAGGATAAATTCTTGAAACAAATCAAGAATCTGATTGACATTAAAGGTGTTTAATGTTTCCTTAGTGCTATTTGGCTATGAACCTAGAAAGTCACACCATATTAGCAAGGAGATAAAGTCTTGTTTGAACTTGAATTATCTTCTCTAATAAATTATTAAGAGTTAATAATTATAGTCTCAATCATTAAAAGTTAATTGGGCAAATTTGTAAGATTGGCAAAGATTTGGGTACTTAGTACAAATAGGTAAAATCTGATTTCTTCCTATTGGTTGCCAACATGTTGATGTGGCAAAGTATTAGCCAATAAACACAAAGCACCAAGATCAAAATCCTAGCCATCCATCTATTGATCCAAGGGTTGAAATTTGATCAACAATTGTAGGCTTTATTTAAGAGTTAAATAATAGCAACTTGTCTTGTGAAGACAACTTGCAAGACAAATGCATTTGTATGTATATGTGTTATGCTTTCTCGGGTAAGCCATGCAAAATAAGACAAAAGCATTTTGGTTGTTGTTTTTCAAGTGGTCTTGGTCGGTCAAAGCAAGAGAAAAAAAAAACACAAAGCATGGACCTTGTGTCTTGTGTTTTTCTTGGTCAAAGAAAAAAAGATGAAATAAAGACAATGTATTCTTCTCTTTCTTAAGCCAATGCACGACCAAAAAATAGAGAAGTAGAGAAAAGATTTTCTCTTCTTCTACATTCTGAAAATCAGCAACATACACCATAGATGGTTGCAAGAACACAAGTGTTTGTTTTTCATTTTTGCTTTTGTCATCTTGGATTAAATTGAGACTTGGAAAGCCAACTAAACTAAGAGTAGTTTTAAATAATCTTTCAAAAGAGAGAAGTGTTCTTGTCCATGAATCTTCCAAGGAGTTTGCTAGCACTACAACTCAAGGAGGAGGAAATGCTTCTTCAAATTGCTAGGTGGACAATCTAGGACTTCTACACTTGTGGAAGGTTCAAGGAGTTCTCAAAGCTTCACCAAATGATTCCAACCTTTGGTCTTCAAGAGGTATTCTTCTCTTCTTGTATTACCTTTGGTTTGAGATGTATATTGCATAAATATCAAGTATTGGGATTGACTACACATATGAATGTCATATATGCTATGAAAAAATGTATTTCAGGCTATCTTCCGCTGTAAAATTTTTATTCTATATGTGCAATCCCGGATATCGTTCCTTCAGAATATGCGGCAGAGGAGATGGATGGAGCTTCTGGGTGATTATAATTGTTCTATCAATAATATTCCTGGAAAGGTGAATGTTGTGGCGGATGCTCTTAGCCGTAAGGCAAGCATTGCTAGTTTGACAGTTAAAGAGTGGGGGATGCTTAAGGAAACTAGTTACTGGAAATCAGAGTTGACTCGGGTTGGAGTGATGTGTTCGCATTTGCAGATTCGACCTTTACTACTGTCTCAAATTAGAGAAGCTCAACAACTTGATACGAAGCTTCAGAAAATCAAGGATCAAATCACCGATGGTCAATCGGGCTTAAAATTACATGAGGATGGTATTCTATGATTTTGGAATAGGGTATGTGTTCTCGATGAGCCGGGTTTGAGGAGAGGAATTCTGGAGGAAGCTCACAATTCAAAGTACACCATTCATCCCAGTGGAAACAAGATGTACCGGGATCTGAAATAATATTATTGGTAGAACAACATGAAGAGGGAGGTTGCCAAGTTTATATCTAGATGTTTGACTTGTCAGTGGGTGAAAGCAGAGCATCAATGACTCGTAGGGTTACTTCAGTTGTTGGCAATACCAGAGTGGAAATGAGAACATGTTACGATAGACTTCATCACTGATTTGCCTAGGTCACCGAGAGGTTGTGATGCGGTTTGGGTTATTATAGACCATTTGACCAAGACAACTCATTTTATACCGATAAGGAAGGGAGATGAACTTGTACAGTCGGTAGATCTTTATTTGGATCAGATTGTTAAACTTAACAGGATTCTATCTAGTATTGTATCTGATCGGGATCCTCGGTTTACTTCTCAATTTTGGGAGCGTCTTCAGGAAGCTTTGGGTACTAAGTTGAATTTCAGCACAACGTATCATCCTCAAACCGATGGGCAATCAGAGAGAACTATTCAGATTTTAGAAGATATGCTAAGGGCTTGTGTTTTAGACTTCGGGAAAAGCTGGGAAAAACATCTGCCACTAGCTGAGTTTGCTTATAACAATAGTTATCAAGCGACTATTGGGATGTCACCTTATGCAGCTCTTTACGGGCGTAAATGCCAATCACCTTTGTACTGGGATGAAGTAGGGGAGATGAAGTTTATTGATCTGACTATGATGCCAGAACTTCTAGAGAAGATTGAGAATGTTCAGTTAATCTGGTAGAGAATGTTGACAGCGCAAAGCAGATACAAGAGTTATGTTGATAAACGTCACCGGGATTTGGAGTTTGCAGTTGAAGATTGAGTCTTCTTGAAATTGTCTCCTCGTAAGGGTTTTGCTCGTCATGGTAAAGGTGGTAAGCTGAGTCCGAGGTTTGCAGGGCCGTTTGAGATTACTGGCAGAGTGGGCAAATTGGCATATTGATTAGTTTTACCATAGAACTTTTCTAATGTTCATGATGTCTTCCACGTATCTACTTTGAAGAAGTATTATCCGGATCCTTCTCATATTCTAGAACCAGAGCCGTTGCAGCTTCGTAAGAATCTGACTTATGATGAACGACCAATTCGTATTCTAGATCAGATAAACCGGGAGTTGAGGTCGAAGAAAATTCCAAAGGTTAAAGTGTTGTGGAATCATCACGGTATAGAGGAAGCTACTTGGGAAAGAAGGGATCAGATTCAACACCAGTACCCAGATTCGTTCAGAGTAGCAAGTAAGAATTTCGAGGGTGAAATTTCTTTAAAGGGGGGAGAATGTGAGACCCTGAAATTTGCCTTATTTGCAATTGCGTGTTTTATCTGTTTAAATGCTATTATAATTAATATATATGTGATATTAAGTGATCTTAGATTAATTGGGCATTTAAAAGACATTTGCAAAACAAATAACATGACTTTTCATCTTCTTTTGCAAAATTGAGCATTATACCTTAATTGTATGTATATGTATGCTTGTATATAATGTTGTCAACTAAAAATACTCTACTAGATATATATTATGTGTTAGATTATATATATATATATAAGCTTTGTAGGCAAAAATGTACTAAAAACAGCTAGTTGACAACTTTGACCAAGCATTATTTTGTTGACTTTACTTGTATATATGTATAATACTTATACAATACACAAAATAAATTGCAAAACACCACAAAAATATACACACTCATTGCCGTCTACCCTTAGGAAGAAGAAGAAGCCATGTTCACTTAGGTTTTCAAGAAAATTTTCAAAGGAAAACTTATTTCAAGGCCAAATCACTTCATTCAAGGCTTGTTTTTGCTTGTTGGGCACCTATTCTACCTATTCCTATCATTGCTTTGGATCAAAGGTGAGGGAAAAACTAGATCATTTTTTAAAAGTTTATGTCAAATTTTTGTTGATGCATTTATAGTTGTTGTTTTGTTAAATTGCCTTACGATTATTGCTAGATAGGTGATATGGACCAACTTAGTATAATTATAGCCATTTTAAACAATAGCAACATGTATTTTTATTTTCCATGTATTAAATTGATAATTTGGTTTATATTTTGAATAATTGTAGTTGTAGTAATTGTTTTTAGGTGGTAGTTGCTTCTATAGGCTTGTTAATTATTGTATAGTAATGTTGTAATGCCAAATTTTCAATTGGAATGCCATGGTGAAAGTAAAAAATTTCAGCCTTGGTGCATTGCCATTTTTGGACTTGTTGGACTTGTTTTGGATGGCTTTTGGTTGGTTTCTGAGGGGGTTTATGTAGTTGCTTGAGTGGTTGAGTGGTAAGAAAAGTTTCAAGGATTGTTTGATGTCTAGATTATAAGTTATGTTAATTAGAAGTTTGGTTTGTCTTTCTTTGATTTGGCTAAGTGATATCTTAAGTTGTTGGTTGTTGTTTGGGAGGTTGAAATGTTGGTTGGTGTTAAGTAGGCTCGGGTTTGATTGTGAGTTGAAGTGTGTGTTGAGTCCGGGTAGCCTACTTTGTCATCTCACTTTGATGTTTTAGAATTCTTTAGTTGTTGATTGTTGAAGTGTTGTTTAATTGATTGTTGAATGTTGAAGTGCCGGGAGACGACTTACTTTGTTGTTCTCTTGGATTATTAAGTGTTAAGTGTTGAGGGTTAACTGTTGTGAGTCATGATAGTGTATATCACCTCTCAGGTGGTATTGGGCTTGCCAGATTGAAATTGGCACAACTATCATGTGTTATCCCCTATCTCGTGTTGTCAGAGAATGATCATGGGGTATGAGTCTAGATTGAGGTACTTCCGGAATGTATCAGTGGGCGTTAAGAAGTCGGTTGGTTATACCAACTAGTGTATCATTTCCTTATTGCTTGATTACCTATGTTGCTATAATTGAATTGTTGTTGATGTTTATTGTGTGTTCATTGCTACTAGGGTGTTTTCCCAAGTGGTTAAAAAAAGTGTTTCCAAAATCTCCTATTGAACTCTCGCTGAGTTTTGTTATATATAAACTCACCCTCTTTGCTGATCTTTCAGGTGTAACTGAGCAGGACCCTGGGTACGTTCCGCAAGAAGCTAAGGATGGGCCTTTTGTTGACGAGTCATATGTGCCAGAGGCTTATCCATGAGTCTTAGCTGGAGTGCTTATGTGTTGTTTTGAATATTGTAACATGTTGTGTTGTATTAAGCTTCAAAGTTTGTATTGTATAACTTAACCTAATGATAATGGATGGTATAATGCTAGTTTAGTAGTCTTTCTTTTGAAATATGAATAGGTTGCTAGACTAGCTTTATTATCTATATTGCACATGTATAGTATACCTTGATGTATGTTGTTGAGACGGAGGCATATGTCTTGTTGTTGGAATGTTGTATGGATGGTTTATGAAGTTGTTGGATGTGTTGTTTGTGTTGAAATTGTTGTTGGAGTTGTAGTTGGTTGTGGGATGTTTATAAAGAACTGGTTTAGAGTTTTGGTGTCTATATTACAAATGTTATAATACCGAAATTCCGTCGCGTCCTGACTGATCATAAGTGGGGTCGTGTTAGGGCGTGACACACAAACCAATTATTCTATCTTCCTAGATACACTTTATGACCCATTCTAGAACCACGAAAGCGCATTTCCAACAATGACTAGCACAAAAGCCCCGAGGGTACTTTAAACTACAGCTACCCAATCCAACCCCCAAACGAGTGCCATAAAAGCATTTTTAACACTTCTATACCCAATAAACACTAACCATGATGTTCAATTGCGCACAGGTGATAATTTTACGCAAAGCCCCTTTCAATTCCAAGCCAATTTTACTAGCTTTCTCAAGTTCCAATCAAACCAATCACACATAATCACTAAACTATGTTTATTAGTACTTATAGAATCAATAGATAGCACAAACACAAGCTTAGCAACAACTTTAGCCAAAAACCCTTGATAAAGTACTATTTACCATCTTGTTAAATTACCTTTAGCAAAAATTCAATCAATCGAATCAATAAACTACACAAATCAAGTCTCTAGGCCATGTAGACAACACTTTGTAAAGGATTTAAGCATAATATATCCATATAACTACAACTATTGAAATTAAAGTTTAGAACCAAATCTTGAAAATACATCATACAAAATCTCTCACCAAATAGCCCAAGAGATGCTAAGAACAAGCTTTGGAGAACTTGAAATCACTTGAGAAAGGCTTGGACAAGTTCAAAGTTGCAAGATTGGATGAAATTTTTCTTCTTTCTCCCTTGGTATGGCCGACGGCCTAGGAAGGATATGGATGGCATTTTTGGCTTTGCTTTTGTTTCTAATTGTGCGTGTATGAAGTGTATAGAATATATACTAAGCATAGGTAGTTAAGTTGGGTTAAAATATTGCAAGACTAAGTTAAATTATGACTCAAAAATCAATTAAAGTCTAGTTAGCACAAGAAATGCAAGATTTTTACTATTCACACAGTACGTAAATTATTTTCCTAATGCACTCTCCGGACATGCAATGCACATAATTTTATTTTTCTCATGCCTCATAAATGACAAGTATTATGAGAAAAATATAAAATTAGAAAAACAAAATAGTCGAAAACACTATGAATAGATGCACATAAATGCATATAAATTATCACTAAATCAGTAAATGCACATACATGCGGGTCTGGGATCTCACAGAGATGACTACATTAAACTCACCGCCACCAAGCAAGGGGCCATTAAAGGACTGGGCAGTAAGGGAAAGTTCTTCCCAGAGATCTCTTCTTTAAACTCAAGTGTTTTTAGCATATTTGAAGGAAGCAAAAATACTTGAGGGCAGCCAAGAGCAAGATGTAGACAGAAAAATACATTGAGGGTGATCTCTTACAACTGAACAGAGGAGATTGTCATTCCAAAAGATCCAGATTTATTAGAATAATTAAAGTGAGCTGAGGTAAAGCCAAGTTGGCAAGCAAAGAAAGAAAGCTTTTCTTTTTTAACCATAGGTTCCATTATGGCAAGAAAATAAGGAGAGTGATCTTTGATCAACCTTTCAAGTCTGCGGAGACCCTTGGTCCCAACAACGCCTCTCATGTTCCAAATAAGGCCTCCTATCATTAGAGATTATAAGAAGAGGGAGCTTTGAAGGTTTTCAAAGGCAAACCTTTATTGCGAGTAGCTAGAGATCTTAGTGATATGCTTTTGGCAGGACTTTTGATGTTGCTCTTAATTTTCCTTGAAATGGCAAATTGTCCAAAGATTTATTTCTGACCATTTCTCTCGGGTGGGCTTCAGGGATGATATCAGCTGAGTCATCATCTTCAATTTGATCTATTGAAAAGAAATCTTTAGAAGAAGAATGGTTAGGATGTTGATGAGAAAGATCCATCTGATCTGAGTGAGATAAGCTATCTTCATGATTTTCTGCATAAGTTTCAACATGGGGCACAATAGCATTATGTAATGTAGGTTCTCCTTCTTCAGTGACTTCAGCATTAAATTTTCCCAACAACTCATTTTCCACAGACTTTCTAAGTTTGCATTCCTTTGAGCTGAATTTAATGTTGTTGAGCTAGAGACAACTTTGTGTTCTTGACCCGACTTTAATGGCATTTCATCACTTTCAGCAACCTTTTCTGAAGAGCTAGGAAAATTGTTGGCTTTTGTGAGGATTGTGGGCCAACACTATTACCAATCATTTGGTCCCCCTTAGCAGCAACAACCCCAATATTTAAATTAGGTTCATCCGACAGAGGCTTATTCTCAAACACCTTCTCTGCATTTTCATTAATAGTTTCCTTGCTTTGAATCTGATCCGCTTCATTCCCCATATTAAGATTCTCACAATTTTCAATAACAACAACCTCAAAATTCACCTCAATAATAGTATTACGATGAATAATCTCATTTTTTTCTCTGTTAACGTCACCATCACCAACATTCTCTTTACCCTCTTTATTAAGGGCATCGTAGGTATTTGCGGTGGGAATTTGATTCTTTTTCACCTCAGCAATCTTTTTAAAATTAGTTTTATGGGCCTTAGCATTATGTTTTTCTTTTCTCCACTCTTCTTCTTCATTTTGTTTGGTCTTGTTAGAGCTGGTCCCAACATCCTCTGAAGCAACCTTTTTTTTCCTTTTTTTCCTTTGTCTTCTACTTCCTTGCTTTTTGCTATAGGCTTCGGAAAACCACTCTCCATATAACACTCAATAGATGGGTGGCCCATATGGTAACATTTACTGCAATAGTCTGGCATCTTCTCAAACTTAACTTCTTGTCAATAGCCTCCAACATTTTCACCAGTGGCCTTATCGTGAATGCGGACCCAGATCTGCTTTGGGGGTTCCTTTAAACAATCATATGCAATGCACACACTAGTTGGAGCGAGACGAGATGCGCTGGATGTTTACTCATCCATTTGGATTGGAGGACCTAGGGCTTTAGCAAAATTCAAAAGGGAAGATTTCCCAAAAAGGTAAGCTTTAAGGAAAAGAAAAGATAACCAAACCAGAACTAGTGAGGACTCTTTTTCTAGTGAGAAATCCACAGTCCACTTAAATGTTCTCATTTTGCAACTAGCAATGTACCAGCCGTCACGATCCCACAATCTCCTGTAATCAACTTCATTTGTAAGCTTGATTAGAATGTGTCTAGGATCACGCCACTTTATATCATAGGCTCCTATTAGCTTCAATAACCCACAAAGGATTTTCGAATTTATAACTGAAATACATTTTATCCTAACATGTTTCTAATATTAAAATAAACACAAAGATCAATAAATATATATGCGGAAATGAAATGAACTGAGAGTGTACCTCCGGCCATTGCTAATATAATCGACTATGGATTTCTCATTTTGTTTTAGCACTTCTAAGCTCTCAAAACACTCTAAAGTGATGGCATATATTTCAAAAAAGAGTGATTGAGCTTAGAGACCAAAACCCACTATATATAGACATTCTTCCATCAAGAATGTGAAGATTTATCACTTTTTTAGGCAATTAATAAACTAATGAGTTCAATTAATAACAAGAATATGAAGATGAAGAGTTTGGACCACAATTAATGAACTCTTATCATAAATATATTAATTGCCAACTAATGAGTTTAATTAATGGTAACTAATGAGATTAATTAATAATAAGAACATGAAATGGAAGAGTTTGGACCATTTAATAAACTCTTAAGATAAGCATTTAATGAAGTGCTTAATAAATTCTTACATTCTCCCAATTGGTCCAAACGTAAACCTGATTCTTAACTTAATCTCATCGATTATCTTTCTTAAGAAATAAACACATGAATCATAGCGATAAGTCCTCTAATAACGAGTATTATCATCCATGTATTACAATGCATTTGGTTCCTCAAGAAAATTTCTTATTGTGGCAACCATACTTAATGAATAAACCCTATGTTTATTTTGGACCAATATAAATATTTTCTCAAATAAATTAAGGTGCGCATGAATATGAGAAAATATCACAATATATAAAAGTTTCATTAAGAAACTGTATGTATACAATTACAAAGTAGAACCAAGTCCCATTTTCTCTATATGATACTTGAATTTTTGTGGTGGCATGCCCTTAGTCAAAGGATCAGCGATCATTAACTCAGTGCTAATATGCTCAATGACCACTTTCTTATCTTTTACACGTTCTCTTATGGCTAAATACTTAATGTCGATGTGTTTACATCAACTCCCATTTTTGTTTTCCTTGGCCATAAAAACAACAGTTGAATTATCGTAAAACATTCTCAATGGCTTAGAAATGGAATCCTTGATTCTAAACCCTGAAATGAAACTCTTAAGCCATACACCATATGACGTGGCCTCAAAATAGGAGACGAACTCGGCTACTATAGTAGAAGTAGCAGTAAAGGTCTGCTTAACACTTCTCCAAGAAACAGTTCTACTAGCCATCATAAAAATGTACCCAGATGTTGATTTGCGAGAATCAACACAACTAGAAAAGTCTAAATCCAAATTGCCGATCAGATCTAGATTGTCCGTTTGTCCATACATAAGCATGTAGTTTTTGGTTCCTTGAAGATACCTCATCACTGTCTTTGCAGCTCTCCAGTGGTCCAAACCTGGGTTACTGTGATATCTCCCTAGCATCCCCACAACAAATGCAATATCAGGTCTAGTGCTAACTTGAGCATACATAAGGCTTCCGACGGCAGAAGCATATGGGATGTTTATTATTGATTCTCTCTCAAAGTCGTTCTTGAGACATTGATTCAAATTGAACCTATCACCCTTTACAAAGGGAGCAACATTTGGTGAACAATCCTTCATCTGAAATCTTTCTAAAACCTTATTGATATAGGTTTCTTGTGATAGACCTAAAATACCTCGAAGATTGTCTCTATGGATCTTAATGCCAATGATATAAGATGCCTCACCCATGTCCTTCATATCAAAATTTTTAGAGAGGAATTGTTTCACCTCATGTAGAAAATCCTTATCATTGGTTGCAAGCAAAATATCATCCATGTATAAAACAAGAAAACATATATTGCTCCCACTGACCTTTTGGTATATACATTGATCCATGGGATTTTCAACAAATCCGAATGAAGAAATTACTCAATGGAATTTAAAATACGACTAACGGGAGGCTTGTTTTAAACCATATATGGATTTCTTAAGCTTGCAAACCAAGTGCTCACCATCACTAGAAGAGAAACCTTCAGGTTGTTTTATATAAATCTCCTCCTCTATATCACCATTAAGAGAAGTCGTTTTCGTATCCATTTGTTGCAACTCAAGGTCAAAATGAGCAACTAATGCCAAAATAATACGAAGCAAATATTTCTTAGATACAGGAGAGAAAGTCTACAAGTAATCAATTCCTTCTTTTTGAGTAAATCCCTTAGCAACGAGTCTCGCTTTGTATATCTCAATGTTGCCTAATGAATCCTTCTTGGTCTTAAATATCCACTTACAGCCAATGGCCTTTGCCCCATTAGGAAACTCTACAAGATCCCAGACTTCATTGTTCTTTATGGAATTCATCTAATCTTTCATGGCATCATACCATACATTTGACTCTTTGCAACTCATGGCTTGTAAAATGGTTTCAGGATCATTTTCGGCTCTTATATTGTAGTCAGACTCTTGTAGATACACTATATAATCACTAGGAAATGCTGATCTTTTCTCTCTAGTAGATCTTCTTAATGTTGTACCCTCATCGCCCAAAGGAGCTTGTGGTTCAACTTGTTGTTCAGGAGCTACAGGTAATTCATGAACAACTTGATCTAAATGAACAGCCTGTGGAACCTCAATGATTGGTTGTTCAATACCAGTTTGTACTTGAGGGGTACTATGAATTGTAACCAATCTGTGACCCGAAGTGGAAGATTAAGACTTTGTATGACCATGTGCAGAAACTAAGTTCCTGAACCGATCGCTCCCACTAATCAAGTCATTCTCAAGAAACATGGTGTTTCTTGATTCAACAATGCTAGTAGTGTGAGATGGACAATAAAATCCATAACCTTTAGACCGTTCGACATATCCAACAAAATACTCACTAATGGTTGTGGGTTATAAATCCTCACCTCAGACGGACATCCCCAAATGCGCATATGTCACAAACACAGTTTCCAACCTTTATATAATTCAAAAGGTGTCTTTAACACAGCCATGGTTAGAACTCAATTTAATATATACACAATCATCTTTAATGCTTCAGTCTAGAAGGATTTAGGAAGATTGGAGTTACTAAGCATTCTCTGCACCATGTCCAATAATGTTCATTTTTTTCTTTCTGCAACTCCATTTTGGTCCAGAGAACCAGGCATAGTGTATTGGGCAACGATCCCATGTTCTTGAAGAAACTTGGCGAATGGACCAGGTGTTTGTCCATTCTCAGTGTATCTACCATAATATTTTCCACCCTTATCTGATCTCACAATCTTTATTTGCTTTACGCATTGGTTCTCAACTTCAGCTTTAAAGACTTTGAAGGCATCCAATGCTTTGTTTTTGTTATGAAGCAAATAAATATACATATATCGAGAGTGATCATCAATAAAAGTGACAAAATATTTCTGACCATGTGCGTCTATGTCTGGACAGCATATATCAGTATGAATGATTTCTAATATGTTTGAACTCCTATTAGCACCTTTCTTAGACATATTGGTCTGCTTGCCCTTAATGCAGTCCACACAAGTCTCAAAATCAGTAAAATCTAGAGTATTAAGGACCCCACCTTTTACTAATCTTTTAATTCTCTCTATGGAGATGTGTCTTAATCTCTGGTGCCATAACACTAAGGAATCCTTGTTAATATTACACCTCTTAGTACCAGTGTGAACATGCATCGAACTATAAGTGGTCTCATTTTGTAAAAAAAGACGATAAAGACCATCAAACAAAATACCATTCCCAACACAATCAGAATTATAAAATAAACTTAATGATGTATTTTTAAAGTGAAGGAATATCCAAATGGTACGTGTCTGGAGACAGAATCAAGTTTCTCACGAAACTTGGTACATAAAAGGTTTTTTCTAACTTTAAAACAAAACCACTACTTAAAGTTAAAATGCAAGTTCCAATAGCCTCCACATGTGAGCCCATCTTGTTGGCTGATAAGATGCTTTGATCACTTCCCACTGGCTTCCTTTGTGTTGCATACCCTCTAAAGAATTTGCAATATGGATTGTTGATCCAAAATCAATCCACCAGGTGTTAATACTAACATTAGCCACATTAGATTCATAACAAACAAACAACGTCGGATTATCACTCCTAAGTTCAAAAATGTCACATCGGATATCAGAGAAAGTAACAGGTTGAGAAGTTGTATAGAATTCAAAAGCTTATGTGAAAAGTTGAGGCCTATTAGTCTAAATTACATGTATTACCAATGCAAACATGCAAAAAATGAATCTAGTGACATAAAAATTGCTTGTGGGCTAAATTTTTAATTCAAGTAGATCCATTTGATCTTTATGATTAACTTAATTTCATAGTGTATGGTTACATTATGAAAAATAATTAAATTTTCTATCCAAAAAAATATTACTTTAAGATAAAACTATCAAATTATGGTAAATTATGAAAATAATTTGACATTTTATCCTAATTAATTATATAAATATAATAAAAATTCCTATGGGATAAAATTTATTATATTAAGTATAATTAACCACAATAATATGTCTAATTCCTTATGTGATTCCAAATAAATCTTAATATATAATTTTAATTAATTAAAGATGTTATGGCTAATCTCTAATTAATTAAGATTATGAAGATCACTAGACATTGCAAAATATAATGCATAAAAGTTTTATGAGAATAATCCAATCCTAATGATATGTACTAACAATATAAAAACTTAATAATGAATTATCGTATATAAATAAAATTCTCATAAATAAAACAAAAATTGCATAACTAAAACATAATATTATGCACTTAAATTTAATTCTATGCATAAAATAAACTCATTCTTAATAGCATGATATAAAAACATAAAATTTATTCATGCAAAATATGAGTATTAAATCTAAATTGCATATATAAAAATATATATTAACAAAATAATATATGTACATAACTTAATTTGAGCAAAATAATTCAAAGAATTATTAATAAATGCCTAACTCCTAGTGAAATATTCCCTAATGGTTTTAACTTAGTTTGGCTTGCTGTCTATGAAACGAACAAGAACATGAACATGGCTACAATGATAGCGAAATTGAAAAAAAAAACATGTAATGTACATATGATAATACTACTATCATGTAAAATTGTTTTTCACAAAACACTAATATAGTCATAAATCAAGTCATGATGGCTACTACCAGATTTAGCTTCTTCTCACCATCTTATCATGACAAACAATGGTTCAGTCTCTGTGAAACTCCAAAATTTATCTTTATGTGAAATTACGTGTTTTGACTTGTATATGTGTTATTTGAATTAAAGTGCGCTAATTTTGTGGTTAATACTCATATTACATGCTATGTGAGCATTCATGAAAGTTTCATAAAAATCGGCATTAAAAATTTTATCGTCGAGTTTTGTGAATAGTATTTTTGAAACATGTCATCTAAAATTTTGAAATTGGTCTTTTAAGCGTTTGTAACCTAGTCCTCGGATATTAATGAACTCATGTCTGATTAAAATGGATTTTAAAACGAGTTAAGAATTAAAAGAGATTTTACACATTCTTTTGCAAAAATTGAACTTTGTACTTAGTTGTATGTATATGTATGCATATGAAAATGTTGTCAACTATAATTAATCTACTAAATATAGGATATATATATATATATATATATATATATATATATATGTATGTAAGCTAAATAGTCTAAAAATACAATTAAAAGACTAAGTATACAACTTTGACTTTATTATTTTTGTTGACCAAGCCTTATATATGCATAATATACAAATAATACTCATAAAAAAAACTCAAAAGATACTCATTTCTCACACATATGGTCGAAACTCCATAGGCAAGAAAGGAAGGTTTTTCAACTATTTTTCAAAGCAATTTTTCTTTAGAAAACTCATTTGAAGTCCAAATCTCTTCATCCAAAGATAGATTTCACTTGTTGGGCATCCATTCTATATCTTTCTAACATCATTTGGCATCAAAAGGTGAGAGAAAAATTATAGATCTAGAAATGCTATTTTATGTCAAATTTCTATAGTTGTATTTTTATCCAATGTTTTGTTAAATTGTCTTTAGATTATTGCTCAGTAGTTGCCAATGATCGTTTATACGTATTTATAGCTGTTTTGAACAGTAGTAGCATGTACTTCTAATTTTCGGGTATTAAAATTGATTTATTGGTTCATTGTTGAATAATTGTTGTTGTAGTGGTTAGAATTGATTGGTTGTTGCTTCTAAAAGTTTGTTAATTATTGTGTAGTAATGTTGTAATGTCGAATTTTTTATTTGGATGTCGTGGCAAAAGTCCAAAAAATTCAGCCATGGTGCATTGTAAAATTAGGGTTGTTGGGCTTGTTTTGGATGGTTTATAGTTGGTTTCCGAGAGGGTTAATGTAGTTGTATGTGTGGTGGAGTGATAGGAAAAGGTTTGGGGGTTGTTTGATTAGTAGATTGTAAGTTATGACTTTTAGAAGTTGGTGTAGTATTTCTTTAAAATGTTGAAATGTTGTCTTTGATTGTTTGGGTAGTGTTTGAGTAGTTGATTTTTAGGTTGTTGTTGATTAGGTTCGGGATTGAATGCATGATCAAATGTATGTTAAGTTGGGTAGCATACTTTGTCATTTAACTTAGTTGTTTAGTTGTTTAATTGATGTTATGTTATTTTGAATATTGTTAACTGATTGATGATTGTTGTTGTACTGGAAGACAATCTACTTTGTTGTCTTCTCATAAAATCAAATGTTTAATGTTATTGTTGTGAGTCATGATAGTGTGTGCCACCTCTCGGGCAATATCGGGCTGTCGGGTTGATAACAGCATGACTATCATGTGTTATCCCCTATATAGCATGGGCAGAGATGCCATGGAGTGTGGGTCTAGAATGGGGTACTTCCAGAGTATATCAATGGGTGTATGGGGTTAATTGTAATCGTGATGGTGTATGGAGCTACATCAACTAGAGTATCCTTTCACAATTGATTGGCTATTTATGTGGTTGAATTGAAATGTTGATGTTAATGAAGTTTGTTGTTATTATTGCTCATAGGATGATTTCCCAAGGGGTAAAGTAAATGTTTTCAAAAGATCTTTTGAATCCTCACTGAGCTTTGTTATATATAAGCTCACCCTCATTCGTTTATTGTCATCAGGTGTAACTGAGCTAGACTTTGGGTACATCCCTCAGGAAACTGAGTATGTGCCTTATGTGGAGGAGTTTTATGTGCCGGAGTCTTATCCATGAGTTATGTTGAAGTGCTCCATGTTTTTTTGTCTTAACTTTTATAGTATGTTGTATTGTATAACTTACTCAAAGATAATGGTTTACATAACGCTAGTTTAGTATTCTTCTTTTTGAATATGATTGGGTTGCTAGACTAGTTTATAATCTATTTTGCAAAGGTATATTATAGCTTGTGGTATGTTGTTGAAACGGAGGCTTATGACTTATATTGGAATGTCGTATGGATGTTAAAAGAATGGCTCTGTATTTGTTGAATGAATGTTGGAGTTGTTGGTGAACTTGGTGTTGGTTATGTTATGTTTTTTAAAAGGGTTGGTTTAGAGCCATGATGTCCGTATTACAGATGTTATAATACTGAAATTCTGTTGCGTCCTAACTGATTGTAAGTAGGATCGAGTTGGGGCATGACAGTCTCGATGGATTACTACATGGTTGAGGCTAAAACCACTGACTATTCAATGGGAAGAGATGATGAAGGTGAACTTAATGGACGCCGTGCTAATCCTCTAAAACAATCTCCTTTGATCACATGATGCCATAATACAAACATTCAGTGGTTATATTGTAAACATAGCTGAGAAAAAGAAACACAAAGATCAATAAACATATATGCGAAAATGAAAGGAACTGAAAGTGTACCTCTGGCCTTTGCTAATGTAATCGACTATGGATTTCTCACTTAGTTTTAGCACTTCTAAGCTCTCAAAATACTATAGAGTGATGGTGTATATTTCAAAATGAGTGATTGAGCTTAGGGACCAAAACCCACTATATATAGACATTTTTCCATGAAGAATGTGAAGAGTTACCACTCTTTAGGCAATTAATGAACTAATGAGTTCAATTAATGACAAGAATATGAAGATGAAAAGTTTGGACCACAACAAATGAACTTTTATCATAAATATATTAATTGCCAACTAATGAGTTTAATGAATGGTAGCTAATGAGATTAACTAATAATAAGAATATGAAGAGGAAGAGTTTAGACCATTTAATAAACTCTTAAGATAAGCATTTAATAAAGTGCTTAATGAATTCTTATATTCTCCCACTTGGTCCAAACATAAACTTGATTCTTAACTTAGTCTCATTGACTATCTTTATCAAGAAATAACCACATGAATCATGGCGATAAGTCCTCTAATAACGAGTATTACCTTCCGTGTATTACAATGCATTTGGTTTCTCAAGAAAATTCCTTAATGTGGTAACCATACTTAAAGAATAAACCCTATGTTTATTCTGGTCCAACATAAATATTTTCTCAAATAAATTAAGGCGCGCATGAATATGAGAAAATATCACAATATATTAAAGTTTCATTAAGAAACTGTATGTATACAATTTCAAAGTGGAACCAAGTCCCATTTTCTCTACATGATCCTTGAATTTCAATGGTGGCATGCCCTTAGTCAAAGGATCAGCGATCATTAACTAAGTGCTAATATGCTCAATGACCACTTTCTAATCTTTTATACGTTCTCTTATGGTCAAATACTTAATGTCGATGTGTTTACTTAGACTCCCACTTTTGTTATTCTTGGCCATAAAAAACAGCAACTGAATTATCGTAGAAAATTCTCAATGGCCTAGAAATAGAATCTATCACTCTAAGCCCAGAAATGAAACTCCTAAGTCATACACCATGTGAAGTAGCCTCAAAACAGGAGACGGACTCAGCTTCCATCGTAGAAGTAGAAGATAAGGTCTGCTTAACATTTCTCTAAGAAACAGCTCCATCGGCTATCATGAAAATGTACCTAGATGTTGATTTGCGAGAATCAACACAGCAAGCAAAGTCTGAATCTAAATAGTCGATCACTTCCACATTGTTCATCTTTCTATACATAAGTATGTAGTTTTTGGTTCCTTGAAGATACCTCATAACTTTCTTTGCAGCTTTCCAGTGGTCCATACCTGGGTTACTCTGATATTTCCCTAGTATCCCCACAACAAATGCAATATCAGGTCTAGTGCAAACTTGATCACACATAAGGCTCCCGATGGCAGAAGCATATGGGATGTTTTTCATTGATTCTCTCTCAAAGTCATTCTTGGGACATTGGTTCAAATTGAACCTATCACCCTTTAGAAGATGAGCAACACTTGGTGAACAATGTTTCATCCAAAATCTCTCTAAGACCTTATTGATATAGGTTTCTTGTGATAGACCTAAAACACCTCGAGGTCTATCTCTATGGATCTTAATGCCAATGACATAAGATGCCTCACCTATATCTTTCATATCAAAATTTTGAGAGAGAAATTGTTTCACCTCATGCAGAAAACCCTTATCATTGGTTGCAAGCAAAATATTATCCACATATAAAACAAGAAAACATATTTTGTTCCCATTGACCTTCTGGTATATACATTGATCCATGGGATTTTCAACAAATCCGAATGAAGAAATTACTCCATGGAATTTAAAATACCACTAACGGGAGGCTTATTTTAATCCGTATATAGATTTCTTAAGCTTGCAAACCAAGTGCTCATCATCACTAGAAGCGAAACCTTCAGGTTGTTTCATACAAACCTCCTTCTCTAGATCATCATTAAGAAAAGCCATTTGCACATCCATTTGTTGCAACTCAAGGTCAAAAGGAGCAACTACCAAAATAATACGAAGAGAATCTTTTGTAGACATAGGAGAAAAAGTCTATGTGTACTCAATTCCTTCTTTTTGAGTAACTTCCTTAGCAACAAGTCTCGCTTTGTATCTCTCTATGTTGCCTAATGAATCATTCTTGGTCTTAAATATCCACTTACAGCCAATGGCCTTTGCCCCATTAGGCAACTCTACAAGATCCAGACTTCGTTGCTCTTCATGGAATTCATCTAATCTTTCATGGCATCGTACCACAAAATTGACTCTTTGCAACTCATGGCTTGTGAAAAGGTTTCAAGATTGTTTTGGGCTCCTATACCAAATGATAACTGAAATATATTTGATCATAACATGCTTCTGACATTAAAAGAAACAACAAAGATCAATAAACATATATGCAGAAATGAAATGAACTAAAAGCGTACCGCCGGCCATTGCTAACGTGATCGGCTATGGATTTCTCACTCAGTTTTAGCACTTATAAGCACTGAAAACATTCTAGAGTGATGGTGTATAATATATGAAATGAGTGATTGAGCTTAGGGACCAAAACCCACTGTATATAGACATTATCCCATCAAGAATTTGAAGAGTTACCACCCTTTAGGCAATTAATGAACCAATGAGTTCAGTTAATGACAAGAATATAAAGATGAAGAGTTTGGATCAATTAATGAACTCTTATCATAAATATATTAATTGCCAACTAATGGGTTTAATTAATGGTAACTAATGAGATAAATTAATAATAAGAATATGAAGATAAAAAGTTTGGACATTTTAATAAACTCTTAAGATAAGCATTTAATGAAGTGCTTAATGAATTCTTACATTATCCCACTTGGTCCAAACGTAAACCTGATTTTTAACTTAATCTGATTGACTATCTTTCTTAAGAAATAAACACATGAATCATGGCAATAAGTCCTTCAATAACGAGTATTATCATCTATGTATTACAATGCATTTGGTTCCTCAAGACAATTTCTTAATGTGGTAACCTTACTTAATGAATAAACACTATGTTTATTCTGGTCCAATATAAATATTTTCTCAAATAAATTAATGCGCGCATGAATATGAGAAAAAATCACAATATATAAAAGTTTCATTAAAAACCTGTATGTATACAATTACAAAGTGGAACCAAGTCCTATTTTCTCTACATGATCCTTGAATTTCAATGGTGGCATGCCCTTAGTCAAAGGATCAATGATCATTAACTCAGTGTTAATGTGCTTAATGCCCACTTTTTTTTATCTTTTACACGTTCTCTTATGGCCAAATACTTAATGTCAATATGTTGACTTCGTCTCTCACTTTTGTTGTTCTTGGCCATAAAAACAGCAGTTGAATTGTCGCTGAAAATTCTCAATGGTCAAGAAATGGAATCCATAATTCTAAACCCTAAAATGAAACTCTGAAGTCATACACCATGTGAAGTGGCCTCAAAATAGGAGACGAACTCGGCTTCCATAGTAGAAGTAGCAGTTAAGGTCTGCTTAACACTTCTACAAGAAACAGCTTCACCGGCCATCATGAAAATGTACCCAGATGTTGATTTGTGAGAATCAACACAGCCAGCAAAGTCTGAATTTAAATAGCCGATCACATCCAGATTGTCCGTCTGTCTAAACATAAGCATGAAGTTTTTGGTTCCTTGAAGATACCTCATAACTTTCTTTGCAGCTCTTTAATGGTCCAGACCTGGGTTACTCTGATATCTCTTTATCATCCCCACAGCAAATGCAATATCAGGTCTAGTGCAAACCTGAGCATACATAAGGCTTCCGACGACAGAAGCATATGGGATGTTTATCATTGATTCTCTCTCAAAGTCGTTCTTGGAACATTGGTTCAAATTGAACCTATCACCCTTTACAATAGAAGCAACACTTGGTAAACAATCTTTCATCCGAAATCTCTCTAAAACCTTATTGATATAGGTTTCTTGTGATAGATCTAAAACACATCGAGGTCTATCTCTGTGCATCATAATGCCAATGACATAAGATGCCTCACCCATATCTTTCATATCAAAATTTTAAGAGATAAATTGTTTCACCTCATGCAGAAAACCCTTAACTTTGGTTGCAAGCAAAATATCATCCACGTAAAAAACAAGAAAACATATTTTGCTCCCATTGACCTTCTGGTATATACATTGATCCATGGGATTTTCAACAAATCCGAATAAAGAAATTACTCCATGGAATTTAAAATACCACTGACGGGAGGCTTGTTTTAATCCATATATGGATTTCTTAAGCTTGCAAACCAAGTGCTCACCATCACTAGAAGAAAAACTTTCAGGTTATTTCATATAAACCTCATCCTCTAGATCACCATTAAGAAAAGCCGTTTTCACATCCATTTGTTGCAACTCAAGGTCAAAATGAGCAACTAATACCAAAATAATACGAAAGAATCTTTCTTAGACACAGGAGAGAACGTCTTTGAGTAATCAATTCCTTCTTTTTGAGTAAATCCCTTAGCAACGAGTCTCGCTTTGTATCTCTCTATGTTGCCTAATGCATCCTTCTTGGTCTTAAATATCAACTCACAGCCAATGGCCTTTGCCCTATTAGGCAACTCTACAAGATCCAGACTTCGTTGCTCTTCATGGAATTTATCTCATCTTTCACGGCATCATACCAAAAAATTGACTCTTTGCAACTCATGGCTTGTGAAAAGTTTTCAGAATCGTTTTCGGCTTCTATACCAAATGATAACTAAAATATATCTGATCATAACAAGTTTCTGACATTAAAAGAAACAACAAAGATCAATAAACATATATGCGGAAACAAAACGAACTGAAAGTGTACCTCCGATCATTGTTAACGTGATTGGCTATGGATTTCTCACTCAGTTTTAACACTTCTAAGCACTCAAAACACTCTACAATGATGGTGTATGATATGTGAAATGAGTGATTGAGCTTAGGGACCAAAACCCACTATATATAGGAATTCTCCTATCAAGAATGTGAAAAGCTACAACTCTTTAGGCAATTAATAAACTAATGAGTTCAATTAATGACAATAATATGAAGATGAAGAGTTTGGATCAATTAATGAACTCTCATCATAAATATATTAATTACCAACTAATGAGTTTAATTAATGGTAACTAATGAGATTAATTAATAATAAGAATATGAAGAGGAAAAGTTTGGACCATTTAATAAACTCTTAAAATAAGCATTTAATGAAGTACTTAATGAATTCTTACATTATCCCACTTGGTCCAAACGTAAACTTGATTCTTAACTTAATCTCATTGACTATCTTTCTTAAGAAATAAACACATGAATCATGGCGATAAGTCCTCTAATAATGAGTATTATCATCCATGTATTACAATGCATTTGGTTCCTCAAGACAATTTCTTAATGTGGTAACCGTACTTAATGAATAAACCCTATGTTTATTCTGGTCCAATATAAATATTTTCTCAAATAAATTAATGCGCGCATGAATATGAGAAAATATCACAATATATAAAAGTTTCATTAAAAAAACTGTATGTATACAATTACAAAGTGGAACCAAGTCCCATTTTCTCTACATGATCCTTGAATTTCAATGGTGGCATGCCCTTAGTCAAAGGATCAGCAATCATTAACTCAGTGTTAATGTGCTCAATGACTACTTTCTTATCTTTTACACATTCTCTTATGCCCAAATACTTAATGTCGATATGTTTACTTCGACTTCCACTTTTGTTGTTCTTGGCCATAAAAACAGTAGCTGAATTATCGTAGAAAATTCTCAACGGCCTAGAAATGGAATCCATAATTCTAAACCCCGAAATGAAACTCTGAAGTCATACACCATGTGAAGTGGCCTCAAAACAGAAGACGAACTCGGCTTCTATAGTAGAAGTAGCAGTTAAGGTCTGCTTAACACTTCTCCAAGAAATAGCTCCATCGACCATCATGAAAATGTACCAAGATGTTGATTTATGAGAATCAACACAATCAGGAAAGTCTGAATCTAAATAGCCGATCTCTTCCAGATTGTCCGTCTGTCTATACATAAGCATGTAGTTTTTGGTTCCTTGAAGATATCTCATAACTTTCTTTGCAGCTCTTCAGTGGTCCATACCTGGGTTACTCTGATATCTCCCTAGCATCCCCACAGCAAATGCAATATCAGGTTTAGTGCAAACTTGAGCATACATAAGGCTTCCGACGGCATAAGCATATGGGATGTTTTTCATTGATTCTTTCTCAAAGTCGTTCTTGGAACATTGGTTCAAATTGAACCTATAACCCTTTACAATAGGAGCAACACTTGGTAAACAATCTTTCATCTGAAATCTCTCTAAAACCTTATTGATATAGGTTTCTTATGATAGATCTAAAACACCTCGAGATCTATCTCTATGGATCTTAATGCCAATGACATAAGATGCCTCACTCATATCTTTCATATCAAAATTTTAAGAGAGAAATTGTTTCACCTCATGCAGAAAACCCTTATCGTTGGTTGCAAGCAAAATATCATCCACGTATAAAACAAGAAAACATATTTTGCTGCCACTGAATATCTGGTATATACATTGATCCATGGGATTTTCAACAAATCCGAATGAAGAAATTACACCATGGAATTTAAAATACCACTGATGGGAGGCTTGTTTTAATCTGTATATGGATTTTCTAAGCTTGCAAACCAAGTGCTCACCATCACTAGAAGAGAAATCTTCAGGTTGTTTCATATAAAAGTCATCCTCTAGATCACCATTAAGATAAGTCGTTTTCACATCCATTTGTTGCAACTCAAGGTCAAAATGAGCAACTAATGCCAAAATAATACGAAGCGAATCTTTCTTAGATACAGGATAGAAAGTCTCTGTATAATCAATTCATTCGTTTTGAGTAAATCCCTTAGGAACGAGTCTTGCTTTGTATCTCTCAATGTTACCTAATGAATCCTTCTTGGTCTTAAATATCCATTTACAGTCCCTTTGCCCCATTAGGCAATTGTACAAGATCCCAAACTTTGTTGTACTTCATGGAATTCATCTCATCTTTCATGGCATCATGCCATAAATTTGACTCTTTGCAATTCATGGCTTGTAAAACGGTTTCAAGATCATTTTTGGCTCGTATACTGTAGTCAGACTCTTGTAGATAAACTATATAATCACAAGGAATTGTTGATCTTTTCTCTCTAGTAGATCTTCTTAATGTTGTACCCTCATCTCCCTGAGAAGCTTGTGGTTCAACTTGTTGTTCAAGTGCTATAGGTAATTCTTGAATAACTTGATCTAAATTAGCAGCCAGTGGAACCTCAATGATTGGTTGTTCAATACCAGTTTGAACTAGAGGTGTACTATGAACTATAACCAATCTGTGACTAGAAGTGGAAGGTTGAGACTTTGTATGATCATGTGCAGAAACTATGTTCCTAAACTGATCGCTCCCACTGATCAAGTCATCCTCAAGAAACTTGGCGTTTCTTGATTCCACAATCCTAGTAGTATGAGATGGATAATAAGATCTATAACCTTTAGACCATTCGGCATATCCAACGAAATACCCACTAATGGTCCTTGGGTCCAGTTTCTTCTCTTATGGGTTATAGATCCTCACTTTAGACGGACATCCCCAAACGTGCATATGTCACAAACTCGGTTTCCAACCTTTCCATAATTCAAAAGATGTCATTGAGACAACCTTGGTTGAAACTCGGTTTAATACATACACAGCCGTCTTTAGTGCTTCAGTCTACAAGGATTTAGGAAGATTGGAGTTACTAAGCATACTCCGCACTGTAACGCCCCGGCTAAGTGAATACCCTATAGGGCAGAGGCACACCAGCGATGTCACATATGACGATATTGTCCGCTTTGGAACACCCCGCCCTTAACGGAACGAGCGTGCCCTCACGGGTTTGCTCCTCACGTAGGCACATACCCACGTGAAAACATGTCGTCACGATATAAGGGAGAACCTTCCACTATATATCTAGCAGCCTAGCATCCTAGCCAGTCGATGTGGGATATTTCACCTGCCCCCCCTTCGGGACCCAGCATCCTCGTTAGCCAACGACTGGGTCGGCTCTGATACCACGTTCTGTAACGCCCCGGCTAAGCGAATACCCCGAAGGGCAGAGGCACACCAACGATGTCACATATGACGATATTGTCCGCTTTGGAAAACCCCGTCCTTAACGGAATGAGCGTACCCTCACGGGTTTGTTCCTCACGCAGGTATATACCCACGTGAAAACGCGTCGTCACGATATAAGGGAGAACCATCCACTATATATCTATCAACCCAGCATCCTAGCCAGTCGATGTGGGATATTTCACACACCATGTCTAATAATGTTCTGTTTCTTCTTTCTACAACTCCATTTTGGTCCGGAGAACTAGGCATAGTGTATTAGGCAACAATCCTATGTTCTTGAAGAAACTTGGCAAAGGGACTAGGTGCTTGTCCATTCTCAGTGTACCATAATATTTTCCACCTCTATCTGATCTCACAATCTTTATTTGCTTTCCGCATTGGTTCTCAACTTCAACTTTAAAGACTTTGAAGGCATCCAATGCTTCATTTTTGTGATGAAGCAAATAAATATATATATATAAGTATGATCATCAATAAAGTGACAAAATATTTCTGGCCATGCGCGTCCATGTCTGGACAACATATATCAGTATGAATGATTTCTAATATGTTTGGACTCCTATTAGCATATTTCTTAGACATGTTGGTCTGCTTGCCCTTAATGTAGTCCACACAAGTCTCAAAATCAGTAAAATCTAGAGTATTAAAGACCTCTTTTAATTCTCTCTATGGAGATATGTCATAATCTCCGGTGGCATAACATAGAGGAATCCTCGTTAATATTACACCGCTTAGTACCAGTGTGAACATGCATCGTACTATAAGTGGTCTCATTTTGTAAAGAAATATGATAAAGACCATCAGACAAAATACCATTCCCAACACAATCAAAATTATAAAATAAACTTAATGATGTGTTTTTAAAAGTGAAATAATATCCAAACGGTATGAGTCTGGAGACAGAAATCATAAAAGGTCCTTTCTGCCACTACTTAAAGTTAAAATGCAAGTTCCAATAGCCTCCACATGTGAGCCCATCTTGTTGGCTGATAAGATGTTTTGCTCACTGCCACTGGCTTCTTTAGGTGATGCATACCCTCTAAAGAGTTTGCAATATGGATTGTTGATCCAGAATCAATCCACCAGGTGTTAATATTAACATTAGTCATATTAGATTCAAAAACAAACAAACGACGTTGGATTATCACTCCTAAGTTCGGGAATGTCACATCGGATATCAGAGAAACTAGCAGATCGAGAAGCTGTATAGAATTGAAAAGCTTATGTCAAAAAATTTGAGGCCTATTAGTCTAAATTGCATGATTTACCAATGTAAATATGCAAACAAAATGAATCTAGTGACATAAAAATTGCCTGTGGGCTAAATTTTTAATTCAAGTAGATCCATTTGATCTTTATGTTGATCTTAATTTCATAGTTTACGGATACATTATGAAAATAATTAAATTTTCTATCCAAAAATATTACTTTAAGATAAAACTATCAAATTATGTACCAATTCATAATTCTTGTGGGTAAATTATGAAAATAATCTAACATTTTATCCTAATTAATTATATAAATATAATAAAAATTCATGTTGGTTAAAATTTATTATATTAAGTATAATTAATCACAATAGTATGTCTAATTCCTTATGTGATACCAAAATTGCATAATTAAACACAAAATTTAATATGAGAACAATAAATTGCATAAAAATTAAGTGAGAATATATAATATCCTCTGATAGGAAAAAAGAGACTTCATGACATGGACTATCAAATTGATCAACCAAGTAAACTTTTTCATTCAAGTCCATGTCAACTGGAAAAATAAAGAACCTAGATTGAAACATCTAAATGCAATTTTTTTTTTTTTTTGAAAAAGTTTACATCATTTAATACAAAATTTGATTTTCCAAAACCCTCCTAAATTCATAATCATGTTGTTAATTAATATCACAATTTGATTATGTAAAAGTGACATAAACACATTTATTCCATTATATGATATTGAAATCTTATGGACTGAATGAAGTAGACAACATAGTCAAATCCATTAATCATTATATAAAGAGATCAATCCTAATTTGATTCTAAAAGTTGATAAACCAAAAGTGACATTAATACGGTAAATAATGGGACTTTGCATATCAACTGCATCTACGGTTCATGTTGCCGACTATGGGATGAATCTATATTTCTAAAGAAAAACTTTGAATAATATAGCAGATAATATAGATGTATCAAAATAGCCAAACTTGCAAACCATTTATTGTAGAGTACATGCATTAAACTTCTGTTTCTGTATTTAGGGAAGCATTAACAAAGGCAAATGATTTTTGCTTATCAGGATGTCTTCCTAAATCATGAAGCCCCTTATGTCATCTTCTCCAAACTTAATCAAACCTCCAATAATTCTATACACAAACATAAGCAGAGGAAAGCAAAACAAAAGTGCCTCCCTTGCTCGTCGAAGAACATGTATCAGAAGAGCCAAAACAGAGAGTTTCATGTAAGGAGAAAATAAGCAAGACAGAGGTAGGGCACACTCTGATACCAAATAAAAACTGAAATATATTTGATCTTAACATGTTTATGACATTAAAAGAAACACAAAGATCAATAAACATATATGCAGAAACGAAAAGAACTGAAAGCGTCCCTCCAGCCATTGCTAACGTGATCGACTATGGATTTCTCACTTAGTTTTAGCACTTCTAAGCTCTCAAAACACTCTAGAGTAATGGTGTATATTTCAAAAATGAGTGATTGAGCTTAGGGACCATAACCCACTATATATAGACATTCTCCTATCAAGAATGTGAAGAGTTACCACTCTTTAGGCAATTAATGAACTAATGGGTTCAATTAATAACAAAAATATGAAGATGAAGAGTTTGGACCACAATAAATGAACTCTTATCATAAATATATTAATTGCCAACTAATGAGTTTAATGAATGGTAACTAATGGGATTAATTAATAATAAGAACATGAAGAGAAAGAGTTTGGACCATTTAATAAACTCTTAAGATAAGCATTTAATGAAGTGCTTAATGAATTCTTACACGAATAACTTCCATTTTAGGCATTCAAGTGAATTTACCCACAACTGCGAAACAAAGTGGTTTTGCTAAAGCTTCGATTTTGTTGAAAAAAAAGATCAGGCATTGTAGAATGTCTCAACAAGCCTAAGAGGGGAAATAATAGGCAGAGAAAAGTTGTTGAGTACAGATCTGAATGTTTTGTTCCATGTGGTTTAGGCTGATTCGAAGATGGATCTGGAGGTTTAGGAGGGTTTTGAGCTGAGGTAGTAGGTAAAGGTGGGAAATTCGATGCCGCCATTTATGATCAGTGTATGAAATGCTTTTATATTGTGGGTTAGTAATTGCTGCAAGGTAAAGCTTACACTTATGGCTTCGTTGGCTACTTGTTGATATGGGTGTCTCTCAATCTCATGACATCATTATTCATTGTGATAATTAGAGCGACATTCAAATTGCTCATAATAATGTATTGTATGAACGTACATGTCATATCAAGTATGACTGTTAGGGATGACAACAGTTTAGATAATCGCGAAATATGTAAACATCATAATTGAAACTGTTTAACAAACCTATAATATCATAATCGTAATCGTAACCAAAACTTAACAGATTTAAAAACCACTAACTATAATTGTAACCGTTAAGGATTTAAAAACATTCCGCTTAACCATAACCATAACTATTTAATTAAAAAAATAAAAATATTAGTTTAAATAAAAAAAACCTAAAAATGTGTAAAGGAAATTAATTTGAATATAAAGAAACCAAAATTAAAAGAATCAAATTTGAAATAAACCACATAATGTTTTTACAACAAAAATAAAAATCAAGAAGTTATGCAAAATAAAAAAAATAAAAAAATAATTCACAACTAAAGTTGACAATTCTTAAGAGTATAAGTATTGGTTTACTAACTTAGCTCATCTTTTTTAATTGAACTTAGTCCACTTTTTTTAACTAAATTTAGTTCGAACTTTTATCATCTTAATTACTAATTTAGTTAGTCTTTTACTATTTCAAGTATATGTACATATATGATTTTTTTATTAAATTAATAATCGAGTTTTGAGTTTCAATTTTTTTTAACGTGTAAAACTAAAACCTATCGATTTACCCATCGGTTACCTTTTATAAAAACTAAACCCTAACGAATACATCATCAGTTTTTAATATCAGGTTTTTATCGAGCAGATACTCGCCGATTTTAGATTTAAAACTTAACCATTGACACCATTGACATCCCTGGGGATTGTTACTTCATTCGTCAACATGTTGTTCGTGACACTCTTAAACTTCATTACATACTTTTTATTACCCAACTTGCAAATATTTTCACTAAAGCTCACCCTCCAGGCTATCTTCAAGCCTTGATTTCTGTCACGACCTCATTTTTCAATCACTAATACGGTCTTTAATACCATAAAGCAAGAAATTAAAATTCAAGCTTACAAAAATATCGAACAACTTGGGATTGTGATGCCACGGGTTTAAAAAGATTACTTCTCCTAAGTCCGCTAAGGCACATTAAATTAGCCTGAATGCTATTATCCATACAACAATACAATTAAAATTATCTCAACACTAAACCCAAGTATAAAAAAATTACATTTACATATTGTCCCTTGATTCCAAAATAGCTTAATTACATCATCTAACTAATACATCAATTCAAATAGTACATATTATACAAACTTTATCACTAATATTACATACATATTCTACTTCACATACAACCATAAGGTACAAGTTCTACTTGCATTGATCTACCTTTAAGCTTCAATCCCGAACAAACTGTGATGATAGAGAAAAAGGGGCGAGCTAGACCTAGCTCAATGAAGGGAG
This sequence comes from Ehretia macrophylla, assembly GCA_037974665.1. Classification (NCBI taxonomy): domain Eukaryota; kingdom Viridiplantae; phylum Streptophyta; class Magnoliopsida; order Boraginales; family Ehretiaceae; genus Ehretia; species Ehretia macrophylla. The sequence goes on along the minus strand of CM075771.1, from coordinate 59,155,844 downwards.
AAACGGGAAGGGTTTTTACAAATATTTTTATCATTCACAAACATTTTGATAAAACATGTCATGCACATATAAATGCACATTTGAATAAGTAATCTGTAAACTTGAATATTCAATAAGGAACAAGACAAGATATACTCATTAAAAATGATACTTGAGTATCTGTGATTGTTGACGATGACGGCATCTGCCTTGTAACATGTATCAATATCCCCATACACTCCAACAACCGAGGATCAAAACCTCAAAACACGCCAACTCTGCCACCAACTAGGGCTCCAAATATTACCCCAAAGAGAAGGAATGGGATCATGGTAGTCGAGGCTATGACCAGCAAACCCGATGCTTCTCGGTGGCCGTCGAACGCTACCATGCCAAATAGAAGATTGCAACCTTGATGGATATATATATATATATATATATGTAGAGCAACTAAGTAGGCTGCCTCTATAGTATAAGCAATTCAACAAGTGGCACAAGAATTATAGATATAGGGAACAACAAGGTAAGTTGTCTCCGTCATATATAAACATTTAAATAATGGCATACCAAACAAGCACGTAAACATCTTACATATATAACATTTATATGCCGCAAACAATGTCGTATAATGATTATTGATCATGTTTGTTATATGCCATCAAAACAATACCTTAGAATCAATGAAAGATGTTAAAATCATCAAGGAAAACAGGGGAGTCGGGCGAGTGACTCGCTCGGCTCCTTCATCCGGTTTGTCCATAAAGTGTCAAAAGAGATGAGTCGGGCGAGTCCCTCACCCGACTCCCTCATCCGGAAACTAACAAACCAAACAAATTCAATTCAAACTTCATGTTCAAGTACCATTTTCTTGCTTCCTTTGAAACTCATAAACACTTATACAATCATATCCTCAACTACAACTCCAATACAAATACTTTAGCATATTTAGAACATCATCTAAGTGCAATCCAAGTCCTAAACCAAGTATAGCATGCAAGCTTGACATTTACAATGCTCATATGGTCAATCTCCAAAGTTTATTACCTATAATTGCATAATATACATCTATACTTCAAATTATGCATAAAACTCTCATTTAAGCATTATTCAAACATATAGAAGCAAGATCAAAAAAAAGGTGATACTACAAAGCCATTTAGATCACATTAAAAGCAACTTATCCAAGCAATGTACCAAATTTATTTCAAAACACAATCCGCTACTTACACCCATAGTTCTCAGCTCATTTAGCCTATCTAACAACCACCAAAATTTTTGAAACTTCTCCAAGATATAGTTCATCGAGTGTAAATAATGATAGAAACAAACATAGCTTAATTCCAAGTTCAATTCATAAAGATATAACCTCTAGAACTTTACTGCAGAAATCTGTCCAGCAATTCCGAGGGAAGCAGCACCTTAATGAAAAGGCATTAAATGAGCATTTTAACTTCAAAATATGAACAAACCCTAAACACAAAAGTTGTACCTCTATAAGTTATGCACATCATATCCAAAAATCAGACCCAAAGAACATCGTTTTACCCCTCAAATCGAACACGAACTAATAGTGTGCAGGAATGAGCTCTGTTTCACATGAATGTAGTTTCCTCTCAGAAATGAGCTTAATTGAGTGCCCTAACCTTAAAATCTGAACAAGCTACAAACACAAACTTTGTTCTTTTATGAGTTATGCACAACATATCCCAAAATCAGATCAAAACAACAACGTTGGCCCCTTAAAACCATCACGAACTAACAGTGCACATAAATGAATTCAGCTTTGCTTATTTACTGTAGCCTCACGAAAATGAGTTTAAACGAGCATCATAACCACTTAATCTCAACAAACTCCCAACACAAACTTTGTTCCACTATGAGTCTAGCATAACATACTCCAAAATCAGACATTTTTTTCAACATTTGCTCACTTAAATGACCTTGAAACAATGACTGCACAGAAACAGTAACATAAGAACATTCAAGCATATTCATAGTATTATCATGCAATATCATGCCTTAATCCTTGAAAAACTTTGAGGAAAAGCTCACCTGAATTTCAAGATTAGGAGCAAGAGAAGTAAGATAATGTTGGAGCTAGCTAGAGGATGTAAGAGAAGCTTGACAATGGCTTGAAACTCCTTTGTTTCCTCTCTTTCCTTCTTCCTCCTTCTCCTTCTTATTCCTTTTTTTTCTTCTCTTTCTTCTCTCTTCTTTGCAGCCGTCCCAAGAGTGTGTGTGTGTGTGTGTGTCAGTTTTGAGTGTGTGTGAGTGTGTTGTGTTTTGTTTTTAGAAGACAAAATATTAGGTAGAATATTTTTGTTATGTTGCCAAATGACTAGAGTACCCTTTTAACTAAATGTATACTACTAGTTTGCCATCTAGTTGTCTCCTAACTAACCTAGTTACTTAATTGCTTATTGGTAATGTTTAATTATTTGCACGATACCTAAAACACCCAAATTAACATAAATGTACGCAAGTGCACGCTAAACGAGACAATTGCACGTAAAAGCTTCTCATGTCTAAATGTCTTATCTTTTTTTTTCTTTCTTTTTCTTTTTTTTCTCTTCCTTCCCCCTTTGCATCTAGTGGCCACCACCTACATCTTTCCACTATTTTAATTTGTTTGATTACCACTCGGTCGGTACTTGGTTGGCTAGTCTTAGGAGGTTTAATCGGTAATCATACTTAAAATGTTAAATGACCACTAATACAAGCACTTTAATCCTGATGACATGTATATCTTAGTTGTCAATTCAAGTTGAAGTATCTCCTAGTTCTTAGTCTCTTAAAATATTCATGCACGTAAAATGATGTAATTGATCACTAAACGTTATAATTACGCGTTAAATGACATAAATACATATGGGGTTTTGTGTGGGGCCTTACAATTTCCAACCTCAAGTTAATGTCTTTCATACTACCTTGAGTATAAGGGAATGAGTGTTAGCATATAGCCTTGTCTGTGACGACCTAATCCTTTGCGGAATCAAGTCTCGATATAACAACCTGATCCAATCCCCAAAGCAAGATACAAGGAAAAATGAACGGAGTTTCCCCTATACTTAGGCCAGACCAAACCTGGTCAATCAAGCTCAACAACATACAACAATACAATTGTGTCGCCGCAGCCTAACCCTGCCTAAGACCAAGTCAGGACACATCGGGACATGGGCATCATAACGTTTGACACTTGGCACTTATGACAATATAACCCGTACAACACTTCATTTAACAACAATAGAATCAAACAGTACATCTACTGGCCATTACACATACATCAAACTTTATAAATTCACTTCGTCAGGCTACCTTAAACAAGGACATAAAGGTACAGGAGTTCAAAATAGATCATATAGGCTAGCAATAAATATACGTGCCAAAAGATAAACTTATGAATTTACAACAAAGTCATGCAAACCTTTCAACTTTAAAGCAACAGCTAAACACTTAATACAATTTACATATTTGAAATAAAGTCTCTAAACAACTCAATCTACAAGGCTCCAAAGCAATAGCCAACAAACAAGACAAGTAAAGTCATCACTTTAATCACTTCGAGGCACGATCTCTGCTACACCTGTATTGTGGTTATGAAATAGGGTGAGTTACCAGGGAGGGATAAAAGGAAGGTTCTGAAAATATTTTATCTTTGAAAACTTTTTAAAAAACATACACTTAACTACATACATTCAATGAGCAATTAGCATGCACTTGAAACAATATATAAACATTCAAAAAGGATATGCCTGTCACTTGTTGATGTCGTTCACTTACCATCATCATTATTCCTAACCGATTCATTTTCACTATACTGATACATTTTGAAAGTACCGAAGCCTAGACCTACACCCCATGACACACTCCGTCCATGAGGATAGGGGATAAAACATGGTAGACGTAGTATTGTCTGGCAAGCCCGATGCCACCCAGAACAACACAATGCTTCCATGCCTCACAATCACTTATATAACATTTCAATACTTAACACTTTAACATTTAACATGCATTTGAACAATTCAACACTTTAACATTATAACACTTAGTAATTCAACACTTTAAAATGCAACACTTTAATAGTTCAACACTTTAAAATGCAACACTTAGAAATACATTGATTAGATGACAAAGTAGGTCATTCAACTTCAAGCAAACACTTCATGCTATAACCATTTCCAACCACACTTAACACCAACTCAAACCTTACCAACACTTTCCATACAAAACAATTGAAACAACACTAATTCAACTTTTAATAACATTTATTCTAACCTTCCCACAATTAATCAACCAAACAACAATCAAACTACCACTTAGCAATTAATTAACATAGCACACACTTCATGATTTAACCAATTTCCAACCACATTAGACACCACACTTATGCATAGCTACACAATTAACAAAATAGAACTCAACAACACTTAACTTAAACAACATCTACAACAATCTTTTGCAACATTTTCCACCACTAAACCACCAAACAATACCCAACCCACCTCCTAACACTTAACCAACATTTAGAACACTTTAACCACCATTTGGGCAGCCCAAAGGATGCCCAAACAGTGGCTGACCAGCCCGGCATTAGGCTGGAAAATTCAGCCAGCCAACTCCTCACAAAAATGCCACTTTCTACAATACCAAGCCAATAAGCAATGCTGGATGGATACACAATGTATAAAGACCTCACATACATGTTATGAACCAAACTTTAACTCATTTCTAGCCATTTAACACTTCATACAACACTTACAATTAAACTACAACAAGTCATGGATTAAATTAGCTAGAATTCAAGCAAAGTACACTAAAGAACCTATCTAGCAAGAATTACTAACATATATAACAATATACAACATATATAACCAATAATTTAACTTTAAAACTTAATTTTGTAAAAAGCCCCCTACCTTTTTTGCTTTAAAATGCTAAAAATGATTAGTAGATACGTAGAACAACGTAAGATGAGTTCAAATATGCATGTAAAAATGATGTTGGGCTTAGGGTTGTTGTGCTGGATCATTTCTTTTGTTGTTAGTTGTATTTCGTTTTGGGCTTTAGGTTTGGCCCGATTGTGTATGTATTTTTTCTTTGTTGGACTGAGGTTGTTAGTCCAATAATGTGTATTGTGTTTTCTTGTTAATATACTTCCCACTTTCGACAAAAAATAAAAATGGGTGAACTGCACCAAATCCCCCTGTGGTTAGGTGAAAGTGCATCGTTGCCTCCTGTGTTTTAAAAAATAGCATAAGTAGTCCCTGTATTTTTGTGAAAGTGCAGACGTGCCCCCTCCGTCTATTTTTCGTCAAAAATGCTAACAGAATTTATAAAAAGACGTAAATACTCTTAATTTTTTTTCATTTATCTCTTTTATCCTTTTCTCTTTTGTTTAAACTAAAAAAAGAAAAGAAAAAGAAATATATGTATATGTTCAAAATCTTTCTGAGCTATGCTGCTCCTGATGCTTTCTTCGTATTTGTCTTTTTCTTTTTCTTTTGCTATGCTGCTCTTGATGCGTTCTTGTTTGGGATCAACTCAGCCGTCGGTTACCTTCTGATGCTGACCATCATGTCCTTTAATGGTGGAGTTTTTATAGCCATTGTTGTTGGTCTTGGTGTTGGGTACTTTCTTTTAAGGAGTGGTGACAATGCTGTTGTTGTTGTTGATAGTCCTTGTGCTTGTGCTTGATGATGAACATATACTTTTTTTAAAAAAAAAAAATTTTTGTGTCTTACCCATATATAGTATTGTATGGATCTTGTAAAAGATTTGCTTTTATTTTCTGATTTTAATGAATTTCTTTGTTTGTGTTGAGATTTGTGTTTAACATGCCTGGATCTATGGTGACAAATTATGTTTATATATTCTGTTGATGATTTTTTTTTCCCTTTTTTGTTTCTGATGTGGTTTGAATTATATATTTATCTCATTTTTCTATGTTGTTTTTAGCTTCATATTTACAGATCCGAAGTTATATTTGCTATGTAATTCATATTTACCAAGGGCTATTTTTCATTTCCTTTTTGTTTTTATTTTTATTTTTTTGTGTTATTTTTTGAAAGGGTATTTATGTCCAATAATTTAATTATTTTGCCGACATGTGCATTAAAACATTCCCCATTTGCATTTGAAGCGCGCACGGGTCAATTTCCGTCAGAATTAACGATTTTTTGGACGGCAGGGAGGTCCTATGCACTTTCACAAAAATACATAGATTACTTATGCTAGTTTTTAAAATACAGGAGGTAATGATGCACTTTCACCTAACCACAGGAGGTCTGGTACAGTCCACCCAATAAAAATAAAATAAAATAATAGGAGCTCCTGATATGAAGAAGGAAATTATTTTATCTAGAACCAGTCTTGGTCAAAGCTCAGATAAGGAAATTGTTGAGATGATGAGTTGAACTTGTCCGCATGAGTTGGAAGTTGTGAGACAACTTCAACTCATCATCTCAACTTGTTCTCACAACGTCCAACTCATGCGGACAACTTCAACTCATCATCTCAATAGAAATACCATTTATTATTTACAGAGGACGAAGGAAAAGTGGGATAAAAATGAAAGATGATCTTAGCTAGCCATTGTCTTCTACAAATAAGCTCCTATATTAAATCACATAAGAAATTATTTTTGCTGCACTCTTGGAGGATTAAGCCATCCTCCAATAACAGAAAGCGAATTCCACAACAAAGGAATATACTATTTGGATACGAAGAAAATTCAAAGAAAAGCCTAAAGAAAAGAAACAAAACAAATGAAAGTACATTTTGTATTCATGGCATGGTATCACACTTGTGTTTGAACAAATTGATCGCACTTAAAAGTCTTAGAAACAAACAACGAAATGAGCATCGAAAGCCAATAATATAACAATTATTGCTTAAAGCATAGTACATCATAAGCACAATAGCAACTTGCATTAACCACACACCATCCCTAAATGCTAGTAGTAGTTTGTAAGCACTTGATCTACAGAGCACATAGACTATGCTCCAAAAAGCCCAGAAAAGATTCTATTCTGGTTTTGAATGAAAGCTTTATATCAAGGTTTCAGGATGTTAACTACAGTTTGGCTAAACGTCGAAGAAAGGATTATATTTGAAGCCTTTATCGATACTGCTACTACTGTTGGTATAAACGCGAGCATCCTTGGAAGGATTGTGTTCTGCTTGATTCGTGTAGAAGCTATGCTTCTGAGTAGCAGCAAAGTCATATGGATAGCAGTTTTCAGCATCATCAAATGTTGTCCACTTCTTGGAATTGCGCCTCTCTCTAGCAGTTTGCAAATTTCCCATTTCACCAACATGTTCTTTGAATTCTTTTCGCACAACATCCAAAACAACATCGCCATACCGATCACACCAAGACCTAAATCATGGCAGCAATAACAGTAAACGAATCAAGAATGAATGAATGTCTCAAAAGGACTGTAATAATGGATTAAATGTAAATGCCTGCTTTCTTAGGAAATAAAATTAGATCACTCGGACCCTCTATATCGCAGAATGGACTAATTGATCCATTACTTAAGACACTATATTTTGAACAGCCATTGTTCACAAATTAAGTGAAATAAATATGTACTTACTTGGGGAAGAATTTTTTCAGGTCAGCCTTGTCAACTGGAAGCCTAGTTGAGATTGCTTCAATTTGATCATCTCTAATAATACGGACAGAATTAGACAAAATCAGTTTTACAAATTGTCCAGAGAAACTCAAATATAAACAAGTTTTGCAGAAAAAGGCTTACGTGAAATGGACGTTTGAATTATTTGTGCCGAGTTCTGCCTGAATTCGCGATAGCTCCTTCTTTATCTTATCTCCTAAAACCTGCAATTTCATGAAGGAAGACATGAAATCATATCAGTGTGAAGCATAATTATAACTTGAAGCTTTAATGGTGTATAAATGAATTTCAATTGACATACACCAGAGACCTTATCAACAAAGAAATCTGAAGGTGCACCACTAGGATGTAACTTCCTTTTGATTTGCCTAGTGTCTGGTCCCTCCCCAACAGGGTTTTCAACAAGCCTGCCACCACCCCCAAAGTAAGTTTCTCCATCTGATCTTTCGCCAAGAGACAGTGGAGCTGTTTCGTCTTCACAATCATTTTTCTTCCATTTCTTGAACCCATCAAATGGCCACTGCTTTTTCCCTGATTTCGGTGCTTTCTCCTCGGGATCAGTACCATGGTTATCGCTGCCATCCCCGTGCCCCTCCTCTCTCTGATCTTTTTGAAACAAAGCTCTAAATGGTTTCCTTTTTGCTCTATCACCTCCACTTTGCTTCTCAACCTTCAGAGACTCAGATGGTAAGCTTTCTGACATGAGGATTGACTTCGTCTCTCTCTCTTTTCCTCCAAAATGACTATTCCAGAAAGGATTCTCAGTGGAGAGTCCCAATTCATTCTTCATATTACTATCATTTCGCCTAATGTTTTCATTACACAGATTGAACACGCCCTTTTCTTCTTTGGTTTTACCATTTCTGCTTGATGATATAAAGCCGAGTACCGATGCAGCCCCTTTAATTTGCTTACTCGATGATGAACTTTGTTTTGACTTATTCATTGAATTCGAACTTTCTTTACTAAGCAAGCATCTCTCATCCTTCAAGTCTATCTCTGTCCACTCTTCATTTGAACTCTCTTTTTGTGCCCGGACAACAACATCTCTTGCCTCAATCTCAACTCCTTGAACTGCTAGCCTCTGTAACAAAGGCCTCTTTGATGAATGATACTCATCGTCTGATATGCACTTTGCATACAATAGCTCCTAAAAGGGGGGGAAAAATGACATTTCTATTACGTTATCATAATTTCACAATGTATGCCATTAATTTAGCGGAATAAAATCCCTAACAACTAGTAAAGAATTCTAATTTCGTGAAATCCATAACATTATTAAATTGAACTCACAATTTTGCTAAGAGATATGCTGTTTGAGGTAGCAACAAAACAAATGTATTTCAGAGCATTTAAAAGGAATGGAAAAAATTAATTCTTAGAATATCTATGTTTTTCTGATTATTATTCACATTGTAGCACAAAACTTAGCTCATAGACTAATAGTAGACTTAAAAAATTCTTCAAGACGAGCTAATTTGAGCTAAAAATATCAAATACCCATGAAAGATTTACCTGCAAGAAGATCAACTTATCTCTTAAAATCACGGGTTGCTCGTAATCAACAGGAGAAGCGATGAGAGTTTCAACAAGGTGTGACTTGAAAGCAGAGACCTCTGTTTCAGGCACAATGCCCTCTTTGCAGAGTCCCATCAACTTCAGGATTTGGTGGAATGATTCTTGCTGCCATTTCAAGTTATCCGACTGCTGCTTTGACAGCCTCTGCTCGGCAGCAGCGATCGCTGGTAACCTCTTCTTCTTGAAGGAAAATGGGAGTATATTCTTGCAGAGTGAGGTGATTGAATCATGAAGTGTAGAATAATATGTTGGTGTGTATGTGTACACCATTTTCTTTTTTCTTTTTTTGAAGAATTTTTTGCTTGGAATTTGGTTTAGATGATTGATGATATCTAATGAGAATTTGAATTTTCTAAGTTTTTTATTTTTGGGGTCGTATTTGAAGTGAAAGTTTTTGTTTATGTTCTAATGAAGAAAGAGTTGGTCTATTGGTTTGAATTTTGGGGTCCCAAACGGTCACATTGAACTAGCCGTTGGGGTTTAGACGTTGGTTTCGCACAAAACGTCGACGTATCAATTAATCCCACACTGATTCCACTTTTGGGCCGCATGTATTTCATAGGTAGAAGCGTTTTGGGCCTCTCCGAAACAATCATGCTTGGGCTTTACTTATCTCCTGTTCTTTTTTGCTCGAGTGTTAATTGTTATTCTTGGGGATGTGAGTTGATAATATCAACTAAATAAGGGTTTTGTTAGGGATGGCAACGGGTATTTGTTGTACTTGAAACCGATAGATAATGAAAATCGATGAAAAAATCGTTAGGTTTTGGATTTTATAAAGCAAAACCGACAAATAAACCGATAGGTTTTGGTTTTTGATATTAAAAAAAATCGAAAACCGAAACCCGATTAGTATTTTATTATTTTATTTTATATATATATTATTATATTATACACATGTATATAATATATATAATAAAATAATATATTTATTATTATTATTATTATTATTTTTATTTTTATATAATATAATTTTATTGTCTTATTGTATGATGGACGAACAGTTTCTCACTTTTATTTTTTTAGAATTAAATATTTGTAATGATATAGTATATATATTTTTTAAAATTTATTATTTAATATGTATAGATTGTGATTTATTGTATTTTTAGATCTTTTTACATTTAAATTAATATTTTTTCATAAATTTGGACATTTTTTCTATTTAAATTGATTTTTTTTAAGTAATCAGTTTTGGTTTCGGTTGTCTGCGGGTTTTTAAAAACTCATCGGTTGCGCGGTTAGAGATGAATTTTTTAAATCCATCGGTTTCAGTTTCAGTTTCAGTTTTTGGTTTACTAAACGGTTTCGGTTTCGGTTTCGATTTTGTCAAAAATCGCTGATAACTGACCCGTTGTCATCCCTAGGTTTTATGCCTGATAAATAGAAATATCATTTTTTAAAATAACTAGAGAATAATTTTGTATTTGAAACAACAAAGAAAGAAAACAAAAATAGTTACTGTTCAAAAAAAGAAAGGATAAGTCACAATAAATCAAACAACCATCTAAAGATATGATAAATAGATCAATCCAATTTCTTTTAAATAAAAACGCACTTTTTTAGCTTAGTTATATGATTTTAAAAAAAAATTAAAGAGCAGCAATAATCTATACAACACACTATTTTTTTTTCTTTTTTCTAAATTAGCAAGAAGTGTTTCATTAAATGAAAGTAAAAATGAAGAAATTACAAGATGGTCATTAGCCAACACAACCCAAACAAAATGCCAATTTAAGTACGTTGTTAATATCCCTAATTGATGCTAGTATTTCTATTGAGTCTAGAATCTCTAATGTTTCCATCAAAACAAATTATAACATTTACATAATGACGAATGCTGGAATAAATTTTTTCTTTTGTGAGTGGCTCCAAAGTGATGCACCTAGGAGACAAACAACGCATTATAAAACAATACTTAAGAGGGAACGGACATGTTACGAGAAAATCATATGTAAATCTAAAAAGACTAGGGTTGTTAAAAGAATTTTCAAACATTACCAAGCCATTAGGGACTAATCGCGTGACTTCTAAAATAATGAGATTTATTTGTTCAAAATATGTAAACAATAAGGACTATTTGTCTAATTTTTTTTGAATAACTTGAGAACTCAACTAGTGGAGTCCGACCACTAATTGATAAACTCTCAAGTGTAGCAGTGCACTTCAACAAATGCACCAAGTCAGTTAAGGATATAATTTTAATCTAGAGAGGTGGTATATATATATATATATATATATATATATAGAGGTGGTGTACATATATATATATGTGTGTGTGTGTGTGTGTATAGATCTCGATGCCTCTCCCCTTGATTCTCTCATCTCATCTGCTTGGTTCATATTGGTTGGACCGTATGTGAGCTAGTGACATAATTAGCCAACATTCATTAATTCATTTCGCCACGAAATTGATTTTCCAAAAAGGAATATTTATACTGAATTACTTTTCTTTATGAAATTTTTTGAAAAAACGATCTGAGATATAATCTTCCTAAATAGAAAAATATTTTTTTACCAAGATCAAAGTTTTCCACTTCTCTAGAGAATATGTATGTATAATTAAATATAATGATATATATATTGGGTGAGATATACCTGCTATCTTTTTCTCTTTTCGTTTATATTACACTGCCTAATAATAGGTTTATTAATCAATTTGATCATCAATTGATTACCAAAAAGAAATCAATTATCCAACTTCTAAGTGTATTTAATGAAAATCCTAATTTGATCGACTCAGTGTTTGGTGAAAGGCAATTTTAGTACATAATCTTTTTCTTTTATCGGAATTAATACGTAATTCAACTAACAGAATTAGACTTTTACTTTATTAATTCAACAAAGGACGTTTCAAAAATGACAGAATTAAACTGTAAAAGTAACCTAAGTGGAAAAAAAAATGATCTTTAAATTGGCCTACATCAATCAAACAAGAAGTGACCCATAAAAATATATCTAAGAAAAATGCTTCAGTTTGGCTAGCGATGGCCGTGATACCGAACTAAAATTGTCCCTGTATCTAACCTAAACGTATATAGATCCATTGAGAGCGAATTAATTGAATAATTCCCTAAAAGTGCCTGCAAATTTGTGATTAAAAAAGGCCAAGAAATACCATAAGTGATAATCCTTCCCAGCAAAATTTCATTGGATGTGGACATTCCTCTAATAAATCTTTATTATGGGTGGTCTATTCGTCATCTAACCTTAAAAGTAGCGTTTCGTATCAGCTAAAACATGCCATGATCCGCATGCGTTGTCCACACTTTTTTCAATTATTCTTTACATAATAAATCTTCAAGATATTACCCTTCATTATATTTCGTAAGATGACTATTCGTATGTTAGAATGAATTGAGAATGAAATAACATTCCCGACTCAGTACTAATTTCCATACTTGACATGTAAGAATGAATTTGAAAATCTCATATCCAAATCCTATTATTTTGATGTTACTCATTCCCGACTTATTAGAAATGAACTCAGTGATCAAATGATCAAATGCCATGTTAAGATATAACATATTACAAAACTCAATCTTTACATATATACAAATCCTTGTTTGCGGGAAACGCTTTATCTTGAAATGTTGATGGCAGAAATGCTCACTGTTCTCGACCACTCTATAATTTCAACAAACCGACAATTACTAAGAAATCAGAAAAGAAAGAAAAATAAAATTGCACAAAGGACCAAAAAACAGTGGATAAATGAGGAAATTGAGACAAAAGAGAGACGTATGCGAAAAAGTGTTAAAGTATCCAAGAGTTGAATAAAATTATCAAGTAATGATATATTGTAATAAAAAATTTTAAATTTGAATTATAGTTTCAGCTTCTATTATAATTTTTTTTTTTTTTAAAGTTATAAACTAGGGAGGAGAAAATGGAACACATAATGAAGAGATGTTGGCACATAGATGCACATGAGCAGCTGAAGTTTAATCACATTAAATTGCACTGGGACAAAGGAGCCAAAAGCAACTTTTGTAATCAAATATAAGAATAGCATTAATTATAGGGTGAATAGTCTCGGATTCTCCTGTGGTCAATCGAAACTAACTATAACCCCCTTATGGTCTAACAAATATAGCCGGACCCCCCTGTGGTCTACTAGTTGATGCACATCACCCCCCTCCGTTAAATTTTCTGTCATTTTTGACAGAAAGTGTAATAAAAGCGCTTAAAATGCGATTTTAAAGATATGGGCAAGTGGCAATGCCTCAACTTGTACCGTAAGCTATCAAGAATCAAAATGATCAAATTAGTCAGAGAAATAATGCCAATATATGGTCTACTTAAATTGCTATATCTATCACCCTCTTAGGAATGATATTTTATATGTGGTAGTCCTTGGCAAAGCAATTGAGATTGACGCCATATTTTCACAAAAAAAGGCAGCAAATTTATTCGAAAGTGCAAAAGGTGGTGCATCTTGCTCCTTGTGATGTTATTAAAGTTGTATGCTACATTACTCGTGACCACGAGCTAATTGATATTTTTTTAGTATTAATATTGTTATAATTTTTAGTACTATTGTTATTATTGTGATTATTATTACTATTATTAATATTTAAGATCATATTTATGCTATGAAAACATTGTTATTATTATTATTATGTTTATTTTACAGGTACATAATAACAAAATGACAATCTAGTCTTTTTATACAAGTAATTTTCAGTACTACTCTAAGTATTAAGTATGAGTTTGAAATCAATATGTCAATTCCTATGGTCATTCCTAAAACATACTATGCATGACATATATTCTTTGGCAAGTTTATTTGCATTCCCAATTCTGTTCATTCCCTAACTCATTTATTTCTATACAAATTCATTGCTAGATAGTAATCGTCACCTAAAAGTATCTTGAACACAATTGGAGGGTATTGACAAAATTTTCAAATCCATTGTAACGAACGGTAGGGAGTATTCACATAAAACCATTGCAAAAAAGCTAAAAACCATTTCAAATGACCTTATGTAACGGTTTTCTTACAGTTGAATCCGCTCTCATTGTCTACTCTCTACTGCAACAGTTTTTTTTTTTTTTTTTGTAAATTAATAGTAACGGTAAGAAACCATTGCAACTGATTCTTTTAGTAACTTTGACAAAAAAAAAATTCTTTTAGCAACCTTTTTTTCAAAGACTACATGATAAGTGTTTTCCTATTTGTCATTGTTTTTAATACTTTTTGTGACATTTTTGCTACTTGTTGCAACGGTTTTCAAAAGTATAAGTAACGGTATTTTTACCGCTGAGTTCATCATTCTGAAAATAATATATATGTATGTGATTCTCTTTCCTTTTTTTTTCAATGAGTTGCACTTGAATATATTCATCTAAATAGGTTGTAATAAGACTCGAACCCAGGACCTTTTGATATTGAATTCTATAAGCATGTCAAATTGCCCATCTCATCTAAAAGTACAGTTGTCACATAGAAGTTTAATTTATTCATTTATTATCTTTAATAGTGAATGCTTTTGCTAAAATTATAAAAAAACATAAATAATAGTCTTTTACAAAATTATTGCAAAAAGTTTTAACAAGCATATATAATAGTATTTTATACATTTATTAGTCAATAATAATAAAATTGTTGCAAAGGCTCTATTTGTTCAGTTGCAACTAAGCCATATTATGTAAACCATCACAAAAAATGAATGGAATAATCAACACTTAATAAAAAGCGTTGCATATTATAGATATTATTGATAGTTTCTGGTTATTAGCTTGTTGTAACAGAAGTTAAACAAAATAAATAAACGCATGCAGAAAGTAAAGACACCGAGATTTAATGTGGTTCAACCGTGCGGTCTACGTTCACGGAACCTCCCCTGGTCCAACAAACTTGTTTCATTAATAAATCACAAGTTACAATATCAATGGACTTACACAAGTAAAAACTCCCTCTTAACTTTGACGCCTTAATGAAGAATTCCTTAATGAACCTAGGTTTGGCGAGCTCCCCTCAACCTGTAACGTTCTCTCTCGAGAACTACACCTTATTCTCCCGAAGAATGAACAGAACAATAAACAAAAAACTAAAAACTCTTCCTATCAAAGATTAAAACAATAAGCATAGTGGAAGCATAAATAAGTTGTCTGTTTCACAGTCTGCTGTAGCAATACATGGATTATCAGATTTCCTCTGTTATTGACTTCTGTTGCAGCACATCATCAATCTGCTGTAGCAAAACTTGACAGCTTGGAAATATTCAAATAAATCCTCGTTTTCAGCTCTCTTTCTCCACTCTTTTCAGTCGTGTGAGGCTTTGTATATATGCTGAATTAGTTGTCTAAATCTCCACAAAGTAATCCGTGCTTGGGCCTTGAGATTTTATGGAATGGCTTTGTCTCCAAGCAATTCTTGAATAAGACAACTTTCCTTATTTGAAATAAGGAAACTTCAATCACCTTTAAGTAAATGCCAATTTGCCTTTTCAATTCTCTTATAAATATGGTAAACCTGTCAATCAAAGTTTTCCAAACAGATATGCACATACTATAATTAAATTCAGTCAAAGCATAATTTTGGCAAAACACAAGCCAATTAATTTCACAGCTCTTGTTGCAGTAAGGGGTGCAACAAGGGGCGTAACAAGCTCCCTCTTTGGCTTTGTTTTGGCAAAACTGAATATCAGAGTAATAACACATTAGAGATAAAGACAAGGTATAATTAATGTAACTATGTATCAGACAGAGCCAAAGAAAACATAACACAAAATATATCAGAGTATCAGAGCATAGACTAACCATCTAGAATAAACGAACTGTATCAGAGTAAGGATAAAAAGTTCAGAATCAGAGTAATGAGCATAAGAACATAAAAGCAAAAAAATATCCAACAACACAAGATATATACTCCCATTTATCTTCCTTTTTTTGTCAAACAAAGACAAGGGATTAGTCACATCATGCTTCCCCTGAACATCAGCTCCTACTGCAATAGAAATAGAACTGTAGTTCGCTCCCCCTGAGTACCTGCTTGATGTGTGCCTATTAATTTCCTACTTAAAATTTCAGTTATGACACATCAACAAAAAGTGGTAACAACTCAGCTCTTGCTGCAGCACTTGTTCACCAGACATAAAAGCTTTGCTGCGACAAAACTATTAGTTTTTTAATTTTTTATGCAACAAACCAACATGAGACTGACAGATAGGCAATTTTTTGTTTCAACAAATTATGACCAGACTTAGGTGCGAAAACTTGGTATGAGAGATTATGAGATTATGTTGCAACATACGTCAACTAACCAAATTCCACACTTTGACATTCAACCCTCAAGGACTTTTTGAGAAATTCATAATTTAAAAACAAACAAATTCTCATAAGTATGAACTCTGAGTCACCACTCAAGCTTCTACTGATCACATGCATAAATCAAACAAGAATTTCAAGAATGGACCGTGTATGTGTGTTTCATGTACAAGCCAGTCCAGACGGTCCTCAACATCCATCACACCAGGTCAGATTAGAAGCAGTACTTGTTCCAACATACCTGGTCATCTAATCACCCTTGCAGGATTTTATTTCCCTTTTTTCTTTTATTTGATTTTCTCAATTTCATCATTTTTTTCCCTTTCTTCTTGGTATGGTGGCTTTCACTCTAAAACCATTCTTTGTGATCTTAGGTAGCTCTTTTCATTCCAACTTTTGCTGCAATACTCTGCATATGATTTTTTCTTTTGACGTTGTTTACTAAATCAACACTTTTGATATGACGTTGAACGAGTCACCTATACATTTTTTTTTTGAATATATACATTTTTTCAAAGGAGTATACTAATCTAGAAAAATAAGTCAAATTTTAATAAAACATAACATCTCACATTCAAAACACCTCAATCTACTCATTTTTTGATAATTAATCAAAAACCTCTAATTAAATCATGTGACACTGTTGGGATGTAATAATAGTTAACAAGGTTTCAAAAAAAAAATATAGATACAAACTCAACTCTTAGTGACTAATCATTTTTTCATTCCAAATTCACAGTTAATTCAAATATTTGATCACAATCTAACCAAATTTCAACAATTAACTACTCAATTTTAATTATCATGAATAAGTCAAGTAAAAGTCTTGAAAATTTTTTTGTTGAATTTTTTTTTGTATTAGGTTGGTATCAACTTTTTCCTCCTCCTCAAACCCAAGCCTTACATTGTCCTCAATGAAAGAAAACTATGTAATGCAAAGTAAAAATAAAGATACAACCTGATAAACAATCCAAGCAATGTTCCTCAAAAACTTCTGAAAAAAAAAAATTGTCAAACAAAATCTCAAAAACCAACATTAGTTGTGAGTTGAAATAAAAACTAAAATATTTCTAAAGAAAGACGAAATAAAAAAGCATAAACTAAAAAGAAATAGAAAACACGCCATCTAAGCTACTGAGGTGGTGGTCACTGAGGACCTGCTCTTGAACCTCTTAACAAAGCAACGCCAGCTCTTAAAGCAGTAACATCCTCTTACAGTCCATCAACTTTAGTATTCAGCGCATTGATGTCAGTATTTATTGTTTGCATCTCTCTGAACATTTTTTCCATCAAAGACTCTTCAGACTAATTACCCCATTGTTGGGAAGAAGTGGCACCTTCAACAGGTTGAATGGAGGGCCGTGGAGCATTTAATGCTAAGGGCATCTTTCTAACAGTTCGCTCCAAATGTTTAAGACTCTTTGTGAACTTCGATTCACCATACGAAGTAATAGGGAGATCCATGAATGGCTCATCAGGTGAAAAATGAAAATTAAACCGTTGAAGTAAAGAAACTATCAATCGAGGAAAACGAAGTGTAGATGTAGCATCAAACCTCCTCATGTGTTCTATAAGACTCATCATATTTTTTCCAATTACAGCCCTAACATCAAAAAAGGCACCTTGATAAATCCAATATAAGACATGTAAAACAACTTCCGTCCTCTCTTGATCATGACCATATGGGCAAAGGTTCTTTTTAACAATATCTATTAACCACATATCCCTCGAAAGAGAAGATCTCCTTATACCTACACCATGTTCAAGAACCGGATCTCCACACAAATTTGTAGCAATTTCGAAATCTATAGTTCTAGCAGGAAAATCCGTATATGCCACATAAAAATATTCATGCCCATATAGTATAGTTATGATATCAGTAGTAGTAAATGTAAAGTCAAAACTATCAACTGATGCACTAAATGTACCATCATCATAAGAAAGATGCTCATAAAAATGTCGAATGAGATGAGAAAAAACAATAACACCATCAAAAGGTGGGTGCAGAATGCAGTCAAAAAAATATCCCTCAAAATATTCAAAAGCACGTTGCCCACCTTCGGAAGCCCTCAAAACATCTGAAAACTCAGTTTCAGCCTCAATTTGAACATTCTCAAGTTATGCAGTCAATGACAATCTCTGTCTCTTTGGAGCCATAGTCTAAATAATAAACAAAAAACTAAATTAGAAAAATCATGACAAACACAAAACAATTTATTATTATTATTATTTTTTACGTAGAAACTGTTTATACAAACAACACCTATTAACAACCACAAAATCACCATTAACAACACACAATATTGACTAGCCATCCACTCAAACCTCCAACATTAACACAATATATAAATCCTATACTTAGGGCAACAAGAAAATAAAAGAAATACATGTACATTAATTTGAAAATTTGTTCTAATTTTTGGATTTTTTTTAATTAAAATTAAAAGGAATATAAACAGAAAATTTGAAACTAAAATTTAACTAAATTCCATATACATACTCATATACATACAAGTATACATACACATATACATACATAAATCAGAAAAAAAAATCATACCAAAACTAAGTTTGGAAGCTATAGAACAGATTTTTAAGTTCAATTGACTCTTCACCCAATTCTTTAACCGGATTGCTGGTTTTAGTCTTTGTCCATTTACAAACATAGTTTTCCCATTTGTTTTATCTTTTATCTTGATAGCCCCAGACGGAAAAACTTGTTCAACCTTAAATGATCCATCCCATCTAGACCTCAATTTTTCTGGAAACAATCGTAACTTAGAATTAAATAACCACACATCTTCTCCAGGAATAAATGACTTCCGAATAATCATTTTATCATGCGTTCTCTTCATTTTCTCATTGTAAATCTTGGCATTTTCGTATGCCTCTAAACACATCTCTTCAAGTTCATTTAGATGGAGTAACCTATTTTCACCAGCTTTCTGCAAGTCAAAATTCACAGTTCTAATTGCCCAGTAAGCCTTATGTTGTAACTCAACAGGCAAATGACATGCTTTTCCAAAAACTAAATGAAAATGTGACATCCCTATAGGAGTTTTATATGCAGTTCTATATGCCCAAAGTGTATCATTCAATCGAGTGAACCAATTCTTCCTATCAGGTCTAACTATCTTTTCAAGGATTGATTTAATTTCCCTATTAGAAACCTCAACCTGTCTACTAGTTTGTGGGTGATATGGAGTTGCAACCTTATGAATGACTGAGTATTTCTTCAACAATTTTTTAAAAGTTCGGTGAATGAAATGACTTCTACCGTCACTAATGATGGCTCTTGGAATTCCAAACCAAAAAAATATGTTTTCTTTTATGAATTTCATCACAACAGTGTGATCATTAGTCCTTGTTGCAATTGGTTCAATCCATTTAGACACATAATCAACATCAACCAAGATGTATTGAAAACCAAATGAGATATGGAAATGACCCATAAAATCAATACCCCAGATATCAAAAAGTTCACAAACCAAGATGGGATTCAAGGGCATCATATCCCTCTTTCCCATGTTACCTGTCTTTTGGCATCTTTCACATACCTTGAAAAACTCATGAGCATCCTTGATTAATGTGGGCCAATAAAACCCACTTTGCAGAATTTTGATAGCTGTCCGTCGTCCTCCAAAGTGTCTGCCATATTCTTGTGAATGAAAAAATGACATGATGCTTAACTGTTCAGACTCTGGTACATATCTGTGAATAATTTGATCAGAACAAATACGGAACAAATGAAGATCCTTCCAAAAATAATGCTTTGCTATTGAGAAAATTCGATCTTTCTCAGCCTTGTTCTACTCCTTGGGTATTTTACCTACTGCAAGATAATTCACAATATGAGCATGCCAAGGAAGTTTAGGAGCAGAAATTAGCAGTAATTATTTGTCAGGAAATGTATCTCTCAAGGGTAATTCATTTTATGTTTCCTGAGTTACAATCCTTGACAAGTGATCAGCAACTACATTTTCTCGACCTTTCTTATCTTTGATTGTTAAATCAAATTCTTGAATTAATAACAACCATAGAATAAGCCTAGGTTTAGCATCTTTCTTTTCCAACAGGTATCTTAATGCCGAGTGGTTAGAATAAATGATTACTTTTTACCCTAACACATAAGACCGAAACTTTTCTAATGCAAAAACAACAGCAATCAATTCTTTCTTTGTAGTGGTGTAGTTTTTCTGGGCATCATCCAAAGTTCGGCTAGCATAATAGATCACACAAGGAACACGATCCTTCTGTTGACCTAATACAGCTTCTAAGGCATAATCCGAAGCATCACACATAATTTCAAACGGAAGAGAGTAGTCCAGTGGTTGAATCACTGGAGTAGTGGAAAGTGCATTTTTCAGTGTTTCAAAAGCAGTAACACATTTTTCATCAAATTGAAATGGAGTATCCTGTGCCAACAAATTTGATAAAGGTTTAGCAATTTTACTAAAATTCTTTATAAATTGTCGGTAGAAACCAGCATGTCCAAGGAACGATCTCACCTGTTTAACAATTGTTGGAGGGGGAAGATTAGAAATAATATCAACCTTAGTTTTATCAACCCAAACTCCTTCCTTGGATATAATATGTCCGAGAACAATTCCTTCTTAAACCATGAAATGACTTTTCTCCCAGCTAAGTATGAGATTAGATTCCTGACATCTTTTCAACACCAAAGAAAGATTATTCAAACAAGTGCCAAATGAAGAGCCAAAGATAGAAAAATCATCCATAAAGACCTCAACAAATTCATCCATCATATCAGTGAAAATAGACATCATGCAGCGTTGGAAAGTGGCTGGTATATTACAAAGGCCAAAAGACATTTTTCTATAAGCAAACGTGCCAAAAGGACATGTAAAAGTTGTATTTTCCTGATCTTCAGGGTCCATAGGGATCTGATTGTATCCCGAGTACCCGTCAAGAAAACAGTAATAACTTTGTCCTGCCAACCTGTCCAAAATTTGATGAATGAATGGTAAAGGAAAATGATCATTTCTTGTTGCAGCATTGAGTTTCCTATAATCAATACACACACGCCATCCAGTTGTGGTGTGGGTAGGTACTAATTTACCTTTATCATTTGTCACCACAGTGATTCCTGATTTCTTAGGTACAACCTGTATAAGACTAACCCATTTACTATCTGAAATATGATAAATGATACCTGCATCTAACGATTTTACTATTTTATTCTTTTACAACTTCCCTCATGTTCGGGTTCAGCTTACGTTGCATCTCTCTAGATGTCTTGGCTCCATCTTCCAAATTAATCTTATGCATGCAAAATGAGGGATCTATTCCTTTAAGGTCTGCAACAGTCCAGCCTAACGCTTCCTTATTCTTAGACAAAACATCTACAAGTTTAGCTTCTTGCTCCAAAGAAAGGTTAGAAGCAATAATGGCTAGAAGTGTTTGATCTGACCCTAGAAAAATATACTTGAGATGACTAGGAAGTTGCTTAAGTTCCAACTCAGAAGGAGATTGTATAGAAGGAAACATGGGTTCTTTAGAAAGAGTCAATGATGGTTCTATTGCACAAACTTGAAGTTTTTTTATCAAATCTTAATCTGCTCTCTAAAGAATCATCGCATTCCTCCTCAAACCTATTCAATACTATTCCCTCATGCTTCAAAGCGTTCTTCAAAAACTCTTGCTGCATAAGACTAAGGAAAGATTCTTCAATTAATGGATCAATCTTATCAAGAATAAAACATTCAAGACCATCATCTTTATCTGCAAACCTTGCAGCATTAGCAATATTCAGCTTTACCTTAATATCTCTAAATATAAGCTCCAATTCTCTAGTTGCACAGTGAATTTTTGCATTAGCTGTTGCTAAGAATGGTCTCCCTAATATGATTGGAGTTTGGAACTTTTGAATTTCTCCTGATTCCATATCTAGCACAACAAAATCCACAGGAAAATAAAATTCATCAACCTTTATCAACACATCTTCAATCATGCCCCTAGGAATTCTAAGTGATCTATCAGCCAATTGAAGGGTGACAGAAGTAGGTTTCAATTCTCCTATATCTAATTGTTCAAAAAGATTAAAGGGGATAAGATTCACACTAGCTCCTAAATCAAGAAGGGCACGATCTACACAGTGATTACAAATATAGCAAGGAATAGTAAATGCACCTGGATCTTTCAATTTTGGTGGAACATGAGAAGTAAGAATGCTACTTACCTTTTTAGTCAATCTTACTTTGTTTGATATCAAAGATGAATTCCTCCTTTTCTGAGCGCATAAGTCCTTAAGAAATTTTGCACAAGTAAGAATTTGCTTGATGATTTCTAACAGAGGTAAATTGATTTTCACTTGCTTAAAGGTTTCAAGCATTTCTTCCCTTTTTGATTCTTTATTTGGTAGATTACCTAATGCCTATGGAAATGGTGCCTTGGGACTCAGTGTCAAAGGAATTTTCTCATGTGAAATCACAGTTTCAGGTTCATTTGTAGTTTCTTTTGATGAATCAACAGTAACTTGAGACTTGGCTTTTTGCTTTACTTGCCTTGCACTTTCGTAAGCTTCAATGCTTACCTTGTTATCAACTTTCTTACCACTTCGTAATGTAGTGACAGCTTGAAGATCCTCCACTGTTTGACTTGTAAATGCCACATGGGCCTTACCTTTTGGGTTTCCATCTAGTTGAGCAGGGAGTGTTCTTTCTTCCCTTTTTTGAATTGTGTTAGCCAATTGCCCAATTTGTTTTTCCAAGTTGGCAATTGCCTTTGTATGTGTACTCACCATTAGCAACGTTGGTTCCATATTGTGAAACTTTTTCAAAACCTGTTCTTCAAAAGTGGTACCATAAGAATTGGAACCTGAATTAGAGCTCGTAGGTACCTATCTTTGTGGTACTGAATGAAATCCTGGTGGATAGCTTCTTGGTCTTTGTTGTTGAACATCATCCCGATTCTGATCCCACCATAAATTTGAATGATCTCGTGTACCTAGATTATAAGTGTTAGAAAATGGATCATAATTACGGGGATATCTATAAGCAGCACAAGCTTGCTCTGAAATTGAATTAGGATTTGATGCAAGAGCACCTTCACCTCAATCTACTACATGCAATGATTCTTTCCTTTTAACCATTTTTTCCAAGGCAAGAGTTAGATTCTCAATCTTTAATGTCAAAGAATTGTAATCATTTGAACCTACACTTTCTCTCCTTTCTCTAGATAAAGATGCACGCTTTCGTGAATTGTTGCTCAGTTTTATGAACAATTATGTGGCTTCTTCTGGAGATTTTTCAAGAAGTGAACCATTACAAGCTGAATCGAGCAAACTTTGATTATGCTCATTTAACCCTTGATACAAATTCTGAGCTAATTGCCAATCTGGAATACTATGGTATGGACATTCATGAATTAAAGTTTCAAATCTGTTCCAACTCTCATGAAGTGCCTTTCCAGGTAACTGAGAAAAATTATTTAATTGATTCTTACATTCATTGGTTTTTGAAGAAGAGTAAAATCTTTCAAGAAATTTTTTTGTAATTGATCCCAAGAAGTAATAGAACCAGATCGTAATTTGTAAAGCTAAATTTATGCTTGACCCATTAAAGAGTAAGGAAACATCTCAATTTAACAACCTCTTCCGAGACAGTTCTAGTATTGATCGATCTGCATGTATGAACAAAAGTATTAATATGATCATACAAGTTTTCATCAGAAAGACTGTGGAACATGGGAAGCATTGAAATCATGTAAGACTTTATTTTAAAACCTTCATCAGTTTCAAGTAGAGCGATAGCTCGTGGAGGAACATAGTCTTGTGGTGTGGAAAAATATTTTATGCTCCTCCTCACATTTCCTACTTCTTTACCTTCAATTTGATCCTGATTTTGGTTTTGATTCGGATTTTGATAAGCCATGATTAGAAATTTATGTGCTTTGTTTCTGAATTTAAAAGTTTTCTCAATTTTTGTATCAAAAACAAAGATGGGTGGCTTTAAAGATCTTTGACCATGCATACAAAATTAAAACATGAAAATGAAACAAAAAGAAAATAAAGTCTATACAAAATAACTAAAATTGACAAAAATAAAAATAAAAACTAAAATTAAAAATTTATACATATTAACACTTATTTAGATAAATCAAAGACTTACCTTATTTGATGAACACCGATTATCGGCAACGGTGCCAAATTTTGATCGCGTCGTTTTGCACTAAAAAATAGTAAGGTTAAGAATATTAAATAATTGAAAATATTGCTTACCTTGAATTATCTCTAGTTGTGGCGAGTAGAGGGTCAATCCACGGAGATTGGGTTATCAAATTAAGTTCAATCTTTAATTAAGAATTGTTTGACTATCTCCCGTCACGGATAAGTTTGATTAAGTCCAAAAGTCCAAAAGTCCGATAGATTAAGTTCAAGAAATGTCTACAAAAATGTCCAAAGATACAGTAGTAATAAGATCCAAAAGTGAATTGAACAAATAAAGGGTTAATGATTCAGGGTGGTTATAGTTCGGTATACGCAAGTATAAAGTTATTGATTCAGATTAAAAGTTAAGTCCTTCAGAAATAGGGCTAGAAGCTTTTACTATTGAAATGAGTCTTTAATTACGTAAGTAATAAGATTAATTAATTAGCAAGACTGAATATGTTGGTACAACCTAACGATATCCAGTCTCAATTAATCTTTCACTTATGTAACCTGAAGGTGTCAATACAACCAGACTAGAATCCATCCGAGGTAGTCTCGTATTGCCACTGGTTTACAAAACCGGGCGTATATGTACTTTCAATTAAATATAACATAACTACAAGTATACGTATAATTAATCAAAGAATACTTGGAAATAAAAATACGAGACTTTAATAAATCTGAATCAAAACATATGTACAAGAGTAACCTCACACGTACCACCCCGAATCTCGGGTCTAGTGTGTCATGATAAACTTTAAAGTACAAGAAATCATAACGAAAATCGAAATAAAAGAATACTTATCGTGCTGAACGGATTTCGGTAGACCGGTATGATTTCGGTATATTGATGGCTCACTAGACCCTCCCCTCAGGATTAAAACTTTACACACAACTAAAAATAATAATTAAAACACTCACAACTCACTTCACAAACACTAAAATAGCAAAAATTAAGCTAGGAGAGAAAATGGTACGGTTTTCAACAATGAAAACCGTGGTATTTATAGGCAAGATTTCAAGAGGGCGCTCGAGCGCCAGTCAGAGCGCGCCCTTCTGCACTAACAATTTTTTATATTTTTTTTCGTCTTTTCCTTCCACACTTTGTTGCCCATTTGTCCGCCATTTGCAAAAAGTGGCGCTCAAGCGCGGAAAAAGGGCGCTCGAGCGCCTATCTGGCTGTAATAAGTGAACTTTGACTCCGAGCTTTAACTTTGACCTTTGACCAAAAAGTTGACTAGGTCTATTTCAAGGTTTTTCAGCGTCATGAATCTGTTTCCGCACTCGGTTTGGCCAAATTCAATCTCGAATTGCTCATTTTGAAGTTGTTCTACCATTCTTCACTAGTGCTGCGATGAATTTCTTATTCAAGTTTGGTTTTTGTGGCCGTTTTTGTTGTTTCTTCTTTAAAACCTATATTGCACTAAAATTGTGTAAAATATACAATTAAGCTTGAAATAATAATGCAATATACATGATTTGATGGGTTAAAATTAGTAAAAATATGGATTTATCACATATTACATGCTTACTCTGACTCGGACTGGGTAGGCTGTTCGAATGGTCGACGAAGTACTCACGGGTATTGTGTTTTTATGGGTCATAATCTTATATCGTGGTCCGCAAAGAAGCAAACTACAACTGCACACTCAAATACTAATGCCGAGTATCATGCATTTGCATTTGTTACCGCTGAGTTATGTTGGCTGAAATCTCTTCTCTCTAAACTTCAGGCATTCCCTTCTACTCCACCTACTATATGGTGCGATAACATTGGTACAACATACTTGATAGCAAATCCGTTATTTCACGCACGCACCAAGCATATTGAGTTGGATATCCATTTTATGCGTGAGAAAGTAGCAACAGGTGACTTACACATTTGGTTCATATCAACACATGATCAACTTGCCGATATTATGACAAAGGGTCTTTTCTCTACACGGTTTGGCAACATACGGACCAAGCTTGTTGTGCGTAGCCTTGCTTCGCTTGAGGGGGCATGATAATAGATAAGCTAGTTTTGAATTACTATGTTTGAATTGTAGATAACTCCTGGATTGCAGTATAGAGTCACTTAATAGCTTTGTTTAGGACTCTGCTTGTGCTTATCAATATGTTGTTGCTTGTGTATAAAACGACATATACTGTACTCATTTGAATATACAAAAAACACACTTTACTATTTTTAAACCCCTTTTTATTTGTCTTCTAGAGTTTAATATTTTAGTATAATTTACTATCGTGCAGTTACGAATTACTCATGAGTTGGTTATCTTAGTCAGAAGGTTGGGTTAATTTAGAGCTTGATCGAGGTAACTAGGATACCAACTTCACAGTTCTATTTTTTGTTTCAATCCAATCTATACACTCTTTACTCGCACTGAATCATTGTTGATATACCACTTGTTTACATTAGTCATACATTGTGACACCCAGACGGCAATGTAGAATATATAGTCGTCACAGCCTCTAGGCATATATCAATGTTAATGTTACTACCATGGCGGAAGAGCTACCTACTGTTCATTAGATTAATGGATATTGCATTGTATTGTTAACACAATACATAATATTATATTTCATTGCATTGTTAACACAATGCATAATATTATATTGCGTTGTATTGTTAACACAATACATAGTATCAATGGTTATCTATATTGTTATTATCACAACTGTACAAGGATGTCTGGCTCCTATTCCATATGCTTCATACGCTATATATACACCATATGCTTCATTGAGTTTCCATAACCTACCATAGGGTATCCTACTTAGTGAGCTTTCTTTGCTTATTTTATTCTAATGTCTTTGCAGAGGGAAGTAGGGAGGAATATTAGGGACATGAATACCAGGGACAGGAGTATCAGGGAGAAGAGTACCAGGGAAAGGATCATGCATAGACATTTACTAGTTGCACTTTTTGGATGTTGAACTTTGTTTCTTTTGTCATTAGTTCAACACTGTAGTTAGACTTCTTAGTTAAGGATGATGTAGTTTTTGAGGAAGTGGATATGTAAATATAAATAGAACCAAGTCTTGTGTATTACTTATCGTGGTATATAGATGATCTGATATAGTTTTTTCATATTGAATGTTATTAATGATTACTGTACTAGATCACCTTGCAAGGTTAAGTTGTTTAATTTAGATTTGTAGCAGGTCATGGCCCGAGTTTTAAAGTTAAAATTCAGGGCATGACATAATTAATGACCAAATTAGGTGGGTACTGGGCGAAAATTGCAATATCTATAACAGCATAGAACCACATTTAACTTACACGTACGAAAAGCTTATTTTGGAGCTGGCAGAGACAACAATGGCGGGCCATTTTTAAGTTTCTTTACGTGGTGGGATCCAGAAGAGATAGAAAGTGATCTTTGGCTCAATTGAAATCACTTGTTTCTACTGCTACACTTCAAATTATTAGAGGCATTATTGAATGAAGACGCTCATGAGTGTCCTTCGGTGTTACAGTTTGAAGAAAAGGCAGTACGTGAAAAACAGTACTTTTTTGTTTTATTATTTAACCTTTTCTTTCTTTCTTTAATTTTTTTCCTTTAGACATGGGTTTGCTTAGACGTTGATATTTCCACTAACGATAAATAGCGAAAAAATAGAAAGAATTTTGGATAAATATATAGAGCGTAATAATGTACATATATAAGGATAAAAAGAATATTTATCTTGATTTAAATATCTTTATATTAATTGAGCAGTACGCTCTATTAATAAATTCTCTCAGACCGGTGAAGCTCTCCTATATACTATATATCTATAGTAGTAGCGGAAAAAACTCTTTTTTTTTCCTTTACTGATCCTATGTCCAAGATCTATTTATAGTTAGGAACAAATTCAAATTTTTTATTCAGTGGGCAGAAATTCATAATTTTTTAACTATATAAATATTTTTCAGTGGGAACTAATTTATCTTTTTAATTAAAAATTTATAAATATTTAACATTTTTTGAAAAAATGACAGAATTTTTAGCGTTTTCTTTGGTCACATACACCCCCACCCCTCTTTATAGTAGTAGTGAATTAGTAGATGATCTTGTCTGTATTAACTTTATAGGAAAAATTAATTCTTAATAGGAATGAGTGACATCGTCAAATTTATATAATTATTTACACTTAATGAGATAAAACTTAATTTAATTTGATATAGCTGATACATATTGGTAACCTAAACGAAGTGGAAACTAGAGAGAGCTAGTGCACATATTCTGATGTTAGCTATTTGCTTATGGCTCTTTATATCTCTTTTCTTTTTCCTTTTCCTTTTACCGTCTCTATTTGGGGGTAGATTGGTGGGAGCGGGATAGTGGAGGAGTTATATTGTTGTCAGACTGTGTTTGTGACGTTGGATTATATATATATATATATATACATATATATATGTATATATATATATATATATTTCTTTTATAAAAAGACTTATTATATTAAATTTTTATGTATGAGTGTTTTCGTTTATGGTTGAGAAAAACTCATTTCATCTTGGCTTCATATTTGCTAGCACGTTTTGACTAAGGCAAGAAACACCTGAATGTTTTTGTTTTTTGTTTTTTATTTTTTATTTTTATTTTTAAATGGAGGCAAAGCCATTATTACACATGAATAAGAAACACTTGAAATTTGAGTATCTATTTCTCTAAGTTGTAGCTACCCAATGTATTCATGTCAAGGCTGTAGCGTCCTAGTTCATGAAGAAAACACTACAAATAAAACCAAGACATGGAATCTTGCCAGATCTCTTTCGGTTGAATATTCATGATTCTTTTCAATGTTGGATATATGTTGACGCACTACTTCAGCAATGTCCCTTTGCATGTCACCAACTTCAGAGGCACGGAATATAATCAAATCCGTTAAAGAATTTAATACTTTAAGTTATTTTATTTTTCCTGAGTGGTAGTTCATGACATGTTATCTATTTAATTATTTAATTATCAAGTTAGGGTATTAACTATTCTGTCAACCAAATCTCTCACATCCAATAGACTTTTTGAGAAATGATAAATCTGGAAAGGCAAAAGGCCAAAGAAGATAATAGGGAAAAAGAGGGGAATATAATATAGTAAAGTATTGAGCCGTTCAATTTAAAATTTCCATTCTACAACAAGGGCAATGTGCATTACTCTCAAGCCACGGCACCAAACATCTGGAGTGGAACCTATGAGCACATGGCAAGTGCATCAGAGTCTCTCTGGCCTTCAACTGCTCCAAGCACACAGCACAATCGTCCAGTTCCGAAGATTTCCAGCTCAATTTTGCCCAACTGAACCTCTTCGATCCACCCTTTTTCAACCTAAACACCTTCCTATGTGCATCCCCTTGAGCCATGGGCCTGCCCTCCAAATTTCTTGAACCTTGCTGGCCATTGGAAGCCCTGGATATGATAAACAAGGGACAATTATAATTTTTTTTCTTCTTTTTTTCTTGTCGTCGTTGTTATTAAGTTAGCAAGTGTTTCATTAAGTTCCAATAGAATTTATAAACAATTAACTTCGGCGACAGGTGATTAACCTTTTAAGAAACGATGGTAATTAATATCTACATTTCAGAACCTACAAATGTTACAATTAAGGCCATTATGTCAATATTGTTTGCCTATATACAACTTGTTCCTAACACCAAACTGAACTCTTTTGAAAATTTGTTCTTTAGTGAGTGCCACAATTTGGAATTTTATTTCTTTCCAGCCATAAATGGTGAATATATGGCTGCTGCACTAAGAAAACAGCCTGATGATATGCCCTTGGAAAGTAATAAAAATATTGTAATGTCGCTGGTAATTAGGGCAATCAAATTTACATAACCTCTAACATTAAACTGAATATCATACTTTTTGTCACGAATTATTTCAAAAAACATAATTTTTGTATTATCTAAATAATCAGATATAGTAAATATACCTCCTATATATTTACCGAGTTTACATATTCAAAAACTACTAAATGTGCTTTCATGTCACTTATATATACTTCACTCTTATTACCTTTTGCTTTCTGATTTTGACTGTGCTCTTATCCTCAGCCTCTCATCTAACCTCTCCTTGGCTTCTCTAGCGGCTTCATCTAGCTTCTCATCCAAGTATGCCTGCCTTAATGGATTTGTTTGCTGCTTTTAAGAATCAAAATGAAAATTATGCTTTTCAATGGAGTATCCATATAGACATACATACATGATGCATGCCTGCTTTAAAAGAAAAGAAGATACTAAAACTGATGATAAACTTTCAAAAGACTCAATAGAAATTAGTACCATGGAAGAGATTGAGCTGAGATGAGATTCATGGTTGCTTCTGTACAGGCAAAAGGAAGACCGCCTGTTTGAACCGTAACCGGATGTACTAGTGGAATCAGACCATCCACTACTTTGATGAAACCTTCTTCTTCTTGCACATTCAACTCCAGGAAGCATACCAGCCATTTGTGGAAACCCACTAGAGGCAAGGACCGTTATAAGATATTTATGTACAACATGAAGGGCTAATTTGGTTAAGAATTTGGTTTCATCCTTGAAGATTCCTTATGATAAGGTAACAAGATAAATAATGGGAAAAGAAGACTTGTACCAAGACTACTAGAATCAGTGTCCTGACGGAAGTTTAAGTGAAAGTGAACTGATTAAATCTTGAAATCAAGTGGAGAAAATGCAATAGCCGAATAGGTACCTCTTATAGATGGATACTGGCAGACAGTTGCGGGCCCTGCCATTGATTGAAAGTGGAGCCTTCTACAATAAATTTGATGCACTACCTAGGTTGCATTGCTATTAGTTACAATATCTTGAGTGGGATAAAAATTCGGTATGTTAGAATATTTAGTCTGGTACTATATATTAGATGTTATAAAATAATTACGGGAAAGATAATAATATAAGAGAAAATTTTATTAATTTTATTATAAATTTTGAATTACAATAAATGTATTTATAGAAAAAAAAATATAATTACTATGCAGTTATTATTAGGGGTGTGCATAAGTTAGTTTGGACGATTTGAAATATATTTTTCGAATCGAACCAATATATTCGGTTTAAAAAAATTGAAACCAAAGTCAAACCATACATTTATCAAAACTACCCAAAGTCGGACGGGTTCCAAACCATTAGAATGGTTTGGTTCGGTTAGATTTGGTTTGTCGGGTTGGTATCTGTCACTACCTGCTAATATAATTGCTTATATTAAAAATGTAAATAGGAACAACAAACAAAAAGATTCAACATACTTGTCTATGTCAAAATACTACAAACTAGTTTTTACATTGACCCCAAATTCAAAATAGTACTTCCCATAACATAAAATAACCATAAGATATTAGTAATCTCCAAAATAACAAAACATAGCCAAACACAAAATGAAAAAAATCAGCACTTGAACCAAAGGAAAGTGCAGCAATGAAAAAAATTAGCACTTGTATTGGGCCTATATATATATATATTTGGGGTAGTTTGGGTTTATTGGTTTCAATGCTAAAAATCATAAACCAACCCATATAGTCGGTTTTTATAAAATCTTAAACCATAACCAATGAAATTTTAAAAAAACCACCAAAAGTGGGTTAGTTTGGGTTGTGTTAAGCGGTTTGGGCGGATTGGTGGTTTCACTGCACACTCCTAGTTACTATCCACACGTCAGTATTTGGATAGTATCGAAAATCAGTACTATTTATACAGTAATTGTCGGTGGTACTATCTACACAGTAACTGTCGGCGGTACTATTTTTCACTAAACACTCACAGGTTACTATTCATGAGTTACTGTTCATCATTATACATACGCGAGATTGGGTCACTTTATCACTGTGCATTACTATTTATCACTGTGCAATCATGGGTGAATATCCATTGAATCATAATATTTCCACTTGGATATTCATCCCTCAAGAATATGTCTCATTAGAACCTTACTAGGAAAAAAATCCAATGGGATAAAAATCCTAGTAAAGAAAAAAGAGTACAATATTCTTTGTATACACCTTTTTGATACTGCCTCATTAAAAACCTTGTTAGAAAAACCTAGTGGGACAAAACTCGTGCACAGGGAAAAAGAGCACAGTGCGTATAAAGGTTCCCCCCTCATGTGAACATATCAATAATGATCACAAAGTTGACACATGTCAATCTTGATAGCTAGTTCATCTCGAGCAAACGCACCAGTAATATTTTTACTTTACTGAATTAGATGAGAACTTTTGTCACGTCCCATTTAAGATCATGCTTAAATAGAATTTCAGTGTGACATGCTTGTATTTGGCCTGAATTGTTAAAACCATACCAGGAAAATCCAGTGGGAAAAAAACCCTTGGTGAAGAAAAAAGAGTACAATGTCGAAATACCTTCTCCCCCTCATTATGACCTTAGTCATGGCGATAAATCCTTCAATCATCGCATTCCATATTTCTAACAATATAATGTGGAAGAGGTTGTGGAAAATGCTTTAGTGAACAAATCCGTTGGATTTTTTCACTTGAGCATAATTATTGAATATCAGCGACACCATTTGTTTGAAGCTCATATTTGTACAGTGATTTTAGATAAATATACTTGATTATGTCGCCTTAAACAAATAAAACATATTTCATTTGTGTGAAGAGTTACCCACATGATTCTCAAACATGCTGCATGATTAACCTCAACCATATATTTTCCTGTCATGACTAAAGACATACCTTGCAACTTCTTTTTTCAGTGATCATGTTGATTAACCTCAATCATATCCAATATATGATGTTTCACAAGCATTGCTAGTATATGCTTAATTCCATTCCAATGCCTGCAAGTCGAGGCTGTACTATACCTGGCTAATAAATAAACAAATAAAGTCAACATTTGGCCTTGTGGTATTAACAATACACATTAGTACACCTAATGCACTAAAATATAGTATATGGTACTTCGGAATCAATAATTCATGAATAATCTTTCAAATGGTAGAAATGTTCCTTTTCAATATCGAAGAATCATATTGTTTGATACCATAAATATCAATTTCAATACTTTGGATAAGATATTCATATATTTTCAATAGTGAATACTCGATATTCAAGTCGAGAAAATTCTTTCTTTATATGATCTTTAAATCTCATATCATTTATTGAGATATATTATTTGATCATCTAAGCTCTTCAAGCTTATTTATGATATATGTTAATATATATCTAAGTAATAAATGCAACAAATGAAAAGACAAATATGGCATAACTATTTTGATATATGTATCAACAACATATATCAATATATATTAAGATTTTACCACATTCTTTTGGAATATTTTTTATTGATACAAAGATCTTTATAATCAATACGTTTCTCAAGATTTTCATTTATATGCTTCAAGCATATACAGTCCTTCCAGGACTTCAATATAAATATCATTATCACATGAATATATGCTTTAGGCACATAGAGTCCTTTAGAGACTACAATAATATTATCATGTGATTTATATAAGTAAAATGTTATCATAATCATAAGACGCATATGAAGTCCTTTTCAAAATTACCAGGCTAATATTAATATAATTTTTTCAAAGAAAATAGACCAAGGTATAATTATACAATATACTAACACATTCCTTGTTTGCCTTTAAACAATTTAAGGAAAAACCAACTATTATAATTAATTCCTTGTAATTTCTCATAGTGATGTATGATTGACTTCATAATACAATGCTTCCCCTCAATCACATCAACATATTTCTTGTGCATTTATTTTTTGCTAGGATTATGTCTCCTCTATTATTTTGGCTAATTATTTATTTGTTGACATTCTTGAGTGCACTTCAATTCAAGATCCTTGATTTCTTTTATAAATCAGTAGCTACTACATTTTTTAAAATTTGATTGTGATCAATTTTTCTTTCCGGTTCCATTCACTTTTAGGAGTAGTATAACCTGAGTGAGATATCTTTATTCTCAATAGTTTCAATATTCATTTCATTTTTAGGTACCTGATACTCTTTTTTGGAGTAATATTTTTCAGTTATATTTCCATCTTCTTATCTTGATATATCAAATAATTCAAAAAAATGCCAACTCGCTTATTCTGCTCCTTTGTCTTTTGAACCGATATGTCTACCACGTTTTCAATGTGCAATAAACTCTATTTTTTTGTGTTTCTCAATTGAAACGTTAATTTTATTAGGAGCATTTAAAGCTAGTATATATGATTGACTCACTATATTTGCATTAGGGAATACATTTGATAATCGTTTTGCAACCTCTTGCAAATGAACAATTTATTGAACTTTCAATGCACATTGATTAATATGAGTATCAATATAATGATCCTTTCCACACAAGTTTTCATTTTTCTAGCTTTTGTTTTTCTCTCCTTGATACTGAGAATATCATTTCATTAATTAGCAAAGCATACTATTGAAACATATACCCTATCAATTGCCAAAATATATTTAATATTTGACGGAGTTTCAAATAATAAATAATCAATTTTCTTTATAGACCCATCTTTATGTGCTTGTGGGGGGCAATTGAAACATTTAATGCACAAAACATCTTCATAATTGCCCTTCTCCTTCTCAACTCTCTCCATAAGGTCCTTAATTTGGTTCTCAAGCTCACCGATTCATCCGAGGGTGTCATCAAGGTTTTTCAAATTCTCACACTGGGCCTCAAAATCCTCAATATACTCTTTCAGCTGGTACTTACAGTAATGATAACGTCTATCAAGATCTCCATAAACTCACCTAACTTGACCAAACATTCTGTAGGCCGAGCCAAAAGCGGTAGCACCCAGAGTAAGCAATAGGTTAGTGCAACCAGAGCGAGGGGAAAAATAATTTACACCACTCATACTTTTTCATTATAGTAAGTGGCGGTCAAAGCCATATGCTTGGGACGCAAGGAAGCATCAACGTATTTGGCCATCGCCTCCAAAGGCACTCGCCGAGGTGGAAGTCTAATGATATGATCTCTGTCACTTGTTGTTGGAGCAGATTCCTTGGGGTGATGAGGAGAATTCATCAAGTCCATCTCTTTTCTCATCTATATGCCTACAAGAGAAACCTCTGTGGATTCAGTTCTTGCAGTTGTACCACTAAAGTGGTAAGTCTCAAGGGTGTCATGCTTAGGATCCTTATTAGTAGCCTCAGATTGGATGACATTCTCCATAGAAAACGGATTAGAGGAGCTCGCAACGTTTTTTTTCTTCGTTCGGGCATGGGTAAGTTCTTTATTAGTCTTCCTCTTTACTAGCAGTTTTGCCTCCCTTTGCTTATTGCAGGCCTCAACTCTGTTGACAAAATGATTTACGTCCATATCTACAGAAAACAAATGACCATTTAGAGACAATGGATTAAAGGTGGCAAAAGACAAAAACAGAGAAGCTAAATACCCTAGAAAGTATCGTCATTAAGGCCCGAGGAAATAACATCAAAGATTTTTAGGTACTTGTTCCCATTAGTAGGGTATTCAAAAGATTTGATGAACTCTGCTTCATTGAGTTCGTCAAGAGTTGGCCCGAGCCCGCGAGGATAGGGCTCAAACAACAGTACCCAACAGGTGTTAACCTCCTAGGAGGTCTCAGGCTTTATGAAAAAGAAGTGTTCATTCCAACCTTTATTGTTAGAAGGTTAACCATTAAAGAGATTATGGCTCTTGGTTTGAGCAGAAAAATAATACCATCCTAGGCCCTTCTTTTTATCAAACTTCAATTGATATAAAGATATGAAGAGTCCTAAAGTCGGCTCGCCCCCTAAATGTTTTACATAGACAAAGAAATCAATCATTATTCTCCAACTGTCACGCCCCAACCCGGCCTATAAAGGTTAGACTAGGGTGTGATCTAAACATTCAAGTCATGTCTCGTACATAATCGTTCATGAAAGTTTAACACTTAACGTTTAGCCTAGACTCTATAATTTTTTTTGGAAAACCGACAGCATAACGGCTGTAATTGGGCTATTTAGTTTGACCTAGTTCTCTAAACGCCTCAAATTTCATTTCCAACTAAGATTACTATTTACCATCAATTGAAACGCCTACTAGTTATCTCAAAGTCTCGTTTGATTAATAACCTAGCATGATACTATGTCTCGTTTGTTTGTTAATCCTCGTTACAAAAGTACCTGTTGATCTTAGCTTAACAATGAGTACCTGCTTAAAATTGGATAGGTTCATTTTACTTAATCCTTACCTGATACTTCATAATCCTATGATAGATACTAGCCAGTAACGATAGCAAAACGACCATAGTAGTGTCTATCTAGTTATTATCAGTACAAGTCAAAATTAGACCCCAAATTACAACGGGGGTCTTTTACATTACAACAACAAGCAACATAAAAGAAATAGTCTTCAAAAAACATATTGTTCACAAAATGGCTATGGTCACGTAAGGCACGTAGGGCAAACAATCATTCCAAGGAATCATCGTTAGGCACGTTGTCCTCGGGTACCTGTTCTTGATTTTCTTCACCTGAGATGATAAAAGAGAGTGAGTCCTTATGAACTCAGCGAGGGGGAACGAGAAATAGGTTTTGAAACTCATTTTCCGGTTCAACTTATGAAAACCCTTTTTGCAAGTATGAATGTATCACAAGTAAGTACATAATATAATATAAAAGTAAAGGAACACAATTACTCGTCTTTCCTCCCCGAGGTCCTCTAGGAATCAAGCGAGAGTACTTATA
Source organism: Ehretia macrophylla (assembly GCA_037974665.1). Classification (NCBI taxonomy): domain Eukaryota; kingdom Viridiplantae; phylum Streptophyta; class Magnoliopsida; order Boraginales; family Ehretiaceae; genus Ehretia; species Ehretia macrophylla. The sequence continues at coordinate 59,118,547 of CM075771.1, read as the reverse complement.
CACATAGTGAAAAGGATACGGCGAGCTTTTGCTCTCGGTTCATTTCCAGTATCAGTTGTTGCGGCCGACTTCAAATCATTCCCTTATCACGCCAAATGGGTGTACTCCGGATGTACCCCGAAATCCTACGACCCAACTCTCCGAGGAAGTCTAGCCCCCAAGCGAGAGAGGGAATTGGACAATGGTAGTCACGGTTGCACCGGCAAGCCCGATGCCGCCCGGTGTGCGTGAACGCTACCACGCCAGAATGAAAGGTTGCAACCTTGTATGCAATGCACATTTATGACATTTAATATATCACATTAGGAGGACAACAAAGTAGGTTGCCTCCGAGCAGTCATAAGATTGCACATTGACAAGTAAACAAGCGAAGCACGATATGACAAGTAATTTCACTTGAAAAGCACATGGAGTTATATGAATATTAAACGGGCAGCCATGTAATGCATGTAAATCAAGTCATATAACTCACTTCGAAGTTCACGTAATCAAATAACAAGATTATTCAACATGCAACGACATCTACGTGAGTCCAAGGCCTACTTGTCAACATGTAATGATCAAAATCACATTTAGGGCTACAAGGACAACTACGGGCATCCTACTAATCATATAATTAAACACGATATTCATAGGATCAACACTTAGCGAAATTACCTAGTCACTAGGGTTTCAATTCGTGCTTACCCGTGCGATTAAGCCCCAAGTCATCTCGAAATCAAACTCAAACCACGCATTGATTAGTTCATACACCCTCAAGCATTCAAAACAGTCCACACAACATCCAATGCCACAATCTCAGGCATTTAATACAACAAGAGAAGCTACAATAATTTTTCTAAGCATATCACTAAGTGAAACCCTCATTGCAATGGACTGTTTTCTCACAATCATTAAGACAAGAAAACAATCTCCAATTCTAGTGAATGAGAGGTCAAATTAAAGCTTAAGGAGTGAACTAAATTCAGAAACAAACCTCGCATTATTTGGAGTTCGGGTTCAATAGTTATAGCTAAAACAGTGAGACTACACAAAACTGTCCAGATTTGTACGCATTTCAATACTTGTCATTTTTTGAGAGCCTTAGGGTCAGATTTAGCCTTAGTCCATTTCTGAAAAAAATGTCCCGAACTGAAAAATCTAGTAGCACACAAAATTTCATGCATTTTGTATATCATTTACTAAGTCAAAACTTGTTCGTTCTACAAGGTCAGTGAATTTGCCAAAACCTGCTTCATTTTTTTAGACTTTCCAGATTTAAACACATTTTAATGATTTGCCATTTTGAGGATATTAGAGTCAAAATTAGCTTTGGCCTATTTATGTGAAAAATGTTTAGAACTGGCAAAACTAGTTATCTATCAATTTTCATGCATTTTCAACATCATTTACCTAGCCAATATCACCTCGTACCAACAAGATAGAAGGCTGTCACATACACGATTTCATCTATCATCACATTCTAGCCAAAAATCTTGCCATGCATGTTTATAAAAGCTCATGAACACACATATATCTCAAGTACAGAAGTAAAGATAGACATTTAAGGGCATGCATGTGGTTTTTGAAAGATTTTCAAGAAGTTTTAGCCCTCACCTTAGCAAAACAACAAGAAGATGCACAAGACTCTTGATGGTTGCACAAGATTGACTCTTTTCCTTGCTTAGCCGAGACACCACTTGATTTTCTCTAATTTCCTAGCTTAGTAACCAAGTTCTTAGTAGGTGCATGTGGTTAGAACAAGAAGAAAAGAAATGGAAGCTAGCGAACTCACCTAAGCCGAAATGGAGGTGCTAAAGGCTTGCATGTGCATTTCTTTGCTCCTAGCTTTGCTTGGTCGAGTTCCTTGGTTGCTTGGAAGTCTTGAAGAGCCTTAGGATAAAGAACTTAGCTATGGAGTCTACAATATTCAGCTAGGGCCAAGAGAGAGAGAGAGAGAAGAATGAGAGGAAATGAGAGAAAATGAAAGAAAAATAAAAGCCTTGCAAATGTTGAAGCTTGTATCGGCCTAGGGCCTTGCAAATTCAGATTTTTGTGTCTTTAAGGAGCATTTTTGAATTGTCTAGTATGGGCAAGGGAATGTGTCGAGAATGGTGGAGCTTTGGGGAGGGTTTTGAGCCATTTTTTTATGCATTGTGTCATTAAATTGTCATAGAATGTTTGGGGAATAAATTTTGAAATTGAAGTGCATGCACAAGGGTCTAAGTGGTCGGCCAAGGGTGTGTGAAAAATCTGAATTTTTGTCTTGGTTGAGCAATAATTAATTGTGTGTTTGGGATATGCAAAGAATAAAGAATAAAGAATAACGAATGTCTAGCTTTTTGTGAGATTTTGTCTTCTAGTGGGTTGAATTAGCAATTTAATATTAGTTAGTGGAATTTGTAGGATTAACTAATGATCTAGTACTTCGTGTAAGATGCTTTCTTGATTAACGTGTAGACACGTTTTTTTAGGTTTAGGGCACGCATTACGAGGTAAGGCATGAACTACTAGACGAATGTACGTTTCCCAAGTAAATGCACGCAACCCTAAATAAATTCACGTAATTCAATGCAAGGCACACAAAACGAAACACAATTCTTAAACCTAGGTCAAGGCGCGCAAATCTAGGTTAGGGCACACGAAACGAGGTATCGCACGCAAAACGAGATCGGGCCTCACACCAACCATTAGGAGGTAATTCACCAGGGCTCAGCCCGAAGTAGTTCAACACAAATTTAACAAAGGGCAAAATTGGAAAAGCAAAGAAGTATTAGAAATGAGAAATTAGGATTCTGAGGAAATCAGAGAAAGCTTTCCTGCCTCACCTTGGGGAGTCGACCTTAAGAAATTTTAAGGCGGGATGTTATCCAGCGATATCTACATTTCCCAAAGTGATACATTCTCGTAGGTCCAGATATTCTTCATGCTGATCAGCGACAATTATAATATTGGCTAACCTTATCATATCCATTTCATTAGGAATTGATGATTTTTTAACAATATCTTCTAAGGGATTTTTTTCTTTGTCCTTTGCATTAAAAGAAGAGATTAAAAACTGAGAGGTCTATTTGATATCCAAAAACTGCTAATAAATTATTCGTTTGTCTCGAAATGGCCTAGACTTTACCTAGGAGTCCTACTTTTTGTTATAATCTAATATTCGCTGCGGTTTTAGTAAAGCGCCGCAAAAAGTTTCACACTTTTAATGGCGGTTCTCAGAAACTGTCGCTATAATCTAATATTCGTGGCGGTTTCTGGGAACCGTCGCTAACAGTGACATACTTTTCACGACGGTTCCCCAAAACTGCCGCTAAAAGTGGACTTTTCATGGCGGTTTCCTAAACTGCCGCCAAAAAATGCATTGTAACGTACAATTAGCAGCGGTTCTCTGAACCACCACAAAAAAAGTGTCATGGATGAGGGGCTTTTTTTGTAGTAAAATTGAAATAGGTTATGTCATTGGATAATATATGTCCTTTTGATCTCATTTCTAATTTATGCCCTAATTGAGTTTATTTTTAGGGCTAGCATTAGATAATTTTACAACTGAGATGAATTATATTATAGTACACCCTTGCAATAGAGTTGTGCATATTGGTCAATCCCAAATTCACGAACAAAACATATAGTACAGGAAAATGAGTTTTCGGCAGTAGGTCATCGCCGAGCCTTTGCAAAAATGCGAGGGCTGGGTGAGGGAGGCCATTCTTTCGCCATTTCGGCAAGGGATAGGCTATTCCTCACACAAAAGGGGAGGGATAGAGCCGTCCCTCACCAAGTCGGTGAGGAACCAGGTCGTCCCTCGCACAGAAGGCGAGGGTCAAGGCCATTCCTCGCCAAATATGGACAATAAATAAATATTTATTTATTAAATAAATATTAATAATAAATAAAATTAATTAGTATTAAGTTAAAATTCATAAATTTACATTAATATATTAAATTAATTAATTAATAATATAAAGAGCCTTAATTTCTAAATAGATTAATGAAAACTAATTAAAGAGTAATGTGTAAAAATTAATAATTTTATAATTGTAATAATTATTTCATAAAGCCTTAGTTTTAAAATAAATTAATTAAATGATTTAGTCTTTATTAATTCATTGTCATCTAAGTATTAAATAAATTAAAAATAACTAATTATAAATTAAAATTGACCAAGTAGTTTTAAGAAATTTTTAGATTCTAAAATGAAAAATATAACTAAATTATTTGTTTTCTCTATATTTTTGTTTAATTTATTTCTCACGTGTCCAAACATATTCATAGAATTAATGTTGAAATCTTTAATTTGCTTTTAGGTTAAAGGTGTTTTTGTCATTTTGTTGTGCACACAATGGATTGTAACGATTTATATATTGTCAAATTTGACCATATATGTTTTTATTATGGAACGAAAATATTAGAATACATCTAAACTTAACAACGACAAATTTCATTACAACATAAACATACACAGATAATACATAATAATAAGAAGTACATTATTCTCTTAGTGATCACTTTCATCACTAATATATATGTAGAACAAACATATATATCACGGGAAGAAATTGGGCAGTAAGATTTTCAGCATTTGGTCATGAACTTGTTGTTTTCCTTGGGTCGAAGAAATACATCTGTCTTCCATAGGTGGTTTGTTAAAATCAAGTTGCGGACGTTTCATTCTCTTGCTACATTCCTCGTTCGGTTTTCCCTTTATGTCATTGTCTTTCTCTTCACGATAAGAAAAAAAAAGCGACTGGCATTCTTCCTCTTTACTCATTGTTGGAAAGGGAAATGAAGAAAGTCAAATGGGTGTGTGATGTGTTGTTGCATACGTTCGGCGATATCCTTTATATAGAGGCGAAAAAACATACGAAATTGCTGATGGCTCATGTTTGTCCGTCCATTTTATTTTTCATGTTTAATATATGTACTGATGTGACTGTATTTGCAACACGCAAACCTTTGTATTTGTACTACATTTGCATATTAACTTAGGAATAAATGAAACACTTTGATACTTTCAATGTAATGTAGGAAAATATTGAAAAGTGGAAAATCAGATCTGAAACGATCCAAATTGCAAGTCAAAGTAGTTGAGAATGGGAAAGCATGGGAACCGGTGGAAGAATGAAGTTCATAGAGATAGAATTTGGCTAAAACTAGTATTTAATCAGACTCGGAACGCTGAAAATAGCCTGGAAATACCTCAGTCAACGCTCGGTCAAAGTCAAAATTGAATAGGCAAAAAGTCATCCAAGGCACGCTCGGCGCTCGAGCGCCCTGCATAGTAGCTTCTACCACCTTCCAAAAGACGCCACGTGTTACGCCCGAGCGCCCTGCATAGTAGCTTCCACCACCTTCCAAAAGACGCCACGTGTTACGCATCCCCCAGAAGAGCAAAGGGGTGCTCGAACGAACTACCCGGATCCTTCCACAACGTTCCGGATGCAACACGTATCAAAAGGCCAGCGAACGTAGCAGAGGGCAAATTTTGCCTATAAAAACCCCCATTCCCGGTACAAATTTATTATTAATTTTAGTTTTTAATTATTTTTTAATTAATTATTTAGTTAAGTTAATTAGTTTTAATTAATTAGTTAGTTTAAATTAGTAGGATACGAGGGAAGTCTCATTTAAGTAGTTATTATTTGAAGAAATTTTGCTTGAATAGCTACTTTAAGGGGAAAATCTGACCCAAGTAATTATTATTCGGGGAAGTTCCACCCGACACTCTTATTTGAGGGAAATTCAGCCCAAGTAGCTTTTATTCGGGGGAAATTAGTTCTGCCCGAATAGTTATTTAGCGTCGGACCTTTGCACAATTTTCGAGAATCAGAAATACGCGTTCGACAATATGGGGGAGCTTTTCTTGACTCTCTTTTATTTACATAACTCGTATTCATTTATGTCTGAGTAGAGTGATATCTAAGGGAGAATATTGTAAATGATAGTCTTTTAATATACGGTCTCGGATTTGGATTATACGCTTTAAATGCAATATATGACCTGCTTTAATTCAGTATTGTCTTTCATACGTAATGCTTTTCAGTAGAAGTTATAGTTGTTTTACTGTTAATATTAACTTTCATAATATTATGCTTGTAGTTGATATTATGATTGCTTAAACTTTCGTGCCATATATTCGTGTATTATGGAACTATAGATTGTACCATAGTTTATTTCTGAAAAGTTAATTCCTTAGTTTAGTTTGCCTTGTTGTACTCGGTTAATTGCACTAGAACAGATTAACTAGGTTAATGCTTGTAGCTTAACCATTAACATTTAAATCAGATAATCCTGAATACCAAGCCTAGATTAATTGCCTTATTTATATATTTGACCCCTAGATCATTACCTCTCGTATTCTACAATTACTTAGTTTAACGTAGATAATTTAGTTAAATTAGTTTAAAATTACATTTCTGCATGTTACCCAAACTCAATTTGCAAACCGTCACTTAAGCACTTTAAATACTTCTGTACACTATTTCACTAACTAACTAATGAGCTTCCCTGTGGATACGATTCCGCACTCAGAGAACACTGCACTATATGATCCGTGTACTTGCGGGTTATTAAAACTTGGTCATTTTGCACCTATTTATAATGCACCATTGAATCGCATCAAGTTTTTGGTGATTAAATGGTGCGTTATAAATAGGTGCAAAATGACATAGTTTTAATAACCTGCAAGTGCACAAATCATGTAGTGTAGTGTGTTCTGAGTGTGGAATCGTTTCCACAGGGAAGCTCGTTAGTTAGTTAGTGAAGTAGTGTGCGGAAGTGTTTAAAGCGCTTAAGTGACAATTTGCAAATGAGTTTGCGTAACATATAGATATGTAATTTTAAACTAATTTAACTAAATTATCTAAGTTAAACTAAGTAATAGTAGAATATGATGGGTAATGATCTAGGGGTCAAATATGTAAATGAGGCAATTAATCTAGGCTCAGTATTCATGATTATTTGATTTAAATGCTAACGGTTAAGCTACAAGCATTAACCTAGTTAATCTGTTCTAGTTCAATTAACCGAGTACAACAAAGCAAACTAGACTAATGAATTAACTTTTCAGGAATAAACTATGGTACAACCTATAGTTCCATAATACACAAATATATGGCACGAAAGTTTAAGCAGTCATAATATCAACTACAAGCATAATATTATGAAAGTTAATATTGACAGTAAAACAATTAACATCTACTGAAAAGCATTACGTATGAAAGATAATACTGAATTAAAGCAGGCCATATATTGTATTTAAAGCGTATAATCTGAATCCGATACCGTATATTAAAAGACAGTCATTTACAATATTCTCCCTTATATATCACTTTACTCAGACATAAATAAATATGAGTTATGTAAATAAAAGAGAGTCAAGAAAGGCTCCCTCATATTGACGAACATGTATTTTTGATTCTCAAAATTTGAGCAGAGGTCCGATGCTAAATAGTTATTCGGCCAGAACTAATTTTCCCAAAATAAGAGCTACTTGGGCTGAATTTTCCCCGAATAAGTGCTTTTCTATTAAAAGCTATTCGGGTAGAACTTCCTTGAATAATAATTACTTGGGTCGGATTTCCCCCTTAAAGTAGCTATTCGGGTAAAATTCCCCGAATAAGAACTATTTAGGTGGTGATGCGATTAGGTTGTGCGTTATAAATGGGTGCAAAACAACCAAGTTTTAATAACCCGCAAGTGCACGGATCTTTGTAGTGTAGTGTGCTCTGAGGGCGGAGTTGAATTACATATGGAAGCTCGTTTAGTTAGTTAGTGAAATAGTGTGAAAGTGTTAAAGTGTTTAAGTGACAGTTTACAAAGAGTTTTGGAGTAACATGCAAATATGTAAATTATACTACAACTAACTAAATTATCTAAGTTAAGCTAAGTATTAGTTGAATACGAAGGGTAATGATCTAGGGGTCGAATATGTAAAGAGACAATTAATCTTGGCTCGGCATCCAGATTATCTAATTCTATGAAAGGGTTTAAGCTACAAGCATTCACCCGGTTAGCTAAAAGCATTAACCTAGTTAATCTAACTAGTTCATTTTAACCAAGTACAACAAGGCAAACTAAACTAAGAAATTAAATTCTCGGGTAGAAACTATGGTACAACCTATAGTTTCATGGAATCTATGATACAACCTATAGATTCATGATTAAAACAATTATATGGCACGAAAGTAATGCACTCATAATATCAACTACAAGTATAATATTATGACACGAAAGTAAAGCAATCATAACATCTACTTTAACAGCATTACGTATGAATACTGAATTAAATCAAGCCATATATTGCAATTTTGAATTGAATAAACTGAATCCAAGACCATATATTAAAACACTGTCATTTACAATATTCTCCCCTAGATATCAATCTGCTCAAACATAAATGAATATGAATTATATAAATAAAAGAGAGTCAAGAAAGGCTTCTTCATAATAACGAACGCGTATTTCTGATTCCTGAAATTTGAGCAGAGCTCCGATGCAAAATAGCTATTCAGGCAGAACTAATTTCCCCCGAATAAGAGCTACTAAGGATGAATTTCACCCGAATAAGAGGTTTTTTATTAAAAACTATTCGGGCAGAACTTCCCCCAAATAATAACTACTTGGATCGGATTTCCTCCTAACAATAGCTATTCAGGCAAAATTTTCCCGAATAAGAGCTACCTAGGCGGGACTTCCCCCGTATTTAACTACTACTATTAAAATTAACTCTAAAATAAACTAAAAATTAATTCTAAAAATAAATATTAAAACTAAAAAAAACTAAAAAATTCTCAAAGGGTTGATGCCCTATTTATAGGCAAAATTCTTAGAAAAAGTTGACTTTTGAATTTGTTGACTTTGACCGGACGTTGACTGAGGCATTTTCGGGTTATTTTTAGCGTTCCGAGTCTGATTTTGGGCTATTTTCGACCAAAATCTTTCTCTATAGGCTCTGTTCGACCACTGATTCGCAAAACTTCAAGTTCTGACTTCTTGACTTGTAATTTGGATCGTTTTGGGTCTGATTTTTTACTTTTCGGTATTATCCTACAGTGCATCGAAAGTGTATAAGTGTTGCCTTTATTCCTAAGTTAAGATGCTAATGTAGTACAAATACAATGGTTTGAGTGCTGCAAATACAGTCACATCAACATCTCCAAACCTAAATATTGCTTGTCCTCAAGCAAGACTGTCTTTAAATAGATTTAAAGTGAAAATTTCAGAAATTTTTACAAGTCAAAACAAGTGAATGCATCTATCTTAAACCTATTCAGCAATTAATGATGAACATGATAAGAAAACCTTTACATAGTTTTTCTTAAATAGATACTTTTCTTGGAAATGACTATTGATTACTTCGAAGAACATATTTAGAAGTAAACTAAGCATATTAAGTTCAGTCAGTTCCTAATTTTCAAAACATGCAATTAGATTGGACCTTGACATTCTCGCCTTTATTTGCAATCAAACTCTTGATCATGCATTAACCCTTTTTACTTTTGCCAGAAATATAAAAGTACAACTTAATAGTATCTCTGTTTAGTGCTCAGTTTCATTTGCTTTCTGAATATCCTATGTAGCGGGCTTTAAGGACAACAATCCCCCGCCATTAGACTGAGGTTGCCAGGTTTCAAAGGAACTCTTACGTGCCTTAATTACCCGAGATATCCAGGCTCGAATCCTATCGCTATAGCACAAATCCCAAATTACAATGTCTAGGATAGTGGTGCTTAGAGATTTATAACATATTTACACCAAAAATTATTCAACAGTAAAGGTACGTATAACTCTTTTTCCTTTTTCTATTTTTTTCATTGTTTTTCATTTTTTTTTTTTCCAGAGTGGACATACAGATAGAGTAACATAACATACTGTACAGACATGGCATAAGGGTTCAGGTTTCAATCACAAGGAGTTCTCTTAACAAATGGTAATCCTATCTCAGTCTTTTCATAATCACATAGCTATCAATTGAAGAAAAGAAGAACAAGTAGGTTTACTCATGAATACAGTACCCAAAGTTTTTCTTACAGAGTTTCCTCAGAGTTTTTCCCAATACATAGCTAACAATACATAGCTAACAATACAGGTTCTCAAATCATCTAAATCATCTTCTTTTAAACAAGTAAGGTAGCAAACTACTCTTCTCATGAACAAAAATGGTATATTTCTTACATATTTTAAAAAAAAAAATATTTTCATGAAATATATGCACCCCCACATAGAAACTTTGCTTGTCCTCAAGCAAATAGCAATGTAAGACAGTGAGAGTGTAATATGCAAGTAATAACAAAATGACAAATGCTACATCCCCAAACCTATGGTTTGCTTACTGTTTAGCACATGTTGATCAGGTATAAAGGGAAATGTAGTAAGGAAAGATATCACCTGATGTGAAGCATTTTTATCTTGATGTTAGGAAGGTGTCTACTCATCTTTGTCAAAAAAATGTATCATTCTGCAACTTATTGAAGATTAGTAGACAAAACATTATAAGATTATCATCAACACAGTAAAAATAGTTAGCTATACTAAATAAAAATAGACAAAAACAAATATATAGGAGAGAAACCAAAACAAAATATGGTCACGAAAAACAACTAATACATAAAGCAAATAAATAAACTACCCATACCATTTATACTCTTTTTTGGGATTCTAGAGTCTCTTTTTCTTTTTCTATTTTTTTTTCTTTGTTTTCTTTTTTCTATTTTTTTTTAGAGTATACATACAGACAGAGTAACAGAACATAATGTACAGACATGGCATAAGGGTTTAGGTTTCAATCACAAGAAGTTCTCATAACAAACGGTAATCCTATCTCAGTCATTTCATAATCACATACCTATCAGTTGAAGAAAAGAAGAACGACTAGGCTTACTAATGAATACAGTAACCCAAAGTTTTTTCTTACAGAGTTTCCTCAGAGTTTTTCACAGTACATAGCTAACAACACAAGTTCTCAAATCATCTAAATCATCTTCCTTTAAACAAGTAAGATAGCAAAATACTCTTCATCATGAACAAAAATGGTGTATTTCTTGCATATTTTGAAAAATATTTTCATGAAATATACGCACCCCACACTGAAACTTTGCTTGTCCTCTAGCAAATATCAATGTAAGACAGTGAGAGTGTAATATGCAAGTAACATCATAATGATAAATACTACATCCCCAAACCCATGGTTTGCTTACTCTACAGCTCATGTTGATCAGGTATAAAGGGAAATGTAGTGAGGAAAGATATCACCTGATGTGAAACTTTTTTATGTTGATGTCAAAGCTTTTCTACTCTCTTTTGGCAAAAGATGTATCATTCTGCAATTAAAGATTAGTAGGCAAAGCCTTTTAAAGATTATCATCAACACAACAAAATATAGTTAGCTAATCTATACAAAATAGTGTAAGGGGGAAATCAAAAAGAATTATGGTCAAGGAAAATAACTAATACATAAAGCAAATAAATAAACTACCCAGACCATTTAGACTCTTTTATGGGGTTCTAGAGTTGATACTACTAGAAACACTAGCTCTTCCAGAGGTTTCTGTGTTCACGACATCTAGTGCTTTCCTTCGACACACTAAAGGCCAAAGCCAGTTCCACAGGGTTAAGGATACTACAGTGAGGTTTTACGTTACAAACGTTACGTCAGGTGTATGCTCACACTACTAACTACCTTATCAAGTAATACCCAACAGACCCAAACTACATTAAGCTGGTGGAATAGCTCGCACTATAAGACAGAGTTGCACAATTAAGCCAACCGCACACAGAAATATACAGTGACCACTAGTAGAATGACACTGGTACCTCTATGAATGTTCCTTAGGGCTAAAACCCAAACTACCTAAAGCTAGAGAAAGATTCACATAGTAGATGTAAACGACAAAAATTAAACAAATATTAACACAAAAAAGTACTAGGTTGCCTCCTAGTAGCGCTAAGTTTAACGTCTTTAGCCAGAAGGTTGTGCTGAGTTTACTTGCCATCAGCTTGGTAGAATCCTTTATGGAAAGTATTCAGGGTCTAGAAGTTCAACAAATTCAACTTCATGAGGGATCGCATTTGGATCGAATGCATGCTTCAATCGTTGCCCATTGACTGTGATGATACGCCCATCTGAGGGATTCTTAATTATGATAGCTCTAGAAGGATATGCTTTAAGCATCTTATAGGGTCCATCCCACCTTGTTCTTAACTTTCCTGGGAAGAACTTCAATTTGGAGTTAAACAACCAAACTTTATCAGAAGGAGAGAAGGTCTTTCTTAAAATAGATCTATCATGAATCCTCTTCATTCTCTCTTTGTAGAGTTTGACATTCTGATAAGCTTCGAAGCGAAGCTCTTCCAGTTTACTCAACGCCAACTTCCTACCTTCACCTGCTTGTTGCAAGTCAAAGTTCAGGGCCTTAATAGCCTAATAGGCTTTATGCTCTAATTCAACAGGAAGGTGGCAAGCTTTACCGTATACTAATCTATACGGGGACATACCGATGAGAGTTTTGAAAGTAGTACGGTAGGCCCACAATGCGTCGTGTAAACAACTTGACCAATCTTTATGATCGGGCCTAACCGTTTTCTGAAGAATTGACTTGATTTCCCTACTTGACACTTCCACTTGTCTACTTGTTTGTGGGTAATAAGGCATCGGTATCTTGTGGTGGATTGAATATTTTCTAAATAAGACTTCAAGTGTCCTGTAACTAAAATGCTGTCCTCCGTCACTTATAAGTACACGTGGCACCTCGAATCGAGAAAAGATGTTCTCTTTAATGAACTTGACCATAACTTTATGGTCATTGGTTCGGGTTGCCACTGCTTCTACCTACTTGGATACATAATCCACACCAACAAGAATATAAGTCAGCTTGTTGACATTGGGGGCAATTTTTGCAAATTTGCTGGGCATCCTTGAAAATAGTGGGCTAGAAAAACCCATATTGTAGGACTTTCGTAGCCGTTATTTTTCTTCCGAAATGTCCACCATATGCTTGAGAGTGGAAAAAAATAGAGTATGCTATCAAATTCTTCCTCAGGTACATATCTCCTAATGATCTGATCAGTACAAATCTTGAAAAGATAAGGATCTTCCCAGATAAAGTACTTAACTTGTACCATGAATTATTCCCTTTCTCTTCTACCCCAGTGAGTTGGATACTCTTGGGCAGCCAGATAATTGACATAGTGGGCATACCAAGGGAACTTATGTGAGATGGCAAAAGGTTGCCCATCAGGGAACGTATTTTTGAAAGGCAAAGTATCAATAGGAGAATCACGTACCAAATGTGATAGATGATCGGCAATAGAGTTCTCGCTTTCTTTCTTGTCCTTGAACTCAAGGTCGAACTCTTGAAGGAGTAATAGCTAATGGATTAAACGGTGCTTTGTATCCTTTTTGGTCAGTAAATACCGCAAAACAGCGTGGTCCGTATAAATTATTACTTTGGATCTTAAAATGAAAGATCTGAACTTGTCCAAGGAGAAGACTATAGCTAGCAATTCTTTTTTAGTGGTGGAGCAGTTCTTTTGTGCATCGTCCAAGGTTTTTCAAGCATAGTATATCACAGTAGGCAGCTTGTCCCTATGTTGTCCCAATACAGCTCCCACTGCATAATCAGATGTATCACATATTATTTCAAAGGGGATACTGCAGTCAAGAGGTTGGGAGATAGGAGTAGAGGATAACAAGGATTTAAGCGTCTCAAAAGATTCTGAGCACTTGTCGTCAAAGTTGAATTCAGCATCGTGTGCTAGAAGACTAGAGAGGGGTCGGGCTATATGGCTGAAGTCCTTGATAGAAACACCGATAGAAACCGGCATGACCAAGGAATGATCGGATATCACGCACCGTCTTGGGTGCGGGCAACTTTTCTATTAGCTTGACTTTGGATGGGTCCACATGGATTCCATCCTGTATGACCACATGGCCAAGAACTATACCTTGTCTAACCATGAAGTGGCTCTTTTCCCAACTTAGAACCAGATTCATTTCAACGTATCGGTCTAGCACTTGTGAAAAGTATATGAGGCATTCGTCGAAGGTAGCTCCAAACATTGAGAAGTCATCCATAAAGACTTCTAGGAACTTTTCAATTATATCCAAGAAAAGGGTCATCACATATCTTTGAAACGTCGCACGTGCATTGCAAAGATCGAAGGGCATAGCCTGAATGCAAAAGTCCTATAGGGACACATGAATGTAGTCTTTTCCTGATCTTCAGGAGAGACTAGAATTTGGTTATAACTTGAATACCCATCCATAAAGCAGTAGTAGCCTTGTCCAGCTACTCTATCTAGGACTTGGTCGAGGAAGGGTAAAGGAAAGTGGTATTTCCTAGTTTTAGAGTTGAGCTTTCTATAATCAATGCATATACGCTACCCTATTACGGTGCGTGTAGAAATTAGCTTTCTTTTGTCATTCAGGACTACAGTAATCTTAGATTTCTTCGGTACCACTTGTACCGGACTTACCCATGGACTGTCGAAAATCGGGTATATAATACCCGCATCAAACAACTTGATGATCTCTTTATGGACAACATCACCTATCTTTGGGTTAAGTCTCCTTTGGAATTCTCGAGAAGGAGTGACTCCTTCTTCGAGATAAATCTTGTGCATACACACAGACAGATCAATTCATTTCAAGTTAGAAATTGTACAACCTATCACATGTTTATGCGTACTTAGGACCTCTAAAAGTTTGTCTTTATGCTCGGGAGTCAAATTCGAGGCAATAATGATTGGCAGGGTCTCATTAGGTCCTAAGTAGACATACTTAAGATGTTAGGGCAAGATTTTGAGTTCCAACGCTAGTAGAAACTCAATTGTTGGACAATCAGCGACTTTAGGGAAATGAGTTATTACTTGATTGTTCTTATCTATATCAACAATAATGGAAGCAGAGGCGACCATTTTAGGTGAAATGTCACATTCATACAAGAGTCGTTCTAACTACGCTATTTCTTCATCAGGAGTTAGAATCGACTGGTCAAACTCATTGATACATGAGTCAATGGTATCGAAATGGAAGCATTATTCTTCCTCATCTTGGTTCAGTTTATTGGCTGCATTAACAACCCTTAGTTGCGTTCTCATGTTCCCAAATGTTAGTTCTATCATTCCATTCCTACAGTAATTAACAGCATCAGCTGTTACGAAGAATGCTTTGCCTAATAAGACGGGAGTAGTATTTTTGTTATCAGGGCCTAGGTCCGTATCTAACACAATAAAATCCACTGGGAATAGAAATTCTCCTACTCTAATGATGACATCCTCTACAATACCTCGAGATCTCCGCTCAGATCTATCTGCCAGTTGGAGGGTCACATTTGTCGGTGTTAACACTCCAAGACCTAACCTTTGGTAAACTGTGTGAGGGATGAGATTAACACTAGACCTTAAGTCTAGCAAGGCGCTTTCAATGAGTTGGTCATTAATTAAACGTGGAATGGTTAAGCTCCTGGGTTACTGCACTTTTGAGGTAGTCCTGTAGTAAAAATGTTGCTAACATTTTCAGCAAGACGGGCCTTCTTAGGAATAGAGTTGGTCCGTCTCTTTTTCTCACACAGATCATTCAGATTTGGCATAGGCTAGAATCTGTTGTATTACCTCAACTAATGGCAAATTGATCTTAATGTCTTTCAAATGCTCTAAGACCTTGAGCTGTTTAGGATCATCAATCGGCTTCGAATGGGACAAAGCTATTGGAAAAGGTGCTCGAGAGGAGGCTTCAACTGTTGACTTAACCACTAGGTTCTCATTCCTACGGGAGTCATTGACATTGCTATTTAAAACCTTAATCTCAAGTTCCTCTATCTCCTCAGGAACATTATTACTCTTATCTTTAACCTTATTATAAATTATTTTCTCATTCTTGAGGGTAGTCACGGCCTTAGCCTATTCGTTGACAGTCTCAGTTTGGACATTACTACATTGTCCTTGTGGATTTGCCACGGTCTGAGACGGAAGTGCACCCTCATTCCTCTTACTTAGACTTTGGGCTATCTGCCCAAGTTGGCCTTCAAGTTTAGCAATAGACTGCTGCTGAACTTGGAATATTTGCAGTAGTTTGTCAAATTTATCATCAGATGATAACTGTGCAGGAGGAGGAGCGGGGACATTGTTCTATTGTGTTCGGAACTAATCTCTCTGAACTTGGTAAAATCCAGGAGGATTAGTGTTTTCAATTCTTTGATATCGCTGTTGAGGGAAACGATTATCAATGTTTCCCTCCTGTCTTTTGAATTGCTGTTGAGGCTCAAAGTTTCCTTGTTGATTTTGGATTTGTTGTTGAGGAAACTAAGGCTCTTGATTTCCTTAACGCCATGAAAATGCGGGATTGTCTCGCCAGCCAGGATTATATGTGTTGGAGTAAGGATTGTAGTTTCTTGTGTATCCTTGAGTGGCATAGACTTGTACTTTCATGAACTCGGGAAATTGCGAACCGATTGGGCAATCTATGGTAGAGTGATCTATTGCAGAGCATACGGCGCATACTTCCGAGTTTTGAGGAGTTTGTACAGAAGTAGACCCTAAGGAAATGAATTTTTATACTTGCAATGCTAGGGTATCTACTTTGTCTGCCAAATGGGAATTAGTGTTAACTTCGTACAATGCCCTCTTTTGGGGATTGTGGGTGCTCTTACTCTCTCTGTCTTCAGCAGTGTTCTAGAGAGAATCTTCAATAATATTTTCTATCCTACTTCAAGCTTCATCAGCCGTGAGGTTATAGAAACCTCCATTGCTCATTGCATTAACCATTATTTTCTGCTGAGGTATAAGACCTTTAAAGAAATAATGCAAGAGTTTGTGATGGGTGAAACCATGATGTGGACATTGGTTCCAAAGATCATTAAATTTCACCCAAGTTTCATGAAATGGTTATAAGTCCGACTGAGCGAATGTTATGATGTCTGTTCTTAGAGTGGTAGTTTTAGCCATTGGGAAGAACCTATGTAAAATTTTTTGAATAAGTTCTTCCCAGGAAGTAATTACCCCTGCGTCTAAATGATTCAACCATTGTTTCGCTTTATCTTTCAACGAGAATGGAAACAAACGCAGGTGGATGTTTGCACGGCTCACATTAGGAATGTGAAACGTAGTACATGCTTCTATGAATTGAATAATGTGAGCGTGAGGGATTTCATTGCTCTTTTCGTAAAAGGAAGGAAGCATTGATATTGTCCCTGTCTTGAGATCGAAATTAATATTACCCAGAGCCGGTGGGACTATGGCAAATTCAGGATCAAAATCACCCAGTGAAAAATATTGACAAAGAGTTATTGGCTGGTACACGGGTTGATTAACAAGCTGGGCTATCAGAAATATTTGCTTCTTGATCCGTCATTGTGAACTGTAACTTCCTACGCAAGTTTTTCTGGAGCTCAGGATCAAACGGGGCGAGTTCTATATCCAAAGAACGACTCCCGTGCATACAAAACTTAAAAACTTAAAAGGTAAATTGCGCCTAGCCCCCCTATAGTTTACCATAAGTGCACAGAACCCCCCGTGTTATCAAAAGTAGCACATAATTCCCATGTAGTTAATCAACAGGGTGCACGATACCTCCCTCCGTCAGATAAACCGTTAAAGTTAACCACGATTAAATCTCACGCACGTTTTTTGTAATTATTTTACACATTTTAATGAAATTGCACTTAAAAGGACAAAAAAGCCCACCCCAAAACCCCTTTAGGGGTATTATTGTCATTTTTACAACTAAAAAATTAAAAAAGAAAAAACCCAACCTCAAACCTTCAACCTAACGGCCTACGCCTCTACCCTATACCCAAATCCTAAACCCTAACCCCCAAATCCTAACACCCAAATCCCAAACCCTAACCCCCAATGGCGCTCTGTGTGTGTGTGTTCAAAAGAGAGAGAGTGTGTGTGTAGTTGCCGTGATGTGTGTGTGAGTATGTGTAGTTGTCGAGCTGTGTGTTGTGTATGTGTAGCTGTCGCGATGTATGTGTGAGTGTGTGTGGTTGTCGCGTTGTATGTGTGAGTATGTGTATGTGTGGCTATCGCGTTGTGTGTGTAACTATATGTT
Organism: Ehretia macrophylla; assembly: GCA_037974665.1. Lineage (NCBI taxonomy): Eukaryota > Viridiplantae > Streptophyta > Magnoliopsida > Boraginales > Ehretiaceae > Ehretia > Ehretia macrophylla. Next base: position 59,100,516 of record CM075771.1, on the reverse strand, counting down.
CGAGTGTGTGTGTGTGTGGCTGTCGCAAGGTATGTGTGTGTGTGTTTGAGTGTATGTGTATGTATATGTGTGTGTTCAATTGTGCACGAAAGCTTTTTGACATCAATGGCGGACCTGAGAAATGGGCTTGTAAAAGTGGTGGTCATCGACACACGTTACGTCAAAACAAATATCCAAAGCTTCAAAGATGTTGTGTACTACTTTTGGTAAAATATCCATGGAGGCCGGGATCTCATTTATCGTGCGGTGGCTGTTGGCAGTGGGGTGGGGTGGGGTGGTGGTTGCAGTTGGTGGTAGGTTTTGGGGGTAGTGGTAGCTGGTGGTGGGGTGGGGGTTAGAGGTATTTTTTTAAAAAAATATTATAAGAATATATTTGTCATTTTGTTATTTCCGTCCAAAAAAACTAAAAGAGAGTCAAGAAAGGCTCCCCCATATTGATGAACGTGTATTTTTTATTCCCAAAATTTGAGCAGAGGTTCGACGATAAATAGCTATTCGGGCGGAACTAATTTCCCCTGAATAAGAGCTACTTGGGCTGAATTTCCCCCGAATAAGAGCTTTTCTATTAAAAGCTATTTGGGCAGAACTTCCCCGAATAATAATTACTTGGGTCGGATTTTCCCCTTAATGTAGCTATTCGGACAAAATTTCTCCGAATAAGAACTACTTAGGTGGGACTTCTCCCGTATCCTACTAATTTAAACTAACTAATTAATTAAAACTAAAATTAAAAATAATTAACTTAACTAAATAATTAATTAAAACAATAACTAAAAACTAACATTAATAATAAATTTGGACTGGGGAGGGGGTATTTATAGGCAAAATCTGCCAGGCGTTCTTGAGCGCCCAGTAGGCGTACTCGAGCGTGCCTCTGCTATGTCCGCTAGCCTTTTGACACGTGTTGCATCTGAAACATTGTGGAAGGATCTGGGTAGCGTCCTTGAGCGCCCAATTGGGACAAAGTGTTGTATTTATTCCTAAGTTAAGATGCAACTGTAGTACAAATACAAAGGTTTGGGTGCTGCAAATATAGAGGTCCACTTTTCAGTTATTGGCGCCATTGCCATGCACGGTATAGTTTAGTTTTTGATAAAAGTAATTGCGAATTTGTCTTAAGTGTGTAATTATTATTTATATTGTTTATACTTATTTTATACTGTTTTATTTATATTACTGCGTGTAAAGTATATTAGTATTATATTTCTTTTAGTTACATTACGCATTTAAGTTTTTAAGTTTTGTCTGCACGGGCGTCGTTCTTTGGATCCAGAACTCGCCCCGTTTGATCCTGAGCTCCAGAAAAATTTGCTTAGGAAGTTACAGTTCACAATGGCGGATCAAGAAGCAAATATTCTACCTTTTCCTATAGCCCAGCCTGTTAATCAACCCGTGAACCAACCAATGACTTTTCGTCAATATTTTTCACCGGGTGATTTTGATCCTGAATTTGCCATAGCCCCACCGGCTCTGGGCAATATTAATTTTGAGCTCAAGACATGGACAATATCAATGCTTCTTTCCTTTTACTAAAAGAGCAACGAAAGCCCTCACATTCACATTGTTTAATTCATAGAAGCATGTACTACGTTTCATATTCCTAATGTGAGCCGTGCAAACATCCACCTGCGTCTGTTTCCATTCTCATTGAAAGATAAAGCGAAACAATGGCTAAATCATTTAGACATAGGAGTAATTATTTCCTGGGAGGATTTTATTCGGAAATTTTTACATTGGTTCTTCCCAATGGCTAAAACTACCCCTCTAAGAACAGACATCATAACACTCACTCAGTCGGACTTAGAACCATTTTATGAAACTTAGGAGAAATTTAATGATCTTTGGAACCAATGTCCACATCATGGTTTCACCCGTCACGAACTCTTGCATTATTTCTTTAAAGGTCTTACACTTCAGCAGAAAATGATAGTTAATGCAATGAGCAATGGAGGTTTCTATAACCTCACGACAGATGAAGCTTAGAGTAGGATATAAAATATTACTAAAGACTCTCTCCAGAACACTTCTGAAGACAGAAAGAGTAACAGCACCCACAATTCTCAAAAGATGGCATTGTTCGAAGTTAACACTAACTCCCATTTGACAGACAAAGTTGATGCCCTAGCATTGCAAGTAGAAAAATTCATTTATGTAGGGTCTACTTTTGCACAAACTTCTCAGAACTCAGAAGTATATGCCATATGCTTTGCAGTAGATCACTCTATTATAGATTTCCCAATCGGTTCGCAATTTCCCGAGTTCATGCAAAAACAAGTCTATGTCACTCAAAAATATACAAGAAAGCACAATCCTTACTCCAACACGTATAATACTGGATGACGAGATAATCCCGCATTTTCATGGCGTTAAGGAAATCAAGAGTCTCAATTTTCTCAACAACAAATACAAAATCAACAAGGAAACTTTGAGCCTCAACAGCAATTCCAAAGACAACAGGGAAACTTTGATAATCGTTTCCCTCAACAGCCATATCAAAGACCTCAAAACTCTAACCCTCTCGGATTTTACCAAGTTCGAAGAGATCAGTTCCGAACACAATGGAACAATGTCCCCGCTCCTCCTCTTGCACAGTCATCATCTGATTATTAATTTGACAAACTACTGTAAATGTTCCAAGTTTAGCAATAGTCTATTACTAAACTTGAAGGCCAACTCGGGCAGATGGCCCAAAGTCTAAGTAAGAGGAATGGGGGTGTACTTCTGTCTCAAACCGTGGTAAATCGATGAAGACAATGTCGTAATGTCCAAGCTGAGACTGTCCACGAATAGGCTAAGGCCGTGATTACCCTCAGGAGTGGGAAAATAATTAATAATCAGGTTAGAGATAAGAGTAATGATGTTCTTGAGGAGATAAAGAAACCTAGGATTAAGGTTTTAAATAACAATGACTCCCGTAGTAATGAGAACCAAGTGGTTGAGTCAACAATTGAAACCTCTTCTCAAGCACCTTTTCCAACAGGTTTGTCCCGTTCGAAGCCGACTGATGATCTTAAACAGCTTAAGGTCTTAGAGCATTTGAAAGACATTAAGATCAATTTGCCATTAGTTGAAGTAATACAATAGATTCCAGCCTATGCCAAATTTCTGAAGGATCTGTGTGTGAAAAAGAGATGGACCAATTCCATTCTTAAGAAGGTCCATCTTACTGAAAAGGTTAATAACATCTGCACTAGAGGACTGCCTCAAAAGTGCAGTGACCCAGGAGCTTTCACCATTCCTTGTTCAATTAATGACCAATGCATTGAAAGCGCCTTGCTAGACTTAGGGTTTAGTGTTAACCTCATATCTCACACAGTTTACCAAAGGTTAGGTCTTGGAGTATTAACACCGACAAATGTGACCCTTCAACTGGCAAATAGATCTGAGCAGAGACCTCGAGGTATTGTAGAGGATGTCATCGTTAGAGTAGAAGAATTTCTATTCCCAGTGGATTTTATTGTGTTAGATATGGACCTAGGCCCTGATAACAAAAATACCACAACCGTCTTATAGGCAAACCATTCTTAGCAACAGCTAATGCTGTTATTTACTAATATTTGGGAACATGATAATGCAGCTAAGGGTTGCTGATGCAGCCAATAAACTGAACCAAGATGAGAAAGAAGAATGCTTCCATTTAGACACCATTGACTCATGTATCAATGAGTTTGCCCAGTCGATTCTAACTCCTGATGAAGAAATAGCGGAGTTAGAACGACTCTTGTATAAATGCGACATTTCACCTGAAATGGTTGCCCCCGCTTCCATTGTTATTGATCCAGATAAAAACGATCAAGTAAAAACTCATTTCCCTGAAGTCACTGATTGTCCTACAATTGAGTCTCCACCAGCGTTGGAACTCAAAACCTTACCCCAACATCTTAAGTATGCCTACTTAGGACCTAATGAGACCCTACCAGTCATTATTGTCTCGGATTTGACTTCTAAGCATGAAGACAAACTTTTAGAGGTCCTAAGTACGCATAAACATGCGATAGGTTAGACAATTTCTGACCTGAAATGAATTGATCCCTCTGTGAGTATACACAAGATTCATCTCGAAGAAGAAGTCATTCATTCTCGAGAATTCCAAAGGAGACTTAACCCAAAGATAGGTGATGTTGTCCATAAAAAGATCATCAAGTTGCTTGATACGGGTATTATATACCCGATTTCTGACAGTCCATGGGTAAGTCTGGCACAAGTAGTACCGAATAAATCTGGGATTACTGTGGTCCCGAATGAAAAAGAAGGTAATTTCTACACGCACCACAACAGGGTGGCGTGTATGCATTAATTATAGAAAGCTCAACTCCAAAACTAGGAAATATCATTTTCTTTTACCCTTCCTCGACCAAGTCCTAGATAGAGTAGCCGGACAAGGCTACTACTGCTTTATGGATGGGTATTCAGGTTATAACCAAATCCCAGTCTTTTCTGAAGATCAGGAAAAGAGTACATTCATGTGTCTCTATAGGACTTTTGCATTCAGGCATATGCCCTTCGGTCTTTGCACACACCTGCGATGTTTCAAAGATGTGTGATGGCCCTTTTTTCTCGAATATGATCGAAAAGTTCCTAGAAGTCTTCATGGACCACTTCTCAGTGTTTGGAGCTACCTTCGACGAATGCCGCATACACCTTTCACAAGTGCTAGACCAATGCATTGAAATGAATCTGGTTCTAAGTTGGGAAAAAAACCACTTCATGGTTAAACAAGGTATAGTTCTTGGCCATGTGGTCACACAAGATGGAATCCATGTGGACCCAGCCAAAGTCAAGCTAATAGAAAAGCTGCCCGCACCCAAGACGGTGCGTGATATCCGATCATTCCTTCGTCATGCCGATTTCTATCGGCATTTCATCAAGGACTTCAGCCATATAGCTCGACCCCTCTCTAGTCTTCTAGCACACGATGCTTAATTCAACTTTGATGACAAGTGCTCAGAAGCTTTTGAAAAGCTTAAATCTTTGCTATCCTCTGCTCTTATCATCCAACCTCTTGACTACAATCTCTCATTTGAAATAATGTGTGATGCATCTGATTATGCAGTAGGAGCTGTATTAGGAAAATGCAGGGACAAGCTGCCTAATGTGATGTACTATGCTAGCAAAACCTTGGACGATGCATAAATGAACTACTCTACCACTGAAAAAGAATTGCTAGTTGTAGTCTCCTCCCTGGACAAGTTCAGATATTACATTTTAGGATCCAAAGTAATAGTTTATACCGACCACGCTGCTTTGTGGTATTTACTAACAAAAAATGATACAAAGCCTTGTTTAATCCATTGGCTATTACTCCTTCAAGAGTTCAACCTTGAGATCAAGGACAAGAAATGAAGCGAGAACTCTGTTGCCGATCATCTATCACGTTTAGTACGTGATTCTTCTATTGATACTCTGGCTTTCAAAGGTACGTTCTCTGATGAACAACTTTTTGCCATCTCACATAAGATCCCTTGGTATACCCACTATGTCAATTATCTAGCTGCCCAAGAATATCCAACTCACTAGGGTAGAAGAGAAAGGGAACGATTCATGGCACAAGTTAAGTACTTTATCTGGGAAAATCCCTATCTTTTCAAGATTTGTACCGATCAGGTCATTAGTGTCACGCCCCGACCCAACCCCGCAAAAGGCCAAGTCCGGACCCGACACACGGACGGAGTCTCCTTTGTACTGTGGACGTTCCGAAAACCCTACATTCAATATAATATTCGCGAAAACCACAATAACCATTTGAAACAAGTCAACTTTCTTTTAGAAACATACATCTTCTCATTTACCAACTTTGCAAACCAAAATGTCATGCATACTACACAAGTACTCATGCCACTAAGCAATTAAACCATTAGTATGCAATTCTTTACTAGTCACATAAGTATATCTTTACAACTTTACAACCTTTAAACTTTTACAACATAAGACCATAGAGGCCTCAAAATAGAAACTACATACAAGGCTACAAGCCTCAAAATAAAGCGTCAACCAAGCAATATACACATCAAGCATGGCCCGCATAAAAGACTGGCAACCAACCACCAGCTAAGCAAAGAAAGTATTATCAAGGAAACACCTCCACTTGCTCCTCCTCCTCAACTACCTCAATAGGTTCAGCTTCAACTACTCCTGTAAAATATAGTATAGAAAGGAATGAGCAAAAACTATTGCTCAGCGAGGGTAATTGGTCTCAAGGACGGAGGTGAGAGGAGAATGCAATGCAAATAGTCAAGTAAATCAGTCAATTATCATATAGAGATACAAGCAAAGCCAACAATAAATCAAGACAAGCGTTAAGGCTATAATCATTCAATTAAAGGATACAATTCACTTTCCACGAGCAACTCTCAATCACGAATCCGATGACGACGCGCCGGCCCAAGCATCTTATAACTTCAGTTTGGAATACCCCGAAAGTATCCAATCAATTCTACGACCCAAATCTTCCTGGGAGGCAACCCAAGCAAGAAAGGAAATAGGACACGGAGCTAGGGCAACCAACCCTGGCAACCCAAGGCTACCCAGAGAGGCCCATCATACCGCCTCTGACTCTATGAATGCAATACAATATTCAATGCAACAATTGAGCAATAGAGCCACATGTGGGAGAATAACAAAGTAGGTTACTCTCGCACGCAATAGCAACAGTTGGTAAACATTGAAATCATAATCAACTTTAACAAGCATAATAAGCAACGATAAGCATTCTACAGGCATAACACCATGAAAACCAACAAAATCACACAACGACCCCAACTTTCAAAATGCTACTACTTCCAAATGAGCCACGAGTTTTGGAAACCGACTTCACTACTCCTCCTAGGTCATCATAAGGCACTTCTAAAGACCACGAAACCCTACTTTACCCTAGAATTCCCGCAAAGCCCCGATTTTCCCCTTTGCTTGTTTGAACTACAGCTACCCTAACCAAATACCCGACCAACGCCATAACTACACCAAAAGTGCTTCCATGGCCTCCCGAGACAACGCCATCACGCAAAACGAGAAAACACTAAACTCGACCGAAATGACCCCAACATGTACCAAGCCATTTTTCTCCGTTTTTCCATTACACAACCCAAACAAATCATGCATTTAGGCATTCTAACATATCTAGCATCTTTTCACATCAACAGAACGCAAAACGGAGCAACTTTTATGAAATGGGGATTTACTATTCATAATTTACTATTCCATTGTCAATTTAAATTGTAATTTCTATATTCAACAGCATAAAATGCTAAAAAGCTACAAATACATGTTCTACAATTGTCAAGGAACATTCTTCAAGCATCAAAACGGATAAAATAACGATCTACGCATAAATTCTAAAAATTAAAGTTTGTATAACATTTATTCAAATGCGCAAATAAAGATGCATCCCTCACCTTAGACGCTCCTAGACGCTAGGAAAACCACGTTGGAAGCCTCGGAAACAACCCCATGCAAGCTCTCGCAAAGATGTGAAGATTTGGCTTGAAAATCTTTTTTTTTTTTCTCCTTGGACCTCTCGGTTTTGCCTTCTTTTTTTTCAGCTTTTGTGTGTTTTTTTCTTATGTATTATGCTTAAATAAGATGACAACTCAAGGTCAAAGGTCAAGGTCTTGGTCAAACTAATTAAAATTGGTCAAGCTAGGTTATTTTGTAGGCAAATTAAGCTTAAAACAAGTCAACAATTGCAATTGAATTAAAGCTAACTAACAAGAAACATTAAAACTCTAAAAAATACTATTTTTTTACTATTTGCTGAAATCATTTTCTAACTGTCACTCTCGAAATGCAATGCACTTTGCGACGATAAAGGAATAACATTTAAATTTCAAAGAATTTAAGAAAAATATAATTTTCAGAAAAATAAACAGAAAAGATTTCACGTTCCGGGCTCGGGTATTACAATTAGGAGATGTGTACCTGAGGAAGAATTTGACAACATACTCAATTTTTGCCACTCTCAAGCATGCAGTGGACATTTCGAATGAAAAATGACAGTTGCCAAAGTCTTACAATGTGAGTTTTTCTAGCCCACTCTTTTAAAGGATTCCCATAAAATTTACAAAAATTGCCCCCAATGTCAACAAGCTGGCTCTATCTCAAGAAGGGACATGTTGCCCTTTACGCCCATCCTCATCTATGAAATATTCGATTTGTGGGGTATAGACTTCATGGGTCCTTTCCCTCCCCCCTCAGGTTATACTTATATTCTTGTTAGTGTGTATTATGTCTCCAAGTGGGTAGAAGCAGTGGCAACCCGAACCAATGACCATAAAGTTGTAGTCAAGTTCATTAAAGAGAACATCTTTTCTCGATTCGGGGTACCACGTGTACTTATAAGTGACAGAGAACAGCATTTTCGTCACAGGATACTTGAAGCCTTATTAAGAAAATATTCAGTCCACCACAAGATAGCGATGCCTTACCATCCACAAACAAGTGGACAAATGAAAGTGTCGAATAGAGAAATCAAGTCAAAGCTTCAGAAAATGGTTAGGCCCGATCGTAAAGATTGGTCAAGTCATCTATACAATGCATTGTGGGCCTACCGTACTGCTTTAAAAACTCCCATTGGTACCTTCCTGTTGAATTAGAGCATAAAGCCTTTTGGACTATTAAGGCCCTGAACTTTGACTTGCAACAGGCAGGTGAAGGTAGGAAGTTGGAGTTGAGTGAACTAGAAGAGCTTCACTTCGAAGCTTATGAGAATGCCAAACTCTACAAAGAGAGAATGAAAATGATTCATGATAGATCTATTTTAATAAAGACCTTCTTTCCTTCTGATAAAGTTTGGTTGTTTAACTCCAAATTGAAGTTCTTCCTAGGAAAGTTAAGAACAAGGTGGGATGGACCCTATAAGGTGCTTAAAGTATATCCTTCTGGAGCTATCATGATTAAACATCCCATAGATGGGTGTATCCTCATAGTCAATGGGCAGCGATTGAAGTATGCATTCGATCTAAATGCAGTCCCTCATGAAGTTGAATCTGCTGAACTTCTGGACCCTGAATACCTTCCATAAAGGATTCTGCCAAGCTGATGGCAAGTAAACTCAGCACAATCATCTGGCTGAAGACGTTAAACTTAGCGCTACTAAGAGGTAACCTAGTACTCTTTTGTGTTAATATTTGTTTAATTTTTGTCGTTTACATGTACTCTGTGAATCTTTCTCCAGCTTTAAGTAGCTTGGGTTTTAGACCTGAAGAACGTTCATAGAGGTACCAGCGTCATTCTACTAGTGGTCACTGTACATTTTTATGTGCGGTTGGCTTAATTGTGCAAATTTGTCTTATAGTGTGAGCTATTCCACCAACTTAATGTAGTTTGGGTCTATTGGGTATTACTTGATAAGGTAGTTAGGAGTGTGAGCATACACCTGACGTAACGTTTGTAATGTAAAACTCTACTGTGGAACTGGATTTGGCCTTTAGTGTGTCGAAGGAAAACACTAGATGTCGTGAGCACAGAAACCTCTAGATGAGCTAGTCTTTTTAGTAGTATCAACTCTAGAACCCAAAAAAGAGTCTAAATAGTCTGGTTAGTTTATTTATTTGCTTTATGTATTAGTTATTTTCCTTGACCATAATTCTTTTTGATCTCCCCCTTATACTATTTTATATAGATTAATAACTATTTGTTGCTGTGTTGATGATAATCTATAAAATGCTTTGTCTACTAATATTTAATTGCAGAATGATACATTTTTTGGCAAAAGATAGTAGAAAAGCTTTGACATCAACATAGAAAAGCTTCACATCAGGTGATATCTTTCCTCACTACATTTCCCTTTATACTTGATTAACATGAGCTGTAGAGTAAACAAACCATAGGTTTGGGGATGTAGCATTTGTCATTATGATGTTATTTGCATATTACACTTTCACTGTCTTACATTGCTATTTGCTTGAAGACAAACAAAGTTTCGGTGTGGGTTGCATATATTTCATGTAAATAATTTTCAAAATATGCAAAAAATACACCATTTTTGTTCATGAGGAAGAGTATTTTGCTATCTTACTTGTTTAAAGGAAGATGATTTGAGAACCCGTGTTGTTAGCTATGTAATGTGAAAAACTCTAAAGAAACTCTATAAGAAAAACTTTGGGTTACTGTATTTATTAGTAAGCCTAGTTGTTCTTCTTTTCTTCAATTGATAGGTATGTGATTGTAAAAGGACTGAGATAGGATTACTGTTTGTTATGAGAACTTCTTGTGATTGAAACCTGAACCCTTATGCCATGTCCGTACGTTATGTTCTGTTACTCTGTTAGTATGTACATTCTGGAAAAAAAAATAGAAAAAAGAAACCAAAGAAAAAAAAAAGAGAGAAAAAGAAAAAGAGATGTACATACCTTTACTTTTCAAGAAATTTTGATGTAAATATGTTGTAAATCTCTAAAGTACCACTATCCTAGACATTGTAATTTGGGATATGTGCTATAGTGTAAGGTTTCGAGCCTGGATATCTTGGGTGATTAAGGCACGTATGAGTCCATTTAAAACCTAGCAACCTCAGTCATAATGGCGGGGAATTGTTGGCCTTAAAGCTCGCTACATGGGATATTCAGAAAACAAAAGGAACTGAGCACTAAATAAAGATAGTAGTTGAAAGTTGTACTTTTATATTTTCTTGGCAAAAATAATTAAGGGTTAAGGCATGATTAAGAGTTTGATTGCAAATAAAGGTGATAATATCAAAGTCTAATCTGTTTGCATGTCTTGAAAATTGGGAATTGTTGAATTTAATTTACTTAGTTTACTTCTAAATATGTACTTCAGAGCAATCAATAGTCCATTTCCAATAAGAGTATCTGTGTGAGAAAACTATGTAAAGGTTCTTTTATCATGTTTATCATTAACTGATGAATCAGTTATAAATAATATATTACATTTTTCATGTTTCATGTTGGAAAATTCTTGACAAAAAGCATAGGATAGAAAACATTCACCTGTTTTGACTTGTAAAAATTTCTGCAAATTTTACTTTCACATCTATTTTAAAGATAGTTTTGCTTGAGGACAAGCATTGTTTAGGTTTGGGGATGTTGATGTGACTGTATTTGCAGCACTCAAACTTTTGTATTTATATTATATTTGCATCTTAACTTAGGAATAAATTCAACACTTTGATACTTTCGATGCAATGTACGAAAATATTGAAAAGTGAAAAATCATACCCGAAACGATCCAAATTGCAAGTCAAAGAAGTTGAGAACGGGGAAAACACAGGAACCGGTAGAAGAATAAAGTTCATAGAGATAGAATTTGGACGAAACTAGAGCGTAATCAGACTCAGAATGCTGAAAATAGCCCAGAAATGCCTCGGTCAACTCTCAGTCAAAGTCAAAATTAAAGTGCCAAAAAGTCAGCAAAGGGTGCTCGAGCGCGCCCTACTGAGCGCCCTGCACAGTAGCTTCACCACATTCCGGAAGATGCCACGTGTCGCGCATCCACCAGAAGAGCAAAGGCGAGCTCGAGCGCGCTACCCGGATCCTTCCACAATGTTCTAGATGCAACACATGTCAAAAGGCCAGCGGACACCGCAGAGGCATGCTCGAGCAGTGGCAGATTTTGCCTATAAATACCCTCATTCCTGGTCCAAATTTATTATTAATTTTAGTTTTTAATTATTGTTTTAATTAATTATTTAGTTAAGTTAATTAGTTTTAATTAATTAGTTAGTTTAAATTAGTAGGATACGGGGGAAGTCCTACCTAAATAGTTCTTATTCGAAAAATTTTGCCCAAATAGCTACTTTAAGGGGGAAATCCGGCCCAAGTAATCATTATTCGGGGAAGTTCTACCCGAATAGCTTTTAATAGAAAAGCTCTTATTCGGGGGAAATTTAGCCTAAGTAGCTCTTATTTAGGAAAAATTAGTTCTGCCCGAATAACTATTTAGCGTCGGACCTCTGCTCAAATTTTCAGAATAAAAAATACGCGTTCGTCAATGTGGGGGAGTCTTTCTTGACTCTCTTTTATTTGCATAACTCATATTTATTTATGTTTGAGTAGAGTGATATCTAGGGGAGAATTTTGTAAATGACAGTCTTTTAATATACAGTCTTGAATTCAGATTATACGCTTTAAATGCAATATATGACCTACTTTAATTCAGTATTGTCTTTCATACGTAATGCTTCTCAGTAGATGTTATGATTGCTTTACTGTTAATATTAACTTTCATAATATTATGCTTGTAGTTGATATTATGATTGCTTAAACTTTCGTGCCATATATTCGTGTATTATGAAACTATAGGTTGTACCATAGTTTATTCCTGAAAAGTTAATTCCTTAGTTTAGTTTTCCTTGTTGTACTCGGTTAATTGAACTAAAGCAGATTAACTAGGTTAATGCTTGTAGCTTAACCGTTAGCATTTAAATCAGATAATCCTGAATACCGAGCCTAGATTAATTGCCTCATTTACATATTCGACCCTTAAATCATTACTCCTCATATTCTACAATTACTTAGCTTAACGTAGATAATTTAGTTAAATTAGTTTAAAATTACATTTTTGCATGTTACCCAAACTTAATTTGCAAATTGTCACTTAAGCTCTTTAAACATTTTCGCACACTACTTCACTAACTAACGAGCTTCCCTATGGAATTCAACTTTACACTCAGAGCACACTACACTACATGATCCGTGCACTTGCAGGTTATTAAAACTTGGTCATTTTGCACCTATTTATAACACATCATTTAATCGTATCATGTACCATTGGTGCGTTACACGTGTCAAGATACTATTGGTGTGTTGATAAGTCCAATCAATACTGAATTGGCGTGCATGCCATGTCTTTTCGATGCTGCATCATAGGGTACTGACATATCGGTGGATGATTTGACAAGACACTGCCACGTCGCATAATTTATTTACGTTTATTTTAATTATAGTTTATAATTATTAAAGCTATTTATTATCTTATGTGAAAACTTAAGTTCAGTAAAAGTTAATTTATATTTTTTTGGGAAAAATAAATTTTAGTATAAGAGTAATAAAAAGAAAACTAAATAGATATAAATATTCTATTGCAAACGAATTTAAAAAAAAAACAGTCGAGTTTTAAAAACATACATTTTCACCAAAAAAAGAAAAAGTGAAACAAAACAAATACTAATTTATATGTTAATTATTATGATATGAAAAATATTAATTAGAAAGATAAAAAATTAAAGATACTAAAATAAAAGAAAAATTGTAACAAAATAAATACTAATTTATATCTTAATTATTATGGTATGAAAAAAATTTAGTTAGGAAGATAAAACATTAAAGGTACAAAAAAAAAACTAAAACAAACTAAATGCTAATTACTATCCTAATTATTATGATACAAACTTTTAAAAAAAATTAATAAAGAAAATAAAAAATTGAAGAAAAAAAAAGTTAAGAAAAAAAAAAACACAAATAGGATCATCTCCTATTTTAATCCAATGGGGAGGCCCATTGGTTAAGGTTCTGGGTGGCAACCCAATTTCACGCCGGGCCGTCGCCCAGAATCAAATCAGATGTATGCCCGTGCCTCATCTGATTAGAAAATTAAAAAACCAAACCCCCCACCCCTGTATCCTCTACCCTCTCAAACACCCCTACCCGTGTACCCACCCCCAACCCCCTACACGTGAACCACACCATTCTACCCCCTAACCCCTTTACCCGTCAACCCACCCCCAACCAAGGCATTGAGGTTAAATTTTATAAATTGTGCTATATTTACTTATATATTTTGTATATATATTGCAATATTTGTGTACATAATTTGATATATATATGTATGTATATGTTTAGGGTTTCATTTTGTTATTATTTTTCAACTCTTTATCACAATTTAAGCAATCTCTCCATGTATGTATATGTTTAGGGTTTTATTTTGTTATTATTAAACTCTTTAACTTGTTGAGTTGAATTTAAGTTGAAAGTTGGAAAAGTTAATGTTAAGTATAGAAAAGTTTGAAAGTTGATATTACGTTAAATTAAGTTAAGTAGATAGTTGTTAAATTAAATTAAGTTAACATTGTTGTCCTTATTTAATGCAATGTTGAAAAGGCTTTTACACCTCCTCTATAAATAGATGCTCAAGTTGAGTTGTAAGAGGCATCGGAGTATGGTAGCATTTTCAGAGAAATTAGAAAATAAGGGAGAAAAGAAAGAAGAATAAAAGAGTTGAAGAAAATTCTACTGGAAAAAGTTTTTAGAATTATCTTAACTACTCCATAAAATTATAGTACTAGTCAAGAAATATTTATTTATGTACTAGTCAAGACGTAAAATTGTTTTCAACTCTTATTGTAGGCATACTTCAAGTTTTGACAAAATTTGAGAGTGATAATTTCTTATTTCTAATAGTTTTATAATGGAGTTATTTAAATGCAGGGGAAATGATCATATAGTGTTCATTGCTAGTTATGTAGATTTCTAACCTATGCATAAATAACCATATCAAATATACAAGTAGGAGTTTGAGATTACTCTCATAATGCAAAATCCAGTTTGTGAAATTGATAATGGCTCGATTATGAAACCTCCAAGAATATTCACATGAAATCTGTACAAAGATTAACTAGCTAACTTCCACTAGAATCCTAAAGAGAAATCCATACTTTTAATTGAAAAACGATTGTATACTTACAAAATAGTTTGACAATGTTTCCTATATACAACATACAATTGACTTAAGGTAAACTGTGGACTACTCCAATCACATTGGGCTAGATAGTTAAAGTAGTTAGACTTTTAGTCCAATTATTACGTGTTCTATAATTAAAGTAATAATAGGACATTTCTATTGGATAATTTAATTAATTCTCTCTACTAATTAATCTAGCGAATTTGTGTTGTGTGTGACCTTTCGAGTTCATAATTAATTGACAGTGAAACAATACTAATCCAATTAATATCCAATTTGAACTACTTTTAGTTAATTGATTAAATTCCACAAGTCATGAGTGACACCTAGTCATATATTTGACTACCCAATAAATGTTAGTATATATTTATAATAAAAGTGTGATTGGAAATATGTAAGCTGAAGGTTATCTAGACTTGTTTTTTAAGTGTAAGAAATTGTTTCTAATTTTAAATTCATGTTTATGTTCCTATATGCCAGTCATAAGGGCATCAACACGTGAATGGATGTATAATCGATGGATTGATGGATATATCAATGAGGCCTTTGTTGAAGGTGTGAAGGAATTTATAACATTTGCAATTAGTCAACCATATTACATGGGTGGAATGCGAAAAGTTGCGATATCTTACCACTGACATGGTGATACAACATCTTTATAATAAGGGTTTCATGCCTAATTACTATGTATGGCTTGCTCATGGGGAATATATGTCGAACAACATAAGGGTCACTGAACAAAATATTGGTAATAATATTTGTGATGAGTTAGATTATGGGAATAATTATAGGACAATGGTATTCGACGCTGCTAGTATAGATTTGGCAAAGGATTAGAACGTGACTGAAGAAGTACCAAACATGGAAGCACATGAATTTTTTAATTTATTGAATGCCTCTGAAAAACCATTATTTGCGGGTTGTAGGAATCTTACCCAACTGTCTACCATGGCTCGTTATCTGAACATGAAATCTGAGCATAATATGAGCAACAACCTATTTGACCGTGTGGTCTCAGAATTTATAGAATTGATTCCTATAGAAAATAACCTACTTGAGAACTTTTACAAGTTTAAAAAAATGCTCAAGCCCTTGGGGTTAGGATATCAGAAGATAGATTATGTGTAAATAGATGTCTCTTATTTTACAAGGACAAAAGTTCACTTGATATTTGTCCCCAGTATGGCCACCAACGTTTCAAGACATCACAAGGGGATAAAAAAGGTATAAGCTTATATCTTACCAACAATTAAGATATTTTCCTCTAATATCGAGGTTAAAAATATTGTACATGTTGAGGGCTATGACTGAGCACATGTAGTGGCACAAGAAATACCAAAAAAAGGATGGTCATATTGGTCACCCATCTGATGTTGCTGCATGGAAACACTTTGATATCGTATATCCAGATTTTGCCTATGAACCAAGAAATGTTCGGCTTGGTTTGTGTTCAGATGGGTTTACTCCTTACAATTCCAATGCTCAACCTTATTCCTGCTGGTCAGTGATATTAACACCTTACAATCTACCACCATAGATGTGCATGAATGATCCTGTCATGTTCTTGACATTCCTCATCCCCGATCCAAAAAATCCTGGTAAGAAAATAGATGTGTATTTAGAGCCTCTCATTCATGAATTACAAGAATTATGGTTGGAGGGAACACCATGCTATGATGTTTCAACAAAGGCGAATTTCCAATTGAGGGCAACATTGATGTGGACCATAAATGACTTCCTAGCTTATGGTATGTTGTTTGGCTAGAGCACTCATGGAAAGTTGTCGTGTGCATATTTCATGGAAAACTCTAATGTTTTTCGATTGCCAGAGGGGATGAAGTATTCATTCTTTGATTGTCATCGTAAGTTCTTACCAACAAATAGTTCTTTGCGACGTGACATGAAGAATTTTATAAGGGGTAAAAGAGAGACATCTAGGCCTCCACCCATATTAGATGGTGATCAAATTTGGGAAAGTGTGATGAATTGGCCAAAGATCCAAGAAATGACAGTTAACAAGTTGCCTGGGTTTGGGCAGTGGCACAATTGGACAAAGAGAAATATTTTTTGGGACTTACCTTACTAGAATACACATCTCATACGCCACAATTTGGATGTCATGTATATAGAAAAAAATGTTTTCGACAATGTTTTCAACACTGTGATAGTTGTCAAATGAAAGACGAAGGACAATCTAAAAGCGATAAAAGACATGGATGTGTATTGTGACCATCCCGAATTGTGTGGAAAGCACGCGAATATCATTGGTGTTTATACTATCCCCATGCCAAAGAGCCAACTACTTCTTGAATGGGTTGGAGAATTAAAATTTCCCGATGGCTATGCATCAAATTTATCGAGATGTGTGGAGATGAAAGAACTAAAGATGTCACACATGAAGAGCCACGATTGTCATGTTTTCATGGAGAGATTGCTTGTGATTGCATTACGGAAGCTAATGCCTAAACAAGTTTGGGAAACTTTTGCACAGCTAAGTTTGTTCTTTAGCAACATATGTTGCACAAGTCTTCAAAGGTTAGATTTGGAGAGGATGCAAGATGACATTGTCGTGACTCTTTACAACTTGGAAAAGTTGTTACCTCCTGCATTCTTTGATTCAATGGAGCATTTGCCTGTTCATTTGGTCCATGAAGGGATTTGTTGTGGCCCTGTACAATATTGGTGGATGTATCCCTTTGAGAGGTTTTTACAAGGCTTGAAGAAGAGAGTAACGAATAAGGCACGTGTGGAATGATCCATTTGTGAAGCCTACCATACACTCAAAACATCAACTTTTTGTTCTTATTATTTTGAAGAGCATGTGGCCACTAAAAGTAGAAGGCTCGATTGGAATGACCAATATGACGATGTGGACTACCCCGATAGATGGTTGGCTATATTTACTCATTCGGACTGCTCAATCGAGAAATGGAAAAAAGATCACAATAGTGGAACGAGACTTGTATTTGGCACACCGCTATGTATTGATCAATTGTGCAGAGATACAACCTTATGTCAGGTAAGGCTATGCCAACTTAGACATATGTTAAGGTGTTGGGCGTTAACCATACATTTTCAACTAATTAATATTTTTCTATTTGCCAGCATGTTAGTGAAATACATTCGCAACCAATATGGCCCATTGACCCCAGGAGAACTCCAAATGTATATTGACAACTTTTTCCCAAAATGGTTATATGCCTATATAAGTACATGTCTCATTAATTAAATTCATGTTATCCCTTACAGTATGCATACCTAAAACAAGAATGATTTATAACTATAGGTTAAAGACATGAATGATATAAATCATCGTGTACAATGTCTTTCAACGTGGCCTTATAGATTGGTTAGAAGATCGTCAAGATACATGGTGAATGGATACAAGTTTAACACACACGAATATGCTAGATCGAAGGCCACCAATAATAGTGGAGTATACGTGAAAGGGATAAGCAATGGCGCTACTGAGGATATTGGCTACTATGGTATGTTGAATGACATTATTCAACTTGAATATAATAATCCAACTTTACAAAATACAAGGGTTGTTCTCTTTAAGTGCGAGTGGTGTGATACCACAAATGATAGAGGTGTAAGATACAATCGCAAGTCTGGTTTGGTTGAAGTGAATGTGAAGAGAAAGTATCCCAGATATGAACCATTTGTGTTGGCAGCCCAAGCTCAGCAAATGTATTATTGTAGACATCTAAGGGCGAAGGGGCATCGAGCAAATTGGCAGGCAGTAGTTAAAGTACGCCTTAGAAATATCTATGTCATTTCTGAAAATGAAAGAGAAGTGGAATAAAGAACAAGTTTCCAGTCCGATGAGATGAACGTGCTCGTAGCAGAACCAATTGATGAAAATTTGCCAACAATCCGTCGTGATTCGAGTGATAACAATGAAATATTAGAAGATGATCCTAATGACATCTATGGTCAATCTCTCATTGATAAAAATGAGGAAGAAGAATATGAAGATGAGACTGAAGATGAAGAGGAATATAAAGATGATATTGAAGATGACAATGATGATGATGATAATGGTGGTGATGATGATGATAATAGTGATGAAGATGCTGAATATTAGACTTTGATAAAGTCATTAGTTGTTTTATGAACTTATGTTATTTTATTTTATCACAAATGATGTAACATTAAGTTTTTAATAAACATAAATATGCTTGTAAGTTATGAACTTATGTTATATAAAGTGACCTAACCATAATTGTTTTTAATTTCAGATGGCAGGTGGTAACGATCATCAAAGCAAGGGCAAAAAACTTAAGTTGTCAAATTTGTTAGATAGGCGCAGAGATCGTGAGCAAGCGCCCAGCACATCGGCAGGTCTGTAATATATATGTTCTTATAAATATACTCGAACAAATAATACTTGAGTTCCTTGTTTTGTATCATGATTTATAAATTTGTATGGTTTACAGGACCAGGTCAATCTTTACTTGCCCGTGGATACACAGATGGTTAGCCTCCAAGTGTTTGTCCCTCTATAGGTGCACATGGATTACCGGAACATAGCTCCAGCTTATCCTCGATTGGTACGGAGCAGAGGGTAGCAAATACTCCATATCCCCAGTAGGTCATGCCTCGTCGAGTTTCTTACTCATCCAGAGCTCTCGTTGACCATGTAGCTGGCCAAACGACTCCATGTCACGTCCCCTACTTTTTAATTACTATGTTAGCCTCTGATACCATAATGACGACTCAGAAAGGATTACAATTATCCTAAACTAACTTCAAGATCTGGGATCGTGATGCCACGGGCTTAAGAAGATCACTCCTCCTAGGTCCGCCAAGGCACAAGTTACTAGCCCGAGCCCTAGTGTCCATAAAACTATACATTCATGAAGTTAAAATTTACTTCTCAACAACAAAACCCAAGTTACTCGTATAACAATCACATCACCTATAAATAGACTTAAGTTTAATACAATACATTATACAGACTTCATCACTAGAGATTAAGATTACAAACGCCCGAGGCACATCTACAAAATCTAGATTTCCCCAAAATACATCATGGGATTCAGCTATTATATCTAGGTCTCACAAAAGTAAAGTACCAAGTTAAATACAAGCCAAGAACCCACATGTTAAACAATACTTCAAGTAGTTCATGTACATATAACATTTGCTAAAACAACAAGAGAAGTATCACACAAGAGCTTCTTCTTCCCTAGAGATATTCGCTCAGATCTTTGTCACCTGAAATTATTGAAAAGAGGGTGAGCTACACCTAACTCAGCGAGGGATATCGGGAAGGGGGTTTTCACAAGAGTTCATTTAGGAAACCTTTAGAAAAGCCATGCCATTCTCGCAAGAAGAATTAACAAGAAACGGATATCAACATGTTAGTAAACCATCAAGGGAACTATACACATTATAGGTGATACATGATATTGAAAAGAACATATAACCAAACTCTCTAAGGGCAAAGGCTCCTATTGGGAATGGTAACACATAATATTGTAAAGGATACGGTTTTAATTGCAATTGTTGGAGACGGCCGGCCTTGATTCAGTCTTCATTCAGTTTTTCCCAACTCCAAACATTAGGTGATATCTAGATATCCACCAGGGACTATGGTAGTCGAGACTGACTGGTAGCCCAATGCTACCCAGGATAAACGAACTGTACCATACCCTTAATTATGGTTCCAACCACGCACCCGTAGTGGTTAACATTGTAACCATAACATGAATAATAGTATAAAGAGGAGGCAACAAAGTAGGTTGCCCTGACCACATATAGCAAGCAAGCATATCAAGATTTCAATTAGGTCTAATCCATATATAAACATGTATAAGCATGTAGTATTAAGTAATCCACTTTAGCTCGGTGTTCATGATCGGTACTAATTTCATGTATACAAGATATTTACATGTATATACATTTGTAATACCTTCAGTAACTAGCATACTAAACAAGCACGAAATCATCTTTCATGTATAACATTTATGATATTATGCAAGGATTAGCCATCCTCTATTGCCTATATTTTTTAGTCTGCTCAACATCATATAGGAATTGGAAACAATAGAGCACTCAACTTGTGGAAAAAATCCATAATTTAATTCTACTATGTTAAACTAGGGTTTTATACAGTTCTAACGCTTCTGACCGTGCCCCAATCCGACCTCTGTAGCTCCCGGAATCACTAAAACAAGTTCATTACATTTGACATCCGGGCGATACAACCTCTATCCAGTCGACCGGATAGAAGGCACAACACCCGGTAGAGAGCATTGATCTGGGCGATACATGCTTCATCCGGTCGACCGGATGAAGAAGGTAACGACCAGATGGCTTAACGGGAAAATCTGAGATTTTTGCTTAATATTCGATTTGTGTCTAACTTTTTCATATTTTTTTTGCAACACATGAATATACGCCTCTACACCACCTTATTAACACCTCATTTGCAACATTGGAACACAATGATTCATATACAAGCTTTACAACATCAACATCCTCAATAAACACAATACACCTCCAATAAGTTCAAATGTGTAATATACCCTCATGTAATCATCTAATCAAGCTCAATATACAAGTATAACCATAAACCATGCTCAATGTATCTTTGAAAAGTATTTGGGAAAACAACCCTCACCTCAAATGGAGCAACAAATGCAAAATAAAGCTTGTAGATGGTGGAAAATAGTTGGAAAGTGCCTAGAAATAGCTTGAACTTCTTTCTTTCACCTTCTTCTTCTTTCTCTTTTCTTTCTTCTCACTTCCTCTTCAAATCGTGTGTGTGAGTGTGTGTAGTGTGTGCAGAATTTTTGTGTGTGTATATGGTTTAATGTGTGTATATTAGTTGGTAGGATATTTTAGAAGACCCCAAATGACCAATTTGCCCTCATAACTAAATGAAATCTACTAGGTTGCCATTATGTCCATTCTTAACTAATTTGGTTAGCTAGTATAATGTGATATAATTAAATTATTATCTACGTTATCTAAAGCACTCAAAAGCTCATATGTAGGCACAAATGCACGTAAAATGATGCAATTGCACATAAAATCATTCATGTGAAACCTCGAATTTGGCAATATTTATAATTAAGTGTTTTAACCTGTTTATATGTGTTATATGAATTAAAATGTGATAATTAAGTGATTAATACTTCTAATACATGATATGTGACCATTCATAAAATTTTTATCAAAATCGGCATCAGAAATTTGATCGTTAGTTTTTGTAAATAGTATTTTGAACACACGTCCACTAAAATTTTGACACGGGTGTTTTAAACGTTTTAAAAACTAGTCCTCCATTATTAATAGACCCGTATTTGAATAAAAATTATTTCTAAAACTGATTAGGAATTTAAATAGATTTTACGGGCAAAAAAGTACGTTTTTAAGCTAAAATAGTTATTTTTGCTCAAAACGATTCTTGCATTGCCTTTCATTGACCTAGGATATATTAAATACAAATTATATTTCATTTTAAATATTTATAAAATGGCACAATTGAAAAATGCATTTAAAAGACATTTGAAAATAAATAATATAATTTTTCATCATCTTTTGTAAAAATCGAGTTTTTACTCGAATTGGGTGTAAATGTATGCATGTGGAACTCCTTGTCAACTAAAAGTATGCTACTTAAAATAGTCTAGGAGTTAATTGCATGTTGGTGAGCAAAATAGTCAAGAAATAGAATTAAAAGACTAGAAAACAATTAAAAGACTAAAAAATACTAACTTTGACCAATTGTTTTTGCATTGACTTATTATTTAACTTAATATATACTCAAATATCAGCCAAAACACCACAAAAACACATCAAAAACCGTGGCTCCATGAGGGAGAAGAAAGAAAGCATTTATAAGGTTTTTCAAAGCATTTTTCTCATAGATTTTGCATTTCAAAGCCGAATTGAGTCATTCAAAGCTTGATTTCACTTGTTGGGCACCTATTGCACACATTTCAAGCATCACATAACATCAAAGGTGAGAGAAAAATTCTAGATCTCAAAATATCATTTTTATGTTAATTCATATAATTGAATTTTTAGCCATTGAAATGTTAAATTGATATTATATTATTGCTCAGTAGATGCTAAGGATTGATTATATGGGTTTATATAAGGTTTGAACCGTTGTAGCATGAATTTCTATTTTTCGGGTATTAAAATTGAAAATTTTGCTATTTGTTGAATAAATGTTGTTGTGGTTATTGGAGTTGTTTGCTGTTAGTTTCTAAAAGTTTTTTAAATACGAGGTAGTAATGTTGTAATGCCAAAATTTTGATTGTGATGTCGGTGTGAAAGTCTAAAAATTTCAGCCATGGTGCATTAGGGTTTTTGTGCTTGTTTTAGATGACTTTTGATTGGTTTCCGATGGTGTGAATGTATATGCATGTGTGGGTGAGTGATAGAAACTGGTTTGGAGGTTATTGGATTAGTAGAATGTAAGTTATGACTTTTAGAAGTTGGAGTTGTCTTTCTTTGAAATGTTGAAATGTTGAAATGTTGTCTTTAACTGTTTGGGTGGTTGATCTTGGATTGATGTTGATAGAGATCGGGGTTGAATGTTGGGTTAAATGCATGTTCAGTTGGATGACTTACTTTGTCATCTAACTTAATTATTTCATGAATATATAATTGTTGATTGTTAAACGTTAAATTGATGGTTGAAATATGGTTTAATTGTTTATTGATTATTGATTGTTGATACAAATCCGTAAGGAGCACGCTCGGGGTTAATCCAGGGTGTAGCCGAAGCTGACATTACTTTCTTAGTAGCGCGCTCGGGGTTAATCCAGTGTGTTACAATGTTAATTGAATGATGATTATTGAGTACGGGAATCGGGCACTTTCCTTGTTGATCTCTCAGAATATTGAATGATGATTATTGATTACGGGAATCGGGCACTTTCGTTGCTGATCTCTCGGTTTATTTACATTGAGTCTCATTGTTGTGAGCTTTGATAATGTTGTGTCGGCTGCGGGCATAGTTATCATGTCTAATCCCTATCTCGCATGGGCGGAGAAGCCATGATTGTGTCATTGAGTTTGGAGGAGTTGATGAGCATTGAAAATGGTGTGTGGAGCTTCATCAACAAATGTATCGTATCCTTATTGTGTGTTTACTTTTATTGTTGTTGTTGCACTTATAATGTTAATGAAGTTTATTATGTGTTTGCTAATCAAAGGATGATTTTCAAGGAGTATAGTAAATACTGTTAGAGATCTATCGAATCCTCACTGGACTTGTTTTATATAAGCTCACTCTCAATTATTGCATGCATACAGGTGTTACTGATCCAGATTACAGGTACGTGCCTCCAGAAGAGGATAATGTGCCATATGTGGACAAGTCCTATGTGCCAGAGTCGTGTCCTTGATATCTGATATTGTACTCTTTTGTTATCTTGTATATTAAAACTAGTTGGTTTGTATTTACTTAGAAGTTTATGATGTATAAGATGTTGTAAAGATAATGGATTAAATGTTGTTAGTTTAGTAGTCTTGTTTTGGAAAATGATTAGGCTACTAGATTGGTTATAATATTTTTCCAAAAAATGTATGTTATATAGTAAATGTATGATGTTGGAACGGAGACGTATAACTTATGGATACAATGGTAAATGAATGTTTAATGTATATTGTGGTTGTGTTGTTTAATTGTTGAATTGTTTGAGGAGTTGGTTGTATGAGTTGCGAAGAGGTTCGTTTAGAGCCTCGGTGTCCTAATTACTGTCGTTATATTGCCGAAATTTCGTTGCATCCTGACTGATTGTAGGAGGGGTCGAGTTGGGGCGTGACATTTAGTGGTATCAGAGCTTGATTAACTTGTAAGCCAGGGTATCCTCGGAATGTGGGTAGAGGTCTTAACATGAATGTATGTACTAAGTGTAAAGTGAATTACATGTTAATAAGTTTATGTGATTAACTTGTTTATGTGACTAACTTTTTATGTGATCAATATGCCTTATGTGTTTACTGAACCAAACGTGATCATTGTGTTTGTGTGATCAGTATGTCTTATGTGTTAAGTGAATTAAATGTGGTCAATGTCCTTTATGTGAATAACATGACTTACGTGCTAAATGTGTTTTATATGACCAGTGTGTGGTACATGCTCAATTTGCTTATGTGAAGATTGTGTACTTAGTATATTTATGTTACATTATGTGTGTTTAATTTATTTCCTAGGTACGTGCTTTAGATATTAGTAGTAATATGTGAATCTATCTTCTGTAGCTTACATTTTAAATTGTGTTAGATATCTTGCAAATCTGATTAGGTATTACTGAACTCTAACATAGTTACTAGATTCATAGAATGAGCAAATTGAACTAAAAGTGTTATGTGTGTTATGAACAGTTTACTTTATATGTATTAACTGTGTACATGCATTACCTGTAAAATGGTAAGTAATCTCTTCCCCTAAAAGAGTTAGTAGTAGCAGATCTCCCTAAAAGTGGATTAACATAAGAAGGAGCAGTAGATCAATGGTTATGGTGAACAGTAGGTGGTACTCAATGCTCAGAGTTGGTATTTAATGATCAGCCTTTGGCTTTTTCTTCAGTATCTTCATTTGGAATTCTTGCTTGGTGTTTTTATCCAGTATATGACTTTCGGTATCTGGTATTCCATTTGGAATTCTTAATTGGATTCTTTTGGGACAAACGATAATCTTATTCGGCATTCTTCTTCGAGATTTCTATATGAAGATTCTTATTCGGTATACTTCATTGGAATTCTTCTTTGGTATTTTCTGTCGATATTCTTATGTGGAATTCTTATATGGTGTTATCCCGAGTTCTTATTTCGGGATTATTATTCGCTATTCTCCAATGGTGATCTTGTTCGAAGTTCTCAGTTGGTATTCCTGATTGGTGCTCTATTACGAGATCTATGTTTGGCGTTCTTCTTTGGTAATTTATTTCGGATTCTTATTCGGAAGTCCTAATCGGTGTTCTTATTCAGCGTTCCTATTCAAGCTTCTTGTTCGGGGATTCTTATTCGATGATCTTATTCAGTGTTCCTACTTGGTATTCTTAGTTGGTATTTAGAATTTGGTATTCGGTCTTTCATTTAGTATGTTTGAGTCAACCACGTCTGAGTTACTACGAGGATCAAGGCCGAATTGTGCGGATGCAATTGTTTTAAGGTGAGGAGAATGTGAGACCCCAAATTTGGCCATATTTGCAATTACGTGTTTTAACTTGTTTATATGTGTTATATGAATTAAAATGTGTTAATTAAGTGATTAATACTTCTAATACATGATATGTGACCATTCATGAAATTTTCATCAAAATCGGCATCAAAAATTTGATCGTTGGTTTTTGTGAATAGTATTTTGAACACACGTCCACTAAAATTTTGACACGAGTGTTTTAAACGTTTTAAAAACTAGTCCTCCATTATTAATAGACCCGTATTTGAATAAAAATTATTTCTGAAACTGATTAGGAATTTAAATAGATTTTACGGGCAAAAAAGTACGTTCTTAAGCTAAAATAGTGATTTTTGCTCAAAACGATTCTTGCGTTGACTTTCATTGACCTAGTATATATTAAATAAAAATTATATTTCATTTTAAATATTTATAAAATGGCACAATTGAAAAATGCATTTAAAAGACATGTGAAAATAAATAATATAACTTTTCATCTTCTTTTGTAAAAACCAAGTTTTTACCCGAGTTGGGTGTAAATGTATGCATGTGGAACTCCTTGTTAACTAAAAATATGTTACTTAAAATAGTCTACGAGTTAATTGCATATTGGTGAGCAAAATAGTCAAGAAATAGAATTGAAAGACTAGAAAACAATTAAAAGACTAAAAAATATTAACTTTGACCAATTCCTTTTGCTTTGACTTATTATTTAACTTAATATATACTCAAGTATTAGCGAAAACACCATAAAAACACATCAAAAACTGTGGCTCCGTGAGGGAGAAGAAATAAGGCATTTTCAAGGTTTTTCAAAACATTTTTCTCATAGATTTTGCATTTCAAAGCCGAATTGAGTCATTCAAAGCTTGATTTCACTTGTTGGGCACCTATTGCACACATTTCTAGCATCACATAACATCAAAGGTGAGAGAAAAATTCTAGATCTCAAAATGTTATTTTTATGTTAATTCATAGAATCGAATTTTTAGCCGTTGAAATGTTAAATTGATGTTATATTATTGCTCAGTAGATGCTAAGGATTGATTATATGTGTTTATAAATTTTTGAACCATTGTAGCATGAATTTCTATTTTTCGGGTATTAAAATTGAGAATTTTGCTATTTGTTGAATAAATGTTGTTGTGGTTGTTGGAATTGCTTGTTATTAGTTTCTAGAAGTTTGTTAAATACGTGGTAGTAATGTTGTAATTTTGAAATTTTGATTGTGATGTTAGTGTGAAAGTCCAGAAATTTCAGCCATGGTGCATTAGGGTTTTATGGTTATTGGGCTTGTTTTGGATGGCTTTTGATTGGTTTTCGATGATGTGAATGTATATGCATGTTTGGGTGAGTGATAGAAACTGGTTTGGAGGTTATCGGATTAGTAGAATGTAAGTTATGACTTTTAGAAGTTGGAGTTGTCTTTCTTTGAATGTTGAAATGTTGAAATGTTGTCTTTAACTGTTTGGGTGGTTGATCTTGGATTGATGTTGATAGAGATCGGGGTTGAATGTTGGGTTAAATGCACGTTCATTTGGATGGCCTACTTCGTCATCTAACTTAATTATTTCATGAATATATAATTGTTGATTGTTAAATGTTGTTAAATTGATGGTTGAAATATGGTTTAATTGTTTATTGATAATTGATTGTTGATACAAATCCGTAAGGAGCACCCTTAGGGTTAATCCGGGGTGTAGCCGAAGCGGACATTACTTTCTTAGTAGCATGCTCGGGTTAAATCTGGGGTTTTACAATGTTAATTGAATGACAATTATTGAGTACGGGAATCGGGAACTTTCGTTGTTGATCTCTCGGAATATTGAATGATGATTATTGATTACGGGAATCGGGCACTTTCGTTGCTGATCTCTCAGTTTATTTACATTGAGTCTCATTCTTGTGAGCTTTGATAATGTTGTGTCACCTCAGGAGGCATCCTAGGCTGCGGGCACAGTTATCATGGGTAATCCCTATCTCGTATGGGCAGAGAGGCCATGGGGTGTGGGTCTTGGTCAAGGTACCTCAGGATTGTGTTATTGAGTTTGGAGGAGTTGATGAGCATTGAAAATAGTGTGTGGAGCTTCATCAACAAATGTATCGTATCCTTATTGTGTGTTTACTTTTATTGCTGTTGTTGCACTTATAATGTTAATGAAGTTTATTATGTATTTACTGCTCAAAGGATGATTTTCAAGGAGTATAGTAAATACTATTAGAGATCTATCGAATTCTCACTGGGCTTATTTTATATAAGCTCACTCTCAATTATTGTATGCATACAGGTGTTACCGATCCAGATTACGGGTACATGTCTCCATAAGAGGATAATGTGCCATATGTGGACGAGTCCTATGTGCCAGAGTCTTGTCCTTGATATGTGATGTACTCTTTTATTATCTTGTATATTAAAACTAGTTGGTTTGTATTTACTTAGAAGTTTATGATGTATAAGATGTTGTAAAGATAATGGATTAAATGTTGTTAGTTTAGTAGTCTTGTTTTGGAAAATGATTAGGCTACTAGATTGGTTATAATCTATTTTGGAAAAATGTATGTTATATAGTAAATGTATAATGTTGGAACGGAGGCGTATAACTTATGGATGCAATGGTAAAAGAATGTTTAATTTATATTGTGGTTGTGTTGTTTAATTGTTAAATTGTTTGTGGAGTTGGTTGTATGAGTTGCGAAGAGGTTGGTTTAGAGCCTCAGTGTCCTAATTACTGCCGTTATATTGTCGAAATTCCGTTGCGTCCTGACTGATTGTAAGAAGGGTCGAGTTGGGGCGTGACAATTCAAATGCACGTAAATTGATATAAACACGTATTAAGTGATATGATATGCATATGGAGTTTTGTGCGGGGCTTCACACTCTAGACCTTCCACATCACCCTCATGCTACGGATACCCATACCACTTCTTTTTTGAGATTGCGACAGGGTTTTGATGATTTATATGTTGACATGGATGGTACTCCTGCACATGGTGGCATACAATGTCCTCTAATGGTTGAGTCATCGAAAGTTGTAGGAGAGTGGGCAGATGGTGTACCGGATTGGAGAAGATATGGATTCTCATCTATAGATGACTTTGTAGCATGGACTAATGATACACGCAAGCATCTGACAGTCACAGGTGGTGGGTAAGTAGAATTTTGTATTTACATGCATTACTCCTTTAAAAGTTAAGTTTCATCTCATATAACCTAACTGTTTCTTTTATAATTTCTAGATGGGATCCATATAACACCACTAAAGATATTAAGAAATCATTACATGCCGAGTATTTAGAGCCTTGGACGACTTGGGGAGAGATTCATTCCGATATGAAGGATAATTTTTTTGATTACGTTAAGGTTCGAAATACGCAATTAACTTTTTAATTGTACTCAATATTATGTACTTAAGTTATATAAGTTGTACTCCTTATAACATGGTTATATGATTCACAGAGGATGTACAAGTGGTATCCCTACAATGAAGCAGCTGTTCGTGAGAGGTTCAACATATTCGGGCAAACACACGTAATAGATAACTTAAGCAAAGCATGTAGGGAACAAAAGAAGCCATCATGGCTCTCGTAAGATGTTTGGGAATGTATGAAAGTGGTTTGGAGTTCCAAAGCATGGTAGGATAAATCTAAATGGAACTCAGATAACATAAGGAAAAATCCCTCTATGCACCATTTGGGATGTATCCCCGGGCATGAATGGGCAAGGAGGATGGTAAGAATTAAGCTAACTATAGTCCATTAAGTGATAACTCTTTAACAATTTTATCTTGTATATTAGATGTCGAGTTGTTTGTTTTGGTGAATTTATATTATAGGCGGAAGAAAGCGGACGTAAAGTGACTTTTGTTGATGTTTTCAACAAGGCTCATCGCAAAGGTCCTAACGGACCTTACACAGACGCTCGAGCAAAGTAGACAGTGGTAAGTTAGTTTCTTTTAACTTTACAACGTTGAAGATTGTTACATCGATTTATATTGGTGTTTTTTGGATATTAAAGATTTGAGATTGTATATTTGAAGTTAGTTGGTTGAGGTTCAATTTTGTGGAAGCCTTTATATATCCTTTTGTTGTTATGTTCAGAGAATGATGATGGAGTACTTTTTTGTGTTTTTTTGATGTGCGACTCAGTGGTGGTTTGTAGTAATGGGATACTACAAACCAACACAGAATTAAGCTGACTGTATATGTATTTTTAAACAGGTGCTTGTTTTGTTTTTTCTGTGATGGTTTGTCAATTTTTTTGGTGTATTACTCCAAACTTCTCTATATTATTCATGTCTCTACGTGTTCATATATCTGCATTATAGGCTTAGTATGAGGAACTGCTTCAATAGATATCACAGGCAGCCGAGTTCGATTAAGCTCATACGCCTATAGATCGTAGCGCACTGTTCTTAGAGGCTGTTGGTAGACCCCGCAAAGGCTATTTATATAGGGTCGGATCACAGGTTGCAGTGTCGTCTAGTTCACACAGTTACTAGCCTGTCGGAAGCCAGATCATGCAACACGATATCCATGAGGCCGTTGCTCGAGCCACAGTATCTTTGGAAGGCAAGTTGGAATAGCAGAACGAGGCGTACAGCAAACTAGAAGACAATTTGGAACAACAGAACGAGGCATACTGCAAACTCCAACAAGAAACTTCATCGTAGCTATATGATCTCCAAGCACAGCTCGTACTACTTGCTTCAAGGTTGCTTATTCATCTAGCTGCACAACAACAGTCTTCGTCATCTTCATCTTCATCTTCGAGTGATGGTAGAAGTGAATAGAATTTTGGCCTTCTTTAATGTTATGACATTATAAAAATCCATTACACTCGGACTGTATGAATAACCTTTTGGTTTACTTTGAACAATGTTTTTAGATGTTTATTAGCTAATTTTATAAATATGTGATTTATAACTTGTTTTGCAATATTAAATATCTAATTGATAGGTCAAACAACTTATTATAGTAAATTTTATAATGAAAATGTAAAAAAGTATTTTACATTTTTATGAGGGCTCGA
Source organism: Ehretia macrophylla (assembly GCA_037974665.1). Lineage (NCBI taxonomy): Eukaryota > Viridiplantae > Streptophyta > Magnoliopsida > Boraginales > Ehretiaceae > Ehretia > Ehretia macrophylla. The sequence goes on along the minus strand of CM075771.1, from coordinate 59,069,701 downwards.
CAATGGATTAGTGAGGGACAAATATACGAGGGCTTGGCAAGGGACGCTATAAGTGAGGGCTCAGCGAGGGAGGCATTTGCAAGGGCATGGCGAGGGATGCATTCGGCGAGGAAGGTGTTTGCGAGGGCTCAGCGAGGGACGAATTCAACGAGGGCTCGGCAAAGGATGCTATAAAGTAGGGCTCGGCGAGGGAGGTGTTTACAAAGGCACTGCGAGGGGTTGTAACACCCCAATCCCTCACGAGACCGGAGCCCCGATCCAAGTCCTGAAGTCACGGAAGAACGAGGGAAAACGGACAGAGTTTTTCCTGTTTGTAGACCTATCCACAAACCTGCACACAGAAGAAATATCCACAACAAACAATACACAACATTCTTTTCATAAATCTCCAAGTCTATAAGGCCATTCGAGCCTTCAATTATAACAAAGTACATAACATAAGCATGCGTTCTCGATTAACTATTGAAATTCTACAACATAAGACCGCTTATCTTACCACTCTAATCTTATCTACTTAACATTCTTATATTTTAAGTCCTTCAACCATTCACCCTTCCAACCAAACAAGCAAGTAACCTAACTAAACAATAAAGTTAAGCTTCGAAGTTATTACAGACCATCTATCGCTATCTAGTTATACAAGACTTTACATTCATATTACAATCCTTCAAAGCAACACAAAACATACAAAACCAAAGGTCTCAAAATGGATTACAAGCTAAGCTTTACAATCACTTTACATAATTCACATCTAATACAAATACAACTAATTAGAGCAATCACCTACTCAAGATTGCTCCCGAGTCTTTGCTTTCTCAAGCTCTGAAGACTCCGAACCTGAAATGGTTAGAAAGAATGAGTGAGCAACACAGTTGCCCAGTGAGGGAGAGGAAACAAATATCTGGAAAGTTTTGAAAACCTTTCGTGCAATGCATCAACGAATAATTAAGTAAATTAACAATGCAAACTAGCATATTAAACAAACAAACAAGCTAAACAATACACGTCAAGGTAAGTTAAACAATCAAGAGTATACTATCAAAGGTAACTCTCAAAGGAACAAGGGCCCAAGCGAGAGTTATTCAAAAGGATACAATGTTGACGACGAACACGAACCATGAACCACGATTCACGAACCACGAACAGAAACCCGATATAATAATGATAACAATAACTATAAGCTAGTATAACCCCAATCACTCCAATGGGTGGTAGCCAAAGTATACCGGTAAGCCCGATGTCATTCAGCTTTCCCGACACTACCATGCCCAAATGGTTGCGCAACCATGATACGATTCGATACGATAACAAACGTTAAGAGTTTTCACTCGATGATATCTATAATTTCCAAGGAAAACCGATTTGATAGCCGTTCAAGATAACATTTACGAGACAGCTTATAAGCAATATAATAATATACACAAAGGACAAATATATTTATTCACTCAATTTATAACAAAGTACACATAAATATAAGCAATTACATTAAACCATACAATTTATAAGCAATAAGCAAACTAAGATGCACGAGAGAATAAAAACTCCTTCACCTTGGAATCCACTCTCAAACACCTTGGATTGGATCAATGAATCAAACCCTAGCATGTATTAGAACACATACTTATCACAAGTAATCTCATAGTTGTCATTCAAAGCCAATGCAATAAAGTTCACATTATATAACAATTTAGCAATATAATAAGAAACAAGCATACTTTAACCAAGTAGTCACACAACTCACTTCATGACATTTCACCAAACAAGTAAGCACATTACACAAATACATTAGTTCAATTAGAAGTCCATTTCCAACAATCATAACCTTTGTTTATAACTAGTCCCCTTATTTCATTAATTCAATTCAATGTACATATGAAATACAAGACTCCTAATCCATGAAAAAATTATTCTATACTTCCAAGTACACTTTATGACCACTTCTAGAACCAGAAAAACCCACATCTAACCCCCTCTACTACAAAAGTCCCGTAAGCCCCGTGGTTACTTTGAACTACAACTACCAAAACTGTTGATTAATTCGATGCCATAAAGGTGTTTTAGACTCTATCCTACATATATAAAACTAATTAGCACCTTTAATCTCACCTCGGATCACTACAACAATAGGCCACTATTTTATACGCAATTAAGTCCTCAAAACTCAACGTTATTGGAATTCAATAATTTTTATTGTACAACCATTTTAGTATCCCTAGAGTCCAAATAAATTATTAAATCAAGCATCGGATCCTAATTCAATGGTCTTGAGTGAATAGTTCCCTTAAACCTACTTTGAATTAACTCCTTGTAACTCTAGCAATTCCTAGCCATTAGAGGCTTTAATCTAGGTTTAACAACTCCTAAATCATGCTTAGATGTCAACTAATTAATCTAGAACACAAGGGATTCAAAGTCTTCTTTAAATGTAAGATTGATCTATATAGCCATTAACAATGCTATCTACTCTCAAAAGCATGTTCGACAAGCATAATAAGGAGCATATTAAGAATAGATAATTCAATACACCATAAATCAAAAATTTCAAAGTAAACCCTAACTAACAAATGCACATAAATGAATTCTCCCTCACCAAATAAGCTCTTAGATGAAAGGAGTAAGCCTAGGAGAACTGGAATCCACTTGGAATGTGCTTGGTTGATCCCAAACTTGAGGTTGAATGATGAAATTTCTCCTATTTGGCTTGCAAGGAGCTCACGGCAATGGGGGGAGACAAGGGGGGTACTTCTGCATTTGTTTTGATGACTAATGAGTTGTGTTTGTGTAGTAGACCAAGTATATATTAAGTGGTGTTAGTTTAGCTAGCTTATTTTAGGTGCAAGACAAGTTATTTCAAGTCCAAAATGCATTTAAACTCTAACTAGCTACAAATAGTGTTATCTCTGTGACACTATTATGTCAGGACACAAATCTTTTTTTTTTCTCACGTTAGACAAGCAATGCACGAAACGATGATGATCGTAGACTATACTAATGGCACGTACCTTGGGAAAATTAACAAATTTAGAAAAAGAAACATAAAATTTTCTTATGAATAATAATTATTTCTAAGTAAACATTTAAATAAATAAATGCACAAAATGTATGCATTCTCTAGGGCTCGGGCGTCACAAGAATGCATTCGACGAGGGCTCGACGAGAGACATAGTTCTCATGGGCTTGTTGCCCTCGCACAGTCCTCACCAAAATGGTCCCTCGCCGACCCTTCACCAAATGGCGTGGGGTCGGCAAGGGACCCCATTTCAGTGGCGGAGCCTTCAGCGAGGGACGGTTCCTCTCACCGGGCCCTTGTCGAGACCCTTTCGGCGAGGGCTAGGCGAGGGGAATTGTCCCTTGTCGTAAAGCATTTTTCTTGTAGTGATAGAGCAACATGAACTAGCTATCATTCCAAATCATCGATTCATGATTCATCCCATAAGAAACCCCAAAGATGTCCTTTTGTTTATTCTTATTTTATTGTTATTAGTCAACTTTAATTTGATATTTAGTTACTTATTTCAATTCGCAATTCAATCTTTACATTGTTATTTCCCTTCCAATTCTCATACACACTACTACTGATTCCTTTGAGGGAGACTTTCGAGTGGTCACTTGCATAGTCAGAGAACTTTTAGAGTATCGTTTTTGCATGATCTTTTCATTAATCTTGACCGTAAAATGACACGATCATACCTTTCTCAGATCTTGGTGACCTTTGGTTTCACTTTGTGTTGTTGGCCTCTATTTCCTTTTTGTGGTTCTATTTTTTTTGGGCTTCACAAATGGTTTGGTGGCCAACAGTTTTATGGTCTGTTTTCTACTCGGTCTATGGATTCGAGCTGGATGCAAGGTTCAATGTGCAATTGATTTGATGGCCAATCGTTCTAAACGCCAGTTTTTAGTTTAGGGTTTCTCTCCCTTGGTCTTGGGTCTAGGCTTGTGGGATTTTGTTGTTGTGTAATTTTATGCCTGGGCTTTACCCGTTTAGTGTTGTTTGTAGTATGGGCTTGTCCCATATTTGTATTTCTCTTTATTTGGGCCAATGTGTTTATTTTTGGGCCCCTTTGTGCGGTGACTTCAGTTAATATTTAATCTATTTTCAACAAAAAAATAAAAAAGAAAATCAACATCATATTTCATCTTCTTGTCTTCACTTATTGTAAGGTCTGATATGCCATAACGTTTTTCAAACATTCACTTCATTTAGTCTTTTACTTTTCAGTGAAATGATTCTATCTCATTAGTTTACATATAGTTCCGTAAGCTATACATAGGCTGCTAAGCGTATCATGCTTATGAGTCAATCATCAACTAATAGTCTAAGAATACTGCCAAAACACATTATTTACATACAACATCCTACTAATCCTAGAAAGGCTGCAGCATTTCTGTAATGCCGTCCAACTTCTATTCCTTTTGCTGTCCTTTTTTTTTTTTTTTTAATAAAAAGGATGCATGTACAATTACAAATTAAAGATATAATCTATAAAAATTGATCTTTTAATATTTCATATTTATAACAAAGAGCATACCATTAGACCAAACGTCGGTTGGTGTTGTCCTCCTTTTTTGTTTCTTCTAGCTAGTTTGTTTCTTTAGTTAGTTGTGTATAGGAGGTTTTCTTGTTGCAGGAGAATAATCCATCCCAGCAATGTCTAAAATATCAGGATTGCGCTGGGGAGTGGCCACTCCGTTTTCAGTTACTGGTGATGAGTTAACGGAAAAATTCACTTCTTTCCTTCCTAGTGTTTCACTACTGGGCTCGCCCTCCAATTTGGGGTCAGCTTTATTTCCTTCATTTTTGTTATTCTGTACATGAACAATAAACTCATGTAAGATAAACATGAAGAGAGGAGCTTAATTATCTGATCATTTTCAAGCTAATCATTTATCTGAAACACCAACCTTTGATGTGGTGGTTATGCTAGAAGAGGTTTTTGTCAGAAGTTTTCTACTTCTACCTGCAAACAATAGAACAAAGCCACTTAAATAATATGAGAGGACTCTTTTCTCTATGGCTACATCTTGCAATGTATCATCTTAGTGGACAAAACCATCTCCATTCCATACAAGGAGGGGGAGAAAATAGAAGTAGAAATTGAAACAATATTTCTATAATTGTTTAAGAAAATGAATCGGTTAGAACGTCAAAGAGACTACAAAAATTTTCAGCGGAAAACACATGGACGGGGGTTTTATGTCTTTTCAAAACCCAACTGCTTCAGTATATTCCCTACGAAAACTGTCATCTGTCAAAAGCTTACAAATTTCTCCTCTCCTAAATCCGGCCTTAAGCTTTATGAAGTAAAAAAGTGAGTCCCACATCCTTTGTGAGAAGTGTCAAAGTGTCGAATTCCAGACATAAGCACTTTCCTCCGATTCCTATAAGCCGTAGAGAGCTTTAATGGTGCCTAGGCTTGTGATGCCTAGGACCATAGTAATCTTCGTGGATTCTTGGTAGCCAATGGTTGGACTTGGTGACCTTAGAAAGTGATCTTCTCTTCATGTTACCTGAACAAAGCTCGTTTTGGCAATCTGGGAAGTCTTTAGCATCAGCGTTTCGTCTTCTAATCACAGCGCCTTCATTCTGTACGTTAAAGAAGAAAACTCTCATTATTAGGCTGTAAGAATTCATGTCAACATTCACTCATTGATAAATAAGGGAAGAAAAGTAGAAAACAATTCATGAAAGTTATATATAATTACGTGGAATTTGTCGTCTGCATCTGACAAAGATGCTATCTTCAAACGTATAGCTTCACAAACGTAAAGAAAAAAATGAACATCATTACAATTATAAAGCTGAAATGAAATGAATATATCTATTGTACTTGTTGACATACCTTGAGCCTCATGGACTAGAGTTGATACAAGTAAAAGAGAGAGCAACAGAAATGGTCTCATTTTGGAAAAAGAAGAAAAAGGGTTGTATAGAAGAGATTGGAGGGACACAGATTTTGAACTTGTTTTACAGAATTTGAATCTTCTATATGGTTCCTTTCCTCTTGAAGAACTTACCCAAGCATTAAAGCCGTGATATGCTCAGCAATACAAGTGATCCTGCTTATATACAGACATGGATAAGGCCCCACCTGAGCCTTCAACATGGCATCATACTGATGATTTTTCCCTTTTAAATAATTTATTTTGTTTCATACATGTATTTTAATAGTGTTGTTAGAAAAGTGAGATTATAATAAAGCTTTGGAGGTTTTGGAGACTTGACAAAGGTTATTGGAACTTAAAGTTATTGTTGTGGGGGGACAGAGGTGTCCTAACGAAAGGGTTGCTGCATTTTCTTGAAGTTGAGAGAACTGAGAACCCCAACGAGACAAGAAGTTGGAAATGAAAGGAAAGTATTAGATGGTGCTCCCTCTTTTTGTATATTTCCTTGGTTGACCCATTCTACTAGGGTAGTGTCTCCTTTGCTAGCTGTCCAAAATCCAAGCATCGGTCTCTTTGATGACCGTAACGTATATACCTTTTCTCTTTATGTTGGAAACTCTACTTGGAAGTATATTTGGATTCAATAAAACGTATTAAATTTTAAAATACATAATTTTGTTCGAAGATGTATGGTTTAGATAAGCCAATTTTTGTGTTTATTGAAATTGACTTCCTGACTGATTCAAACTCAATACCTGAGGAAATGCTCATTTCATACATAATTCCTACAAACAAAGGCCACAAGGCTACACAATTTCAACAAAAATGCTTATCTGTTGGAAAAATTATTGTATCTAACAAACGGTAATATACTCCTAAAATAATAAATGGGTCTTAATTTGTAGAGTCCATATATTTGTAAGAGGAGTCAAATGACGAAAGGCTACATGCAAGAACTTCCTTATCTTTTGTCATGTATTCATATACTATCATAACAGTATTTCCATAAGGATCAATTGTCTGCACGATGTGCCAAGAGCCATCATTGAATTTAGGATTTACTTTTCATGGGAATTAAAATCACATAATTTAATACTTATATATAAATAATATTTTAAAGTAAATACTTAACTCATTTTTAACCTAAAAATATTTGAAACATACACATATTTTAAAATAAATTTTGAATTGAACGCAGACTATAATCCTCACAATATAAGAGTGAGTGGCTCCGCATGATAGTCCTATCACGTAAAGTTCCGTTGACTAGTCTGTTACCGACCTAGACGATTAACCAAAACATATGGCAGCAAAGGTTTTACATGTACAATGATTAGAACCTGTCAATTGGACAGCGTCACGCATTGGGGAAAATTAGTTTTCGCTACCAATGTGGATTGAACAACAAGCAAAACACACATAGATGAAAGTGTAAAAAAAAATTTGCGCAGAAACTTTTTCTTTTGTTCATTCGTATGAGTAATTTCGAATATCAGGGTCCTCATTTAGAAAATGTTAACACATTTGCATGACCTGAGTAGGTCAAAGGACTACAATATTTTAACAAAGAGGTAAATTGAATTATCACTGGGCATTTGTTCAAGTGGTAAAAGAACCTTTCATATTCAATTCTTATTTAGTTCTACCAACGTTTTGGATAAACCAACAAAAACTTCGCATGGGTAAAGTGAGGAAACCTTCCTCTCATAAATTAGTAGTGCAACTATGTAATTACCCCTTCCTACCTCGAACAATCTTAGACATATTAACGAAAGCATAATCAATAGAAAGAGTAAAATGCACCATACCCCTTGTGTTTTCATAATGTTAGATTATAAACCCTATGTTTTAAAAAGTTGGGCTTTAAACTTTATGTTATGAAAAATATTGTATATGATCCCCATCATCTATTTTTCTGTCTTTTAATGTGGAGTGTAATACACGCGCCTATAATTCTTATACATACTTATCAGAAGTGTTTGCAATTTGGACATAATAAAAGACCGTGCAAGAATCAGTTCTATCCTAATTCCTCCTTGTTTAAGGTATTTCTCAATCATATTATAAAATGAAGAATGTTGTAAATACCTTCCTTTAATATTCAAAAAGTAGCAAATACCCACTGGCAGAGCTACACTAGCCCGAGGGTAGGCTTGTGCCTACATTGAAAACCCCCTCACCAATGAGGGGTATTTTAGTAATGTGAGAGGCATTTTAGTAAATTTACATTATTAAAAAAAACACCACAGTTGCACTTCCCCATTTTACCCTCTTTAAGTCTGAATTCATAATTTGAAGTTGCCAAACAAATCGGACAAAAAAAAAGCTGCCAAAGAAGAAAATAAATACCAATTCTTCAAGATTTTGTATTATGCCCTAATTAGCTAAAATAATTTTAACATGAGCTAATTAACTTTTAGTTGTATAATAATAGATATAATAATTATATACATATAGTTGTATATATTTTTTTGCTAAGCATATAGTTGTATGTGTGTGTGTATATATATATAGTGTGTTTGTGAATTTTCATTATTCCCTAATTGGTTGAAAAAAGTTTAATTATGCTAATTAATCTTTATGGTTACTATGATATGCATAAATTATGTATAGCTTTATGTATATAGGAGTATCTTGAAACTTTAGTTATCGGTGTATCACTGTCATAGGAGGAGCCACGCATCAGGTGCCTACATTGACCATCGGTGTCTGACTCCGTTCCTGCAAATACCCCATTATGATATTAAAAATGTTGCAAATACCCCATCTAATAAATATCATACTTGCATCATAGGCGTGTGTATTACACATCACGTTAAAACTAATAGAAAAATGGACGACTGGATGTAGAGGTGGCATTTGGACCGGGCCGACACAGACTCAGTTCAGCCCAACACACTAAAATTCGGGCCCAGCCCAGCTCATTTGAAAATGGGTTCGACTCAGCCCAGCCCACCATATATAGGTAGGCCGAGTTGGGTCATATATTTTTTGACTCAGCACATTTGTGCCTAAGCCCATTTGTGTCCAAACCCAGCCCAGCTCAGCCCACAAGCTCAGCCCAGCCCATCTCGAACCCAACACAGGCCCAGCTCAGTCCATAAGCTCAGCCCAACCCAGCTCAAACCTAGCATAGACCCAGATTGAGCTCAACTCAAGCACAATTCAAGCCCAGATAAAGTCTATCATGAATCCAACTCAGGCCTAGCACAATATAAGCACAATTGGAGCCTATTTATTACACAAATTGAATATTATGCATTATGACTAATAACTTTTTTTTAGATAAGTTAAAAAATATATAATAATAACAAATAGAAAATTTATTTTTTAAGATGATACAAAATAACTTGTTATCAAATCTTTTCTATGATATTGTAAATTACAACTTGCAACTTTAATTCAAAAAATATATGTATTTAAAGTCAGTATTAAAAAAAAACAACAAAGTCTACACTTTTTTCACTTTTTAGGAGCTTAGCTAGATTTAAAAAATATATACACACATATATATATCTATAGTATGCATACATATACATATGTATGTATGCATACATATACATACTGACATTATGCATAATAGCTCATTATGCAGATTGCTGAGTGTTGACTAACAAAAAAACAAAAAACAAAAAGCAACAAACATGTTGCCAGCAGCCAACAGAATGTTTAGTCATTTAATAAACAAAGTAGCCGTTGGCAACGGATATGTTGCCAACGTTGCCAACGGCTACTTGGCCTTTTAAAAAAAAAAAAAATGAATCCTTTAAATTTTTTTATTTACATTTTAGTCCTTTAATAATTTCTATAAATACCCTAATTATTTTTCATTCTTCTCACACCAAATCAATCTTCTTTCTCTCAATTGTTCAAAGCTTCAAGCCTAATTCAACATTCAAGTGGTCAATTTATTTTCAAGAAGAGGAGTTTCACTTTTCTTCAATTGAATTTTATTGAGGTATTCTTTTAATTATAATAGTAGTTTTTTTGTAATATTTATTTTGATTATGGATCCTTATTCTCAAAGTAGCATTCCACGTCTTGAATTGAAAAATATAAATATTGCACAATCATAATCATTATCACAATCATTTATTAACTCTAATTCGCCTACTATCCCCAACACTAATCCTAAAGGTGGTAGAGGTACAAGTTCAGATGTTTGGAAATATTGTACTCAAGATAAGGAAAAACAAATTGCTACTTGTAATATTTGTAAAAAAGTATTTTCTTTTTTAAAATTTTTTTGGAACAGGTACTTCAAAAAGGCATTTAGAGTGTATCCATCCCGATTTATTTAATGATGGAATTCAAACTCAATTAGATATTTCTTCATCCAGTTGTATGACTACTTTTTGTTTTTCACATGAAGTAAATAAGAGAGAATTAGCAAAATTTGTTCTTATATCTGAAAAACCATTTAATTTTGGTGAAGATCATGCTTTTGAAGCTTATATAAAGATAAGCTTTACAACCTACTTTTGTAAAAATTTCAAGAAATACTTTGAAAAATTAAATTTTTTCAATTGTTAATGAAGGAAAATAATTTTTGCAAGCAACATTTTTCTCTCTTTCAACTAAAATTTGTTTGACATGTGATTGTTGTAGTAGAATTGATCTTCCTTTTATGTGTATAACTGCTCATTGGATTGACCCTAATTGAAATTTACAAAAAAATAATACTTTTTTTTATGTGTCTTCCCATATCCACATAATTATACCAACATTTATACTTCTATGTTAACAGTTTTAGATGAATACAATATTTCTGATAAAATACTTTCTATCTCTTTTGACAATGCTACTAACAATACTTCTTCTATACATTTACTTCAAAATTTATGTAAACCGATTTTAAGTGGAAATTTTTTTTCATATTCATTGTTGTTGTCATATTTTGAATTTATGTGTTCAAGGTGGTCTAGATAATCTTCGCCCTCAAATTCAAAAAATTAGAAGTGAGGTATGATTTTTTAGATCTAATCCATCAAAAAATCAAAAATTTCATGATTTATGTCAACAATACAAACTAAAATCAAAGAATATCCAAGGTCACAAATTAATGAATTATATTTTTATTTGGCAACGATGTATCCATCTGATGACTTTGATCTTGATTTCGATGTATTGGTCTGGTGAAAAGCACAGTCTAGTCAATATCATGTACTTTCTATCATGGCCCGTGATCTACTAACAATTCCGGTGTCTACTGTAGCATCCGAAAGTACTTTTAGTCTTGGTTGGAGGATATTGAGTGAGTTGAGAAGTAGCTTGGCACCGAACTTACTACAAACACTGGTATGCGATAAAGATTGAATTTCTGCAGAAAGCAGGACGCAACATCTTATTGAACTTGATATTGACATTCAACAAAAAAGATAAGTTTTAATAGAAAATTCAACTAATGCTCCAATCAAATGATCGATGTTGACAGATAAATATGGAAGATCGAAGTTATTGAAGATTTAATTTTTTTTAGAAGAATAATTTTTTTTATGTGTATTTTATGTTTTTAAATTAATTGTAAGTTGCGATTATCAAGTTAGTGAATAAAAATTTGAGGTATTATTTAAATTTTTTTCAACTCTATATAATTTATGTTGTAACTATTTAATTAAGTGAATAAAATTTGAAGTATTATTCGAAAATTTATTTTATTTTTCTCTTTTTATTTAATAATATACATTCATTTTGAATAAGATAAGTTATATATTGATTAATTTATACTCAAATAAATTTGCATTAACCCAATTTTTATTAATTCATTTTTTTATCTTTTTAAATTTTAAAAAATTAATAAAAAAATATATATAAAAAAATACAACTTATCAAAAATATTAAATAACTTAAAAAAATAATAATAACATAAAAAAAAAACATCACGTCCCACTCAAAGTGGGACGTGATGTCAAAATGTACGTCCCTCTGTTGTTACAACAGAGGGACGTGCATTTTAAAAAAAAAAGTGTATGACACATAGGTACTTTGACAAAAAGTACATCTGTTTTACAGAATTACAGGGACACGTTATATATAATATGTCCCTTATATTATATATCGTAAAGTTTATTTTTATTTTATTTTATTTTTTATAATTATAATTTGTACATATAGTTTTTCTTATAAATAAGTATTGTATTTTACTTTATTTTATTACAAAATTATTTATTTTATTACCTATTGTCTCTTTATTTTACCACAAGAGAATACACAGTATTTATGACTATCAATATTTGGAATCATTCTGCTAACTTTGAAGAACATGTGTATGTAATTTACAACTATTGTGAACGTAAATATGTATTTCGTCGTCAATTTGGAACTAAAACGCTTGTAAAATATTTTGTATCTCAACACTCAAATGTTCCAAACTATTTCAATCATCAACCACCGCCGCCGCCACCACCACCAACAGGCCCAGCACCGGCACAAGGAGCATAATAAAATAGATAACTTCTCCACCAACTTTCGTCAAGCATTTATGTAATATATTTTTTTTTATGTTTATTAGTAACATATCCGTGTCTCGTAAACTTATGATTTGTTAAGTAATATTTTAATATTTTATCATTTATATTAATATTTTCAATCAACTTATGTTTTGTTAATCGTTAAATTAAATTTTTCATAAAAAAAGTTAAGCTTAAGCTTTTTTCGTTATTAATCTAACTATCAAAATTCAGAAAATAATAATTACCAAACAATAAATAAAAAATGGGCTGGCCCAGCCCAACTTGTGACTCGTAGTAGCGGGCTTGTGGGCCGAATTGGGTCCTATATTTCAAGAATTGAGCCCAACCCAGCTCAGTTCACTAAACATATGTGCCGAGTCGGGCTCATTTTTCTTAACCCATGACTAGGCCGGGCCGTGTCGGGCTAGCCCATTTGCCAGCTCTAGCTGGAGGTCATATGTAACGTTTTTCATAATACAGGGTTTATAATGCAACTTTTTAAAAATAAGGTTTATGATGCAACTTTATAAAAACACAAAAAGGTATGGTGCATTTTAATCCATTATTAGAAATGCTTTCCTATCTTATAGAGTTCCATTTTATTTTTATTATTAGCATAAACCAATATTTTTTGGTTTTGTAATTGATATACGAGGTACAAGATAATATAATGTTTTTCTTAATTTTATCTTGAAATACCCAAGCATCATTTCTTTTTAAAAAGGTAAAATATTTGTACTTTGTATAAAGGTTTTTTGAGAATATATTAAACACACCATTTTTGTTAGACAATTAAATTGATTGGGATTTAATTGGCTATATTTTAGCAAAACTTTTATTATTTCCATTCTTGTATTTTTACCTTTTATATTGTGCAGGAAAAATCTTATGGTAATTTACTATATGAGAAGAAGCTTTGTGTTGATTAAGGAATGACATTTATTGCATATTCACAAGGAAATGAAGAATAGAGTTTGTGAGAGAAGGTTTTTCTTGCAGCTCAAGACGTGTTGATATTCACAAGTAGAGGTTGTAACAAAAAAGAGAGGCAGATAGAGTGCAACGAGAGAAAAAATACAAGAGATTTTTCTGTCCAATGTTCCAAGTGGTGTTGCAACACAACCTATGTTTCAATCTTTGATTGTATTAAGTGTTGCAACTTTGTTTGTTTTAATAGTGAGTCTTGAGCGAATTATATGAGTCTTTGAGTGATTAGATTATTGTCTTATTTATTTATTCTTCAGGAGAAGAAGGCGTTGTTCTCGGGAGAGAACGTCCCAAGTCGAAGGAGCTCGCCAAATCGAAGTTCATTGAAGAGTTCATCATCAAGGCATCAAAGGTTAAGAGGGAGTTTTTACTTGTGTAAGTCTGTTGATACTGTAACTTATTATATTGCTTAATAAACAGGTTTGTTGGACCAAGGGAGGTCCCATGGATGTAGACCGCACGGTTGAACCACATTAAATCTTGGTGTCTTTGTTTCTTTTACAAGCCTTATCTTTCCACTGCTGTTTACTGTTGCTACTTATGTTGGAACATTAAGTGGAATAAACTAAGCAATTAGAGAAACAGATTGTTAATGGTCTGTGATAGAACTGATATTTCAATTAATGTTGCAACATCACCTGTAACAGAATTGTAACAGAATTAGTTTACACCAAGTTATTACATCTGTTTTTTAGTTTTCATCGCAGAGCTTCATCAATTAAGCAAATTAGTCATCTTGCTGAGAAATTAATCCATACTTATACTGCACAACTTCTAACAATTTTAACAAGCATTTGGATTAATTATAGTTTTACTTTGTCCTATTTTTATCTATTTGTATTGAAAACAGTAGATAAAAATAGCAACCTTCTCTCTAACAAGTCAACCTTTTAGATAAGAAGGTCATTTATTATGATACTGGAGCCTACCAAGATTTTATGAGCACAAGTCTCGTTGTCATCTATTTAAAAACATTAAAATTGTTCACGTACAAGACTCAACAATGAACCTGACATGTACGTACTTGTTGAAAATAATAAATAAATATAACAAATTTCTTTCTAACAACTTAAATTCAATTTAGATGAAGTGGTGAGTTAATTAATAATGTTTCGTATAGATGTCGTTTTATCTTATTCAGCCCTATTTTTGTGTTTCTTTTTGTAAGCTTAGAACAACATAGAAAGAAATGGTAGCCATAAGAATTTTATCTCATTTATATTTATTTCTCTTTTAGACACAATATACAGGTGCAAATGAGGTTGTCTTTGGACCATACGTAACTTTTATCTCGTTTTAATTTGTTTGTGATTCATAAAAATCTGAGTATGCAGTACTGCTGATAGTGAGCATTGTTGCTAGTTTCGACATAATCAATATTCTATTGTACTACAACTGGAAGAGTAGTGATTTACATAGTAAAATGAAACAAAACTTAATTGAACTTTGAATGCCAAACACTAAACAATTGGAGATTGAACCTTGACTCATTCAATTCTTAGAAATAATGAGTGGAATATAGAAATTAATAAGTGGTTCGATATATTAACTATAAGTTATGGCTAAGCTTTTTTTTTTTATGACAATATATTTACCTCTTTAGTCTATGATTTAACCATACTTCTCTTATAGACTTGTACATATATAATTCAATAGTGAGTAGACATTTATATTATCATGTACTAAATACTTTAAAGATATTTACTAAGAAGTTGTTCGATTGCAAAAACACTAAGGAGCTTGAGCTCAGATTTCTTTAAATAATCAAATAGGCCAAGCTTTAGATCAAAGTTACACTAATGAGTAAAATTTGATTATATTATCTTCAAATTTTCGCAAAACATTTTTATTCAATAATTCAATGAGTATTATTTTTCTCATTATTTTCTATAAATATTCTAAATTAATTTAACATCTGCACATAAACCTCTTTTTGTTGTGATGCATAATTTGTAATTATTACAGTTACCTGTTCGGTCTAACTTAACCTAGGTTGACTAGAGATTTTTCTAGGCTCAAGCTTTGGTCATTAAGCCAATTGAATAATAAAAGCTCAGGCTTACTTGAGTTCAACTAGTACATCAATGTTCCCAAAAAATTTAGATATAGAAAAATAATGGATGTAACAATAAAGAAATTATAGTTCAATTCTTAACAAAAACTTTGTAATTGCCTAAGGCCTTTGAAAACAGCTTCTAACCTAAGCATGCTTTCCTATTGCAACTAAGTCTCATTTGCATTAACGATAGAGCAGACAACTCCCACAATGTACCTAGATGAGGGTCGAGAGGTTAAAAAAAAGAATAACATATAGTCGTATATATATGCACAAACACTCTCATATGTAAATGAAAAACGCTAAATACCACTTTTTATATATATGCTTAGTTAACATATTAAAAAAAGAAAGAAAAATTAAAGATATGTTTAGACAATAACATGTCAATGTGAGCATCTAGCGTGCAATAACTAATAATGTACTCTTCTTTTATCCTTGAGTAATCGTTTGGGTGGTCATAAAATAATTAATTTTTAAGCACCTTTAATTAATTCACCTGAGGATATGACAAATGGTGATAACAAACATTGAACGTGAAACCTCAAGATACACTTCTTAGGTCCTAACCAATTAAGTTATCCAACGGAAACTAGTGTACTTTTTGAGACACTTGATTTCTCAAGTGTACATATAATAGGAGAAAGTAAATTATACTAACTTGCGTGTTAGAATAATATGTCGGCCAACGTTAATGGTCTTCTTTTGTTGCAATGTAATTTCCTTCTAGCATAATTTTTTTTTTTTGTCAAACTTCTAGCATAACTTAGGTGCCTTGGAAAAAGGGAGTAAATTGAAAGACAAATAAAAGAGAGGAAGATTCTTATTGCCCACTAAAAATATGAGAATATTATGTTTTACCCTCTAAAGAATTTTAATTATCTTGAATTAATCTCTAAAGATATCATGAAATATTTTAATGTGATTTATTTTCTTTCTGTCGTTAAAAAACTACGTACTGATAAAGGGTCATGAGGCTAATGGAAACATTACCTATGCTATCGAATGTTAAGTTTGTTTGACAGTTGATGATAATTGCACCAAATTGGTACGCTAATGATATATAATTTCAGAGAATACTTGAACACAACTAATTTTATACGACAAAAAAAAAATTAATTAATTTTCTCAGAGGTAAATGAAATATTTGGATATTTTCAGGGGTAAGCTGCTAAACTAGGAACCTTTTGGGCAGATGAACCAATTAACGAGGATGAATTACATGATACCAAATCACCAATAGAAGGGGTACATCCCATGTGGCGGGTGGAACAAAAGAAATTAATGTGACTGCGACATAGGGCCGTGATTGCCAGCTGACGTGGCTCAATTCGTCTTTTACTGGCTGCATGGGCCCACAGTACAGTGTCATGGCTCAGTTATCCACGTGGACAACGACGGCTCACACCTTGTGTTTGTGCTACGGGGTGCAAGAAAACATCGGATTCCGATAAGCGACCTCTGTCTGGCAACCCACATCTAACAATTTTTTTTTTTATATTTAAAACTTCTTTGCACGTTGAGAGTTCTGATTGTTTTGACAAAAAAAAAAAAAAAAAGTAGATCTCTGATATTGTTTTTCTATTGTTAAAGTAAGTATTTTATGACCAAAATGTACTTTTGCAAACGATATATTATTGATAAACTATTTGAAGATTTTGTAAAAAGATACAGTATCTTTATAAATTAAAAATTACATAAAAGATGACTAATTTTTTACGAAGCGAAAATGACAGAACGATTAACGTGTTTGTTTTATTGCGTATGTCGAGAATTCGAGCGTTCAATACGGGATTGCACTCTTTCTAATTCACAGCCTAAATACCCAGTAGATATGCTATGAGAGAAATTTGAGAGAGCAGAGAGTATTCTGCCTTTGTTGTGCTTTTGCCTGAGGATAATAGAACGAACGTATGTTTTATTATCTTTGGATCAGGCTTAAATACCAAGTAGTGGGATATTTATTAACTTCCACTTACTTGGGTCAAATAGGTCAGGTCAGTCCATTTTGGGCGACCCATGACCCTAATCTAACATCTCTCACTCGCACAAAATAGGCAGAACTATATCTATTATCATCTATCTAGAAACTAATCCCAAAGCATAATCAAACTCTATACAGGTAAATAAGTCGGGCGACTCGCGAGCACACAACAAGTGGAGGCTCGAAGACCATGCAGCTGTTAGGGACGACATGGGAGCCACATCAATCAATGCACGCCTAATCCCTCTTAGGCTATGCTTGACCTTTAAAATCTCAATAATGTATTCATAGTTATATTTAATTATAAAGATTGTTAAATCACATAGATTATATAATTGGTCGACCAATGAACACATGTAGCGCTAGATGCGAACAGTCTTCCCTTCATTCAATATCCTTCTAAGTCAAGTCAACTGCTTTCCTAGACATGTCACATATGATCGAATCTCACATGATCTTTAGGCGACATACCAAAGTAGCTAACATTAAACTTGATTTAATAATATGGGTGTAGGTCATTAAGAGTACTCAAAAGGAACATTTGTTGCTTCACGGGCTCATACAGTGATAAAGCAGGGATTCATTCATCAACTCCCTTATATAGTCGCTAGAGCACACATAGTATGAAACGTGTGCCATGGTGTGACTTCCTTTAGAAAATGGCGTACGTTTTTATTCAACTCAAACACCATACAAATCCTGGTTCAGTTATCACTTAGCAGCTAACTTGAATCCTCAAACTTAATACTCACAGTAATCGAGGTTTCATATCTGGCTATACACAGGTTATATGGATCGTGAGAATCCATATTGACCTTATATCAGTCTTTAATTGTAATATATACAATAAGAGGTCTCATCTTAATACTTCTCCTTGGAACTAATCCCTGACTAATTTTTAAGGCGACGTTTATATGAGTATAGTATTTTTGACAAATACTAACCAACTCATTATGTATCATCTTTGCACACTCCCATTGCACCAAAGGTGATTGCTCGTATGAGAGAGTCAATCTCTTTAACCTGTCGACGTACAATTCAATGCCAATGATATGTGCTAATTTACTCATATACGGTCTCATTCACATATATCACAAAGACTAAACACTACTTAAGTGTATCAAAATATTTTATTTATTTATTTGGCATTTGAAATATACAACTGTATGAGTACACAAGTAATCACTTCTCAACATATGGAACATATACATCAAAACCTACACAATCCTAGAGATTTTACATGAGACAAATATATATCTCTAGGAATTAGCTTAGTGAGTAGGTTAGCCACCATCTCACGCGTAGAGATGTGTTCAATGATCACTTCTTTCTTTGACACCATATCTCTTACAAAATTATACTTAATGTCTATGTGTTTTGTCTTGCCATGGTATTTTGGATCCTTAGTGTAGGCAATGACTACTTGACTATCACAATAGTCTGTCATAAGTTTTTTAGTATTTGTGACTACTCCCAAATCCAACTTAAACCTCTTAAGCCACATTGTTTCTTGTACAACCGCTGAATAAGCCACAAACTCAGCCTCCATGGTAGATAATGATATGCACGTTTGCTTCTTGCTACTCCAAGAAATGGTCCCACTATTTAGCAAGAAGGCATATCCGAAGGTTGATTTACGCTCATCTGGGTCACTACCCCAGTCAGCATCTATAAATCCTTTTAGATTTAGGTCAACTCCTTGATAGCATAGACAATAGTCCAAAGTGCCCTTCAAAGATCTCATAATCCTCTTGACATCTTTCCAGTGAGCTCGTCCAAGGTTAGATTGATAACGACTTACCAATTATATGGCAAAACAAATATCCGTCCTTGTACACAACATGGGATATATCAAGCTGCCTACAATACTCGCATTGAATGGAAACGTTATATCGCATGAATCAAATTCTATAATTAACAAGAATAAGGTGGAAACATTCATGCATGGATCTTTAAAATGAATAAAGCATGAAATAGCTACTTGAACATCTAAGCAGTTCATAGTTTAATTCTAAAAATAAATAAAGTTTTTTGGAATACCTTATTGATATGGCTATTAATGCAGCACTCAAACCACTGTATTTTTATTATATTTGCAGCTTAACTTGAGGAATAAGTACAACACTTGATACACTTTTGCTGCAATGTAGGATGATCTCAAAAATTGGGAAACCAAACTCGAAACAATTTAAATTGCAAGTTAAGAAGTTGAAATACGGGGAAGACTTGAGAATTGGAGGTTAAATAGAGCCTGTAAAGAAAGAATTTGGTCAAAACTAGCGCGAAATCGGACTCAAAACGATGGAAAAAGCCTAAAAATACCTTGGTCAACAATCCGGCCATGAAAGTCAAAATTAGATAATCAAAATTGACAGCAAATGGGCGCTCGAGCGCGTCTCTCACAATGCTCGAGCGCCCTCATCGGAACCTTCCATGACCTCTAATTGAACCACGTGGACTGCCAAAGCCATCTGATTGGTCCACGTGGACTGCAAATGGCGCGATCCGATTGGTCAACCCCTAGTTGTTCAGCCTATAAATACCCCCCTCGCGGTGGTGAAAATATATATAATTTTAGAATTTAATATTTGTTTTATTAATTAGTTTAAGTTTATTTTAGAGTTAATATTAGTGTTAGTTTGTCAAATACAGGGGAAGTTCTACCCGAGTAGCTATTTTACGGGGGAACTACTACCCATTTCAACTGGAGGAAAAGCCCGGTAGCTACACTCGGGGAACCTCTGCTCAAACTCGGTGTTAAGAAATACACGTTCATCAAAATGGGGGAGCCTTTCTTGACTATAACTCATATTTATCTTTAATGTCTAAGTAAATTTATTATCTAGGGGAGGATATTGTAAGTGACGGTCTTTTAATTACGGTCTCGGATTTGGATAATTTGATTTAAATGTAATATATGGCTTGTATTATTCAATTCGTTATTGTCTTTCATATACATTATACTTGTAGTTGATGTTATGATTGTTTTACATTTGTGCCATATATTCGTGCTATAAATAGTGAATCTATAGGTTGTACCATAGATTCTATGAGATTATAGGTTGGACCATAATTTCTACTTGTGAAGTTGTTAATTACTTAGTTTAGTTGATTTGCCCGGTTACTCTAGATTACTAAGACAGATCTATACTTCGGCTATATAACGGACTCGAAGATAGAACAACACCTATAACTAACATAGCAACCAGGATTTAATTGAACTTAGGAAATTAACGAGGTTAAGCTTGTAGTTTAGTCCAAACATTGAATTAGAGAATCATAAATACCGAGACTAGGTTAACTGCCTCATTGCATATCCGACCCCTAAATCCTTTACCTTAGATTTGACAAAATCAAAACCTTAGCTTTAGCTTACATTGCTTGTATGACACTCAATCCATTCATAAATCTGTCACATTTTCACTTAAATAGTTTCTCACATTACTTCACGAATAAAGCATGAAATAGCTACTTGAACATCTAAATAGTTCATAGTTTAATTCTAAAAATAAGTAAAGTTTTTTGGAATACCTTATCGCGAAGAATGAACAAAAAAAACTTCACCAAGAAAACTTCACCTTACTGAATAAGAAGTTCCACACGCCTGGCATAGCTTATGCTCCTCAACTTTGATCTTCCTCTCTATCCCAAATCCTAACTTAAGTATTGATCAAGTTGTGGGACTCGATCTTGCTAAAATAAACTGAAAGAAAAACTATTTCGAGTTTCTTCAAAGAGTTGAAGCTTACTCGTAGGGAGAGAGAGAGATCTCAAAAGAGATGGTGCAATTGTAGAGCTTAGGGTAGAGGCCTTTATATAGGTAAAAATATGCAAGGTAATTCTATCTTAATTAGAATCCAAAAGAGTAAAGGATTAGCACTTTGAATTATCCTCTAATTCTAAAATATAATGGAAATCCTTTTACACCTTGCGTTCACACTAGCCTAGCACACCAAGCCAATCCACATGCCTAGGACCCACATGGGATGCCTACCCCATGCGTCTAGTCCTTGGTCCGCATGCCAGCCTACCTGGTTCAGCCCTTGTGCTCTACTTAGTTAATTAAATTAATTCCAACTAATTCAATTCCAAAGTCCAAATCTAGTCTACTATTTAAGAATAGAACTTTTCTTCAAGTTTGAAAAAACTATCTTAAATACCCAGTAGCCTTTAAGACTTTAATTAATCAATTATTTATTTAATCACATAATTTATTTAATCATATTATCCAATTTCAGCCAATAATCAAAATAGAATCTTCTTTCAAAAATAGAAAAGTCTATTTATGATTTCTAATTGCCAATGGATAATATCCTCTCTTCAAATCACATCCCTTGGATAATAGAAAAGTCCAAACACCCAAATCACAGAGCTATTGACCCATATATAAGATCTTACACAGAATGACTCAAAGTACAAGAGCTTAACTTCGTCAATTCATCCACATATACTCAAGATTAAGAGCATTAGCCCACTTAGAAGCTTGTAGGTATAGGTGACATCTTTCTTTGATAGTACTTATTTAGAGTATCACACCTATGGTGGCTCATCCAATGCATATATATGCATAAGTGAAGTAAGTCTGGAACTCTTATCCATGACCAATGCAGATTACCCTACTATAAAGGGAACTTATTCACAATAACTTCTGACATAGTAGAGTGCCCAACTCTACTACTTAGTTATGGACTAAATAGTTCTACTTGATAAGTAATCATGACTTAGACATTCTGTACATAATTACCACGTACCTAAGTCAACACTTAAAGCAAGAACGTTATATACACATATATATAATAGTCAACCACATAAGAGAGAAACATGCTCATATAAGTAAGATGACATTAATTAATCATTGCAAACATCCAAATATATCAATGACAATGTGCTAGTGGTCTTTTGGGCATACCTATTGATGCAACGCAGTGGGCGTGTGAAAAGTATGTAAAATAAACCAAGTTTAAATACCTGCAAATGCATAAATCATGTAGTGTAGTGTGCTTTGAGTGCGGAGTCGAATTCCATAGGGAAGCTCGTTAGTTAGTTAGTGAAGTAGTATGCAAGAGTGGTTAAAGTGCTTAAGTAACAGGTTGTAGAAGGCGTTTGATTAAACTATACTACAACTAAAGCTAAATTAAGCTAACTAAGTATGAATACGAGGGGTAGTAATCTAGGGGTTGAATATGTAAATGAGGCAATTAATATAGGCTCAACATCCAAGCTATTTAATTCTATGCAAGGGTTTAAGCTACAAGCATACACCCGGTTAGCTAAAAGCATTGACCTAGTTAATCTATTTAGTTTATTTTAACCAAGTACATCAAGGCAAACTAAACTAAGGAATTAACTTTTCAGGTAGAAACTATGGTACAATTTATAGTTTTATGGAACCTATGGTACAACTTATAGATTCATGATTAAAATAATTATATGGCACGAAAGTAACGCAATTATAATATCAACTACAAGTATAATATTATGACGCGAAAGTAAAGCATTCTTATCGTCTACTTAAAAGCATTACGTATGAAATATTGAATTAAAGCAAGCCATACATTGCAATTTAGAACTGAATAAACTGAATCCGAGACCATATATTAAAAGATTAACATTTACAATATTCTCCCCTAGATATCAATCTATTCAGACATAAATGAATACAAGTTATGTAAATAAAAGAGAGTCAAGAAAGGCTCCCCCATATTGACGAACGCGTATTTCTGATTCCCGAAATTTGAGCAGAGGTTTGATGCTAAATAGCTATTCGGGCGGAACTAATTTCCCCCGAATAAGAGCTATTTGGGCTAAAGTTTTCCCAAATAAGAGCTTTTCTATTAAAAACTATTCGGGCAGAACTTCCCCGAATAAAAACTATTTGGGTTAGATTTCCCCTTTAAAGTAGTTATCCGGGCAAAATTTCCCGAATAAGAACTACTTAGATGGAACTTCCCCCGTATCTTACTAATTTAAACTAACTAATTAAAATTAAAAATAACTAAGAATTAACTCAGAATTATATTAAAAATATTATAATATTCCAAAATTAATAATAATTTTCGGTTCAGGGAGAGGGGTATTTATAGGTAGATTTTCAGAGGCGCACTCAAGCGCCAGTCTGCCCCAACCGTTGCCTGCTCACCACATGTCGCTTCTGGAAAATTCTGAAGGCATGCTCAAACGCGCGTTTGCTGCATCGTTGATTTTGCGCCATGTGTTTTCTTTGAGAATGTTGTTGAAGTTTCTCTGAAGGGCGCTCGAGCGCTCTTTTGCTAACTTTTTGGCTTTTGAATTTTGACTTTGACCGGAGCGTTGACCGATGTATTTTCGTGCATTTTTCACTGTTTTGACCTTTTAAACGTTAGAATTTGGCTAAAATCACACCGTGTGCAGGTTTTGCATTTTGTTCAGAAGGCTGTTTCTACCCGAAAAACTGGTATGACTCGTCAAAAACGGACATAGGTCACTATTCAAGATCATCTAGGTCAATGTTCCGAGTATGATTTCGCGCTAGTTTCGGCCAAATTTCTTCTCTATGAGCTTCAATCTTCCATCGATTCTCGTGTTTCCCTGTTCCTACTTCTTGACTTACAATTTGGATCGTTTCGGGTCTGACTTTTCACTTTTTAGTACTTTCCGACATTGCATCGAAAGTATAAAAGTGTTGCATTTATTCCAGAGTTAAGATACAAATGCAGTACAAATACAATGGTTTGAGTGCTGCAAATAAAGTCATATCACATATTCTTAACACGCATATAGAACAATTTTCATATCATCTATCTCTTCTGGAGTTTTAGGACACATCCTTT
Organism: Ehretia macrophylla; assembly: GCA_037974665.1. Taxonomy (NCBI): domain Eukaryota; kingdom Viridiplantae; phylum Streptophyta; class Magnoliopsida; order Boraginales; family Ehretiaceae; genus Ehretia; species Ehretia macrophylla. The sequence goes on along the minus strand of CM075771.1, from coordinate 59,045,530 downwards.
GGTTGAGGCTTTTACCCTTGGCTATAAAAGTAGCAATGGGTTTGCAATCTTACATTTGGAATCGTTCAAGAACTTTATTGATTTAAGATTCCCGCGACAAAGCAATAAGCCTTTTTGACCGATCCCTCTGGATCTTGACTCCAAGTACATATGCTGCCCCACCCATATCTTTCATCTCGAAAGTTGAGGATAACCACTTTTTGACAATGACTATATACTCCTTGTTGTTCCTAGCCAACAAAATGTCATCAACATACAGAGATAGAATCATATATATATTTTGAGATCGTTTGATATATACACAGTGGTCTTCTTGAACCATTACGAAACCATACGAAATGATTTCTCAGTGGAACTTTAGATACCATTGTCTGGATGATTGTTTCAACCTGTAGATAGATCTTTGGAGCTTGCACACTTTGCTCTCTTGATCTTTTTCCATGAAACCTATAGGTTGTTCCATGTAAATCTCTTCATCTAGTTCTCCATTGAGAAATGCCATTTTTACACCCATCTGATGTAATTCTAGGTCTAGATGAGCGACAATGACTAGAATTAATCGGATTGAGGCAAACCTATCCACCGGAGAGAAAGTTTCCTCATAATCTATACCCTCCATCTAGGTATAGCCTTTAGCCACTAGGTGAGCTTTTTATCTCTCAATGGATCCATTTGTCTTTCGTTTAATTTTGATAACCCACTTGTTCCCAATAACTCTCCTTTTAGGCGGAAGATCAACCAATGTCCACACTTGGTTTTTCTTCATGGAATCCATTTCTTCTTCCATTGATTTAATCCAACTTTCCCGTGTAGGGGATGAGAGTGCTTCAAACAAATTTTTAGGCTTATCATCATCTTGGGTAGTGACCATAAGAGATTCCCTTAAAATCTCAAAATGTCAACGAGGAATACTTTTACAGCTACTTTTTCGTGTAGGGGTCTGAAGTGAACTTGATCCACTAACCAGTTCTGAAACTGATTTAGATTCAAAATGGTTAACCGGTGTATCTCTCCCACTTGGATCAGGGAACGGAAGTACTACCTCTATTCCAATTGAAGGTATGGAAGTACAAGGATTGTTAGGATTGTTCAACTCAATCAACTGAACATCCCTATCTACGTTACCCCTATGCGGGAATTTTGTTTGCAAGAATTTTACATAATGTGATTCAATTTCAGATACACTCCCATCTACTTGTTCTTCAATGAAAACATATCCCTTGGAGTATTCAGAATACCGAATGAAAATGCGTTTCTTTCCTCTTGGTCTCAATTTACCATGCTTATAGGAACTATCATGAACATAAACAGCTGCCCCTCAGGGCCACAAGTTATTCAGGTCAGGTCGCCTATTTGTCCATAACTCGTAGGGAGTAGAATTGACCTACTTAGTAGGCACACAATTAAGTACATAGTGACCATTAATAATGCATCACCCCAATACAAAATCGGAAGGTTAGCCTGAGCCATCATAGACTTAACCATGTCAAGTTAAGTTCTATTCATTCTCTCTGCAATACCATTTTGTTGTGGAGTTCCAAGAATAGTAAGCTGTCTAGCTATACCTTTGTTATCACAATTACTTTTGAACTAATCAGAAAGATATTCCTGACCACGGTCAGTTCGTAGTGATTTTACTTTCATGTCTAGCTTATTTTCTACTAAAGTCACATATTTTTTAAAGTAGTCTAATGCCTTGGACTTATGTGATATTTGATAGACATGGCCATACCTAGTAAAATCATCTATAAAAGTGATTAAGTAAGAATCCCCATGCCTAGCCCTAATATTCATTGGACCATATATGTTACAATGGACTAATTGTAATGGAAGATCAACTTTTAAGCCTTTGCCAAATAGTTTTCTAGTGGATTTACCGACGAGGCAACTTTCACAAACAGGAAAATTAACTTTTGCTAGTGGCCCCAAACGACCTTCTCTAGCTAGTCTATTCATACGATCTTGTCCAATATGCCTTAACCTGCTCTGCCATACATTCATATCCACATTCATAGTACTAGAAGATGTATAATATGAAAAACATTCATTATTGGAAACATAACTGATATGTTCGACATTCAACACTAGGAAACCATCCAAAAGAAAACCAAATCCAAAAAAAATAGAATTAAAAAGTAGTTCAACTAAAAAATCAGACATGTAAATATGAAAACCCAAGCGCAAGAGGACTAATGTGGAGACCAGATTCTGTCTAGAGTTCAGAGCATAGAGGACATCGTGGAGAAGGAGAGTTCGACTGCCACGCAACTGAAGTTTGCAAGTGCCAATGCCCTTGACTTCGACCCTAGCGTTATTGCCAATGTATATCTACCGTGACTCAGCCGGAACACGTCAGTACTCCACATACGTTCCTCTGTCTTTAGTTATATGATCGGTCACTATTGAGTCAAGAGTCCACATAGGAAAAGATTCAGTCAGTAACGCATAACTAGAAAATATGCATTATAAGAAGATTTGGTAAAACACATTTCTTGGGTCTTGGGCTCAGGGCAGTCCCGAGCGTAATGACCCTTCTTCCAGCAATTGTTGCACTTAACTTTTGCAATGTTCTCCTTCCCATTACGCTTGCCTTTCTTCTTTTACTTCTTTCCCTGCTTGTTCAACTTACTCTTCCCTTTGTCACCAGATTGTTTGCCTCTCTTGCGTTTGGAGCCAAATGCTCTGGGCTTGCTGGATTCAGCCACGTATGCTTGTCTAGTGGTCTTGACTACAAAGAGGCACTCTTCCTCGAGCTCCAAATGACACGCAATATCCTCAAGTGTTTTCACACTCTCATTGTGCATCATGTTAACAATTATGTGTTCCCAACTTGCAGGGAGGAATAGGATGACAACTTGCACCTGCAATTTGTCCATAAGTACATGGCCGACTACCTTCAACTCTCTTATTATGTTTGACATCTCCCTAAGGGCATCCTCAATGGAGTCTCTAAGGAATCTCTAAACAGTAATGATTGCTGTTTTAGAGACTCCATTGATCAAAATTCATCACCAATAAGGGTCTCTAAAACACTATTTGATAGTTTTTGGCAAAATCATGATATCACTCAAGCTTTGAGTCTCCAAAATAACACCTAGTCTCCATTTTCTTCAACAAATTTGTTGAAGAAAATGGAGACTATACAAGAAGACAAAAACGAGTCTCTATTTGTTGCATGTGACGATCTGACATTATCTGAAAAAAAAAATTACAAATTTTTTTTTATCAGACAAGAAAACAAAAAAAAAAAAAACCAACAAATTCTGACAATAGAACCGTTGAACATCCTGCAAAGCTGAAAAAAAAAAAGAACCGTTGAAATTTTTGTATATATGCAAACAGATCTAGAAAAAAAAACATCAACAAATTCATAAATCTTCATCCACAAACAAATTTTTAAACATACCACAAATTTGTTAAAAAAAGGCACTTGTTTTCCTCAATAAACACAAAAAAGGAAAAAAAACAAAAGAAAAAAAATTGTTCTGGTGCAGCAAGGCAGAGAAGGAGGTGGATGTGGCGATGGTTGATGAATTGTGGTAGGGGGCAGTAGAAGTGGGACGCGATGATTAGGGGGGCAGTGGGAGTAGGGCGCAGTGGTAGGGAGGGGTAGTGGGAGTGAGGCGTGGTGGTAGGGGGCAGTGTAAAAGGGAAAATGAAAGGGAAAGGGGAGGGGAGGGAAGAGGACGCGTGGGGTGGGGTGGAGCGCGATGGTGGGGGGCAGTGGGAGTAGGGCGCGGTGGTGGGGGCAGTGGGAAAGGGAAGGGAGGGGACGCATAGAGTGGGGTGGGGTGGGGTTGGGCACTACTTTGTGGGAGGCGGCGGTAGGGGAAAGGGAAAGGGAAATGGATTGGGGGGGGGGGGGGGGGGAAGGCTTTTATAGTTAGGGTTAATTGTTTTTTAATTAAGTTTTTTAATATATTTAATTAGGGTTTTGTAATTTTTTGTTTTTGTTATTTTAGTTTAGGTTATTTTTTTTATGTTTTTTAAGCTTAGGTTATTTTTAAATTATATTTTTATTTATTGTTTTTTTTTTTGGGTTTTTTAATTAGATTTTTATTTTTAATTACGGTTTTGTATTTAATTTTTTTAGTCTAGTTTTTCGGTTTGGTAAACTTTTTTAGTTTTTATAGTTTTTTTTATTTAATGTTCTTTGTTTTAGTTTTTTTGGTTTGGTTATTTTTCAATTGTAATTAAACTTTTTTTAGCCTTTATATTTTATACGTTTTTATTTTAGTTTTATATTATTTTAATTGTAATTATATGATTTTTTATAGTTGTAATTAGGGTTTTTTTTTAAAATTAGGCACTTATATATTTTTTAATTTAGCTTTATTTATTGAATTAGTATTAGTATATGTTTAAATAAATCAACCTAACTATCCTTTTTTTTCCTTTTTATGGATTAGCAGTTATGGAATGTATGGACGAAATTTTGAGAGGATGCAATTTCACGCATGAAGATGATAAGGCTTTGTGCCGGGCCTATATCGCGATTAGCGAAAATTCTTTGATCGGGATAAACCAAACATCAGGAACAATGTGGAATCGAGTTCTACAAAAATATGAAGAGTTTCACCCTCCCAACAATCCAAGTGAAAAAAGAACAACGAAGAGCCTTAAATCCCAATGGACGCAAATAATCCAAAAATGCACAAAATTTGCGGAATGTCTTACTCAAGTAAATATAAGACCAAGGAGCGGAGCAAATGCCATTGATAATGTGAGTTTTTAAGACTATATATTGTACTTTTATAGAGTATATTGTATTTAATACTTAACAATTTTTTAAATTAAATTTTGAATTGAATTGTTTTATAGATGGATGACGCTAGACTCTTATACACAGCTATGGGTCATAATTTCAACCTGGAACACTGTTGGTCAATTTTACAACACGAAAAAAAAATGGCGGTCAATAATCGATGTTACGGGTCCAATGATGAATATGAGTCCACCTGAGATGGACTTTTCTCTTGACAATGACAATCCCATGGTGTCAGTGCTGGAAACCTCGAGATCGTCAAGGCCGATTGGAAACAAAAAGGCTTGAAAACAAGCAAAGGGTAAGGCCATTGCAGAAGATCTTAATGAACAAGCGAAAGACATGGCAAAAACAATTAAGGAGTACAAAGAGGAATTAGAAACTTCTAACGATTATAAGATTATGACGACAAAGATTTCGTCAATCGAAACTCCGGCCAGAAGAGCGTGGATGATTGAGGAACAAAATGCAATTATGATAAAAAGGGCATCCCGTTCGATTAACTTTGATAATGACGTATATCATCCTTATATGACTTCACTTGACGAAGAATAATAGATGTATTTATATTATTTATTATAATTTGTGTTTGTAATTCATATTTTAATTAGTTAAATATATGTTTTTATTGAATTAGTGTGTACCCGAGTTTTTTTTAATATTAATACAAAATGAAGATTGCAATTGAAGATTACAAATTTATATTTCCTACACAAAATTAGTTCCATACATGTTGAACAAGATCACTTCGGAGCAGAAAGTATGCAGTTTTATCCCTGACTTATCCACGATTGTTTAGATATTCGTTAATCGTAATTGGATCTTGATCGGGCACAACGGGCGGCTCATCTACATGAAAATGCGACGGATCATCGACAAAATCATTACCTTCTTCAATCCAATTATCTTCTACAATCATATTATGAAGAATTATACATGTCTTCATAATCTCCCCAATATCATCCTTATGCCAAAAATGACATGGCCCTCTGACAATCTCAAACCGAGCTTGAAGGATTCCAAAAGCCCTTTCGACATCCTTACGGTATACCTGTTGCAAACTTGTAAATAAGATCTTATCTTCGCCTTGTGGATCGGTAAATGATTGAACGATGGTGGACCATTTAGGATATATACCATCAGCCAGGTAGTAACCTTGTTTATATCGTCTCCCGTTGATGGTGAACTGAATGCGTGTTGCTAGTCCTTCAAGAACATATTAAATATAGGTGAGCTGTATAATACATTAAAATCATTGCGTGCACATGGTGGACCAAAGTACGAATGCCATATCCAAGTGTCGTACGATGCAACCACTTCAAGGATTATGGTAGGAAAACCATGGTGGCCAGCATATGTACCCGCCCACGCGGTTAGGCAATTTTTCCATTCCCAGTGCATGCAATCCACGCGAAACCCCCGTTCATTGGCTTTTCTAAGTAGCCTATACATGTCTGCATTGTTTGGGCGACGAAGATACTCGTCTTCATACACTGTGTTGACGGTACGACAGAAGCAATGTCTCCCATAATTCTCAAAAACATTTCACGCCTTATGCGAAACCTATTTTGGAATTCAGAAGCAGGATACAAAGGATGATCAACAAAATAATCATTCATTAGCCTATTATGGGCACCTACCCGATCTCTTCGTATGGATCGTCGATGAGACGATGTTCCTCCATGTTGATCTGTATTTGCTTCCTACGCAACCTGCACTACTGATTGATATTGTGTGCACATCATCATCATCGCGTTCGCATGTTTATGGACTTCGTTGTCGGATGGGGGGGAATCGGTTCTTTGTTGGGCCATTTTATATATATAGGAAATTGAATGCAAAATAGATAAGAGACAAATGGATGAGATTGAGGAAAGGAAATATAATCCAATGGATAGAGAATGTATGCTTGAATTGTTGTGAATGTTAAAGGATTGTGGCTTAATATCTATAGGAAATTGAATGCAAAATAGATAAGAAATGAATGGATGAGATTGATGAAAGGAAATCCAATCCAATGGATGGTGTTTGGATAACATATTTGATATTGAGATAACAAACGGACGGATGAGATTGATGATAAAATATCCAATCTAATGGGCATTATTTAGATAACAGATTTGTGATTGAGATAACAAATGGACGGATGAGATTGATGATAGGAAATCCAATCCAATAGATGTTGTTTGGGTAAGATATTTGATATTGAGATAACAAACGGACGGATGAGATTGAGGATAGAAAATCCAATCCAATGGGTATTATTTAGATAAAAGATTTGTGATTAAATTAATAAAATTAATTAATTTACAAATTGAATAAAATGAAGAACAAAAAAACAAATATAAACGTAACACACGAGAAAATTTTAATTAATAGGTAAATGAATTAGGGTTTTTAATTAATTTTTTTTTTCTTAGGGTTTTTTTTAATTAGTGATTTTTAATTAGTTTTTTTTTCAATATGAAATTATGTAATTAAACTTAATCCTAATTTTTTAAACGTTATATTCGTCACAAATTATTTATTTTTTGCTTGAAATATTCGTTAAAAAAGTTAAAATAATCTAAATAAAATTTAATTTAAAAAAAGTAACACACGAGAAAAAATAACACATAATCAAATCATTATGTAAAATTAAAATTAACACGATATAAAGACTCAATTTTATAGAGACAGTCATTGGGAATGTTTTTTTTTTATTATCTTGGTCTCTAAATGAGTCTCTAAAATAGTTTTTTTGCCTTGGTCTCTAAGTGGGTCTCTAAAATTGATCTTGGTCTCTATATGGGTCTCTAAAATGATAGATAGAGACCCATAATAGAGACTCCATTGAGGATAGCCTAATGTGCTGCCTCATGCTGACATTAGGTTTCTTTTTGTAGGTGTCAAACTTAATGTTAAGCCGACGCAGTTTAGAAACGAAAATTCCACTTAACTTTTCTTTTAGGGCTGCCCACATGCCCTCAACAGTCAGGTAAACCTTGAACTCAACAATCAGGTCATCATGCATAATACTCAGTGACGTAATGTGAGCAGTTGCATTCTTCTTTTTTCAGACTTGATAAGCTTTGACATCCCTTCTATGCTGAGCTTTATTACCGTTCTCAAGTTCATCAATTACATGGTTAAGGGTTTCAAGTACTTCATGTTCCTCAAGAATATACTGGACTTTATGATGCCACACATCGTAGCTATCCCCGTTTAGCTTATCACCCTTATAATAAATAATTTTGCTAGATCAAGTGTTAAAATGTAACGAAAAGATATAAGATATAGAATCAACTGGTCATAGTATGATCTGCCATCCTCTATAAATCAGGTATCTGAAAAGTACAACTAAACTTATTCTAGCAAAAATAATATTTCCAAAAATAAATTACCTAAATTCACATTTTAGGAAATCTAAGTTCTATATGATAACCACACAATTTAGCATGCATAAAACCCCACTCAGATAAAACATTCCATATATTATTAAAATAAAACAACATATGTCTATATAATAACATATTAAGGAATTGAAAGAAACAAACATCATTGTTTACATATGAAATACTAAGCGGAAGTACTAAAAATAAACAACATTGTTTACTAGCAGATCATACAAACAAATCATGCATTTTATACATCGTCCTGTCCTACATAATCTCTGTAGTCGGACTCCGCTGTTATCTCTAAGTCATTAATTATGGTCAGAGCCACCCGATTAAGAAGGAATGTGTCTTTACGTGCACCCTTGGCTTTGGATATACTAGGAAAACGAGACAGAATAGCAGTGCATTTAACCCCTTGAAACACGCGCTATTTATCGAACTGCTATATTTCACACACAACATCCTCAAAAGACATACCCGATTGAGTTATCTTATCCGTTACCGGGTCATACATACTAGGAAGTGAATTAAGTAAACCCTCAACTTCTTCCTCGCGTGTAGGTTGAATGACAAGCTTAATGTGCATTCTAAGAACAAAGTCTGTCATTCTCTTAAGGTGCTCGCGTAAAGTCATATAATCAGAAAATCGCTGACTCATGTACTTTCCTAGGAAACTTTGTTTAGAATTACGACCGGGATCACGACAGAATCTATTCATATAGCCGACCGCAACAGACCTTCTCGCAGTGCGTCTGACTCTTGCCAATTTGTTATGACTACACAAGTCTTGGGTTTAAAAAGACACAAAACTTTTCTAGATTAAATTAAAGAGATTGATGCACATAGCACACATAAATGTTGTACATACCAACAATTAGAATAAAATTACATCAATTTTATGCATCTCGATAAAATTACAAAAATTTAATGCCTTTTAGTTGTAAAATAAAACAACTACACAAATTTTCTAGGTCTTTAAAAGAAATTTCACTAAATTTTATTCCTAGAATTATGTTTTTACAACATAAATCATGCAAATTAAGGCAATATTTGGAAATTATCGAAATTTCTAAGTCTCAATTTAGTTTAATCAAAGTTTTGTGGTCTAATTATGATAGTTGGGGCCTAAATAAGCATATCACAAAGATATGATGCCTAAATAGATAATGTGGGGTCTAAAACACAAATCTCAAAAAGTTTTGTGCACATAGGGTTCAAACTATAAATATCACATAGATATATGGACAAAATTTAAAATAATACAACTAATGTATTTAAATAATGATAAATTATTATTTTAAAAAAAAATATACAGCTATCGGACGGCTTGTGACACCCCGACCCAAACATATAGTTAAATTATTTTCTTGCATATGCCTATATGGTTATTCTAAATGTTTGCACACAAATATGTGTTTCTTCTAATCACTTGTATGCATTTACCAACTTTAACTTTCATATTTCTTGAGAAATGTGTATTAGTAATTTATTGCATCGCATACCGAGGGTGATGAATTAATACTATTAGTAGTGGATTGCAAGAGAAATTAATATGGGAGAACTTTAGTAGGCTTTAGTGGACTTTTGGAAGATTAAATTACAATTGGGCCTAAGTGATCACATAAGAGTATAACTATTGGGCCTATTGGATCATAAGAAGATTAAATAGATTGTGGGATTGCTTGGGTACATTAGTGGGCTTGCTTATTAAATAAGTGTTTGGGCTTAATTAATTAAGTAGAATTTAACTTAGGCCCAAAGTATGGCCCAATTAAGCTATTTTAGCCCAATTAAGCTTGTATTAGCAAAATAAAACAACAAAATCAGCACAAAAAAAAAGGTCTAGAATCGGATGAGGAGAAAGAAATAGAGAGGAAAAACATGAAGAAAGAAGAAAAGAAGAAGGAAGAAGGAAGAAGGTGATTTGAGCTAGTTTTATGCAATTTCTTCAACTAAAGGTGAGGGGGCCATCCTTATTTGCATTCTTAGTTGCTTTCTTACTATATATATATGTATACCATGTGTAGATAAGTGACCAAGAAGCTTGAAATGCATGTTTAACTAAGTAATTAGTGCATAGAATATTGTAGTAGTTCTCTAATGCATGAATTGCTAGTTTGGTGTGTGGCTTGGGATTGTGGTTGAAGCTTGGCTACTTTGTTTAATTGTTGAAGACCAAGTGTTTGTGTATATGTCATATAGAGCATCCTACATCATATACATAGCAAATAATGGTGGTAGTATGCCAAGGAAGCAAGAAAATAGCTAAAACATGTAAACTGCAAGATTCTGAATTTTTTGGTAGGTTGCGCGACTGGATTGCAGAGGCAGTTTGACCTAGCAAACGTTGTTGAAAATGGCTGAATTTTATTTATATAGTAGCGAAGACCTTGAGGAACAATTTCTCATTTAGTCGTAAGATTTAATTATGTCGTTAAGGGGCAGTTATAGGGCCATTACATTAGCATTTGGATTATCACGCTGATGCAGGGCAGGTTGCGCAATGATTTTGTAGAGGCCATGTTTCATTGAATATAACTCCGAATTGAGATCTGTTTGAGGCTAAACCCATCTACATTCGATGAACTATATTTCTGTGGAGTTTTAGAGTTTTTGGAGTACAATTATGCTAGTAACCGAAGCAGCAAAATCAAGCCAATGTAGACTAGAATTTCAACTTATCTTGCTAAAGGTTTAAGATGCTTGATGGTTGGTTCTCATGAATAATAAGGGATTTTAGGTAGTAGTAAGCTTAGTGGTGATGAATGGTGGTTATGTATGAATGCTCAATTGAATTAGAGATAGTTACTTGCCATCTAATGAATCAAGAGAAAAAGTAGTTTCATGAATGCTAGTATTAGCTATGAAAGGGAGTTATTGCAAGTTAAGAAGTTCAAGAATGTGGTCAAGTCTTGTAAATTAAGTTAAGGATCATGAGTTAAGTTTAAAGTAGTGCATGTTTAGTATTCATAAAGCATGTTATTTAACTTTAATGTTATGAAGAGCATAATAGTGAACTTGATGTATGTTAGTATTTCTTAAAGCATGCTAATGTACATTTGCTTGAGGTGGTAGCCTACTTTGTCACACCTTGTTGCATCCTACTTCATGATTTCATAATGTTGTGTGATTAGTATGGTTGAGTTGGGGGTTGGGTGGCTTAGGAGTTGATGTGTTACTTGCATGTAACCTTTATGTTAATATTAAATGTTATATTGTTATTTGTTATAAGTGCTTAGTTGTGCTGTGCTAGTTTCTAAATTATGAATCCTACATGAATTGCTAGTTTTGTACAAGAGAAAAAGGTTGGAAGAGAAGAGTTTGTGGCTTCTTGGGTGAGAGAGTTTGCATGTCTTTGGCATTTCAAACTTTATAATCATGTTATGATGCTTTCTTGTGTTGTTGTTATTAGCTTGTATAATGCTCTAAACTTGTGTTAAATACCTCCTATATGTTGTCTAAACCTTAGTTGAGTAGTTTAATGGCTTGGTTTATGGCTAAATGTAAATGTTCAAAGCTTGAAGATGATAAATAGTGTCATTTTTAGGGTTTTGTGAAAATTTGCTTATGAGATTGAATTGGTGCTACCTATAGGTGCTTTTAGCGATAGTGAACATAGAATAATGGTTGTATGTGATTAAATTGCTCGGAACTTAGGTAAAAAGGCATAAATAGTTTGATTTACAAAGGGGTTTTGGGTGAAATGCTAATCCGGGTGGATTTAAACATTCTATTTGGAGTTTATAGGGTGAGGAAGTGCTAAATATGTAGTTATGTCACCTAATTGAACACCGGTTAAGGTACTTGTAGTTAAAACGCATAAAGGGGATTTCGGGACTTTTGCAGTATTTGTGGGTCAAGGGGTGATTTCAAGGGTCTAAAAGGTGTCATAATATGTCGTTAGAAGATTTGAATAGCTTAATTGGAAATTCGGAACCTAGTGCTTCGGTTTTGAGTTCAATTGCTTAAGTCGACAAGGGAAAATGTGAATAATTGAAGTTAGATGCTCGTGATTTACTTCTATGTGATTAATTTGATGTTAATTGAGATTTGGTTAAGTTGTTCTAGCATTTCATGAAGTATGAAGAACTTGTCACCTTTGATTGCATTTGTCTATTTCATGTTAAAAGCTTATATAGTAACTATTTACAAGGGCGGCCTACTTTGTCGTCCCTCATTTGTGATTATTGGCATTACTTGGTTTTCGTGATCGTGAATCGGGTTGCTCAACCTTTTCGAACATAGCAGTGTCGAGAAACTCCGGGCAGCATCGGGCTGTCGGCCTAGCTCGGCTACCATGGTGCTTATTTGTGATGCTCAAGATCACTACCATACTTCCTATTAACTTTTGCATTTACTATTTGTGCATTTTAAATGTGCCTTTTATTTATTTCTTCTTTAGTTACTATTCAACTTGATTTTCAATTGTTTATTTTATTTGAATTAAGAGTTTTCTTATATTATATCACCTAATTGAGGAATGAAAAAAATGAGAATGTGAGCATTGCATGTTAGGAGCGTTCGTTTAGAAAATGTTTTAGCGGTTCGAGTGAATAGTAAACGTGGACTTCTAGTGGCCTAGTAGAATTATTTACCTTGGACTTTAAATTAATTGATCCTACAAGTTAATTTGGCCCATTTTGTTGCCAATTTAAAGCACATATTCATAATACATATATCATATATACATAATAATATACATACATAACATAATACCACAAAAACAAAAGCAAAAGTACCACCCTTGTCCCCACCAAACCTGAGAAACAACAAGGAGAAAAAGAGAGAAGAAAACTCCATTTTGCTTGCAATTTCACCCCTCTAGCTTGTGTTTGAAGCCATTTTGGAGTGTTTGAAGGCCTTTCATAGCATCCTACACACTTTGGTGAGGGATTTGCATGTGTTTTTGCATCTTTTAAAATTATTGTCAAGATTTTAGATTTCTAGATTTGCTTATATATGTATATATTGTGTTAAATTCCTTTACAAAGAATGTTTTACATGCCCTATAGACTAGTTTTATGGAGTTTGTAGCTTTGGTTAATGGAATTTTGTGTTTGATCAATTGTAGGTGATAATGAATAGTATAATTTTTAGGGTTTTGATAAAATGTGCTTTAGATATTGATTCAATGCTATAGTTAGGTACTATAGATGTTAATAAAGATAGTCTAAAAACCACGTGTAGTTAAATTGCTCGGAAATTAGTTAAAACACGAAAATAATTAATTTTAGAAAGGGGTTTTAAACGAAAAGTAAATCCGGGTAGAATTTGAAGTTAATTTGGGGTTCTATTAGCCATGGAAGCACTTTTGGTACTTTCGTTGCGTTGAATTGCGGGGCGGATTGGGTAGCTATAGTTCAATGCACCCTCGGGGCCTTCCCGAGATTTTGTCCTAAAAGCGAGTTTTTAAGGATTAGATAGGTGTCTTTTGGTATTCTTAGGGATGTGTGATAGTTGGATTGAGTAGATTTTGATTCGCGTTTCAATTGGAACCTAATTCGTGCTTGTAGACAAATGGGTTATATGCTTAAGTTATGTTTAATGCTTGTAATAGCTTGAGGACTCTTTTATCTTGTTATTCTAATGCTTATTGAATTGCTTATATATTGGAATTCATGTTTGAGGGCAACCTACTTTGTTGTCCCTCATTTATGTGTTTAATAACTTTTATTGTTATATTGTTATATTGTTGTGTTTTGTGGTATGTTTCGATGGTTGCGTAACCTTAGTGTTCGGGACGGGTGTGACGGGCCTCGCTGGGCGGCATCAGGCTTGCTAGTGTTGGTTGTCCTAGCCCCGTACCCTAGTTCCCTACTCGCCTGGTATGGAGTATGCCAGGGGGTGTTGGGTCGTAGGATTTGGGTACATTCGTAGTACCCATTGGTATTTGGGATGCCGGCATATCGTGGTTCATGGTTTGAGGCTCGTGGATCGTGGTTTGTGGTTCGAGGGTTGGAGTGATAAGGGACATTGATCGTATCCTTTTTAATGTGTTGTAACTTATACTTAATTGTTCTTTGGTTGTTTAAATGTTTTACTTGTGTTAACTGTTGGATTGCATACCCCGGAAGACTATATCCCTCATTGGGCAATTGTGGTTACTCATATCTCGCTAAACATATTTCTGGAGGTGCTGAGATAGACCCTCAGCTCTTAACTATTGAGGGAGAGAAAGAGGTGCAGTTGGAGGAGTTGCCTTGATACTTGTGTGCTTATTGCTTGAGGTTGGGTTGCTTGCTTGTCTATGTGAAGACTTTGCTTGTATTATGTTATTTTCTATTTTGTGCCTATGGGCATGTATATATTTGGAGTTTTTGAAGGATTGTAATAGCTAGATTGATGTATGGCTTGAATGGTAGTGGACTGTAATAGCTTAACTTTACTTCTCTTTTGTGTTGCTTGCTTGTGTGTAAATGGAAGCTAGTTGGACGGTTGGTCTTAAACTATAAGAATGTTTAAATGATAATGTTAGAGTGGTAAGATAAGTGGATTAAAAAGAATAGATTTCTATGACTTAACCTTGCATGCTTGTGTGTTGTAATGTTTTGTCTTTCTTAAGGCTCGGATGGCCTTGAAGTTGAGAAAAGTTGTGGATTTGGAGTTGGAGAATGTTGTGGTTTATATTTGTGGTTTTATTTTCTATTTACAGGTAACCAGATAGTCCACGGTACAGGGAAGACTCTGTCGTTTGTCGGGTCCGAACTTAAACTTTTTAGCGTGGGGTTAGGTCGGGGCGTGACATTTAGGTGGTATCAGAGCTTATAGAATGCATGAGCCGAGATATGTTTCTCGGTCTGTGGGGCAGAGGTTTATTATGTGAAAGTGTAATTGTATGAATAAGTGTTTGTTTGATTGAATAAGTGAAAGATTGATTAGGTAAAGAACATGCTAGCATGAAAATGAGAATATGAAATGTCTTTTATGAGTTATTGAATAAATGTGAAGAGTTTGGAATGAAAAGCATGTTCAGTGACTTATGTGAAAATTTGTGAATAAAGTGTTTTGTATGACTTTGTATGATTTCATGTGAACTTATTTGAGCTTGTTCGTATGTGATTTATCTGTGGATTATATATATGCCTGTTGTAATGCTTTTGCATTCTAGTTTCTACTATGGGACCCCGTAGACAAACCAGGGCACAAGATGCTGAACAGCCGAGTAATGAACAAGTGATAGCTACTATCGCAACGGCAATTGACAGGATTACTCAGTTCATAGATGAACAACGTCAGACGGGGGCTCAGCCTGCAGTTAATCTTGGTCGTAGCAGAGACAGGGCCGAGGGTAGTGTTACTACGGGAAGTAGTAATCAACTTGATAAAGTCTTGAAACATGGGGCATCAAGCTTCTTGGGTGAGCTAGATGATTAGATGGCTGAGGGATGGATCAATAAAGTTGATAAAATCTTTAATGTGCTTGAGTATAATGATGACAGACGGATTCACATTGCCACATTTCTTCTAGAGAGTGATGCTGAAGAATGGTGGAAAATTGTACAGGAGAAATGGGCAGATGAGGCCGTATAGCATACCTGGGCTAATTTTATGAGTGAATTCAAGGAGAAATATATTTCGGAGGTGACTAGAGAAAGATGTGAAGAAGAGTTTGTTTCTTTGAGGCAGAGCAATATAACTGTTGCCCAGTACGAGGCCGTATTTGATCGACTGTCTCGATATATGCCAGAGTTGGTTTGCCCTGAGAGACGCAGAATTTAGAGATTTATTTGGGGTCTGAGAAGGGACATCAATTTAAATCTGTCTACTCATACATATGCCACATTTTCAGAGGCAGTACATGCGGCTTCACGGTTTGAGAAGCGTAAGGCCGAGTTGATTGCGAGTTCTAGCCAGCCTAGCAAGAGGCAGGCTATTTCTCAGGGACAGTGGGCACCTCGTCAGACTCAATCAGCTGGTCCGGTTCAGATTCAACATAGCGACAGTTCCAGACACAGAGTTATCAGGGGCCGATTCAGTCATAATCATAGGTTGTCTATACAGAGCTAGCCACAGAGCCAGACTAGACCTGTTTCAGCTAGGTCTCAATAGGGTAGCACAGCTACCTCCACCTACAGAGCTCCTACAGAAGGCACTGCTGCAAGGAAAAACCAGCAGTGCAGTTTCTGCCAGCGTGGGGGTCATACTGAGGAAAATTGCTGGAGGAAGTTAGGAAGGTGCACAGGTTGCAGAAGTGAGCAACATAGAGTCAAGGATTGCCCTAAATATAAGAATTCTCAGGGGCATACTTCAAGGCAGACGGGTCAAACTAGAGTAGCAGGTATAGTGCTGGTTCCGCAAGCTCAGGCTCGAGCATTTACTTTGAATGCAAAGGAGCTTCCAGATACGACTGTGGTGGTAGAAGGTACTTTTCTTCTTAATGATCAGTCGGTTAAAGTTTTAATTGACTCCGGGGCTACACATTCATTTATCACACTTGTTGGTGCACAAAATGCTAATTTGAAACATGATAAATTGTTGCATAAGATTGTGGTATATACACCTATGGGTTTGAAGTTTGTTACTGAGTCTATTTGTAAGGCATGTAATATTTATATTGAGGGTCGCATGTTTCCTACTGATTTGATTATTCTACCTTTCCGCGACTTTGAAATTATATTGGGGATGGATTGGTTGATAATACACTATGCGCAACTTGATTGTAGAAAGAAGATTGTAAAACTGGAAATGCCTAACCAACCTGTAATTAAAATAGTCGAGAGTAGGAAATCAATTGGAACCCCTATAATTTTTTAAAGCATCTAAGATGTTGGGTAAGGGTTGTGAGGCGTATCTTGCATATTTAATTAATCAACCTGGGGACAAATTAAAACTAAATGAAGTGCCAATTGTAAAAGAGTTTCTGGGAGTATTTCCCGAGGAGTTGCCGGGTTTGCCACCTGATAGAGAGATAGAGTTCATGATTGATTTACTACCAAGGACTACCCCTATCTCTAGGACTCCATATAGAATGGCTCCCCTTGAATTGCAAGAACTAAAAGTACAGCTACAGAGTTTGCTTGAGAAAGGATTTATTCAGCCTAGTTCTTCTCCCTGGGGTGCATCGGTCTTGTTTGTTAAAAAGAAAGACGAATCCTTTCATTTATGTATTGATTACAGGGGACTCAACCAGGTGACAATAGAATAAGTATCATTTGCCTTTGATTGACGAACTATTTGATTAGCTTCAAGGTGCCAAAGTATACTCTCAATTTGATTTAAGACAAGGGTATTATCAATTGAGAATTCGAAAGGATGATGTACCTAAAATTGCTTTCAGAACAAGGTATGGTCACTATGAGTTTGTTGTGCTACCGTTTGGATTAACTAATGCTCCCGCTGCATTTATGGATTAATGCAGAGAGTATTCCGACCATATTTAGACCATTTTGTGGTTATTTTCATTGATGACATACTAGTATACTCAAAATATGAGGCTGAGCATGAATAACATTTGAGGATTGTGGTACATAATTTGCAGGAGCATAAACTATTTGCCAAATTCAGCAAGTGTGAATTCTGGTTAAAACAAGTTGTTTTTCTAGGTCACATAATCTCACAGGATGGTATTTCAGTTGATCCGACAAAGATAGAGGTTGTATTGTCATGGAAACGGCCTAAGAGTGTTACAAAGATCCGCAGTTTTCTGGGTTTAGCAGGTTATTACAAAAGATTTGTTAAAGATTTCTCTAAAATTGCTGGACCTTTGACTCAGCTTACTCAAAAAAAGACTATGTTTGATTGGAATGAGAAATGTGAGGCTAGCTTCTAGGAACTGAAGAAAAGGTTAACTACTGCTCCTATTCTTGCTTTGCCTGAAGGAACTGACAACTTTGTGATCTATAGTGATACTTCAAAATAGGGTTTAGGTTGTGTTTTAATGCAGAATGGGAAAGTGATTGCATATGCCTCAAGGAAATTAAAACCCTATGAACTTAACTACCCTATACATGATCTTGAGCTTGCAGCTATCATCTTTGTTTTAAAAAAATGGTGTCACTATCTATGGGATAACAAATTTGAAATTTTCACAGATCACAAGAGCCTGAAATATCTATTCTCACAGAAAGAGTTGAATATAAGGTAGAGTCGTTGGTTAAGCTGCTTGAGGATTATAACTGCACTATTAGCTATCTGCTAGGTAAAGCCAATATTGTCGATGATGCTTTGAGCCAAAAGGCTATGGTTGCCAGCCAGATTATCAAGAATTGGGAGTTCATGGAAGAATTATGCATGTGGAAACCAAAGATTTCAAATTCAGGCATTCAATTTGCAAGTTTACAAATTCAATCCTTGTTGTTATCCAGAATTAGAGAAGCACAACAAACTGACCCTCAATTGTTGAAAATTCAGGAAAAGTCAAAAGGGGGAGAGTCGGATGTCAAACTTCATGATGATAGTAATCTCATATTTAAGGGCAGGATTTGTATTCCAAGTGAGCCAACATTAAAGAAAGAAATACTGGCAGAGGCACACAGTTCAAAGTATACTATCCACCCAGGTAATACTAAGATGTATAGGGATTTGAAATAGAATTTCTGGTGGAATAACATGAAAAGAGATATTGCTGATTATGTAGCTAGATGCTTGACCTATCAAAAAGTTAAGGTTGAACATCAGAGACCTGCAGGGTTGCTACAACCGCTGGCTATTCCTGAGTGGAAATAGGACCACGTTACTATGGATTTCATGTCAGACTTGCCAAGATCTTCGAAAGGTAATGATTCAGTTTGGGTTGTTGATAGACTGACCATGACTTCTCACTTTATTGCCAAGAAGAAAACAGATAATCTTGACAAGCTAGCAGAGTTATATGTTGAAAATATTGTTAGACTTCACGGGACTCCAAAGAGTATTGTGTTCAACAGAGATCCCAGATTCACATCTTAGTCCTGGCAGAAGATTCAGAAAGCTTTAGGTACAATGTTGAGTTTCAGTACATCGTATCACCCACAAACTGACGGACAATCTAAAAGAATCATCAGAATACTCGAGGATATGTTACGAGCATGCATTCTGGACTTTGGTAAGAGTTGGGAGAGATATTTGCCACTTGCAGAATTTGCCTATAACAATAATTATCAAGTGACTATTGGCATGACACCTTATGAGGCTCTGTATGGGCGTAAATGCAGGTCTCCCTTATATTGGGAGGAGGTTGGCGAGATGAAAACTATTGACCCTACTTTGATATCAGAGATGAACAGAATGATTGATAATGTATAGCTTATCAAAAAGAGAATTCTTACAGCTCAGAGTCGGCAAAAAGGTTATGCAGATAGACACCGTCATGATCTAGAGTTTACCGTGGGTGACCGGGTGTTTCTTAAAATCTCTCATCATAAAGGTCTGATTCGGCATGGAAAAGGGGGTAAGCTTAGTCTTAGATTTGTAGGACCGTTTGAAATAACTGAGAAAGTTGGCACATTGGCTTATAGACTAGCTTTGCCTCCGAGTTTGGGTAAACTTCATGATGTCTTCTATGTTTCGATGCTTCGAAAATATAAGCTAGATCCTTCTCATATTCTTGAGCCAGAGCCGCAGGAGATCAGTGAGACTTTATTTTATACTGAGAGACCTCTTCAGGTTGTGGACTGGAACGTTCAGGAGCTCAGAACTAAAAGCATCCCGATGGTTAAGATTCTAAGGGATCATCACGGATTAGAGGATGCTACGTGGGAGAGAGAGGATCAAATGCGAGAAAGATATCCAGAGTTATTCACCAAATCAAGTAAGAATTACGTGGACGCAATTAGTTTAAGGGGGAGAGGATATGACGCCCGAGATTACTACCATACTTCCTATTAACTGTTGCATTCACTATTTGTACATTTTAAATGTGCCTTTTATTTATTTCTTCTTTAGTTACTATTCAACTGTTTATTTTCTTTGAATTAACATTTTTCTTATATTATATCACCTAATTGAGGAATGAGAAAAATGAGAATGTGAACACTGCATGTTAGGAGCGTTCATTTAGAAAATATTTTAGCGGTTCGAGTGAATAGTAAACATGAACTTTTAGTGGCCTAGTGGAACTATTTACCTTGGACTTTAAATTAATTGATCCTACAAGTTAATTTGGCCCATTTTGTTGTCAACTTAAAGCACATATTCATAATACATATATCATATATACATAATAATATACATATATAACATAATAACTCAAAAACAAAAACAAAAATGCCACCCTTGTCCCCCCCAAACCCGAGAAACAAGAAGGAGAAGAAGATAGAAGAAAACTCCATTTTGCTTGCAATTTCACCCTTCTAGCTTGTGTTTAGAGTCATTTTGGAGTCTTCTAAGGCCTTTCCTAGCATCCTACACACTTTGGTGAGGGATTTGCATATGTTTTTGTATCTTTTAAAATTATTGTCAAGATTTTAGATTTCTAGATTTGCTTATATATGTATATATTGTGTTAAATTTCTTTACAAAAAATGTTTTACATGCCCTATAGACTAGTTTTATGGAGTTTATAGCTTTGGTTAATGGAATTTTGTGCTTGATCAATTCTAGGTGATAATGAATAGTATAATTTTTAGGGTTTTGATAAAATGTGCTTTAGAGATTGATCCAATGGTATAGTTAGGTGCTATAAATGTTAATAAAGATAGTCTAACGACCATGTGTAGTTAAATTGCTCGAAACTTAGTTAAATCGTGAAAATAGTTAATTTTAGAAAGGGGTTTTAAACGAAAAGTAAATCCGGGTGGAATTTGAAGTTAATTTGGGGTTCTACTAGCCATGGAAGTACTTTTGGTATTTTCGTTGCGTTGAATTGCGAGGCAGATTGGGTAATTATAGTTCAATGCACCCTCAGGGCCTTCCCAAGCTTTTGTGCTAAAAACGAGTTTTTAAGGCTTAGATAGGTGTCTTTTGGTGTTATTAAGGATGTGTAATAGTTGGATTGAGTAGATTTTGATTCGTGTTTCAATTGGAACCTAATTCGTGCTTGTAGACAAAGGGGTTATGTGCTTAAGTTATGTTTAATACTTGTAATAGCTTGAGGACTCTCTTATCTTGTTATTCTAATGCTTATTGAACTGTTTATATATTGGAATTCATGTTTGAGGGCAATCTACTTTGTTGTCCCTCATTTATGTGTTTTATAGCATCTATTGTTATATTGTTATATTGTTGTGTTTTGTGGTATTGTTTCAATGGTTGCGCAACCTCAATGTTCGGGACGAGTGTGACGGGCCTTGTTGGGCGGCATCGGGCTTCCCAGTGTTAGTTGCCCTAGCCCCGTACCCTAGTCCCTTAGTCGACTGGTATGGAGTATGCCAAAGGGTGTTGGGTTGTAGGATTTCGGTACATCCGGAATACCCATTGGTGTTTGGAATGCAGGAATTTTGTGGTTCGAGGCTCGTGGATCGTGGTTTGTGGTTTGAGGGTTGGAGTGATAAGGGATATTGATCGTATCCTTTTTAATGTGTGGTAACTTATACTTAATTGTTCTTTGGTTGTTTAAATGTTTTACTTGTGTTAACTGTTGCATTGCACACTCCGGTAGACTATATCTCTCATTGGGTAATTGTGGTTGCTCACACCTCGCTAAACATATTTCAGGAGGTGTTGAGATAGACCCCCAACTCTTAGCTGTTGAGGGAGAGGAGGAGGTGCAGTTAGAGGAGTTGTCTTGATACTTGTGTGCTTATTGCTGGAGGTTAGGGTATTTGTTTGCTGGTCAATGTGAAGACTTTGCTTGTATTATGTTATGTTCTATTTTGTGCCTATGGGCTTATAAGTATTTGGAGTTGTTGAAGGATTGTAATAACTAGATTGATGTACGGCTTCAATGGTAATAGACTGTAATAGCTTAACTTTACTTCTCTTTAGTGTTGTTTGCTTGTGTGTGAATGGAATCTAGTTGGATGGTTGGTCTTAAACTATAAGAATGTTTAAATGATAATGTTAGAGTGGTACGATAAATGGAATAAAAAGAATAGATTTCTATGACTTAACCTTGCATGCTTGTGTGTTGTAATGTTTTGTCTTGCTTAAGGCTCGGATGGCCATAAAGCTGGGAAAAGTTGTGGATTTGGAGTTGGAGAATGTTGTGGTTTATATTTGTGGTTTTATTTTCTGTTTACAAATAACTAGATAATCCACGGTACAGGGAAAACTATGTCCGTTTGTCGGGTCCGGACTTAGGTCAGGGCGTGACACTATTCCCTCTCTCACTGGAATGAGGTCGGGGCGTGACACTATTTTCTCTCTCACTGGGGCATACTCCTATTCCCCAGAGGCGTGGTTCACTTCATTGGGGCATACAGACCTACCTCAGGAGAATGGGTTGTAGGATCGGGGTACATCCAGAGTACCCCATTGGTGGTATAAGGAGGTTTGCTGGCATTTGTTATCGAAGATCATGGTTCGTGATTCAAGATTGAAGACAAAGAAGATGAACCGTATCATTTTTAAATGTGTTTAATGTTTATTCAATTGACTTGCTATATTCTATTACTTGTGTTATTGTCTTTGTTACATTGCACGAAATTAGTTTCGTTCACACCCCCGGTTTACTATATCCCATCTCTCGCGGAGCAACTGTGTTACTCACTCCTCTTTTAACATGTTTCAGGAGAGGCTGAGGTAGATCCCCATCTGGTAGTGGTAGAGGAAGAAGAAGTGCAGACTGATCCTTTGCCTTGAGTACTTATGTGCTGAGGTTGGATGCTTTTGTGCAGATTATGTGAAGTTGCTGCTTGTATGATCATTTTGAGACCTTTGAGGTCTTGCATGTATTGTGTTAGATTTGGTGGTTTGTAATTAAAGTTATAGTCTTGAATGACTTGGTAACGTAGTTGGTATGTGGTAATCAATGTATACTTTATTGTCTTTTGGTTGCATGCTTGTGTGGTAAGTAGTTGGTAGGTAGACTTAGGATATAAGTATAATTTGTAATTATAATTAGAGTGGTGTGATAAGCAATCCTTTGACTTAGAGTCTTAATAGTTATGCCTTGCATGCTTGTGTGCTAAACTTGTGCTTAGTTAAGGCTCGTATGGCCTTTAGGACTGGAGGAGGTTATATTAATGAAGCTTGAGGTTGACTGTGATTGGTATATATTGTCCTTGTGGCTATTTGTCCTGCGTACAGGTTTATGGATAGGTCTAGAAATAAGGAAAACTCCATCCGTTTTTCCTCGTTTTTTCATAACCTTGGGATTTAGGATCGGGGCTTTGGTCTTGTGAGGGATCGGGGTGCTACACAATCATCTACCATCAGGCGTAGGATGGCGCCGCCGATGATCGGACTACCACCGCCAGCCTGTGGCCAGACCACCAATGGACCACCGCTAGCCGTTGGCGGCATCGGCAACCAGCGGCTCCTGATGACTGCCATGTGGTAGCTGGTAGCACCATGTGTCCTGGCCTCACGGGGCCAGGTGGCTATTACGTGGGGCCACAAGGCGTTGCCCTAGGTTGCCACGTGGTGCTTTTGGAGGGGGTGGGAGTATTTGGCAGTTTAATTTTATTTTTCAAATTTAAAATTCAAATTTCAATATTTAATAAAATAAAATAATAAACTAATTATAAAACTACCAACAATATGGACACATGGCACCACTTCTATCGTACCACATGTCCCCCACATTTGGCTGACACACACACACACAAACCCCAAGAACACACACTAGAGTTTAATGCATAAAACAGTATGCAATTATAACTTAAAAAATTCATAACTAATTCAGTTGTCAACCAAATATTATGAAATTTACGACATTAGAATCCTTGAAACAAGCACTTTCTACCAGTACCATAATCATACACATTTATGATACTTCACATAAACGTAATTATACAATAAATATGTAAAACTTCGAAAAACACAACAATTGACGAATTTTCATGCATATAATCATGTATAATGCAGAGAACAAACAACACATGCTCTGATACCAATGAAAATTTTGTAAAAAGATTCAGTATCTTCATAAACTAAAAATTTCATAAAAGATGACTAACCTTTTACGAAGCGAAAACGACAGAATGATTAACGTGTTTGTTCTACTACGTATATCGAGAATTCGAGCATACAATACGAGATTGCACTCTTTTTTATTCACAGCCTAAATGCCCAGTAGATATACTATGAGAGAGATTTGAGAGAACAAAGAGTATTCTGCCTTTGTTGTGTTTTTGCCTGAGAATAATAGAACAAACGTAGGTTCTATTATCTTTGGATCAGTCTTAAATACCAAGACCCTAATCCAACATTACCCAACGTGCACCCTTGGCTTTGGATAATTGAACGAACGTATGTGCTTTTGCCTTTGTTGTACTTACTTGGGTCAAACGGGTCGGGTTAACCTATCTTGGGCGACCCATGATCCTAATCCAACATTATTGTTCTTCACAAAGCTAGAAATCTTGGAGGTCGTCTTTGTTTTGTCAAGTTCAATGTGCTTTAGTGCTCTTATATATATAACCACAGGGATAACCTAATGATCCTTTAGTGTTCATCTTCTTAACATACATATAATTTAATTAGGATAAGATGAAAGTGTAGTCGAACTAAATTTTTGCTACCGACCCAAAAAAAAAAAAAAAATTGTCCCTAAAGGACAGCCCAACGGTAAGAGGTGTGCTTCGAATGCGGTATGCTCCTAAGTTCGATTCACGTAATCTACTCTGGGTAACCTTGACTGAATCGGTGCATGTATTGGGACGAGTACACCCGGGGGTTTTTAGCAAAGGGTGGTCGGGCTCTGCCGGTATCCAGTGATCGAACTCTACTAGTTGGGTTCTTACATCATCAAAAAGAAAAAAAAAAAAAAAGAATAACTAAATTCTTGCATTTTGAGTCTTGTGCTCTAATATAATTACCAATTTATGTTCACAAAGGAAATTAAATGAGTAATTATTAGTATTTTTCGTGTTTTTACAATGCGAGAGCTTAACATATTCTTGATGAACAAGAGAGAAAACATAATAATTATACAACTTTGTATTAAATCAAAAGATATAACCTTAATGTTGGACTACAGACAAGGAATTATTATTTATAATTGAAAGTTTTAACACTAAGTACGGATTCCTTCATAAACTGAATAAAATCATATTAACCTCGTAGTATACGCAGAAGAATTTTAGGATTTGCCCACGCTCGTTCCACCGTTCAAGAAGCTATGAGTCAGAATTCTAAATACAAGATTTAGAACTGTTGCCACAACTTAAATGTCTATTTGATTGGGTTGTTTATTTATTAAATACAGAGAGAGAGAGAGAGAGATTGAGAGAGGAGAAGAGAGGAAGACTGACTTCACCCTTCCTCTTTTTTTGTCCGTATCTTCTTTTTCTTAAAAGTGAATGTATCAATTTTAGAGAATTGATACATTTAGTAGATATGAGAAGTTATTCAAATAACTTCTCATTATCTTTATTAAGCCATACAGAACGGGTCTGGTCGGATTAATACATATTAATTGATCCAGCCCCAAAATCCAACAATAATAATACAACACGATATACTCCTACTATTGGTAGTCTGACAACTAAGAGTATACAAAGGATATCTCGGAAACGTATAAAGGCCATAGAGAATGCTATATTATTAATTAGTCATTATTTGTTGATTATCGATTCTCTATATTATTAATTAGTCATTATTTGTTGATATCATCTTACTTATTGTACCACAGAAAAAAAAAATGTTACTTATTGTGTGAAACACCATATGGCCTGACTTGTGATCATTCAAGGTTATAAAAAAGAACTGATCCCTAGTATTTCACTTCATTGATTTCTCAAAGGATAAACAATCATTTCATTAATGCAAGCAATGTTTTGCCATAAATAATTATAGGTAAGAGTTCACTTCACAATTTTCTATTCTTTTAGGAACCCAAACCGTGACGTACATCTCATGTTTCGCTTATGCTCCGAAATATTATCGTTATTTATAAATATGACCCAACTATTCCTGTAACATGCGAAACAAAACGAATAGATTCACAATTTCTCTCGACTATTTAATTTAATAGATTTTATGGATATGCAACGTGATATCTATAAATAGCTGCTCATTTTTATTTTTATTTTTGTCAAAAGAAACGAGTTCTCATGATTGGTTTACATTTTTGTATGTTTAGGCAACAACGCGCGTCTAACGTGTTCCAGTTGATATTGATATAAGCCTAACACCTTAACATGATTTATATAACAAAAGTTGCATGCATGTTTTTAGAATATTCTGCTTCAACTATTCTTTATTCCAAAACCTTCAACCAGCTGGAAGTCACTTCTAATAAACAATTAATTATTTTCTCAATTATAGAACTTGTATTAATCACGAAGCCACATAAAAAAATCTTCTTGTTTATTATTTATTTTCTGTTGGAAACAATCTCATTAATTTCAAAATTATAGCGATTAACTTGTATTAATCACGAACCCGCAAAAACAATATTGTTGTTTATTATTTATTTTATGTTGGAAACAATCTTATATCTTATCATCTTGCTAGTACAAGTTATAAACATATATAAAGTGAATATGTTAAAGACTAGAACGAACTATGAGAGTGTCCTAGTCTCTTCAACATCCTAATTGTTAAGAATTATGGATTTCGATCTTATTAATTGATATTAAGAAGAGTATTAAGTCAAAATTTTATAAAGTGATATAAAAATTTATAATTTTTTAATATAAGACAAATATATATCTATGCTTTCATTTTGGAGTTTTGTTCTACATGTTCAAAGGTATAAAAGAGCATCTAAAATATCCATTTGACTAGGTTAACAGAATATAAAAATAATAGTCCATGACTTCCTCGAAAAATGTAATTATGAATAATCATCGACAAAGAAACAACATTAATTTCTTGGAATTGACAGAGAAATATTAGACCACTTAATTTGTAGGACTTTCTCTTTACTTGATACATATTTTGTGACCAGCTGTCGGAATATTCCACTTCAAGAGCTCCTGAGTAATAGGGAAAATTGCTCTTAACTTTCAGAGAAACAGTAGATGTCTTTCGATTTTTTATCACTTATTTAACACATTTTATATATATACTTAATTAGCATACTAAAAAAAAGATAAAAAATTAATAAAATAGTTAATTTGACATTTCAATCAAACATACATATAAGAGATGATAAATAAATGATTAAAATATAGTGACATCTAAAAACGCTTTAACTTCAATTTAATCTAGGCTTTTCAACCTGAAAAATGTTGTGCTTGTTGAAGAAAAGCAAAGAGCAGAGAAAATATTTCAAAGGCTGCACGCCTTATGGATTGTATTCACCTTGTATAAATATACAATTGGAGTTATATGATAGTTCTCTACTCCTAGTTACATGAACAATCAATTAAGAGTTTGAAAGAATAAAGTGAAGATAAAGTTTAGCTAATCCTAAGTTAGCAGCTACCTAACAGTAGCTTGATTTTCAAATGGAATATTACATGATCATATTCTATCACGCGGCTACTCTTACCTTCTTCTCAATCTTTCATGGTATCAGCGTTAGACGACAAATAGTTATTATTTTCCTAACTTCGTTCCTGCGGCTACTCTTGCCTCTTTCCCAATCTTCCGCTTATGGCTACCTCCAATACCACCCCCTTTGCCCTTCCTACCTATAAGGTCAAGGTCTACCTTAGTGTCACTTTAGACCATACCAACTATCTCACTTGGAAGACACAAATGCTCACTTTTCTCACTTTCAATAAACTGCCCTGTTTCATTGATTGAACTGTTTAGGAAACATATATGATAATTAAAAAATTTAATTACACAGCAGAATGAATTTCATGTATCCGTTTATAGTTATTAACGTGATTTTATAACAGATAATAAATTTAATCTAATTAAATTTATACATAGTTTAAGGATTACCTCTAACGCAAAACAATCGGTAGAATATGAGATCAGTTTCCCACACGTGAAGTCTCCAAGATTAGTCCACATGGAATTCGCACTATCAACCAGATTTCACTCCACTAGAGTTTTTAGAGAAATCTTATAATTTGATTATGATAGAGTGTCACGCCCCAACTCGACCCCACTTACGATCAATCAGGATGTGACAGAATTTCGGCTATATAACGTCTGTAACGTGGACAACAGGACTCTATCCAATCATTTAAAAACATAACACAACCAACTCCAAGTTCCGCAACAACTCCAACGTCCATTCAACAAATACAAAGTTATTCATTTAACATCCATATGACATTCCAACATAAGTCATAAGCCTCCGTTTCAACATCATACCACAAGTTATACTATACATTTGCAAATTAGATTATAAACTAGTCTAGCAACCTAATCATATTCAAAAGGAAGACTACTAAACTAGTATTATATAAACCATTATCTTTGAGTAGTTATACAATACAACATACTATAAAAGCTAAGACAAAAACATGGAATGCTTCAACATAACTCATGGATAAGGCTCCGGCACATAAGACTCCTCCACAGAAGGCACATACTCAGCTTCCTGAGGAACGTACCCAGTATCTTGCTCAGTTATACCTGACCAAATAAACGAATGAGGGTGAGCTTATATATAACAAAGCTCAGTGAGGATTCGAAAGATGTTTTGAAACCCTTAACTTTACCATTTGGGAAATCATCCTATGAACAATAACAATCAATAAACTTCATCATCAACACTTATTCAATTAGAACAACACATATAACCATTCACGTTAAAAGGATACACTAGTTGATGTAGCTCCATACGCCATCACGATCTCAACCAACTTCTTATAACGCCCACTGACACATTCCGGAAGTACCTCAACTAGCCCACACACTCCATGGCACTCTCCGACCACACGAGATAGGGGTAACACATGATAGCTGTGCCGGCAAGTCCGATGCCGCCCGAGGTGACACAACACTCTCATGGCTTAACAATTATCACTGAACACTTAACATTCCAAGAGATCAACAGAAGATGTTGTCTCCCGGCACTTCAACATTCAACAATTCAGTTGAACAACACTTAATCAATCAACTACTAAACAATTATAAAACAACAAAGATAGATGACAAAGCAGGCCACCCAGACTCAACACATACTTCAACACTTAAACAAACCCGAGCCTACTTAACATCAACCCACATTATAACCTCCCAAACAATACCAAACACCCCAAAGACAATACTTAGACAAATCAAAGAAAGATAATCCAAACTTCTAAACAACATAACTAACAAACTATACATCAAACAATCCCCGAACTTTTTCCTATCTCTCAACCAACAATGCAAGCACATAAACCCCCTCGGGAACCAACCAAAAGCCATCCTAAACAAGTCCAACAATACTAAAAATGGAAAAACCCTAAGGCTGATTTTTCAGACTTTTCCTACGGCTATCAAATTGAAAATTCGGCATTACAACATTACTAAACAACAATTAACAAGAATATAGAAACAACTAGCAACCGAAGACAACTACTACAACAATAATTATTCAAGAAACAAGCCAAATTATCAAATAAATACCCGAAAAATAAAAATATATGTTCCTACAGATAAAAATGGCTATAATTCAACTATGTTAGTCTACAACACTTAACTAGCAATAATCTAAAGAGATATTAACAAAATAACCGCTAAATATGCAATAATAGAATTTAAACTACAACTTTAACTTCTAGATCTAGTTTTTTTTCTCTCACCTTAAATGCCACAAGAAGCTAGGAAGATGTAGAATGGATGCCCAACAAGCGGAATCTAGCTCGGAATGAAAAGATTTGGCTTTAAAATGCAACTTCTATGCAAAATTTGCTTTGAAAACCAAGTGAAAAATTCTATCTTTTTCTCTCCAAGGCTCAAGGCAATGTGTGTGCAAAATGTGAGGTTTTTAGCTTGTTTTAATATGTGTTGTCATCTTATAATAGAAGTCAAAGCTAGACAACAAGGTCAAATGCAAAATTAAATTGAGTTTTAATTCAAAAGACAAGTTTAACCTTATATTTCAATGCATTATGCAATTGTGCCATTCTAGGATTATTTAAGATGACAATTAATTTATATTTAATATATACTAGGTCAATAAAAGTCAATGCAAGAATCGTTTTGAGCAGAAGTTACTATTTTAGCTTAAAAACGTATATTTTCGCCCGTAAAATCTATTTAAATTCCTATTCCGATTCATAATCAGTTTTTATCAAACACAGGTCTACTGATAACTGAGGACTAGGTTTTAAGATATTTAAAACACCCGTGTCAAAATTTTAGTTGACGTGTGTTCAAAATACTATTCACAAAACCGATGATAAAATTTTAAATGCAGATTTTTATGAAAATTTCATGAAAGCTCACATATCATGTACTAGAAGTATTAATCACTTAATTAACACATTTTAATTCAATCAACACATATAAACAGGTTAAATCACGTAATTTCACATAAGACAAATTCGGGGTCTCACACAGAGAATGTGTGCTAGTTTTTCATGTTTCAAAATAGTACAATATATAGAAAACTCATGACCTAGGGCCACATGTGGACCAATCTTAAACTAACCAGTATTGGGGCTCATAATAACCAGATCAATATCTAATTACTACGAGCCCAATTAAATTAATATTAGGACAATCCTAAAATTAAAATAATATTTTCTCTAATCCAATTAATTTACAAATTCCTTTTTATGTGTGATCTCTTGGGTTCATAATTAATCGGTAACAAATAATTAATTCTACTAATTAATTAAACTAGAATTCCTTCTAATTAATTCTCTAATCGCGAGTGACACCTAACAGTATATCGCGATTATCCAATTAAATATGAAGTGCAAGTACACAAACCCAATTAGTAATTTCTATGCAACTGAATCCTACTATCTAAATAATCCCGATCAAGCCAGAGTCATGGATAGGGTCGTCACTTGGCCATATGCCAAAATCTATTTAATTAGTAACTTATGAATAATATGTAAAACGACTTCCACTATTCCACCTTGGCCAAGAATTTCTAGTTACTTAATTAATAGATCGCATAGGATTCCCAATTGACAGTTTCCATATCTACACACATATCTCCATGACGGAAAAGATTATAACCACTGAATACATTGTCTAATCCGTGACTAGGACTAGCTTAATTGCACCAATAAATTATAATATTCCTAATAATAAGATAACTGTGGTATCTCAAGTCTGAGGATTAATTGCATGATTACATTATACAATGAATTATTGACCAATCCACATAATTCATTGTATTGATGGTCAAGTCCAGTCACTTATTTGTAACAAGTACGTATACATCTACGATAACGATATGAGACTTGTGAGACCCTGGAATTTGCCCTATTTGCAATTACGTGTTTTCACTTGTTTAAATGCTATTAGAATTAGTATATATGTTTATATGTGAGTTATTAAATGATCTTGGATTAAATGTGCATTTAAAAGACATTTGAAAAACAAATAATGTGACTTTTCATTTTCTTTTGTAAAACTGTGTAGTATAACTAGACTATATGTAATTAAATGCTTATGAATAAATATTGTACCCAAAAACAGTTTACTAAAAATAGTATTTTAGTTAGATAGTATAAATATTACTATTTTTGTCAAAAACAACTAAAAGAGCTTAAGTTATCAACTTTGACAAAGACTTACAGTTTTGACTTTATTAAAACTGATTATTGCGTTAACTTTTCATCTACCTTGACTTTTGAAAAATGTTGACTTTCATTTACTTTAACTTTTTGAAAAATGTTGACTTTTATTAACTTTGACTTTTTAGAAAATGTTGACTTTTATCAAATTTGACCTTTTGGTCTCCTTTGACTTTGGCTTTTATATTATTTGACCAAACTAGGTTTATTTAAATACTACTCCTGTTACATGATATATGTACATTCATAAAAATTTTATAAACATTTTTAAAAAAATTTCATTTAAAGTGCCGTTAAATGGCATTTAAAGACCTTTTCGCTAAATTTTTGAAACTAGTCTTTTAAACATTTTAAAAACTAATCCTCCATTATTAAAAGACCCATGATTTACTATAAATTATTTCTGAAGCAGATTAGGAATTTAAAATAGACTTTTCGGGTAAAAAAGTAGCGTTTTTGAGCCAAATAGTGATTTCTGCTAAACCTGATTCTTGCGTTGACTTTTTTTGACCAAGTATATATTGTAAATAAATATTTCATCATCTTAAATATTTTACTGAGGTAAAATTTTAATTAGAATTAAAAACAAAGGTTAATTTAGACTTTAGTCATTAAAAATCCAATTTTTGACAACTTTGACCAATTCTTTTTGCATTGACTTTTTACTTAACTTAATATATACTAAAATATCATCTAAAACACCACAAAAACACACCAAAAACCATGGCTCCTTGGAGGAGAAAGAGGAAGAACATTTTCAAAGTATTTTTCTCATAGATTTTGCATTTCAAAGCTGAATTGAGTCATTCAAAACTTGAAATTACTTGTTGGGCACCTATTCTACCTATTCCTAGCATTACTTTGGATCAAAGATGAGAGAAAAAAATAGATCTAGAAATTAAAGTTCATGTCAAATTTTATTTAATGCATGTATAGTTATTGTTTTGTGAAATTGCTTATAGATTATTGCTAAGTAGTAGATAAGGACCAACTTGATGAGTTTATAGCCATTTTGAAAGGTTGTAACGTGTATTTCTATTTTTCGGGTATTAAAGTTGAGTTATTGGTTCATTGTTTAATAATTATTGTTGTAGTGGTTGGAATTGATTGGTTGTTGCTTCTAAAAGTTTGTTAATTATGGGGTAGTAATGTTGTAATCCTGAATTTTTTATTAGGATGTCTAGCAAAAGTCCAAAAAAATCAGCTTTGTTGCATTGCCAAAATAGGGTTGTTGGACTTCTTTTGGATGGCTTATGGTTGGTTTTCGATGGGATAAATGTAATTGCATAAGTGGTTGAGTGATAGGAAGTGGTTTGGAGGTTGTTGGATTATTAGAATGCAAGTTATGGGTTTTAGAAGTTTGTGTAGTCTTTCTTTAAAATGTTGAAATGTTGTCTTTGGTTGTTCGGTAGTGTTTGTGTAGTTGTTTCTCGAGTTATTGTAAGGTAGGTTTGAGATTGAATGCATGTTTTAATGTATATTAAGTTGGGTGGCCTACTTTGTCATCTAACTTAGTTGTTTTAGTTGTTTAATTGATGTTATGTTGATTGGAATGTTATTAACTGATTGATGATGATCTAGGGGACAACCTACTTTGTTGTCTTTTCAGAATATGAGATGTATATGATTATTGTCATGAGTCTTGATGGTGTGTGTCACCTCTCGGGCAGCAACGGGTTGTCGGGTTGATAGCAGCATGACTATCATATACTACTCCCAGCTCGCATGGGCGGAGATGCCATGGAGTGAGGGGCTAGATGAGGTACTTCGGTTATCTATTATGGGAGTTATAAGAAGATGGTTGAGATCGTGATGGCGTATGGAGCTACATCAACTAGTGTATCCTTTCGTATTTGAATGGTTATTTATGTGGTTGAATTGAAATGTTGAGGTTTATGAAGTTGTTATTATTATTGCTCATAGGATGATTTCCCAAAGGGTAAAGTAAATGTTTTCAAAAGATCTTTCGAAGTTTCACTGAGCTTTGTTATATATAAGTTCACCCTCATTCATTTATTGTCATCAGGTGTAGTTGAGCAGGATACAGGGTATGTTCCTCAGGAAGCTAAGTATATGCCTTATGTTGAGGAGTCTTATGTGCTAGAGTTTTTTTAGTGATGCATGAGATGAAGTTCTCTTTTTGCCACATTGTATATAGAACTAGTTAGATTGTGTTTACTTTGGAGTTATATTGTGTAAGATGATCTAAAGATAGTAGATTGTATATTGCTAGTTCGGTAGTCTTACTTTTTGAATATGATTAGGTTGCTATACTAGTTTATAATTTATTTTGTAAATGTATAGTATAGCTTGTGGTAAGTGGTTGAAACGGAAGCTTATGACTTATGTTGGAATGTCGTATGGATGTTAAATGAATGGCTTTGTATTTGTTGAATGGTTGTGGAGTTGTTGTGTGATGTTATAAAGGGTTGGTTTAGAGCCCTGATGTCCATATTACATATGTTATATTACCGAAATTCCGTTGCGTCCTGACTGATCATAAGTAGGGTTGAGTTGGGGCGTGACAAGACTAATCGCCGAATTTAATATCTCATATTATTTAGTTAGTAGACTATAATCCGATCTATCCGGATAAACTAACACCCAATTAATTTATCCTATGATTAGGGATAACTTTTAAAACATATTTGTGAATGTAGACTTCTTCACTCATATTCTTACTCCTAAGGATATAATTTATAAATAGTGTTCTAAGAAATTTTATTTATTTAATTAAAATATATTAATAAATAAATAAATTGCCCTCATTAACTAATTAATAAATTAAATAATATATTATCCACAATTTCAAAAATACAATTTCATTGGTTCTTAGGGCATTTTTCTTAACAATCCCCTACTTGCACTAAAGTCAATCTGAATGGTATCTCATACCCATCCCCTCTAAGTGTCTATCCAAAGACTGCTTGGTCAAAGCCTTGGTCAACGGATCTGCTATGTTATCTGCAGATGCTACTTTCTACATAATTATGTCGCCTCTTCCTACAAGTTCTCAGATAATGTGATAGTGCCTCTCAACATGTTTGGATTTCAAGTAAGACCTTGGTTCTTTAGCTTGCGCTATTGTTCTATTATTATCACAGTGTAAAGGTATTACGACCTCAATGGAAGGAACCACTCCAAGTTCTGAGAGGAACTTCTTGATCCAAACTACCTCTTTCGCTGCATCCGATGTTGCGATGTATTCAACTTCTGTAGTGGAATCTGCAGTCGTATTCTATTTGGAACTCTTCCAATTGACTACTCCTTCATTACAAACGAAAATGAATCCAAATGTAAACTTGCAATCAACCACATCAGATTGAAAATCTGAGTCGATATAACCCTCGATCTTCAATTCCCTTCCTTCATATACCAAGACCATATCCTTAGTCCTATTCAGATACTTTAGGATATTCTTGACGGTTATCCAGTGTTCCTCACCTGGATCTGACTGATATCTACTTGTAACACTTACAACATGCGCAATATCAAGCCCAGTACTTAGCATGGCATACATAAGGCTTCCAATAGCCGAGGCATATAAAATTCTATTCATCCTCGATCTTTGTTCAGCTATTTTGGGGCTCATAGCCTTAAAGAGATGAATGCCATGTCTAAAAGGTAACATCCATTTTTTAGAATCATGTATGTTAAACCTCTTTGACACTTTATCTATGTATATACTTTGGGAGAGACCTATTAATCCTTTTGACCTATCTCTATAGATTCAAATTCCTAGGATATAGGTTGTTTCTCCCAAGTCCTTCATGGAGAATGTTCCTGATAACCAGACCTTGACAGTTGATATCATGCCTATATCATTTCCTATCAATAGTATGTCATCTACATACAATATGAGGAATGTAACTGGATTATCGCTGACTTTCTTGTAAACACAAGGTTCGTCTTCATTCTTAATGAAACCAAACGTTTTAATAACCTCATCAAAACGTAAGTTCTAACTCCTTGAGGCTTGTTTGAGTCCATAAATGGATCTTTTTAGCTTGCACACTTTGTGACTTTCACCTATGATTCAAAACCTTTTGGTTGTTCCATATAAATGTCTTCTTCAATGAAGCCATTAAGAAAAGACGTTTTGACATCCATCTGCCATACCTCATAACCGTAGTGTGCAACTATAGCTAATAAAATCCTAATGGATTTCGGCATTGCTACTGGCGAGAAGGTTTCCTCATAGTCAACTCCTTGTCTCTGATGGTAACCTTTCGCTTTTAACCTTACCTTGAAGGTCTCTACCTTCCCATCTGCACCCCTCTTTCTCTTGTACACCTATTTACAACCTATAGTTACAATACCTTCAGCAGGGTCTACAAGATTCCAGACTTGATTGGTGTGCATTGAGTCCCTATCAAAAATAGCTTCTTCATAGCTGAGGGGATCATCAATATGATCACCATCATCCAAGGTGAACAACTCTTGTGCCTGACTGTGAAGATAACTATATCTTGTGGGAATACAAGAAGTCCTCAAAGATTTCTGCAATTGTGGTCAAACAATCAGCTTTATGGTTTCATCCTAGATTTTATTTTGGTTTATAGATTTCTCAATGTTTCCCTTATTGAGTTCAACTTTTCTTCCCAATCCACTTTCTCGGATGAACTCTTCTTCCAGGGATATAGCATGTCTACTGATGAAGACTCTCTGATCAGTAGGGGAATAAAAGTTGGATCCCAATGAGTCCTTGGGATAACCAAACAATCTAACTTTGTCAGATCTTGCTTCCAACTTTTCAAGTTTAAGCCTTTTAACGTAAACACGAAAACCCCAAACTTTATCGCGTTTAAAGCTAGGTTTCTTGTTTCTACAGGTCTCATAAGGAGTGCTTATAACTAATTTGGAAGTGACCCTATTCAAGATGTAAGCTACAGTAAGGAGAGCATGGTTGTATAGGCCAATAGGTAAATTGGTATAGCTCATCACTGATCTGACCATGTCCAACAAAGTCTTGTTTCTCCTTTTTGATACACTATTAAGCTCAAGTGTTCCAAGCGGAGTCAATGAGGTTACTATACCATTTTCCTTGAGATACTCCTGGAATTCAGTACTAAGGTATTCTCCTTCTCGATCAAATCGAAGATCCTTAATCTTCTTCCCAGTTTGATTTTCTACTTCAGCTCTGTATTCTTTGAACTTTTCAAAGGATTCAGATTTGTGTTTCATAAGATACACATATCCATCCCTAGATGTATCATCAATAAAGGTAATGAAGTAGGGAAATCCGTCTCGAGTCAGCTCACTAAATGACCTAAACACATTAGTGTGTATTAATTTTAAAATGTTTATGGCCCTTTTCCTTTGTCCAATAATGGGAGATTTGGTCATCTTGACAAGGATGCAAGATTCACATGTTGGGAATAGACCTGGCCCATATAGGCTTATTAGTCCTTCTTTCTCCAACTGAGTGATTCTAACTTCCCCTATGTGTCTAATCTTAAATGCCATAAGTATTTAGAATTGAGCGTATGCCAACACATTTATTTCGCAAATAAATAAAACATCCATTATTCATAAATTTAAATTCAAAACCGTTTTGAACTAAAACAGAAATAGAAATGATGTTTCTCAAAGCACTGGATAAAAACAAACAATTGTCTAAAACTAAAGTAAATCCATATGACAATGTAAGACAACATGTCCCTATAGTTAAAGCAGCAACCGTTGCTCCATTTCCCACATTCAGGACCATGTGGCCTTTTCCCAAAACCCTACTTCTCCTCAGCTCCTGTACAGAAGTATATATATGAGAAATGGCACTAGATTCTAATACCCATGGAGCAGAATCATGGTTAATTGAAAAACTAATTTCAAACATGAGCAATTTAGACATACCTGCAGAGGCTTTGCCCTTTCCCTTCAGACTCTTGAAGTACTCTAGATAATTCTTCTTCTAATGTCCTTCTTTCTCGCAGTGGAAACAATCCCTTGGTTTGCTTCCTTCCCCTTCTTTTTGGACATGCCTCTAGTAGACTTGCCCTGAGGGGTCTTCTTATTCTATTTTTCTTCTTCTTCTTCTTCTTTTGCTTTTTAGCAGATGAGAAAGAAGCAAATACCAGCACGGTCTCCTTACCTTTTCCTTTCATTGCCCTTGATATATAACTAGAATATTCAAGAGCTAAGGTAAGGTGCGCTCGATGTCATTCATTTGGAAATTGACAATGAAAGAATGGAAGGATTCAGAAAGAGACTGAAGTATCAGATCAATCTGCAAGTTCAAATCCATCGAGAAGTTCAAGGATTCAATCTAATCAAAGATTTTCCAGTGGATTGGGGGGCCTATTAATTTTGTTCCACCTCACATAATAGTTCCTTGGTGAAGCAAAACTAATAGGTGAATAACACTTTATTCAATATATCACATACAGATCCCAATTTACTTGCCTACAACCCTTTTGACCTCATATAATAGTTTCTTGGCCTCAAGAATTGTTTAAGTTATACCCATTATCCTAGAAAATTTGGATCAATGCAATACTGACACCTTACATAATAGTTTCTTGGTAACCATTAAGATCCAAATTCTCCAACATCTCATGTTTCTATAGACTTAACTTATATATTAATACAAACAAATAACCCCTATGTGTCCATACCCGGCTACTTACTTTTCTAATACACAAATTAATCTATGATAATGAAAGACAATGACATAATCTACCCTATACTATATCATTCTTAACATAATATTTGGAGTGAGAAGGTTTGCTGGTCTTTAATTAAGGTCTTACTTTTCACATGCTTCTTATTTCAATTTATCTCATAAACAAAATTAGAAATATCCACGCATTTAATATATATTGCATAAATAAATAAATGCATGAAATAAATGAGATGATCATGGACTAAAAGCACTATCAACCCAAGTCATTGGGTTGAATTTCTTAAAATAATATAGGGCCCATTAATGGGCTAATCCTTGTTGGGCTTCACAAAAGTCATTCTGTGAACCGGGTCTACCAGTTCTTTAATGCGTCCTGCTTGATCTTCTTGTTACATTTATGTGCTAAGATTCCTAATCTAGTGGGGTACATAAATAGGAATAGGGTTTTACATTCTCAAATGGGTAAGAGACATGCAAGTCCCATTTAAATAATTACATAAAATCCAAAAATGGGTAAAATAAATAAATCACACTATTCATTCATTCATTCAACCACTCACAATTTCTAATCCATGATCATCCATGCACACAATAATAAATACAATAGGTAATCCACGAATATGGAATAATTAATTCCACGATATAATCTCATTATATCTAACTACTTAATTTAATAAACCATTTATTAAATAAACACAATATCTGTTTTTTAAAGTTAAATAAAACAACTTTATTTATTTTATTTAATTAATAAACAGTTTATTAATTAATATTCTCTTAATATCATTTTGGGCTTTAAAGAAAAGACTTAGGCCTTAGTATAGTCCTTTGGGCCAAATTTAAATAAAAACAATCCAACCTTTTATTAAAACAAAACTTAGCCCAACCATTTTAAAAACAACCATTTTAAAACCAGTCCAAAAAGCCCACATACTCAATAGCCTAATTTAGAAAACAAAATTAAAAAAACTCAAGCCCAAACCCACTGACCCAAACCCTTGGGTTATGGGTTCAAACCTGGACCCGGATCCAAACCCGAATCCTGGTTTGGGTCAGAAACCCTAGACCCCAAAAAAGTTTTTCTTTTCTTTTCTCCTTCCTAGCCGCTACCCCCTTCCCCTCCCCCTCCCTCCCCCCTCCCCAACTGAAATTCTTGGCAGCGGTGCTACCGTACACTGCTTGAAGTGGGGTTGTGCTGCCTAGCAGTGTAGCATGCTGCTGCTCGAAGCAGTGCACTATAGCGTAGCCGCAACGCCCTACCGCAGTGCAGCGCCGCAGCGTAGGGCTGCTCTACCAACAGCACATGGAAGGGAATGGGACACTAAAAAAAAAATTTATATATTTATAATTATTCTGAAAAATAAACATAATACAATTTTTTTTTTCTAGAAATAACTCCTTTTTCTAAAAAAATCTATCATGTAAAAACACCTTTTACATAATATTGGGAAGAACGATTTTATAGGGCTATTGTCTAAGCATGGAATTAAACAACTTTAATTTATGATATAAGAGACATGAACAATTGTGCCATAAACGTTAAATCGCATAATATACATGAACGGTGGCTCTGATACCACTGTTTAGGAAACATACATGACAATGAAAAATTTTAATAACGCAGCGGAATGAATTTCATGTAGCCATTCATTAACACATATTTTATAATAGATAATAAATTTAATCTAATTAAATTTATACATAGTTTCGGGATTACCTCTAACGTAAAACTATCGGTAGAATCTGAGATGAGCTTACCATGCATGAAGCCTCCTAGATTAGTCCACAAGAAATTCGTGCTATCAACCGGATTTCACCCCCACTAGAGTTTCTAGAGAAATTCCATAATTTTATTCTGATAGAGAATGTGTGCTAGCTTTTCATGTGTCAGAATACTACAATATATAGGAAACTCATATGACCTAGGTTTACATATGAACCAGTCTTAAACTGATCAGTCTTGGACCTCATAATAACCAGATCAATATCTAATTACTACAAGCCCAATTAAATTAATATTAGGACGATCCTAAAATTAATTTAATCTTTTCTCTAATCCAATTAATTTGCAAATTCATTTTTGTGTGTGACCTCTTGGGTTCATAAATAATCGGTAGCGAATAATTAATTAAATTATAACTCCTTCTAATTAATTCGCAAATAGCGATTACCCAATTAAATATGAAATGCAAGTACACGAACCCAATTAGTAATTTCTATGCAACCGAATCCTGCTATCTAAATAATCCTCATTGAGCCAAAGTCATGGATAGGGTCATAAAACTCTATTATTCGACTATATGCCAAAATCTATTTAATTAATAACTTATGAATAATTCGTGGAATGACTT
The DNA here is from genome assembly GCA_037974665.1 of Ehretia macrophylla. Classification (NCBI taxonomy): domain Eukaryota; kingdom Viridiplantae; phylum Streptophyta; class Magnoliopsida; order Boraginales; family Ehretiaceae; genus Ehretia; species Ehretia macrophylla. The sequence goes on along the minus strand of CM075771.1, from coordinate 59,004,803 downwards.
CTACTATTCCACCTTGGCCAATGATTTCAAGTTACTTAATTAATAGATCGCATAGGATCTCCAATTAACAGTTTTCATATCTACACACACATATCTCTATGGCGGAATAGATCATAACCACTGAATACATTGTCTAATCCGTGATTATGACTAGCTTAATTGCACTAGCAAATTATGGTATTCCTAATCATGAGATAACTGTGGTGTCTCAGGTCTGAGGATTAATTACATGATTACATTATACAATGAATTATTGACCAATCCATGTAATTCATTGTATTGATGGTCAAATCCAGTCAGTTGTTCGCAACAAGTAATTATACATATACTATAACGATATGAGACTAATCGTCCAATTTAATATCTCATATTATTTGGTTAGTAGATTATAATCCGATCTATCCGGATAAACTAATGTCAATTAATTTATTATATGATCGGGGATAACTTTTTAAATATATTTGTGAATATAAACTCCGTCACTCATATCTTACTTCTAAGGATAGAATCTATAAATAGTATTCTAAAAACTTTTATTTATTTAATTAAAATATATTAATAAATAAATAAATTACCTGCATTAACTGATTAATAAATTAAATAATACATTATCCACAATTTTAAAAATACAATTTCATTGACTTTTAGGGCATTTTTCCTTACAGAAACTTGTCCTAAACCGAAAAAGACGACTACGACCTCGAATTCTTTGTCCTCTACTACCTTATCACTCGATGACTGGGCGTGCAATGACTGCTTCGTCACTGCATATCTCATAGCCACGCTATCTGACTCTTTGGTGCATCAATCTCTTGGTCACTCTTCGGCTCATGAGTTGTGGAGTTCTCTGCAATAGTCCTTTCTTTAACAGTCTTTGGCACAGAAGTCTGTTCTCCGTGCTCAATTACGCAACATAAAAAAGGGTGCCCTTTCAGCCACAGAATATCTGCAATCTATTCGCATTACTGTAGCTTCTTTTACTGCAATTAATGATACCCTATCGGACTCAGATTTGGTGCTCGTGACATTGGATGGCTTAGTTAAGAGGTATCGGCCTTTCATAACTTCCATCGAGAACATCTCTCCACCACCGTTATTCAATGAGTTACATGTTAAACTGCTCACTTTTGAGCAACACATGCTTCTTGATGGTTATGGTGAAGAACAATGTACTACTGAAACTGTGAACCATTCTGCTTTGATTGCTCAAACTCATTCACTTCATATTTCGCCATCTACCAATACTACTCCTCTTGTGTCTCACAATTCAACCAAAGCAAATGGGTCTGTGACTCCTACTAGACAAGCTCAGACCTCTCGCAATTCTTCTTACAAAAGAAAATGTGAGCTATGCCAAACATTTGGACATTCAGCGGCTCGGTGTTGATTTTACTATGCTCAGTCCAAAAATAGCAATCCAAATGTTCAGTTTGCTGGCTTTCACTCGATGCACTTTGCTCCTCCAACCTCGCCTTCTCTTTTGCTTTCAACTCTTGGACCCTGACTCCTAGGCCACCTCTGACATGACCCCCGACCATCACTAATTTACAACATACACCTTATACTGGTTCGGATTAGGTCATGGTGGGTGATGACAATGATGTCCCTATCACGAATACAGGTTTCATTTCCCTTTTAAGTTCATCTGCTATTCTGAAACTTCTTCTCATTACATCTCTTACTTCTTTACTCAATCAGCAATTTTCCTTAAAGGATTTGAGCCCTTTGTCATTTTTTCCTTGGAATATAGGTTGTTCTTACAACTGATGGTATCATACTTTCCCAAAAGAAATATATTCTTGAGCTCTTGCAACTTACCAAACTTGCATTAGTCAACACCATCGCATCTCCTATTGTGGCTCACCAGCAACTCGTGCAATCTCAAGGTAGATCCTTTTTCAGACCCTTCTTTTTATCGCAGCACAGTAGGGGTCTTGTAGTATCTCACTGCCACACGTCCTGACATTGCATTTTATGTCAATAAAGTGAGCCAATTCATGCACCATCTGACTGATGTGCATTGGACTGTTGTCAAATAAATTTTGCGCTATCTTAAACATACTATTTCTCATGGGTTTTATCTCGCTGACTCCACTGATTACTCGCTTCATGCATATTCTGACTCAGATTGAACTGGTTGTCCTGATGATCGTTGTAGTACTCATGAATACTACATTTTCTTGGGTCTCAATTTCATTTCCTGGTCCGATAAGAACCAAACTACTACATCTCACTCCAGCACTAAAGCTGAATATTGTGTTGTTGCCTTTACTACTACTGAATTATGTTGGCTTCGCTCTCTACTAACAGAGCTACGTGTTCCCTTCTCATCTCCACCCATACTATGGTGTGATAGTTAATCCGATCTTTCATGCTTGTACCATATATATTAAAATTGATGTTCACTTTGTCCAAGAAAAGGTAGTTGCTGGCGAACTTCAAGTTAAATTCATTTCTACTGTAGATCAACTAGTGGACATTATGATTAAAGGTCTCTCAATCTCACAATTTCGGGCCATTCATTCCAAGCTCACCATTGATGATCTGACTTTGCTTGAGGAGGCGTGATAAGTGATAAGAATTCAGGAAATCAAATTTAATCTAATGTTGCATCTAGATTAGCTTTATCATATATCTTGTATAATCTACCGTTATCACATAATGATTAGATTTCTACCTTCTAATCTTCACTAAGAAACGCTAATGAGGTAGTAGAAGATCCAAGTCTTGCATTTTATGGTCGATTTTCCCCTTTGTTTGGCCAGGCTATAGCTCCAAGAATATGCATAAACAAATGAAATATCAGCTTTGAGGAATCTATACAAGGAAGGACAATAACAAATATAAGAAATATGAGAACTTTTAGTCAAAATAATAAAAAAGTAAATTAGGTTGTTCATGGTTTGAGATGTACAATTATACCAAAATAGAAGCGGATTGTGGCCCTCCATTTCTGAATACCCAAATTGACACATAATCACCCATTGGGTTGAGTCGTTCTCGATTGGTCTATATGATTTTGGGCCTTTGTAATACTAGACTTCAAACTCTATTAATGTTGGGCTTCATGGGAAAGTTATCCGTTTATTTTAACTTTTAGATTTTTTTTTTAATGAAAAAACCCTCTGAGCTTGGTTGTAAACCGGCTATAAGCCACCCATTTGAGCTTGGTTGTAAATTGGTTAGGCTGTCTTTATCAGAGTCTCTAAAAATAGAGACTCTAATATCGTATAATTATTACGTAATATAATTCATTTAGTGAAATAAAAATTCATAAAGTAGATATCAAAATCACAAAAAAATGGGCCCGAGTCTCTAAAAAGTACAAAGTCTCTAAAAATATTACTAAATTTATCAATATTTTTAGAGACTTTGTACTTTTTAGAGATCTGGACCCACTTTTGATGATTTTGATATTTACTTTATGAATTTTTGTTTCACCAAATGAACTATATTTCGAATAATTGTACAATACCAGAATCTTTATTTTAAAGACTCTAGTAAGAACCACCTTACAAGCTACAAAACAGTCATACAATAAATGTTGGGTACGGAAGAATTGAACAATGTGAGATAGGAGTATGTGAAAACTACTTATATAGTTATGTTTGAACGAAGTTTAAAACGTGCTTTGAACATTAATTTGGATTAAATGCGTAAAAACATCAGGATAGTTTACTTTCTCTTTTGAAAAAGGAAAAAAATCTGAATGAATCCAATATACCACATACATGGCCATTTCATTTGTGGTCGATGTGTAGATATTTGTGCGTGAACCTATAATGTGATATTTTCTGCTGCTGCTTAGCCCAGAAGTGAAATGAGCTGGTCTTAGGAGCCCAATTAATGAACCTTATCTTGTGTTTGATGACAATATATGAATATTTGAGACTTAAGATGAGTTTAATTAACATAAAATAAAAACGTCAACAAAAAGCTCTTGTTTCAAATCTCATTGCAGCCCATTTAAAAAAAAATGTCTCGATGCAGCTCAATCAAAACGAATCTCATATGTATTTGAAAGTATATGTTAAAAACAATAAATAAAAAAAATAAACGCATATCGAATAATTTTAACATTTAGATCAAACGATCAATTAGCACCTTGTATGTTTCTCATATCTGCTAAGTACTTACTTGAATCAAGAAATCAATTTTGAGGTCAAAGGGGTAACAATAAAGGATAAAAAGAATGTGCCCTTTTAAAAGAACAAAGAGACTTCGTTTGGAAATGTTAAACTTAAATTTGGAATTCGTGATGGAGAGGTAAACGAATCGGAGGTAGCAACATTTGTTAGTTCAAGTTTCAGATGCTGAAAAAACTGTTGGGATTGGGTGTTAAAATAGTAATAGCTACAATATCAACCTTCATTGTTTAATTTCTGGAAAGTGCAATGATATACACTTGTGTAATCTTCAAAAATAAAAATTTAATTGTGTTGGATTAGGATCATGGGTCGTCCAAGATAGACTGACCTGACCCGTTTGACCCAAGTGTAGGAAGTTGGGTAACTTCCCAACACTTGGTATTTAAGTCCAAGCCAGTTATAGAACGCCTACGCACGTTATATTAACACCAAGCAAAACAAAAGAAAGCAGTTCTCTACTCTCTCTTAATATCTCTAAAAAAACATATCAACTTAGGTATTTTAGGCTGTGAATTAATCAGAACACAATACAGTATTGTGCACTTGGATTCTTGATATACGCAGTGGAGCAAATACATTCACCGATCCGACGTTTTACGCTACATAAAAGTTAGTCTTCTTTGATGGATTTTACAATTTATGAAAATGTTGTATTTAGTATTAAAAACCTTCACATTGCATCAAAAGAAGGTATATCACCAAAAAGCAACATTACAATACAACACATTAAATCACCAACGCAATCATAAGTTTGTGCTCCATCTAAAATTGTAGAACTATCTCTATAATGTGTTAGTTTTCTGGTGTGCATTTCCAACTTTAGCTGCCTCCATTTCCAAGTGAAATGTGCACATATCTTACCATTTTTTCTCTCTCCAGCGACTTTGGGATCACTGTGATCCCGAGGTCAACAATAATGTTGGTGGCGAATTCCAAGTATAAGATTTCGTCTATTGTATTTTCTTTTGTAACTTAAAACTTTACCAAGGGGCTGATGGGTGCTTATCAATCAGGTCAAATAGCTCATCTCCAATACCAAATCCAAGCATTCTGGCCATGTCTTTTGCTTTGATTCTAGCCATTGCAACATCATGCTGCTTCAACCAAGAATATGCAATAAAAACCTTTTTCATGATGAACAATTCCAGTGCTTCAGGATTGAAAACTACTCCCATTCTCATATTCATCTGCCAACAAAAACATTACTGGTTTAAAATCTTTCTATAAACTAGGGGGCTTATTATGCAGCATTGGGCCACCCTTAAATTTTTTAAATATCTATATATTTTTAACCGCATTAAAAACAAAAATAGACTCGTTATGGTTAGAAATTATGCATTACAACCCCCACTAAGGAAAACAACGTATATGGTACCTGGTGAGGAACCAACATGGCTGCATACCGTGCAAGCTCTCCGGCTCGCCAGTCCAACACAACAGGGAGCCATGGATAAGTGGCATCAAGTCGAACAAACCAGAGTCTTATATCTGGAAATTCTGAAAGCTCTCGAGGATCGTATTGATCTTCTCTAGTGTAGTTAATGGTAAAGCCAATTGTACGTTCGAGAAACTCCTTTGGCTTTGCTATAACAGAAGCAGGCAGTACACATTACAGGAGTTTTAGCTTTCACTAGTACACAATCACAGGAATCTAAATACTTTAATCAGTATGTGTTACCTGAATCTGGTGATGTAATTCCAGTTGCACTCTGGAATGGCGCTAGATCAAGTCGACCAATTATATCGTTATCGATTACTATTTCAAACCTGCCTTCTGTTGGTGGCATTGGTGGTGATACTTTTCGTGTATCTGCTAATTAAGATTTATTAAAATTTGTCTAACACCATAAATAAATATAACAAACTCAGTTTCTAATAGTTTAAACAACTTTTGGAATTGATGATAATTTGAAATGGTATTAGAGTTTAAGTTACCAATCGATCTTCTTCACATGTAAGGCTATAAATCGAATCTTGCTTGTGTAAGTGCGTGGGCGTGGTGAAGATGATAAATAAATATAACAAACACCTTTTTCACAACTTAAACCTTTAGATGATGTGATAAATAAATATAAGGAGATGTACTTACCATCTTCATCGTCATATAGGGAAAGGTCATAGTTGCCTGATGGATTAAATGCCACAGAAACAGCTACATGACCTCTATGCGAGTGGGATGCAGTTAAAGAAGCCGAAGAATCAGAGATGGGTGTGCAGGAAATCCAACGAGCTAAAGATGGGAAATTCGATTTCAGTGTAGTAGGAATTGTGTATAGCGGCCTTGTGGTCGCCATGGGTGTGGTAGAGAGTGGGCTGTGTGTTATCTAGTGTCACAATTGACAGTTAATGTGGTTTTATCTATTATTCAGTTTCTCTACTTTTCATGTTGACCTTGTATTCTAAATTGGTCATATTTATTTCATCTGGTCTAATTTGGGCTTTATCATTCAGATGCAAAAGCCCACATTATGCCGCGAATTTGTCCATCTGCATTCCAATTAGGTGCTTGGCTTCAATCTTGAGTTGCTTGGAGCTTTTTCTTGGGTCCCTTTAAATTTTCCTCTCCTACTATTTTCTTCATGTTATCTATTTTCTTTATGTTATCCAATTTTGCTGAGCCCCTAATTAGACCTTTATGCCCTTTTACCACTTTCTCACGGTCGTAAGACTTTAAGAATTCTATCAACTAGGGAAACTTTGGTCTTAAAGCCGCTTCTTTTACATAATTGTAAACAAACACATACTAGACATATTTTAAAACGAAAAAAGAACATTTTTTTTTTTTGTGGCTTATGTTTTTATGTTCCTTCATTAGAATAAAATATTCTAAGTATCTGTACTTTGGGAGTAATTCAACTTTGAGTCACATATTAGCATGATAAAAGATTAAAGTTTGCCAAAAATTTGAAAAGCACATTACTTATTTCAAATTATTTTCTTCTTTTTTGCTAAATGTTAGGGGAAAATGGAAGAAATCTTTTGACTCGGAAACTTTTAGCTTCTAATGGTGTCTTCTATCACTAAACTGCATTTTTAGCATGATTAAAATTATTGAAACCATGTTTGTACTACAATATGGTTTACTTTGATTAGTATATCATCATCCTAATGCAACACATAGTGATTGTTTTAGATTTCTTCAGTTAGGTGATAATTAAAGGATCTCTCAATCATCCACTATGATGACTTGATGCATGGAATACAGAAAGAATTTATCGGAAAAAGGAGAGATGTACATTGCTAAGCTAAAGCAATCGTTGAAGTCTTAAAGATCATCAGTCTTAACTTTTTTACCTTGTCAAAGAATTCAAATTTGCATCGCACTACATAGATATCTCATATCTAGAGTAGTAATCAGTAAATGTGATGAAGTATTTGTTGGGATTAGTATGCCTTAACGCTCACTAGCACGTGACATTTTAGACATATTGGATATATATTGTGATTGTAATTTTTTTTTTTTTGCAAAGTAAGCAAAATTGGATTTCCTGAAAGGAAGAAATACATGAGTTTGCACAAATGAAGAGAGTTGACATCAAGCCAACAAAAGCAAAAAACAACAATCAACGCGAGAGGAAAAAAAAAAAGATCAAACAGAAATGACACTTTAATGCCTAGGAAACCAATCAACCGAAAACAAGAGCAAACAACCTAAACTAAGTAATGCTTAAGTGAACTCTATTAGAAAAATATCTATTGATACTAGTGATAGTGAATCGCCTTTCTCCATGAGTCTTTAAAAAACAATATCTGATAGAATCTTCTCCAGAATTTGTTCCTCAATATGGGCTTCAAATATGAAAATCCTTCCATTCTTTTCAGTCCAAATACGATAAACAGCAGCATCGAACATGATTCGAAACATATAACTTTTGATATTCTTGCTATCCTTCTAAATTCAATTAGTGAAACTACTTTGAAAAACCAAGTGCTCTCTAGATTCACAACCAAGATGACAAAAGATGCAATTGGCTCTATCAATAATTAAGCCCCAAGTCATGGGACGATATCTAGTCGTTAACTTGTCCAAACTAGCAAGGCAAGTGATAAAGATGTGCTTTGGAGTGTTGTGGGAGAACCAAATTAAGTGATGCCAAGCATAAGGGGTGCCCCAAGTGCAAATATGATCCAAGTGTTGTTGAAAGTGAAAGTACTCTGATTACAAGCATTCCACTTAACGTAGTCATTCTTATCAACATTAACTTGGATGTTTAATTGATTAAGAATGAGCTGGGCAAGAGAAGAAGAATAGATTGGCAAATCCAATGGCCATGATCAATGAGATCTGAGACTTTATTGTCCAGATTAGGGTAAAAAACTCTTATGTTATGCAGAAAAAGAAGATTGCATGAGAGGTTCCAATTATCATGCTAGAAGAAAGTATCTTCTTTTAACATATAACTCACTGATCGATTTCTCATTTTTAGGTGTTGTGTTTGCAGCCAAATCCTTCCATCATTTTACCAGTTGAGCAATAAGTTCCCAAAGCTTTGATTTGTATATCTGCATTCTTGAAAAGCATAGATTTATTCTTCAAATTGAAGAAATAGAGGAACACTTTATTAGGTGAAATGTGTACTATCAATTTATCATCAGTACAGTTGTAATGAAACAATCTACTTTGTCATGAATACATATTTCTTTTTCTCAATCCTCTTGATGTCGATGTCATTCATTCTAGTTGAGAGTAAAGTCTCGTGTGAGCTACCGAGTAGCATTAAAGACAGTATCATAAAAATAATATTGGGAGATATCGAGAAAACAAATTCATTCTTGAAATAGAAATAATCAATGCAATTAATTCTAGTTTCCATTAAGTAAATCAAATGTTTCATATAACGACTTGAAGAATTGGACTACTAAACCCAATTGAAACTTTAGACCTTAATTAAGAAGCATGTACCACTATTGCTCTGCAACTATTATAACACATGAGACTTGATTTAATCATTCCAAGTATTTATGCTTGAAAATTTACATAAAAATGATTGGGAGTACACAAGAATAAAACTATGTCATTGCCATAGACAATTTTCTAGTCTTCAACCTTTAGTTTTCCTTGTACATGGTAACATTTAATTTTGTTTTGTATTTTCTTGTTCAGTTTTGTTGCCATAATATTGGAGAGCTCTCTAATATAAGAAAATATTTCGCACCTTTAAACCTGTAGTAATACAACAAGCTGACAATTAAAACTAAATTGTAGAACAAGTGGCAACAAGATTCCTATCTTTAATACACCATTTCAAACATTACACAGAAGCCAAAAAATATTTCTGTAACTGAATTAATTCAATCTATCATGTCTTTTCCATTCAGCAATAAACCAATGGTATACATTTTAACATTCATCCAAAATTTGGATCGTTAACTTAATCCATAAAACATAAAAAGTTACTCGCAAAAGCAACACCTAATTCTAGTGTGAACATATATGTCTAGGTCAATTGAACCACTGAATTTTTACAAAAGTGATCAATGATTGTCAATGTTTGCATTTTCTCCAACATTTGGATTGCTCGTCACAAATCCTTTGCATTGCTAACATGTAATGATTAAGGGAAAAAAGAAACAAATGTTAGTCTGAGAGAAACAAAAGTAAACTGAAGTGGGAAGTAAGAGCAAACCTGTAAGAGTTGCATACAACTATGGCGCATTCCAAAATCATTTGTAAGCTTCTGGTAATAAATAAAAAATATAATTAGTTGATTAGCAATAAGTAGTTAAAATTAAATAAGATGAATGACTATATAACTGCAGTGCTTACTTGAATACTCATCAGTGAGCAAATTGAATTTGTACTTTCTTGTGTTCCAATATTTGTAACTTGATATGTTCTAGTAGGGTTATTTGAAAGAATATGTTCAACATTTAAAGTCATAGTTTCCTAATGTTGGTTCTCCGATACATTTCTTATCACCTATAATAATAAATACAAACAACAATAAGGTTTTCATCCAAATTAAAAGTTAAAAAGAATTGACTTTCACCTCACCTTTTGTCTCTTTTGGGTAGGAATATCAAATTGGGATGTATAACACACAATTCAAACCAATCCACAATAAATATAATAAAAAATATATATTAAAAGCAAAATCAGGATAACAGGGAATAGAAAAGAGAAAGCATGTATAGAAGATTATATATACATTTTTCTTGGCTACCTTCAATAATTTTTCTAGATTTGACTCTTTTCTTTTGAAGTAAGGACGTCATTTTCTTGATACTTGTAAAGTGCTTAGAACTTTAGAACCTGAATAAGAATCTTGAAGATGTCCAACATTATCAAGTTGGCTACTCTATTTCCCTGAACTTGTAGATCTGTGCACTGGCCATCTACTGTGTCATTGTTGAGAAGTTTTTCTTCCAGCTCATCCAAGAATGTCATTGTGCTATTACATTGCCTTTTAGATTTTGCTCCAATTCATGCAATTCTAATTAGGTGTGAATACAACTTATTATATTGGATAATCTCTTCATTAGATTCAAATTTACCATAAAATATTTTTATATCTATATGAGGTCGCTTTATATCTTTTCACCAACGTAATAAAATGTATTTATTGGGTATGACATCCACCAATTTCTGATCCATGAGTACACATAATGTGTGTCTGCAAAGAATCCCTCGAATCTCAAATAGTCGACAAATGCATCTCACATTTATATTTTGCATATCAAGAGTGACTTCATATAGAATCTGATCCTTGAATTTTCGAAATTCATCATACCTCTTTGAATTATCTTTGACTTCAAATGTTGACATAGACCTATTTCTTTCAATAAGTGCAGTTGTTAGCAATATGCCCCAGTCATATCTGTTTTAATGATAACAAAAATAGTTGTTGAATCTTTGTGTGTTTAAAAGCTCTCTTGTGGAAAGAAGCAAGGCATCTAATGATAAATGATCAAACAAGTATATCAAGCATCCATAGAATTAAGCAAGGACTTCAAGATTGAAGATTTAAAGACATGAACAAGAAGAGGTGTTATAAGGAAGGAGAAGTGGTGACATAAGGGGTAGTAACCTATTACTCTTGTGGTTTGCTTTTGATTACAATTTTAGCTCATAAAACTTCTTAAATGTTTTTGATAAAGAATTTTGATCATAAAATCTTTCTAAAAACAAGGATGTATCTTCTTAAAATGACATTTTCAAAGATAAGTAAAAGCAAAAGCATTTAAACAAGTTCTACACAAAGGCACGAAGGACTGGTCGTGATACCTGGTTGTGTTAACACGACCAGACATCAAGACCGACCCCTTGGCAGTAAGCTCACATATTTACCGTGCGTGATACCTGATTGTCACGCCCCAACTCGACCCCACCTACGATCAGTCAGGACGCAACGGAATTTCGGCAGCGTAACGACAGTAAAAAGATTTTTGAGGTTCTAAACCAACCTCATTAATAACATTAAACATCCAATTCTATAACCATACAAACAACAACTCATCAACAGCATAACAAAACACAACATAACCGTAATATACAATAATAAGTCTTTGGTATTTGCCTTCTTTTCAACATAACATACAATACCTCAACCTTATCATACATTTCAAAAATAAGTTGAGACACATCTACAACTTACCCATAAACAAAAGAAAGCCAATAAGTTAACATCATTTGGATCATCATCTTTCAACATCTATTACAATAAGAACCATAAAGCATATAAAAGTCTATTAAGCTAATATACATGACATTAAACAACATAGAATCATGGATAAGACTCAGGAACATATGACTCGTCCACGTAAGGCACATTTTCCTCCTCAGGAGGCACGTACCCGTAATCCGGCTCTGCAACACCTGTAAGCATGCAATAATAGAGAGTGAGCTTATATACATAAGCCCAGTGAGGATCCGATAGATCTCGACAGTATTCACTATGCTCCTTGGATTTAGTCCTTTGAGCAAGTAAACACACAACAACAATAATAACATTATCATCACATAACTATATAACCATTCATTAAAGGATACTCTATTTGGTGTAGCTCCAAACGCCATCACGATCTCAACCGTTCTTCTTATAACTCCCCATTACTCACGCACCCGAGGTACCTCACTAGCCCCTCCCTCCATGACACCTCCGTCATGCGAGCTGGGGGTAGCCTATGGCAGTCATGCCGTTATCAACCCAACAGCCCAACGCTGCCCGAGAGGTGGCACACACATACCAAGACTCCATAATCATCATCAATCATCAATCAATCATCAATCAATCAATTGGGAGATCAGCAACGAAAGTGCCCGATTCCCGAACTCAATAATAATCAATCAATAACATCAATATAACATCAATATTTAATTAAACAACAAACAACGAAGTTAGATGACAAAGTAGGCCATCTAACCGGACATGCATAATATACACAATTAAACCCTAAATTACTCATCAACAACTCACCATTCAACACTCAAACACCACCCAACCATCTAAAGGCATCGTTCAAGAAATTAAAGAATGACAACCTAAACTTCTAAAATTCATAACTTACAATCTACTAATCCAAACATTGCCAAATCAGTTTCTACCACTCACCCATTCAACCTACTACATTAGCCCTCTCGGAAATCCACCATAACACCTCCAAATCATGCCCGATAACCCTAAAACCCTAGGATGTCTTGGCTGGATTTTCCGGATTTTCACACGAACAATGTAATCGAAAATTCGGCATTACAACAGCGCTAACACGTAATTATCAAGTATTTAGAAATCGACGGCAATCGATTTCGATCAACACAACTCATTTAATTCAACTTTGAACATTTTAATCAAAATTAAATACCCGGAAAATAAAAATTATGCTACATCCAACAGAAATTCGTAGTATTAGTATATAACGATCCCTAGCATGCAATGAGCAATAATCTATCATCAGATTTCAATTCTAACGGTTAAATTTTCATTTATGAGCAAAAGTATAAAAATGACATTTTGAGATCTAGAATTTTTCTTTCACCTTTGATGTGATATAATCTTAGGAATGCGTGCTATGCGTGCCCAACAAGCAGAATCCAAGTCGGTGCGAAGTTCTACGGACAAAAACTAGGTTTTTCTTTGAAAAATTGATTGAAAAGCTTGAGTTTTTCTCTTTCTTTTTCTCCCTCAACCTCTCGGCCCTTTGTGTGTGTGTGGAGTGTGTTTTGTGCTTTGCTTAGTGTGTGTTGATGACAATATATAATTAAAAGCTTAGTCAATTAAAAAAAATGCTAAGTCAAAGTAGTTTAAGTTAGTATTTTTGTGTTTTAATGACTTTAAACTCATTTTATTGCTCACCAAGCTCAAAATAATTATGCAACCCCCAAGATATCTCAAGTGGATTATTTTTAGGTGACAAGAAGTTTTACAATCCAACAATTTCACCCGAGTCGGCTTAAAACTCGATTTTCGCAAAAGTCGGTGTAAAAACCCTAATAAATTCTTAAGCCGATTTTAAAACCGTTTTCATCAAACACAAGTCTATTAAAGTCCGTGGACTAGGTCTAGAAGGGTTAAAAAGACCAGTTTCAAAATTTTAGCGGACGTGTTTTGAAAACACTATTCACTAAAAATCGACGATAAAATTTCTGACTCCGTTTTTGATGAAAATTTCATGAATGCACATTTAGCACGTATTAGGAGTATTGACATCAAAATTATAACTTTCTAGGTCCTATAGCACATAAACAGATCATATGCACGCAAAACGAGGTATAGCACGTAAAACGAGATAAGCAAGAAAGTGGGGTTTCACATTCTCCCCCCCCTTATAAAAATTTCAGCCTCGAAATTCTTACTTGATGTACGGAATAGATCTGGGTATTGCTGCTGCATCTGATCTCGTCTCTCCCACGTAGCTTCCTCAATGCCGTGATGCTTCCATAACACCTTAACCATCGGAATCCTCTTCGACCTCAACTCTCGGTCCATCTGATCTAGAATACGAATCGGACGCTCGTCATAAGTCAAATTCTCTCGAAGCTGTAACGGCTCTGGCTCAAGAATATGAGAAGGATCCGGATTATATTTCCGCAAATTAGACACGTGAAATACATCGTGGACATTAGAGAAGTTCTCCGGTAAAGCCAACCGATATGCCAACTTACCAACCCTGCCAGTAATCTCAAACGGCCCAACAAATCTCGGACTCAGCTTACCACCTTTACCATAACGAGCAAACCCCTTTCGAGGAGACAATCTCAAGAAAACCCGATCTCCGACTGCAAACTCCAAGTCTCGACGACGCTTATCAGCATAACTCTTGAATCTACTCTGCGCCGTAAGCATTCTCTGCCTGATCAACTGAACATTCTCAATCTTCTCAAGAAGTTCTGGCATAATAGTCGGATCAACAGTCTTCATCTCTCCTACCTCGTCCCAATATAAAGGTGAACGGCACTTACGACCGTAAAGAGCTGCGAAAGGTGCCATCCCAATAGTAGCTTGATAACTATTGTTATAGGCAAACTCGACAAGTGGTAGATGTTTCTCCCAGTTCTTCCCGAAGTCCAGAACACAAGCCCTAAGCATATCTTCCAGAATCTGAATAGTCCGCTCAGATTGACCATCGGTCTGTGGATGATATGCGGTACTGAAGTTCAACTGAGTACCCAAAGTCTCCTGAAGTTTCTCCCACAAACGAGAAGTAAATCGAGGATCTCGATCAGAGACAATACTAGATGGAATACCGTGAAGTCTAACAATCTGATCCAGATAGAGGTCCGTCAACTTTGTAACCTCATCTCCCATCCTCATGGCAATAAAATGAGCTATCTTCGTCAAACGATCCACGACAACCCAAACTGCATCATTACCCCTCGGTGATCTAGGCAAACCAGTGACGAAGTCCATCGTAATATGCTCCCATTTCCACTCTGGTATAGCCAACGGCTGAAGCAAACCTGCAGGTCGTTGATGCTCGGCTTTCACTCTCTGACAAGTCAAACATCTAGACACAAACTGAGCAACCTCCCTCTTCATGTTGTTCCACCAGTAATGTTGCTTCAAATCCCGATACATCTTGGTTCCACCGGGATGAATAGTATATTTAGAATTATGAGCTTCCTCTAGAATACCTCGCCTCAAGCCCGGTTCATCGGGAACACAAACCCTGTTCCGAAATCGAAGAATACCGTCCTCATGCAGTTTGAAGTCAGACTGATCATCCGCGATCTGATCCTTGATCTTCTGAAGTTTAACATCAAGTTGCTGAGCTTCCCTGATCTGAGACAATAATAAAGGCTGAATACGGAGATGTGAACACATCACTCCAACCTGAGTCAACTCTGGTCTCCAATAACTAAACTCCTCAAGAACCTCCCACTTCTTGACAGCCAAACAAGAAATACTAGCCTTCCGGCTGAGAGCATCTGCCACAACATTTGCCTTTCCAGGCAGATAATTGATAGAACAATTATAATCTCCAAGAAGCTCCATCCACCTCCGCTGGTGCATATTCAACTCCTTCTGTGAGAACAAGTACTTCAGACTCTTATGATCAGTGAAAATTTCAAACTTACTTCCCCACAGATAATGACGCCACTTCTTGAGTGCAAAGACAACTGCTGCCAACTCAAGATCATGAGTCGGATAATTTTCTTCATAAGGTTTCAACTTTCGAGAAGCATAGGCAATAACTCGGCCATCCTGCATAAGAACACATCCCAAGCCCTCCTTGGATGCATCGCTGTAAATGACCATATTATCGGTCCCCTCTGGTAGAGCAAGTACTGGAGCGGTAGTTAACCTCTTTTTCAACTCCTGAAACCCACTCTCACACTTCTCGTCCCAATTAAAGATAGTCCATTTCTGAGTCAACTTAGATAGTGACCCCGCAATCTTCGAGAAGTCCTTGACAAACCTACGGTAATAACCCACCAAGCCAAGAAAGCTACGGACATCAGTAACACTCTCTGGCCGCTTCCAAGACATAACCGATTCAATCTTAGTGGGATCTACAGAAATACTGCTCTCTGTAATAACATGGCCAAGAAAAGAAATCCGTTGCAGCCAAAATTCACATTTGCTGAACTTGGCAAACAACTGATGCTCCTGCAACTTCTCTAATACAAGCCGTAGATGTTGCTCGTGCTCCGATTCAGATTTAGAATAGACCAAGATATCATCAATAAAAATCACCACGAACTGGTCCAAGTACGGCTGAAAGACTCGATGCATCAAATCCATGAATGCTGCCGGTGCATTAGTCAAACCAAAGGGCATAACAACAAACTCATAATGCCCGTACCGAGTCCTGAAGGCAGACTTCGGAACATCCTCCGTACGAATCCGAAGCTGATAATACCCCTGCCTCAAATCAAATTTAGAATAGACTTTGGCTCCCTGAAGTTGATCAAACAACTCATCAATCAGTGGCAAAGGATATTTATTCTTGATGGTCACCTGATTCAAACCACGGTAATCAATACACAATCTCAAGGTACCATCCTTCTTCTTCACAAATAAAATAGGAGCTCCCCAAGGTGAAGAACTCTGCTGGATAAATCCTTTCTCCAATAACTCTTGTAACTGAGTCTTTAACTCCTTCAACTCAGCTGGTGCCATCCGGTACGCCGATTTAGAAATAGGTTGAGTACCGGGAACAAGATTAATCACAAACTCTATATCCCTCTCTGGCGGCAATCCTGGCAACTCCTCGGGAAATACATTAGGATATTCCCGGATAATAGGGACTTCCTCTAGCTGTAGCTTATCAGATGGCTTGTTGATCAAATAAGCTAGATAACCCGAACACCCCTTACTCACCAACTTAACGGCTTTAGTTGCTGATATAACAAAACTCGTCTTAGCACCCCGGTTACCCACTACCTCTACTACTGGCTGATCCGGCAAGCGAAACTGTACTACCTTGGTTCTACAGTTCAACTGGGCATCATACTTAGAAAGCCAATCCATACCCAGAATAACATCATACCCCCAGATAGGAAATAAGATAAGGTCCGAAGGAAAATTATGCCCCTTAACATGTATTATACAATCCTTACATACTAAGCCAGGAACATACTTATCAGTCAAAGAGGTACTAATTTCAACCACATAAAGCAATCTTTCAGGTTGCAATTTAACACGTTGCAGACAAGCAGGAGTAATGAAAGAATGCGTAGCACCAGAATCAATCAACACTTTAACAAGTTGATCAAGTATAAGGAAGTTACCTTCCACCACTGCAGTCTCCTCAGGCATCTCCTCCATATCAACTGCATAAGCCCGAGCCTGAACCCACTGCTGCTGTGGTACACTGCCTGTAGGCCTACCCTGGTAACCCTGAGTCGTTGCCCGACCCTCAGTCCTCGCATATCTAGGGCAATCCTTTACCCTATGCTCGATGCTACCACAACCCAAACATGTCCCTGCCTTTACCCTGCAGTCGGACTCCATATGCCCTGGGCGCTTGCAGTAATTACACTGCGATGATGTGGCACTAACACTGCCTCTAGAAGAACCAGAAGCTGATGAAGCAGCTGATACAGCTTGCTGCTGAGGTCTCACCACACTAGGCCTGTACTGACCCTGAGACTGGGTTGGCCTATACTGAGTCTGAACCTGATATGGCCTCTGCTGAAACTGAGGCCGATAGTAACTCTGCTGACCCTGTGGCCTATAAGAACCCTGCTGGGCTGGTGGCCTGTAGACAACCTGCTGTACTGGAGGCCTATATATAACCTGCTGGCCCTGTGGCTGATACGGCCTCTTACTAGGCTGACTGGAGACAATCTGATCCCCTTTCCTCTTCTCTAACCTAGAAGCTGCATCAAAAGCCTCAGTAAAGATATCATAGCGATTCAGAGCCATTGCATCCTGAATCTCGGGCCTCAATCCCAACATAAATCTACGGGTCTTCCTCTCCTCCACAGCTACAAACTCCGGTGCATACCGGGACAACCTAGTGAATGTAGCCTCATACTGAGCCACAGTAGAATCCCCCTGTACCAAAGACAAGAACTCAGCCTCTCTCATCTCCCGTGCAACCCTCGGGACATACTTATCCCTAAAAGCAGTCAGAAAGGTATCCCAAACATACGGAACACCCCGGGTCTCCCAACTGGCTCTCACAGTGCGCCACCATTCCTCTGCCTCATCATCAAGCAAATAGACAGCACAAGTCACCTTCCTCTCATCAGTGTACCCGAGAGAATCAAAAATTTTCTCTAACTTACTAATCCACGACTCGGCCTTCCTATCATCAGGCTCTCCCTGAAATCTAGGAGGATAGTACCCCAGAAACTCCTTCATAGTACCTCGACCGTGATTACCTCCCTGTACACTCTGTATCTGAGCCTGCAACGCCTGAGTCTGAACAGCCTGACCTGCTAACAACTGGGCCTGCCCAGCCATCAAATCTACAATCCGACCCATTGCTTCCCCTAACCTGCCATCACCCCCATCACTGCCTTGTGCCACATTCCCAGGGACCTCATCTACAATCTCGGGCCTACCACGAGTCCTCGGTCTACCGGCCATCGTACTAATCAAAGAGTTAGCACATGTTATAGCACATAAACAGATTATATACAACTTTTAACACATAAACAACAAACTCATATAAAGCACATAGATCACATAAGTTTCAATCACATAAGCAAATTGATCACATAATCACATAAGCACTTAAATCCCATAATCACTTAATCATTTAGTCATATCAATACATAATTCACTTTTCTTTCTTTTCATACAATTTTCATGCTAAGACCTTTACCCACATTCCGAGAATACCCCGGCTGACAACTAACATGCGCTCTGATACCACTTAAATGTCATGCCCCAACTCGACCCCACCTACGATCAGTCAGGACGCAACGAAATTTCGACAACGTAACGACAGTAAAAAGATTTCCGAGGTTCTAAACAAACCTCATTAATAACATTAAACATCCAATTCCATAACCATACAATCAACAACTCCTCAACAGCATAACAACACACAACATAACTGTAATATACAATAATCAGTCTTTGTTATCTGCCTCCGTTCTAACATAACATACAATACCTCAACCTTATCATACATTTCAAAAATAAGTTGAGACATATCTACAACTTAACCATAGACAAAAGAAAGCCAATAAGTTAACATCATTTGGATCCTCATCTTTCAACATCTATTACAATAAGAACCATAAAGCATATAAAAGTCTATTAAGCTAATATACATGACATTAAACAACATAGAATCATGGATAAGACTCAGGAACATATGACTCGTCCACGTAAGGCACATTTTCCTCCTCAGGAGACACGTACCCGTAATCCGGCTCTGCAACACCTATAAGCATGCAATAATAGAGAGTGAGCTTATATACATAATCCCAGTGAGGATCCGATAGATATCGACAGTATTCACTATGCTCCTTGGATTTAGTCCTTTGAGCAAGTAAACACACAACAACAATAATAACATTATCATCACATAACTATATAACCATTCATTAAAGGATACTCTATTTGGTGTAGCTCCAAACGCCATCACGATCTCAACCGTTCTTCTTATAACTCCCCATTACTCACGCACCCGAGGTACCTCACTAGCCCCTCCCTCCATGACACCTCCGTCATGCGAGCTGGGGGTAGCCTATGGCAGTCATGCCGTTATCAACCCGACAGCCCAACGCTGCCCGAGAGGTGGCACACACATACCAAGACTCCATAATCATCATCAATCATCAATCAATCATCAATCAATCAATTGGGAGATCAGCAACGAAAGTGCCCGATTCCCGAACTCAATAATAATCAATCAATAACATCAATATAATATCAATATTTAATTAAACAACAAACAACGAAGTTAGATGACAAAGTAGGCCATCTAACCGGACATGCATAATATACACAATTAAACCCTAAATTACTCATCAACAACTCACCATTCAACACTCAAACACCACCCAACCATCTAAAGGCATCGTTCAAGAAATTAAAGAATGACAACCTAAACTTCTAAAATTCATAACTTACAATCTATTAATCCAAACATTTCCAAATCAGTTTCTAACACTCACCCATTCAACCTACTACATTAGCCCTCTCGGAAATCCACCATAACACCTCCAAATCATGCCCGATAACCCTAAAACCCTAGGATGTCTTGGCTGGATTTTCCGGATTTTCACACGAACAATGTAATCGAAAATTCGGCATTACAACAGCGCTAACACGTAATTATCAAGTATTTAGAAATCGACGGCAATCGATTTCGATCAACACAACTCATTTAATTCAACTTTGAACATTTTAATCAAAATTAAATACCCGAAAAATAAAAATTATGCTACATCCGACAGAAATTCGTAGTATTAGTATATAACGATCCCTAGCATGCAAGGAGCAATAATCTATCATCAGATTTCAATTCTAACGGTTAAATTTTCATTTATGAGCAAAAGTATAAAAATGACATTTTGAGATCTAGAATTTTTCTCTCACCTTTGATGTGATATAAGCCTAGGAATGCGTGCTATGCGTGCCCAACAAGCAGAATCCAAGTCGGTGCGAAGTTCTACGGACAAAAACTAGGTTTTTCTTTGAAAAATTGATTGAAAAGCTTGAGTTTTTCTCTTTCTTTTTCTCCCTCAACCTCTCGGCCCTTTGTGTGTGTGTGGAGTGTGTTTTGTGCTTTGCTTAGTGTGTGTTGATGACAATATATAATTAAAAGCTTAGTCAATTAAAAAAAATGCAAAGTCAAAGTAGTTTAAGTTAGTATTTTTGTGTTTTAATGACTTTAAACTCATTTTATTGCTCACCAAGCTCAAAATAATTATGCAACCCCCAAGATATCTCAAGTGGATTATTTTTAGGTGACAAGAAGTTTTACAATCCAACAATTTCACCCGAGTCGGCTTAAAACTCGATTTTCGCAAAAGTCGGTGTAAAAACCCTAATAAATTCTTAAGCCGATTTTAAAACCGTTTTCATCAAACACAGGTCTATTAAAGTCCGTGGACTAGGTCTAGAAGGGTTAAAAAGACCAGTTTCAAAATTTTAGCGGACGTGTTTTGAAAACACTATTCACTAAAAATCGACGATAAAATTTCTGACTCCGTTTTTTATGAAAATTTCATGAATGCACATTTAGCACGTATTAGGAGTATTGACATCAAAATTATAACTTTCTAGGTCCTATAGCACATAAACAGATCATATGCACGCAAAACGAGGTATAACACGTAAAACGAGATAAGCAGGAAAGTGGGGTTTCACACTAATCGTGTTAACACAATCAAATATCAAGACCGTCTCCCTAGACTATGAGCACGTTAGTTTTCAAGGCTTGATACCTGGTCGTGTTAACACAACTGTGTACACGACCGGTAGTCTGAAGATTTTGAAAAATATAGCCGTTAATTAGCCATTTGAAATCTTTTCTATATAAACCCAAACACCTCCCATTCATTTTTCACTTCTTCCAATTACAAGCAAGTGTTCTAAAGCTTTCATATACTTCAAAATACTTTGTTATTAAAAACAAAGAAAAATATATGGAATTGGTTGAATTGTATTGCTATGTTAATGTACATCGGTATATAAAGGCTCTTTCTAGGAGATAAAATAGGAAACTAATATCCTTAATAAAGAGAAAAATAAAAACCAATTCCTAAAATCTCTCTACCAGCTAACTAACCCAATATAGCACATAATTAAATATGGTAAATAAATAAATGATATTCTAGGAGATCTTTCAACACTCTCCCTCAAGCTGGCATAAAGATATCACTCATGGCAAGCTTGCCAACCAAATTCTCATATTGTGCCTTAGGAAGTCCTTTGGTGAGTACGTCAGCTACTTGACTTGTGGTAGGTATATAGGACATTCATATCATACCAATCTCAATCTTTTCCTTGATGAAATGTTTATCCACTTCTACATGCTTTGTTCTGTCGTGTAGAACTGGATTATTGGCTACAGAAATTGCAGCTTTGTTGCCACAATAGACTTTAATGGGTATTGGTGTAGGAATCTTCAACTCTCCTAGAAGTCTTTTGATCCATAGCACTTCACAAAATCCATGTACAACAGACTAAAATTCTGCTTCAGCACTACTCCTTGCAACAACACTTTGTTTTTTGCTTCGCTTAGTAACCAGATTACCTCCTACAAAGGTACAATATCCTGAGGTAGATCTTCTATCATTGTTATCACCTGCCCAATCTGCATCTGTGTAGGCCTCCACCTGAAGATGGACTCTATTTTTAAACAAAAGTCCTTTCACTGGAGTCCCTTCGAGGTATCTCAAGATTCTGAACACAGCTTCAAAGTGAGTAGGTCCAGGTGAATGCATAAACTAGCATACTACACTTATTACAAAAGCTATGTTTGTCTAGTATGTGCCAGATAGATTAATCTTCCAACTAATCTTTGATAGCTTTCTCAGTCCACCACTTCATTAGTTGCTGCTGCTTTCAACTTTACATTAGGTTCGGTTGGAGTACCTGCTGCCTTACAACCAGTCATTCCTATTTCTTTGAGTAAATCAAGAATGTACTTGCGTTGGTTGATAAAAATTCCATCCTTGGATCTAACAAACTCTATTCCGAGAAAATGCTTTAGCTTCCCTAGGTCCTTGATATCAAATTCAACCGAGAGCTTTTTCTTCAAGTTATTGATCTCAAGATAATCATCTCCAGTTATGATTATATCATCAACATAAACTATCAGGATGGCTATTTTACCTTTGGTAGAATGCTTGAAAAATAGAGTATGATCAGCTTGACTCTGTTAGAACCCATGTCTCCTAACAATATTTCCAAAACACTCAAACCAGGCTTTAGGAGACTACTTTAGTCCATATAGAGCTTTCTTCAACTTGCACACTTTCCCTCTTCCAAGACTTTCTTCAAATCTGGGTGACAGGTCCATATATACTTCTTCTTGCAAATCTCCATTTAGAAACACATTCTTAACAATCAAATTGATGAAGTGGCCAATTGGAGTTAACTGCAAGAGAAAGAAGTATTCTAATATAGTTAATTTTAACAACATGAGCAAAAGTCTCTTGGTAGTCTATACCATGAGTTTGAGTAAATCTTTTTGCTACGAGCCTCGTTTTGTATTTTTCCACACTTCGTCAACTTTACACTTCACAGTAAATACCCATTTGTACCCAACTGTATTCTTGTCTTTTGGTAGATCAATAACACTCGAAGTGTTATTCTTCCTAAGAGCATTCATCTCTTCCATCACATCTAATCTCTAATTCGGATCACTTAATGTTTCTTGAATAGTTCTTGGAACAAAAAGATTAGAAATCCTAGACACAAATGCTCTATGAGTGTTTGACAATTTTTCATATGACAAGTATTTTGCAATGGGATGTTTAGTACATGCTCGGATTCCTTTCCTAAATGCAATAGGAAGATCAAGATCAGAGTAAGGTATATCAAGAGATGAAGAATGAATAGAAGTAGAAGGAATGTTACTCTGAGTTGTAGGACCATCACTCGGCAAATTGGATTGAACATCTACTGGGGAAATAATTGAAGTAGTAACACGTTTGTGAAACGTTTTCCTGATATAAACCTAAAGCTCTGGTTGAGGATTGTGATCTATTGGAATTACTTCTTCCCCTATCTTTGATAAAGCAACATCTGGCAAACATGTATTGATAGTACTACTCCTAGTTTCCATACTTCCAATAGGTTTTTTCAAAAATTGTTTATTAGAATTAATCAAGGGAATAGACACTTCTGGTATAAGCTCTGGAACAGGTAGAGTTTCCCAAAAATTATCTTCCTCAACTATGTATTCTCCTTGAAGAGAATTTTTTTGAAAGAAAGTTTGATCCTTAACAAAACTGACATCCATACTGTAACGCCCCGATCCCTCACGGAATCAGGTACCTGATCCAAAACCCCAAAGCAAGAAAAATGAGAGAAAACAGACAGAGTTTTCCCTGTTCTTAGGCCAAACCAAAACCTGCACACAAAAGATTCAACACAAGCAACAACTGCAACATTTATATATAGTTCCATCTCCAATTCATATGATTATTCTAACCTCTATTACTTGGCAATATAAATATATACATGCATAAAGACTTTAGCAATACTAATCTAATAACTTAAATTTTACTTTAATTACATCTCTTCATATAACAAATACATTCAAGAACAACAAAATAAAATACAAGTCAAGCTCTAGTATCTATACTTTCTAACACACTCCAATCACATAATGCAATCCTTCCACTCAAGTGAACACTTGTACTTCTTCTTATCTTGCATTCTAAGGTAACACTTCTGCTTAACCTGAAATATAGTGGTTGAAAAGGGTGAGAAAAATACTAGGCTTAGTGAGGGAGGGAAACAGATAACTGGGGGAGCTTTTCTAAAACGATTTACTGCAATGCATATAATTCAAATTAAGCAATTAATTAACAATCACAAGATATCAATAAAGCAATAAAACTATGTCACACATTTAAAAGCTATATGGCAACAAGTAACTCTCCAAGGACATAGGGCTCAAGCGAGAGTTACACATAAAAAGGATACGATATCGATTCCGATCACGATCACGAACCACGAGCCACGAACAAGATCACGATACAATAACGATAATGATAAGCCAACATCCACCTTATAACTTTGTTGGGCGTACTCCAGATGTACCCCGATAATCTACGCCCCAACTCTCCCAGGGCGACATCCCTAGCAAGAGAGAGAATAGGGTACAGAGCTAGAGCAACACAACTCCAGCAAGCCCGATGCTGCCCAGAGAGGCTCATAACATCCGCCCTGACACTAAGGTTGTGCAACCATGACACGAGATACACGATAACACTTAATATTCACACAATTCGATAACACACAATAACATTTAACACGCAACTCGATAACATTAACACATAAGTCGATAACCACGTAATGAGGACAACAAAAGAGGTTATCCTCGCACCCACACATTATCAATCATGCTACACGATAAAATATGATTACATTCAATTAAGATAGCAATTCGATTAGCATTCACAAACCATATAGGCAATCAATAACAAGTGACTTAACTATTCTTAGCTACTTAGTTCAATTAAGTTCTTACCTAGTATACCACTCTCTTAGCATTTAGTTACTCTGATATCCATTCAACTACCCTTATAACACATTACACACACTATGGCATTTCATACTTTCATACAAGTCCCACTTAATCTCAATCACCCAATAGCACAACATTTAACACTTTTAAACTAACACTTAACACTTAGCTATACTTTACTAACCAATCATTCACCTCAAGGTATACATTTAATTCAACTCATAAAACTCCTCTGATTAGATACATATTTCATTCAAGTTCATTTAACCACTTAACTAGTCAATCCCCATTCAATTACTCATACTCAATCTAACTTTCTTTCATTTAGCCCTTTATACTTTATAACTATAAATCTAGCCATCTATCAACAGAAATGCCTTATGAGCACACTAGCCACTTGCACAATCACTAATGAACCACGACCAAGCTCTTTTTAACACATACACACACACGGGGTCCAAAAATACTAAAAAGCCCCTCTATGTTCAAACAATTCTCTACAAGCTCTAATCACACTCTAGCAAATCTAAGCATTAATCTAGCCATTCTAGCACTTATAACATCTTTTCCAATCATCGAATTAAGCATTTAACCAATTGCACACAATCACACATTTTCGGCCCTTTGCATTTAAACAACCTATTCCAAATTCCAATCACATTCTAGTCAATTTGGGCATCAATTTAGCTACTACAACAATTATGGTACATGGTTCAAGCATTAAAACATTTAAACCATAATTACAAATTTCCAAAAAAAAAACTATTCATCATCTTCCTTAACATGTCATACACCATTTCTAGCCAATACAATTGCAATATAACCAAAAATGTTTGTTCTACACACTCAACAACTAGTAATATACGCACTTTAGGCCATAATTTCAACATTTATAATATATACAAGAATTTACATAATCTAGGTTTAAACTTTAAATGCCATAAAAATGCAATTCCTAGCCTCTAGAAGCCAAAAGATGCAAGAATCAAGCTTTAGAACACTTCCAAACTCCTAGATTAAGCTCCAAGATCAAACCCTAGGTTGAAATTTCTCTTTTCTTCCTTTTTCCTTTTGGCCGAAATTTTCATCTTTCTTTTCTCATTTTTTGGTCATTTTTTGGTTAAATATGGGTTATAAGGTTAATTTAATAAATGGGTTGGGTATTTGGGTCATGGGTTTAGGCTAGGATAATTAGTTAAATGCATATAAGTGGCCCAAAACAAGCTAGAACAACTAAAGGCTCAAAAATGCAATCTTGAAAATATTGTTCATACGATACACAAAATAAATTTTCTACTCGCCTTCCCGGCATGCTATGCAAATAAAATTTATGAAGGTATGCCTAAAAACAAATATATGATGAGGAAAAAATGTGAATTTCGCAAAATAAAATACTTTAATTTTTACTCCGGGCTCAAGGCTCATTTTTAAATAATGAAAACTAATTTATTAGATACAAGAAAATAGTTCCAAATAATGCCAATAATAAAATAATGAGTTAATCATTTAATATAAATTAATTAAACTTAGTTTGCATATTTTTCAAGAATATGAAAAGTATTCAAATAAATAAATGCAAATCACTAAAGTAAACACATAATCTCATACAAACACTTTAAATAAACCTATAATTATATGCAAATAAGTACTATGCACTATATGCTAGGTCCGGAGTGTCACACATGCTTCCATAAAAAAAATTGTGATAGGGTTAAAACATTTGTACCCTATTTTATTAGATGTATAACCAAGGAAAACACATTTTTCAGCCTTTGGATCAAGTTTTGACCGGAAAACATTCGGTATAAACACATAACAAATGCAGCCAAAAATTTTTAGAGGGAGATCTGAAGTTATCCGAGATGTAGGGAAAAACTTTTTTAAAACCTATAAAGGTGTTTCAAATTTCAAAACTCCATATGACATTATGTTTATTAAGTAACAAGCAGTCAATAGTACATTACCCTATAGATATTTTAGAACATTCATTGAAAACATAATGGCTCGAGCAACTTCAAGTAAATGTCTATTTTTTCTTTTGGCAATACCATTTTGTTGTGGTGTGTTACGACAAGTTGATTGGTGAATAACATCTTTTTCTAAAAGGAATGTTCCCAGATATTGATTAAAATACTCAACTCCATTATCAGTCTTTAGAATGCCAATTTTTGTTTGAAATTGATTTTCAATCATGAGAAAAAAATTCTTTAAACCGTTGCTTAACTTCAGATTTCTTTTCCATCAAATAAACCCAACATATCTTGTGTGATCATCAATAAAAGTCACAAACCATTTTTTTTCCAGAAAGTATTTTAACCTTTGATGGGCCCCAAACATCGCTATGAAACAAGTAAAATGGTTTTGAAGTAGAATAAGACTTTATTGGAAAGAAACACGATGATCTTTAGCTAAATGACAAGCTTCACAATGAAATTTTGAACAATCGACTCCTTTAAACAATTCAGGAAACAAATGTTTAAGATATGGAAAGCAAGGATGTCCTAATCTTCTATGCAATAATATTAATTGATCATCGACAAAGATTGAACTAGTACTACCTAATCCATGAGTTTTTTAATTCCAAGAATCTGTTTCATCAAAGTAGCATAGCCCATTTATTTCTTTAGCAGTTCCAATCATCTTCCTTGAGTTCTGGTCCTGAAAAACACAAATGGAAGGAAGGAAAAAAACTGAACAGATAGAATCCTTAGACAATTTGTTGATAGAAAGAAGATTACATGCAAGTTTGGCACATGTAAAACAAATTTTAGAGTGATTTTTTTCCTAAAATTCTAATATGTCATTTGCCTACAATCGATGAAAAACTACCATAAGTTATTCTAACCTTTTCAATACCAGAACACGGACAATAGGAACTAAACAAATGAGAACAACTGGTCATATGATCGAAAGCCCCTGAATCTATGATCCAAGGACTGGTTTTTTCAAGAACAGAAAGTGCCAAAGGATTGCTACCTGTTTGTGCCATAGAACCGATAGGAACATTAGGTGATGAATAGGATTTTAGCAAATTAAGACAATGATCTAATTGCTCTTTATTGAATAGAGATGACTCGACCTCATTCGTTGTAGGTGTACTCTATTCACCAGTTTTGTTTGCCCTGCCATTTAGTGGTCTGCCTTGCAGCTTGTAGCAAGTCTCTCAAGTGTGGCGTGGTTTTCCATAGTAGTCACAGCGCAAGTTATTTTTGTCTCTTGTACGTTGGTTCTGAGAGGTTCTATGGCTGACTTAGGCTTCAGAAATGGCTATGGTTGATCCTTCTATAGACCTGGTCGTACTTGTAGCCTTTTTTCTAAGCATCATTTGTCTGCGGCTCTCTTCTCTCCGCACCTCTGCAAATAATTCTTTAATTGGACGAAGGGGGTTTCTCCTAATAATTCAACCACAGACTTCATCATATTCAATGTTTAAACATGCAAGGAACTTGAAGATGCGACCAACATCGACCGTCTTTTTATAGTGATTGCAATCCTCAGGTGATTTCCACTCATAATCATTGAATAAGTCCAGGTCTTGCCAAATTCTTTTAAGAGAATTGAAATATTTAGTCACAGAATCCTCACCTTGGAGAATTTTCCCAAGTCATAGGGTTAACTCGTACACTTGGGATTGATTCCCTAAATCTGAGTACATCTGTGAAACATTATCCCACAACTCCTTGGTTGTTGAATAGCAGAGATAATTCTTACTTATCTCTTCGGCCATGGAATTGATCAACCATGTCATTACCATTGAGTTTTCAGCATACCAAGTGGCATAGGCTGGATCATTCATGTCAGACTTCTTTGTATCTCCAGTAATATAGCCGATTTTGCCTCTCCCCCTGATGTACATACGAACATATTATAACCATCAAAGGAAATTGTCGCCATTTAGTCGAATTGTAGTGATCTAAATGGGGTGATTTTTAGATGAACTCCGGACGATTTGAGGCTCGGATTGAGATGACAGAGAAGTCTTGGACGTGAACTCGAACATTTTGGAAACAAGAAAGCAAATTCAAACCCTAGGATTCTATTCTCTGATCTGATACCATAAAAACAGAGAACAATATATGGAATTGGTTGAATTGTATTGCTATGTGAATGTACATCGGTATATAAAGGCTCCTTTTAGGAGATAAAGTAGGAAACTAATCTCCCTAATAAAGAGGAAAATAAAAACTGATTCCTAAAATCTCTCTACCAGCTAACTAAACAAATATAGCACATAATTAAATATGGTACATAAATAAACGATATTCTAGGATATCTTTCAACAGTTATCATCTTTATTGAGCTTTATATTATAATTCATTGAGCAATCAAGATCTTTACTTGTATTATCCAACTCATTTAGGAGTTAGTCTTCTTAACTACATTTATTTACACATTAATTGTTATCCACTCTTGTACTTAGATTGAGAGAATCATAGAAGTAGGAAGAGTGTTGTACTTCCTTTGTGGACTCAAATGAGAAGATGAAAGTAGGTTTGAACTTCACCTACATTTGAAGAAGCTTATGTGTAACTCTTGTGGATTCAAGAGCTTTGTAGTTGGTTTGTGTTCTGCCAACATTTGAAGAAGCACCATAGTGGAGTTAGTAGAAATCTTAAGGTGGAGGCAATGTGACGCCCTGTCATGCCCCAACTCGACCCCACCTATAATCAGTCAGGACGCAACGAAATTTCGGCAGTATAATAACAATAATTAAGACACCGAGGCTCTAAACCAACCTCTCAAAACATCATACAATCAAACTCCTCAATACCATTAACAACATACAACATAACCATATTATACAACAATCATTCTTAGACGATCCATTCATAGTTATACGCCTTCGTTCCAACATAATACCTTAGCTTTAACATACATATCAAAATAGACTATAAACCAATTTAGTAATCTAAACAAGGTCAAAAGAAGGCTACTAAACTATTATACATAAGTCTTTATACTAAGGTAGGTTTTACAATACATCATATTACATTAACTATAAACCATCTCATAGCAAAGACTCCTGCACATAAGACTCATCCATGTAAGGCACATTTTTCCCTTCTGGAGACACGTACCTGTAATCTTGCGAAAGGACACTTGTATGCATGCAATAATAGAGAGTGAGTTTATATAAACAAGCTTAGTGAGGATCCAATAGATCTCTAACAGTATTTACTATACTCCTTGGATATGATCCTTTGATCAGTAAACATGCAAATAAACATCAATACAATATAAACACATAACTATAATGACAAATCAATAAAGGATACTCAATTTGGTGTAGCTCCATACGCCATCAAGATCTCAACCATTCTTCTTATAATTCCCCATTACTCACGCACCCGAGGTACCTCACTAGCCTCTCCCTCCATGACACCTCCGACATGCGAGCTGGAGGTAGTCTCTAGTAGTCATGCCGTTATCAACCCGACAGCCCGACGCTGCCTGAGAGGTGGCACACATATACCAAGACTCAATAATAATAATAAACATCATTCACAGGAGGACAACCTAACAGAATTGCCTATCTCCCGGTTCATCAATCATCAATCAATAATCATCAATAATCATCCATTTCCATCAATGTAACATCAATATAATCATCAATATAACATCAATATAATATTAATATTTAATTAAACAACAAACAACTACGTTAGATGACAAAGTAGGCCATCCAACTTCACATGCATAAAACACGTAATCTAACCCTAATCTAACCATCAACAACTCACAATTCAATCACTCAAACACCACCCAATCAACTAAGGCTCAATTCAACAATTTAAAGAAAGACAACCTAAACTTCAAATAATCATATCTTACATTCTACTAATCCAAACAACTCCAAATCAGTTTCAAACACTCACCCATTCAATCAACTACTTTAGCCCTCTTGGAAACCAACCACAACACATCAAAATCAAGCCCAACAACCCTAAAACCTCAATGCACCTAGGCTGAAATTTTTGGATTTTCACCCAAATATCGCAATCGAAAATTCGGCATTATAACGGCGTTACCACGTAATTAACAAACTTTTAGAAATCGACGGCAATCGATTCCAACCACAACAACTCAAAATAATCCTCAAATAGCCAATCTATCAACTTTAAATACCCGAAAATAAATAATTTTGCTACAATGACTCAAATCTCGTAGTATTACACATAAACGATCCCTAGCACGCACTGATCAATAACATAACTTCAAATTGATATTTTAACGGTTCAAAATGCAGTTATGAGCACAAACATAAAAAATGAGTTTTGAGATCTAGAATTTTTCTCTCACCTTTGATGCGATATAAGCCTAGATATGCATGCAATGCGTGCCCAACAAGCGGAATCGAACTCGGCACGAAGTTCTACGGACAAAAACTAGGTTTTTCTATGAAAATTTGCTTTGAAAACTTGAAGAAAACCTTGGCTTATTCTCCCATTGATGTCTCGGCCATGTAGGTGTTGTTGAGTGTGTTTTTGTGCTTTGTAAGTATGTGTTGATGCTTATAAGTAGAAGTCAAACAATTAAAATGCAAAGTCAAAGTTAATTTTTAGTCTTTTAATTCTATTTTTAGTCTTTTAATCCATTTCTTGAGTATTTCTTGCTCAACTAACAAATTAACACTTAAATTAATTCTAGTCAATATATTTTAGGTGACAAAGAATTTTACATTAAAATAGTTTAACCCGAATCGGCTTAAAACTCGTTTTCTTGCAAAAGAAAGTGTAAAAATCTTTAAAATTCCAAAACCGATTCCAAATCCGTTTTAATCAAACACATGTCTATTAATACCCGATGACTAGGTTTTAAAATGTTTAAAACACCTCTGTAAAAATTTTAGTTGACAGGTGTTCAAAACACTATTCACCAAAATCGACGATAAAATTTTTGATTCCGTTTTTGATGAAAATTTCATGAATGCACACTTAGCATGTATTAGGAGTATTAATCACTTATTTAGCACATTCTAAGTCATATAGCACATAAACTGGTCAATTCTCGCAAAACGAGGTAAAACTCACAAATCGAGATAAAGCAAAATATGGGGTCTTACATTCTCCCCCCCTTAAATAAATTTTATCCCCGAAATTCTTACTTGCTGATCGGAAAAGATCTAGATACTGTTGCTGCATCTGATCTCGCATTTCCCAAGTAGCTTCCTCGATACCGTGATGCTTCCATAACACCTTGACCATCGGAATCTTCTTTGACCTCAACTCTCGTTCCATCTGATCAAGAATACGAATCGGATGCTCGTCATAAGTCAGATTCTCACGAAGCTGTAACGGCTTTGGCTCAAGAATATGAGAAGGATCCGGATTATATTTTCGCAAATTAGACAAGTGAAATACATCGTGGACATTAGAGAAATTCTCCGGTAAAGCCAACTGATATGCTAAGTTACCAACTCTGCCAGTAATCTCAAACGGCCCCATAAACCTTGGACTCAGCTTACCACCTTTACCATAACTAGCAAACCCCTTTCGAGGAGACAACCTCAAGAAAACCCGATCTCCGACTGCAAACTCCAAGTCCCGACGACACTTATCAGCATAACTCTTGAATCTACTCTGCGCCGTAAGCATTCTCTGCCTGATCAACTGAACATTCTCAATCTTCTCTAGAAGCTCTGGCATAATAGTCGGATCAATAGTCTTCATCTCCCTTACTTCGTCCCAATACAAAGGTGAACGACACTTACGACCGTAAATAGCTGCAAAAGGTGCCATCCCAATAGTAGCTTGATAACTATTGTTATAGGCAAACTCGGCAAGTGGTAGATATTTCTCCCAGTTCTTCTCGAAGTCCAAAACACAAGCCCTAAGCATATCTTCCAGAATTTGAATAGTCCACTCAGACTAACCGTCGGTTTGTGGATGATACGATGTACGGAAATTAAGCTGAGTACCCAAAGTCTCTTGAAGTTTCTCCCACAAACGAGAAGTAAATCGAGGATCTCGATCTGAGACAATACTAGATAGAATCCAATGAAGTCTAACAATCTGATCCAAATAAAGATCCGTCAACTTTATAACTTCATCTCCCATCTGCATCGAAATAAAGTGAGCTATCTTCGTCAAACGATCCACGACAACCCAAACTGCATCGTTACCTCTAGGAGTTCTAGGCAAACCAGTGACGAAGTCCATCGTAATATGCTCCTATTTCCACTGTGGTATAGCCAACGGCTGAAGCAAACCTGCAGGTCGTTGATGCTCGGCTTTCACTCGCTGACAAGTCAAGCATCTAGACACGAACTAAGCAACTTCCCTCTTCATATTATTCCACTAGTAATATTGATTCAAGTCCCGATACATCTTGTTTCCACCAGGATGAATGGTGTACTTAGAATTATGAGGCTTCTCCAGAACACCTCACCTTAAACCCGGTTCATCGAGAACACAAACCCTATTCCAAAACCGAAGAATACCATCCTCGTGCACTTTGAAGTCAGTCTGATCATCCGTTATCTGATCCTTGATCTTCTGAAGTTTAACATCAAGTTGCTGAGCTTCTCTGATCTGAGACAACAATAAAGGCTGAATACAGAGATGTGAACACATCACCCCAACCTGAGTCAACTCCGGTCTCCAATAAGAAAATTCCTCAAGAATCTTCTATTTCTTGACAGCCAAACAAGAAATACTTACCTTACGACTAAGAGCGTCCGCCACAACATTTGCCTTCCCAGGTAGATAACTGATAGAACAATTATAATCTCCAAGAAGTTCCATCCACCTCCGTTGACGCATATTCAACTCCTTCTGTGAGAATAAATACTTTAAACTCTTATGATCAGTGAAAATCTCGAACTTACTGCCCCACAGATAATGACGCCACTTTTTCAGTGCAAAAATAATAGCTGCCAACTCAAGATCATGAGTCGGATAATTCACCTCATAAGGTTTCAACTTCCTAGAAGCATAGGCAATAACCCGACCATTCTGTATAAGAACACATCCCAAGCCATCCTTGGATGCATCGCTATAAATGACGATATTATCGGTCCCCATTGGTAGAGCAAATACTGGAGCAGTAGTCAGCCTCTTTTTCAACTCCTGAAACCCACTCTCACATTTCTCATCCCAAACAAAACTAGTATGTTTCTGAGTTAACTTAGAAAGTGGCCCGGCAATCTTAGAAAAGTCCTTGATAAACCTACGGTAATAACCCGCCAAACCAAGAAAGCTACGAACCTCAAAAACATTCTCCGGATGTTTCCAAGACATCACCGATTCAATCTTAGTGGGATCTACAGAAATACCGCTCTGTGTGATAACATGGCCAAGAAAAGATATGCGTTGCAGCCAAAATTCACATTTGCTGAATTTCGCATACAACTGATGCTCCTGCAGCTTTTGTAAGACAAGCCGTAGATGTTGCTCGTGCTCCAATTCAGACTTAGAATAAACCAAGATATCATCAATAAAGATAACCACGAACTAGTCGAAGTACGGCTGAAAAACCCGATGCATAAGGTCCATGAATGCTGCCGGTGCATTAGTTAATCCAAAGGGCATAACTACAAACTCATAATGCCCGTACCGAGTCCTGAAGGCAGACTTCGGAACATCCTCCGTACGAATCCGAAGCTGATAATACCCCTGCCTCAAGTCAAATTTAGAGTAGACTTCGGCTCCCTGAAGTTGATCAAACAACTCGTCAATCAGTGGTAAAGGATACTTGTTCTTGATAGTCACCTGATTCAAACCACGATAGTCAATGCATAACCTCAAGGTACCAACTTTCTTCTTCACAAATAAAATAGGTACTCCCCACGGTGAAGAACTCTGCTGAATGAAACCCTTCTCTAACAACTCCTGCAACTGAGTTTTCAGTTCCTTCAACTCAGCTGGTGCCATCCGGTACTCTGATTTTGAAATAGGTTGCGTACTGGGAACAAGATTGATCACAAACTCCACATCTCTCTCTGGTGGTAACTCTGGCAACTCCTCGGGAAATACATTGGGATATTCCCGAATAATAGGTACTTCCTCCAGCTGTAGCTTATCAGATGGCTTATTGATCAAATAAGCTAGATAACCCGAACACCCCTTACTCACCAACTTAATGGCTTTAGTTGCTGAGTTAACAAAACTCGTCTTAGCATCCCGATTCCCTACTGCCTCAACTACTGGCTAATATGGCAAATGAAACTGTACTACCTTCGTTCTACAGTTTAATAGGGCATCATACTTAGAGAGCCAATCCATACCCAAGATAACATCATACCCCCGGATAGGAAATAAGATAAGGTCCGAAGGAAAATTATACCCCTTAACATGTATTATACAATCCTTACATACTAAGCCAGTAATATACTTATCAGTCAAAGAGGTACTAATCTCAACCACATAAGGCAATCTTTCAGGTTGCACATTAACACGTTGCACACAAGCAGGAGTAATGAAAGAATGCGTAGCACCAGAATCAATCAACACTTTAACAAGTCGATCAAGTATAAGGAAGTTACCTTCCACAACTGCAGTCTCCTCAGGCATCTCCTCCAAGTCAACTGCGTAGGCCCGAGCCTGAACCCGCTGCTGCTGAGGTGCACTACCCGCAGGTTGACCCTAATAACCCTGAGTCGCTGCCCGACCCTCAGTCCTCTGATATCTAGGGCAATCCCTTGCCCTATGCTGATTGCTACCGCAACCCAAACAAGCCCCTGACTTCACTCTGCATCGTCCTCCACATGGCCCTGGCGCTTGCAGTAAGTACACTGCGGTAATGATGCACTGACACTGCCCCTGGAAAAACCAGAAGCTGAAGAAACAGCTGTACCAGCCTGCTACTAAGGTCTAACAAAACTAGGCCTGTATTGACCCTGAGACTGAGCTGGCCTGTACTGGGACTGAACCTGATAGGACCCCTGCTGAAACTGAGGTCGATAATAACTCTGCTGACCCTTTGGCTTGAAAGAACCCTGCTGAGCTGGCAGCCTATACACACCCTACTGTACTGAAGGCCTATACACTCCCTGCTGACCCTGCGGCTGGAAGGGCCTCTTGCTGGGCTGGCTAGATACAATCTATTCCTCCTTTCTCTTCTCTAGTCTAGAAACTGCATCAAAGGCCTCCGTAAGTATATCATACCGATTTAGGGCCATCGCATCCTGAATCTCGGGCCTTAAACCCAACATGAATCTACGAGCCTTACGTTCCTCATCAGCCACATACTCTAGTGCATACTGGGACAACCTAGTGAAAGTGGCCTCGTACTGAGCCACGGAAGCATCTCCCTGCACTAAGGCTAGAAACTCTGCCTCTCTCTGTTCCCTCGCGATCCTCGAGACATACTTTGCCCGGAAAGCTAACAGACTGGTATCCCAAACATACAGAACACCCTGAGTCTCCTAGCTAGTTTTCACCGTGCGCCACCATTCTTCTGCCTCATCATCCAGCAAATACACGGCAAAAGTGACCTTCCGTTCATCGGTATAGTCCATAGGGTCAAAGATCTTCTCCACCTTACTAATCCACGCCTCAACTTTCCTATCGTCCGGCTCCCCCTGACACTGCGGTGGACAATACCCTAAAAACTCTTTCAGTGTACCACGACCGTGGTACCCACCTTGTGTATTCAACAACTGATTCTGCAATGCCTGATTTTGGGCAGCCTACCCTACCAGTAACTGTGCCTGACTGGCCATGATCTCGTTCATCCTATCAAAAGCTGCACCTATACGATCATCATCCCTAACTTGGCCTCGTGCCACATTTCTTAGAACCTCATCAGTCACCTCAGGTCTACCTCTGGTCCTCGGTCTACCCGTCATTCTACTAATCAAAGAGTTAGCACAGGTTATAACACATAAGCAAACTATGAACAACTATTAACACATAAGCAACAAACTCATATAAAGCACATAAATCACTTAACTATCAATCACATAGACAAATTAATCACATAATCATATAAGCACTAAATCACATAATCACTTAAGCACTTAACCATATTAACACATAGTTCACTTTCCTTTCACTTTATACATACTTTTATGCTAAGACCATTACCCACATTCCGAGAATACCCCGGCTAACAGCTAACATGCTCTCTGATACCACTTAAATGTCATGCCCCAACTCGACCCCACCTATAATCAGTCAGGACGTAACGAAATTTTGGCAGTATAACAACAATAATTAAGACACCGAGGCTCTAAACCAACCTCTCAAAACATCGTACAATTAAACTCCTCAATATCATTAACAACATACAACATAACCATATTATACAACAATCATTCTTAGACGATCCATTCATAGTTATACGCCTCCGTTCCAACATAATACCTTAACTTTAACATACATATCAAAATAGACTATAAACCAATTTAGTAATCTAAACAAGGTCAAAAGAAGACTACTAAACCATTATACATAAGGCTTTATACTAAGGTAGGTTTTACAATACATTATATTACGTTAACTATAAACAATCTCATGGCAAAGACTCCTGCACATAAGACTCATCCATGTAAGGCACATTTTCCCCTTCTAGAGGCACGTACCCGTAATCTTGCGAAAGGAAACCTATATGCATGCAATAATAGAGAGTGAGCTTATAAAAACAAGCTCAATGAGGATCCAATAGATCTCTAACAGTATTTATTATACTCCTTGGATATAATCCTTTGAGCAGTAAACACGCAATTAAACATCAATACAATATAAACACATAACTATAATGACCAATCAATAAAGGATACTCAATTTGGTGTAGCTCCATACGCCATCACGATTTCAACCATTCTTCTTATAACTCCCCATTACTCACGCACCCGAGGTACCTCACTAGCCTCTCCCTCCATGACACATTCGTCATGCGAGCTAGAGGTAGTCTCTGGTAGTCATGCCGTTATCAACCCGACAGCCCAACGCTGCCCGAGAGGTGGCACACACATACCAAGACTCAACAATAATAATAAACATTATTCACAGGAGGACAGTCTAGCAGGACTGCCTATCTCCCGGTTCATTAATCATCAATCAATAATCATCAATAATCATCCATTTCCATCAATGTAACATCAATATAATCATCAATATAATATCAATATAACATCAATATTTAATTAAACAACAAACAACTAAGTTAGATGACAAAGTAGGCCATCCCACTTAACATGCATGAAACACGTAATCTAACCTTAGTCTAACCATCAACAGCTCACAATTCAATCACTCAAACACCACCCAATCATCTGAAGGCTCAATTCAACAATTTAAAGAAAGACAACCTAAACTTCAAATAATCATATCTTACATTCTACTAATCCAAACAACTCCAAATCAGTTTCAAACACTCACCCATTCAATCAACTATAGCAACCCTCTTGGAAACCAACCAAGACACATCAAAATCAAGCCCAACAACCCTAAAACCTCAATGCACCTAGGCTGAAATTTCTGGATTTTCACCCAAACATTGCAATCAAAAATTCGGCATTATAACGGCGTTACCATGTAATTAACAAACTTTTAAAAATCGACGGCAATCGATTCCAACAACAACAACTCAAGATAATCATCAAATGGCCAATCTATCAACTTTAAATACCCGAAAATAAATAATTTCTCTACAATGGTTCAAATATCGTAGTAATACACATAAACGATCCTTAGCACGCACTGATCAATAATATAACTTCAAATTAACATTCTAATGGCTCAAAATGCAGTTATGAGCGAAAACATAAAAAATAAGTTTTGAGATCTAGAATTTTTCTCTCATCTTTGATACGATATAAGCCTAGATATGCGTGCAATGCGTGCCCAACAAGAGGAATCCAACTCGGCATGAAGTTCTACAGACAGAAACTAGGTTTTTCTATGAAAATTTGCTTTGAAAACTTGAAGAAAACCTTGGCTTATTCTCCCATGGATGTCTCGGCCATGTAGGTGTTTTTTAGTGTGTTTTTGTGCTTTGTAAGTGTGTGTTGATGCTTATAAGTAGAAGTCAAACAATTAAAATGCAAAGTCAAAGTTAATTTTTAGTCTTTTAATTCTATTTTTAGTCTTTTAATTCATTTCTTGATTATTTCTTACTCAATTAACAAATTAACACTTAAATTAATTCTAGTCAATATATTTTAGGTGACAAAGAAGGTTGCATTAAAATAGTTTCACCCGAATTGGCTTAAAACTCATTTTCTTGCAAAACAAAGTGTAAAAATCTTTAAAATTCCAAAACCGATTCCAAATCCGTTTTAATCAAACACGGGTCTATTAATACTCGAGGACTAGGTTTTAAAACGTTTAAAATACCCCTGTAAAAATTTTAGCGGACAGGTGTTCAAAACTACTATTCACCAAAACCGACGATAAAATTTCTGATTCCGTTTTTGATGAAAATTTCATGAATGGACACTTAGCATGTAGTAGGAGTATTAATCACATAATTATCACATTCTAAGTCATATAGCACATAAACAAGTCAATTCACGCAAAACGAGATAAAATACGCAAATCGAGATAAAGCAAAATATGGGATCTCACACGCCTGATATTTTTATCACATTCATGATTAACTGTTGCATATCTCTTCGTGCATTTCAATGTGCATTTCTTTTCTTGATTATGTGCTATTTAGTGGTTACTATTCATAGTAGAAAATTGACTGTCTAATTTGCCCGAATTAGTATTCTTCCTAGGTTGTGTGACTCTTAGGATAAATGAAAAAAGTGAGAACTTGAGCATTAGACATTGGGAACGCACGATTGAAAAATAGTTTTCAGTTCGCGTGAATAGTGAAACATTAGAATTAAACTAGTTAGCTTTTAATTGACATCTTATGCTTAGTTTTCACTTTAACTTAGTGCATTTAACCCAAAATAAATATACATACATATAATATAACCTATATACTACACAATAGTACACATTGCTCACAAAAACAAAAAATAATACCTCTCCCCCCAAGTCCCATTTGCTACCTGACGGCTCCATGGGAAAAGAAATGAGAATTTTGCATCTTCAACACTCTAATTTGTGTGCATCTAGGCCATTTTCAAGGGGTTCCAAGCTAACCTAAGTCTATTGCTAACATCTACAAAGGCTTGGTAAGAGAGTTTTGCATATGTTTGTCATTATAAAGTTTATGCTCAAATTATAGCTTTTCTTGATTTGTTAGTATTGGCTTATGTAATGCCTTAAACTTGTATTATATGTCTTCTACATGCTATTTTGACTTTACTTGCGTAGTTTAATAGCTTGCTTCATGGTTTAATGCAAAGATTCAAATGTAGGAGATGATGAATAGTGCCAAAATTAGAGTTTTGATGGAATTTGCTTGTGAGGTGGATTTGATGCTATCTATAAGTGTTCTAGGTGTCATTGAACATAGTTAGATGATTGTGTATAGTTGGTTTGCCTGTAAATGTATTAAAATGCAAAATTGGTTAAAATTCAAAAGAGGGTTTTCGTAAAAAGATAATCCGGTGCAATTGAGTGTTAGATTAGACACCTACTAGGCATGGAAGAACTTTTGGTGCTTTCGTTTCATTGATTTGAGGGGCGTCTAGGGTAGTTGTAGTTAAAAGTGGCTCGGGACCTTTCCGAGCTTTTGTCTCAAAAATGGGTTTTTAGAGCTTAAGTAGGTGTCTTTTGGTATCCTTAGAGATGTAGAATGGTTGGTTTGTAGAAATGGTACCTTGAACTTCATATGGTAAAAAAATTGCTTAGTTGACAAAGGGAAAAATGTGGAAATTGGGGTGTTAAAGCTACCTATGGACTTGTAATTAGATATCTTGTGTTTAAAATGCATTTTGGTAGTATATATGGACTATTGGTGAAGTTTCTTGAGAAATGTGAACCTTGTCCCCTTTTGGTTGCATTTGTCTATATCGTGTTAAAAGCTTATATTGTAACAATTTGCGAGGGTGGCCTATTTTGTCGTCCCTCACTTGTGATTAAGTGTTTTTGTGATTGTGAATCGGGTTGTGCAACCTTTTCAGATATGATAGTGTTGAGAAACTCTGGGCAACATCGGGCTGTAGATCTAGCTCGGCTACCATAGTGCCTATTCCCTTTCTCGCTAGGGCATACTCCCATACCCCAGAGGCGTGGTTCACCTCGTTGAGGCATACAGACCTACCTCGGGAGAATGAGTTGTAGGATCGGGGTACATCCAGAGGACCCCATTGGTGGTATAAGGGGATTTCTCGGCATTTGTTATCAAAGATCAAGGTTCATGGTTTGAGGTCGAAGACAAAGAAGATGAACCATATCATTTTTAAATGTGTTTAATGTTTATTCTATTAACTTGCTATATTGTATTATTTGTTTTATTGTCTTTGTTGCATTGCACGAAATAATTTTCGAAAAAACCCAAGTTTACTATATCCCCTCCCTCGCTGAGCAACTGTGTTGCTCACTCATCTTTTAAGATGTTTCAGGAGAAGCTGAGGTAGATCCCCAGCTGGTTGTGGTAGAGGAAGAAGAAGTGCAGACTGGTCATTTGCCTTGATTACTTGTGTGTTGAGGTTGGATGCTTTTGTGCAGATTATGTGAAGTTGCTGCTTGTATGATCATTTTGAGACCTTTGAGGTCTTATATGTATTGTGTTAGATTTGGTGGTTTGTAATTAAAGTTGTAGTCTTGAATGATTTGATAGAGTAGTTGGCATGTAATAGCTAATGATAGACTTTGTTGTCTTTTGATTACATACTTGTATGACAAGTAGATGGACTTAACATATAAGTAAAGCTTGTGAATATGACTAGAGTGGTATGATAAGCAAACCTATGACTTAAAGTTTCAATAGTTTATACTTTGCATGGTTGCATAATGAACTTTTGCTAAGTTGAGGTCGGATGGCCTTAATGAAGTATATAATGTTATGATATTGAAGGATGGGATTGTATGAAGAGGTTGAATTGTAGTCTTGTGGTTTTATTTTGCTGTTTACAGGTTATCAGATAGTCCACGGTAAAGGGGAGACTATGTCCGTGTACCGGGTCCGAACTTGACCTATACGTAGGGTTGGGTTCGGGGCGTTACATTTAGGTTGTATCAGAGCTAATTGAATGCATGAGCCAGGATAAATTCCTCGGTATGTGGGGTAGAGGTCCTTATGTGAAAGTTGAATTGTATGATTATGTGATTGTTTGATTATCTAAGTGAATGACTGATTAAGTGGAAACATGATAGCACGAAAATGAGTAAAAGAAGTGTCTATTGTATGATATTGTGTGAATATGAAAAGGTTTAGAGTATGATGCATGTAAAGTGTTTTATATGTTGTCTTACGTGTACAAGATGTCTTGAATATGAATAGGTTGTCTGAATGTGCTATCTATTTGCTTATTATAACACCTATTTCTTTTAGTACTAAGATGAGAAGAGGGAGACCTAGGAGGCAGTCGGAGGAGGCTCTGAGGCAAAATGTTCCTAGACAGAATGTTGGGCCAACAATGAATGATCAACCGGGGCAAGAACCAACCAATGCTCAGGTTATGGCCTCAATGGCCACAATAATTAATTCCATTACACAGTTAATGACTCAGCAGGGTCAGGCAGGAGTTGGCCAAGGTAATCCAGGAACTAAAGCCGAGGGTAGTGCTACTACAAGTGGTGCTAATAATCTGCTTGATAAATTTTTACATCATGGGGCATACAGTTTCTATGGGGAACCAAATGACATGAAGGCTGAGATGTGGTTGAA
This sequence comes from Ehretia macrophylla, assembly GCA_037974665.1. NCBI lineage: Eukaryota > Viridiplantae > Streptophyta > Magnoliopsida > Boraginales > Ehretiaceae > Ehretia > Ehretia macrophylla. The sequence goes on along the minus strand of CM075771.1, from coordinate 58,961,928 downwards.
TAAAGTTGAGAAGGTAGCTACTACTGTTGAATGTACTGATGAGAGAAAGATTACGTATGTTTTGTTCTTACTTGAGGGTAATGCTGAAGAATGGTGTCGTACTGTGAAGGAGAGATGGGACATCGAGACAGTGCAGCAATATAGGTTGACTTTGTTAGAGAATTCAGAGATAAGTATGTATCAATAGTGGCTCGTGAAAGACATCAGGAAGAATTTTATTCCTCTGAGGCAGAGAAATATGACTGTTGACCAGTATGAGGATACATTTACTAGACTTTCCTGTTATGTACCAGCGTTAGTACAGCTTGAGAATATGAGAATCCAAAGATTCATCCGAGGTTTGAGAGGGGATATTCAGCTCAATTTGTCTACACATGATTATACTACTTATCCCGCAGCAGTTAGGGTAGCATCGAGATTCAAGAAACGTAAAGTGGATTTGTTGGCGGAGTCTAGTCAGCCTAGTAAACGGCAGTATCAATCTCAAAGTCAGGGGTTTCAAAGGCAGTATCAGCAGCCTAGCCAGGGTCAGCAGCAAAGACAAACTAAGAGTTACCCGGGACTCGCCCAGACTTAGTCGCAGACGAGGCCAGTTCAGAGCCAAACGCAAAGTCAGACCCGACCCGTTGTAGCTAGATCTTAGCAAGGTAGTACGGCTATATCCACTTATAGAGCCCCTACGGAAGGCACTGTTGTAAGGAAAAACCAGCAGTTCAGTCACTGTAATCGCAAGGGCCATTCAGAGGCAGATTGTTGGAGGAAGTTGGGCCGATGCATTGGTTGTGGTAGCGATCAGTACAGGGTTAGAGATTGCCCCAAGTTCAAGCAGGGGCAGGGTTAGACATTTGGCTAGAGTGCTCAGACCAGAGCTTTAGGTGTAGCTCCAGTTCCACGAGGCCAAGCACGAGTATTTGCTTTAGACCAGGAGGAGCTCCCTGACACGACCGTAATGGTATAAGGTATTTTTCTTATTAATAATCAACCGGTCATAGTTTTGATTGATACCGGTGCCACATGTTCTTTTATCACCCCTATGTGTGCACAATCTGTTGCTTTAAAAGTTGATAAACTGCCATATAAGATTGAAATAGGCAATCCCATGGGCACAAAATTTATTACGGAGTCTGTATGTAAACAATGTGATATTTTTCATTGAGGGACGCACGTTCCCTGTTGATTTGATTATCTTTCCCTTTTGAGACTTTGAAATCATTCTGGGGATGGATTGGTTGAGAAAGTACTATGCTTATCTAGATTGTAGAAGGAAAATAATAACACTAGAAATGCCTGATCAACCTGTCATTAAAATTGTTAGAAGCCGAAAATCCATTGGGACTCGTATAATTTCTTCCATTAAAACAACTAAAATGTTGGGTAAAGGTTGCGAAGCATATTTAACTTATCTAATTAATCAACCTGGGGATAAACTAAAGCTGAATGAAGTGCCTGTTGTAAAAGAATTTCTGGGGGTATTTCCGGAAGAATTGCCTGGGTTGTCACCTAACAGAGAAATAGAATTTGTAATTGATTTTTTGCCGGGGACTAACCCTATTTCTAGAACTCCATATAAGATGGCTCCCCCTTGAGTTGCAGAAGTTGAAAGTTCAGTTGCAGGGCTTACTTGAGAAAGATTTTATACATCCTAGTTCTTCACTGTGGGGTGTCCCTGTGTTGTTTGTAAAGAAAAATGATGGCACACTACATTTGTGTATTAATTATCGGGGTCTTAATCAACTGACGATAAAAAATAAATATCAATTGTCATTGATTGAGGACTTGTTTGATCAATTGCAAGGTACCACAGTGTATTCTAAATTTGATTTGAAACAGGGCTATTACCAGTTGAGAATCCGAAAGGAAGATGTACCCAAGACTGCCTTCAGAACCAGATATGGCCATTATGAATTTGTTGGACTGTCATTTAGGTTGATAAATGCCCCAGCCGCTTTTATAGACTTGATGCAGAGGGTGTTTAGACCTTACATAGACCAGTTTGTTGTGATTTTCATTGATGATATACTAGTATATTCAAAGTCTAAGGCAGAGCATGAAGAACACTTGAGAATTGTGTTGCGAATTTTGCAAGAACATAAGTTATTTGCTAAATTTAGCAAGTGTGAGTTCTGATTAAGACAGGTTGTCTTCTTGGGGCACATAATTTCTTAGGATGGGATTTATGTGGATCCATAAAGATAGATGTGGTGTTGGCATGGAAGAGGCCTGAAACTATTACAGAGGTTCGCAGCTTTCTGGGGTTAGCCAGCTATTACAGGAGATTTGTCAAAGATTTTTCGAAGATTGCGAGACCTTTGACTCAGCTTACTCAGAAGAAAATAGTGTTTGACTGGAATGATAAATGTGAAAATAGTTTTCATGAATTGAAGAAAATACTAACTACCGCTCCTATTCTTGCACTGCCATAGGGGATGGATAACTTCATGATTTACAGTAATGCATCTAAAGAAGGTCTAGGTTGTGTTTTTATGTAAAATGGTAAGGTAATAGCATATGCCTCGAGGAAATTGAAACCCTATGAGCTTAATTATCCTACGCATGATCTTGAGTTTGCTGCTATTGTCTTTGCTTTAAAGAAATAGTGACATTACTTATAAGGTAATAAGTTTGAACATGAGGTAGAGGCACTGGCTAGAACTGTTGAATGACTATAACTATACTATTAGTTACTTGCCATGCAAAGCTAATATTATTACAGATGATTTGAGCTGAAAGGCTACTGTGGCCAGTTTGATTATAAAGAATTAGGAAACTGTGGAGGAATTGTGTATGTGGAAACCAGAGGCTTCAGAGACAGGTATACAATTGCAAGTTTACAAATTCAGTCTCTACTGCTATCTAGAATTAGAAAGGCATAACAGTCTGATCCTTGGCTATTAAAGATTCTAGAAAAGTCACAAGAGGGAGACTCAGATTTTAAGTTGCACGATGATGGCCTACTGAGATACAAGAGTAGAATTTGTATTCCTGGTGATTTGGCTTTGAAGAATGAAATTCTTGCAGAGGCACACAACACTAAATACACTATCCACCCCAGTAGCACCAAGATGTACAGGGACTTGAAACAAAACTTCTGGTGGAACAATATGAAAAGGGAAATAGCTAATTATATGGCTAAATGTCTAACTTGTTAGAAGGTTAAAGCTGAACATCAGAGACTTGTAGGATTGTTGCAACCATTGGAAATTCCTGTGTGGAAATGGGATCATATTACCATGGATTTTGTGTTTGATTTGCCGAGATCACCGAGAGGTAATGATTCTGTATGGGTTGTGGTTGATAGGTTGACAAAACCTCACATTTTATTGCTACAAAGAAGACAGACAATCTTGACAAGTTAGCTGAGCTATATATTGAGAACGTTGTGAGACTGCACGGGACTCCAACTAGTATCGTGTCGGACAGAGATCCCAGGTTTACATCTCAATTCTGGCAAAAGATACAGAAAGCATTGGGGACTAATTTGAGCTTCAGCACTGCATATCACCCGCAGATAAATGGTCAGTCTGAGAGGACTATCAGGATACTGGATGACATGTTGTGAGCTTGTATTCTTGACTTTGGTAAGAGTTGGGAGAGGTATTTGTCACTTGCAGAGTTTGCTTATAACAACAGCTATCAGGCTACCATTGACATGGCACCTTATGAGGCACTTTACGGGCGTAAATATAGATTACCACTTTATTGGGATGAGGTTGGAGAAATGAAGACAGTCGAACCTACTTTGATGCCTGAGATGATAAAGATGGTTGATAATGTTCAACTTATTAAGAAAAGAATGTTTACAGCTCAAAGCCGACAGAAGAGTTATGCTGATAGACACCGACGTGACTTGGAGTTTGTAGTAGGTGATCATGTATTTTTGAAAATCTCTCAGCGTAAAGGTCTGATTCCGCATGAAAAATGAAGTAAGCTCAGTCCTAGATATGTGGGACCGTTTGATATTACCGAGAGGGTTGGTGATTTGGCTTACATATTAGCATTACCTCCGAGTTTGGGCAAATTACATGATGTATTCCATGTGTCGATGTTAAGGAAGTATCAGCCAGATCATTCATACATTCTGGAGCCAGAACCTTTGGAAATCAGTGAGACTTTGACTTATGTTGAGAAACCTCTTCGAGTTGTAGATAGAAAGGTTCAAGAGCTCAGAACTAAATGTATCCCGATGGTGAAGATTCTGCGAGATCATCATAGAGTAGAAGATGCCGCTTGGGAGCGGGAGGATTAGATGAGAGATAAATATCCTGAGCTATTCGCCGAATCATGTAATAATTGTGTGGACGAAGTTAGTTTAAGGGGGAGAGGATGTCACACGCGAGCTTTTCATCACATTCATAATTAACTGTTGCATATCTCTTCATGCATTTCAATGTGCATTTCTTTTCTTGATTATGCTATTTAATGGTTACTATTTATAGTGAAAAATTGACTGTCTAATTTGCCTGAATTAGTATTCTTCCTAGGTTGTGTGACTCTTAGGAAGAATGAGAAAAGTGAGAACTTGAACATTAGACATTGGGAACGCACGATTGAAAAATAGTTTTCAGTTCGCGTGAATAGTGAAACATTAGAATAGCATTAGAATAAAAATAGTTAGATTTTAATTGAAGTTTTATGCTTAGTTTTGACTTTAACTTAGTGCATTTGACCCAAAATAAATATACATAGATATAATAGAACCTATATACTACACAATAACACACATTGCTCACAAAAACAAAAAATAATACCCCCAAGTCCCCTTTGCTACCCGACAGCTCCAAGGGAAAAGAAATGATAATTTTGCATCTTTAACACTTCAATTTGTATGCATCTAGGCCATTTTCAAGGGGTTCCAAGCTAACCTAAGTCTATTCCTAACATCTACAAAGGCTTGGTAAGGGAGTTTTGCATATTTTTGCCATTATAAAGTTTATGCTCAAGTTATAGCTTTTCTTGATTTGCTAGTATTGGATTATGTAATGCTTTAAACTTGTATTATATGTCTTCTACATGCTATTTAGACTTTACTTGAGTACTTTAATAGCTTGCTTCATAGTTTAATGCAAAGATTCAAATGTATAAGATGATGGATAGGGACAAAGTTAGGGTTTTGAAGGAATTTGCTTGTGAGGTGGATTTGATGCTATCTATAGGTTCTCTAGGTGTTATTGACCATAGATAGATGATTGTGTATAGTTGGTTTTCCTAGAATTGGATTAAAATGCAAAATTGGTTAAAATTCAAAAGGGGGTTTTCGTAAAAAGATAATCTAGGTGCAATTGAGTGTTAGATTAGGTACCTACTAGGCATTAAAGCACTTTTGGTGCTTTCGTTGCATTGATTTGAGGGGCGGTTAGGGTAGTTGTGGTTAAAAGTGACTCGGGGCCTTTCTGAGCTTTTGTCTCAAAAATGGGTTTTAAAAGCTTAAGTAGGTGTCTTTTGGTATCCTTAGAGATGTAGAATAGTTAGTTTATGGAAAAGGTACCTTGAATTTCATATGGTAGTAAAATTGCTTAGTTGACAAAGGGAAGAATGTGGAAATTGGGGTGTTAGATATCTTGTGTTTAAAATGCATTTTGGTAGTATATATGGACTATTGGTGAAGTTTCTTGAGAAATGTGAACCTTGTCCCCTTTTGGTTGCATTTGTCTATATCGTGTTAAAAGCTCATATTGTAACAATTTGTGAGGGCGGCCTATTTTGTCGTCCCTCACCTATGATTACTTGGTTTTCATGATTGTGAATCGGGTTGCGCAACCTTTTCTGACATGGTAGTATCGAGAAACTACAGGTAGCATCTGGCTGTCGGTCTAGCTCGGCTACTATGGTGCCTATTCCCTTTCTCGCTAGGGCATACCCCAAAGGCGTGGTTCACCTCATTGGGGCATGCAGACCTACCTCGGGAGAATGGGTCGTAGGATCGGGGTACATCCGGAGTACTCCATTGGTGGTATAAGGAGATTTGTTGCCATTTGTTATCAAAGATCAAGATTTGTGATTCAAGGTCAAAGACAAAGAAGATGAATCGTATCCTTTTTAAATGTGTTTAATTTTTATTCAATTAACTTGTTATATTCTATTACTTGTGTTATTGTCTTTGTTGCATTGCACAAAATGATTTCGAAAATACCTCGGTTTACTGTATCCCATCCTTTACTGAGCAACTGTGTTGCTCACTCCTCTTTTAACATGTTTCAGGAGAAGCTTAGGTAGATCCCCAGCTGGTTGTGGTAGAGGAAGAAGAAGTGCAGACTTATCCTTTGCCTTAATTACTTGTGTGCTGAGGTTGGATGCTTTTGTGCAGATTATGTGAAGTTGCTACTTGTATGATCATTTTGAGACCTTTGAGGTCTTGTATGTATTGTGTTAGATTTGGTGGTTTGTAATTAAAGTTGTAGTCTTGAATGATTTGATAGAGTAGTTAACATGTAATAGCTAATGATAGGCTTTACTGTCTTTTGATTACATGCTTGTGTGACAAGTAAATGGACTTAACATATAAGTAAAGCTTGTGAATATAACTAGAGTGGTATGATAAGCAAACCTATGACTTAAAGTTTTAATAGTTTATACTTTGCATGCTTGCATGATGAACTTTTGCTAAGTTGAGACTCGGATGGCCTTAATGAAGTATATAATGTTATGATGTTGAAGGATGGGATTGTATGAAAAGGTTGGATTGTAGTCTTGTGATTTTATTTTGCTGTTTGCAGGTTATCAGATGGTCCACAGTACAGAGAAGACTCTGTCCGTGTACCGGGTCTGGACTTGTCCTATATGTGGGGTTGGGTTCAGGGCGTTACAAGCAACCTTGGGTGGTGGAGTAGATTAGCGAACCACTTGAAAATCTTTGTGAAATCTTTCTAACTCTACTCTCTTTATTTCAAGTCATTTACACACCTTGTAGGCAATATGAGAAATGACAAGCTAAACGTAATAACAACTTCAACGAACTTCTTCTTAGTATATATATATCAAACACTTAGTATATATATACATATAAGGTTCCAAAGAGAACTTTCATATTTGTATCTTTCTTCAATATATATCATACAACATCAAATTAAATTTTAAAGTGGTAGATTTGCCCACCAAGCCTAATTCACTCCCTCTTTTTAGTTGTTTAGGACTTACAACAGCGCTACTACAAACTATAAGGTTCTTAATCTCATCCTAGAACATTTTAAATATTCGATTTGTATAAACTTTTTCAGCTTGCTTTTTAATCAAAAGATTTATAATATGAGGAACGCTTGCATTACATGATCAAAAGTCTTCATCTTTCTTATCATAGCCATGTCATATTGCATAACAAATTACTTAAGACTGGTTCTACTATGCACATAATCATCAAAGAAAAAATCCATGCTCTCACTCCTTTGGCTGCTTGACATTCCCACCCAAAAAGTATCCTTTACGTAAACTGGAACCCAATGATGTTAATCTTCATACAAATTTTTTAACTAGTCATTATCTTCCAAATCATATTCCTCAACCATTTTTTTTCCACTTCAATTTGAAATCATCAACTCTTAAACAATCATACATAACCGTATGTAAAATGCTTCTAATTTCTTGATAGCCTACATATATGTGACGCCCGAGCCCGAGTGCATACATATGTCCTTCATTTGTTTATAGTTGTGTGCATTTATTTCTTAAAAAGCTTATTTAAAAATAGTTACTATTCATAAGATTTTAGACTATTTTATTTTCTTGGTTTTGCATTTTTCTCATGTTACTTGACATTTAGGAGGCATGAGAAAATTGGAATTACGAGCATAACATATCTGAAACTCGAGTTATAAAAATGTAAGTGTATCACATGAATAATACTTTTCAGCTTTTTAATTAAACAACCAATGATCCATTTAGCAATTACTTAATCCATTTGCTAGCATTTGACCCAACTACTTGACCCTTTGACCATGGACCTTTGACCTTAGACCTTGCATCTTATTATAAGCTCAAAATAGAACCAAAAACAAAAAAGACAAACACACACACACAAAACCCGTCGGCCATAGAGCAAAAAAGAAAAGAAAATTCTTCAACAATCCTCTAAGCTGATCCTTGTCCTTGCATTAGAAGTTGTTTAAGCCTTCTTAGAGCTTATCTAAAGCATCTTCAATTGATTAAGGTAAGGGTTTCATCCAATATTTGCATTTAAAGTTAACTTTGTTGATTTTAGATTTTGTGATTTGGTATATCTTGCTTATATATGCTTATAATTGCTTCAATTGACTCTTATTATGATCATAGAACAATCTTTTGTAGTTATTTAGCAAAGTTTATGGTTTAATATTGAAAATGAATGTTTAGGAAGAAGATGAATAGTAATTCTTAGGGTTTTGGTTCAATTTGTCTTATAAACTTGATTATATGCTATCTAGAGATGCTAAAGATGTTTGTGAACCTAGATTAGTGATTGTATGTGTTTAGATTGAATGGAACATGAATAAAATTGCATAATTGGCTTGAAATCGAAAGGGGTTTTGCGTGAAATTGTTGATCGTGTGTAATTGAACATTATAGTTAGTGTTTATTGGGTATGGAAGTGCTTAAAATGCTTTTATGGCACTCGTTTGGGGGTTGGTTTGAGTAGCTGTAGTTCAAAGTACCCTCGAGGCTTCTAGGGCTTTTGTGTTAAACACCATTAGAAATAGAGTTTCGTGGTATTATAGTAGGTCATAAAGTGTAATTAGAAGTGTAGTATAGTTGGTTTATGGATTAGGTACCTTGTATCTCGTTTGTGCATTGAATTGAACTAATGAACCAAGGGGTCATATGAATGAAGTATTGATTAAGCGTGTTTAAGTGTGTTGGATAGTCTTAGATAGGTTAATTAGTGATTATGATGCGTTTATGGTGTTGATTTGGTGATCGGGTCTGGTAGTTGTAGTACAAATAGACAAAGGGTCGTTTTGGGATTTAACGGTAGTCGTAGTTAAAAGCGGGTTTTCTTGGCTTATAAAAGGAACATAAAGTGTCCTATGAAAGTTAGAATAGTTGGATTTTGATTTGCATGACTTTCGATTAGTGTGAGCTTGTAATTGGATTAAAGGGGTTGGTTAATAGAAAGATGAAATTGTTGTTATAATTGGCTTCAATTGATTGACTAAGGGCTTTAAAGGCATTGGCATAGCATATGAAGTTGTTTGGAGAAGTTTCATAAAGTGGATTGCATAGTTAGCTTATTAGGAAATACTTGTAATTTTGCCTATATTGTTATTTTTTCTATACTGCTTGTAAAATTGTCTCGTATATGTTATTTTATATGGCTTGTGTAATCTATTAGTGAAATTCATAAAAGATAGTGATAAAGGGGCATTTGTTGTTAAGTGTAGTCGTATTAATATATAGATGTTTGAAAAGATTCTGGAAATTAGCAGCTATCTAGTTTTGATTTGTAAGTGTATAGTTGCGTAAATTGTATATGCTTATTCCCTTGTCTATATTGCTAGTGTTGTGCAAGGGAAGAAGATTGAAAGAGTTCGTGGCTTCAAGAGGTAAAAGATTCATATTACTTGGCATTTTAATTGGTTTATTGCTTTGTATTATAATGGTTATTGTATGGTTAATAAGTGTTTGAGTTATTTTATTGGGTTAGAACACGTTTAAAGTTATATTGATTATAATTGCTTGGGTGCGAGGACAACCTCTTTTGTTGTCCTCATTGTATGCTTATTGGCTTGTGTACTTATCGAATTATGTGTTTATAATTATTATTGAAATATTATATTATCGTATCGAATCGTATTGTGGTTACGCAACCATTTGGGCATGGTAGTGTCGGGGAAGTCGGGTGGCATCGGGCTTACCGGTATACCTCTGCTACCACCCACTGGAGTGATTGGGGTTATGCCGGGTTATCGTTATCATTATTATATCGGGTTTTTGTTCGTGGATCGTGGATCATGGTTTGTGCCATGGACAACATGGTATCCTTATTGTGTAGATCGCGCTTGGCCCAATGTCCTTGAAGAGTTACTTGATATCCTTTTTACTATATATGTAGCTCTCGCTTGGGCCCTATGTCCTTGGAGAGCTACACTTGATTGTATTCCTTTATATGTGTTATTGATTCATAATATTGATTGATTCATTTGTATCGATGTGGTGCCTCTATGATTATATGGTTTTCTTGTTATTAATTGTATATGTCTGTCTTAAATGTTATATAGTGTTGCTATTGAGTTTATAATTTACTATCCAGTCTTTAGCTTTCTAAAATATGTTACTTAACTTTATTGTTTGAATTGAGTATTTCGTGTTATTAATTAATTTATGATTCATTTGCATTGCACGAAAACCTTAGCAAAAACTCCCTGAATATCTGTTTCCCCTCCCTCACTGGGCATACGTGTTTTGTATGCTCACCCTCATTTCTAACATTTTCAGGTTCAGTGCCTTCAGAAAGTGTTAAGGAGAAAGCTCGAGAGTTACTGTGATTAAATGTGCTAGCCTCAGTTGACTGTACATGTGATTTTATGTAAATAACATAAGTCGATTGGATTGTAAACTACTCAATCCATAGAAATTTTAAATGTAATTGTATGGGCTTATATCTGTATTTGTGATGTCATGGAGGGTTGTAATGTAAAGTTTAAAGGCTTGTAAGAATTGATAGTCGTGAAAGGTTTGTAATAACTTAGTGAATTACTTTATTGCCTATCGGATTTGCATGCCTGTTTGGAATAATGAAAGTTGATTGGTGGACTTAATAGATAAGAAAGTTGAGTAGATATGATTAGAGTGGTATGATAATCAAATTAATGTTAAAAGAACTTCAATAGTTAATGGAATGCATGCTTGTGTGTTGAGAGAAACTCAGATGAACTTATAGTCTTGGAAAATCTTGATATGAATGGTATTTATTGTTGTTGTGGTCAATTCTTCTGAGTGCAGAGTTATGGATAGTCCTATAAACAGGAAAAAATTTTTCCGTTTTCTCTCATTTTTCGTGACCTCAGGATGTGGATCGGGACTTCAGTCTCGTGAGGGATCGGGGTGTTACAATATCTTCCTAGCTTTTCTGGAATTTCTTCACTATATGTCATAAACACAATCGATAATGAGAATCTAGAAATACTTGTGCAACAGCATTTTGAATTGCCTTACATTGGTTAGTAATGATTATTTTTAGTGCAACTCTTGACATGCATTCTAACCACACCTTGAATAACTAGACATATGTCTCAATAGTTTCATTGGAAAGTAATCCACAATCCGATAATATCGATTGACCATGATGGTTTACCTTAATAAATGGAGCAAACAACATATCATATTTATTCATCAAATAAGTTGTATCAAAGGTAACAACATCATTGAATGATTCATATGCTGCTCTACACCTTGCATCATTCCAAAATACATTCCTTATCCTATTCTTTTCATCTAATTTCATGACGTGAAAAAATTAGAATTTTTTTTTTTTTTGCATTCTTCTAAAGTAACTAAGTAGAACCTCAGCATCACCTTCACCAAGCCTCAGTCACCTTTGTTGAATAATGCAATTTTTACAATCTTTTTCTCCAAAATGCTTATTTTCAAATCCCCCTACTTCGATAGCGAAAGAGTTATAGCTTTTACTAATTTTAATACCTACTCTATCATTCAAATCAAGGAGCCTTTTAGTAGGTGTATCAAGCTTTTTGTTACTTCAATGTATGTATGCTTCAGATGGAGTTACACAGTGATTTTGATCCAATGCAACTACTGTTAAACAGTACAAATCATCCTTCGTCAATTTTGCTATTATCCTAGCCATACAATCAGTTTTAACTGATAGTTTTTTTCAAAAAATCATTTTGGGCAGTGTGCTTAGGCTTACCTGATTTGGAGCATGCAAGAGTGAATGATTTCGTTTGTCCATCATCCCCAGGATTTGACCAATTCTTTATCGTTCCAAATCTGATACGTCTTGCATAGTTATTGTAAAAGCTACAAATAGTTTCATACGACTCAAAGAACATTCATACTTTAGGAACTTCTAAATTTCATCTATTTAAAGTTTTATCTCCATTCTGACTATCAAATTCCTTAATAGATATATCACCGTCCTTGTCAAATTAAATCATCTTCTTCAAGAAAGATTTAACTGAGCATAAGTAAAAATAATTAAAAGAATATTTCTTTTTTTTTTCTTTGCAATTCAAATAATGTATCAAAATAATGTTTTCTCATGCTTTTATCTACATTTATTTTTTAAATGTTTTGACGATTCTATCTTATTGAAATATCATGTTTCTTCTTGAAACTCTACATAGTCTTCAAATGCAACACTTACGGTGATGCATGGTAACATCTTATCCAATTCTTGAAATGGCATCCAACCAACTACTATAACCATTAGTATTGTTCTGTGTATAGACACGTGTATATGTTGCAAAAAGAAAACAAAAGAAACCATTAGTATTGTTCTGTGTATTGACACATTCATTTCATACTAACCATCAAAACTATAATAGCATTTAAAAGTACCATTGTATGTGTTGCAAAAAGAAAACAAAAGAAACCATTAGTATTGTTCTGTGTATAGACACATGCATTTCATACTAGCCATCAAAACTATAATAGCATTTAAAAGTACCATTGTATGTGTTGCAAAAAGAAAACAAAGGAATAGCATAAAAAAAGAAAACAAAAATATGAAACCCCTCTGTTAACATATACACTGTCAATACTCATGGTTATAGTATGAAATGCATGTGTCATATTCAAAAGCAGTGTGTACGCGATATTTAAAAGCACCACTGCACAATATTCATGTTTCATATTTAAACTCGTGTGTACGCGATAAAAGCAAAAAGAAAAGAAAAATATGAAATTTCTAAAAACAAAGGAATAATAATGTTGTAAAACTCCATCACAAAAAAAAAATCATACTAGAATTAACAAACTAAGCATAAAAATTCAAACTTTATTCAATCTACGCAAATTTCACACAGTTTCTCAATAATTCTCCAAAAAATTAATAAGAATTTAAGAATTAATTATTTACACCCACACACGTATATGATTCTATATAAGTGGTAGAGGAATGAAAAACTTATGGGTTTGCTGGAGATGAGGTGTTCGCCAAGGGGAAGACCAATATCGGAGCGGGTGTGGATAGAGAAGATGATGGATCGAGAGATGAATAACCTTTTCTTTCCATGATGCGGGATGCAACGCGGCTTGATCTTTGTCTTGATTTTGTAGATAAGGACTGGAGAAGAAGACGAAGAAGAGTTGAAGGAGAACTGGTGGATTTTGATTTTGGTTGTGCGTCTGATATATATCATAGAAAACAGAAGGAAAGATTTAGGCAAATATTACTTAAGAGAGGGAAAAAGAAATTAAGAAGAGAGAGAAAAAAAAAATTTAAAAAGAAGAAGAAAGAGAAAAAATAATCTAGTTGGCATGCTGCGCAGGATGTTATGTAAGATGTGATAAAAGGATTATAAAAAAAAGAGTGATATATAGCATTATTAAAAAAAAAAACAACTACAACTAAAAACTATGATATTCCTAGCAACTATTTGTCCAAGCTTTTAAACTATCAAATGATTATTGTCCACACCAACCACTCAAATTAATTCATCGCATTTTTTTCTAGGGAAAATGTCACATTTAATCTTTATTGTTTCATTTTAGTTTTAATTTGGTCTCTATTATTTAAAATGTCTTAATTTTATTTCTATTATTTTATAAAAAGTCTCAATTTTATCCCTATTATTTTAAAAAATCTCAATTTTGTCCTTATTGTTTTCTTAAAGTTTTAAATTCGTCATTATTGTTCAAAGTTAGTTAATTTAGTTCTTATTATTTTTTTAAAAAAAATCAAATTCGTCCCTATTGTTTCTCAAAAGATTTCAATTTGGTCCTTAAATAATAGAGACGAATTTAAAATTTTAAAAAAATAATAAGGATGAAATTGAAACTTTTAAAAAAATAATAGGGATAAAATTAAAACTTTTTTAAAACAATAGAGACGAAATTGAAACTTTTGGAAAACAACAATGATGAAATTGAGGAATTTTAAGCAATAGGGATAAAATTGAAACTTTTGAGAAAATAATAGGGACGAAATTGAGATATTTTAAACAATAAGAACCAAACTAAAATAAAAAGAAAACAATAGAGACTAAATGTGAATTTTTTCCTTTTTTCTACTACAACTTCCATTACATGCACTATATCTAATACCAACAGTATCTCCCACACCCTGAAGTTTTCATTTCTTTCATGTAGGGGTGTGCATGGGTTAATTTGGACAGTTTAAAATATATTTTTTGAATCGAACCAACACATTTGATTTGGAAAAATTAAAATCATAGTCAACCCATATGCCTATCAGAACCATCCAAACCAAACTAATATATTTGAAGAAACCAAATCACCCAAACCAAGTCAAATCAAACATTCGGCTTAAATTATAATTGCATTTAAAGAAAATAATTGTATTGTAGAAATCTAAAATATAGAGACGTTATTCATGGTGTCTTTGAATTTTTTCAATGAAATGGGAAATAAATTGAAAAATATAGAGAAAGATGAAAAGTTCTCTGAAAATACTACACACATTTACTATATATATACAGGTTGGTTAGGATTTATAGTTTTGATAATAAAAACTATAAACCAAATTATATGATGGTTCTTATAAAAATTTAAATCATAATAAACCAAACTTTTAAAAAATCACCAAAAATAAATTAATTTAAATTGAGTTAGACAATTTAAATAAGTTAATGATTTCGCTGCACACCTTACTTGCAGGCTTATTTGTTCGAAGACCCTGAGAATCCAAAACATAGTTTTGCCTTAGCAGTTCCTTATTGACTAATCCTTTAATTTCCCGGGTACACGTCAATGTTCATTGTCTTCCGATATCGCAGCCCAATCGCATTGGCTAAGGTTTGCTATACATTTTCGGGTATACAGCATGAAACTTTCCTGTGTTTTTACTTATGTAAATTTCTCTTTATATTTTATAAAGTGTAAATAACTCTTATGTACTTTTATTTATGTGTACGTTTTTTTCTTATATTTTATAAAATATAAATAACCCCCTTATAGTTTGTAAATGCGTGCACACGTCTCTCTTCGTATATAATTTAATGTATTATTTTAAAAATTAAAACATTCCATACAGAGAGAGACATGTGCACGTATTTACAAACTATAAAGAGATTATTTGTATTTTATAAAGTATAAGAAAAAAATGTGTACATAAATAAAAGTACAAGGGATAAGAAAAAAAATCTGCACATAAATAAAAACACAACGGATCCCATGCCATTAACCCTACATTTTTTTAGAGATATTTTTGACTGAAATACCTATTACTTTTATATATATATATATATAATTGAGACCCATACTTATTAAAAAATGTGACTGCAGCCACACCACATCTCACACACACACGGGTCAGCTACACCACACCCACCCCATCCCCACTCTCACACACACGGGTCTTGGTCTCTTTAGTAAAATGCTCTGCTTGGATCCTAGTAAGAAAATCACAGCAATAATGCCCTTGAGCACGAGTATTTCAAGGATATCGGCTTTGTTCTGTGATTCTGGGTGCTTTTTGTCGTGGCATCAAGTGTATATGGTATGTGGTATCAATGGGTGTATTATTTTGTGAGATATGTGTGCACTCTAGGTGATTCTTTTTGTTGTGGTTTCTTTCGACATAGTTCATTTCCTGTTCAAATGGCTTTCAGAAAAGCTATTGTGCAGTGAAATGATCACACGTTGTGTAGTGAAATGATCACACGTAGAAGTGGGATGGTGAATTGGGGTTGCGGGAAGATGCTTTGAGGTGGTTTAGGTGTTTCTGGAAAGGTATTTTTGGGTAAGTTAAGGGTGGTGTTGGTTAGAGAGGGATGATGTTGGTGGTGGAAGGATAAAAATGTCATTTTCTTATTTAGTTCATGGAAAATGTAACCGGAAGGATTTTAGTCTCATTTTTTAATAAATACAGGGTATAAGTCTCATATATATAAAAGTGAAAAGGGTATTAGACAAAAATCTTCTTTTTCTGAAAAATAAAAAATTAGACGGTTACATACCATCAATGAAAATGTAATCCTCACACTAAGAGAAAACCAATTTTAGTGGTTCATCTATATCATTAATTTCCATTAAATATGTTAATAGTCCCACTTTAACATAGACAAATTAGAATTTCAACCTTTCACTCACCTGTGTATTATTTAAAGTTTAAGAGTCTGAGCAATTTCCCCACCCACCACTCACCACTCACCAATCACCAATCACCAATCACCAATCACAGGACTTTAATTTTTCCCAAAAAAGAGAATAAAAGAGAATTAAGGTCATCAAGAGAAACCGTGTTGATTATACATGCTAAATGGCTAGCGGCACTAGGACTCAACAAGACAAGACCGGCCACATGTCATCATCGAAGCGCTTCTTCAAGGTCATCCTCTGCTCCACGCTTCATGACCACAAACTGGTAACATTCCCCTTTCTCTTTGGTTGATTTCTTCTTTTTCCTTTCTTGTCCTCTAAACAACATCTTAAGTTAATCACTAATATATCTAATACTTGCTTCCAAATAAATAAATAAAAGAAAAGATCCTCTTGTGTGAGTTTGCATGTGAATATATATAGATACCCAGAGAATTGTTGATATTCTTGTTGAGTAGACCAACCCATGTGGGTTGGTATGATGTTGTTTTGCCTTTTGACCAAAGAAACAAAAAAAAAAAAAAAAAAAAAAGGTGTGAACAGCATTTGGAGTGTGTGAGAGTGTGAGAAACGAGAGAAACAAAGAGAGAAAACAAGAAGAGAGAGTTGAGAGAAAAACTGTCCAAATAGTGTGCAGTTTTGATCAAGTGAACGATTGGAGGGTCATTTATGGTCCGATTGAGCTGAAATTTTGTGAGCACGTTCACAATTCGTGGGTCTTCAATCTGTACAGTGGAGATTGGATTTGGAGCTCTTTAAGGAGGGTTTTTCTGACGTAAACAGTAGCTACGTGATTTGGTGATTTCTCTTCTACTTCTTGGTTTAATCTCTCTTGTTGTTGCAATATTTGCAAGAATATGTTATTCTTGGTGGATTGTATTGTATATGCCTCTAGTTGTAGTTAGAGAAAACTCTCTTCTACATTTAGCATGAATATTGTCAAGATCAAAACTATTATAAGGCTATCCTCAATAGAATATGTATATTAGGTCTCTATTCATCATTTTAGAAATTTATATAGAGATTAAGATTAATTTTAAAGACCCATTTAGATACCAAGAAAAAAAAAATTATTTTAGAGACCCATTTAGAGTCCAAGATAAAAAATAAAAAAATAAAAAAAAAGCATCCATAGTGACGGTCTTTATAAAATTGAGTCTCTATATTTTGTTAATTTTAATTTTACATAATAATTTGATTATGTATTATTTTTTCTCGTGTGTTAATTTTTTTAATTAATTGTTATTTAGATTATTTTAACTTTTTTAACGAATATTTCAATCAAAAAATAAATAAATTTTGACAAAGATATCATTTAAAAAATTAGAATTATGTTTAATTACATCCGGTTTATGTTCCGGTCTTGTATTTATTTATATTTGTTTTTCTCTTCTTTATTTTATTCAATTTTTAATGTAATTAAATTTATTAATTTAATCTCAAATCTCTTCTTTAGTTACTCGTGTTGAAACTAATACTAGAAAAACATATATTTAAATTGAATTCAAGACATTTAGTACAAACGAAAATAGTATAATTAATCCTAGGCATTTCAAAACTAATTAACTAATTAAAATATGAATTACAACCAAAAATAAAATAACTAATACAAATACATCTACAATTTTTGGTTAGATGAAGTCATATGAGAATGATATACATCATCATCAAAGTTAATCGAACGAGAGGCCCTTTTTGCAATAACTGCATTTTGTTGCTCAAACATCCACACTCTTCTAGCCGGAGTTTCGATTGTTGAAGTCTTCATCATCATAATCTTAAGATTTGTAAAAGTTTCAAAAGTCTCTTTGTATTCCTTCATCATTTTTTCCATATCTTTTGCATGTTTTTTGAGATCTTCGACAATGCCCTTATCCTTTCCTTGTTTTCTAGCTTTCTTGTTTCCAATCTGCCTTGACGATCTCGGTACGCTTTGGGTTTCTGGCACTGACTCAGTGGGATTGTCATTGTCAAGAGAAAATGGAGTCTCGAGTGGAGTGATAGTCGAACCTGTATGAGTCATCGTTGGACTCCCAACATTGATAATTGACCACCATTTTTTATCGTGTTGTAAAATTGACTAACAATGTTCGAGGTTGAACCCATAGCAGTGTATAAGAGTCTTACGTCATCCATCTATAAAATAATTCAACATCTCTCAAAAATTAATTTCAAAAATTGTTAAGTATTAAATACAATATACTTTATAAAAATAATAACATACTTTATAAATACAATATACAATATTAAAAACTCACATTGTCAACAACATTTGCTTCACTCCTTAGTCTCATATTTCTTGAGCAATACACTCCTTAAATTTTGTGTACTTTTGGTTTATTGGCGTCTATCTGGATTTAAGACTCTTCGTTGTTCTCTTTTCAATTGGATTTAGGGAGGGGCGAAACTCTTTATATTTTTGTAGAATTCGATTTCACATTGTTCCCAATGCTTGGTTTATCCTGATAAGAGGATCTTCGCTAATCGCGATGTAAGCCCTGCATAAATCCTTATCTTCTTCATCCGTGAAATTGCGACCCCTCAAACTTCCTTCGGTACATTCCAGAGTTGCTAAAAATGAAAAAAGGTGATTTATAATCAATTTTAATGATTACATAGTTGAATGAAAAAAGCTAATTAAAAATCCCTAAATAAAAAACCCTAATTAGAAAAAAAAACTAATAAAGAAAATCTTAATTAAAAATATATATAAAAGCCTAATTACAAAAAAAAAAAAAATCCTAGTTACAACTCAAAAAAAAGCCTAATTACAACTATAAAAAAAACCCTATCGTTACAACTAAAAAAAAACGTATAAATTACAACTATAAATTAAAACTAAAAAAAAATGTATAATTTCAGATCTTTTTTTTTTTCTTGGGTTTCAAATTTGACCAACAAATCTTTTCTTTTGTTGAAGATGCCTTTGCTTTTTACTTTTTTGTCTTTTTTCTATAGTCTCCATTTTTTTCAACAAATTTGTTGAAGAAAATGGAGACTGAGTGCTATTTTGGCTATCCAGAACTTGAGTGATGTCATCATTTTACCAAAAAGTGTGAAATTCAGATTTGGAGACCCCCATTGGTGTTGATTTTTTATTAATGGAGTTTCTAAAAACAACAATTATTATTGTTTAGAGACTCTATTGAGTATAGCCTAACATGTTCTGAAATCTGAACATCATATTAAAAAAAAAAAAAAAAAAGTAGTGGTGAGGGAGGGCCTGTAAAATTGGAGTAGCGAAGCGTTTCTAAAGACAAGGGAAAACACCACATTATTGTTTCCAATTTGTACTCAAAATCTTCCTTGTTTTCAAGATTTCAGAATCTTTTATACCGTACCCTATGTTATGTTAATCTAATGCTGTTTTTTGGATGTTTAATAGGACCATAAAAGAACAGGCTAACTGAAAATTTGGACTTCTTATTGCAGTGAGACGTTGAGATCACAATTTCTTATGTCTAACTAAATCTCTATAATTCCTTTTTTTTTTTTTTTTGATCTTTAACCTTATAATTTTCCAAAGTCAATCATGTTGTTCATTCTACCATTTTAATCGTGGGCAGTGGTGGACCCAGTCACCTAAACTCAGAGAGTACACTTGTGCGGTGAGAAATGTCAGGGTGTGTCATTATACAACAAAAGTGTTCAACATAATAATTTTTTGAAAAAAAAAAAGAAAAAAAATGTTGTTTTTCAAGTTGAGGGATAGGTCAGCCCCTGCTCGCAGGCAGTTGTTTGGCTTTGCAACTAAAATATTGTAACTCACATATTGACGGCCTAATGAATGTCAACTATTGTGAATTTTTTTTGAATCCTTTCTATGGTCATGGTTTCCTCACCTGCATAAGAATTTGTCTTTCTTACTTAGAAGTTTTCTATAGTAAGGTTGGCCAAGTTTTTAGGAAAACCTATGCCAGTTCTCAAGGCAAAACTGTACGCTATGATGGATCAGCTGATGCATGGCAAACTTTATTTCTTGAACCTAATGAATATGTTATGGTTTAAGTAGCATATGCTGGTGCAGAACATCTCTTTGGTTGTACTTTTTACTAATTTGTTACCTAAATGAGCAGAAGATCCCAGGCAAATTTGTCAAGAAATATGGGGATGAGCTCTCCGACTTAGTCAGGCTTGTAGTTCCCACTGGTGGAGTTTCGTATGTCAAAGTGGAAAAGACTGCAGACAAGACGATTTGGTTTGGTGATGGAATGCATAAATTTCTGGAGGACCATTCCATTGGAATTGGATACTTTTTGATCTTTGAGTATGGAGGGAATTCGAATTTTAAAGTCTACATCTTTGATTTGACCGCTTGCGAGATTGAATATCCTAATAATAGTGATTCTGTAAAAGATGATGATGTAAATCAGCTTCCAATATCTGACCAAGAAGAAGATGAAGATGGTGATCACTATGACAAGAATGGTGATGAAGACTGCGATGACAGCTCCATTGAGTTTTTGGGTTCTTCAAGGGATCATCAATTGCAGTCAAGATTGGTACGGTCCTCTGAATTTAGCCCTGGGACGAATAAGCGAAGTAGTGTTGCTTCAGCTGAAAGGTTGGAACCGAATCGCGGCTATGTAGCAAGAAGCAAAAAACATAAGATCCAAGATGATGGAGGAATCAAATATAAAGCCAAAAGAAAGATCACTTCTAGTAAGTTATATATCTTCAATATTCTTCTAGAAATCCATTTTGCAGAACTAAATTAGAGGCCTTCTAACGTTTGAATATATGCTTTGCTAAACTTGGTCAGGTACAAATAGGAAAAACTCCTCAGTGTGTAAGATCACTTTGAAAGCATACAATATATACAGGCCCAGCTTGGTAAGACTTGTTTAGCAAGCATTACACGATGGACCGGTTTATCGTTATATGTTTCCTCTTGTCTTTCTCTAGCAGTAATCCAGTTAGATGTTATCGATTTTCATTTGTCTTGACTACATGTTTTTGTAATTTCTTTTGTTTCTGCAGCACCTTCCAGCTGAATTCGCTAGATTGTACCTATCCTGTACGTCGCAGTTCATTAAACTTCAAGATGCTGATGATAATGAATGGGAAGTTTACTGCATTACAAACGAGGGCAAGTCATTTAATCTGAGTAAAGGATGGGCAAAATTTGTGAAGGCAAAACATTTGATGGTGGGAGATGTTTGTGTCTTTGAGCCGATCAGGATCAATGAACAAGTTAAGCTAAAGGTGAAAATATGTCGTGCCATTGAGTATGCAGCAAATGCAAACTAAATGTATGTTGAGTTTCGATATGTTTAGTTGTTGACAAAGTCTAACTGAACAAAACAACTTGGGTATATTTTTCTAGATGTCTATTATTCTTGTGTTTTTTGTTCAACTCAAATGTCGATTATGTTTAAAATTTTAATTCAGCGATCACCATGTGGGGTTCAAGTATCTTTTTAGACATGATTGCAATATGGATAAAAATGGACAATATTTTTTATAAATTGGATCTGGAAGAATTAATGTATCCATTAATAACAGTCTTCTATTTCTGTTACTCAATTTTTGTGGTCCACTCATTCACGAAAGATATATATGTAATTAGTTATCTGGGTAAAACAGATATATGATTATTTTTTATAAATTGATAATGTTTGTTAACGAAATAAGAGATTCTGGGTGCGTTAGTTTAATCAAAAAAATATAGGGGGGTAATGAGCTTATTTTAAAATTATAGGGGGTGAATGAGTATTTTAAGCAAAACACAAAGGAACGGTAAGCAATTTACTCCTGATATAATATGTCAGCATTCAGGATTGAAATTGTTAAAATTAATGCCCATTTTTAGAGTAGTAGTCTGGAATGAAGAAAGGTTAAAAATCTTTATAGATATGTTTGAGAAAACAAATAAACAATAGGAATCATCTGGAATGTATTAGCTGTAAAATTTGCAGCAAAATAGTCATGAAGCTTCCAAAGCTCAAATGGAGTCGATGCATTACCGACCTTTTTTTTTTTTTTTGAACAAAATGCATTACCGACGTAAGGTGAGCTAAATCAACTAAGCTTCAACAAGGAGCCTACTAGAGCCCCTAAAATTAGGGGTTATGATCTACTACAATAAAATTGTAAACTCTAAAATTAGTGTTGGAGAGATGGTACTCTAACAACAACTATTGTAGTTATTTCTACTACTAATTAATGAAATAATTCAATAATTATTCTACCGTCCTCAATTTTCCAAGAAACAAATGTTTGTGAATGTTACCATATGCACATAAATTGACATAAAGCCGTATCTCGAGGCTAAGACCTTAATAACAGCATTTGCTAGATATGCATGAAAAAAAGATTTTAACTATGAAGTTGCCAAAATTTTCACCCTTCCTCGTCAAGGGTACATAATGGTGAATTGTAATGCATCTTTCTGTACCATCGAGAAATCTGCAGCAGTAGACTAAATATGCAGAAATGCAAACCGAGTCTTGATTAACTGTCAAGATGAAGTCCTCTCACTTGGGAATACTTGCTTATTAGCCATCAAATCATGCTATCTCAGTGTTGCTTTAGAGTCTGATACTAAAGAGGTCACCAAAGCTATGTCCTTGGATACTATTAAGACCAACTAGATGATTAGCTCCATCATACATGAGACCATCCAACTCACTTCCAATTTTCACCAAATAGTATTTCTTCATGTTAATAGAAGTGAAAATGGTCCAACTACTGGGTAGCAATCAAAAGTCGAAAAAACCCACTTCATATTGATTGGGTATTTAAGATGCCAGATGTACTGCAACTCATAGTTTTGGCTAATCTATCTCCTATTGGAATTGGTTAACCCTTTCCTAATTACTTCGTACTAATTGAATGACACTTTACCTCCTCCAGAGCAAAAATCCGCCTTCTAAACCTCTTTATTATGTCATATATCTCCCTACTCGCTAAGGCTTGACACCCCGTGTATTTTTATATCTTTTTATGAAAATCTAATTTAAGAATATGATATATACGCAGAAAAATAATAATGTAAACAAGCTTGGTGTTTTTATTTTTTATTTTTTTATTTTTTTTGTTAAGTAAGCAGTGTGTCTCATTAATCATGAAAAGTATAAAGGTGAGTCAAACGTGTTGTGGTAGGCCTAGACTAATTTAGAGAATTAGAACTTATGTAGGAAATATTTAGTAAGTGGAAGATGAGAATTTTGGAGGAACTAAAGAGCTTGTATTGAAGAAAAAATTACAACTTTGGCTTGGTTACAAATGTTTAGAGTTGCCTTCTATTTATAGGTGATCAAGGAGGTTTCTACATATGAGATATTCTTGAAAGTACATGGAATATTCTAGGTAATATTTCAAGATTATTTTAGTTTCTCAAATAAAATATTTCCTCCTAGATGCTTCATAGAAAATATCTCAATCTTCGAGACTTCTCTAGATATAGAGTTTGGGCTTACAATTGGGCAACACTCTTATTCTTTTTGGACCAAGTGAATAAATATTTTAGCTAGCCCAAATGCTTGAATATTAATAGTTTAGCCCAAATACTCAATCATTAATTTCGACCCAAGTTCTTAATCTCCAATGCTTAGCCCAAATTCAAGTTTATTTTTCAACACTCCCTCTTAAACCTGAATTTGTTATTCCAAGGCAAGATCTCAACTTGAGGAAAACTTCAGTCGGGAGAGGCTTGGTGAAGATATCTGCTACCTAGTCTTGTGACTTCACGTACTTTATCTAGACATCCTTCTTTGTCACACATTCTCTAATGAAGTGATATCTAATATCAATGTGCTTGCTTCTATCTTGGAAGACAGGGTTCTTTGCCAACGCAATTGCTGACTTGTTGTTCACGAATATTTCTGTTGCTTCGTCTTGAGAAAAGTTAAGCTCCTTAAGTAAATTCCGTAGCCATAACACATGACACACACTTGCAGTAGTGGCTACATATTCAGCTTCACATGTTGATAATGTGTCTATTGGTTGTTTCTTCGAAGTCCATGTGAATGTTGTGTCTCCAAAGTAAAACACGAACCCTGTTGTATTTTTTCGATCATCCATGTCTCCAGCCCAATCACTATCACTGTATCCCACTAGTTTGAACTTACATTTTATATATATACATATATATACATATACATATATATATACATATACATATATATATTCTAAAAGTGTATTCATACGCTGCAACATTCCTATTGGATGAATGTGTCCTTAATGTTTCTCGGATAAGAAATGTATTCTAAAAGTGTTTAAAATAATTCGGCGTATTTCTTTGATATGATGAACATTCAAAAGATTCAGAGTCCTTAGATAATCAGACTAGAGCTAGAATAATTGAGTACGGGCTATCATATGTAGTTACCTTTGATTAACATAGAGATGTTAATGATAAAGGATGACGAGTCTTGTGCCATAATAGTATGGGGATGCGATTAACTTACATATGAGTGATTGTTAGTTGAACGGATCATTGAATGTGAGTAGAATGATAAACTACATGACTTTGAATTAATAGTTTGACATTCGTTGTGAATTGTGCAAATTAATCATTTGACTTGAGAAATTACGGCTGCCGGATATATTAAGGGCTAAATCTAGCGTTTGGACAAAACTCGCCTTAATCTAGGTAGGCAATGGCCTCTCGCAATTTAGTCTTGTGATATAGAGATTGATTGGTAATTGTCAAGATAGGATCCGTTAACCTCAGACGTAAGACGATATCCTATGCGATCTTATATCGGTTGTTGAATAAGGAATCCTCGGCCAAGGTATATATGATGGAATGATAGAAAAGAGTTTTTCATAGGTGTCATCTCTCATTCCACCGAATAGATCTACGCATAGAAATCGAGCAAAAGGACTTAATTGTTTCATGGTCGTTATTCAATTGGGACATATTTAATGGAAGGATCAGACTGCACGCTAATTTGCGACTATAAATAGATTCATAAAAGTTGGACTTCATTACCGTGTAAACTGTCTTGACACGTATGTTGCTAGGCGTCACTCTTGAACATGAGGGTATTTCGCAAAATGTCGGAGATATTCTCCGAAATAGATTAAAAGTGTTTAATAGTCTCTCATCACTAGGGATGGCAACGGATACCCGTTGTACCCAAAATCGATGGATAACCGCCCAATAAAAAATCGATAATGAAAACTGATAGGAAAACTGATAGGAAAACTGTTAGGTTTTGGATTTTATAAAGCAAAACCGACGGATAAACCGATAGGTTTTGATTTTTGATATTAAAAAAAATCAAAAATCGAAACCCGATTAGTAATTTATTATTTTATTATATATATATATATATATATATATACACTAAAATAATATATTTGAGGGTATGTTAGTAAATTCGTATTTATTTAATAAAAAAAGTAAAAATGTTGCTGCTGCTTTTTTTGTTTATTGGTTACAGCTCACTCTTTCACTTAACCCCATTCCACTATCTTAATTCCCTACTTCACCCAACCTCATCGACTCCTGCTTCCCTTCCCCTATCCTATCAACCTCACTCTGCTTCTCTCTCCGATGATCTTCGCCGCAAGATAATCAAGAAGTATGTTATGCAATAGGTTAGAGTTATTTTTTTAATTCTTTTTTATTTGGTGAATAAATTAGTGAATTTATCTTAGTTTTATTTAATTAGTTGCTTTTTAGAATACTAGTAAAATACTAGATTTTAAAGCAAGGGTTTTAAATCAGTGATTTTATCTTAGTTCTCATTTCTCAGTGTAATGTAGTTTAGTTGTTTTGCAATCTAAGATATGGATTTCACAAGTAATATATGTGGTGTTTGAGGTTTTATCTTAGTTCTTATTTCTCAGTATATATATTTCTTTAATTTTATTATTTAATATGTATAGATTGTGATTTATTATTTTTTCAGATTTTTTTTACATTTAAATTAATTTATTTTTCATAAATTTGGACCTTTTTTCTATTTAAATTGATTTTTTAAAAATAATCGGTTTCGATTTCGGTTATCCGCGTGTTTTTAAAAACCCGTCGGTTGTAGTTTTGAATATGAATTTTTTAAACCCGTCGGTTTTGGTTTCGGTTTCGATTTTCGATTTGCTAAACGGTTTCGGTTTTGATTTTGCCAAAAACCGCGGATAACCAACCCGTTGCCATCCTTACTCATCGCTATACGGTTATGAATCTAGAATGTCACACACAAATAAAGGGCATCAAGAATAAAGCATTAGATGAGATGTAATTCATTTTGGACGTTAATTGTTAAATGGGCCAAAAGTGTAATTACTGAAAGTATTGGGGCCAAAGTACAAATACTTAAAGTATTGAGACCAAAGTGAAAATAGAGAAAGAGATCAATTTCTAATTAATTATTCTAATTGGGATTAAAATTAATTATTGAAAAGTATACACTAGAAGACAAAACACAAGAGGACAAAATACTAGAAGACAAAACACAAGATGACAAAACACTACTTGCTACCATGAAGTTTATATGCAGTGGACTATGAAACATCTAGAACATCTTAAAATCAACAATAATGGCTGAAAATTTCTAATTTGAACAACAAAAAAGATTGTGCAACTATTTATTCAAAGATGTGCCGCTGCAAATTCTAAAATAAACTTAGACCATCAAGATGATGAAATCATCTAGAAATTGTCTTTATTTGAAAATTGCAAATTAGTTCTTTTAACACTTTCGACGTCGCCCTCTGAATAATTTAAATATTCGCAATAAGCAAGATCCAAATCCTTCAAAAGTTCATTGCAGTTCATCAGTGGCCAGAGTCACTCCATAACATAAGCCAAATGGAGGCAAGGGTGGCGATCATTGGAGCCGGAACAAGTGGCCTTCTTGCTTGCAAGTACATTCTAGAGAAAGGTTTTCATCCAATTGTCTTTGAAGCGGAAGAGCGCATTGGAGGAATTTGGAATCACACGATAGAATCAACTAAACTCCAAAATGTCAAATATACCTACGAGTTTTCGGATTTTCCATGGCCTTCATCTGTAAAAGAGATTTTTCCAAACAACACTCAAGCAATAGAGTATATTGAATCTTATGCTCAACATTTTCGTTTATTACCTTATATCAAGTTCAATTCCAAGGTCGTTAGTATAGATTATGTAGGAGAGTCCTATGAAGAAATGCAGTCATGGGACCTATGGGGTGGAACAGGTAAGCCTTTTGGCTCCAAGGGGAAATGGAACGTAAGGGTGCAGCAAACAACCGAATCCACCATAAAGGTATGCGCTCCGCAATGTTTTCAGCGTATGTACAGAATCTGCTCATTTGTTTTACGCGACTCGTTCTTTCGAAATATTCTCTCAACTTAGTAATTGACAGTCACTTGATTTGTTTATAGGACTATGAAGTGGAGTTTGTGATTCTTTGTATTGGAAGATTCAGCGGGGTGCCTAACATCCCAGAGTGTCCTCCAGGTCATGGCCCAGAAGTATTTGGTGGTAAGGTAATGCATTCAATGGATTATTCGGCTATGGACAACAGAAGTGCAGCAGAACTGATAAAAGGGAAGAGAGTTGTAATAGTTGGCTCTCAGAAATCTGCAGTAGATTTAGCAGCTGAATGTGCTGATGCAAATGGTGAGAATTTGGCATTTCATTCAACTATCATTTTCTGATTTAGTTCTGTACTGTCCACAGAGTTTTGATTTATCCAATTTTTTATGTCTAAAATCCTTAGGCATTGAAAACCCTTGCACAATGATCCAGAGGACCATTCACTGGATGTTGCCCGGCGCCTACATATGGGGAGTTGGTTTTGGTTTCTTATTCAGTAACCGCTTCGCAGAACTTATGGTTCATAAGCCTGGCGAATCATTCCTTCAGAGTGTCTTGGTGACCCTGCTTTCACCACTGGTAACCTTCTCTTCTCTGATATAGCCATATGCACATGATTATTTGAGTAAACTATTTAAATCATGCCATATATGGATTTCAGAGATGGGGCATCTCCAAATTTTTTGAGAGCTATTGCAGATGGAAACTTCCCCTGAAAAAGTATGACATGATACCAAAGCAAAGCTTCCTTCAGGACCTTTCTTCTTGTATGATCTCTCTAGAACCAGAAAATTTCTTTGATAAAGTTGTACGAGGAAGCATCATTTTGAAAAAATCGGAAAGTTTCAGCTTCTGTAAAGAAGGCCTGATCGTCAATGGAGAACCTGAACCATTAAAAGCTGATGTTGTAATTCTTGCCACGGGATATAAGGGCGATGAGAAGCTTAAAAATATTTTCGCCTCCCCAATTTTCAAGAAGGACATGATGGGATCAAAGAAGTCCATAATTCCTCTCTATAGGTACAATCAAGCTCTTGAAATTCCTAAAAACTTTTCTAATAGTACTTGATGGGAACTATAATTCCATTACTATTTCATTTTTCCGTGTTTTCGCAGGCAGATCATTCATCCACGAATTCCACAACTCGCAGTAATAGGATACTCAGAGAGTCTTGCCAATCTTTACACATCTGAAGTCCGGTGCCAGTGGCTGGCACACTTTCTTGATCGAACTTTCCATTTGCCAACCATAAGCGAAATGGAAAAGGATGTCATGATGTGGGAAAAGTACATGAAGCTTTATGCAGGCAAGTCTTATAGAAGATCCTGTATTGGTGGTATTCATGTGTGGTATAATGATCAATTATGCAGAGACATTAGATGTAATCCAAGAAGAAAAAAGGGATTCTTCTCAGAATTGTTTGAACCATATGGTCCAAGGGACTATGTGGGACTTGCTCCACAGTCCTAAATCGGATCCAATAAATCCAGAAAGCCATAAGAGTAGTTAGTTGTAGTGCACTAAAATTTCCTAACCAGAACAGCAGAAATTATACAGCGTATTCCGCTATGGCAGTGACCATAATTGAATGATGGATGATGAAATATAGAGAGAATTGAAAAAGTGTATAGAATTGACTGCATTTCTTGATGATCTGAATGATTACACTGCTCAGCTATTATAGATCATAGCTGATCTTTCTAACTGTCTAGTTTGCCAGCCAAGTCTGGCTTACAACCAACTAAAACTAACTTTAACTAAAATTCTTAACTACCACACCTGATCTCAGTTTAGTTAGGTTCTGTTTAGTCTAACTATGGAATTTTAGTCTTTTGAGCCGTAGAGCTTTTGTTAAAAGTACTATTGAACAAAAGCCGTTAACTGTTTGACTTATGTTGAGCAACGTTGGGCTTTTAAAAATTTTAAAGGTAATATTAGATTTTAAAAAATATAGATAGGTATAACTGAGAAAGAAAAAGAAAACAGTTTTGCAAAAACCTTTTTTGAAAAGCTTCAATTTGGAACTTCTTATTTTTTTTTATTTTTTATTTAGTTTCAACTTTTACTAAAAGTTGTTTCAGAAATGGACACTTTATCAACATTCTCTTCTGCACTTGATTGGGTTCTATGTCCGAAATAGATAGGGGATAAATATCACATTGTTGTGCCAGATCCGGCGTAGCAGCGAACTCGCTGTTGCGTTTCACGCGGGGGTGGAAAGGGGTAAGGGTAGGGGTAGGGGGTGGGGGCAGTCAGGTAGAGGGTGGGGGTGGGGGTGGGGGTGGGGATGCGGGGTTGGGGAAGATGATTTTTTTTTTAATTTTTTTATTTAGTGGTAAATAGGTGGAGATGATGAAAAAAAAAGAAAAAAATATATGCATTATATAAGGAAAAAAAAGTCATTTAATAATTTAAAAGAGATATAGAGAAGGTAGTGTGATGACTTTTTAATAATATATGAATTTTTTTTTGAAATTTTACGAATACAAGAGATAGAGTAATAATTTCGCATATTATAAGAATGTAACGTGATATTTACCCATAGATTGGAGTGTAATTTTCTAGACACGAGTTTGACTGGTAGAATTTGTAGAGACGACTGAGTTTTATACTCACATTTCGTTGCCGATGACTATAACATTCTTGACTCCTACAAAAAAAAAGGCTATAATATTCTTGACGAGTAAATTGCTTGCTGCCCCCCTGTGTTTTGTCCGAAATACTCATTCACTCCCTGTGTTTTTAAAATAGGTTCATTACCCCCTGTGTTTTTTCGATTAAGCTGACGCACCCAAAATCTCTTATTCCGTTAGCAAACATTACCAAATTAGTTAATTGATTGTTATACCCTTACATAAAGTTAAAATCGAAAAAACACAGAGGGGTAATAAGCCTATTTTAAAAACACAGGGGGTGAATGAGTATTTCAGGAAAAACACAGGGGGGCGACAAACAATTTATTAAAAGGGTATTTTTGTCCAACAATAAATTTATTTAAACCAAAAGCATAAAAAAATTGCATTTTAAACGCGTGTGTTGCAATTGCCGTTAAATTAGATGACCTTTTTAACGGAGGGGGGCGGTTAGCTACATTCCGAAAATCACAGGGGGGTAAGAAGCCTATTTTAAAAACACAGGGGGTGAATGAGTATTTTGACCAAAACACAGGAGGGCGACAAGCAATTCACTCAATTCTTGACCAAATTAAGAAAGACTATTCTACTGACGTGGGACAAAGGGGTTCTTATCTGCCCTACAAAATAAAGTTCTCGTCCAAGCACCAGCTGTAACTATCAAGACATCAAAATTAGAGTTGTTGAATATATATTTTTTTCTTCATAAAAAAAATTATAAATTTAAATACTACCTATTTTGAGTCAACACGATTTAATATTAATTGGTTTTAAAATTGAATCTAATGATTCTTATCATGGTATCAAATATGAGTTTTGATTTAGTCATATATCTATTCACATACAACCTATCTTACCTCTCAATTTCCACTGAGTAACATCTGTTTTGACTCTTGCTGACTTGTTCGACTGTCATTTTTCACTGAATCACACGTAAATAGGGTGTTATAATATATTTTTCTCTCATATAAAAAAATAAAAAACTCAAAAACCACGTTAGATTTCCATAACATCTATATTAGATTTCCATAACATCTATATTTCGGAAAGCCTGGCCTAGACATGGGAGACTACTTTTCCAGATGTTGTAAATCTTACCTACACAAACGAAGCTTAAACACTGACTTAGGAGTCGACGGTGGCTCATTCACATTTATATAATTAGTTCCTTCATTTGTCTTTCACTATGCAAATCGCATACCCCTTCTACAAAGTGAAACAGAACAAAAATAAACAAAGATATTCTGCTATGGCTGCTTTCTTCATATTTTTCCTTCTATTTGCCTTCCATGCAGCCGAAGCTCAACAAAGATACTCCAACATAAGGCTTGGCTCTTCTTTAACTCCTGATACTAACAAATCATGGTTGTCACCCCTGGAGTCTGGACTATATGCCTTTGGATTCTTCAAGCAAGCCAATGGTTTTGCAGTCGGAATTTTTCTTGCTGGAATACCTGAGAAGACTGTAGTACGGACTGCCAACACAGACGATAACCCCACAGTTTCCGGCAATGTAACCTTGTTGCTAACTACTGATGGAAGGCTCATTTTGCAACCAACACAAGGCCAAGATATATACATTGCAAATCCTTCTGAAACAATTGCCTCGGCTTCCATGCTAGACAATGGGAATATCATGCTCTACAATTCAAATCAAAAGATTATATGGCAGAGTTTTGAGCACCCAACCGACACTCACTACAACAAAAATTGGTTTCGGCGAGGGACGATTCCCCTCGCCGAGCCGACGCCAAAAAGGTCTCGGCGAGGGGAATCATCCCTCGCCAAAACCTTCGTCGGTGAATTGCAGTCCCTTGCCGTCCCCACGCCATCCGGCGACGACTCGGTAAGTGACCATTTCGGCGACGACTTTGCGAGGGTACAAGCCCTCGCTGTTTTCGTTCCTCTCCGTGCCCTCGCCGTTTTCGTCCCTCTCCGTGCCCTCGCTGTTTTCGTCCCTCTCCGTACCCTCGCCGTTTTCGTCCCTCTCCGTGCCCTCGCCATTTTCGTCCCTCTCAGTGCCCTCGCCGTTTTCGTCCATCTCCGAGCCCTCGCCGAATGCGTCCCCCATCGTGCCCTTGCAAAATCCTCCCTCGCCGAGCTCTCGCCAAGTCATTATAAAATTTAAATAATTATTTTTAGAAACTTTTTATAATTATAGTACAAAATTTAAATGGAAAAATTTATAAATATGAATTTCAAATAAAAATTAAATTAATTAAAATTTGACAATCAAAATTCAATTTAAAATAAATATTACAAAATATTTTAATAACATATATGAATACAAAATGGTTTAATTATATATATAATTACAAAATAGCTATCCTTCAACTCTAACTTAACCCCTATGTATTTGAATCTTCTCCGAAACTATTCACGAACTTTGTATCTCCAGAAACTCATCATTGATGAATCTTCTCCAAAACGGAATATCCTGTATAAAACAATAATTTTCTGAATGAAGATCAAATAAAATGAGATTATACAACAAAACATAAATAATGCAAAAAAATGAATAGTGAATTTTAATTTATTTTCCCTTTCATTTTCTAGTACTTTAACTTTCCCAATTAGAAAGAGTAACTAATGAAGGCATTGCTATGACTGTAAGAAACTAGAAATGATCAAGTTAGAAGTAGTTCAATGGAAAGATTACAACTAAGCAACTAGAAATGATCGTAGTTAACAAGCACATTATTAGCTTTACTTAATATAGCTATTTACCTATAGTCGGAAGTTACCCATTAAAAGATTTATAATTAAATACCGAAGATAGCTTAACCACTCAGGTCGGGGTCATCTCAGCTGATATACTAGAATTAAGTGCAATTAAGCTAAAGCATTGTTAACCCAAACTAACAAAATATCATACATTGTTCATAATCTTCTTCACTTAACATTAGGTAATAACCTACCCAAGAGGTTAGTTTAATACCACTTATTTTATCATCAAAAGACAATAAGGTCCACTACCTTAAAAAAACAAGCATTACCCAATGGTTTTCATATTCTACTGGTGAACTAATCATGTCTTGCACAAATCTCTTCCAGTTGTTGGATTCATTCTAGTCTCACAAATATGTCTGAGTGTATATACATTGTTAAACATAGGGGTAGATTAAGTTCTAGCAAAGAAACATGCCGTCAGTTGAATATCTAAGCATGCTCACAAGCTTTCGGAAAAGCTTTATCCGGCAATGGAAATAAGATACTCAAAATGCCACTATTTCAATAAGCACTAAATCAATTTCAAGGACACACTACGAATTTGAACAATAGTGATCTGAAGGAATAATTTACTTTGGCCACAAAAAGAAAGGCAAAGAAAAGGAAGTAGTAGAAGCTATAATGGAGAATTAACAATAAACTGGCATGAGAAGTGATTTGCATCAATGATTAGAGGATAGACAGAATTATAGATGCCCATGCGACAAAATGATTTGTAAACTTTTGAAATTCACTGAACACAAGAATTGTATAGGCAACAAGGATTTCAATCAGATTAGAGGATCCATAATAGTAAAGGCCATTCCAACTGAGCAAGAAAAATGTTTAAGCATAAGAAATATGAAAAAGGAGAAAAGATTAAATTTCTAACTTAACATTTTTCCTAAAGAATACGTACTCCATTACTACGTAAACGTTATTGGCATCCTCACAGGCATCATAAAACTTGACAAGATGCTTATGACCTGACAGAGCTTTCAGTTTTTTCACTTCTCTGTGAACATCTTCAATAGAAATTGTTGTTGTCATCTGCCAGAAAAAGCTTGTTACGATGGGTATTCTTATTTAAGACACAAACATCTTCAATAGAAATTGTTGTTGTCATCTGCCAGAAAAAGCTTGTTACGATGGGTATTCTTATTTAAGACACAAAACAATAAGCTTGAACATACATTTTTCTAGTTTTTGATAGGTAATAGACTTTTCAGATTGACTTTGACCAAAGTATTAGATTTGACAGATTTGTTTCTCAATCATTGAAGTCAAACTGTAGAAATTGCACTCTGGAACTTAGATTTGCATATAAGATGAACAAATAGAATTGAAAACTTTCAAGCAGGGATTTCAGATTTTGTAAGTCATTTGCTAAATTTGTGATTGTAATCCATACATGACTAAGGTAAAAGACTTTCAACTTTCCATATTTTGTTTTCTCCACATACACAGTGCTCTCAGTGCGATCATCTTCTATGGTAATAATGAATAAGTCTTCAATAAACCGGGCATAATCCATCAACTTAAGTATTAAATTTGTGGCATCAACAGTGTGGTATCCTAAGTATGATACTAAATTCCATTAATCTCATCTAGGTACCTTGGAATATATATTACCCTTAATCAGTGATAATCCGTAATGGCATAACTTCTTGTGCATCAAGACATCTTTGGAAATAGCTAACTATCATCTCACATCAGTCATCGCCTCTTAAGGATTTCTAACTAATATAGATTAAGCTCCTTTGACATTCAAATAATCCATATGTGCCTATATATGTGTGTGTGCGTTTGTGAGTGCAGACATGTACATACTTGAACAAGCTATGCACCAGCATTGTGCTTCCCCTAACAAGTGAAGTGGCTCCGTGGATTCAATGTCATCATCATATTCTGATTCATCAATGCATCAAGTATATTGGATGACGAAACGAACAACTGACATGAGTTGTTGTCCAACTTCTAAATGATACTAAAATATTAGTTCAAGATCACAAATACACAAAATAAATCACTTATATCAAGCCTTTACAAGTTAAAAAGAGTTAACTTTAACAAGCTAACACTTAATTATGTTCTTAGCTCATAAGTTCCTTTTATTTCCAAGGTCACAACATGCATAATAACTAGTTAAATACTATATCCAACATTCATTCACAACAACTTACAAGATAACCATATTACAGTTTGAAATTTGTAAAGCAATTCAAGCTAAATTAACTACAAGCAAACCAATACTCATTACACATTACAAGCATAAAAGGAAAAGGGGAGAGGTTGAGGCGACTGCCCAGGCTAATGCCGACAGTAGCCTCACGCCGGCAGCTGACTGTCCAGCGCCAGCGGACTACCCGGCGCTGGGCAGTCAACTCGAATACGTACACACACGTGCTGTTGATGTGCACAACAAACTCAACTTATCAATTGTTCATGCATTCATCTATTTGGAAAAAAATGAAATGCAATATTCAACTAATAAATTCTTTCTTTGGCAATCTAACAAACACTTCAGCCACATTTCACATTTTTGCATTCAACTAACACCTATTACACACCAACACTGAAGGTTCCGATTTAGACAAGTTAACCATGGCATAATCATATAATTTCAGCTTTTACATAATAAATGACACTATCAAAACACAAGAAATTTGCACATAATATGAATTTTTCCTCACCTCAACTTGGTTACAAAATGCACACATGAACTAGGGCTTGATTTTCTTCCTATTTCTTCTCTCATCCCTCCTGCTTCTCCCGTCGCGTGACTGATCTTCTTCCCTTTACTTTTTTTTTCCTTCTTCTTCTCTTCTCGCCGAAGCTGCCTCTGTTCCTTCCCTTTTTATTTTGTGTGTTTGACCGACGGGTGGAGTGAATGGTGAGGTGAGTGTTTGAATTTGATTTAAGCATGCGTGTGTAGTATGACCTGTGTGAGGTGTGTGAGTTGAGAGAGATATTTATTTGTTTGTGGTGTTAGTTTGTGCTGTGTGTGTGTTATCTAATAAAAGAGGGACGACGAAATGGACCTTTATCTGAAATGTAAAGCTGTAACGATCATGTTTTCGAATGAGCTGCTGACTGTCTTCAATGTGCAATTTTAAAAGGTTATTTTCCCTTTTATTGCTAGTTGCTTTACATTTTTCAACTTCAATCAAACAAATCAATGTCGATTAACTATTGGCCCTTAGTAGACAAAAATAAATTTTATCTAAGTACATATATGTACGCGTGTATACATTTATGTATAGTTTGAAGATAGAAAATCTTTAAATTAATAAATCACAAAGTCATAAAATCATGTATGGACTAATGTGTGTCTAATGCTACCATCAATATGATTCTTTGAAAAATCAAAATTTCGTATATGTAGGAAAGAAAATAATGTAAAAGTTCAAATTGAACTATTATGAATAAATTTTTACGAAAGTTTACAACTAGCTTATCTTGTCAAAATTAATCTAGCATTAGGTGTAACATTTTTTCAATTAGCATTTCAAAATTAAATCAAATGCTAACTCTTGACTCAAATCTTGTCTGTTAATAGAAGACAAATATGTGTTAACTCACTAAGTTGCTAGATGGTCCGTTTCATTATTATTATTCTTTTTGAATTTTATTATTATTATATTTACCTAATAATTTTGATAGTTAATTTGTTTTACATTTTTTTTTATAATGAATGTAATATTAATTAAATATTGTTTTGTTTTGTTTTTTTCCACTATATTTTTTTATTTATTTTCTTCACTTTTTTTACATATTAATTTATTTTAACTAATTAACAACATACATAGTATATTAATTAGCTATTGTTTTGTTTTATTAACTTTGTTTTGTTTATTAACATTAAACATTTTTACTTGTTTAATTAATTTTTTTTCATATTTGCATCAAAATAATTATATTAATTAACTAGTAGTTTGTTTTTTCCCATTTTTTCTTTTTGTTTAGATAATATTTTTTTTTGGCATTTTTTTTCCATACTATTTTTTTTTTGAGCGAAGGTTAACTTTACTTTCATTTTTGAGATGACCAATTCCGTCTCCAAAAACCTGACACACCATAGGCCGTCTACAAAAATAGTTTTTTTTTTATTACTTCTTAAATTATTAAATATTAATAAACCAATTATATTTATGAATTAGTTCTGAAGTAGGATGAGATATATATATATAATGTGAAAGTTATAGAAGTTAGGATAATTTTAATAATTCATAAATATTATGTAATTAATTATATAAACACAATAATTTAAATAGTTTTTAAAGTAGTAAAAGTATTCAATTAAACAATTAATTAAATAATGTAATTGTAAATAAATATAATATGTTGAAATTGTAAATATCAATGCCGCCAAGTCCCATCACCATGACTTTTTTGTTCACGAGAAGTGAAACGTACCATGAGAATATGTTATACACGACAAAAATTATATAAAAGATTCCAAACTTGCAGAGACACGTCTTCCAAGGGAGCTGGCTTGAGAAACTTCACCAACTATCTCCAAAATACCAAGCACACCATGTCACAAATTATTTCACCGATGGAAGGCCAATGGATCGTGTCCACGTGCCCATGAACCACGAGGCATAATATAATGAAATGCCAAGGGCCTCTTTTGGAATAGAAATGGCGAAACACCTGTTTTGCATGCATTGTGTTAGCGTGCACAATGCATGTGGACAATGATTTCACATATTGACATATGTACATTTACGTCTCCAAGGAAAATAATATTTTATTCTTCTTTCTAATAATTAACGTGTTTGTTATCACAATTTTTAAAACTTTCATAAATGTCGTGAAGTCCCGACAATAATATTATTCGTCACGGGCTATCATACGGACCATTGATCAATCTTGTCATGAGTACTACGAGAAAATCTTATAGGCTACAACGGGGAAGAATGTCGTATGAACTAATAGGGCCCCGTTGTGCAAAGGATATGGACAAAGAAACTTTTAAATATCCAAACAACAAAAAACTCTATATCCCCAATTATTTGACCCATCAAAGTCCAATGGTACACAAACACGTGTCCGTGAACCAATCGTTGATATATTGACCCTTGTAAAAAATGAAGAGTTGTCTCCATACGATCACCAAGCTATCAATCTTCTCATCCAATGACCTAGTTTCTATAAATAGCACTTGGCATTGCGTTTTCTCATAGTATCTCAAAGTAGTAATTGTAGATTTCATCTAAATTGTTTGAAGGATGAGTAAGGATCAACAACACCACTCAGCTAATCGTCCAGTGACTAAAGATGAAGAGATGGATACAATGCAAAAGTATCCAATTTACAGCGAATACGTTAAACCTCAACTTGATCTAAATGCTCCGCCAAAGTACGACGGATACATTTCTAATGCCCAATGAGGCCAAAAAGTTCAAGCCGACATGCTGCGGATCTATTTACCAAACTTTTTTCCCTAATATCTATATCTTTTTATCATCTTAGAAGCATCAGCAATAGTAGAAATTGTTACTAAATATAACAATGTTACTACGTTCTTCTGCCTGATGTGTAGTGTACGCTTGTTATGTATTAGTGATATTGCAGTACTATGTTAGGTATTAAGTAGGTGTGTTTATGTAAGCCCTTGAAAATAATGTGTAATCTTTATGGGGGGTTAGGTATTAAGTCGTTGTGTTGCATTATAAAAAATGCACGCCATGTAATCCTTTAGTAATTCCCAAAAATGTAAAATTAAGTTTTTGCTTGTAATGCATTAACTCTTATAAGAAAATGCTTTAATTATAATTTCGTGATGTCAATTTGAAAGAAATAATTCTTTCTATTTTGCATGACGTTAAATATAAATTTTGTATATAGTTATGTATACGCCAATCTAGGACATTTTAAAAAGGAAAAAAAAATAAATTTACTACATATTATTAAATTTAAATTCAATGCTTTTAAAACACTCATAAATTATTATATGAAATAATCATAATTGTTAAATGTAAACTTAGAACTAATTGTTTGTAGTAATTATAAATTACGACTATTTTCATGTACCGTCAAAAATGTTGGGGCCGAATCGGCGAGGGGAATGATTGTCAGTCGCCTAATCGTTCGAATTGACCTTTCTTAAATTTTTTAATTTTATTTGTTCAATCTAAACATAAAAATGAATCGGCAAGGGACGTCTGATTCCCTCGCCAAGTCAGCGAGGGATAGTGTATTCCCTCGCCGAATCGGTGAGGGACAAGGCCTTCCCTCGCCGATTCGGCGAGGGACAGCGAGTTCCCTCGCCGATTCAGCGAGGGACAACACTGTCCCTAGCCGATCCGGTGAGGGACATGGCCTTCCCTTGCCGATTCCGCGAGGGACAGTGAGTTCCCTAGCCGATTCGGCGAGAGAGAGTGTCATCCCTCGCCAAATCGGCGAGGGATAATGTTAGCCCTCACCGAATCAGTGAGGGATAGTGTCGGGCCTCGCCGAACCCGCCAGAGAAGGCCTTGTCCCTCGCCGATTCAGCGAGGGAACGGTCTCTCTCGCCGAACCCTCGCCGAAAAGCGATGGCATAGCGACGCTTCGTCGCCGAAATCGTTTTTTCTTATAGTGACTCTTCTACTAGGCCAACGTCTATCAACGGGACAAGAGCTATTTTCTCGCGCTTCAGACACCGATTACTCCAGAGGAGTTTTTGGTCTTTATATGCAACCTGATGGAAACCTTGTGTAGTACCCAGTTGAGGGAATAGCGGTACAAAATGCCTACTATGCATCAGGTACCATGTGATATGGAAATAATGTAACACTAAATCTAGATGATGATGGCCATCTTTACTTGCTCATTGCAACAATTCGACATCAAGAATTTAACAGATAGATATCCTAAGCAAAAGATAATCTTTCTCATGAGACTCAATGTGAATAGTATTTTTCGTGTATATTCTCACTCTTTAGACAAGGGAAACTGGTCCATAAAGTGGTCATCTACAAATGATATATGTAATCCAAAGGGTCTATGCGGACTCAATGAATTCTGGGTTCAAAAGGTGTTGGGAATCGTGTATGATATTTTAAAATTTTATAATTAGAATAAATGCAGCGAAAATAATAATACTAAATACACATGCATCCGTTCATGGTTAATTACGTAGATTACATACATGCATAATAATCGATATTAATTACGCATAATAAGATTTTAGGATTACCTTTCTATGATGACAAATCTATTGTAGAAATTCATCGAATCCAGAGCTCCCCAATTATGAAGCCTCCGAAAGTATCCACACGAGA
This sequence comes from Ehretia macrophylla, assembly GCA_037974665.1. Taxonomy (NCBI): domain Eukaryota; kingdom Viridiplantae; phylum Streptophyta; class Magnoliopsida; order Boraginales; family Ehretiaceae; genus Ehretia; species Ehretia macrophylla. Next base: position 58,921,851 of record CM075771.1, on the reverse strand, counting down.
TCCAAGCCATCAATCAGCAAAACCCCCACTACGAGTTTTTGAGAAAATATATTTGCTATGAAAGACAGGATTTGTGCTAGCTTTTCTATCTGTCATAGTTTCCTATTTATAGGAAACCCTGAACATATTGGGGCTAGCTTTTGGGCCAGTCCTAATTACTGGACTTGGACTGATTAAATGATTAGACTGATATTCCAATATAATCAGTCTTAAGTCCAATTAAATATTAGACTCTTCTAACATTTAATTTACTTTTCTCGCTGATTAATTTTCGATCTCTTTTGTGTGTGACATCTCGGGTTCATAATTAATTAGCAGCGAAATAATATTAATCCAATTAATATTTAATTAGAACTCTTCTAATTTATTTCTCGCAAGTCGTGAGTAATACCTAGTAGTATATCACGACTACCCAACTAATGATGAAGTGTAAATTCTACGAACCCTTAGTAACAATCATACAATCAATTCCTTTTGTCTAAATTATCCCGATTGAGCCAGAGTCATGGATAGGGTCGTCAAACTATATTACTCAATCATATGTCCAAATCTATTTAATCAGTAACTTATGAATAATACGTGGAACGACTTCCACTATTCTACCTCAACCAAGGATTTCTAGTTACTCGATTAATAGATCGCATATGATCCCTAATTGACAGATTCCATATCTACACACACCTATTTCCATGCCGAAATAGATCGTAACCACTGAGTACATTATTCAATCCTTGATGAGAACTAGTTTTGTTGCACCAGCAAATCATATTATCCCTAACACAAGATAACCGTGGTGTCTCAGGTCTAAGGACTAATTGTACTATTACACTGTACAACGAATTATTGACGATTCTATGTAATTCGTTATATTAGCGGTTGTAACGCCCCGATCCCTCACGAGACCGGAGGCTCTAATAACCAAGCTATTCTCAATCCAATTCCAACCCAGTCTCAAAATTTTAGGGAAAACGGACAGAGTTTCCCCTGTACTATGGACATTCTGAAAACCTGTAAACTCTCAAATAAGGTAACTACAAGGTAAACAAACTTTTCATGGCTAATTATTTAAAGATTCAAGGCCATCCGAGCCTTGAAACAAACAACAGTTCCAAAACCACACAAGCATGCAAGTAACTTGTTTATAATATAGTCTAATAACCATGCCATTCTAGGATAACATTAAAACATACTTAGAGATAAAACATTCTACACTAAGCCATTCACTCCCAAGCATGCAAAGCAACTAGAAATAGAAATATAAGTTATTACAAGCCATAGAATTACCACTGCTACTACATTATCAGACTTCTAGCTTACATATTACTCAAATACATACATGAGCTTTAAGGCCCCAAAATAGATTATACATAGAACAACAAATTCTTCACATAGCAACCAGAAAGTACATCCGCCTCAGACAAATATCACACAGCAGCTAAGGCAACTCCACCAACTGTGCCACCTAAAACATGTTAGCGAGGTATGAGCAACCACTGTTGCCCAATGAGGGATAAAGTCCCGGGGCGTACAATGCAACAGATAATACAGTTATACAACAATATTACTTAGAGAATTTAAGAAACAATGATAACTTAGATAACCACACATTTAAAAGGATACATTTCACACAATCCCCTATACACCAATCTTCACTGGTCTTCATTCACGATCCACGAACCACGAGCACGATCACGATAAGCCGGCATAATCCCCAAATACTCCAGCGGGGGTACTCCGGATATACCCCTATAATCCTACGACCCAACATCCCCTGAAAATCTCCGGACCAGGTGAATGAGGGACTAGGGCACGGAGTTTGAATATCCACCGGCAAGCCCTTTGCCGCCCAGCCGATATTCAACACATCCGCCCCTGACACTATGGTTGCGCAACCACTATGCAATGCACTTAACAATGGCAAGTTAATAGCAATAATATAAGCATTAACACATAGGAGGATCAACAAAGTAGGTTGACCTCGATGCAATTAGAATAGAAGCAATTATAGAAGCTAATAAGCAGTTTACAAAGGGACATATACAAAATAAGCATAGAATCATACCAAAAGCTCCAAATCAATTTAAAATCACATATAAACACTCAAGAAGTCATACCATGGGTTTAGAAGTGTGAGACAACCGAAATAGCACATAAACCCCTTTGTTTTTCAAACTATTTCTCTTCCAAACCAAGGTTAATGATTCCATTTTCAAATGAAACTCTCCCAACCTTCTAACTAACCCTCAAGGTACCCTCTCAACCCTCTAACTCATTCAAATGGCTGCGATTACCCCGAAAGCCCCAAATTTCCTCTTATGGCTTTAAACTACACATACATTGTCCGGGCTTCAAACAAGGGATATCAAGGCTTCTATAGCACCTAGGTAGCCTAAGGATACTAGAATTGAAGCCCGAATCCACCCGGATTTGCATTAACCCCGAAAGCCCTTTATTAAAGTCGATTATTTTACGTTTTATGCGATTCTAGAGCAATATAAGTGCACGGGGCTATTAGACTACCTTCATTAGCACCTAAGGCTTCTATTAGGAGTGTTGAATCAAGCTAATTCGAGCAATTACACAAAACCCTAGAAAAAATGTCACTATTCACCTCATGAATTAAACTAACGATTCTAACCGTTTAAATTACGAAACGATGGCTCAAATATGTTCTCTAGCATTCATATATATGGTATAATAGCATAGATAATTAATACAATAGCATTTGATCACATTTTCAACAAATCAAGAAAATGACAACTATTTAGAAATGCGAAAATAAGCCGTAAAATCCCTCACCAATACGCGTAGGAGCACCTAGGAAGCTTGCAAACACCCTACACTAGTTGCTCAAGGCTTGGCTTGGCTTGGATTGAAGAGTTGAAGACCAATTTTTCCTCCTAGAGCTGCTGCAAAGTTTCAGCCCTGCTACAGTGCCATTTCAGCATTTTTTGTTTTGATTTTTGCTTGTTATGACTTAAGGTGAGTTGTGTGTGTGTTATATAAGCTTAGGTGAGTTATTTTAGTTTAAGTGTATGGTCAAATGTGAGTCAAACTAGTTAGAAACAAGTCCTAAGCATAAGTTTAATGTTAGCTAATTAATCTCCAAGTTAGTTACGTAACACTATTCCTTCAACTACTAAAAACATTTTCTAAACGAGCTCTCCTATCGCCTCTAGCTCAAATGCACATTTTTCCCACTACTTTAACAATTAATATGATTTAATAAAAATGCTAATTAACTAATAGAATGCAGTTTAAAAACGGAGTGAATAGTAACTTAAGAAGACAGTTAATAAGGCATAGAAAGAGATGCGCAAACAAAGGATGCAACAGTAATTAAATGCATGGCTAAATCTCGGGCGTCACAGCGGTCATGTCCAGTCACTTGTTCTCAGCAAGTACTTATAGATATACCCTTACGATATGAGACTAATAGCCCAAATCAATATCTCATATTATTTGGATGGGAGACTATAATCCGATCTTTCTGGATAAATCAACGCCCAATTAATTTATTCTACGATCGGAGACTATTTTAGAATATATTTTAGAATATATATTATGTCACTCATATCATTACTCTTAAGGATAGAATCTATAAATAGCATTATAAGGACTCTTATTTAAATAATTAATCGCATTAATTATATTTAAATAAACTGCCCACGTTAAATAAATAATATAATTATTATGTCCTAAAATTGACTTTTAGGGCATATAATCCAACAAAAAGATGAAGAAGCTGATTGCCGATGTCTGCCTGGATATGTCTTTGTTAATCCAGGCCAATGGAATTCGGATAGTAAGAGAGATTTTACTGCAGAAAGTTGTCAAACCAAGGATGCAACGTTTAGATATAACATGATAAGGTCAGACAACATTGAATGGGAAGATAGTGCTTATTCTGTTTTGGACAACATTTCCTTGGAAGGTTGTGAAGCAGCCTGTCTGGAGGACTGTAGCTGTGAGGCGGCATTTTTCAAAGATCAGTAGTGTAAGAAGCAAAAGTTGCCATTGAGATATGGAAGACAAGTATCAAGCTATTCTAGTATCTTTCTTTCCAAGGTAGGTGTTGGAGCGGGATATTGTGTATATGGCGCAGACAAAGTTTGGAATTTGAGATATGAACAACTGGTTTTTATTTCTTTATCGATACCCTCTGCATACATCAAACAAGATTCATCATATGTTAATTAACAGTACTTTATGGAATGATCAAGACTGTAGATTACTTTTTTTGCACTATTTTTAATCTAAACTAAAATTACATAATTTTCAACAAATCTAGAGATTTATGTCTAGTTTTATATGTTGTAATTTGAATAGCTTGTTTCATAGTTGTTGAATATTGACTTTGATTTTCCTGCATGTTCCAGAGTTCATAGATCGGGAAAGTTTTTCAGTCTTTTGAATTTTCTTCAAATATGGAGATTTTTGGGATCTTTTAATTTTCTTAACTCTAAAATAATTTGGCTTGTTTGACTATGAAATTTTCTAACTTGATTTTTAAGATTCCCCTCAAATTAGAAAATCTTGTACTCCAAGCTTTTCTCTAAATTGAAAAAACTTTTCTCTGGAAATTCGCATCGTGAATTTATCAGCAAGTTAATCTCTAGTTTTGCAAAATTGAAGTTCAATTTCTCTAGCCTTAACTTGATCTCGAATGTAGTGATGTCGTATCTCAATGTGCTTTGTTCTATTATGGAAGATCACTGGATTATTCGTCAAGGCAATAGTTGACATGTTGTCACAGCAAATTATTATTGGAGTATCTGTCTTTTGTTGTAGATCTTGTAATAATCTCATTAGCCTTATTGTTTTACATGTATGACTTGATGTTGCTGTTAGGGATATGCCCTAATACTATATATTAGATGACCTAATTAGGGTTTTTAATAAGGATATATGTGTTTGTATACACAATGATGTTTTTGGATATTCATATTCTCCGCCCTGATATGAATGTGTCCCTAGTGTTTATCGGAGAAGGAAAACACTCTAAAAGAGGTTTAGAATACTTCGCTATTTTTCTTCGATATGATAAACATTAAGAATTGAATCATAACCTTTCATATTATTTGACTGGGACTAGAATAATCGAGTACGGGTTATCATATGTAATTACCTTTGATTAACATAGTGATATTAATGATAAATGATGGTATGTGAAATGCCAGAACAACATGGGATGTGGACTAATATACATATGAGTGATCGTCAGTGGTACGGATCATTGAATGTGATGATAAATAGTGAACTACAAGATTTCAGGTTAATAGTTTACTATTTAGTTGAGAATTGTGCAAATTAATCCTCAGACTTGAGAAATTACGGCTGTCGGATATATCAGGGGCTAAATATAGCGTCTAGACTATACCTGCATTCTGTAAGGTAAGTTACAGCCTTTCGCAATTTAGTCTTGTGATATAGACTGACATGTGATTATCAATATAGGATTTGTTAACCTCCGTTGAGAGGCGATGTCCTATGATATCTAAAATCGGTCGATGAACGAGAAAGTCCTTGGCCAAGGCAAGAATGAAATTGATGGAAATGAGTTTTTCCATAATAGTCATCTCTCGTTTTGTCGTTTTAGATCTATTCATAGAATCGAAAGTGGACTTAACCATTTCATGGTCCTTTTCCCGATCAGGACATTTTAATAGAAGGATCGGATTGTGGGTAATTTCTGATCGGTTTCTTGGTGTATAGAAAATTAAGTGCAAAACAAATCAAGTCAAACCCCGCAAGTGCACAGGTCGTGATAGAAAGTGGGCAAGTACGGGAATTGTATCCTCAATGAGGCTCCTAAGTGAGTCTAAAATGTGTTCGTGTGAAAAGTAATCTAAAAACGTGAATAAAAGGAAATTTGTTTGATTAATGATGGATTGAATTGAAATTGAAATTAAAATTAAACTAATTAACTAAAAGAGAATAAAGACTAAAGATAATTAAATCTAATCAAAATAAAAGTGCAAGAATCCGAGAATTGGATCAAAGGTGGAGTCGGGTTAGGTCTAGATCTATGTATAAAATCTATGAATTATATGTAGATCCTAGATTTGGAAAGTCAACCTATGATCAACCGAACTACAAGCTCGTCTAGATGTGGTCACATAACTAGCCAATTAATCTCATTTAAACCTAGGTGCAATTCCGTCCTCTAGACACTCTCAAAGTCGGGTGCGGACTTGTCCAAATGATTCTAAGTTCGATTAATTATACTATGTGGTCAAATTGTTGTACAACCTACAATTTATTTAATCATTAAGCTCATTTTCTAAGGGGTTGTAGTCATACTTTGAAATCAAATCCGTTACAAGCAATTTTTAAGAAATGAACACAAAGCATGTAAATAAATAAGCTCATATCTCATTGAGATTCATGATCATATCGTGATGAACAATCAAATACATGCTAGCTACAAGCAAGTTTAAAGCATATAATTGAAAGTCATAGCAAAAATAAACCAAATCTCAAAAAGATAACAACACCCATAAGAAATCTCACATCTAAATAACCAAATCTAGCATCTAACATATACTACATAGAAGTTTATACAAAAGATATTTCCTTAACCACCAAATAGTTTAGCTCATACTTAACATAAAAGTAAAGACATGAAAAAGTAAAAAGAAGATCTCCCCCATGTCTTCAATGCTTGTAAAACCCTAGATTTTATGCTCCAATGTGCCTCCAAAGTGCCTTCAATCCTTGATCCAAAGTAAAAAATGAAATGGGTAAGATTAGATGTGTGTGAAAGTGTGAAAATATGAGTGAAAAAGTGTGTGTATGTGTGTGTGTAGATATGAGTGTGTGTTACTGTGCCGCATAAGTCGTGTGTGTACAGGTGATGATGCTCGCTGATTGGAATCAAATTGGTGTGCCGCTGCTACTATTTGTTTTCTTTGGTTCGTTGGCTTCAAAAGTCCATGAAAAACTAATATGAAATGGCCCAATCATTGGGCCATGATTAAAATAATGATTGGCCCAATGATTGGACCATTATGTTCAATTTTTTTTTTCTTTTATTTCCATTTGAATCTTCTATTTTCTTCATTTTAGCTCCGGGCCACACTTTTCACCACGAACATCATCTTTTACCAACGAGCATCACCTAAATCACAAAAAATTACATCAATTAACTATTGGAAGCATTAAAAATAATAAAATCAATTATCAACAAATGCTACAAATAGCTAATAAATGCAATCAAGAAAGTTCAAAACACATCTAATAAGGCATGAAATAATCAACCAAAATACATACACATCAATTCCCGACAATAAATAGATTCATAAAAGACCGAGTCTTCATTATCGCATACATTTTCATGGTACGTTTGTTGCTAGTACGTCACTCATGAACTTGAGGGTATTTCGGGTAATGACGGAGATATTTTTGAAATAGATTAAGAGGTTTAATAGTCCTTCATCGGTATGCGGTTATGAATCTAGAAAGTCACAGACTAATAAGCATCAAGAATAAGTTCGCCAGTAGCTTGTATAATGTGGTTAATGACTTTAAAGTGTTAATAGTTATCTAGATAGGTGTTTGGGCCAAAAGTATAGTTTTGAAAAGTTTTGGGGTCAAAACGTAAATAATAAAAGTTTTGTGGCCAAATAGCAAATATTGAAAAGTTGTTTCAATGTAATTATTCTATTAGAGATTAGAATAAGCAAAAGTAATTATATATATATATATATATATATATATATATATATATGTATATAATAAAAGGTATTTGACTTGTAAAGTGCCACGTCATCAATCCTAGTCATCAAATGACAAAATAAATTATTGGATAGTGGTGCACATGTGGCGTGTACATGTGTAAAGTAGGATGAGTGGATTGTCCATGTCATCTATCCTAGGATTAATCTTATCCACTAATTTGAATTAAAGGTTGAGATTTAATCTTGATTAAATCAAGACACTTTTTTGTCTTTAGATTGTAATAATTGCTTTTGCAAGTTGTAGGAGAGAGAAAAAGGTAACCTTTGGATTGTAATCATTACAATCCAAAGCCATGCACAAGCTTATCCAATCATGCACTCCACTAAAGCTAATTTTGATTGGATGATTATGCATGCAAGATATAATATAATAGAGATTATAATATATTAATACAAGATCTTCTCTTTTCTCCAAAGCTAGCTATACACGGCCAAACCAAGCAAGAAAGAGACAATATCATCTTCTTCATGCTAGTGACATTCGGCCATTGCTAACAAGAAAGAAAAGGATTTTTCTTTTTCAAAAACACATATACATATTGGTTAGAAATCTTGAAAACATACTAGCTCTTTTAGTTTTCAAGCTTGGTGGACTTCTCTAGAGCCTTCAAATTAGAAGGATTCAAGCTAAATATATATATATATATATATATATATATATGTTGTTGTTGTTAGAATAGATGTTACATGCATGTTGTTCTAAGAACTTCTATTAGATCTACATGTTGTTACAAAGTGTTTACATGCCAAAAAATTTAAAATGTTAGCTTATCTTGGTGTGTATTTGTTGTATGCAACTTGTTTATCTAACGATCCATTCCGCAAATCTAATGATAAGTTGGACTTTCAGTTGCAATGTAATGCTTCTGATGCAACCCAGTGGGCATGTGAAAAGTGTGTAAAATAAACCAAGTTTAAATACCCGTAAGTGCACGGATCATATAGTGTAGTGTGCTATGAGTGCAAAATCGTATCACAGGGAAACACATTAGTAAGTTAGTGAAGTAATGTGCAAAAGTGTTTATAGTGGAAGTGTTACAGTTTGTAGAAGGCATTTGATTAAATTATACTACAACTAAACTAAATTATCTAAGTTAAGCTAAGTAAGTATAAATACGATGGGTAGTGATCTAGGGGTCGAATATGTAAATGAGACAATTAATCTAGGCTCGGTATTCAGTATTATCTGATTTCATGCAAAGGTTAAGCTACAAGCATTAACCTAGTCAATTATCTTAGCCTATTAAAATCCCAATTACTAACTCTGATGTAGGTGTTGTTCCATCTACAAGCGTACAACCATAGTAAAGAACTGTCCTTGCAACCTGGCGTAAAAGGTATGTTTCAACTAAGTAATCAACATCTTCTTTTTAGTTTAGAGCTATAACACAACCTATAGGCTCATGGAATCTAAGTTTGTCAAGTTATTGATTCACTATTAAAGCATGAATATATGACACAAAAGTAAAGCTATCATAACGTCTACTGAAAAACATAACGTATGAAAGACAATAAGTAAAATAATCATAACATCTATTATAAAGCATTACGTATGAAAGACAGTACTGAATTAAAACAAGCCATATATTATATTTAAAGCGTATAATCTAAATCTGAGACCGTATATTAAAAGACTATCATTTATAATATTCTCCCCTAGATATCAATCTACTCAGACATAAATGAATATGAGTTATGTAAATGAAAGAGAGTCAAGAAAGGCTCCCCCACATTGACGAACGCATATTTCTGATTCACGAAATTTGAGCAGAGGTTCGATACAATATAGCTATTCGGGTGGAACTATTTTTCCCTGAATAAGAGCTACTTGGGCTAAGTTCTCCCGAATAAGAGCTTTTCTATTCAAAGCTATTCGGGCAGAACTTCCCCAAATAAAAACTATTTGGGTCGGATTTTCCCCTTAAAGTAGTTATTCGGGCAAAATTTCTCCGAATAAGAACTACTTAAGTTGGACTTCCCCCGTATTCTACTAATTAATTAACTACAACTAAAATTAAAACTAACTAGAATTAACTCGAAATTATGCCAAAAATATTGACAATATTCCAAAATTAATTCTAAAATTCGGATGGGAGGAGGAGACTATTTATAGACAAATTTTTAAAGACGCGCTCGAGCGCGCCTAGTCTTCAACCAATCGTCGCGTGCCACGTCAGTTTTTCGGAAATCGTCTGCTTCATTGTCATGCGCCATATGTTTTCTTTTAGAACATTGTGGAAATTTTTTTGAGGGGCGCTCGAGGGCCTAATAGGGCGCGCTCGAGCGCCTTTTTGCTGACTTTTTGCCTTTTGAGTTTTGACTTTGATCGGAGCGTTGATCGAGGCATTTTCGAGCATTTTTCACTGTTTTGACCCTACAAACATTGGAATTTGGCTAAAATCACGCCGCTCGCATATTGCGTTTTGCTCAGAAGGCTGTTTTTACCCAAAAAACTAGTATGATTTGTCATAAACGGACATAGGTCACTATTCAAGATCATCCAGGTCAATGTTTCGAGTCTGATTTTGCGCTGGTTTCGACCAAATTTTTTCTCTAGGAACTTCATTCTTCCACCAGTTCCTATGTTTCCCCATTCCTACTTTTTGACTTGCAATTTGGATCGTTTCGGGTCTCATTTTCTACTTTTCAGTACTTTTCTACATCACATCGAAAGTATAAAAGTGTTGCATTTATTCCAGAGTTAAGATGCAAATGCAATACAAAAACAAAGGTTTGAGTGCTGCAAATACAATCACATCACTTCTAATGATGATAGTGCTATTTTTTTGTTGCTTCTTCGACATCCAAAAAATTGGTTTTGATCTAAGACAAAATGCATAACTGTTTGTACTTTTCCTATCATCAATCAGTGGTCATGTTGGTTTTTATTGGCGTTTCATCATGGACTTTAGCCATATAGTCCGACCTCTCTCAAGTCTTCTAGCACATGATACTATATTCAATTTCGTTGACAAGTGCTTGGAAGCTTTTGAGAAGCTTAAATCATTGCTATCTTCTACTCCTATCATCCAACCTCTTGATTACAGCCTCCCCTTTGAAATAATGTGCGATGTATCTGATTATGCAGTGGGAGTTGTATTAGGATAGCGTAGGGATAAGTTGCCTACTGTGATTTATTAGGCCAACAAAACCTTGGATGATGCACAAAAGAACTATTCCACCATTGAAAAGGAATTGCTGGCTGTAGTCTTTTCCTTGGACAAGTTCAAGTCTTACATTTTAGGATCTAAAGTAATAGTGTATACGGACCACGTTGCTTTGCGGTATTTACTGACCAAAAGGGATATAAAGCCCCGTTTAATCCGTTGGCTAATACTCCTTCAAGAGTTTGACCTCGAGATCAAGGACAAGAAAAGAAGTGAGAATTCTGTAGCTGATCATCTATCACGTCTTGTACGTGATTCTCCTATTGACTATTTGCTTTTTAAAGATACATTCCCTAATGAGCAACTTTTTGCTGTTTCACATCAGACCACGTGGTATGCCTACTATGTTAATTATCTGGCTGCCCAAGAGTTTCCAACTCACTGGGGTAAAAGAGAAAATGAACGATTCATGGCACAAGTCAAGTACTTTATCTGGGAAGATCCCTATCTTTTCAAGATTTGTGCCGATCAGGTTATTAGGAGATGTATACCTGAGGATAAATTTGATAGCATTCTCCAATTCTACCACTCTGAAGCATGTGGTGAACATTTTGGAGGAAAAATGATAGCTGCCAAAGTCCTTCAGTGTGGGTTCTTCTGGCCTAATCTTTTCAAGGATGCCCAGCAAATTTGTAAAAATTGTTCCCAATGTCAACAAGTTGGGTCTATCTCAAGAAGGGACATGATGACTCTATCACCAATTCTCATTTGTGTAATATTTGATGTATGAAGTATAGATTTCATGGGTCCCTTTCCTACTTCCTCAGGTTATACTTATATTTTTGTTGATGTGGACTATGTGTCCAAGTAGGTAGAAGCAGTGACAACCCGGACCAATGACTATAAAGTTGTGGACAAGTTCATTAAAGAGAATATATTTTCTCGATTCGGAGTGCCACGAGTACTTGTAATTGACAGTGAACAGCATTTTCGTCACAGGACACTAAAAGCTTTATTGAAAAAATATTTAGTCCACCACAAGATAGCGATGCCTTACCACCCACAAACAAGTGGACAAGTGGAAGTGTCGAATAGGGAAATCAAGTCAATTCTTCAGAATACGGTTAGGCCTGATCGAAAAGATTAGTTAATTCGTCTACACGATGCATTGTGGGCCTACCATACTGCTTTCAAAACTCCCATCGGCATGTCCCCATATAGATTAGTATACGAAAAAGCTTGCCACCTCCCTGTTGAACTAGAGCATAAAGCTTATTGGGCTATTAAAGCCCTAAATTTTGATCTGCAGCAGGCAGGTGAAGGTAAAAAATTGGCGTTGAGTGAATTGGAAGAGCTTCGTTTCGAAGCTTATGAGAATGCCAAACTCTACAAAGAGGGAATGAACAGAATTCATGATAGATCTATTATGAGAAAAACCTTATCTCCTTTTGATATAGTTTGGTTGTTTAACTTTAGATTGAAGTTCTTCCCAGGCAAACTAAGAACTAAGTGGGATGGACCCTATGAGGCGCTTGAAGCATATCCTTCTAGAGTTATAAAGATTAAGCACCCCAAAGATGGGCATATCTTCATAGTCAATGGGCAAAAATTGAAGCATGCATTCAATCCTAAGGTGATCCCTCATGAAGTTGAATCTGTTGAACTTCTGGACCCTGAATACCTTCCATAAAGGATTCTGCCAAGCTGATGGCATTAAACTCAGTACAACTGTCTGGCTGAAGACATAAAACTTAGCGTTACTAGGAGGCAACCTAGAGTTCTTTTTAAATGTTTTAAATGTTAGTTTAAATTTGTGTTGTTTACATTTACCCTGTGAATCTTTCTCCAGCTTTAGGTAGTTTGGGTTGTAACCCTGAGGAACATTTGTCGAGGTACATTTTTATATGCTACTAGTAGTCACTATACGTTTTTGTGTATGGTTAACTTAATTGTACAACTCTGTCTTATAGTGTGAACTACTCCACCAGCTTAATGTAGTTTGGGTCAGTTGGGTATTACTTGATAAGGTAGTTATGAGTGTGAGCATAAACCTGATATAATGTTTGTAGTATAAAGCCCCACTGTTCTATCATTGACCCTGTGGAACTGGCTTTGGCCTTTAGTGTGCCGAATGAAAGCACTAGATGTCGTGAGTGCAGAAACCTCTGGAAGAGCTAGTCCTTTAGTAGTTTTTGAATCAACTCTAGAACCCCAGAAAAGAGTATAAATGGTCTGGGTAGTTTACTTATTTGCTTTAGTATTGTAGTTAGTTTCCTGGACCATAATTCTTTTTGTTTTTCCCTTATACTATTTTGTATAGATTAATTAATTATTTTATGTTGTGTTGATTATAATTTGTGAAATGCTTTGTCTACTAATCTTTAATTAATTGTAGAATGATACATCTTTTTGACAAAGATGAGTAGACACAGTCGTAACATCAACATAGAAATGCTTCATATCAGGTGATATATTTCCTTACTACATTTTCCTTTTTACTTGATCAACATGTGCTGAACAATAAGCAAACCATAGGTTTGGGGATGTAATATTTTTCATTGTGTTATTACTTGCATATCATATTCTCACTGTCTTACATTGCTATTTGTTTGAGGACAAGCAAAGTTTTGGTGTGGATGTGCATATATTTCATGATAACATTTTTAAAAAATATGCAAGAAATACACCATTTTTGTTCATGAGAAAGAGTATTTTGCTACCTTACTTGTTTAAAGGAAGATGAATTAGATGATTTGAGAACCTGTGTTGTTACCTATGTACTGTGAAAGACTTTGAGGAAACTCTAAAAGAAAAACTTTGGGTTATTGTATCCACGAGTTAACTTGGTTGTTCTTCTTTTCTTCAATAGATGGGTTTATGAATTAGAAAGGATTGAGATATTATTACCGTTTGTTATGAGAACTTCTTGTGATTGAAACCTGAACCCTTATGCCATGTCTGTACATTATGTTCTGTTACTCTATCATGTTTGTCTATATATGGTATGAAAAAAAAAGATGTACATACCTTTACTTCAAATAGAATTATCTTGTAAATATGTTGTAAATCTCTTAAACACCACTATCCTAGACATTGTAATTTGGGATATGTCCTATAGTGTTAAGTTTCGAGCCTGGATATCTCGGGTGACTAAGACACGTAGGGGTCCCTTTAAAACCTGGTAACCTCGGTCAATTGGCTAGCGATTGTTGGCCTTAAAGCAAATGAAACTAAGCACTAGAAATATATAGTTTAAGTTGTACTCTTATTTTTCTGGCAAATGTAAGAAGGGTTAAGGCATGATCAAGAGTTTGATTACAAATAAGGCAAGAATATCAAAGTCTAATCTGTTTGCAGGTCCTGAAAGTTGGAAATTGTTTGAACTTAATTTGCTTAGTTTACTTCTAAATATATACTCCGAAGCTATCATTAATCCATTTTAAAAAAGAGTGTCTATTTGTGAAAACTATGTACAAGGTTTTCTTATCATGTTTGTCATCAACTGATGAATAGGTAAAAAATAGTGAATTGCACTTCTCATGTTTCATGTTGGAAAATTTTTGACAAAAAGGATAAGATAGATACCATTCACCTGTTTTTGACTTGTAAAATTTTTTTGAAAATTCACTTTGAATTTGTTTTAAAGACAGTCTTGCTTGAGGATAAGCAAGGTTTAAGTTTGGGGATGTTGATGTGACTGTATTTACAGCACTCAAATCATTGTATTTGCACTACATTTGCATCTTAACTTAGGAATAAAGCAAACACTTATAGACTTTTGATGTAATGTAAGATGATACCGAAAAGTGAAAAATCAGACCCGAAACGATCCAAATTGCAAGCCAAAAAGTCAAGAATGTGGAAACACGGGAACTAGTAGAAGAATAGAGTCCGTAAAGAAAGAATTTGGCCGAAACTAGCTTGTAATCAAACTCAAAATGCTGAAAATAGACCGGAAATACCTCGGTCAATGCCCTAATCAAAATCAAAATTTTGAAGCCAAAAAGTCAACAAAAGGGCGCTCCCAAAAAGTCAAGAACATGGAAACACAGGAACCAGTAGAAGAATGGAGTCCGTAGAGAAAGAATTTGGCCGAAACTAGCTCGTAATCAAACTCGAAACGTTAAAAATAGACCAGAAACACCTCGGTCAACGCCCCGGTCAAAATCAAAATTTCGAAGCCAAAAAGTCAACAAAAAGCGCCTTACATAGAAAATTCCACCATCTTCTCGAAGAAACACGTGTTGCAAGCTCGGCGAACTAGCAAGACGTGCTCGAGCATGCTACCCGGATGTTTTCACCACCTTCTGGAACACCACGTGTCACCAATCCAGCGAAAGAAGCAGAGGCAAGCTCCAACGCGCCTTCCAATTTTTGCCTATAAATACCTCCCAACTTGGTGCAAATTTAGAATAATAATTTAGTTTTTAATTATGTTTTAATTAATTAGTTAATTAGTTTAATTAGTTTTAATTAATTAGTTAGTTTAAATTAGTAGTAATTGTAGAATATGAGAAAAGTTCTGTCTGAATAACTTTTAATAGAAAAGCTTTTATTCGGAGGAAGTTCTGCCCAAGTAGCTCTTATTTGGGAAAAATTCTACCCGAATAGCTATTTTGCGCCGGACCTTTGCTCAAATTCCTAGAATCAGAAATACAAAATCGTTATATCGGGGGAGCCTTTCTTGACTCTCTTATTTGTACTACTTGTATTTATTATTATGTCTGAGTAGAGCTATTATTTAGGGGAGTATATTGTAAATGACGGTCTTTTAATATATGGTCTCAGATTTAGATTATTTAATTCAATTGCAATAAATGATTTGTTTTAATTCAGTATTGTCTTTTATACATAATGCTTTTCAGTAGATGTTATGATTGCGTTACTTTTGTTCCATATATCCATGCTTTAAATAGTGAATCAATAACTTGACAACCTTATATTACATGAGATTATAGGTTATACCATAGCTCTAGACTAGTAAGGAGACGTTAATTACTTAGTTAAAACAGACCTTTTATACCTGGTTGCAAGAAAAGATCCATAGTACGGCTATATAACGGACTCGTAGATGGAACGACACCCACAATAGAGTTAGTAATCGGGACTTTAATAGACTAAGGTAATTGACTAGGTTAATGCTTATAGTTTAGCCTTTGCATAGAATTAGAGAATCTGGATGCCGAGCCTATATTAACTGCCTCATTGCATGTCCATCCCCCTAGATTTCTCTCCCTCGTATTCAACAAATACTTAGTTTAGTTTACTTATATTTTAATTTACATTTTCGCGCGCTACTCAAAACCCTTCGCAAAACTGTCACTTTTTTCGCTTTAAAACTTTCACACTATTTCACTAACTAACTAACGAGCTTCCCTGTCCTAAACAATTTAAGGTCTTAGAACATCTAAAAGACATTAAGATCAATCTACCCTTAGTAAAGGTAATCCAACAAATCCCTGCCTATGCCAAATTTCTGAAGGTTTTGTGTGTGAAAAAGAGACGGACCAATAACATTCCAAAAAGGGTCTCACTGAAAAAGAGACGGACAAATCCCTGCCTATCCACAGGGAAGCTCGTTAGTTAGTTAGTAAAATAGTGTGAAAGTGTTAAAGCGGTAAAGTGATAGTTTTGCAAAGGGTTTTGAGTAGCGTGCGAAAATGTAAATTATACCACAACTAAACTAAGCTAAGTATTTGTTGAATACAAGGGAGATGAATCTAGGGGGATGGACATGCAATGAGGCAGTTAACATAGGCTCGGTATCCAAGTTCTCTAATTCTATGCAAGGATTAAGCTATAAGCATTAACCTAATCAATTACCTTAGTCTATTAAAGTCCTGATTACTAACTATATTGTAGGTGTCGTTCTATCTACGAGTCCGTTATATAGTCGTAGTATGGATCTGTCCTTGTAACCTGGTGTAAAAGGTCTGTTTTAACTAAGTAATTAACATCTCCTTACTAGTCTAGAGCTATGGTATAACCTATAATCTCATGTAATCTAAGGTTGTCAAGCTATTGATTCACTATTTAAACCATGGATATATGGCACGAAAGTAAAGCAATCATAACATCTACTGAAAAGCATTATGTATGAAAGACAATACTGAATTAAAGTAAGTCATATATTGCAATTGAATTAAATAATCTAAATCCGAGACCATATATTAAAAGACCGTCATTTACAATATCCTCCCCTAGATAATAGCTCTACTCAGACATAATAATACATACAAGTTGTACAAATAAGAGAGTCAAGAAAGGCTCTCCGATATGACGACTTTGTATTTCTAATTCCAGGAATTTGAGCAGACGTCCAACGCAAAATAGCTATTCGAGCCAAATTTTCTCCAAATAAGAGCTACTTGGGCAGAACTTTCCCCGAATAAGAGATTTTCTATTAAAAGCTACTCGAGCATAACTTCTCCCGTATTCTACAATTACACTAATTTAAACTAACTAATTAATTAAAACTAAAATTAAAACTAATTAAATTAATTAACTAATTAATTAAAACATAATTAAAAACTAAATTATTATTCTAAATTTGCACCGGGTTGGGGGTATTTATAGGCAAAAATTGGGAGGCGAGCTTGAGCGCGCCTCTGTTTCTTCTGCTGGATTGGCGACACGTGGCATTCTGGAAGGTGGTGAAAACGTTCGGGTAGCGCGCTCGAGCGTCCCTTGTTGGTTCGCTAGGTTTGCGACACGTGTTTCTTCGAGAAGATAGTGGAATTTTCTGTGCAGGGCGCTCGAGCGCTGTTGAATTTTTGGCTTCGAAATTTTGATTTTGACTGAGGCATTTTCGGGTTATTTTTAGTGTTTCGAGTCTGATTACACGCTAGTTTCGATCAAATTCTTTCTCTACGGACTCTATTCTTCTACCGATTCCCGTGTTTCTATGCTCTTGACTTTTTGGCTTGCAATTTGGATCATTTCAGGTCTGATTTTTCACTTTTTGGTATCATCCTACATTGCATCAAAAGTCTATAAGTGTTTGCTTTTATTCCTAAGTTAAGATGCAAATGTAGTGCAAATACAATGGTTTGAGTGCTGCAAATACAGTCACATCAAATACTTTATGTCCAGTCTGTCACACCCCAACCCCGACCCATCGCTAGGCTAAGGTCAGAACACGACATTCGTAACCATACATCCTATAATTGAAAGCTTAACAACCTGTGCAATCATTCATATTCTATAAGGGTTCAAATGGCTACCAATAATATCGGCCTTAGAGGTTAATCACCACCTGTTACATATTCACAAGACCTCACTTCACATGTTCAATCATAAGATCTAGCCAACAATCAGGAGTTTAGGTCTCAAAAGAATAGGAATACTAAACTTAATTATATAAAGTTGCCCAAAAGAATATTACATATATCAAGTTGTCAAAATAGTATTCACTTCAATTAATACACATGCTAATCACAACAAACATAAATCATTCTCATCGAACCATGGTTCTCCATCATCAACTTGAAGGGTCTGTTCGGGCACTACCTCACCTGTAATTGATCAAAAGATGGGTGAGCTAAACCGACACTTAGCTCAGTGAGGATTGAAGGGGAAGGGAGTTTTCACAAGGTTTTTATATTTTCGTAAACAGTTTGTTAAAAATGCCATGCACATAAGAACGAGTAGATGGTCATAACGAACACATGCAATCTCAATCATGTAACCTTCCTCTTCCAAGATATCATTGAATCCCGACCCGTAGGAGAATCAATTGAATCCCGACCCGTAGGAGAATCAATTGAATCCCGACCCGTAGGAGGATCAATGGGTCTTAGCAAGAGAATGAATCAGTACTTTGAGGGTCGAGATATACCAACAAGCCCGTCGCTGCCTGGAGGTCCTGTCACTTCCTTAATCAATAATGGTTGCAACTGTCACACACAAACAATTCATACACATATAGATTGCTTAAATTTTTTCCACAAATACTACCAACTCGTGAGAATCGATGTGCAAGCAATTAAAGTTATCAAATTAGAAGAAGTGCAATGTAATACTCGCCCAACTTCACTCGATTGGCTTTTCCAGTGAATAAAGCCCAATGTTGGTCAAGTAGTCGGGTGAGTGACTCGATTGACTTTACTCGACTGGCCTGGGTAAAACCAACCCGTAAAATCATACCATCATGACTCCTATCTTGCTTGTCTTGCTACAAATATTTTCCATACACTTTGTGCACTCAAGAGGGAATAGTAGACCACATATTCAAGCTCACCAATTATGGTGTAACACCCTTGAATCAAACCACAACCAATGGAACACCCAAAATCAACAAATGTTCAAGAATACCAAGAACTCCAACTTCACCACTTAAGTTCTCAAACGTTAGGATTTTGCCATCTAACCTTGTATACAAGTTATAACCATTCCAACATACCCAAGAACTCATTTAGCTCATCACACGACTACTCAAATTCATCCACACAAGTTAGGCAAAACCTAGGTCTACAACACATAAATACAACCAACTTCACAATGAGGTCATGTATGAACTCCATAAGCATTATTAGTCAACAATATACAACATACAACCTTGGATAAGCTTTATCAATAAATTTTGAAAGAATCCCTCACCTTAGTGTTGAAGCCTAGAAACAAATAGAGCAATAACACTTCAAAGAAAGCTAGGAAAATGGAAGGGAAAATGCTTGAAATGGCTTGAAAATCCTCTTCTTCCTCCTCTTATTCTTTCTTTTTCTCTTTCTTCCTTCTTCTTTGGTCGAAAATCAGTGTGTGTGTGTGTGTCGTGTAGGTGTGTATGTGTTTTATGTATTGTGTGTGTTTTTTCCTAGGATAGAATAGTGTAAAGATATTTTGCAAATTTAGCCTAAGGACAAGAGTGCCCCTCAACTAGCTTATGTATTACTAGTTTGCCATTCTAGTTGTTTTTTAACTAGTAAGTTTCTATTCTAGGCTAATAAGACTTAATTAATTCCCACAATATCTAAAATACTTAATCGCACGTTAAACGATAAAATGCACGTAAATCGAGGTAAACACACATAAACCAATATAAAAGCTTATAAAATCAGCTAAATGCATATAAAATGATTTAATTATGTATGACATGGCCTATAAGCCTATTAGGTCTCGTGTTGGGCTTTACACAGTCACTATCAAAATATCCAGTCAGGTTTTATTCTTTAAATGTATCTCGATATTCATTTGGTTGCTGTGAAATGAACTTGCTTGATTGGCTCATAAATTTGGAAACTAAGAGCATAAACAATACTTGGTCTGGTAAGCTAAGTAATACCTGTGAGATGAACTCGCTTGGTTGGCTCATAAAGTGTATAAAATTGACTGCATTTCTTGATGATCTGAATGATTACAATGCTAAGCTATTATAGATCATAGATGTACTTTCAAACTGTCTAGTTTGCCAATCAAGTCTGGCTTACAACCAACTAAAACTAACTTTTACAAAGATTCTTAACCACTACACCTGTTCTCAGTTAAGTTAGCTTTGTTTGGTCTAACTGTGAGATTTTAGTCTTTTGATTTGTAGAGCTTTTAGATTAATGCTTTTGTTAAAATTGTTATTGAACAAAAGCCGTAAAATGTTTGGCTTATGTTGAGCAACGTTGGGCTTTTAAAATTTTTAAGGGTAATATCGAATTTTAAAAAATATGGATGGGTATATTTGAGAAAGAAAAAAGAAAAATAATTTTGCAAAATTCTGTTTTGAAAAGCTCCAATTTGGAGTTTTTTGTTTTTCATCTTTTTTTAACTTCATCTTTTACTAATTTTTTTTTTCAGAATTGGGCCAAACATGTTACCTTCAACTTGTAAATTCATAGAAAGCGCTTTTAACTATTTAAAAGGTAAGTCAAACAGAGCCTTAGTTGCTTGACTGTTAACTACTTCTGATAATTGCTTATGAGCTGCGAGATGAGAGCTCTGGTTGATCTCATGAGCTACAGTTGAGCTTGAGTTGTGAGTGCTCTTATCAATGGTGACCCTTTTTTAGGGTAATTTTGACTGAGACCCTTCCTATTCTCATAAAATGTGACTTCGACCCCTTTATTATTGTAAAGTGAAAAATACACCTCTTCTGTTAAGTCTTCATTCAATTTTCTGTTTGAGGTGAGGTTAAAAAAGTCATTTACATTTTTCGTGATCAAAACATTTTAAAAATAAAACTAAAAAGAAAGTGTGTTTCTTATTAAACCAAAACAACATTAACTTCCAAGTCGTTGACAAATCTTGTGGATGCAAAACTCATACTTTAGAAATTACATATTCTTTTTATATCTTTTATGTTGTATGACACTATAGTGCACCCCCTGACCCTAAATTCCTGATGGCGCTACTGGGTCAGGATGGTTCAAATTTCACAGCCAACGGTAGCTATGGTTTAGAAGTTTGGCTACAGAAGTGCACCTATGCAGTAGTGAAAGAAACTGTTGACGTCTCAAATTTTTTTTTAGCTGTGGAGTTATGACGAAGAGTAAGCTTTGGAAAAGAGAGAAAATGGTAGATGAACAACTAGTAAGGAAGAGAAAATGAATAGAAAAAGGAAAGAAAAAAGAAAAAAAGAGAAAAACTAAGGGCATTAATGTACTTTTGAAGCTTTTTAACAAATAACTGGATGGATCCCTAAGAGAAGGAGTGTGCCTCTCATTTTTCAATAATGAGGGGGTCTAAGTTACACTTTACGATAATGGAAAGGGTCTTAGTCAAAATTATCCCTTTTTATTTTTTATTCTTGTTTAGCATAATTTATTATTTTCCATTGGAGTATAAGATCCCCTATGGTTTACAGACAAAACACTCCATTGTGGTGTAAAATTTACTAAATACTCTTTATGGTTTTAGAAACGTAGCACACGTATACTACAAGAAATTTCAAAGACGGAGACGGCTAATTTTCGTCTCCTTTTCATCTCCAATCTGGAAAGGAGATGGAAAGGAGATAAAAATGTGCTGTCACCTTTCGAACCGTCTTCAAAATTCTCCATTTCGTCTCAAATGGAGACAAAAAGATACTTCGTCCCCGTTTTGTTAGAAATGATTTTCGTCTCCAATTTGTCTTCCTCATATTTCGTCACATTTCCGTCTCCCTCTACATTTCGTCTATGTTCCTTCCCCCTCACATTTCGTCTCATTTTCATCTCCCTCACATTTCGTCTCATTTCCGTCTCCTTCTACATTTCGTTTTCATTTCGTCTCCCTCACATTTCGTCTACGTTCTATCTCTTTCACATTTCATCTTATTTATGTGTCTTTTTACATTTCGTCTCCGCTCTGTCTCTATCACATTTCGTTTCCTTTCCGTCATTTTTTTAATTCTTTTTAAAAAAATAATTTAAAATAAAAAAGTTATAAATTTGGATTATGTCAAATTTTCTATAAAAATTGAAATTTAAAAAAAATTATATATATATATATATATACAAACGTGAAAGAAAAACAAAAATAAATCTGAATGTTTTTTTTTTAAAACTCTAAACTCATGATAAGACTATAAAAAAACATATATTTCCCTATATTTATCACTTATCCACATGTACACACACACACACACACACACTCATATATATATGAAAGGAAAAAAAACTAAATAAAGCTGAATTTTTTTAAAAAAAAACTTTAAAATCATGAAAAAACTACCAAAACTATATATATTTACGTAAATCTATTATTTATACATACATATATATGACATATATACATAATACATATATAATCCAAAAAAACGTGGAAGAATAAAAAAAATCTAAAATAATAATAAAAGATATACATATATTTATATATATCTACAAGGTAACACACACACATACACACACACACACACACACACACACACACACACACACACACACAGATATATATATATATATATATATATTTATATATAACATATCTACATATATAATCAACAAAAAGACTGAAATTAAAAAAAAAACTTAAATTCATTATGTATACATATATTTGGCATTATATACATATATATATATAATGAAATAAACCAAAACAAATTCCAAAATTTAAATAAAAGTAAAAAAAGATGTATACATATATTTGGTATTATATACAAACATATATATATATATATATATATATATATATAACATATCTACATATATAATCAACAAAAAGACTGAAATTAAAAAGAAAAAAAACTAAAATCATTATGCATACATATATTTGGCATTATATACAAACATATATATAATGAAATAAATCAAAACAAATTCCAAAATTTAAATAAAAGTAAAAAAAAAGAATTACCTTAAAATGAGATCAAAAGAGAGTGAACTCTTGGAAGTATGAGGTAAGAGAAGGGGGGAGGGGGGGGGAGCGTTATGTTCAAACTTTTTTTTTTGAATTTGCCCCCAAAAATATTTTGGGGGAAATGAAAAGAATGGTTCAATCCAGCCACTTGAACCGCTTGTCACAAATTTTTTTTTTGAATTTCCCCCGAAATTTTTTTTTTTTGAATTTCCCCCCAATAATCTTTTGGGAGGAAATGAAAAAAATGGTTCAAGTGGCTGGAATAATTCTAGCCACTTGTGGCACAAATTTGTTTTTCTTTTGAATTTTCTTCCAAAAATCTTTTGGGGGGAAATGAGAAAAAATGATTCAAGTGGCTGGAAACCGTGCCAAGTCCTTTCAAAGGACTTGGCATAATTTTTTTTTTTTTAATTTCTCTCCAAAAATCTTTTGGGGGGAATGAACAAATTGGTTCAAGTGGGGATTTTGTTTATTTAATTTATGGGGATTTGTTTTAAAAATAAAGTGTTAAGAAAATTTATTAAGATAAGTAGTCATTTATCATTGTTAATTTATTTACTATTTAATTAGTAATTTAATTACAAGTTTAGGGTAAAATGTTAATAATACTTTAATTATTAATAATAACTTAAATTTTAGATTAAAATAAAGTATTTAATTTATAGGGATTTTTTTAAAAAAAATGGAAGTATTGAGCTATTTTTTAAAAAAATTTATGGAAGAATTAAATTAATTAAGATAACTAGTCATTTAATATTATTAATTTATTTACTATTTATTAGTAATTTAATTACAAATTTTGGGTAAAATGTTAATAATACTTTAATTATTAATATTAACTTAAATTTTAGATTAAAATAAAGTATTTAATTTATGGGGATTTTTTTTGAAAATGGAAGTATTGAGCTATTTTTTTAAATTTACGGAATAATTAAATTAATTAAGATAACTAGTCATTTATTATTATTAATTTATTTACTATTTAATTAGTAATTTAATTACAAGTTTATGGTAAATTGTTAAGGAAAATTTAATTATTAATTATTTTCCGTTTCCATTTCGTTTCCGCTAAGAGACAAAAGGGATATGAAATGGAGACGGAAAAAAGTTGCCGTCTCCAATTCATCTCCGATAAGAAATGATTTGGAAACGGAACATGAATTTCGTCTCCAATTCGTCTCTGAAAAGAAGACGAAAAAGAGACGACAAAATGGAGACGGAACCAAGGTCCGTCTCTAAAAATGTAATTTATTTTAGTTTGAATTTTTAGGAAAAAAATTTAAACAAATTGAGAAAAACGTGTCAAGAGTTCGTCTCCATTCCGGTTTCAAAAAGGAGACGAAATGGAGACGGAGAATATATCTTCAAGCATGTCGTCTCCTTTTCATCTCTTGTCGGAGATGAATTGGAGACGACATTCATCTTCCGTCTCCAAATCATCTCCATTGGGAGATGAATTGGAGACGATAACATTTTTTCATCTCCATTTCGTCTCCCTTTTGGAGACGAACTCTTGACACGTTTTTTTTCAATTTGTTTAAATTTTTTTCCCAAAACATTCAAACAAAAAATAAATTACATAAACAGAGACGAACCATCCATTCGGTCTCCAATTTTGGAGACGGACCCAAGGTTCTGTCTCCAAAATTGGAAACGGAACTTTGGGTCCGTCTCGAAAACGGAGTCGAAACCAAGGTCTGTCTCCAAAATTGGAGACGAAATAGATGGCCCATCTTCAAAAATGTAATTTATTTTTTGTTTGAATTTTTTGTGGAGAAATTTAAACAAATTGAAAAAAACGATTCAAAGGTTCGTTTCAATTTCGTCTCCAAAAGGGATACGAAATGGAGACGGAGAATATATCTTCAAGCATGTCGTCTCCTTTTCATCTCTTATCGGAGACGAATTCGAGACGACATTCATGTTCCGTCTCCAAATTGTTTCCATTGAGAGATGGTTTGGAGACGACATACTTAAGTCGTCTCCAAACTGTCTCAAAATGGTCACTATTTACGTAGCAAAAGTGTCGTCTCATTTTCCCTTTTTTCGCGACGAAAAGGAGATGTACCGTGACCTTTGGCAGTTTTTCTTGTAGTGATACTCCCTGCCCACTCTTCCATCATATTGATTAATGAAATTTGTAAAAAGACCTTAATGCCCTCAATTCTTTTTCTTTCTCTCTTTTCTCCTTTTTCCTTTTGTTTATTTATATATCAATATATAAACAAACATATACATACACACACACACACACACACACACATATATATATATATATATATATATATATATATATGTACGTATATACATACCACACCCAAAAAAAAAAAGAAAAAGAAATATATGTGTGTGTGTATCACACACATTAGCAGACCAAAAAAAAAAGAAAAGTATATACTGAAGGGTGAGGTAAGGGGGTAGGGGGCTGACGGTGTTGGGCTAGGGTGGGGGGGTGATGGGGTAGGGGTTGGGGTGGTGCTAGGGGAGTGGGGTACGGTGGGGGGAGGGGGGTTGAGGAGTTGAGGACGATGACATCTTCGGATTCCTATAAATCCAGCAAGCCATAAGAGTAGTGTTGCAGTGCACTAAAACTTGCTAACCAGCTCAGCAGAAAGTATACAACGTAATCTGCTATGGCAGCGACCATCTTTTCGATGATGGTGACCCATTCTTTAAATTCTTGTTAGACATAATTTATTATTTTCCATTAGAGGTATCTATTATATTTCTTTTGCAATTTCAGTAAATCTAATTAATTTGAAAGAACTGAGTTTCTCCATAATAGATTGTGAATTTAATTTTTCGGGCAAAAAATTCAGTGTTTGCAAAGAGAATGTTCTAGTTCATCGTCCCAAAAAGAGAAAAATGTAAAATATTGTAATTTTACACCCCGGTGCGTAAAAAGTGTTCCTACGTACTATCATCTTTTTTAAATAGAGAAAAATACTTTAAAAATTCATCCAAAATCAACTTGATCAGAAAGGTTAACCACCTCTTGCTTACCTGCTCTTTGCAAAGTATTACGTGCTCTTCTTTGTGATAGAAACAAAAGAGGACGTAGTTGTACTACAATATGTACTCTATAAATATTGCTTTGTTTTATAGTTAATGCTCCCTTCTTGATAGATTATTCCAAATCAAAACAAATATATGAGTATAAACTATTTATAGATACTTCATCATGTAAAATCTAAAAATGTTGTTTAACCGACCTTGCTATTCTAGAATGTGAAAGAAACAAACATATGTAGAATATTGTAAAACCATTAGCTAAAAAAATCTTGAAGAAGTCAGTGGTGTTACTGTAAGCAAGCATTTGAACAATCCTAATTGTTCCTACTATTGCTTCTATCCTCCAACATATCCAAGCCTTTGTATCAATAAACTACTATATCTGTTTCTATAATTTATTCCTGTATCACGTTCAAGTGTTCCCATATTTTTCATCAACTATTCTGATAATAAAGTAACCCATTTAATCAACAACTCAAATACCAATAGTGGTATCAAAGCTTGGTTGAATTTTTAATTGAGCGACAACTAAGTTAGGATGAAAAAAATAAAGGGTGCATCCTCCGAGAGAAAGGCAAAGGCTCTTGTTGGAATGCGTGATTGCGGCATTCCGCACCTCTTAAGAAGATCATAAAAAAACGAAATATCTCCCATTTAGACACAAAAAAGGTACAATAACAGAAGGAGACTTGACAGGATTAGCAACGAAATAGTTGAAAAAATATCCACAAGTACTTCTACAATCCCAAATCATTAGTATGGCCACCCTCCTAAACAACAAGCATATTCCAATCCCTATATTTTTTTCACGGAAAAGCTATGGGTATTGAGTTATCAAAATGAGGACATACTTTTTGTCCCAAAGTTTATGGGATATGACAAGGGATATACTATCCGTACAGCTATGTCTAGCTTATCTACAGTAGAGAAAGAAAAAATAAACAAGGAAATAGAGAGGGATAATGTGGCTCTCCACAACATACAATTGAAAACACCGGAGTTACTTCAATTATTAGTGGTGCTACAATTGCTAAGCAAGCCTGACATATTTTAAAGTAAGAATGTCAGGGTAGCATTAAGATATATACGTAATATTAAACTTCAAAATCTAAGAAGGGAATTGGAGAATATAAAACTGAAAGATTATGAGACTGTAAAGGATTATTACTCAAGACTTAGAGAAGTAATCAATCAATAAAGAGACTAGGGTGAAAGTATTCTTGACAAATGAGTAGTAGAAAAAGTACTAATTACTCTTCGTACTAAATATGATCTATAGTAACTATTACCTAGTAAATAAAAGATATGACCACTCTATCTGTAACAGAAATGGTAGGCTCTATTGAACTTATAAGGAAAAACTAAGTATGTGTGAAAATGAGTCTATGGAAAATTTATTCCAATCTAAACTAAACATAAGGTCTCAAAATTCTAAAAGTAGGGAGAGAAAGTTTGGAGAAAATTCTAGAAATGGAGACAATGGTGGAGATATTAATGAGCAAAGAATAAGGAAAATATCCACCATGCAGTATTTACAAGAAAACCAGTCATCTCGAAAAAGATTGTTGGTATTGTGACGGACCATAATAAAAAAACTTATGGTAGATTCGGCCATTAGCAAAGAGATTGTTGTTCCAAATAAAAATATCAGGTTAGATTCTCTAAAGGAAATGAGAATGGAATTTGTTTGTTCTACGCACGCCATGCTGCATTAGAACTAAGGAACAAGACTTGGTACCTACACAACGGGTGTAGCAATCACATGATTAGTGACCAGAAAATATTTCAATATATAGACACAATAGTAGAGTCCCAAGTTAGGCTTAGAAATAGAGGACTTGTATAGAGGTCGAAGAAACAGGTGCAATGGCAATCAAAAAAAAAAAAAGAAATGTATGCAATCAATCCATGATATACTATTAGTTCCCAAACTTGACATTAATCTCTTAAACGTAGGTCCAATAATTGAGAGAAGAACTCATGTGAGATTTGCTGCCCTAAAAGCCAATTAAATATATTTTTATTACGTGACATATTATGTTATATATTTATTTACAGACAATTTATTTTTTTATAATTAATGTATTAATAAATATAAATAACTCCTTAGAATCTCTTCTATAGATCCTAATCTTAAGAAGTTAAGAATATGAGTACATGCATCTATAATGATGAATAGATTCTAGAATTAGTTCTTGATCATAAAACGAAATAGTTGGGGTTAACTTGTCCGTATATATAGATTGGCATATTGTTTATTGCCTTGATTAATGTGCGATTTTAATGATAAAGGAAGTGAGTCTTATGTTGCAATAGCAAACGTGTGGGTACTTGTTACATAATAAACATATCATGACAAACCATAATTCAATACTAATCTGGGCTTACGGTGATTCCACACGTAGGATAGAAAACACAAGACAAAATTCAAAGAGTGAAATGCCTTAACATTAGACCGTAAAACAAAACACACGGAATAATAAAATACAGTTGTAGAACCTAATACTTGCTCAATGACATAAGTTTGTTATTTTATGCTGCAATTTGTGTTTTATGGTAGAGGAAGATGGGTTGTTTATGCTGTAAACGCTTCTAGTAACTTAAGGAAGCTGGACATTTAATCCTAAATTTGTGGATCTCTGAAAATTAGATTAGCCCATTAATTTATACCAAATTGACAAACATATGGGAATTAGTTATTGGGCTAAATGTTCCCAACAATTTAGGCCTTTACAATTTGAGTCTTTCAAAAAGATTTCAAGTTGATATTATGGCAATTCCTTTGTCCCTACAACAACCTGAAGTTGAACATTTAAGGCTCTTTTAAAAGAATGTCGATTTTACTCTTAAAAATGGGTTATTCTTGTGCCAAATCTGCATCCTCTTGAAAAAGCCCTTACCCCTATGTTGACTTGTCCTTATAATTTCCTAAAGCACACCGCAGGCTATTCGGATCATCGAAGCTCTAGCTCATGCAAAGATGTTCTCTCGACAATACATAACAAATGTAGAAGGAATTGTGAACTGATAATCCTATTACAAATATTGGGGAAAGCACATAAATAATTTGAATATTTACTTTTTTTAATCATAATTAAAGCCAAAGATCTTGCTTTGCATATCATTTAAAAATAGATATACAAGATTTGAGTTCTATTTAAGTATTAGAAACTGTTAAGGTAATAAATTGGAGTTCAAAAGTGGCCTGGGAATAGCTTTCAAAACCTGTAAGATGAGAAAAGAACTATAGGGGTGGTGCCTTGCGTAAACACTCTGATGCCTAAGTTAGTAGGGTGCTTTACGAAGAACGAGAAGCGTATATAATTTTTAGTAGAATGAATTAGTTACATTTCCTGAAGAATGTGTTGGTCATTTTATACCTTTGGATAAGAGGGGATCTAGCACCTCCAAAATTTCCAGGATGAGTTGACATTCTGTTATTTTGCTAGAACTCGACCTCATTAGGACGTTGTCGGGTTGAGATATAATTTGAGACAACATCGGGTTGAGTCTCATGGGATGTCGTCGAGTCGAGGTTTGGAGGTCAAGCTCTGCTTGAGACCCGACCTGCCCTCTTAGCTAGACACGTGCTTGTGGGTAGGTTTGTCTTTTAGTTTGAAGTCAGTATTTCTTCCCTTATCAACTGCCCCCCGATTTCTTGATCAGGTGAAAACTAGTCGAGGAATCGTTGTCTGCAAAAATTTCCTGACCTCGATGCCTGACCTCACCTCCCGACAGGTCATTAAAGCCTTTGCCATGTGTCATCCTTTGATTAGCGCGTCAGTTACGCGACTATTAAGGGTCGTGGTGACTCTTGGTGACCAAGGTGACTCTTCTTTTTCCCGCCTTTTTGGATATAAATAGTGCCTTTTTGGCTCATTTTCAAATCACTTTCAACCAAAATCTTCTCTCCACTTCCTTTCCCTAAAAAGGCTCTCCATTTTTTCTTTGCGGGCTTCTTTCCTTTTTTGCTCCTTAGGCAGCCGCTGAAGTCTCAACTCTTCCTCTTTTCCTTAGGTCTCTTGCCTTTTAGGTACGTCCCCTCTGCTTTTACTTCTTCTTTTCTTCTCTATTTTTTTTCCTTCGAAATGGGTAGTAGTGGCTTCGATTCTCAGAATCAGTCCAATCGTTCATATGGTGGGGGAATGATGAGAGTGATGCATTATCTTCTAGCTCCGAAATGCTCGGCGAGAGAAGTCTTGTGTGAGGCCCATTGTGAGAAATCCTACGAGAGTTTCTCCTAGGCTTAGGCCAATAGCGGCTACTCCGCTTAGGATCGTGTCCCCAGGTAGAGATGTCCCCAAGCCCTCTTTTTCTAGAGTAGTGCCTATCGCACTCTTTCCTGTAGGTGATTCTAATCCACCCGTAGAAGCGGTGGGGGCCTCAAGTGCCCTCGTTGCTGCGTTGTCTGTGTTGGGAATAGTATGACCAAAAGACCACTAGCACTTTGTTATTGATATATCTGGATGTTTGCAATGAATAATTAATGTCATCTTACTTAAATGAGAATGTTTCTCTCTTATGTGGTTGACTATCTTATGTATCTATATATATATATGTGTGTGTGCGTGTGTGTGTGCGTGTGTGTGCGTGTGTGTGCGTGTGTGTGAATATAAGGTCCTTGCTTCAAGTGTTAACTTAGGTACATGGTGGTTACCTACGGAAGGTCTAAGTCATGGTAACTTGTTAAGCATAACTATTTAGTTCATAACTAAGTAGTAGAGTTGGGCACTTTACTATAGTAGAAGTTATTGTGAATGAGTTCCCTTTATAGTAGGGTGATCTGCCTTGATCATGGATAGGGTTTCAAACTTACTTCACTTATGCATGTGTATGCATTAGACTGGCCACCGTAGGTGTGATATTCTAAATACGTACTATCAAAGAAAGAGGTCACCTATACCTATAAGACTCTAAGTGGGCCAAGGCTCTTAATCTTGAGCATATGTGGATGAACTGACGAAGTCAAGTTCTTGCACTTTGAGTCACTATGGGTAAGATCTTATATATGGGTCAACAGCTCTATGATTTGGGTGTTGGACTTGGTTAGAAAGGACATGCATATGCAATAAGGAATC
The DNA here is from genome assembly GCA_037974665.1 of Ehretia macrophylla. Lineage (NCBI taxonomy): Eukaryota > Viridiplantae > Streptophyta > Magnoliopsida > Boraginales > Ehretiaceae > Ehretia > Ehretia macrophylla. Next base: position 58,890,654 of record CM075771.1, on the reverse strand, counting down.
TATACAACAATTACTCCATTAGAATGATCTAGGTTGATTATCCTGAGTTTGTACGCATAGTAATACATGATGTATTGGTTGTTACAGTTGTGGGTCGTTCCCGTGGTCAATTGGATAACTTCCGAAGGATGGTTAGATTATGGGTTAGAGGTTCTAAGGAGAATGATGTTGTCAAAGAGGTGATAGTACAATTTGGTAAACATGTCTTGGCTATAAATGAGTATAGAGGGGCAGCGTGGTCATTATCACTTAGTTGGTCTAAAGACTGAGCGTCATGTATTATTGACTAACTCCTATTCATACAGTAATTTTCTTGGAGTGCAGCTATAGTCTTTTAGTGGAATAGACTAAGGTTAAAACGGTAAAATATTGCTAGAAGACTAGCGAGAATATTTTACTCATTTTCAGTGTAAGGATAATTATGTCTTTGATCCCCCTTCTATCTATTTACCTTACAAGTGTATTTACTAAAGTAAAGAATAACTAAGAGGAAAGAAAGGATTTAATCCTTTGGCAATTAGAGATTATAAATAGAAATTTTTATTTGTGGAAGATATTTTCTATTTTGATTATTGGCTGAATTTTGGATTAAATAATTAATAAATGATAATTAAATAATTAATTAAAGTCTAAAGGCTACTAAATATTTAAAATAGTTTTTTTCTACCTTGGAGAAAAGTTCATTTTCTTAATAGTAGACTAGATTTAGACTTTGAAAATTAATTAGAATTAATTAAATAATTAATTAGAGCTAACTGGCTAACCAGCACCCTGACACGCTACCCAAGGTGGGACGCATGGATTGGGGTGGCTACATGGGGTTGGTTTGGTGTGGGAATGTTAATTTGAGGTAGAGTTGGATTTCCATTGTATTATGGAATTAAAGAACAAATCAAAGTCCTAATCATTTACTCTTTAGGATTCTGTTTTCAGATATAATTACCTCATGAATTTTTCCTATATAAAGGCTTCGTCCCCAAGCACTACAATTGCACCATATCCTTTGAAATCTCTCTTTTCCTGTCTCTATCTCTATTACGAGTAAGCTTTAATCTTTGAAGAAACTCGAAATAGTTTTTCTTCAGATCTAGTTCTAATCCTACAACAAGGTGTGAAACCCCACTTTTTTATCCTGTCTCGTTTTGCTTGCTTTATCTTGTTTTGCGTGAATTGACCTGTTTATATGCTATATGACTTAGAAGGTGGTAATTTTGATATTAATACTCCTAGAACATGCTAAATGTGCATTCATGAAATTTTCATCAAAAACGGAGTCAGAAATTTTATCGTTGACTTTTAGTGAATAGTATTTTTGAAACACGTCTGCTAAAATTTTGAAACTGGTCTTTTTAACCCTTCTAGACCTAATCATTGGACTTTAATAGACCTGTGTTTGATGAAATCGGTTTTCAAATCGGCTTAGGAATTTTTTAGGATTTTTACACCGACTTTTGCGAAAATCGAGTTTTAATCCGACTTGGGTAGAATTTCTTGAATGTAAAATTTCTTGTCACCTAAAAATAACCTACTTGAGCTATCTTGGGTGTTGTATAATTGTTTTGAGCAATGGTGATCAAAAAAATGAATTTAAAGTCAAGAAAACACTAAAAATCAATTAGTTTCAACTTTGACTTTCATTTAAGTTGTTGACCTTTATGCATATATCACCAACACACACTAGCAAAGCACAAAAACACATCCATTTGCACACACATTGCCGTGAGGAAGGAGAGGAAAAAAGAGAAAGAAATTTCAAGGTTTTCAAAGCAAAATTTCAAAGAAAAATCTAGTTTTTGTCCGTAGATTTTCGTGCCGAGTTGGATTCCGCTTGTTGGGTATGCATTGCACGCATATCTAGGCTTATTTCGCATCAACAGTGAGAGAAAAATTCTAGATCTCAAAACTCATCTTTTATGTTTTTGCGTAGAATTGAATATTGAACCGTTAAAATGTTAATTTGATGTTAGATTATTGCTCAGTGCATGCCTAGGATCGTTTATATGTATTCTTGCCAGATTTGAACTGTTGTAGCATAATTATTTATTTTCGGGTATTTAAAGTTGAGTTATTTGCCATTTCTTGATTATCTTGAGTTGTATTGGTTGAAATGGATTTCCGTCGATTTCTAAAAGTTTGTTAAGTACGTGGGAGCGGCGTTGTAATGCCGAAGTTTCGATTGTGATGTCCATGTGAAAGCCCGGAAATTCCAGGCATGGCGCATTAGGGTTTTAGGGTTGTTGGGCATGATTTTGATGTGTTTTGGTTTGTTTCCGAGGGGGCTAATGTAGTTGATTGATTGGGTGAGTGATAGAAACTGATTTGGAGTGGTTTGGACTAGTAGAATGTAAGTTCTGATTTTTTGAAGTTTAGGTTGTCTTTCTTTAAAATGATAAATTATGCCTTTAGTTGGTTGGGTGTGGTTTGAGTGATTGAATTGTGAGTTGATGATGGGTAAACTAGGGTTTGATTGTGTGTTTAATGCATGTTCGGTTGGATGGCCTACTTTATCATCTAACTTAGTTATTTGTTGTTAAATTGATTATTGATGTTATTATGATGATAATATGATTATTGATTGATTATTGATTGATGATTGATGAACCGGGAGCTAAGAAATTCTTCTAGATTGTCCTCCTGTGAATGATTGATGTTTATTAATATTGCTAAGTCTTTGGTATGTGTGTGTCACCTCTCGGGCAGCATCGGGCTGTCGGGTTGATAACGACATGACTACCAGAGACTCCCTCCAGTTCGCATGACGGAGGTGTCATGGAAGGAGAGGTTATTGAGGTACCTCGGGTGTGTGAGTTTATGGGAGTCACAAGAAGGCTGTTATGATCGTGATGGTGTTTGGAGCTACACCAACTAGTGTATCCTTTATTGAATGGTCATTATAGTTTGTGTGATGATAGTATTATTGATGTTATTTGTGTGTTTACTTGCTCAAAAGATCATTTCCAAGGAGTATAATGAATACTGTTAGAGATCTATCAGATCCTCACTGGGCTTATTTTATATAAGCTCACTCTCTATTATTGCATACTTACAAGTGTTGTAGAGCAGGACTATGGGTACGTGCCTCCTGAAGAGGAAAATGTGCCTTTCGTAGATGAGTCTTATGTTCCGGAGTCTTATCCTTGATGTTGTATTGTTTTAATATCTTGTATATTAGTCTAGTTGACTTTTATATGCTTTGTAGTTTTTAATGTATAAGATGTTGAAAAGATAATAAATTAGTTGATGCTATCTTGGTAGTCTTTCTTTTGTCTATGTTTAGGTTGCTGGGTTGGTATCAATATGTTTTGTAATATACATTAAAGTTTAAGTATTATGTTGGAACAGAGGCGTATAACTATGAATGATTGGTTGAAGGAATGATTATTGTATAATATGGTTAAGTTGTATGTTGTTATTTTATTATAGAGTTGATGTATGATATTCTATTGAGGTTGGTTTAGAGCCTTGGTGTCCTATTTACTGTCATTATACTGCCGAAATTATGTTGCGTCCTGACTTATTATAGGAGGGGTCGAGTTGGGGCGTGACATTTAAGTGGTATCAGAGCCAGGTTTAGTTGTCAGCCGAGGTATTCTCGAAATGTGGGTAATAGTCTTAGCATGAAAGTATGTATGAAAAGAAATAATAGTGAACTATGTATTAATATGATTAAATGATTATGTGATTATGTGATTTAGTGCTTATGTGGTCAATTTGTTTATGTGTATTATATGAGTTTGTTGTTTATGTGCTAATAGTTGTTTATAACCTGTTTACGTGCTATAACATGTGCTAACTCTTTGATTAGTAGAATGGCCGGTAGACCAAGGACCAGAGGTAGGCTCGAGGTAATAGATGACACTCCTGGTAATACGGCACTGGGCCGTGATAGGGGTGATGATCGTTTGGGGGCAACTATGGATAGGATTGCTGAGTTAATGGTCGGACAGGCCCAATTGATAGCAGGGCAGGCTGCCCAGATTCAGGCTTGGCAGTCTCAGTTATTGAATGTGTAGGGTGGAAACCATGGGTGTGGTACCCTGAAAGAGTTCTTAGGGTATCATCCACCTAGATTTCAGGGGGAACCCGATGATCGGAAGGCTGAAGCGTGGATTAATAAGGTGGAGAAGATTTATGATCCTCTTGATTACACCGATGAGCGGAAGGTTACCTTTGCCGTATACTTATTCGATGATGAGGCAAAAGAATGGTGGCGCACTGTGAGAACTAGCTGGGAGACTCGGGGTGTTCCTTATGCCTGGGATATATTCCTGTGAGCTTTTCGGGAGAAGTATGTCCCGAGGATTGCACGGGATATGAGAGAGGCTGAGTTTCTGTCTCTGGTTCAGGGGGATGCCTCAGTGGCTCAGTATGAGGCCACCTTTACTCGATTGTCCCGGTATGCATCGGAGTATGTGGCTGATGAGGAGCAGAGGACTCGTAGATTTATGTTGGGGTTGAGGCCCGAGATTTAGGATGCGATGGCTCTGAATCGATATGATATATTCACTGAGGCCTTTGAGGCAGCTTTTAGGTTAGAAAAGAGAAAGAGGGATCAGCTTGTGTCTAGTCAGCCCAGTAAGAGGCTGTATCAGCTGCAGTTTCAGCAGGGTATGTATAGGCCTCCCGTACAGCAGGTTATGTACAGGCCACTAGCTCAGCAGGGTTCTTTTAGGCCACAGGGACAGTAGAGTTATTATCGGCCTTAGTTTCAGCAGGGGTCATATCAGGTTCAGTCCTAGTTTAGGCCAGCCCAGTCTCAGGGTCAGTATAGGCCTAGTTTGGTAAGGCCTCAGCAGTAGGCTGGTTCAGCTGTTTCTTCAGCTTTTGGTTCTTCCAGGGGCAGTGTTAGTGCATCATCACCGCAGTGTACACACTGCAAATGCATGGGGCATGTGGAGGCCGATTGCAGAGTGAAGGCAGGGACGTGTTTAGGATGCGGCAGCAATCAGCACAGGGCGAGGGATTGCCTTAGATATTCGAGGACTGAGAGTCGGACAGCGACTCAGGGTTATCAGGGCCGACCTGCGGCCAGTGTACCTCAGCAGCAGCGGGTCCAGGCTCAGGCCTATGCAGTTGACTTAGAGGAGATGCCTGAGGAGACTGCAGTTATGGAAGGTAACTTCCTTATACTTGATCAACTTGTTAAAGTGTTGATTGATTCTGGTGCTACGCATTCTTTCATTACTCCTGCTTGTGTGCAATGTGTTAATATACAACCTGAAAGATTGCCTTATGTGGTTGAGATTAGTACCTCTTTGACTGATAAGTATGTTACTGGCTTAGTATGTAAGGATTGTAATATACATGTTAAGGGGCATAGTTTTCCTTCGGACCTTATCTTATTTCCTATCCGGGGGTATGATGTTATCTTAGATATGGATTGGTTTTCTAAGTATGATGCCCAGTTAAACTGTAGAACCAAGGTAGTACGGTTTCGATTGCCAGATCAGCCAGTAGTAGAGGTAGTAGGGAACCGGTGTGCTAAGACGAGTTTTGTTATCTCAGCAACTAAAGCTGTCAAGTTGGTGAGTAAAGGGTGTTCGGGTTATCTAGCTTATTTGATCAACAAGCCATCTGATAAGCTACAGCTAGAGGAAGTCCCTATTATTCGGGAATATCCCAATGTATTTCCCGAGTAGTTGCCAGGGTTACCACCAGAGAGAGATGTGGAGTTTGTGATCAATCTTATTCCCGGTACTCAACCTATTTCTAAATCAGCGTACCAGATGGCACCAGCTGAGTTGAAGGAGTTGAAAACTCAATTGCAGGAGTTATTGGAGAAGGGATTTATTCAGCAGAGTTCTTAACCTTGGGGAGCTCCTGTTTTATTTGTGAAGAAGAAGGATGGTACCTTGAGATTGTGTATTGATTACCGTGGTTTGAATCAGGTGACCATTAAGAATAAATATCCTTTTCCACTGATTGACGAGTTGTTTGATCAACTTCAAGGAGCCAAACTCTACTCTAAATTTGATTTGAGGCAGGGGTATTATCAGCTTCGGATTCGTACGGAGGATGTTCCGAAGTCTGCCTTTAGGACTCGGTACGGGCATTATGAGTTTGTTGTTATGCCCTTTGGATTAACTAATGCACTGGCAACATTTATGGATCTTATGCATCGGGTTTTTCAGCCGTATTTAGACCAGCATATCTTTTCTTGGCCATGTGATTACACAGAGTGGTATATCTATAGATCCCACTAAGATTGAAGTGGTGATGTCTTGGAAACGGCCAGAGAATATTTTTGAGGTCCGTAGCTTTCTTGGCTTGGCGGGTTATTACCGTAGGTTTGTAAAGGACTTCTCGAAGATTGCTGGGCCACTTTCTAAGTTGACTCAGAAACGGACTATCTTTACTTGGGATGAGAAGTGTGAGAGTGGGTTTCAGGAGTTGAAAAAGAGATTGACTACTGCTACAATACTTGATCTACTAGAGGGGACCGATAATATGGTTATTTACAGCGATGCATCCAAGGAGGGCTTGGGATGTGTTCTTATGCAGAATAGCCGAGTTATTGCCTACGCTTCCAGGAAGTTGAAGCCTTATGAGGTGAATTATCCGACTCATGATCTTGAGTTGGCAGCAGTTGTCTTCGCACTGAAGAAGTGGTGTCATTATCTGTGGGGAAATAAGTTCGAGATTTTCACTGATCATAAGAGTCTTAAGTATTTATTCTCACAGAAGGAGTTGAATATACGCTAGCAGAGGTGGATGGAGCTTCTTGGAGATTATAATTGTTCTATCAATTATCTGCCTGGAAAGGAAAATGTTGTGGCAGACGCTCTTAGCCGTAAGGCGAGTGTTTCTTGTTTAGCTGTCAAGAAATGGGAAGTTCTTGAGGAGTTCACTTATTGGAGACCGGAGTTGACTCAGGTTGGGGTGATGTGTTCACATCTCCGTATGTAGCCTTTATTATTGTCTCAGATCAGAGAAGCTCAGCAACTTGATGTTAAACTTCAGAAGATCAAGGATCAGATGACAGATAATTAGTCTGACTTTAAACTGCATGAGGACGGTATTCTTCGGTTTCGAAACAGGGTATGTGTTCCCGATGAATCGGGCTTGAGGTGAGGTATTCTGGAGGAAGCTCATAATTCTAAGTACACTATTCATCCTGGTAGAACCAAGATGTATCGGGATTTGAAGCAACACTATTGGTGGAATAACATGAAGAGAGAGGTTGCTCAGTTTGTATCTAGATGTTTAACTTGTCAGAGGGTGAAAGCCGAGCATCAACGACCTGCAGGGTTACTTCAGCTGTTGGCTATACCAGAGTGGAAGTAGGAGCATATTACGATGGATTTCGTCAATGGTTTGCCTAGAACACCGAGGGGTAATGATGCAGTTTGGGTTGTCGTGGATCATTTGACGAAGACAGCTCATTTTATTTCGATGAGGATGGGAGATGAAGTTACAAAGTTGACGGGTCTTTATTTGGATCAGATTGTTAGACTTCCAGGGATTCCATCTAGTATTGTCTCAGATCGAGATCCTCGATTTACTTCTCGTTTGTGGGAGAAACTTCAGGAGACCTTGGGTACTCAGTTGAATTTCAGTACCGCGTATCATCTACAGACCGACGGTCAGTCTGAGAGAACTATTAAGATTCTGGATGATATGCTTAGGGCTTGTGTTCTGGACTTCGGGAAGAACTGGGAGAAACATCTACCACTTGCCGAGTTTGCCTATAACAATAGTTATCAAGCTACTATTGGGATGGCACCTTTCGCAGCTCTTTACGGTCGTAAGTGCCGTTCACATTTACGGTCGTAAGTGCCGTTCAGTTGATCAGGCAGAGAATGCTTACGGCGCTGAGTAGATTCAAGAGTCATGCTGATAAGCGTCGTCGGGACTTGGAGTTTGCAGTCGGAGATCGGGTTTTCTTGAGATTGTCTCCTCGTAAGGGGTTTGCTCGTTATGGTAAAGGTGGTAAGCTGAGTCCGAGATTTTTTGGGTCGTTTGAGATTACCGGCAGGGTTGGTAAGTTGGCATATCGGTTGGCTTTATCGAAGAATTTCTCTACTGTCCACGATGTATTTCACGTGTCTAATTTGCGGAAATATAATCCAGATCCTTCTCATATTCTTGAGCCCAAGCCGTTACAGCTTCGTGAGAATCTGACTTATGACGAGCGTCCGATTCATATTCTTGATCAGATGGAATGAGAGTTGAGGTCGAAAAAGATTCCGATGGTTAAAGTGTTGTGGAAGCATCACGGTATCGAGGAAGCTACTTGGGAAAGACGAGATCAGATGCAGCAGCAGTACCCAGATCTGTTCAGTACATCAAGTAAGAATTTCGAGGACGAAATTTCTTTAAAGGGGGGAGAATGTGAAACCCCACTTTTCTATCCTGTCTCGTTTTGCGTGCTTTATCTCGTTTTGCGTGAATTGACCCGTTTATGTGTTATATGACTTAGAAGGTGGTAATTTTGATATTAATACTCCCAGAATATGCTAAATGTGCATTCATGAAATTTTTATCAAAAACGGAGTCAGAAATTTTATCGTTGACTTTTAGTGAATAGTATTTTTGAAACACATTCGCTAAAATTTTAAAACTGGTCTTTTTAACCCTTCTAGACCTAGTCATCGGACTTTAGTAGACCTGTGTTTGATGAAATCGATTTTCAAATCGGCTTTGGAATTTATTAGGGTTTTTACACCGAATTTTGCAAAAATCGAGTTTTAAGCCGACTCGGGTAGAATTGCTTGAATGTAAAACTTCTTGTCACCTAAAAATAACCTACTTGAGCTATCTTGGGTTTTGTATAATTGTTTTGAGCAATGGTGATCAAAAAAATGAATTTAGAGTCAAGAAAACACTAAAAATCAATTAGTTTCAACTTTGACTTTCATTTAAGTTGTTGACCTTTATGCATATATCACCAACACATACTAGCAAAGCATAAAAACATACCCATTTGCACACACATTGCCGTGAGGAAGGAGAGGAAAAAAGAGAAAGAAATTTCAAGGTTTTCAAAGCAAATTTTCAAAGAAAAAGCTAGTTTTTGTCCGTAGATTTTCGTGCTGAGTTGGATTCTGCTTGTTGGGCATGCATTGCACGCATATCTACGCTTATTTCGCATCAAAGGTGAGAGAAAAATTCTAGATCTCAAAACTCATCTTTTATGTTTTTGCGTAGAATTGATTATTGAACCGTTAAAATGTTAATTTGATGTTAGATTATTGCTCAGTGCATGTCTAGGATCGTTTATATGTATTCTTGCGCGATTTGAACCATTGTAGCATAATTATTTATTTTTGGGTATTTAAAGTTGAGTTATTTGCCATTTCTTGATTATCTTGAGTTGTATTGGTTGAAATCGATTGTCGTCAATTTCTAAAAGTTTGTTAATTACGTGGTAGCACCATTGTAATGCCGAATTTTCGATTGTGATGTCTGTGTGAAAGTCCGAAAATTTCAGCCATGAAGCATTAGGGTTTTAGGGTTGTTGGGCATGATTTTGATGTGTTTTGGTTGGTTTCCGAGGGGGCTAATATAGTTGATTGATTGGGTGAGTGATAGAAACTGATTTGGAGTGGTTTGGACTAGTAGAATGTAAGTTATGATTATTTGAAGTTTAGGTTGTCTTTCTTTAAAATGTTAAATTATGCCTTTAGTTGATTGGGTGTGGTTTGAGTGATTGAATTATGAGTTGATGATGGGTAAACTAGGGTTGGATTGTGTGGTTAATGCATGTTCGGTTGGATGGCCTACTTTGTCATCTAACTTAGTTGTTTGTTATTAAATTGATTATTGATATTATTATGATGATAATATAATTATTGATGATTATTGATTGATGATTGATGAACTGGGAGCTAGGCAATTCTTCTAGATTATCCTTCTATGAATGATTGATGTTTATTATTATTGCTGAGTCTTTGGTATATGTGTGTCACCTCTCGGGCAGTATCGGGCTGTCGGGTTGATAACGGCATGACTACTAGAGACTACCTCCAGCTCGCATGACGGAGGTATCATGGAGGGAGAAGTTATTGAGCTACCTCGGGTGCGTGAGTTTATGGGAGTCACAAGAAGGCTATTATGATCGTGATGGTGTTTGGAGCTACACCAACTAGTGTATCCATTATTGAATGGTCATTATAGTTTATGTGATGATAGTATTATTGATGTTTATTTGTGTGTTTACTTGCTCAAAGGATCATTTCCAAGGAGTATAGTGAATACTGTTAGAGATCTATCGGATCCTCACTGAGCTTATTTTATATAAACTCACTCTCTCTTATTGCATGCTTACAGGTGTTGTAGAGCAGGACTACGGGTACGTATCTCCTGAAGAGGAAATTGTGACTTTCGTAGATGAGTCTTATGTTCCGGAGTCTTATCCTTGATATTGTATTGTTTTAATATCTTGTATATTAGCCTAGTTGACTTTTATATGCTTTGTAGTTTTTAATGTATAAGATGTTGAAAAGATAATAAATTAGTTGATGCTATCTTGGTAGTCTTTCTTTTGTCTATGTTTAGGTTGCTGGGTTGGTATCAATATGTTTTGTAATATACATTAAAGTTTAAGTATTATGTTGGAACAGAGGCGTATAACTATGAATGATTGGTTGAAGGAATGATTATTGTATAATATGGTTAAGTTGTATGTTGTTATTTTATTATGGAGTTGATGTATAATGTTCTATTGAGGTTGGTTTAGAACCTCGGTGTCCTATTTACTGTCGTTATACTACTGAAATTCAATTGCGTCCTGACTGATTATAGGAGAGGTCGAGTTGGGGCGTGACACTAGGTAACACTTTTACGAGGTGTTGGAATAGCGGGGAAGATTAAAGTTGAGGAGCAAAAGCTTTATTCTAGGCATGTGGAACTCTTCATGAAAGGTGAAGTTTTCATTCTTCGTTCTCCGCGAAAGTTATATCAAAAAACTTTATTTGATTTTTATAATTAAACTATGAATTGTTTAAATGTTTAAATAGTCATTTGATGCTTTATTCGTTTTAAAGATCCATGCATGAATATTTTTACCTTATTGTTATAATTATAGAATTTGATTCATGCGTTATAACATTTTCCTTTAGTGGTATCAGAGCCGCTAAGAATTAAATCATGGAATAGTTAAACTAGTTTAATTATTTAGTAATAGAAACTAAGAAATAATGTTAGAACAGTAAAAAAATTCAGATTTGTTTGTATGTTTTTGATGCATTGAATTTTGAGTTCTTATTAATTTATATGTTTATTATAATTAATTATTGGAAATTAATTCACATGTGATTTTGGATTAGTAATTGAACTTGGATTAAATTACTTGTTTCATAGTAGTTTAAATGGTTATAACTAATAGTTTTTTAAACCACTTTAAACTCCCTAGAATTAAAGGAATTTATGGAAATTAGTTTTCGTGAAGTTTTGCGATAAAAATTCTTGTATGATTATTGAATTTCATATTAATGCGAATGTTGGTCATAGGATTAGATTAGATAACTAGAAATAGTTAATCCAATTTAACCTAGAATTGTAGCAATACAAAAAACTAAAATAAAGGTTTTTATCCTAGGGGCGTACGAGCACGTGGGGAGATATGTGCCACGCGTGACTACACAAGCGGTCTCTACTTTTTTTTATTTGTTTTTATTGTGTTGATTATTCGCATTTATTAAAATATAAAATAATTTTTACAATGCTTTGTTTTAGCGAAGTGAGATTTTTTTTATTATAAGAATTATTTAATTATTTATTAAATTCTAGAAATATAATTTTGTTAAAATTATGTGATTTTACATAATAATTTTAATTTTATTATGCAAAATTGTTGTAGCATTAAGTTTAACTTGTAGTATTAAATTATAGGCAATCATATAAGTATAAAAATTAAGTTCTTGATAGTCAATTCAAATTATTAATCTAGATATTAGACTAGAAATATTAAAGTCTAAAGATTAATTGGATTAAAAATTGAAATTGGTTAAGGAAAAATATTGAGATGATTATTTTGCCTTAGAAACCTAGACTTGACTAGAATCTTATAGAAAGGCTTACCTAGAGTTAGGATATTAACCCGGATTGGGGTTATGTGATATAAAATATTATACTTAAAGGTTTTAGACAAAACTGATTATAGGCTTTAATCTAACTTTTTGGGAAAAATCATAATTAAGTATTGAAGAAAATCACATAAGTAGAAACTCTTCGTCCAAATAATTGATTGGAAGAGGGAATTAGGAAATCCTATGGCTTTCTATATCCGGATCATGTTAAAGGGTGATGCCACATCGCCTTATCATGTGGTATGATCCCTACGGAGGGTGATATTATTTACACTTAGCGCAATGATCTAAAATTTGGAATTCATGTAAAAGATGTTACTGGAGCGACCACCCTATGGTGGAGTTCTAGGCTATAGATTACCTTATAGATATTGATAAGAGTAAGCTCCCTACGGAAGCTCAAGTTTGAATTATCTAGGAAATCCCATAAGGAATTATATTTACACTCGACTCAAGATAGGTTGCAACCTCTATGCGGAGTAAGTGTTATCGGATCTTGGGAAGCCAAACTTAGTAGTGATAAGAGTAATCACTAGGGCACTATTCAATAGTTAAAAGGGTCACGTATATTTGTGCACTTGCATTCATGGGTTCCTATTATTTTGTTCTTATGCTTGTTATTCATATATATATATATATATATATATATATATATATATATATATATATATATATATTTATGTCTTATATAATTTGCTCATATTTAATTATGTTGCATGATTATCCAGATAATATGACAGGTTCTTTCAATCTTTTATCGGCTATTCTTTTGAATGATAAGCTGACTGGACAAAACTTTAGTGATTGGAAGAGGAAGTTAGACATAGTACTAATTGCAAATGGGTACAAATATGTTTTGACTCAGCTCGCCCTTATCTGAGGGATGATTCTACTGATGTCGAAATGAAGGCCCATGATAGATGGCGAAGGATAGATGGCATGGCCAAGTGCTACATGCTAGCCTCGATGTCTGACATGTTGTTGATACAACACGAGAACAAAGCCATTGCTGCAGAAATCATGACCTCATTAACTGAAATGTTCTCAAATAAGAATAGGCCTGCAATACAAGTTGCAATGAGGGAGATCATGACAGCCAAGATGGGAGAGAGGAGTTCATCTGTAAGAGAACATGTTCTCAAGATGATGGACAACTTTAACCTCACAGAAGTCTCGGGGGCCCAAATTGATAATGAAAGTAAGGTGGGCATAATTCTCAAGTCACTACTTGAATCCTTTTCCCAATTCAAGCTCAATTACAACATGAGCAAGATGGATATGGGGCCTACTAAACTTATGAATGAGCTTCAGGCAGCTGAGGCAATTATGCAGCCCAAAGGTCATGCCCATATGGCCCAGGCATCCTCTTTTAGACAAAACCCAAAATGGAAGAAGTTCTGGAAGAAAGGGAAGTAGGAAAATAGTAAAGGCAAAGGCCTAGTTGGTAATGGGCAGAAGAAGAAGAAGAAGAAAAAGGCTGCAGGTGATAAGCCTTGAAGTGCTTCGAGTGTGGCCAAAAAGGTCACTAGAATAAAGACTACCCAAAGTACCTAACCAAGAAAAAAAAAGCTACAGACTTTACTTGTGTCGTTGAAAAAAGTTTGGTGGTCAATTCTACAGAATCATGGATAGTAGCTTCTAGAACCATTGTGTCTGCATTACCATGTAGGGGTTTCAGGAAATGAAGAGGATAATTAAAGGTAGATTCGCTTTGAAGGTTGGCATTGGAGCAATGGTTTGGGCTGTTGCAGTTGGAATAATTGCTTTATTATTTGGTGATAGTTTTTAGAATAAGATAATATTTATCATTCTCTGAACATGAGAAAGTTTAAGTTTTTTGATGTTTTTTCTAAAAAGATATTACTTTTGTTAAACTTTCATTTCATTTTTAATATTAAATAGAGTTTTTTGTTAAATTTTGGAAGTATGCATGATATATTTATTCTATCTACATCCAACTATTTCCAACATGTGATAATAGAGATTCTGAATACTCAAGTTCCATTTAGAAAAGAAAGATTTCATCCACCAATGGCTTGTACTTGTGGAACCAATGATTCGTTTCATATAAACCTAAACAGATTCGTAGGTTGGTTGAGGATGGGCTCTTGGGCTTATTAGATCTCGAACCATAGGCTCAGTATGAATCTTGCCGAGAAGAAAAAGTGACCAAGAGGCCATATTCTTCCAAATGGCATAGGACAAGAGTAGTGTTGGAATTGGTGCACACTGATGTGTATGGTGGACCCATAAGCACACTAGAGCGTGGAGGTTTTAGTGCCTTTTGAGTGGGTTTATAGGTAATCATCTACAAAAGACGAAATTGTCTTAGTGGACTACACCTAGCACTCCTCAGCAGAATGGTGTATCTAAGAGACAGAATCAAACCCTACTAGAGGCGGTAAAATCCATGATGAGTCACACGATTCTACCCATATCGGTTTTGGGATAAGTTTTAGAAATGGCTACAGACATCTTGAACTAAATGCCTTCTAAATCTGTACCTAAGACACTTTGTATTGTGGATGGGCCACAAGCCCAGTATAAAGCATATCTATATCTGGGGGTGTCCAACTTATGTACTAAGCAACTTTGCTTCTTAGCTAGAGCTAAGGTCCAAGATGTGTTGTTTCATAGAATATTCTAAAGGAACAAGTGGTGGAATATTCTACCATCCTGAGGAGCAAAGGGTGCTAATAAGTACTATGCTAGACACTCGGAGGATGGTAGTGTAATTCATCAAGGTTTAAAATCAAAAACTACACATAAGGAAGTCACTTATGAGATTTCTATTACACCTACGCCTATAACGAAACAATAAATTTCCTTTGAGAACCTCGGAGCCTTGTCGTAGTGGGAGAATATTGAGACAACCAGATTTATACTATGGAGAGTCTTTCGAGTTAGTCTCCAATCAGATTGACAAATCCACTAGTAACGATGAAGTAGTAACAGACATAGATGCTAACAAATTGGCATAAGACAATATAACCTAAGTTGGGGTCAGTATATTCCAACAGAGTCTAGAACCTTATAGTTGCACTGGAAAGTATAAACACTTGGTATGCAAAAAGGACTACAAGAGTAAGAGATGAGTGGATAGGACAGCTAGGCTGGTAGTGAAAGAATATACTCTAAAGAAGGTATCAATTGTGAGGAGACTTTCTCACCATAAACTATCCTAAAGTTCATAAGGATTCTCTTAGCCATCATTTGTCATTGTGACTACAAGATACGTCGAATGATCGTCAGGATTGCAATCATTCATGAAAATCCTAATGTAGACATCTATATAAAGAAACCAGGCAAATCCATTGAGAAAGGCCAAAAGAATTTAGTCAATAAGCTTTAGAGGTCCATCTATGGATTTATGCAAGTATCTAAGACATGGAATATTCCATTCAATGCAGTAGTCAAAGTCATTGATTTTGAGCAGAATATTAATGATCCTTGCATGTACAAGAAAAAAGAATAGCAACGCTATTGTATTACATGTCTTCATGTGGATTACATCCTACTATTTGGGGACGTTGTAAGGATGTTGTCATCCATTGACGTTTGATTGTCTTATCAAATTGTTAATATAGTACTAAAGAGAAGCTAGCTATGTTCTAGGGATTAAGCTTATACGGGATTACTAGAACAAGGCACTAGCGTTATCCTAAGCTACATATGTTGAGAAGATGTTGGTTAAGTTTAACATGTAAAACTCCAAGATGGGTTTGTTGCCTCCAAGCTTGGAGTTACACTTTCTAGATATCAATACCCTAAGATATCTAAAAAGAAAGAGAACATGAGATGGATTCCAATTGCGACATCAATTAACCATCTCATGTATACCATGTAATGTACTAAATGAGATAACTAAATAGATAGTAGTCAAACATAGGACAGAGTCATTAGGTAGTGGTATGACATATATTTAAATATCTTCAAAGAATAAAAAGTTTGTATGTCAGTCTACCGGGCTGAGCATATAACAAAATAAACTAGCACTAGTATAAAGAGTTAAGGAATCATAAGAAAGGAAAACACCTTGAGAGAAAAAAATCACTCAATCTAGGGATACGTATAGAAAGGAGACATAGTGATACATTGCCTTTGCGAGTGGCTTAACAATTCCTCTTATTAAGATTGTTTTGAAAAAGGTAACTTCTGTAGATATTGAGTCTATGGGGGTTAAGTAGTTACACTTTGTAACCTAGCGCACTTTCGTGCAAATGGGAGTTTATTGGGAATAGTATGCCCAAAAGGCCACTAGCACTTTGTTATTGATATATCTAGATGTTTGCAATGAATAATTAATGTCATCTTATGCATATAAGCATGTTTCTCTCTTATGTGGTTGACTGTCTTGTGTGTGTGTTTATATATGTATATATAGTGTTAACTTAGGTACGTGGTGGTTATGTAAGGAGGGTCTAAGTCATGGTTATTTGTTAAGCAAAACTATTTAGTCCATAATTAAGTAGTAGAGTTGGGTACTTTTGTGAAGCCCGACTTGAGACCACGTGTGCATATAGGTCATATCATACATAATTAGATCATTTTATATGCATTTACCTTGTTTTATATGTTTTTATATTGATTTAAGTGCATTTATCTCGATTTACATGCATTACATCGTTCAACGTGCATTGAGTAGGTTAGATAACGTGTACATCAATTAGATTTATTTACACATACTAGCTAACTAGACAATTGAATTGGAACTAAAATGGCATGCTAGTAAATAAGACTTTAGTTAGAAGGGCAACTTAGTCAATAAGCTTTATAAGATAATATCCTACCTACCTTTACTAACTAAAACAAAGCAAGACAAGGCTAATACACACATATACACGATTAGCACACACACTACACACACTCACACGTCTGGAGCAAAGAAGGAGAGAAAGAAGAAGAAGAAGAAGAAGAATAAGAAGAAGAAGAAGAAGAAGAAGAAGAAGGAGAAGAAGAAATCAAGCCACTACTAAGTACTTTCAAGCCATTCTTGAGCTCCTCTTGCATCCTACAACACTTCTATTCCATTTTTAACTTTTGCTAAGGTCAGGGATATTTTTGAAAAGCTTTGTAAAAGACATGTGAAGCATGCTTGATGGGTCATGTATGTGTAATAAGAATAATAAGGGTTCATATAAGCTTATGTTGTGAAATTGAGCTTAGTATGAACTATTTAGGGTTTCAAATATTGTGTTGGTGTTGCCTTTAGTTTAAACTTGATCTAATGGACTTTTGATGATTCTTGATGAGTTGAGAGGTGTTATATAAGTTGTGTGATGCTTTATGCATGTATAGCAATAGCTAGAAATGATATGAAGAAGGTTGAACATTACCATGGGTGATTTGAGTAATTAATCTTATATGTGTTGTAAATTTGACCTTTGTACTTGGTTGGTTTAAGGTGGGTTTTGCATTTTTATTGGTACTTATAGCATGCTAAGTCTTTGTGGTAAGTTGGCTAAGGTTTGGAGTTAGAAGGTCTAGCAAAAGAAACAAGATAAAGAAAATTTGTGCGCTGTGTTATCGGATCCGGGCGATTCCAGTCACCGGGACACTCACCCGGATCACTTGTCAAACTACTGCCGGGCGACTTTAGTTACCCGAGCAGTCGACAAGATAGTCACCCGGATGGGTCAGGTCAACTGGACAATCACCCGGACAATCGTCTGGGTCATTTGTCAACTTACTGTCGGGCGATTCCAGTTACCTGAATGGTCGCCCGGATACTCAATCGGATGGTCCTGTTTTTGATCATTTTGTGTATTTTTCAGTTGCTATCAATTGCATGATGATATAGGACCAATATATATGTTAATATGAGCTTTATTGAGGATGATTGCATGCTTTTATGTCTTGGTACATGATTAGATGAGCTTACAAGCACGATGTTTGTATACTTACTTGATACCTCGTTGATATTACTGTTGTGACGGAAGTAACCTACTTTGTTGCTATCCTAGTCCCTTTCTCTCTTGGTGACGTCCCTTGGAGAGTTGGGTATTTTATTTATATATATATATATATTTATTTATCAAGGTTGCAACCTTCTAAAGACTTAAGTGCGATCGATGGCCCCTGGGCAGTATTGGGCTTCCTGGTTTAGCCACAACTACCAAGGACCTATTCTTATCTTTGATGGGAATATCCGAAACCCTCAATTGTTGATAAAGTTGGAGTCGGGTTTTCTTTGAGAACTTGATCCTCGATTGTAGTGTCGGGTTATCAATATTTGATTCGAGGCAGAAGCCGTCTTCATCAACAATCATAGATACTACAGTATCCTTTTACAATGAGTATATCATGAACCTGTTATTGATTCTTATTATATATTCAAGTTTACAGGTTGTTTATCCTATGTGCATTTATATGTGCATAACATGTTTTAACAAATCTTTTGCGAAATAATAAAATGATTCCGAAAACTCCTTTCCCGATATCCCTCATTGAGCTAAGTGTAGCTTATCCTTTTCTCTACCATTTCAGGTGAGGTTGAGTCGAAGCAAGCCCCTCAAGATGCGGGAGAAACTCCTTGGTGTGATATTGTGGATTTCTGCCTTATGTGATCCTACTTGTTGATGTACTTGAGAATTATGTGACGTAATAACTTAGTCTTTTAGACAACTCTGATGTAATTAAATTCTTACATTCTTTTAAGACCTAGATACCTAAATGTTGGCTAGACATTACGCATGAACAGGTGGTTCGAGGTCTGGTATATATGTAACAGGTTATGGTTAACCTCCTAGGCCGAAGTTATTGGTAGACTTTTGATCTTTTATGGATTATATATGGATGTGCAGGCTATTAAGCTGTTAATTTACAGGTTATTGGTTACGAACGTCACATTTTGGCCTTAGGCTAGCAATAGGTCGGGGTCGGGGCATGACAACTCTACTATGGTAGAAGTTATTGTGAATGAGTTCCCTTTATAGTAGGGTGATCTACCTTGATCATGGATAGGGTTCCAGACTTACTTCACTTATGCATGTGTATGCATTGGACGGGCCACCGTAGGTGTGATACACTAAATACGTACTATTAAAGAAAGAGGTCACTTATACCTATAAGCTTCTAAGTGGGCTAGTACTCTTAATCTTGAGCATATGTGAATGAATTAACGAAGTCAAGTTCTTGTACTTTAAGTCACTGTAAGTGAGAAATTATATATGGGTCAATAGCTCTGTGATTTGGATGTCTGAACTTGGTTAGAAGGGACATGCATATGCAATAATGAATCTATACAATAATCACTCTCGTAGAATGATCCAGGTTGATCATCCTAAATCTGTGCGCACATTAATACAAATGTATTAGTTGTTGCACTTGTGGGTTGCTCCCTTGGTCAAGTGAATAACTTCCGGAGAATGGTTAGATTATGAGTTAGAGGTTCTAAGGAATAAGATGTAGTCAAAGAGGTGATAGTACAATTTGGTAAACATATTTTGACTATGAGTGAGTATAGAGGGGTAGCGTGGTCATTATGACTTAGTTGGTCTAAAGACTAAGTGTCATGTATTATTGACTAACTTCTAATTGTACAGTATATCTTGGAGTGCAGCCATAGCCTTTTAATGGAATAGACTAAGGTTAAAATGGTAAAATATTTCTAAGAGACTAGTGAAAATATTTTAGTCATTTTTAATGGATGGATAATTATGTTTTTGGTTCCCCTTCTAGTCATTTACCTTATAAGTGTATTTACTAAAGTAAAGAATAACTAAGAGGAAAGAGAGGATTTAATCATTTGGCAATTAGAGATCATAAATAGAAATTCTTATTTGTGGAAGATATTTTCTATTTTGATTATTGGCTGAATTTTGGATTAAATAATTAATAAACGATAAATAAATAAATAAATAATTAATTAATTAATTAAAGTCTAAAGGCTACTAAATATTTAAAATAGTTTTTTCCTAGCTTGGAGAAAAGTTCTATTTTTTAATAGTAGTCTAGATTTGGACTTTGAAAATTAATTAGAATTATTTAAATAATTAATTAAAGGTTACTGGCTAAACGAGCACCTTGACATACAACCCAAGGTAGGACGCAGGGTGTGGGGTGGCTATATGGGGTTAGTTTGGTATGAGAATGTTAATTTGAGGTGGAGTTGGATTTTCATTATATTATGAAATTAAAGAATAAATCGAAGTCCTAATCCTTTACTCTTTAGGATTCTGTTTTCAGACAAAATTTCCTCATGGATTTTTCCTATATAAAGTTTTCTTTCCTAAGCTCTACAGTTGTACCATCTTCTTTGAGATATATATATCTCTCTCTCTTACGAGTAAGCTTTAATCTTTGGAGAAACTCGAAATAGTTTTTCTTCAGATCTAGTTCTAGTCCCACAACTAGGCAACGCTTTTGCTAGGTTTTGGAATAGAGTGAAAGATTAAAGTTGAGGAGCAAAAGCTTTATTCTAGGCATGTGGAACAATTTCTTCAGCAAAGGTGAAGTTTTTGTTCTTCGTTCTTCGTGAAAGGTATGTCAGAAAACTTTATTTGATTTTTATAATTAAATTATTAACTGTATAGATGTTCAAGTAACTATTTCACACTTTATTCATTTTAAAGATCCATGCATGAATATTGCCGCCTTATTCTTATAATTATAGAATTTGATTCATGCGTTATAATGTTTCCCTTCAGTCTACCCCTGCTTTCGCCAGGAGGTCTGGTGGGTTTAGGTCTGCTATGCCTGGTAAGATCCATTTCACTGCCTTGCAACAAGATTGCGATGCCTCCTATGAGCTCAGGTCGAGACTAAGCGATAAAGGGGTCTTCTCTCTTGAATTCACTGTCCGCGTCCCTGATGTTGAGGAGATGGCTTGTAGGCCAGGTCGGGGAGATGTGACCTTCTACACTGACATTTTCAAGTTCCCCTCTCTTCCCATTCCTCCTTTCATTGGAGCTATTCTGAACATAGTCGACCTCTATCCTGGTCAAGTAATCGTAAATGGCTGGTGAATGATAGTTGTATTTTATATGCACCTCAAGAAGTTAGGTTTCGAACCCACCCCCAACCTCTTTCTCAATTTCTACCAATTAAAGGTTTCTGACATAATGGGATGGTATTATTTTTGCGTCCAACCCAATAAAAATCATTTCAAGAAGTAGCCTTCATTAAATAAGGGGTGACATACCAAATATTTATTTATCTCATTGAGTGAGGAGTAAAATGTAAGGTCGGTGTGTTACTCCTTACACTTCCTTACCCTATGGGTGAGGTGCTGACTCCTAAGGAAGAGAGAAAAGCTCATGCCTTTGAGGGTTGTAAGCCAATTGATGGGAAGGTCTACCTTAAGCTTAATAGTGTCATTAGCTCGGGTCTTTATGACAAACGTTCTCAAGCGCCTCAAGCTGATGCTCCTTGAGCTGGTTCAACCCCTCCTCGACCTACCTCTCAAGATGAGGGCAGGTATTTCAGAGCATTAACTAGTTACTGATGCTAATGACAGTGAGGTCGAGCACCTTGGAGTTTCTATCTTCCTTACTATTTCAATAATTCTTTGACTAACTCTTCTTTTTTTCCCTTAGGAATGGATTTGGCTGACGAGGTTGAAGCTAAGATCCTTGCTGAGAACCAGTCCCATAGGAAGGCTTAGGCGAAGGGCAAGGAGAAGAAACATGCTGAGCCTTTGAAAAGGCAGAAGACGGAGCCCACTGAAGAATGACATAAGGTCGGGGATGTGCCCCCAACTATAGGTCAGGATGTCGTACCTCCTTCATTTGTCGTCAACGAGACACGGGAGCCCATTCCCTTAGAGGTGCCGGAAGAGGCTGATGCTCCTAAAGGGTAGCAAGGTATTCCCTAAGCTGACCAGGGAGGTCCTTCATCTTTTCAGCCTAGTCATGGGATTCAAGTTGAGGTAGGCTCAGATCCTGTTTTTGCAAGAGACCCTAACTTTGAGAGAATCCTGAAGGAATCCTCCGAGCTGGTCAATTTTGCTACCTTGAGGCATGCCACTACGTACTGCTATCAGCAAGTAAGTTTCTATTCTTTGCTTTTGATCCTTCGGTTCCTACCTTGCTGCCCACTTGACCTCTTTTCTTTTCCTTTTTTTAGGAAATTCAGGCACTGTATGATGCCATTCGTTATGTCATGAAGGCCTTGGAACTCTTTGATAGCCTTGCCAAGCGTTATCACGAGAAGAAAGCCTATATTCGGGGCTATGCTGAGTATAAGAAATCCAAAGAAAATAAGGTTGCGGGTCTTAAAGAACAACATAGTTCTAAGATCATAGCCATGAAGGCTAAGCTGGATGCCGTCATGAAGAAGGCCGAGACTAGGCAGACTGTTACTATGCAGTCCATGGATATGACGACCATAGTTTTGAATACAACATTGGTGAATGCTCCTACCCGAGCTCAAAAGGCTGTTAAAGCATACAAAAAGGGTCCTCAGCTGCACCAGCATTTTAAGGATGGTTATGCGAAGGCAAAAACTCTAGGTGTAGCTAAGGCTAGAGAAGTAGCTCGAGCTCGTGCTAAGAAGCTTGCTAGGGCTCAAGATGTCAATATTGACTAGCTCGTGAGTTTGACTCTAAGTCAGAAGATGATAATGAGGCTTTGTAGATGCTAATTAGGATAGCTTGTAGCCCTTTTTTTTTTTTTTTTCTGATGTACTCCTTGGGGTCTTCTATGGCCCCTTTTTGTAATTGTTAGTTTTTCTATTTAATGAAAGCTCTATATTTTTAATTACTAAGGAGTCTTTGTTCCATTTGTGCCTTTTTTAAGTCTTTTTTGTATGGACATCTTTGCCATGACAAGATATGTGATTTCTTATGCCTTCTTGAGGTCTTTCTTGTACGTACATTTTATTTTTCATGCATGATATCTTGAGGCAACTCACTGGCCTTTATTTTTGTGATCACTTTTGCGCAACTATAAGCCCTTCTTCACCACAAATCTATCGTGCTTACCCTTTTGGATGAACAGCTCGATCTCATTCTTCAAGTTTCTGCACTAATTGGTTTCATGGTAAAACCACCAAAATTTCTCCTTTCCTTTCCTCTCCGAATTGGACTTTATCCTGGGTGGCCATTTTATATTGAGGTCAGGTCGGGACTTAATCTCCATCAGTACCTCTGATCTTGGTATGATTAGAGGAGTATACTTGTCAAATCAACCTCTAAGGGCAAAGGCACTCAATGCTTCCTTTGACTTGGGACCTCACCGTGACAAGCCTTTGTCATTTCCTCTACCCTGAGATGGGGTTGCGTGGGTGGAGTTTTTATCCTTCTATTTCTGGTCCACTACATCCTTCTTCAAGATGATGTACTTCTGGGCCTTCTTCATCAGGTCATCCAGATCTTTTGGCTCATTCCTTGCTAGTGAAGAACATAAATGCTTGGATCTGGTGAGACCCTTCTTGTAGGCTGCAATTGTTATTTCCTCCTCTAGACCAAGGATATCCAGTGTGACCTTGTTGAATCTTTCCTTGTATTCTCGGAGGGTCTCATCTTTTACCTGTTCTAGTCGGAAGAGAGAGGTTGTTAGCTTTGGAGCCTTGGTGCTGCTTGTAAACCTGTTAAGAAAAATCTCAACTAAGTTAGCATAACTACTAACAAAGTTTTCAAGTAGAGGCAGAAAACCACTTCCTCGCAGCATCATCAAGTTTGCCCTGGAATGCTTTGCATTTGACTTCGTTTGGGATCTCCTTGAATAACATGAGATGATTGAAGCGTTGAATGTGATCCTTCAGGTCTCCAGTTCTGTCGTAAGTAGGCAAATGAAAGAGCTTTTACCCGACAGTTGATACTTCTTGAATTTCTTTTGTGAATGGATGGAAACCCTGTCCTCTCACAAATCTCCTCAACTCCACGAGGATCTTGGACAGATCAGTGTTTGTTCCCCTGCTTTCTTGTCTCCTTGGCCTTTCCTTTACTTCTCTGTTCGAGAGGCCAGTAGAGCCTTGATCATCTAAATCCCTCGAGGGTTCCTCGCGCCTGGGTGGGACCTATTGAACAATCTCTGATTGAACTCTTTGTTGGGCTTGTTGTTGAACTTGTGGCTAGGCTTCTCTAGTTACTTTAGCTAGGATTGTCCCAGGCTACGCTGAACCGCTGGCTGAAACTGTAGTTGTCCCTATCACTAAGGCTGTTCTGGTAAATGGTAGCTCATCATTGACATGTAGTGGTAGCTTGCCGGTGTTGACTTGGCTTCTTGTATTAACCATCATTTTACTTAATGGGAATCTTAACAATCGATTCCACTTACGGTGCCAACCTGTTAAGGCAAGAAATTGGGTTGGAAAGTGGCCTGGGAATAGCTTCTAAAACCTACAAGATAAGAAAATAACAACAGGGGTGGTGCCCTGCGTAAGTACTTCTATGCTTAAGCAGTAGGGTGCTTTACAAAGAAGGAGAAACGTATATAATTTTACTAGAATGAATTAGTTACCTTCCTTGAAGAATGTGTTTGTCATTTTATACCTTTAGATAAGAGGGAATCTAGCACCTCCGAAATTTTCGAGATGAGCTAGCATACTGTTAGAATATCTCAACCTCATTAAGATGTTGTCGAGTTGAGATGTACTTTCGGATAGTATCGGGTCGAGTCTTATGGGACATCGTTTGGTCGATGTTTGGAGGTCGAGCTCTGCTTGGGTGACCCGACCTGCCATCTTATCTAGGCATGTGCTTGTGGGCAGGTTTGTTTTTTAATTCAAGGTCGGTATTTCTTCCCTTATTATAAACAATTGCATAGTTCCATGATAAAAAGAAGAGATAAAATCTCTAATGGCTAAATTTTCTATGCATATTTGGAAAGATAAATATGCTTACATATTTGAGGGAATTTTTGTCAACTATTTTTTGTTGTTTTACCTTCACGTAGTCTGCATTTGCTGATAGGACTTTACACATATCGCCTTGATAATTATTTGGATTTATTCTTGTTAGAACATGAATTGACGCGCTTCATTGCTTAACAAGATTTGGCATATTGTTCTGAAGGCAATGATTAGTTCTCCTAAGGCATCATTCTAGTATACTAAATTACTTGTTCATATTGTTGATTTGGTATTCTTGTCTTGCTAGTTTAGTATTGGGGTCTGCTTAATTCTTCAACCTTCGTTACTTATTCAAGATTTCTATCCTTCAAATTTCCTTTTCTTACTTTAATTCTAATTCTATTTTTTTTTCTTAAGAATGGAAATTTTGCCCTTTATCTTTTCTCAATTGAGTGGAAATTACCCTTCTCATAATCCCATATATGTTACATCAAAGGATTCCTATGTTTATTCCCTTGGCGATGACTTTCATCATACAATGGGTAAAGGGTTTTGTTCTAATGACTACAATCTTCAGTGAATTGTCTTAGTAGCCCCCAAGCTCGTCATCATGAGCCTACAAAATGCACATAAGATTCTTCATCCATTTTGAGGGCACATTCACTTTAGTCCAAGTCCTTAGCTTTCCATGATTCACTTGACTCTTGGTTTGAGACAAAATACAAATCCTTGATATGTTCTTCATTAGTTCTACCTAGTTGTTTAGGTCATCATGTATGACTTGGATCTTGCATAGTAAAAGATTTACCCTCATCACTGGTTCTCTGTTGAAAATTGATAAGGGATTATGAGAAGTGGCAAAAGATTTATAGGACTAGATTTAGAATTTACGAATCCTCACACAGAAATTACACAAAAATGCTCTGTTTTTTTTAAACGTAAAAACTCATATACTAAACTCACAAAATATTACAAAGACTTTTTCTCACTATCTCTTTTCTGTGTTTCACTCCTTTTCTTTTTTACTCTTTACCAATTTATACTAGTAACAAGGACTACAAAGAGTTACAAACTAAATGTACCTAGGAAAGCTAAGAGACACATTAGTAACTATGAATCTAGAAATACCAAAAGACACATGACTAGATACAATGAATCCACAATTAATCTTCTTTATGAGTACCAAATGCTTTGCCTCTCTATTTTCCAAAGAGTTAATTTGGGTTTGGTTTGCATTCTTTAACACCCCCCTCAAACCAAAACCGTCTTCATGCCAAGTAGTGCCCTCAACTTCTTGAATGTCTCAATTAGTAGTGCTTTCATAAATTATATGCTACTTGATCAGATGTATTGCAATAATCCAACGAGATTGTCTTCTTCTTGATATGATCCCTCAAGAAATGAAATTTGAGATCAATGTGCTTGCTATTTCCATGTTGCACTGGATTTTTGGACAATTCAATTGTAGACTTGTTATCAACAAATATGAGGGTTGAATACTCATATGGATGATTTAGTTCTTTCAATAAATTTCTCAACCATATAGCTTCTCAAATTGTTGAAGACAATGTAATATATTTAGCTTTGTATGATGACAATGCGACCACACTTTGTTTCTTAGATGTCCACGTAAAAGCAGTCGATCCAAGGAAAAACACAAAGCTAGTAGTGATTTTCCTTTCAACTTGATCACCTCCCCAATCACTATCAGAATATCCATGTAGAATAGTTTCATCTTTGCAAGAATAAAATAGACCAAAATCCAAGGTACCTTTCATATACCTTAGAATCCCTTTTGCCGCGAGCCAATGAGATTCTTTTGGAGCCTCCATGTATCTACTACAAAAACTAACACCATAAACAATATCCGGCCTTGTGATTGTAAGATAATGCAAACTTCCAATTAAACTCTTGAAAAGAGTAGCATTCACACATTTTCTTTCTCCTTCTTTTGTTAATCGCAAGCCAAGAGGAATAGGAATTTCAACAGGATTGCAATTATCCATTCTGAATTTTTTAAGTAATTCAGTGGCATACCTCTTTTCCAAAATGAATATGCCATCATCCTTTTGATTCACCTCAATGCCAAGAAAGTAGGACATGAGTCCAGTATCAGTCATTTCAAACTCCTTGAACATGGCTTGCTTGAACTCATCAAACATTTCATGATTATTCCCAGTGAATAACAAATCATCCACATAAAGACAAGAAATGAGGACACTACTTTGAGCATTATTCTTCGTATAAACTGCATGCTCAAATCGACATTTGACAAAGCCATTTTCTTGAAAATACTTATCAATTTGAGAATTCCTGCACATAGGTCTTGTTTCAACCCATAAAGAGCTTTTTTGAGACGATAGACTTTGTTTTTTTGTTCGTCCACAATAAAGCCTTCGGGTTTATCAATATAGACTTCTTCTTCAAGTATGCCATTTAAAACTGCTAACTTCACATCCAATTGATATTTCTTCCAATTATGATGAGCAGTAAAAGAAATCAATATTCTTACAGTGTCAAGTCGAGCAACTGGTGCAAAGACCTCTTCATAGTCAACTCTATGCTTTTGCTTGTAACCTTTCGCCCCAAGTCTTGCCTTGTAACTAGCAATTTCCCCTTCAATTGTCCTCTTGATTTTATAAACCTATTTGACTCTAATTGATTGCTTCTCTTTGGGATGTGAAGTTAATTCCTATGTATCATTCTTTTCAATGGCACGAATTTCTTCAACCATGGCTTTCTTCCAAGAATCTTCTTGAACTGCTTCTTCAAATGACATTGGCTCATGATAGACATAGAGACAATACAAATTTTTCTCTTGAGTCTCTTCATAAATTTCTCTAAGACTTTGAGTTTTGATTGATAGAAATAGTGATGAACTACTTGAACTTTGAGATGATTCTGTTTGTGGTGAACTTAGATTTTGAGGATTTCTCATGCAAGGAGGAGTTACAACTCCTTGTTCTTGATTTTCCTCCCTTTCCATTTCTTCTTCTTCAATTTCAAGTTGGTTTTCTTTGCTTGTACCTTCTTGATTCCATTGCCAAGCTTTATCTTCACCAAACACAACGTCTCTACTTATCACTTATTTATTTGTAAGTAGGATATAGAGCTTGTATGCTTTTGACTTCTCACTATAGCCAATAAAGATGCATTTCTCAGCATGATCATCCAACTTCTTTCATTTCTCCTCTGGTGCTCGAGCAAAGGATACACAGCCAAAACTCCGAAAGTGGTTGACAGTTGGTTTATAGCCACTCCATACCTCTTGTTGTGTCATATCTTTTATTTTGGTTGGACACTTGTTCAATAAATAAGTTGTACAACTTACTCCTTCAGCCAAGAAAGACTTAGGCAAGCTTTTCTCCTTCAACAAAGTTCTTGTCATATCCAGAATGGTACGATTCTTCCTTTCTACATCACCATTTTATTGTAGGGTATATGAAGTTATGAACTGCTGCTTAATGCTCTGCTCTTTACAACAATTTCAAAAATTATTTGAGGTATATTCACCACCTCTGTCAGATCTAAGAATTTTGATTTTGTGATCACTTTATTTTTCAACAAATGCTTTGAAATTTTTGAAAATGGTAATAGCAGCTAATTTTTTTTGACATACACCCATAATTTTCTGCTATAATCATCAATGCAAGAAATAAAATACTTGTTACCTCCGAGAGAGGGGTCTCGAAAGGTCCATAAATATCTATATGCACCAAGTGTAATGGTGTATGAGCCCTCTATGAATTTGTACTTTGAAAGTTGTTCCTTTGTTGCTTGCCAAGAGTATAGGCTTTACACAAATTTGGGCTTCTCAATATGTGGCAATCCATGCACCATTCTTTTATTTTGAAGGAGCTTGAGACCACCAAAATTCAAGTGGTCAAGTCGAAGATGACACTTCCACGACTCATTCTTTACAATCCCTTGAAAGCACTTTTCAAGACTTGTGCTTAAACGCAGCGGAAACATGCAATTGTTCGCCATTTGAACTTTTGTATGAGTTTCCCCTGTGCATCTCTTAAATAAAGAAACATATCTTTCATGTGTATTACATACATTTTTTCAAGAGGCTGCCCAATACTAAGAATATTACTTTTGTGAAGGACCGCACGGAATCTCATGTGCATTCATATAATTTACTATGTATATACACTATTTAACATGCATGTTATATCATTTGGTATGTGTTTATATCATTTTATGTGCATTTGAACAGTTTAACATGTACTTATATCGTTTTGCATGGCTTTGCCTTGTTTTACGCGCATTGAGATATTTTAAAAATTGTAGACATTAATTAAAATTATATTAAATTCATTAGCTAATTAATTTAGTTGGATTGGAACTAGAATGACAAAATAGTAAGAAATATTAAGTTAGAGGAGCAAGTTAGTAAATGGCCCTTGCTAGATATTTCCCACCAATCCCAAACACTATTTTAAGCTAGCCATCTACACCACCACATATACTCACACTACACACACACTACACACACCTCACACCATTCGGCCAAAGAGAAAAAGGAGAGGAGAGGAAGAAAAGAAGAAAGGAAGAGGGAAGAAGGAAGGAAAGGAAGAGAATAAATCTATTTACACCATTTTCAAGCTTCATCTTTGCATCTTCAACTATATCTCTTGCATCCAAACACAAATTAAGGTGAAGGTTGTTTTCATAAATGATTTACAAAGTCAATCAATGTAAGGCCCGACACGAGAGTTTATGCATAATTATATTATTCATAATGCATGCATATCATTTCATATGCATTAATATCAATTAATTAGCATTAGCATAATTTGACGTGCATTTTTATCGTTTTATGTGCAAAAATGTTCACTTATGTGCATTTAGGTATTTTACGTATCGTAGGCATTAATTATACTCTAATAATTTAAAACTAACAACTATCTAGTTACAATTCAACTAAAAAGGGCAAACTAACAATACATCATCTAGTTGGAGGGTATTCTCGTAATTTTCCCATTTTGATATTTGTCTACCTACCATTATACTATTCTTGCCCACTCAAAACACACTCAAACACATACCACATACACGATCAAAGATGGAGAAGAGAGGGATAGAAAAGGAAGAAGAAAGGAAGAAGAAAAAAGAAGCAAAGAAGCATTTTCAAGCCATTGCAAGACATTTTTGACCTTTTCTTTGTACCCTTCTACCTTGATCTTGCAATTTTACCACTTTAGAGATGAGGGTTGTTTTCTTAAATGTTTTCAAAGCCATATTAAGTATGATTTGTGGTTATATATATATGTGTGTTAAGCTTTATTTGGTGAGTATATAAGCCTGTAACCTACATGTGTGCTTAGTTGAGGTTTTTGAGCTTGGATGGTTTGTTTGGTGTCACCTAGCCTTAGATCTTGCTATTCTTGTTTACTTATGTTAGTTTGAACACTTATGAAGCTTGAGTTTGAGTGATATACTTGGTTTAGGGCTAGGATTATTGAAGTGGTAAGTTTAGAACATAAATCTTGCAATAAGCTCAAGTTTGGGTTGTAGTTGTTTGTTGCTAGCCTTGTTGAATTTTGTGGTTGTTGAGCTCAAATGTGTTATAATGTAACTAAATATTGCTATAATGGATGTTTGTGAAGAGGCTTGAGGCTTGGAAGTGGTGAATTTGAAGCTGGGAAGAAGTTAGAAGCAATATAATAAGTTGAAGAACAAATTTGTACAATTCGTGTTTGGAGCTGTCAAAGCTGGCCAACTACTCAATCGACTACTCCATTGTTTCTAGCTTATCCTATGAACATTTTGGAACTCTTGTTTGGTAGGTATTGAACATATATGTTAACTTTTGACTCATACATATAAATATATTACACTAGAATCTAGCTATGAGCTCTACTTGGATCATAATTATATTATTATGTTTTTGATTACTCTCACTAACCGGTAGTAACCTACTTTGTTGGCTACAAGCTTGTTTACTTTGCTTGAAATCCTCTCTCGCTTGGTGTGTCTCCTTGGAGAGATGGATGGTACATAAATGATACAGTTAAGTAAATAAAACACCATGGTGGAAGTTTTAGGCCTCATGGGCGGCGTTGGGCTTACTAGGATGGACTTGGCTACTGTGGTTTGGGTAACCTGTAGAGTGCCCTTGTATATTGGTGTGTTGGGTTTATATTGGAAGCTGATTCGAGACTGGCCATCTCCAACAACAGTTCGAGCTCTTGTATCCTTTGATATATGTTATCCTACTCTCGCTTGGTCCTTTGAGGTCCTCACAGAGTAGAGTTATGTGCTAGTTATTCTGTCATTACTCTTTGCTATTTAATATGATTATGTGCATGACATTGCTTTCATAAACGGGTTTCATATGCTAAAACCTTGCGAAAATTCCCTTTCCCTATAGCGCGCACTGAGCTATGAGTTGTTTAGTTCCCCCCTCTTTATGACAATTTCAGGTGAGGCTGAGCCTGAACCTGAGCCAGAGCCAGCGACTCAAGCTGAAGGCAAGGCTCAGTTGTGTGATGAGTCGAATTTCTATTTGCTGTGACCCCGCTTGTTGATCATGATGATAATGATGATGTTATGTTCTTTGATGTTAAGACTTATTTGTGTTGAACAACTTATGTAATATTCTTTTGGACTTGTACTGTAATATAAGACTTGTGGATCATTAGTTGTAATCTAACTTGTACTTATTCTTTTGAGATCTAAGAGATGTTGTTAGGTTATAACTTGAATTAGTCAGGAACCTAGATCTTGTACATATAAGCAGGTGGTAGTAATCTTATTGTGCCAAATGCTTGACACCCTTTTGGAAGTTACTTGTGGTTAATACATGTATGTTACGTTGTTAATTGATGATCATACAAGTATTATTATTACATGTCGTCACGTTTTGGCCTTTACCTAGCGATGGGTTGGGTTGGGGGCGTGACAATCAAAGCATGATTTGTGGATATATGTGTATATTAAACTTGATCTAGTGAATATATATACCTATTTCAATTTGAGCTTAGTTGAAGTATCTTGAGCTTGTAGTGGATGTTTGATGTCTTCAAGCTTTGTAATTTGCTATCTCTTGTTTACTCAGGCTTATGTAGTCTCTTATAATGCTTGGAGATGAGTAGTGCACTTGATCTAGAGGTAGAAAGATTGAAGTTGAAACCTTAGAACACAAATCTTGCCTTAAGCTCTAGTTGAATAATATTGTTGTGTGTTGCTAGTTCTTGATGGAAATTGTGTCGTTGTTGAGCTTATATGTGTTGTAATGTATCTAGAATGTGCAATAAAAGATGTGTGTGAGGATGCTTGAGACTTGGAAGTGGTGAATTTGAAGCTAGGAAGAAGTTAAAAGCAAGACAATAAGTTGAAGAGTAAATTTGTACAATTCGCATTTTGTGTTGTCCAAGTTGGTTGACTTAGCCGGGTGACTAAACTCGCCCGACTACTTGATCGACATTTACTGACCAAGCCGGTCGACTAGGTTGGTCGAGTAACTCAACCGGCTACTCGACTGACTTGCCCTGTCGTCCTTTGTATACTTAGCCTTTTTTGCCCTTTCTTTGCACACTTTGTTTCCTTGCTTCTAACTTGTTTCATGGACATTTTTGAACTCTTATTTGGTAAACATGGAACCTATAAATTAGCCTTTACCTTATACATGTAAGTTCAATACACTAGAATCTAGCTATGAGCATCGAATCATCATGAACTACTTGTTGCATTGTGACTATGATGTTATTAGAGGCAACCTACTTTGTTAACCTCCACATGCTTGATTACTTGTTATTTGGACTTAAATGAGATTATGTTCATGATGTTATGCACTTATTTGTCTTTATATGAGCTCCTTTGAGATCATGGTTATATTATTACGTGCTTAACCGTTGTTATTAACTGGTGGCAACTTACTTTGTTGCCTCTGAGCTTGTTTACCTTGTTTGAAATCCACTTGCACTTGGTGAGTCTCCTTGGAGAGACGACATGTAAATTAATGATACAGTTAAATAAATAAAATACTATGGTAGAAGTTCTGGGCCGCCTGGGCGACGTTGGGCTTGCTAGGACAGACTCGGGCTATTTTGGTTGGGTTTCCTCCAGAGTGCCCTTAAATGTTGGCGTGTTCGGGTTTTATTGGATGCTGATTCGAGACTGGCCATCTCCAACATTTGCAACCATTCTCACTTGGTCCCTTGAGGTCCTTGGGGAAAAGTATTACTCATATCCTTTAATTATATGTTCAACCATTCTCGCTCAGGGAGAAGAGTTGATTACATGTTTACATGTTTAATTCGGTTACTTACTACATGACAAAGATTCCATGTTCTTATATGCAATGCATGTTTCTTAGTGCATGACATAGTCTTTTTATCATGTTTAATTCTGTTATTATCTTTCTTGGTTTCATTTTCATTAAATGTTTAGTATTACTTGTTTCAACATGCTCAAACTAGTTTTTTTTATCATGTTTTACCTTGCTTCTTATTAACTGTCTATCAGTGCATGACACGACTTTTCAAAACGCATTTTAAATGGTAAAAATGCTTGCGAAAATTCATGTTCCCCTTATCCCACACTGAGCTAGGTATAGATCACTCCCTATTTATGTCAATTACAAGTGAACTTAGACTCAAGCCCACATTTCCAAGTTAATGCAAGAGCATCTCTATATGTCCGGATGTGCTTACATGCTTGTGATGTACATGCTTGTGTTGTAGCTATAACCTTCTTAGTAGGGGATTATGTTGTAATTTAAACATCGTGATGTAAGGTATTAACTTTTGGTTATTAAGGCTTGTATTTAATTTAGTCTTTTATTCTTTTGAGGTCTAGGGGTTTGGTTGGTTTGGCTAGAATTATGTATGAATCAAATGAACGTAGGTCTAGTAAATATAATTTCGGTGGTTGTAATCTTAATCCTTAGTGATGAATTTTGTATAATATGCTTTATTAGAATTAGCTTACCAATAGGTGATGTAATGGTAACACGAGCATCTTGGTTGTATGGTTTTATGGACATTAAAGCTCGGGCTAGTAATTTGTACCTTAGCGGACCTAAGATGAGCGATCTTCTTAAGCCCGTGGCATCACGATCCCAGATGTTCGAGGTTAATATAAGTTTGAATATATCTTTTTTCTTGTCGTTGATGTGGTATCAGAGGCTATTATAGTAATTCAGAAAAAGGGTCGTGACAACTTTTCATATTGGGTACATAATACACATTAGAAATATAATTTGTTCAAAGTAGAAATCATGAGCATCCATAGAGAGTCATGATATCCAATAAAAGAAGTTAGAGATATCCTCTCACAACATGGAGATATACTCTAACCAAAATCATCAAAAATCAAATATATACTTCATATTCCTATCAATGAAATTCACATTTCTCCCCCATTCTAAAAAATCCAACAGAAAGTTCCTAAAAAACAATAAGCGTCTTGAAATAAGGTATACTTTTTTTTGGGACATTAAAGAAGGTATACCTCGTTCGCTATGTCTTGTTTGGTTTGATTGGAGTGAAATGTGAAACTCACGATTTTTCTTCAATTTGCCAGATTAAATAATATATGAGCAAGTACAATCACATATGAGGTACAACCACAAAGGAAGTATTAATTGGATTGAGATTTATTGAAAAAAATAGAGTACAAAAAAAAAAGAAAAATACATACATACATACATACATATACATACATACATACATATACATATATGTATATATATGTATACATATACATATATATATATATATATATATATATATATATATATATATATATGTATATGTATATATATATATATGATAATGCATTTCAAATATTTCATTTGTATTTTATAGGACCTAAATTTATAAATTAATAATTAGCAAAAAAACATATATTTTTTCTTATTATTGTGCACCAGACAAAAAATTTTATGTTTACCACATTTTATACATTTTTTGCTTTTAAAGTTTTAGAACCATCTCCCGTTAAATTTTAGACAAACTATCATTGACTGACATACAAATTATATTTTTCCAAAACCTATAACTACAATTCTTTTTGTGTATATAAAAAATGCTCTTTGTTATGCTCACATAATGATTTAAGCATTTTATCTTTCGTGGTTTTTTTCCTTATCACCTTTGTGGTACATATTTTAGAATTAAAAATAACATAAATAATAAGATATTGTCCCGTAGTAACTAGCACTGCACAATAACCTGTGGCTTATGATCTCAATAGATATAGGGTAGACCAATGAAATGATATAGTATTGGTTATGTGACTGGAGGTAAGATAACAAATTTTAAGTCACGGTGCTATTCAATCATGCAACTAGTGCTACTTCTAATTGTTACTGTAATTATTATCTCTATCTTGATTTTCTATTCAACTTACTTCGTTCGCGCGAGTAAATATCTATCTTAAACATGAAGTTACGAACAACTTCACTGGTATGTGAATGTATAGAACTCAAAAATAAATAAATAAAGTATGCGGATGGTCTGTAATTTACTCGTTGATTAGACCTATTGATGGCCATAACTAGTGAGTGATCCTTTACAGCTATCGTTTTTGGAGATTGACAAATGGTTCTAATGGATTTTCTTTTCTGTTGCTAACTCTCCATTAATACCCCTTTATCGCATGCTTTTCTTCAATGGAAACTGACTATAGATTAATATGTTCCTTGCTATGCGACCATAATGATTTTTGATCTCTTAGAGCAACAGAAGAATTTTTCATATTTCAAGAAATACCATATTGAAGAAAAACAAAGGGGGGCTGTCTTATGTTAGATTATTATATCTGGATTAAAGAACTAGATCAACTTGGGTTGGCTAACTATAAGTGATGGTGTGCAATTTTTATGAGCTAGTATTGTTTATCTTATGCTTGAGCACGTTCAAGTTAGTGACAATAGCTCTACTTCATATTATTGCATCTTCACAGGTTTTCTTTGAATAATTTGATACTTAATTTCGAATGATACTAAATTCACTGATGTACTGCACGTTCAATTTTGTACTTAAAGTACCTTGTTAGTTTATGTTATTCAGATTCAACAAGTAATGGTTATTTTCTTATCCAGCAAAGTGATGGTTTATGAGACATCCAAGAAGGATTCTGGGATAGGTTACTTCTTGGAGTTATAGTTCACAATTGCATACCAGAAGGTAACTTTTGAGGACTATGAGCGAATAGCAAGGATCTTAAAATAATCTTATCTTAGGAAACCTTTCTTGTCCAAAGGTATTTGGTTTCTATGACTATTCGCTTGTGGGGAATTTAAGACATAAAGTAGTTTTGATTGAATGTGTTTATATGACACGCCAGAGTCTCCAAAAGGGACAAGATATAATAAGAATGTTGAAGTTGCAAGTTTGTGCTATTTGTATTATTTTGTGCTCGATGATAAATTTCAAGTAATAGTTAAAGTTATTATTATTGCACATCTTACTTGCAATTTAAATGGTCATAGAAGGTTGTTTTTGACATGGTCATGATTGCTTCCTACTATATGTTTGTTGATTATTCATGTATGTATGATTGTGTCAAAATGAGCCTACGTACTCTTTATAATGACAATATATAGAGTTAAAGTATCATGTGTATTACCTCATTGTGCAACTATTATTAAGGGCTTCCATATAAAGGGTATGATTGGATATTATTTTGGAAGTTGTGTGTTAAAGTATCCTAATGCTCAAGCCTATTAAAGTTTTCCAAATCCAAGTACTTGAATGAATACTTTAAGTGGATATATTATAATTCATTAAAGGAAACTAAGGTATAAGGCTGCTTTTCTTGTATAGACTATTTGAAAGTAAAGTTGCTATTAGATTTAATATTTCATGGAGGGAATGGTGCTATCGATCCACATTATATTATTTTGTGTTTTACTCAAAATTAAAATTTTAATGAAAGAAAACTATTATAGCATCTTTCCATGATTAAGTATTATCCGTTAATGAAGTGTTTTTGTAGCACATGTTTTACTATTGCTAGCAATGTGGAGAATGTTCATTGATGTTTTCATCACAATTTTATCAAGTGAAATCTAAGGACAGTGGGAGTAACATATTTATAAGGTCATGTTCTCTAATATGTAAACATCCATATTCATTGTAAAGAAAGCTATAAGCATGCATAAAGGGCAGTTTATGTGGATTTACATATATTACAGTTTTAATATGACCATGATGTATATATCTCATTTAACCATTTGAGATAAAGTAGTGATATAAAGGTCATTACATTTAAAAAAAAAAGTCAAAGTTCGAGGTTTATAAAGTGACTTGTATGTTTTAAAGGAAATTGGTTGATGCAATTTATTGAACCTTGACATGCTCATATTCTTGAAGTGTCTCTTTATAGAGAGATGAAGTTTATAGATTTTATCTTTTATGAGAGTTAAAAATTCAACACTTTTAAAGTTAAAGATTACAATCAAAGCATATTTTTCAAGATTGTAATATCACTAACCAAAAGATGTTGCCATTAAGTGTATAGGTGTTCAAGGCTTTTGAAGTATTTGGTTAGTGGGAGCATGGTTTTCTTTTACAAAGTATTGATACATGGTTATTACTTTCATATTTGGTTATTAAAATATTTACAGTTATCACTGTACTATTATTTATCTGAATTAATGGTGGTGATTGTGATTCAAATCATGTTATTATTACCTGCTTAACTATTTACACAACTTGAATCCATTAATGGGTTATAAAGGCGTAAGCTATAGAATTTATTGCCAACAAGTGTTTAAGGTATAATTGTGTTCTTGATATGCTTATGCAAGTGTAAACAAGTTGTACACTTAGATTAGAGTGCACTGATTTTTGTATATGCATACATTTTGGGAACTTATGTTGAAGCTTTGTTAATGCTTCAATTGAAAGGCTTCAGGTTAGAAGCGTAAAGTGTAAGAGTACAGTTTATTTTGAGTAATTTACAGTATATTAAAGTTTTGTTCCCATCATATTTAAGTTATGATCACTGTTTTATGTGTACACAGATAAAGAGCTCACACAGATCTAAAGTTTCATATCTCGAGACATACAATTAAAGGCTTCATTATTGAAGTGGCTTCGGTTTAGAAGCATTAAAGAGGGTTCGTATACCTCAATAAAGTTTAAAGGGTTCTTATGAGGCAAAAAAGAATCTAATCCTATATTGGGTCTTACAAGACCATAAAGTGGCCGATTGTGGTTTAATATGCTCATCATTATAGTTGGATCACATGTGCCAAAAACCACAGTACACTTTACCACACCATGGAATCCATGTCAATGGGGTATTTGTGTCATGCCCCGACCCCAACCCATCTCTAGGTAAGGTCGGAACATGACAGCATGTAATAATAATACATGTATGATCATCAATTAAAAACCTAACATACATATATTAACCACAAATAACTTCCAAAAGGGTGCCAAGCATTTGGCACAATAAGATTACTACCACATGTCTATATGTACAAGATCTAGGTTCCTAACTAATTCAAGTTACAACCTAACATCTCCTAGATCTCAAAAGAATAAGTACTAAGTTAGGTTACAACTAATGATCCACAAGTCTTATATTATAATACAAGTTCAAAAGAATATTACATAAAGTTGTTCAACACAAATATAGTCTTAACATCAAGGAACATAACATCATCATCATCATCATCATGTTCAACAAGCAAGGTCACAACAAACAGAAATCTGACTCATCACACAAATGAGCCTCGCCTTCAGCTTGAGTCGCTGGCTCAGGCTCGGCCTCACCTGAAAGTGTCATAAAGAGGGATGAGCTAAACAACTCATAGCTCAGTGAGGGCTATAGAGAAAGGGAATTTTCGCAAGGTTTTAGTAGATGAAACTCGTTTATGAAAGCAATGCCATGCACATAATTATATTAAATAGCAAAGAGTAATGACAGAATAACTAGCACATAACTTTACTCTCGAGGACCTCAAGGGACTAAGCGAGAGTAGGATATCATATATCAAAGGATACAAGAGCTCGAATTGTTGTTGGAGATGGCCAGTCTTGAATCAGCTTCCAATATAAACCCAACACACCAATAGACAAGGGCACTCCGGAGGTAACCCAAACCACAGTAGCTGAGTCTATCCTGGTAAGCCCAATGCCGCCCAGGCGGCCCAGAACTTCCACTATGGTATTTTATTTACTTAACTGTATTATTTATGTACCTTCCATCTCTCCAAGGAGACACACCAAGCGAGAGAGGATTTCAAGCAAAGTAAACAAGCTCGGAGGCAACAAAGTAAGTTGCCTCCGGTTAGTGAGAGTAATCAAAAACATAATAATATAATTATGATCCAAGTAGAGCTCATAGCTAGATTCTAGTGTAATATATTTATATGTATGAGTCAAAAGTTAACATATATGTTCAAGGCCTTCCAAACAAGAGTTCTAGAATGTTCATGGGATAAGCTAGAAGAAATGGAGCAAAGTATGTCAAGAAATGGGCAAAAGGGCTACGTATGCAAAGGGAGACAGCGCAAGTCAGTCGAGTAGTCGATTGAGTTACTCGATCAGCTTAGTCGACCAGCTTGGTCAGTAAATGTCAGTTGAGTAGTCGGTTAAGTTTAGTGACCGGCTTGGTCAGTGAATGTCGGTCGAGTAATTGGTCGAGTTTAGTCGACCGTAGTTGATAGCTCCAAATGCGAATTGTACAAATTTACTCTTCAACTTATTGTCTTGCTTCTAACTTCTTCTTAGCTTCAAATTCACCACTTCTAAGTCTCAAGCCTCTTCACAAACATCCATTATAGCAACATTTAGATACATTACAACACATTTGAGCTCAACAACCACATAATTGAACAAGGGCAAACAACAATCAACTACAACTCAACTTGAGCTTTGGCAAGATTTATGTTCTAAAGCTACCACTTTAACCATCGTAGCTCTAAACCAAGTATATTACTCAAAATCAAGCTTCATAGGTGTTCAAACTAACATAAGTAAACAAGAATAGCAAGATCTAAGACTAGGTGACAACAAACAAACCATACAAGCTCAAAACCCTCAACTAAGCACACATGTAGGTTAGAGGTTTATATACTCACCAAATCAAGCTCAATACACATATATATAACCACAAATCATACTTAATATGGCTTTGAAAACATTTAATAAAACAACACTCACCTATAAAGTGGTAAAATTGCAAGATCAAGGTAGAAGGGCGCAAAGAAAAGCTCAAGAATGACTTGCAATGGCTTGAAAAGGCTTCTTTTCTTCCTTCTTCATCTTCTTTCTTCTTTTTTTCTTCTTCTTTTTCTCTCCCTCTCTTCTCCCTCTTTGTTCGTGTATATGATGTGTGTTTGACTATGTTTTGTGTGTTTTGAGTGGGCAAGAAGAGTATAATGGTAGGTAGACAAATATCAAAAGGGACAAATGACGAAAGTGCCCTCCAACTAGATAATGTATTACTAGTTTGCCCTTTTTAGTTGAATGGTAACTAGATAGTTGTTAGTTTTAAATTATTAGGGTATAATTAATGCCTACGATACGTAAAACACCTAAATGCACATAAGTGAACATTTTTGCACATAAAACGATGAAAATGCACGTCAAATGATGCTAATGCTAATTAATTGATACTAATGCATATGAAATGATATGAATGCATTATGAATAATATAATTATGCATAAACTCTCATGCTGGGCCTTACAATTTGTATTTGTGATCATAGGAGTCCTATGCCGAAAGATGGTATAATGACTGTTATAGTTCGATATTGATGATTTGTTAGACCGGATTTTGGATTGAGACGTTTATATTTGTGGCTACTAAAGTTATTTTCAACCTGAGAGTTTTTTCATGAAATAAAATATTTACAAAATATAAAACCAATCAGTGTTGCCTAAGTGGGAGATTGTTAGAAATTTTAAATTATGGACTACCACTGATTGGATATTTTGTTATTTTCGAAAAACGCGTTGAGATTGAGTGGTAAAGCCTATTACATATTTTATAGTTATCCACTCCAGTTGGGCCTATGTCGGTCTCATGGATATTATTTTTAGTGGTGTGGTATGCAAGGTGTAAAGCTTGTTTAATTTATAAGGCAGCTTGATGGGGGTGCAATAAAGTTTTTAGGCTAGACCCTCTCTCCCATTCAAAATACTAATAGTTTATAAATAGACTATTAAGGTTAGCTTGCTCCATCGAAAGCCACAATACAGAAGTTGGAGAGGGAGAGGGAGCCTATAGTCTAGACGTGTCTACCATAACACGTCGCCCAAAGTTTTTCACAGGATTATCACAAAGGTAGTTTTAATGGCTTAATGTAAAGGTACGCTTCCGATTCAATCAACTTAATAGTATTAATTAATTGTTGTAGTGTTTTATTTTCTGGTATTAAATCCTGTAAAATCTAACAAGGCATAGCTAAACGATGAGGAAAAGACAACTCTCTGTACATGCATCATTTGACCATGCCACTTCCATTCAATTAGCTGCCTTTATTGATTTATTACAGAGCTAGTTCTTTTATCCAAAGAATGTTTCATGCATATGAGAAGGTAATGAAACAAAAAAGTATAGGTGGTAGAATCCATATAAAAAAAGATAGGTTTGTAATACAAATTTTACAAGTAGACCATTTCCTCATCAATTAGTATTTACTTCAAGTTGCGGCAATCTAGGCACACATTATGCAAGTGTCATGGGTTCCGCATTTTGGGGAAACACGACTAAATTGAATGTCGACACTCTTAAAAAATATTTCTTCCACCCAAACGTTAAGTGGAACAATTAAGTATTAACTTATTGGAATTAGAGATTTTAAATTTAAATCATGATCTCAAGCCAGTGGCGGAGCCACTAATGAATTAGTACACCCCATGACTTTGGATTCCTGACTTCGCCACTGCCTCAACCTCTATCTTACTTTAAAAAAAAAAAAAAATCTCAAACTTGCACCCCAAGGGATGTCCCGACTGTCGTCGAAATACCCCAAAGCTCACGATATGGATTTTGATCCTCTTCAATTAAGTCTTCCAATTACCTTACCAAGAGGATAATATATCATCTATAATTGAAATAAGAATTGTAATTTGTCCTACCTAACTTGCTTAGCAAAATCACATAGTTTTGTAACTTTTCAAAAATGATAAAAATCGGCTTTGGGGAGGAAGAATATATACAATACAATCTTAGGCTTCAATTGCTTTTGTGACAAAAAATAACCAAAAATAATAAGAATCAATCA
Organism: Ehretia macrophylla; assembly: GCA_037974665.1. Taxonomy (NCBI): domain Eukaryota; kingdom Viridiplantae; phylum Streptophyta; class Magnoliopsida; order Boraginales; family Ehretiaceae; genus Ehretia; species Ehretia macrophylla. Next base: position 58,848,695 of record CM075771.1, on the reverse strand, counting down.
CGTGTCTAAATATAGAATCTTAAATGATAGTAACATTAAAGTTTTCTAATGTTTTTGATTGAAAGCTTTAAATTTGACATGAAATATGAAGATGAAATAATTGTTGCCGTCCTTGAGCTCATCATTGAAGGTATTGATTGAAGATCATATGGGTACACAACCTAACCTGAAAAAAAAAGTGTACCGACCCAAATCCAACCTACGAAGATATTTCCCGACTTGCCATTAATGGCGGATAGGATAAAAAGGTGTTGTCCACATAATAATTGCTTTACCCAGTAGGTCCACATTTTAGGTCAAACATGAACAGTGCAGGGTAGCATTGCCCATTTAATGCCTACTGGTCTTAATTACTATTATAAATAGTCCATTCAATGCTCACAATGAAAGTAACTCACTCTTATTAATTGTTCTCAACTGTTAGTGATTAATCGAGGTCGGATAGACTAACTTATTTTCACGCTTGAGGGAAAACACGGATCTTCACACCCGCAATTCCTTATCTTGTTTTGTAGGACACCACTGAGCTCGGGCTAAAATACAAATTCAACCCTTATCAGTTGGCGTTATCTATGGGAAATAACTTCTTTTTCATCCCATAAACCCATTAAGTGAAACTGTAATGGTAAATACCTGTAGCCATAGTCATGCAGCCGAGGATCCTCCGCCTTTAGAATGGGTGCAAGGCACCCTCACAGGATCCGCTACTAAGGAGAAGGTCATACCTAAAACGTTCCCCCGTACCAACTTAACCTAAGCCTACACTAGGCTGAGCCAGTGTATACACTTAACCGCACACACTTCCCTACCCGAGGTAATGGATCTAATTGCTTCTATGAGCCCCGAGGTGAAACTATTGTACCAGATGGTCAAAGAACTACAAAGCACGGTTAGCCATCATGTGGCGAATGAATTGGTATGCCCGCAATACCAACCTTAGGTCCAGATAGCCAATCCGCAATGCAGACTGGTGCAAGGGGTTCGGCAGAAAGTCGATGATCGGGGTTCCTTGGGGCTTATGAATTGCCCCGAGGTCACAAAGGGAAAGAGGGCGATGTACAGTAAGCCTGAACCAACCAAGACTACTGCAGCGATTACCAAAGTACTTTATTAGCTTGGGGCCAGTCCGTTGACCTTAGAAATTCTGGCTAGACCATTACCAGTCGATAATCGCATGCCCAACTTGGCAACTTATAATGGAGAAGGTGACCCTGCTAGTCATCTGAGGAATTTTGATCATAACATTATCCTCTATGAAATACTAGATGCTGTGAAGTGTAAGGCATTCCGGACCACACTGGTAGAAAATGCATTGAAATGGTACCAAGGGCTTCCAGAGGGTTCAATTGATACATTTGCTAAAATGGCTGAGGTTTTCTTGGCTTGGTTTACAAGAAGCCGTCATTTGACCTGACATACGTCGGCACTATTGGTAGTTAGGCAGCAGAAGGAAAAGCCTTTAAGGTCGTACACAAAGCAGTTTAATGAAGAGTTACTCATGATTTCTCACCTCGTGGATTCCATGGCGTTTATGGCTTATCGGAGTGGACTAAGGTCTGGATCTCTCATATCCTTATTAGCAATAGACCCGGTGAGTACTATTGCCAACCTTATGGTAAAAGTCGAGGGTTATATACATGTGGAGAAAATCCATCCGGCCAAGAGGGATGAAAACAAGGAGAAGGAGTCGGCAAAGACAGTAGAGCCTCTTAAGCTGAAGGTTCATCCTGGGAATAAGTCCCAAGGTGATAGCAAGGGCAAGCCACAAAAGTAGCATAAGTAAAGGCAGATTCCAAAGTTCACTATGTTCACGTACCTCAATGCTCCTCGTGAGCAGATCTTGATGGAGATACAAACTCAATTCAATATACCTCCCCCTTCTAAAATAGGTGGTCGAACAGAGAGGAGGTCCAAAAATAAGTATTGTCATTTTCATAATAATTATGGGCATAATACTGAACCTTGCCGAGAGTTGAAGCAAAAGATTATGGCCTTGATTTATTGATACCATTTGAGGAGATATGTCGCAGGTCGGCCTCCTCGGAATCCAGATCAAGGAGCAGAGAGAGAAAGAGGGAGAGGGAAAGAAGCCCCTTGAGGAGAACTCCAAGTAGTGCTAGACATCAGGTTGTGATCGATACCATCGCAGGCAGACTAGTTGCTAGGAGTGTGACCACAGTAAGTTGGAAGGGTTATGTTAGAGTTGGACGTGAACAGGCACCCACGCAGGGTATTGTCCAAGATTTGAAGATAATAACTTTTTCCTCGGATGACTTAGAAGGAGTGTTCCTTCTGCATGATGACCCTTTGATGATTAGTGCCACCATATTCAACCATTTAGTCAGAAGGATCATGGTCGACACTAGAAGCTCGACTGAGGTAATCTTTCTGAAAGCTTTTGAGCAATTAAGGCTAGACATAAGCAGGCTAAGGCCACTGTGAGACACATTGGCGTGATTTATTGGGCATAGTTACAAGGTTAAGGGGATTATTAATCTCTTGTTTACTTTGGAGGCCGGGGATAAGCATCCTACCATGCAGGCAAACTTCATAGTGATATATTGTAATTCTGCTTATAATGGAATCACAGGTCGGGTAGCTCTGAATTACTTCAGGGCAGTACCATCCATTTATCATCAAATGTTGAAATTCTCAACCCCCATAGGTATTGTAGAGCTCAGAGGAGCACAACTTTCTGCTCAGGAGTATTATAAAAATTCTTTGCGTCCAAAGTACCAAGTTGATTGGAACACAGATTTTCCAGAGGAGAAGAGAGATGCAAAGCGAGGCAGTCCAGCTAAGGCCTTGCAGGAGATTTAATTGTCTGATGATAATAACAAAGCCAAGATTAGGAGTGAGCTTCCCGATCACCTTAAGAAAGGTATAAGTCAATTTATTTTACAAGATGAAGATATATTCGCTTGGTCTGCTATTGATATGACATGTATCGACCCCGGTGTGATCGAACATCACCTAAACGTTGAGCCCGATTACTGACCAGTACAGCAGAAACGTAGACATTTTTATTATAATAAGTAGAAAGTCATTTTCTGAAGAGGTGGATAAGCTGATCGATGCAGGGCATATCCAAGAGATTTTGTACCCAACTTGGTTAGCTAATGGGGTCTTGGTCCCTAATACTCTAGGGAAGTGGATGTTGTGTATTGATTTTACAAATCTGATTAAGGCTTGTCCCAAGGGCTGCTTTCTTTTGCCTCAGATTGATTAGATGGTTGATACCACCTTGGGCTCTGAGCTGTTGACTTTCATGGATGCTTTCAAGGGCTATAACCAAATAAAGATAGCCCATGAGGATAAAGCGAAAACAACCTTCATCATTAACAAAGGATTTTATTATTATGAAGTCATGTCATTTGGCCTCGAGATTGTAGGATGTGACGACCTAGACCCAGCATGTAGCATAATATACTCAATTGCATAGAAATTGGTGCCAGTTTAAGTGCTATATGTGTGAATGTACTTACTTTAGCATTTAAGATTTAAATAGTAGTTTCATTTTCTTTCTTTCTTTTATTTTCTCAAAAAGGGGACACTAGTATTATTAATAGAAATAAAAATATTGTAACTACTATTCTGACATATACATTACACGGAATTATTTCAACTATTTAGTAGACCTACTTTTATCTTTTGAAAACAAGCCCCGAGCTTGGGAAAAAAATTAAAGTATGTTATTTTGCGAAACCCTTATTGTTTTCTTAACATACACTCATTTTTGGGCATCCGTTCATAAATTTTAATTGCATAGCACATCCGGAAAGTGCATTAGGAAAATGATTTTTGAACCGTATCAATGGTAAAACATGAAATAACATTGAATTACTAGCTAGTTAGTTTTAATTGGACTTTGAGCTTAGTAATTTATTGTCTTGCATCTAAATAAAGCCAAAAACACCTACCCAATCTAAGACCTCATCTTATGTACACATATACAATCTATTACTTAGAAGAAAACAAAAGAAGAAAAAGCACCAAAACCACCCCCCTACCCGACGGCTTCAAGGAAGAGAAAGAAGGAGAAGTCTTCAACCCTCAACTTCAATCTTACATTATTCCAAGCCTCTTCAAGAGTCTTTCAGCATTCCAAAGCTCTTTCTAGCATTTTCAAGGTCTTAGGTGGGAGACAATTTATATTCAAGAGCATGAATAGTTAGGGTTTTAAATTGGAATTAATGATTTGTTATGAAATGTATTATCTATGCTTTTATATGCTTAAAATGTTCCTTATTATGATTGTAGAGCACACTTTTGAACTTGGATAACCATGTTGTTGGTTAGATTAATTGTTCTTGCAATTAAAGTAAGGTTTGATGTGTGAAATTTGGGATTTTGTCATATCTTGTGTTTGAGCTTAATTGAATGCTATTTGGGTATGATTTAAGGGTGAATAAACTTAGATTAGAGCCTTAAATAATCTAAAAATGCATAGATTATAAGAACATTAAGTTAAAGTTAGTTTTATGGGTACTATTCATTCAGGACCAACGAAATATGACCTGATACTCGATTTAACACTTGGTTTGGACTCTAGGGATATAAAAATGGTTGCTCGGTAAAATTTATCAAATTCCGAGATAGTTGAATTTTAAGTCAATAATTGTGTAATAAATATAGGCCTAACGATGTGTGGAACTGGGGTGGAATTTAGGATGCTAAATAGCCTTATATATGTAGGATGGAACTTAAATTGTCATTATGGCACTTAGTTGATGCATGAATAGGGTACTTGTAGTTCAAACGCACTAAGGAGATTTTGGGGCTTTCTGGTTAAATGCAAGTTAAAGTGTGGTTTTGTGGCTTTAAGTGATGCCATAAAGTGTCGTTAGAAGTGTGGTTTAGTTAGTTTGTGAATTATGTATCTTGTGAGTTGTATGTGTCTTAAATTGAACTAATGAACTAAGGGGATTAGGATGTAAAAGTTGAGAAAAATGTTGGTAATTGGCTTGTAGTTGATTATTAAAGTGTTTAATTGCATTTGTATAGCTTGTGTAATCTATTAGTGAAGTTCATGAATTGAATGACTTGATTATTTTGTTGGAATATGACTATATCTTGTGTACGTTATTATATAGCTTGTTGAAACTTCTTATGTGTTGATAAGTTGAACTATGTGTGTAATGGACATTTTATGAAATCCCAGATTTCGTTTATACGCGAATTTGCGTGTTTTGACCTATATATGTGTTATATGAGTTAAACTGCGCTAATTCTGTGATTTATATTCCTATTACATGTTAACTGTGCATTCATGAAATTTTCATAAAAAACGACATTGAAAATTTTATCGTCGGTTTTTCTGAATAGTATTTTGAACGCACGTCTGCTAAAATTTTTACACAGGTGTTTTAAATGTCTTAAAACCTAATCCTCTGTTATTAATAGACCCATGTTTGAAAAAAAAAATTGATTCTGAAACGGAATAAGAATTTAAATAGACATTTCAGACGAAAAGTAGCGTTTTTTAGCCAAATAGTGATTTCTTCTAAGCCCGATTATTGCATTGACTTTCGTTGACCTAGTATATATTAATATAAATGTATTTTTATGTGGTATTAAATGATTTTGATAAATTGTGCATTTAAAAGACATTTGAAAACAAATAATATGACTTTTCATATTCTTTTGCAAAAAATCAAGTTTTTAACCGAATCGGGTGTTAATGTATGCATATGAAAATTGTTGTCAACTAAAAATAAACTACTTAAAAATAGTCTAAGTGTTAAATGCATATATGTGAGCAAAAATAGTTTAAAAGACAATTAAAAGACAAGAAAATACTAAAAACTAACTTTGTTTCAACTTTGACATTTATTATTTTTGTTGATCTTGAGTTTATATCATCAACACACATTAAAAACCACACAAAACACCCCAAAAAGTACACACATGACTGAAAATTCCAAGGGAAGCAAAGAGAAGGCATTTTTCTAAGGTTTTCAAGTGTTTTTCTCATTGATTTTGCAATTCAAGTCCAAATCACTTCATTCAAAGCTTGATTTTGCTTGTTGGGCATTCATTCTACCTATTTATAACCTTAGTTTGCATCAAAGGTGAGAGAAAAATTCTAGATCTCAAAATGCTATTTTTATGTCAATTCATATAATTGAATTTTTAGCTGTTGAAATGTTGAATTGATGTTAGATTATTGCTCAGTGGATGCTAAGCATCATTTAGATGTGTTTATATAAGTTTTGAATAGTTGTAGCAAGTATTTATATTTTTCGGGTATTAAAATTGAGTTATTGGCTTGTTGTGGATTTAATGGAGTTGTGGTGGTTGGAATTGATTGCTGTTAGCTTCTAAAAGTTTGTTAAATACGTGGTAGTAATGTTGTAATGCCAAAATTGTGATTGTGATGTCGTGGTGAAAGTCCAGAAATTTCAGCCATGGTGCATTAGGGTTTTAGGGTTGTTGGGCTTGTTTTGGATGGATTATGGTTGGTTTCCGAGAGGGCATATGTTGTTGCTTGAGTGGGTGAGTGATATAAACTGGTTTGGAGGTTATCGGATTAGTAGAATGTAAGTTATGGCATTTAGAAGTTTGAGTTGTCTATCTTTAGAATGTTGAACTAATGTCTTTAGTTGTTTGAGTGGTGTTTGGGTAGTTGAATCATGGGTTGTTGTTGGTTAGATACTGGTTTGGTTGTGTGGTTTAATGCATATTAAGTTGGGTGGCCTACTTTGTCATCTAACTTAGTTGTTAGTTGTTTATTTGATCAATTGATGTTATGTTGTTGAAATGATATTAATTGATTGATTATTGATGAAGTTGGGAGATAGGCAACCTACTTTTGTTGTCCTCCTGTGATATGAATAATTATTATTATTGTCATGAGTCTTGGTATGTGTGTGCCACCTCTCGGGCAGCATTGGGCTGTCGGGTTGATAACGGCATGACTATCATAGACTACCCCCAGCTCGTGTGGGCGGAGGTGCCATGGAGGGAGGGGCTAGTGAGGTACCTCGGGTGCGTGAGTAATGGGGAGTTATAAGAAGATGGTTGAGATTGTGATGGCGTTTGGAGCTACACCAACTAGAATATCTTTATTGATTGGTTATTATCATTGTTGTGCTTATATTGTTATTGATGATTATTATGTGTTTACTGCTCAAAGTATGATTTCCAAGGAGTATAGTAAATACTGTTAAAAGATCTATCGAATCCTCACCGGGCTTGTTTTATATAAGCTCACTCTCAATCGTTATATGCATACAGGTGATACTGAACTGGATTACGAGTACGTGCCTTAAGAAGCTGAGAATGTGCTTTATGTGGACGAGTCTTGTGTGCCGGAGTCGTTGCTATGAGTTTGTCTTAGTTGTTGTAATATGTTATATTGTATAACTTACTCAATTATAAGACTTATGTATATTGCTAGTTTAGTAGCCTTTCTTTTGAACATGATTAGGTTGCTAGACTGGCTTATAAACTATTTTGGAAATGTATGATGTAGCCTATGGATTGATGTTGGAACGGAGGCGTATAACTATGAGTGGATTGTTGAAAGAATGCTTAATGTGTAATATGATTGTTATGTATGTTGTTAACTTGATTGTGGAGTTGATTGGTGGTTGGTGGAGTTGGTTGTATGATGTTCTAAAGGGTTGGTTTAGAGCCCTGATGTCCATGTTACTGTCATTATACTGTCGAAATTCTGTTGCGTCCTGACTGATCGTAGGTGTGGTCGAGTTGGGGCGTTACACATTTAGTTTATATGTTAAGTGTAATTTTGATTAGTTATAGTTAGCTTAACTTTATATATTAGTAAATGTTTCTATGCTGTTACAAGGCTATGGGATGTTACTAAAGAACTTGAAGTATTCTTAAGTCAAGTTATGAATAATTACAAATAGAAGATTAGATTGTATTGTGTAGTGTATGAACCATGAAATGTATATGAGTATATTTCATTAATTGTCTTGATTACCTAGTCCTTTTGATTGAAAAGAAGGTTAATGGCTAGTCAGTTAAAGTTAACTTTATGTTATTAACTATTAAGAATTCTATGATGTTAGAATGTATTTGGTTAGAGTGATAAAGAATTTTAGCTTAGAGTTTTTAAACTAATAATGGTAGAAGCATTAGTGAGCTTGTAAACTTGTGTATTTTGATCCTAGTTCAAAGTGGCAACTAATAATGTTGGAAACACTAGTTAACTAGTTCACTTGCATTCTTGTACCCTTTTCCTTTAGTGCAAAGTTAATGTGTTTATATGCGAGATAGTACTTTATGTGTTGGCTAAAGACGTAATTATAGTTAATTTACTCTTAGCTTAATTTCTTAAGTGTAATGCTTGAGTTGTTTAACCTTGTGTTTTATGTATTGTACCTTGCTATTAGATAATTAAGAAAATTGGAGACATGTAAATGTAGCTTTTAATTTTAGCTTGAGGATAAATGATTCTGATTGATAAGTTATTCTTAGTGAGAGATAAGGAGTTATTAGATGTAATGAGCTGTTGTTAATCAAATATCAATACATGTTATGTGTTGTTCATAATGCACTAAGAACTAGTTTATAGTTAGCTGAGTATCCTTGCGTTTCCAAATGATTTTATGAACTTGTGAATTTGTGTTTTGTGAATAGACTTGGTATAATTAATTGCTAAAGGATATACTTATATGAAAACTAGGGTTTACACTTCCGAGCTAATTCCAGAAAGGTTGGAGTGAATATAGCTTTTCTCTTGCTTATGTAGCCTGATCCAAGGTGATGGGGTCTTCATCTCTTTTGTGCATCTTAGCTTATTTTATTTCTTCTAGATTGTATGATTTAGTTTAATTGATAAAGTTTATATGTACTATTTACTTGCTATCTTATGATTTCTCGTGTTTATTTGTGATTATTCCTTGATATCTCGTGAATTCTTGAATTCGTGTTTCAGGTTGCGCAACCTTTTTGGACATGGTAGTGTCGAGAAACTCCAGGTAGCATCGGGCTGTCGGTCTAGCTCGGCTACCATATTACTTATTCATGTTCTTGCTGAGGCATACTCCTCTACCTCAAAGGCGTGGTTCACCTTGTTGGGGCATACGAACCTACCTCGGGAGAAATGGGTCGTAGGATCGGGGTACATCCGGAGTACCCCATTGGAGGAATAAAGGGTTTGCCGCATTTGCTTGAAGATCATGGTTCGTAGTTCGAGATCGAAGACAAATGAGCTGAACCATATCCTTTTTAAACGTGTTTAATGTTTATTCAGTTAACTTGCTATAATGTATTACTTGTATTCTTGTTTTTGCTACACAACACGAAATGATTTTTGAAAACACCCCTGGGTTACTGTATCCCCTCCCTCACTGAGTAACTTTGGTTACTCATTCCTCGTTTTAACATGTTTCAGGTACAGTTATAACAACTACCTGAGTGTCGTGTTGCTGGTTTCTTATCTTGCTGAGGTTGGATGCCCTTTGATGATGTGTGTTATTGTAATATGTCTTATTTTGAGACCTTTAAGGTCTTGTATGTATTAATGATAAATTTGGTTGGTTGTAATTGAAGTTGTAGTCTTGAATAGTTAGTGGCGTAGTTGGTATGTAATAGTTAATGATAGACTTTACTGCCTTTTGACTACATGCTTGTGTGCTAAAGGAAGTTGAGTGATGGACTTAATATTTAAGTAAGTACGGTGATTAGAATTAGAGTGGTATGATAAGTGGATTTAAAAGATAAGATTTCAATGGATTTTAGCTTTGCATTTGTTGGGTTCCAAGGCTTGGATGGCCTTGATGAGTTTGTTACATGTGGTGATAGTGGAAGTTGAGAATTAAGGAGAAGGTTGGACTTTGGTTTTGAGGTTGTAGTTGCTTGTATAGGTTTTGGATTGTCCTATAAACAGGGAGACTCTATCCGTTTTTCCTCATTTTTCGTGTCTTGGGTATTGGAACAGGATTCCGGCCTCGAGAGGGACTGGGGTATTACATAGGAGCTACCTATCAGGGGATGGTAAATAAAGTCTTCAAGTCTCATATCAGATGGAATATGGAGATTTATGTCGATGACATGCTGGTTAAAAGTAAAAAGTCTAAAGATCATATTGCAGACATTAGAGAGGCCTTCGCTACCATAAAGAAGTTTGGGATCAAGCTGAATCTAGAAAAATGTGCATTTGGGGTCAAGGCTGGAAAATTCTTAGGTTTCATAGTTATGGCTCGAGGAATTGAGGACAATCCTCAAAAGATTTAGGCCTTTGATTTGAATCTAGTGAAAGCTTAAGCATTGATTTAAACTTAGTAGAATATGATGTTATCTTCCATTAACAATTTTCCCCCTACCAACTTGCATGAATGATGTAAAAGAGCTAACGAGCAGAGTGGCTGCCCTAAGTCGTTTCATGTCCAGTTTAGTTGACAAGTATGATCTACTATTTAAGGTTCTCAAGAACCCTAAAAACTTTGAATGGGTCGAGGAATATCAGAAGGCTTTCAATGACCTTAAGTAGTACCTATCCTCACCACCCCTACTATCATAACCCAAGGTAGGGGAAGAACTAGTACTATACTTGGCTAGCTCTGGGACAACATTCGCAATGACGTTGGTCCGAGAAAAAGGCAAAGACCAGAAGCTAGTGTATTATGTGAGTAAAACCCTTAGGGGTGCAGAAACAAGATATTCCTCTATAGAGAAAATTTCTCTAGCTTTGGTCACAGCTTCAAGGAAACTAAAGCCCTACTTTAATGCACATACGATTAAAGTAATGACTGATGCTCCACTCAAGTCTATTTTGCATAGGCCATAAGCCATAGGCAGGCTTTTTAAATGGGAGATTAAGTTGAGCCAATTTGATTTGCTATATCAACCAAGAACAGCCATAAAAGCCCAAGAGATTGCTGACCTTGTGGTGGAATGCACTGGTCAGGTCGAGCATAATCCAAAAGAGGCCTGGAAGATTGAGGCCGACGATCCATTAAGCAAAGGACGCAGTGGAACTGAGGTTGTAGTCTATGATCTAATGGGCCATGAACACCAATATTCTTTGAATTTCACATTCCCGACCTTAAATAATGAGGCTGAATATGAGGCATTGTTGGCCGAATTAAAAATAGCAGCTCAACTCAGGGCCCAAACCATAGAGGTATCCACTGATTCTTAGTTGGTAACTAACTAGGTTACAGGAGAATTCGAAACTAAGGATGTTGTTATGTTCGATTATCTTGGCAAGGTAAAAGAATTAGTCTCGGGGTTCCAACTGTTTTCAATAGATCAGATTCCAAGAGAAGAGAATATGTGTGAGACCCTGAATTTACCTAATTTGCAAATACGTGTTTTATTTGTTTAAATGCTATTATAATTAATATGTATGAATTTATATGTGATATTAAGTGATTTTAGACTAACTTTGCATTTAAAACATATTTGTAAAACAAATAATGTGACTTTTCAACTTCTTTTGCAAAATTGAGTTTTATACCCTAGTTGTATGTATATGTATGCATATAAAAAATGTTGTCAACTGTTTTTAGTATAAGTGTTAGAATAAATATATATAAGCAAAATAAACTAAAATAGTTACCAAGCGACTATTGGGATGGCACCTTATGCAGCTCTTTATGGGCATAAATGCCGATCACCTTTGTATTGGGATGAAGTAGATAAGATGGAAGTTATTGATCCGAGTATGATGCCAGAACTTTTGGAGAAGATTGAGAATGTTCAGTTAATCAGGCAGAGAATGCTGATAGCGTAGAATAGATAAAAGAGTTATGCTGATAAACGCCGTCGAGATTTGGAGTTTGCAGTCAGGGATCGAGTTTTCTTGAAATTGTCTCCTTGTAAGGGTTTTGCTCGTCATGGTAAAGGTGGTAAGCTGAGTCCGAGGTTTGCAGGGCTGTTTGAGATTACGGGCAGAGTGGGCAAGTTGGCGTATCGGTTAGCTTTGCCTCAGAACTTCTCTAATGTTCATGATGTCTTCCACGTGTCTACTTTGAGGAAGTATTATACGAATCCTTCTCATGTTCTAGAACCAGAGCCGTTGCAGCTTTGTGAGAATCTGACTTATGATGAACGACCGATTCGTATTCTAGATCAGATGAAACGGGAGTTGAGGTCGAAGATGATTCCTATGGTTAAAGTGTTGTGGAAATATCACGATATTGAGGAAGCTACTTGGGAGAGAATAGACCAGATTCAAAAACAATACCCAGATTTGTTCCAAGCAGCAAGTAAGAATTTCGAGGGTGAAATTTCTTTAAGGGGGGAGAATGTGAGACCCTGAATTTGCGTAATTTGCAAATACATGTTTTATCTATTTAAATGCTATTATAATTGATATGTATGAATTTATATGTGATATTAAGTGATCTTAGACTAATTTTGCATTTAAAACACATTTACAAAACAAATAATGTGACTTTTCAACTTCTTTTTCAAAGTTTTATATCCTGGTTGAATGTATATGTATGCATATAAAAAATGTTGTCAACTATTTTTAGTCTACTAAATATAGTATAAGTGTTAGAATAAATATATATAAGCAAAATAGACTAAAAACTAACAAAAACAAATAAGTTGACAACTTTGACTTTTGCAAAATGTTGACTAAGCTTATATTTACGCAAAATACACACAAAAATCAGAAAAATAAACTCAAAACTCACACACTAGGCCGTGCACCTTGAGGACGAAAGAGGAGCCATTTTTGTTTAGGTTTTCAACTAAAGTTTCTCATAGAATTTGCATTTCAAGGCTAAACAACTTCATTCAAAGCTTGAAATTGCTTGTTGGGCACCTATTCTACACATTTCTAACCTAGCTTTGGATCAAAGGTGAGGAAAAAATTAGTTCATTATTTTAAAGTTTAAGTTGGATTTTGGTTGATGCATTTGTAGTTGCTATTTTGTTAAATTGATGTTAGATTATTGCTAAGTAGATGATAAAGACCAACTTAGTGTATTTATAGCCATTTTAAACGGTGGTAGCATGTATTTTTATTTTTTGGGTATTTAAATTGATATTTTGGCTTATAATTTAATAATTGTAGTTGTAGTAGTTGAAATTGAGTTGTAGTTGCTTCTATAGGCTTGTTAATTATTGTGTAGTAATGTTGTAATACCAAATTTTCAATTTGAATGCCATAGCAAAAGTCAAAAAAATTAGCCATGAATGCATTGCCATTTTTAGCTTGTTAGGCTTGTTTTAGATGGCTTTTGGTTGGTTTCTGAGGGGGCATATGTCGTTGCTTGGGTGGTTGAGTGGTAAGAAAAGGTTTGGGGGTTGTTTGATTGCTAGATTGTTAGTTATGTTGTTTGGAATATTGGGTAGTCATTCTTTGAAATGTCTAAGTGTTGACTTTGGGTGTTTGGTATTGTTTGTGTAGTTGTTTCTTGGGTTGTTGTTGAGTAGGCTCGGGTTTGAAAGTATGTTGAAATGTGTGTTAAGTTGGGTGGCCTACTTTGTCATCTAACTTGGTTGTCTTAGTTGTTTAATTAATGTTATGTTGATTGAAGTGTTAATTAATTAATTGATGATTGTTGTTGTACTGGAGGACAACCTACTTTGTTGTCTTCTCAAAAAATTAAGTGTTCCATGTTAATGTTGTGAGTCATGATAGTGTGTGTCACCTCTCGGGCAGTATCGGGTTGTCGGGTTGAAAATGGCATGACTAGCATGTGTTATCCCCTATCTCATGTGGTCGGAGATACCATGGAGTGTGTGTAACACCCCGATCCCTCTCGAGATCGGGAGTTCTATCAATCAATCTAATTACAACCCAACTCCAAACCCGGGCATAAAATTTTAGGGAAAGACGGACGGAGTCTCCCCTGTTTCTAGGCAAAATGCAAAACCTGCAATAGCAAATAAGTGAACCAGCACCATGTCCAACCATTCAAACACCTCAAGGCCATCCGAGCCTTGGTTCTCAACAATTAAACACAGCATATATATATATATATATACATTTCCAATTTAAAAGCTATCCTATATCTTTTCATCTTTGACAAGAACATTCAAGCTTGACAATAAAACCATACTAACCTATTGCATAAATTAGACTATCATACAATTCTAACTCTTTTCCTTTGGACATTACAAATATGCATTGAAGTTAAACTATACTATCTGAATACATAAGCTAACTTATCATTCTACCTCAATTACCTAGTTAAATTTAAATTACATTCTTTTTGACAATAAATACATACAACACATGAACATACATCTTTGCATCTTTGACAACTCAAGCCACATAGCACGCAAGACAACTCTTCAAGCATGATCTTTCACACAACCACGAACTTTCCAGCTAACAAGGCATTTCCTGAAATGTGGTGGTCAGGAGTGAGTATACTCAACACGTATACTCAGTGAAGGCGAGACAGATATCGAGGTGGAGAGAAAGAAAGTCGTGCAATGCAAATAAGGCAGTTAAGCAATATAACTGACAAGTAAGCAATCAATATAAACAATCAATACAATAAACAAGTAATGAAAGCATTAACACAACCATTCAAAGCTATACCACACTCTGAAGGCTATGGTTCACTCATACGAGTAATGTACCATTTCACGAGCAATACATCAATCTCGAGCTTGATGTTGACAACGATGACAATAAGCGCGCAACCACCTTATAACTTCAGTTTGGAATACCCCGGAAGTATCCATCAATTCTACGACCCAAAATCTCCCTGGGAGGCAACCTAAGCGAGAATGGGAATAGGACACGGAGCTAGAGCAACCAACACTGGCAGCCCGAGACTACCCAGAGATGCCCATCACTCACGCGCCTGACACTATGCAATGCAAGACACGATACAAGGCGATAAACGAGCGATAGCACAACAATACATATTAGAGACGATAAATGAGATATCAAGCATTTACAATCAATACTAGCATTCAATTAACTTTTCAAGCATAACTATCATTAATAGCCACAATAACACCAATTAAACAAGTAACAACAGTTCAAACACGAAAACGACAAATATCACTATTCAATCTCTAACTTCCAAAGGCAATTACGAGCAAACGAGCTACAGGATTAGGAAACCGATTTCACTACATTCACTTAGGCACTACAAGGCACATTTCTATGTCACTAAACCTCACTTTCCCAACCGAAGCCCGAAAGTCCACCTACTGCGTTTAAACTACAACTATGCTAACCGGTCACTCAATCAACGCCACAACAGCGCCAAAAGGGCTTCCATGCCCTCAATTGCAAAACCCCCAACTCAATTCGAGCACGGTCAACTTTTGGTCAAACGGCGCCTTTACGTTTCATTGTCTAATTTCTAATTTTAACAAAGGCCGATCCGTTTCTATTGCACATTTTATCTTTCTATCACTAATGGCACCTATCCAAATCAAGCAATCGCAATTCGGATCAAAATTCGAAATTCTAGGGTTTACTATTCAAAATTCACTATTCATTATTTTTTTTCCAATTTTAAATACGCAATTTCGACCGTAAAAATTGTTAAATAACTATCAAACAATGCTCTACGAACTCAAAGGAAGCTATATCAAGTAATTACAGGCATTATAACACATTATATATCAAATCTAAAAATTTGACATAAAATTCAAATTCGATTTTAAATGCATAAAAGCGTGAAATCCCTCACAGAGATTGAAGATCAAGACCCACAAGGACCCGAGCCACGACCCCCGAGCAATTCCACGCACGATTCTAGAAGAAAAATGCAAAATAATTTTTTTTTCTTTTCCCTCAAGCTTTCGGTCGTGGAAGGACATGGATGGCATTTTGCAAATTGTTTTTATTGATTTTTGCCTTGTTTTATTATTTAAAAGGTGACAAGGGCATTTTGGTCATTTGCAAAATCAAGCTTTAGTTAAAAATGGTCAAATAAGCTTATTTTAATGCCATTTAAATCTAATTCAAGTTAAAACAATGCAATTAAATGAAAAATAACTAAAACTAGTTAAATTAAGCTAAAAATATTTTCCACTAAGTCCGAAGAATATTTCTCTAGCTCTCATTTTCAAAATACTACGATCGAACGGTCATTAAACGATCGCTAATCAAATGATGTGCAATAACATAAAACTATAATTTTTGAAAAGCAGAATAGTAGAATCGTTTAAAATTTACCCCGGCTCGGAGTTACTTTTCTCATTTAATTGAAAACCGAGTAATTTTAATGCAAGACAACCAAAACCGATTATTAAAATAATCAAAACAATCAAAGTAATCAATATTCATTTAAAATAATTAATTTAACTATTTCTAGAATATTTTAAAGAATTATGAAGTTAATATTAAGTTACAAATGAATAAGTTAATATAAACACGTAGTCAAATACAATTAAACACTAACATTTAAGATGACACTTAATTAATCACAAGAGAATAAATTCAATTACTATAATTATTAGAAATAGGCAATAATCTTTTAATTAATTAATATAAATCTTTTTGAATTCTTTTAAACGAAATAGCAGAACAGTGAAAATTAGATGATTTAACTAATTAAACATTTAATTAAATGCAGTCAAATGCCATTAAATCCATGCCGGTTTCGGGTTATCACAGTGTGAGTCTAGGATGGGGTACTTCTGGAATGCATCAATGGGCGTAAGAAGTTAATTGAGTTCGTGATGGCGTATGGAGCTACACCAACTAGTGCATCATTTCTCAATTGAATGGTTATTGTGTTGCCTTAATTGAATTGTTGTTGTTGATGATGATGTTTAATGTATGTTCATTGTACCTAGGGTGATTTCCCAAGTGGTAAAGAAAGTGTTTCCAAAATTTCCTATTGAACCCTCGTTGAGCTTTGTATTGTATAAGATCACCCTCTTTGCTGACTTTCAGGTGTTACTGAGTTGGACTTAGGGTACGTTCCTTAGGAGGTTGAGAATGAGCAATATGTAGATGAGTCCAATGTACAAGAGTCTTATCCATGATGTCTTTGCTAGAGTGCTCTTTTTGTTGTCTTGAATTATAGAACAAGATGTATTGTATTTACTTTGGAGTTTGTATTGTATAACTCAACTTAAAGATAGTAGATGGTATAATGCTAGTCAGTTGTCTTTCTTTTGAAATATGATAGATTCTTAGACTAGTATTATATATGTTATTCATATGTATAGTCTAGCTTGTTGTATGTTGTTGAGACAGAGGCATATTACTTATTGTTAGGATGTTGTATGGTTGGTTAATGAATGGTATTGGATGTGTTATATGTTGTTGAAATGGTTGATGCAGTTGTTATTGAAGTTGTAGTTGGTTGTGTGATATTTTAAAAAGATTGGTTTAGAGTCCTGTTGTCCATATTATAAGCGTTATATTGCCAAAATTCCGCTGCGTCCAGACTAATCATAAGTGGAGTCGAGTTGGGGCGTGATAATGTGAAGACTGATGCTTTATCTAAATTGGCAGTTGGGGAAAACAAGCCAGCATTGGTACATGTTGAGGAAGTTT
This sequence comes from Ehretia macrophylla, assembly GCA_037974665.1. NCBI lineage: Eukaryota > Viridiplantae > Streptophyta > Magnoliopsida > Boraginales > Ehretiaceae > Ehretia > Ehretia macrophylla. Next base: position 58,831,285 of record CM075771.1, on the reverse strand, counting down.
CCGAGCCTAATGTTCAGTCTAGAAAGGAAGAGATTGCAGAACTCAACCTTTGCCCAGATTGGACTAAGCCAATTCAGGACTTCCTTGAGAGGGGTATAGTCGCGGATGATGAGAAACCAGCTCGGAAGTTTGAGCATCAAGCTTTGCAGTTTGTTGTTATAGTTGGGCAGTTGTACAAATGAGCTTATACTTAGCTTTTTTTGAAGTGTGTAGGTCCTAAAGAAGGGAATTACATACTAAGAGAATTCCACGAGGGAATATGTGGAAATCACTTGGGAGGTAAAGCCCTTGCTCGAAAGGCTTTGAGGCAAGGCTATTTTTGGCCGACTTTAGAGCATGATGCAAAGGAATTTGTAAAGAGATGTGATACTTGCCAATGGTTTGCCAAGGCCCAGAGAAAACCTTTTGTTGATGTAACGATAGTGTTGAGTCCATGGTCATTCTATCAGTGGGGTTTGGATATCATTGGGCCACTTCCAAATAGCGTAGGGTAGAAAAAGCACGCATTTGTGGCTGTGGACTACTTTACCAAGTGGCCCGAGGCCGTGGCCATAGCAAGAATCATTAAGAAAGCAGCCTAGTCCTTCATTTGGAAGTTTATAATTTGTCGATTCGGTGTACCTAAGGTCATGGTAACAGACAATGGCAAGTAGTTTGATAGTGCATACTTTCGAGGACAGTGTGTCGAGATCGGAATTGACCTTAGATTTTCATCTATTGTTCATCCTTAATGTAATGGTCAGGTTGAGATAACTAATAGATCTATTTTGTAATGTCTAAAAACCTAGCTTGGAGAGGCAAAGGACCAATGGGCAGAGATACTCCCCGAGGTCCTGTTGGCTCATCGCACCACACCTAGCTCACTAACGGGAGAGTCACCCATTCAGTCTGAAGTTCGGCATGGAGGCAGTTCTACTAGTGGAGATCAGGTCTTTTACTAGTAGGACTTTGCTTCATGAAGAAGAAATAAATGGATCTAGGATCTAGGAAGAGCTAGACTTCGCAGAGGAGTTGCGAGAAAAGGCCTAGGTTAGAACGCTAGCTAGCAAAACGGCCATGGAAATAGCCTTTAAAAAGAAGGTCAAACCCAAGTCGATTCGAGAAAGATACCTAGTTCTTAGGAGAGCCATCTTTTAGCCAAATTCAGATGGCAAGCTCTTTCTAGCATGGGAAGACCCGTATCAACTAGTAAAGGAACTCTGACTTGGAACCTTCTATTTGGTTGATAAATATGGTAACAGTTGAGAAATGCTTGTAATACTGATCATTTAAAGTGTTATTTTTGTATGAAGTATAATAGATAGGAACTTTGTGAATATTAAACTACTTTTTTGTAACACTTGTCAATTTCATATATCTTCCAGATCGGTATATATAAGTCTATGATTAAAACCCTAAGTCTACAACAAGAATAAGGTCATGATGAGTGTTATACTCATTACTTGATAAAGACTGGGGTAGTTGTTTAGCCAAGCTATGTGTGAGTCACGCTTATAGTCTGAGCTGAGATGATGTCGTGATGAAAACACACTCGTAAGCTCATGAAGGACTACAAAGGTTGCTCTTGTTGGAATTAGGGTATGTGAAAAGGACCACTAGCACAGTATCATCAATAACTTGGATATTTGCAATGAATAATTAATATCATCTTACTTTTATGAACATGTTTATCTCTTATGTGGTTGACTTATATATATGCGCTCAGGTATTTCCTTCAAGTGTTGACTTGGGTGTGTGGTGGGTACGTACAGAAAGTCCTAGCCATGGTTACTTGTTAAGCAAAACCATTTTGTCCATAACTAAGTAGTAGAGCTAGACACTCTACTATGGTAGAAACTATTGTAAATAAGTTCCCTTTACAGTAGGGTGATCTACCTTGATCATGGATAGGGTTCCAGACTTACTTCACTTATTCATGTGTATGCATTGGACGGGCGACCTTAGGTGTGAACTCTAGACATGTACTATCAAAGAAATACGTCACCTATACCTAAAAGCTTCTAAGTAGACCAGTGCTCTCAATCTTGAACATATGTGGATGAACTAATGAAGTCAAGTTCTTGCACTTTGAGTCACTATGGGTGAGATCTTGTATTGGTTAATAGCTCTGTGATTTAGGTGTCTGGACTTGGTTATAAAGAATATGTAATAAGGAATCTATACAATAGTCACTCCCTTAGAATGATCCAGGTTGATAAACCTGAATCTATGCACAGTAATACATGTTGTATTGGTTGTTACACTTGTGGGTCACTCCCGAGGTTAAGTGGATAACTTTCGGAGGATGATTGGATTATGGGTTAGAGGTTCTAAGGAGAAAGATGTAGTCAAAGAGGTGATAGTACAAGTGGTAAACCTGTCTTGACTATGAGTGAGTATAGAGGGGCAATTTTGGTCATTATCACTTAGTTGGTCTAAAGACTGAGCGTCATATGTTGTTGTGACTAACTCCTATACATACAGTAATTATCCTGTAATGCAACCAAAGTCTTTTAGTAGAATAGACTAAGATTAAAGTGACAAAATATTACTAGAGAACTAGTAAGGGTATTTTGATCATTTTTAGTGGAAGGGTAATTATGTCTTCAGATCCTCTTCTAGCCATTTACCTTATAAGTGTTATTACTAAACTTGGGTATTGCTAAAATTGAGAAAGTTAAAGTTTAATGGAAACTAGAAGTCATGAGGTAGACTTTACATTTATGTAGGGAGTTTCTATTCTTGACAGTTGACTGAAATTATACTTAAATTTTAATTAATTAATTTGATAGAGCATGAAGGGTTGAACTAGGAGCTAGGCACGCGGACCTAGGCTAAAATCTGTAAGCCTAGGTGATTTTCCTAGCATGGACGCATGACATAGTGTGAACGCAAGATGGAATAGATTTTCCATTATTATTTTGGAATTAGGATAATTCAAAGTCCTAATCTCTCTTCAACTTGGTATATGTTTCAGACAGAACTAACTTTCCTAGCTTTACCTATATAAAGTCCTCTTTCCCAAGCTCTTCAATAGCACCATCTCCTTTGAGATCTCTCTTTCTCTCACTCACGTGTAAGCTTCTCCTAAAGGAAACACGAAACACTCTTCTTTTAGTTTAGTTTGGCAGGATTGAGTCTCACAACTTGATCAACACTTTAGCTAGGATGTGACATAGAGAAAAGATCAAAGTAAAGGATCGGAAGCATCAAGTAGGCGTGTGGAACTACTTCTTCAAGGTGAAGTTTTTCATTTCGCGATTAAAAGGTATTCTGAAAAACTATTGTTTGCTTTAAGATTAAAATATGAACTATTTGTATGTTCAATTAGTTATTTCATGTGTTATTCAAAATCTAAAGATCCATGCATGAACTTTTATGCCTTATTCATGTCTTAATTAGCTTAAGATAGAATTTGATTCATGCGATATAATGTTTCCTTTTAGCTCAGTGCCTAAAACTAATTGAGATCGTGATGATAACACACTTAACTAAGGTCCAACTCGGACCTAGCACCAACATGAGGTTGTGAGGTAAATACACTCATTGGTAAATCATGTTTAAGGTTAAGCTCATTCTTAGAAGTAGTGTAGGTCCAATATAGCCTAAGAGGGGGTGAATTAGGCTTGTAAAGGCAAATCTACCACTTTAAAATTTAATCCAATATTAGACAATGTATATTGAAGAAAGATACAAAAAATGAAAGTTATAAGGAATATAAGGAATGACAAATTAAATGTAATAAGAACTCCAATGAACTTCTTTTTAATGTAAATATCAAACACTTAATATGGAATTTATATAAGCAACTCAAATATGAATGTAAATGACTTGAAAATAAGGAGAGTAGAGTTAATAAAGATAAAACGCAAGGATTTTCAAGTTGTTTGAACTCCCAACGCCCCAGTCCACCACCTAAGGTCTTTATCTCCTTAAGATTTACTTAAACTCTACTAAGTTGCATCTACAAATGTTGGTGAAGCAAAAAACCAACTTCAAATCTTTCTCTTGAGTCTACAAGAGAAGTACACAAGCTTTTGTAGGCTAAGCTCAAACCTATTCTAGCTTTCTTCCTTTGAATCTACAAAGGGTATACAATACTCTTCTTACTTCTTTGATTCTCTCAATCTAAGTACAAGAGTGTTTAAGCAATAAGTGTGTTTGAGAGTAAATGAAGTAAAAATATAACTCCTAAATGAGTTGGATTGTACAAATTCAAGAATCTTGATTGCTCAATGATTTGTAAAGAGAAGCTCAAAACTTTTGAAGATATGAAAGCTTAGTATATGATTTTTGCTTGTTGGAATATATGATTTTGAGAGAGTGGGATTCGAGTATAAATAGAAACATTTCAAACGGCTAGTTAACAACTCTATTTTTCAAAAGTTGGTCAATAAGTGGTTGATGGGATTGACCGACTTTGATCAACAGGCTTGCTCTGGAAATGCAAGTTGATGAAGTCGATCGATGGTATCGTCCGACTTTTTCTGGAAAGGCAGGATGATGAAGTCGGTCGCTGGTATCGACTGGCTTTGACATGTTTGTAAAGAAGTGGTGATGGCCACGACGTGGTCAGCCTGACCTTTCGTTTTCTTACTGGCAATCGTTGATGGCCTCTTTCTCAACCTATGAGAAGCTTGCAAAGTGGTGGTGGCCATGGGGAAGTCCTTGGGAGCTTGGGTGTCTTGGCTTTGTCCGGATTTAATGGCCTCGGCCCCCCTGCTTGGGTCATAGCATAGATCCTCACAGTCCTGTCCATGCTTGAAAGTTTGCAAAAGATGAAAAAGAGTTAAGTGGTAAACCATAGATGAGGGAAGCGAGGAGCATAGGAAGTCCTAACAAATTGGAAGTCGGATCTAAAATTTCAAGACTAGGGTGGACTGACCTTTCTTTGGTTTATTCTTTTTTGGAGAATCCTCTTGCAGTAGCCTAGGATGGGGAACATTCGACTCAGCGGGCTTGGTTCTAAAAAGTCCCAACCCCCAAATCATGTCCCAATCAAGGTACTAGTCAGTATTCTGCAAGTGCTCATTTAATTACAGTACCTCGAGATTGTCCTTCTCGATAGCTGTCAGGTAAGGAGTCTTGTTGATCCCCACTAGAAGGGTGTACACCCAGGTATGTAAAACTTCCCAGTCATAATCTGAGCTGATGAAGTAATACTTGTGGTGCCAACCCTTATTAGAGGACGACCAGTTTGAAAAGATATAGTGGTGTTCCTAAGCACAGAAATGGAACCATCTTCGTCCATGTGGATTCGGCTTGGCAATGAAGCACCTCCTGAATAGACTCAAGGAAAGGGACTATCCCTTTCTTATCAGCGTAGACAAAGAAGGCTACCATAATGGCCTAGCTGTTGGGCGCAACTTGTCCCGGATTGATCTGATAGTGGTTGACGATCTTCGAGATGTACGATGGTAGAGGTAGCCTGATAAATTGGAAGGCTAAGTCATAGAAGGTTACTTCGCCGGTCCCTGGGTGGCATGCTACTTCATCTCGAGCTGGCACGACCCCCTCGGACATTCTTTTGTTGGCCTTAGTGACCTTAGTTTTGCATGTTCTTTTATAGAACGCCAAAAGTTTTTTATCACTCCTTGAGAACGCAGTTGCATCTCCACTGGTCGCTCCCCTTGGGCTCGAGGAGGGTTCTATGGCGAGGGCATTAGCCTATTAAAGGGACCTCTGGCTTGAAGATGATTTGGGAGTTGGAAATGAGTATGCAATGGGCCCAGTCGGTAGCTCGAGCCCTTCCAATTTATTTAGAGGAGATCCATCGTCCTCCTCGATCTCATCGACATTTGAGAAACCTCAACTTGTTCTTCCTCAGGATTCTCATCACTCCTCCTAACTTCAACTATCTCGACCTCACTACTACTCTCTCTTTCGGAGCCTTCGTGTTGCGGGGAAGATGTCTCCGAGCTGCTTGTTTTTCGTCATCCCCATAAGATTGAGCTGAGCGTGCTTGAGAATCTTCAGATTCCGAGCTCTCCAGTTGTGGGTTAGGGGAAGAAATAGATAAAAATCTAAGGAGAAGGGATTTGAAGACGTACCTAGTTCCTGAGCTAATTGGTTTGAGTTGGTGAAATTGCAATCTTTCAAGTTGAACGGTCCGAGCTGATCAGTTAAACTAGAGGGATTTCCTGAGAGTCTAAATCCAAATGAGCGAAAGTAAAGTTTGGAGTCGATTCATGCTTTTTTATAGGTGCGTAACAGTCGCCTGGAGAAGGCCAACTATCCCGTCCTATCAAAAAGATGGGTGACATGGCAGTTATTCAGAACCAAATTTGAATCTTTGATGGCTCGGTCCTCAACTCCATGTCGTGCTCTAGACTGGGAAGGGGAGGAGGGGAGAGAGAGAGAGAATGATATGGGTGCACAACCCTACCCGAACTAGAAGTGGACCGATCCGAATTGGACCCACGAAGATATTTCCTAACCTGGCAGTAATGGCAGATGGGACATAAAGGTGTTATCCGCTAGATAATAGCTTTATCTAGTAGGTCCACGTTTCAGGTCAGGCATAAACAGTGCAGGGTAGCGTTAGCCATTTAATGCCTACCTATCTTAATTGTTAGTATAAATAGTTCATTCAATGCTCACAATGAAGGTAACTCAGTCTCATTAATTGCTCTCAACTATTAGTGATTAATCGAGGTCAGACAGACTAACTTATTTTCACGCTTGAGGGAAAACACAAGTCTTCACACCTGCTATTCCTTATCTCGTTTTGCAGGAAACCACTGAGCTCGGACTAAAGGACAAATTCAACCCTCATCAGAAGACTTGGCAGCACCTTCGTGTTGTTTGTTGACTACCTCAACCGGGCAAGAAAGCAAACTAGGTTGTGGCAGTCCATGTCTTGAATTTTATTTTAGTTATTATTGTATTGCACTTGTAGTTTCAATAAGCTTAGCTATTTAGTTGATTGGTGTGGGAACGCCTGACTGATAGCTCAACCAACAAGAACAGTTTGTTTTGTTGTTTTGCCGGCGTTGTACTTTATTGTCTACTCTTTTGTAGGCTAGAATTCGTTTTTCTTTGATCTTTTGGACTCATTGTCATGATCGTTTGACTCGCCTTTATACTTTTCATGATTAATGAGACACACTACTTAACAAAAAATAAAAATAAAAATAACACCAAGCATGTTTACATTATTATTTTTCTGTGTATATATCATTTTCTTAAATTAGATTTTCATAAAGAGATACAAAAATACATTGGGTGTCAAGCCTTAGTGAGTAGGGAGATATATGACATAATAAAGAGGTTTAGAAGGGGGATTTTTCTCTGAAGGAGGTAAAAAGTGTCATTCAATTAGTACGAGGTAATTAGGAAAGGGTTAACTAATTCCAATAGCAGATAGATTAGCCAAAACTATGAGTTGCAGTACATCTGGCATCATAAATACCCAATCAATATGAAGAGGTTTTTTTGGACTTTTGATTGCTACCCAGTAGTTGGACCATTTTCACTTCTATTAACATGAAGAAATAGTAATCGGTGAAAATTGGAAGTGAGTTGGATGGTCTCATGTCTGATGGAGCTAATCATCTAGTTGGTCTTAAAAGTATCGAAGGACATAGCTTTTTTTTTTTTGTTTTACCGTTGAAAACGTCCCACTCAATCAATCCACAAGACATAAATTAGATTAACCACCACTTAAAGATGGAATACGCCAACATTCTCTTACTTGGCCTAACAACTGAGTTTGAACTAAAACCTTCAAAGTGCAGTAACCTAACTCAAGGCATGCACCAAGCTAAGGACATAGCTTTGGTGACCTCTTTAGTATCAGACTCTAAAGCAACACTGAGATAGCCTGATTTGATGGCTGATAAGCAAGTATTCCCAAGTGAGAGGGTTCATCTTGACCGTTAATCAAGCGGTTTGCATTTCTGCATATTTAGGCTACTGCTGCAGATTTCTCGATGACACTGAAAGATGCATTACAATTCACCATTATGTACCCTTGACGAGGAAGGGTGAAAATTTTGGCAACTTCATAGTTAAAATCTTTTTTTCGTGCATATCTAGCAAATGCTGTTATTAAGGTCTTAGCCTCGAGATACGGCTTTATGTCAATTTATGTGCAGACATTCGCAAACATTTGTTTCTTGGAAAATTGAGGACGGTAGAATAATTGTTGAATTCTTTCATTAATTAATAGTATCAATAATTATAATAGCTGTTGTTAAAGTACCATATTTCCAACATTAATTTTAGAGTTTACGATTTTATTGTAGTAGCTCATAACTCCTAATTTTAGGAGCTCTAGTAGGCTCCTTGTTGGAGCTTAGTTGATTTAGCTCACGTTACGTCGGTAATGCATTTTGTTATAATAAAAAATAAATAAATAAAAGGTCGGTAATGCATCGACTCCATTTGAGCTTTGGAAGCTTCATGACTATTTTGCTTCAAATTTTACAGCTAATACATTCCGGATGACTCTTATTGTTTATTTGTTTTCTCAAACATATCTATAAAGATTTTCAACCTTTCTTCATTCCAGACTACTCTAAAAATGGGCATTAATTTTAACAGTTTCAATCCTGAACGCTGACATATTATATCAGGAGTAAATTACTTGTCGTATCTTTGTGTTTTGCTCAGAAATATTCATTCACTCCCTGTAATTTTAAAATAGATTCATTACCACCCTGTATTTTTTCGATTAAGCTGACGCACCTTAAATCTCTTATTTCGTTAACAAACGTTACCAAATTAGTTAATTGATCGTTATACCCTTACATAAAGTTAAAATCGAAAAAACACAGGGAGTAATGAGCTTATAAAATTGCAGGGGGTGAATGAGTATTTAAGGTAAAATATTGAGGAGCGGCAAACAATTTACTAAAAGGGTATTTTTATCCAACAACGAATTTATTTAAACTAAAAGTATAAAAAAAATTACATTTTAAACTCGTGTGTTGCAATTGCTGTTAAATTAGAAGACTTTTTAAACGAAGGGGGACAGTCAGCTACATTTTGAAAATCACAGTGGGATAATGAACTTATTTTAAAAAAATATGGAGATAAATAAATATTTACGGCAAAACACAAGCGGACGACAAACTATTCACTCATTATATTATCATAGCTATTTTACTTAGATAACTAATTACATACATATCTTTCGTGAATGAGTGAACCATAAAAATTGAGGAACAGAAATAGAAGACTCTTATTAATGGATACATTAATTCTTCCAGATCCAATTTATAAAAAATATTGTCCATTTTTATCCATATTGCAATCATATCTGAAAAGATACTTGAACCCCACATGGTGATCGCTGAATTAAACTTTTAAACAGAATCGACATTTGAGTTGAAAAAAAAAACACAAGAATAATGGACATCTCGAAAAATATACCCAAGTTGTTTTGTTCAGTTAGACCTTGTCAACAACTAAACATATTGAAACTCAACAGTACATTTAGTTTGCATTTGCTGCATGCTCAACGGCACGATATATTTTCACCTTTAGCTTAACTTGTTCATTGATCCTGATCGGCTCAAAGACACAAACATCTCCCACCATCAAATGTTTTGCCTGCACAAATTTTGCCCATCCTTTACTCAGATGACATGTCCTGCCCTCGTTTGTAATGCAGTAAACTTCCCATTCATTGTCATTAGCATCTTGAAGTTTAATGAACTGCGACATAGACGATAGGTACAATCTAGCGAATTCATTTGGAAGGTGCTGCAGAAACAAAAGAAAATACAAAAATACGTCATGACAAATGAAAATAGATAAACATCTAACTGGATTACTGCTAGAGAAAAACAAGATCAGGAAACACATAATGATAGACCGGTCCATGGTGTAATGCTTGCTAAACAAGTCTTACCAAGGTATTGTGCTTGTATATATTGTATTCTTTCAAAGTGATCTTATAGAAAGGATTTTTAGGTGATTTCATATCTGCACCTTGGATTGCCCAATTCACTGAGGAGTTTTTCCCATTTGTACCTGACCAAGTTTAGCAAAGCACAAATTCAAATGTTAGAAGGCCTCTTTATTTCAGCAAAATGGATTTCTACAAGAATATTGAAGGCATATAACTTACTAGAAGTGATCTTTCTATTGTTGGCTTTACTTGAAGAAACGAGCACCTCTTCATCTGTCGTTATCTTACCCGTTCTTACATTAGACTGGTAGACCTTATTTCTCCTTGTAGAATCTTGTTCACCTGTTGATTTGATTCCTTCATCATCTTGGATTTTATTCTTTTTGCTTCTTGTTACATAGCAGCGATTCGGTTCCAACCTTTCAGTTGAAGCAACACTACTTCGCTTATTCGCCCCAGGGGCAAATTCAGAGGACTGTACCGATCTTGACTGCAATTGATGATCCCTTGAAGAACCCAAAAACTCAATGGAGCTGTCATCGCAGTCTTCATCACCATTCTTGTCATAGTGATCACCATCTTCATCTTCTTCTTGGTCAGATATTGGAAGCTGATTTACATCATCATCTTTTACAGAATCACTAGTATTAGGATATTCAATCTCGCAAGCGGTCAAGTCAAAGATGTAGACTTTAAAATTCGAATTCCCTCCATACTCAAAGATCAAAAAGTATCCAATTCCAATGGAATGATCCTCCAGAAATTTATGCAATCCATCACCAAACCAAATTGTCTTGTCTGCAGTCTTTTCCACTTTGACATACCAAACTCCACCAGTGGAAACTACAAGCCTGACTAAGTCGGAGAGCTCATCCCCATATTTCTTGACAAATTTGCCTGGGATCTTCTGCTCATTTAGGTAACAAATTAGTAAAAAGTACAACCAAAGAGATGTTCTGCACCAGCATATGCTACTTAAACCATAACATATTCATTGGGTTCAAGAAATAAAGTTTGCCATGCATCAGCTGATCCATCATAGCGTACAGTTTTGCCTTGAGAACTGGCATAGGTTTTCCTAAAAACTAGGCCAACCTTACTATAGAAAACTTAAGTAAGAAAGACAAATTCTTATGCAGGTGAGGAAACCATGACCATAGAAAGGATTCAAAAAAAATTCACAATAGTTGACATTCATTAGGCCGTCAATATGTGAGTTACGATATTTTAGTTGCAAAGCCAAACAACTGCCCACGAGCAGGGGCCGACCTATCCCTCAACTTGAAAAACAACATTTTTTTTCTTTCTTGGAAAAAAAAATTATTATTATTTTTTTGATTTTTTTCAAAAAACTATTATGTTGGACACTTTTGTTGTATAATGACACACTGTGATATTTCTTACTATACGAGTGCACTTTCTAAGTTTAGGTGGCTGGGTCCACCATTGCCCGCGAGTAAAATGGTAGAATGAACAACATGATTGACTTTGGAAAATTATAAGGTTAAAGATAAAAAAAAAAAGGAATTATAGAGATGTTAGACATAAGAAATTGTGATCTCAACGTCTCACTGCAATAAGAAGTGGGAAAATCTCACATTTAGTCTCTATTGTTTGTAAAGTGTCTCAATTTAGTTCTTATTATTTAAAATGTCTCAATTTGATCCATATTATTTCTCTAAAAGTTTCAATTTCATCTCTATTGTTTAAAATTTTCAATTTCGTCCTTATTGTTTCTCAAAAAGTTTCAATTTAATTCTTATTATTTTTTAAAATGTTTCAACTTCGTCTCTATTGTTTCTCAAAAAAATTTAATTTTGTCATTGGATAATATGGACGAATTTAAAACTTTAAGAAAATAATAGGGATGAAATTGAAACTCTTTAAAAATAATAGGGACAAAGTTGAAACTTTTTAAAAAATAATAGTGATTAAATTGAGACATATTAAACAATAGGGATGAAATTAAAAATTTTGATGAAATAATAGGAACTAAATTAAGACATTTTAAATAATAGAGACTAAACTGAGACACTTTGCAAATAATAATGATTAAATGTGAAATTATCCCATAAGAAGTCCAAATTTTCAGTTAGCCTGTTCTTTTATGGTCCTATTAAACATCCGAAACAGCATTAGATTAACATAACATGGGGTACGTTATAGAAGATTCTGAAAAATTGAAAACAAGAATATAAATAGACAACTCGGATAACATTGTCCATGGAAATTCAATGTCGTCCATAATAAACAACGAAACAGACCTAGAATTATGGACATGCAAGCAAAACCCGTGTTTGTGTTTGTATGCTTGAGACTATCTATATCGGACAAAATATCAAATAATTTCAAAATCATTAATCGAATTGTTACTTAAATCTACAATTCAAAAATTGCTAACCTGTTTGAGGGAGACTCATATTTTTTATAATTATTTCGTTGAAAATAAATGTAATAGGCTTAATACTAACTACGTCTAACTTAAGAAAATGACGTTCATATCATGTTTCTAATAACACAGGACATGACAAACAACATCAACAATATATATCTATATATATTCACATGCAAACTCACACCAGAGGATCTTTTCTTTTATTTATTTATTTGGAAGCAAGCATTAGATATATTAGTGATTAACTTAAGATGTTGTTTAGAGGACAAGAAAGGAAAAAGAAGAAATCAACCAAAGAGAAAGGGGAATGTTACCAGTTTTTGGTCATGAAGCGTGAAGCAGAGGATGACCTTGAAGAAGCGCTTCGATGATGACATGTGGCCGGTCTTGTCTTGTTGAGTCCTAGTGCAGCTAGCCATTAGCATGTACAATCAACACGGTTTCTCTTGATGACCTTAATTCTCTTTTATTCTCTTTTTTGGGAAAAATTAAAGTACTGTGAGTGGTGAGTGGTGACTGGTGAGTGGTGAGTGAGGAAATTGCTCAGACTCTTCACCTTTCCTTAGTAATTGCCAAGTCAAACTCTTTGTTGCTTGTGAATTGGCGCATGGTAAGGCTCGACATGGGGTTTGTGAACCGTATTTTCCGTTTTTGTCCTGAGGCTCTGTGAACGCGTATTCGGCTCACTTTGCGTATATTGTATTCAGGCTTATTTTATGTTTCTATAAGATAATATTTTTATGATTTAAATTCATAAACTCATATATCACAGCGACAAATCTTACTATTAGTACTACAAAATTAGATGTGACAGAGAATTTGTACAGGTTTCGTATTTTGAACTATCAGGAAAAAAATGTATATATATATATATATATATATATATATATATATATATATATATATATATATATATATATATATATAAAGAGAAAAGAGAGAGGAAAAAATGAAGGCATTTATGTATTTTTACAAATTCTATTAACTATTTTGATGGAAAACTGGGGAGGTGGCACGTGTGGTGTATTTATAAAAAGAATAAGGGAGGTATTTGGTAATTTTGGGACCACAAGTGGGTATTGTGAACTTTTCAAAAACCACAAGGGGGTCGTAAGCTATTCATCCTATCCAATATAGTCCCAATTGGCTATATTACTAAGTACTTAGATTCTAATGATTAAGCGGCAATTTTCAAGGGGGTGATGGCCTGTCAATCGGATAGCACAAAATCTATATTGCATATGCATGTTATAACTAATTTAGTCTATGTGTCCAAAATACTGAGCTATTGAACCATATAAGATCGCACTTATAGTGAATCAAAACACATGTCCTTAACTTCGTTGGTCCATCCAAAAATGCTCAAGAACTAGAGCATTGCTTGCTTAATAGATTTAGATAATTTGATCTCTACTCATGATAGTACAGTTACTAAGATCACATACTATGGTCTTGTTCAATGCATATCCCTGTATTAATGAGATTAGTCTAGAAAGCCCTCCAATAACAAAAGTAGGTCACCCTACAGGTAGGAAGCTCTTTCACTATAACTTTACCATAGTAAAATGCCCAGCTTCACTATTCAGTTATGAACCATATCTTTTGATTCATAACTTTTATACGCAACGGTCATGCACCTATGTTATTCACTTGAATCTAGTAGAAAACATGCATATAGGTTAAATATATCTAGAGGAATAAATAAATGCTCATAATGAATGACTAATTCATAATTAATTAATATCCATTATATTGAGATGTCTTAGTATTCGTGATCTTTAAAGCATACGATTCCCACCAAGCTCCCACTTGTACTAAAGAATCTAACACCCATAGTCTCAACATGAGAATTTAATACTCTCTCAATAAGACATTTTGTAAAAAGAACTGCTAAATTATTAGCTTAAGCTATTTTATCTACCACTATGTCGTCTCTCTGGATGAACTCCTGAATCAAGGGGTACTTCATCTTAATATGCTTCCCTCTCTTGTGGTTTCTCAGTCCTTGCATTGTGCTACTATTCCACTATTATCATCGCACATTGTATTGGTTTTTCAATTGCTGGCACAAAACTCTAATTCAATTAGGAATTCCCAAAGCCATATAGTCTCATTTGCAACCTCCAATGTTGCCACATATTAAGTTTCCATGGTAGAGTCTGCAATGCAGGATTGCTTTACACTCCTCCATAAAATAGCGTTACTCAAAAGAGTAAAGACATATTTAGAAGTGGATTTTTTGGAATCTTTGTCTGATTGAAAATCTAAATCTGTTTACCATATAGGTACAAGATCATCAGCCTGATAAATCAACATATAATCCCTTGCTTTCTCTTAGGATACTTGAGTATATGTTTTAACCCCATCCAATGAGCTAGTTTAGGGTGACTTATATTTGTTGATCATGTCAACCGTAAAGCAAATATCTGACCTAGTACAAAGTATGGCATACATGAGGCTTTCAACTATAGACATATACAGAACTTTCATCATAGCTTCTATCTCCTTATTTGTCTTAGGACAATAATCCTAAGATAGAGTTACTTCATGCATAAAAAGTAATATACATTGCTTGGAGTCATGCATACCTAATTGGACAAACATATTCTCAACGTATGAAGCTTGAGATAGAGCTAATATCTTGCCTTATGATCTCACAAAAGCTTGACACCTGAATTGTAGCTTCCTGTATCTCCAAGTCCTTTATTTGGATTTAAGATGATTCCCAAATCTTAATGGATGACAACATTCTTATTTCATTTCGTATGAGTAGAATGCCATCTACATAGAGGAACAAGAATGCAATAGTCTGCAAGTGAAAGCCATTTGGTGGTCCAAAGGTCAATCAAGGTTCTCATGCACTTAAAACAGATAATACATATTAGAATATAATTAAAATACACAATAATAAAGATGATAACGATAATCAGATCATCTAAACAATGCATATAAACATGAAAACATGATGATACAAGAAAAAGAAAGAATATGAAATTACCTTGTCAAGATTGTTTGTGAAGACCTAAATGGAGCGGCCCTCTACGATCTTGTGTACACTATGCTTGATCTAGAATAAGGATAAGGTAGGCCTTTCAAACACCTCAATGTATGTCACGAAGCTCGAGAGTGAGAGATGAGGACGACCATGTATAGGTAAAGAATAACAGGTTTTCGTCTTGTGTTCTAGGTTTTCTTCGTAAGCTACTATATACTTGCATTTAACCTTTTCATCATTTGTACCTTAACCCCAGAACTTATGAAGTCTTCTTAAATCAATACTAAACCTTTTCTAATTGACTTCATGCTGATTAGACAATGACACCAATAAATAATTGGCTGTCAATTATTGCTTAATTAACTTACTACACAAGTCAACTTCCAAAATTGACTTTGACCGTAAGTCAAATATTTGATTGTCAAAGATTCTCTCTCAATTCCTTACTTGAATGGTTTCCAAAATCAATTCTAACCATAAGTAATGTGCCAAAGCTTTGCTCTAGATAGAATACAGGATAATCCTCATGCTAGCGTTATTTTCCCATTCTACACCTCACAATTCTAGACCTTATGATTGTGTCTGGTCTTGTAGGTTTGAGTGCCAAGCTGGTAGCAATTAAAACAAGTCCGAATTAACCCATTTCTAGTTACTCCTAATCTAGGTTGGCGTCTAGCAAAACTTCATAATGACCGGATGGCTCGAATGCTCAAGCTTTCTCATCCAAGAACCTTTGGCGAGTAGTTAGCATGCAATCCATTTCTTCTACTAGATGTCCTAGACTAACCCTAGGGTATGCTAAACATTAGTCAAACCGTAATAGGCTTGTCGCTATGCTTTCATAGACACTATATTGAGTTTATTTGTATGATCCAATAATACTACTATGGCCATGGAGTTTATGTCAACATCTCTATGAGACAACATAGAACATTCCTTTTTTCTTATATGGTAGTGGATTCTTATAGCGACATTCACTAGCTTTGCAAGTACTTGACAGTAATTGATCCCTATTCAATCAGGTCTTATGTTTATCCCTTTTGTCTAGGACCAAAGTACATTGAGTTGTTTACAAGCTACTACAGTATTCTCCAGTCGAAGAAGTACTTTGCATAACATCACATGAGAACCTATCATTGACTTAGGCGAATGAAGTCTCTATTGAGTGTTGTCAGTAGACCGTGTCCGGAGTATGTATCTTTATACGCACTAATGTATAAGCCTTAACATCTCAAGTCACTTGATTGATGAGATCAACCTCGGAAGGACAAGTACAAGTCGGTCTTAGCAGATTCCCTATTGCCCAGGCTTAGTGAATCTTATGACCTAGGACAAGTTCTAAGAAAGTCTCAAGAGTCAATTCTCATCTACCATAAACTCTTATGGTTTAACCCTATACCAACATATCCAAGGGCTTTATCTGTTATACATAATGTAAACGGTTAATCATGCAAGTGTATAAAAGATAAAGATAAATGCCATTTGGTAATTTTATTTGATTAAAACCACATTCCAAAGATTATGATTTACATAATATCCCCTGTCATTCTCAATCGAATGACTGGCTTGAAGGGTATATTCAAAACAGTAAATTCTCTAAGTAATTTTATCAATGAAGCATTATCATTCAGCTTTCCAAAGATGACTTGTAACGAGAAAGACACCAAGGTTTCCGATCGGTGAAGATCTCATTTTGAAACCCAAAATATCATTAATCGATTCTATGGTAGATGAGTCATATCCCAAAATAGATTTCAGTTTTGTCCACGTTCAAACGAACCCCAAACATTCGATAAAACAGTTTTAGAGCATCCATAATACCCTTAATAGAACCCGTATCTTCTTTGCAAAAGATAAATAGGTCATCAAAAAAATAGAGATGGTTTAATTTCACCTTAGTACATTTAGGATGAAGTATGAAGTTTCTTCCAGTCATAAGTTAAGCAAGTAAAAAAGAACTTCCATAGAGAGAACAAAGAGGTAAGGTGAGAATTTCCACCTCTTAGATAACCCTCAAAACTATGTTGATAGCTATGGAAAATCTAATGGTGGAAATACTAAGCAAAGATCCATTGAACAAACTGAGTAGGGAAACCAATATTAACCTTTTTTTTGCTAAGTAGTGTGTGTATTTCATAAAGAAAACTTTACATATGTGTGTCAAAGACCATTACAATATAGATCAAAGAAAAAAAATAAGTTAGTTTATGAGGATAGAGTTTTCAAGTGCAAGACTAGCTCAAAAAACAAAAACGATAATCCTACTACAAATAACAAAAAAAAACAAGAGCTTCAACAAGATCTCTTCTTGGATCCCCTTGCTCTTCAAAATTCATTGGAGCAACCAAGAACCATGCATCCCCGGGCTCCATGATTCATCTTTCATGAGGGTTTAACATTCAAGTCCAAGGGGGTGGTAAAGTGAAGAACTAAACGAAAAACTGAACACAACATTGATTACAAGCATTATTAAACAATATGAAGAACCAACTATCAAATGTGACTAAGAGCAAAAAAAGAAATCAATAAGGCACAAAATCATCAAGAAGCATTTGCATTTTGGTTTCTACCAATTTAAAGAAAACACCATCAAGTAATTGGTAGATGAGATGCAAGCCAACCAAGGGATAATTGCTTAGATTTAGGGGATCTAGCTCCATATTTAGACTTGAGGGAGGAACCATGTTTAGAATTGGGAATACTTTAGTTCAATTTAGGAGGGGGAACCTTGAGTAGGACAAAGAACTTGTATATCATCCAACTCTACTACCGAGGGTTGGGAAGTGTTGCCATCAACAAAGAGGGGGCCTCTTGTCTTGGGGTATCTTCAATCATCATACTTCGATCATGATCACCATCTTAAAGGCAAGCATTTGCATTTTCTAAAGCTTCAAACTTGTTTATGGATATGGCCATTTTAGGGGGAATGGGCCGAGGAAGTCTCTTTAGATAGCATTTTTTTAGTGATTTCTCTCCATTATGTTTCCATTGAAGGATGAGAGACTTCTTTAGATGGGTCTTTGTCCATACTTGCCGGAGGAACATTGGGACAAGTTGAGACCATATGCCTAACAATGTTACAATAAGTACATCTCGGTGGTTTCCAAGCATATTCAATTTCAGTCTCTGTAACTGAGCCATCTGGGTGCTTGACAAACGAGGAATTGGGAAACTCTTCCTCAATTTTCATTTCAACACATATACAAGCATAGCCAATGTGAGCTTTTGATTTCGTAAAAGAATCCATTTGGAAGGGAACTCCAATATTGCAACCAACATAACTAAAGCGACTTCTCAACCAAAGGCCCAAAGGCACATTCAAGAGCTTAATCCAAAGTAGAACTTTATCACATTTAAGGTTGACAAGTTTGGTGTTGGGATCCTATTTTTTGAGGAGGAGAGGGCGATGGTTGACATGCCAAATTTGTTCTAATACTTTATCGCATACTTCTTCGTTCTCAAGTTGGTAAAGATACAATCCTTTCCTGGGGGATTTGATTTGAACATCACTGAACTTTTTCCATTGAGAGTCAATGACCTTTTTATCAAGATAAATGGTGGTGATTGTCACGACCCCTTCCAATACAGTCTCTGATACCATAGAATATTTGTAAATTCACAAAACTTTAACGGGATCGTGATGTCATATACTTAACAAGATTACTCCTCCTAAGTCCACTAAGGCACACTACAAAAGCCCGATCACTAATATCCATAAAATAATACACCAGAGCCATTACATCATTTCCATTACATTCAAGAATTCATTATAACATACCTTCATATCAACTTTTTAATACCAAAGAATTCATCTATATAATAATCCTCCATTACAAAGGATGCCATAATTGAAGCTATCTACACGATCTAAGAGATATCTCTAGTACCCTTTCAAGCATTCTCGATAACACTGCAACCTGCAACTCAAGCTTTCTCCTGAAAACATTCATAAAAATGAAGGGTCAGCTATAAATCTTATTGAGGGGGTATAAAGGGGTGTAGTTTTGGAAAACCTTTTGAAAACCATTTGAAAATATTATTAGTAAACCAACAATGGTAGTTGTATAAGCATTGGTATCATGTAAAAGCATTTAACAATGAAACATTTAAGCCGGGGCACAGGAAGCTTTGGAAAACCTTTCATGTTGCAAGGATGACATGAAACATTTAACAATACAATAAGTAAGCAGTAGACAATAATAAGAAATATCTAGGCATTAGATATTATATGAAAACAAGCAAACACTTAATCAAGTTACATTAAAACTATATAACCACTCAAGAAAAGGATACTGTTTCCATTCCACCTTATCTCTCCCATTTCATTTGCTCTAGTATGCTTGCGACGTCCTTAACCCCCTATAACACCGGTGGGTGTACTCCGGATGTACCCCAAAATCCTATGACCTAACACTCCATGGCCTTCACCGACCATGTGAGTAAAGGAATAGGTCGCGGAGGTCGTGTAACCAACCACTGGCTAGCCCACTGCCTCTCAGTGGAGACACAACACTACCGTACCTCGATAAAAGGTTGCAACCTTCTGATAACACACAATTAATCATTCAAACATTCATTCATTGCACACTTAAAACGATAGGACAACAAAGTAGGTTTCTCCCAACCACATTAACAAGCAATAACCCTTTAATAGCACATTTTCACGTTAACAATCAATAAACACTTTATTAACACATTTCATAGGTGATAATGTCATGCCCCGAACCCAACCCTGCGTAGGACTAAGCTCAAGTGCGACAGTTGAATCGATTAACATTTCTTACTTTGTCAAAATTTTAACTTATTAATAGTTTCCTAAAAAATCGGGCAGCATAACGGTTGTAATTTGGACATAACAGTTTTTTTTCTTCAACCTGCAAACAGAAAAGCCACAATTCTACATCTCTAAATCCTTTATTTCAACACCACAACTCCCAATCAACAATACAGTTCACAACACACAATCCACAACCTAGAATTATAGAATGGCTCAACATGCATTTTCAAAATTTAAAACTTATCATACAACCTGGATCATTTAATATATCACCATAACCTGTTTGAACGATGTGCCTTTGTACATCCACTAGTAACCTAACCTACCAACATATAGCCGTATACCCAAAAACAAGATTGGCTACGTGTAATAATTGTATAAGTTCTAACTATGTCATTAATAAACTTCTAACAACTACAAGTCGTGGCTCAATTAGTTTCTTATACAAGTACTCAAAAATAAACCTACTTACTTGTCCAAAATAATATATACATATTAATTGCCTAAAGTTACATCAGTTAACCCTACAACTAGAAAAGCAACATGTCATGTATCGGGTACCTCCTGTTGACTACAGTAAGGATAATTTTCATGGCATTGAACATTAGTTTCTTCATCTCTTGAAAAGGAAATAAAAAAGGTTGAGCTTATCCGGCACCAAAGCTTAGTAGGGAGGAATTTGAGAAGAATTTTCGAATACGTTTTCCTGTTTATAAATCATTTGGAAATCTTGGAATGCAATGCATGCAATATCTGCAATCAATAAACAATTCGAATATACATATACGCATCATATATCATATATTAAGTAAGAAACAACTTACTCTTTCGCATCGCATCATTTTTATTCGGTGGCCAACTGTCACATTCCCATTCATTTATCTCTCCCGCATAGGGTATTTCGGATAATACCCAAACCTACGACCCAACTCTCCGAAGGTAGAAATGTTCCCAAGCAAAAGAAAACTCTTTGAGGGTAGTATTGGGCCCAAGCAAGAAGGGAATTCGGACCATGGTAGTCACGCTAGGCTGGCAAGCCCGATGCTGCCCGGAGTTTCGTGACGCTACCATGCCAAGACCAGGTGCTTGCAACCCCTCATATACCATTACACATTCATATCACATTCAAATACATATACTAGAGTATTTCACCTAGCATCAAATTAGCTTATCCATATAATTGCACGTTTATAGCATTTGAAATGAGTTAACAAATAACTATTCATCATATTTCACGTTAATAATTCAATAAGGATCTTGACACATTTAGAAGTCATTTAATAACAACACATAATAATAAGAACTTGCAATTTAGTCATTTAAACCACAACAAATGACATTAGCAATTAACTAGTTGGCCTAAGGTAGTTTCAACAACTCTACAATGGCCTAATTTTGGCAATTTAGTTACTTACCTTTCCGAACTCCAAATAATTTGATTTAGATATATAATTAAATCTATTCAAGTGTAGATAGTTTTAGAATCAAGCATAGCTCAATTTCGATTTAAATTCATTAAGTTATAAGCAAAAAAATACAGTTGCGCAAATTTGTCCAGTGCCCAAGTATGTCTTTTAGTATTTGCAAATTGACCCCAAAAGTTTATAAGTTTTGCTATTTGACCCCAAGTGTTTTTCTAGCTTTGCAAATCTTTCTCTTTTCTTTTCTTCCTATAGCCGTGTATTATAGGTGTAGTTTATAAGCTAATCCTAGTTCTAGGTAGTTTATTTAGTGTCAAAGACAAAGTTTAATTAATTGCACTTTGGCCCCAAAGTTCTCTAATGTTTACAAAGTTATCCCAAAAGTTATTCTATCTTATTCCTATGATTCTAACTTGATTTCCAACTTATTCCTATCATATTTCTATTGCACATAATAAATAATCATAAAGTATTGAAATATATTTAATTACACATAATATAATAGTAATGCAAATGAATTTGGAACTGGCCTCAAAGATAAAGTATGCCACCATACCATTTACACATGCTCACTTACATATACACTTTAACTATTTCCATGGAAAATTTGGATAGTCCACTAAAACACACCAAAACACTCATCAATCTTGCTTCTAAGCTATGAAATCATGAACCCAACTCATATATATATAACTTATACTTCATAACTACACTATGAACAAAGATTACCCTTGTATTTAGCCACAATTTCAACATACAAACACTCAACTCTAACTATTACAATGAAAGACTTACTGTACATGTTCTACTTTATTAATTCAGTTCACCTATCTACAGCTCTCCAAAAATTTTGAAATTTTGCAGAGACAAAGCCTTTCAAATGTAGATAGTTTTAGCATCAAACGAAACTCAATAAGAGTTAAATTCGCTAAGTTATATCCCTTAGAATAGGCTTTGCGCAATCTGGAAAATGTGGACATCATATACATATATAACTCAAGCATATATGTTCAATTATACAATAAAACTCTTAAATTATCACTTATTACGGTTCTAGAGCAAAGAAATATCATCTATTTGCATCATCTATTACATGTACACATTCTGCCAACAAACCCATAAAGCTCAAGATTTGAAGATACTTGAAGAAAACACCATAAACCCTCACTTAGATTGGTTGAAAATGCTTAAGCATGGCCAAAACCTCATTTTTCTTCTTCTTCTTCTTCCTTTAATTCTTCATTTTCTTTCTCTCTTGGCCAACTCTCTCTCTCTCTCTCTCCCTTTTTTTCTCTTCTAATTGATTTTGGTCTAGCTTGTGTGGTGTGTGTGTGTTGTTTGTTTTATCTTTTTCTTCTTTTATTTCTTTTAATGCCAAATGCCCCCCCTTCTAGAAGCTTGTATTTATTTGTTAAATAAAAATACCTCTCTAATGCTAAAAGACTACTAATATGTGTACAATTACAACTAATCTTGACCCAAAAAATCCAATCAAAGCTGAATAAGTCATAATCGAAACAAATAGCGGCAAATTTGCATTTTCGCATCTTAGAGACAATTCAGACAGTTCTGACACATTTTACAAAAAATGGTCATAACTTCTTGTAGAAAACTCCAATTCGCGAACCGTTTGAAGAGTTAGAAGCTAGACTCGTAGATCCTTCCAACCATATATAATTAAGCACCTAAATCTTCCCTAATTGGTGTAGGTTTTATTTCTAAGTTGGCCCAAAACTGACTCGTAACTTCTAAGTATGACTAATTTGATTAAACTTGATATCCATTTTAAATGTCCCGACATCACTTTAACATATTCCACATCATTCATAACCTTTTTAAATATTAATAGATCATTTTTTAATAATTATCGATTTATTCCGACTCGTCTCTGGCACGGGTATTATAGTGATTTGTCCACAAATTGGCCTATTAAGAAACGTTGTCAATATTATTCTATTTCTTCGTACACACATGGGGGGGCAAGCTATAACCTTGTCATCAATGTTCTCTCTCTTGGATTCACCAATCTTCCCATGCTTTAGTTTGTGATTCAGATTTCCCATAAATAAGTTCTTCGAATTTGAAATAGTTAGGACTTTAAAGTGAGCTTAGAAGTTAGTATTTCTAGAGGGATCTTGGCCTTCAGTCCTAGATTATAAGGGTTCTTGGAGGAAGATGGACGAGGATTGGTCGTAGGTGACAACCGTTGTGTGTGCGGATGAGAGGAGGCTTGAGTATGATTGAGAGAGGGTAATGGGGGATTAGTTGTGTAATGTGCCACTTAAGAGTAGAGAGGGGAATATAATGGTGATGAGGCCACATGAGAAGCGGCTAGAGGCTGAGAAAAGAGGTGAAGAGTTAGAGAGTCACCCTATGTGAGGGAGAAGATGAATTATGCACATGTGATGGAGAAGAAGAAGATTGTCTAAGATGAAGGTGCATGGTACCTGGATATTACTAAGTTCAAAAGCTTATTTTAACGTAATGTAAACAAATAACATACAAAGTAAGGATCAAACTACATAATTTACATGAAAAATTGCATAAACAAAAACTTGTATTCGAATTCAGGCTAGGCTGGATATCTGGACGATCGCTACAACACTCATGTTACTGTATCTTTTTACGTCCTAATTTGATTTCTTGGTCCGGTAATTAAGAAGCAATCTACAATTTCATGATTAAACACTAAGGTTATATACTATGCAACTGCCTTTCCTATTGCTTAATTATATTGGCTTCAATCTTCTACAGGAGCTTCATGTACTACCCATCTCCAAGCCAGTCCTTTGGTGTGATAATATTGGTGCGACATACCTCATGACAAATCCTATCTTCCATCCACAAAAAATATTATATTTCATGCACGAACAAAGTAAATTAAAACAAATGTCCATTGTGTTTGAGAAAAAGTGGTTGCATATGACTTACACATCAAGTTCATCTCTACTGTGGATGTCACTTGGGGTGTCACCTTGGAAAGATGGAAGGTATATATATATATTTGATACAATTAAGCAATCTAATGGACCCTATGGTAGAAGTTTCATGTATCACCTAGGCAGCATTGGGTTTGCCAAGATGGATAGGCTACCGTGGCATTAGGGTGTATATCTGAATTTCCCCTTCATAATTGGTGTATGGGGTTATGATATTGATGAAGCATTGAGTCTAGCCATCTCAAACAAGTTCGAGATATGATATCTTTTTATTATGAGAATCCTACTCTCGTTTAGTCCCTTAAGGTCCTCGGAGGGTAGAAATGCCTGATAAGTACGATGTTTAATTGATGCCTGATTAGTACAATGTTTAATGTGTTCTTGTGTACTTTTCATCCATGTTAATCTTGTTATGCTTGTTGTATATGCATAGCACAATTTTAGAAAGAAGTTTACGAAAAGATAAAACCTTTTTGAAAACCCTTCCTATTTCATCCTCACTGAGCTATATGCAGGATTAGCTCACCCCTCTTTTGATCAATTACAGGTGTGTTCTAGCCGAGCAAGACCCCATGTGGTTGCAAGCTTCTTTGATATGAAGAATCAAATTTATGCTTTGTACGCTTTAAGTGCTTGCCTATGAAGGATGCTCTTTTGATATAATGAACATGGTTTTGTAAATTGAACTATTTGTGATATTCTTTTGGGTTTATTAGATACCTACTAGATCGAGGTTGGGATGATTGTATGGATGAATTTAAGTCTTGTAATTATGTACAAGGTGACGTAATCCTTTAAGGTCGAGGACTTGGGAGAATTTTAGAAGTCTTTTGTAACTTATTGTGGTATATTAATGAATGTTTAGGTTACTACTTGTTGATCTTGCAGGGTTTAAGTGTTTGACACGTCATGTTCGACCTTAGCCTAATAATAGGTCGGGGTCGGGGAGTGGTTGTAATCTTAATTCATAGTGATGAAGTTTGTATAATGTCTTTTATTAGTGTTGATATAACCAATTGGTGATGTGATTTTAATACTAGCAACTTGGTTGGATGGTTTTATGGACTTTAGAGCTCGGACTAATAATTTATGCCTTAGCGGACCTAAGGGAAACGATCTTCTTAAACCCGTGGCATCACGATTCCAATTGTTTGAAGCTGATTGATTGAATGAATTCTTTTTAAGTTTATTTTATTCAGGATAGCAATAAAGCTATATAACGTAACTAGCGAGACTTACGCTCGCAACCGCTCACATAATAATGAGTAATATTACTATTAGACCAAAACTCTACTAGATTAAATGAATTCTTAATCTTACGAAAGAAGTCTTCGTTAATTCTTATTCTACAAATAATTGTTAGCAAACTCGACTCGTGTCAAGTTTAGTGGTCTCGCCATTTTGTTTAACTTGATTTTGAGAGTGACTTGTAATAATCACTGATGCCGTCTGTTCCCATGATGACTCGTATATATTGAAAAACACACATCTTACGAATACATTATACACATTTTCTTTTTCTGCTTCTTTTATTTTTCTAGTTTTTTTATAAGGTAAATTTCACAAAATGGTCCCCATTCTTTGGACCTTTTTTTTTTTAATTTCAACTTTATTGTTTCAAAAGTGACACGCTTAGTCCCCAGAGATTGTAAAAAGTTTTAATTTAGTACCTAATAATGACACTTTCTTTCAATTCGTCCCCAACGTTTAAAAAGTAACAGACTTAATAACCAAAGTTTGCACAATTTTCAATTTAGTCCCTGCAGTGATATTACAACCAAGTCACTTTCGTGTCAATGGTTTGTTGCATTATGTACCATGTTGCCCATCAACCATTCAGTTTCATTTGAGGGGGTGTGATAACTGCTACACATTTTGATCTTCAAACCTTGATATTTTTCACTAATGTATTTTTAGTACATATCTATTTATTTATACACTATAACTCACCACTGTAACAAATATAACAAATATATATAGCCACTTTGTACATAGTCAACATATACGAAATACAACAACAATTTCATTACCTTCACTCTTTCCGTTATTATGAAAAGAAAAGAAAAACTTTTAGTTGTAGAGGCATGTATTATAGAAAAAAGCGAAAATGCTTGGACTTGGAGAACCATTCTCTATTTCCTATGTGTTGGGAATATAAAGTAGTTTTTGTTAGAATATAAAATAGGCTATTTTATAGAAGAGAGAAATAAGAAGAAAAATAACATGGAGACTCTTAAACAAAATCTTTGTTGCTCTAATATTTGGTATGACTACAATTAAAAGGACTAACCGCTATTTATAGATTCACAAAAATCCTATACCAATTAGGATATGGTTCTAGGAAAGCATTACCCACTAGGAAAAGACTATCTAGTCAAAACCAATTTAAAAATTACTAGAATTAATGTAATAGAGTCTTAATCAAGTTCATCTACTAACATCCCTCCCTTAAACTTGATATGACTCTCTTAAATAAAAGCAAAGCTCTAAGCTTCAAGAACACGTCACTCTTGAGTGGATTTATAAGAATGTCTGCAACTTGATCTTCAGAATTCACATACTCTATCTTCATTTTTTTCTTGTTATGCATTCTCTGATGAAATGGTAATGTGTGTCAATGTGTTTGCTTATTTCATGAAAGACTAGATTCTTGGCTAAGGCAATTGTAGACTTGTTGTCCACATAAATCTCTATTGGCTCTTCTTGAGGCATCTTAAGTTTTTTCATCAAATTCCTTAACCATAAACCGTGGCAAACATATGAAGTAGCAGCTACATATTCAGCTTCATATGTAGAGAATGTGACAATGGGTTGATTCTTGGAACTCCAAGTGAATGTTGTATCTCCCATGAAGAAAATATATCCATTAGTACTCATTCGATCATCAAGATCACCAGCCTAATCACTATCCCTATGCCCCACAAGTTTGAAATCCTCAGAGTGGGAATATAGAAGTCCATAATAAAGAGTTCATTCAATGTAGCGAACTATTCTCTTGGTTATAACGCCCCAACTCGACCCCACATACGATCAGTCAGGATACAACAGAATTTCGAAAGTATAACGACAGTAACACGGACATCAGAGCTCTAAACCAACCCTTAATATTTCCATACAACCAACTCCAAACATCAACGAAAACTCCACAACTATTTTAACAACATACCACACAACCGATTCATTATA
Organism: Ehretia macrophylla; assembly: GCA_037974665.1. Taxonomy (NCBI): domain Eukaryota; kingdom Viridiplantae; phylum Streptophyta; class Magnoliopsida; order Boraginales; family Ehretiaceae; genus Ehretia; species Ehretia macrophylla. The sequence continues at coordinate 58,803,737 of CM075771.1, read as the reverse complement.
TTAAACAACCATTCAACAAACCAACCGTAGATTACATGCCTCAGTTTCAACAACAACATCACTAAGTAAAACCATATACATACATAACATGTTATACTATCTTAGCAACTTATTTAAATCCAAAAGTAAGACAACTAAACTAGCATAACACTTTTACTATCATTAGATCAGTTTATACAATACAACCTTTAAAAGCTTGAAACTCTACAACATAAGTCATACTACAAAATAGCGTAAAACATTCCTGCTAAGCATCAGGATATGACTCTGGCACATAAGACTCTTCAACAAAAGTCACATTCTCAGCCTCCTGAGGCACGTACTCGTATTCCTGTTCAGTAACACCTGTATACAGATAACGAATGAGAGTGAGCTTATATAAAACAAGTCTAGTGAGGATTCGATAGATCTCTTAACAGTATTTCCTATACTCCTTGGAAATCATCCTTTGAGTAGTAAACACATAATAAACATCAATAACAATATAAGCACAACAATGATAATAACCAATCAATTAGGATACTCTAGTTGGTGTAACTCCAAATGCCATCACGATCTCAACCATCTTCTTATAACTCCCCATTACTCACGCACCCGAGGTACCTCACTAGCCCCTCCCTCCATGGCACCTCCACCCATGCGAGCTGGGGGAAGTCTATGATAGTAATGTTGTTATTAACCCGACAGACCAACGCTGCCCGAGAGATAGTACACACATACCAAGATTCATGACAATAATAATAATCATTCATATCACAGGAGAACAACAAAGTAGGTTGCCTATCTCCTGGCTTCATCAATAATAAATCAATTAACATTATTTCAACAACATATATCAATTAATCAGTTAACAACCAAACAACTAAATTAGATGACAAAGTAGGCCACCCAACTTAACATGCATTAAACCACTCAACCAAACCTGATCCTAACCATCAACAACACAAGATTCAATCACTTAATACCACCCAAACACCCAAAGACAATATTTCAACATTTTAAAGAAAGATAGCTCAAACTTCTAAAAGTCATAACTTACATTCTACTAATCCAATAACCTCCAAACCAATTTCTATCACTCACCCACCCAAGCAACTATATTAGGCCCCTCGGAAACCAACCACAGTCCATCCAAAACAAGCTCAACAATCCCAAAACCTCAATGCACTATGGCTGAAATTTCTAAACTTTCACCACGACATCACAATCAAAATTTCGGCATTACAACATTACTACCACGTATGTGTATGTGCCACAGGGTGCTCAACAGTAATCCTAATAGACATGCAATAGTCATTGAATGCTTCTGCATTATCAAGCCGGATTTTCTTAATTGTGTGATCCAAAAATTGTGCACGTAATCGAATTATTTGTGCAAGCAGTCTTGCAAATGCCATATTTCGAGAGGACAATAGACAGACATGTGACCAACGAGTTGAGGCATCTATTAATATCATAAACTATCGGAATGGTCCACATGATGGAACAATAGGTCCACATATATTCCCTTGAATTCGTTCTAAAAATACAGGAGTTTCATTATTAATTTTAGTAAATGATGGCCTTTTAATCAATTTCCCTTGGGCACAAGCAATACATAAAAATTCATTTGATATTAGAATCCTTTGATTCTTTAATGGATGTCCACGTGAATTTTCAATAATCCTTTTCATCATCACAGTGCCCGGATGTCCAAGGCGATCATGCCAAATAATAAAATTCTTCGGATCATTTATCTTCTAGTTAATCACCATATTGGTTTCTACAGAATTTATCTGAGTATAATATATTCCAGAAGATAATGCTGGCAATTTTTCCACAGTATACTTTTTGCCAGACCTAAGCAATGTGATATAGAGATATTCTTTGCTTTTCTCATTTATGGTTTCAATATGATAGCCATTTTGACGAATATATCTAAAACTTAATAAATTTCTCTGTGATTTACTAGAGTATAAAGTATCGCTTATCATAATTTTTGTTCCACCAGGAAGTATAATACAAGCTTTTCCAGAACCATCAATAATTTTTGTAGTTCCCGAAATTGTATTAACATTTGGTTCTGCGAATTCCAATTGGGAAAAATAGATTTTGTTTTTAAGAATGGTATGCGTTGTTGCACTGTCTACCATACATATTTTCTCCATTGTTGAAATTGTATAGGTCCATACTTCTTCAAAGTAAGATAGATAAATTGTGTGAGAATATTATCAAAATAAACGATAGTGATAACACTTTTAATAAAAACAACAACTTACATGATGATATTCATACACACAATTCATGACAACTTATATAATGATACTCATACACACAACAACTTACATAATGATATTCATACACACAATATTCAATAATTTACAGGATGTTACATATTCATCACTTTTAGTTAAAATGAAAATTTTCATTATCAATTAAGTGGTCAACCCGTTCATTGTTATCCTCAAAGAAATCAGAATAATCAAAGTGTGCATTTTGTTGTTGATTATCATTTTCGGCAAAGTTTGTTTCTACCTTTTTTCCTTTTGCCTTTGAGGCTTCATAAAGCTTCACAAGATGCTTTGTTGTTCGACAGTTTTTTCCTCAATGACCTTTTATGCTACATCTATGGCATATATTATCTCGGGATGGTCTCTTTTGTGAGCTATTACCTTTTTCATTATTTTTTGACTTCTTGAAATTGAAGCTTTTTGGGCCATCACGATACTAAGTATTACTACGACCACCTCCACAACCTCGTCCCCGACCAAAACCACGACCTTTTACACGACCACGTCCTCGGCCATGACCTCTTCCATGACCATGGTTATGATAATTTGTAGCATTTTTTCAGGAACTGGTTCAAAGCTTGTTGGTCGTGATTTGTGGTTTTTCAATAATAGCTCGTTTTTCTGCTCAGCCACCATAAGACATGTTATGAGCTCAGAATGCTTCTTAAAACCATGCTCTATGTATTGTTGTTGCAATAGCATGTTCGTAGCGTGGAATGTGGAAAATGTTTTTTCTAACATGTCTTCTTCTGAAATCTTTTCTCCACATATTTTTAATTCTGCAGTAATATGTGCACTGCAGAATTATATTCACGTACTGTAGCAAAATCTTGCAATCTCATGTTTATCACTTGTAGCGGAGTAATGGGAGGCGCACTATTTTCTGGTGGTCAAATCTTTCTTTTAGATTGGTCCATAGTTCATATGGATCTTTTACAATGAGATATTCTGTTTTCAATGAATCATATCAATGGTGACGGATAAATATCATAGCTTTAGCAAGATCCTGTGACGACTCTTTATTTCCTTCAATAATAGTTTTCTCAAGGCCTTTTGCTCGTAGATGTACTTTTGCATCTAGTACCCAGGTCAAATAGTTGTCGCCCGATATGTCAAGGGCGGAAAAATCAAGCTTTTTAATGTTTGACATTTTGATACTAAAAAGATATCAAATAAAATTTAGTTAATAAGAACTCAAAAAGATGTTAGATTCTATACAAAAAAAAAATGTGGCTAATAAACTAACTCATAGTAGGAGACTATGAAATTAAACAAAAAGATTAAAATTGACACAATATAAATGATAGATATAAGAATTGTATAATAATATAAAATGCTCAATAGTAAAATAGTTAGACATAAATAATGTTAGAATTGTTAAAAATACATAAATAATTTAGAATTGTTAGAAATACATAAATAATGTTAGAATTGTTAGAAATACATAAATAATATTAGAATTGTTAGAAAAGTTAGTGATAAGTTAGATATAAATAAATATTAGAACTGTAAGAAAAGTCAGTGTTAGATATAAATAATGTCAAGATATAGTCTAGAAAGTTAGTAATAAGTTATAATCAAATCGGAAACAATTGTTACATTATTTTGATAAATGGAAATTTTAGTCTAATAATGGTTTCAACATCCTTATGAGCAATGGTAATTAGGTCCAAAGATCAATCCGACTTTCCTTTGAGTAACGGAATTTTATGTCCAAAAATTGCAAGTCCGAGCAAAAGTTCATTTGGTTAAACATCAAAAAAAAAAATTATGTCCAAAGTCTAGTTATTTATACTTTTAGAGAGGTTAAACTTCAGCAACCATATGATTGTAATATATTAACTAATCTATAATATATAATCAAAATGTAATTGAAAAGGGAAGGATTATATGTACTTTTGATAATGAAGTGGTCGGATAATTCGTTGTTTGCTATTTCAACAGAGCCTCGTGCTGATAACGTATTGTAAATTAAAACTTAAATATAAAGAAAACAATACTAAAACAAGAGAGAATTTTAGAGAGGAAGATTGTTAATTTCTTCAAGTGTGTTTTCTTCTTACAAACTCCCTCTATTTATAGAGTTTTCTACCATCTTGATGACATACTCATTACATCACATTTATATTACATTCCATATACATACAATAATCTCTATTATACAAGAATCCTATAAGTATCTTTCGACCATTCAATTGTAGTAATTTTTCACTAACAAAATATTCCTATAAAAGAACTTCCTTTTTCTTGATAAGTTCATAATGACGAATATCCATAATATCGTATTTTTCATAACATTTTTCATTTTCTCAATTTTATTGTGAAAATGAAAAAAAGAAAGGAAAACAAACAGTGGCTTATGAGAATGGTATGCACCTTGATGGACTGATGATGGTTTTAGCTTTACTATTATGGATTTTTATTTTAAAATTAATTAATTTTAAGTAGATTGGTTCAAAATTTTATATAATGATCATCGTATTTATGATTTATAAATGCGAGAGAACTATCCTTTTAACACACCCCACATTTGACCTGGTTGTTAATACAAAATAGTTTATTTGGTATAACTGTGAAATTTTAACTTTTGAACTATGAATCTTTTAGTAGTTTTGATTAGAAGTAGTGTTAAATAAAAACTGTTGACTGTTTAATTTATGTTAGGCTTTTAGATATTATAAGAGCAATGTTGGGCTACTAAAATATGGAAGGATATATTGGAGAAAAAAAAAGAAATTAGCTTTCCTATTATGTAAAAATAGTTTTGCAAAAACCTTTTGTCAAAAATTCTCATTTTGAGCTTCTTATTTTTCAATATTTTTTTAGCTTTGACTTTTATGTAAAAGCTCTTTTAAAATTAGGCCAAATAAGATAACTTCAACTTCTAAACTCACAAAAAAATATTTTTAACTGTTTAAAAATTAGGCCAAACTGAGCTTTGAGCTAGGTTTATGACACTCAAAAGTGTTTTCTGTAACTTTAGAAGTTGATTTCATCTGTTTGGCCCATTTATGAAAGTGATTTTTAGTAAAAGTTGAAGCTGTCTATTTTCAAGTTTGGGGGTGGTCTCTGTGTGTTTTCCTATGTGAACTTGTTCTGCTTAGTATTAGTATCATGTGTTTTTCTTGTTATTGTTTATTTATTTTTATTATTTTAGTATAAAAAAAATTGAAAAAAAATTGAAAAACTGAAAAAAAAAAAATTGAAAGTAATGCTAGAAAGATAAGAAATAGACCGATGATAAGTAGCGTATGAATGGCATGATAGAAATGAGGATAGTTGACTGAAGCTTAGTTTTGTTTTACGAAAAATCCCCACCTATTGCGCACTTAGCTTCGCCTAGTTATGTTGATACTTAGATAAGGTTTATGTGAGTTTAAGTGAATAGAAAAGTGAGCATAGGATTTTAGAACTTGCTTGATTGTCACTCAAGGCGAAATCCTAGGTTGCATAGCATTAGAGAAATGATTTAGGCCATCTTTGGATCGTTTGAACATTTCAAGCCAACCTGTGTAATAATCGATTATCCCTAGTCTACCATTTTGAGCTTAATTAGCCTCTTCTTTCTTATGCAACTTATAATATCTTCCTTAACTTAGCAAGTTGATTTCTCTAGATTATGACCCTCCTACCTATAACATATGATTGTTCTAGGATGATTATATGGAGCCATGTTTTGTATTGAATGATGGGAGGTTTAATGATTTGGTGATGTGTTGTTTTAGTAAAAAAAAATGAAATATTAGGAAAAAAAAGAAGAATAAAAAGAAAAGAGAACAAGCAAACTCGTTATAGTTAATATAAAAATGCAAGTTTGGGGGAGTGTGGACTCTTTATATGTTTTTAAATGTTGTGAATGATTGTTGAGGAAGTGAAATGAAAGAAGAAAGAGAAGAGATATGTTGAATAATTGTGGTGGTAAGAAGTAGAGTTGACCTGTGCTGCATTAAACATCCTCAAATAGTTGTGTGCTTACAGGTAGTTTAGTTTTATATTATATCCATTATCCTACCTTGACCCTTGTCACACGTTACAACCAAATGTAAAGTCCTACTATCTTTAATGTTATGATTAACCTACATTAGTGGATAGTGACATGAAAAGTAAGCCTATGAAGTCCTAAGTAATTGAACATAATAGATTCGCATTGGAAATTTGCTTAGCTTGCATAAACTCATCCGGGTACAATTGATTAGGATAAAGGCTATTCACACACTCACTTGGGGGATTTGAAGTAAAAATTTTTTTTTTTTCAAAAAGTATAAAAAAATTGCTTATTCTTTTGAAACTCGTTGCAATGACTTGCCAAAACTGTAACAAAAATGTCAAACATCGTAAGATATTGTTTTGGAAACCATTGCAATGGCTAACAAATAGTGTTACAAAAAGTAAAAAAAAAAATCGTTGTTTATACTTTTGAAGACTGTTGTAAATAAGAAAACACTCGTCATGTACTTTTTCAAGAAAATCATTGCAAAAAGTACCAGCTGCAATCATTTTTAAGCATTGTTATTTATTGGTAAGAAAACTTTATAATAGGAGAATTTAATTTGTAATGAGACTTGAAGCAATGGTTAGAAAAAAGTTGCATAAAGTCATTTGTAACGATTTTTAATATTTTGTGATAGTTTTCAAGCATTACATAACAAGTTTAACATGTGAAGTTAATATTTCTCATACTTATGATTGAAAGTCACCTATTGAGTTGTGAAAAAAAAGCTACTGAGGCCGTGAAAAATTTACTATCCTACAGCATTGTTTTCATGAGTTATTTTGTGTTGAGTCTTTAGTTTTTAGTTTGTTTCTTTATTTAGTTATGTCTTTTGCTTGAGGACAAGCAAAGCTTAAGTTTAGGGGTGTTTGTTGGGTGTAATATTGATATATTATTTCAGCGTCTTTTCACTTAAATTTTATTAGTTCTTGAGTAATTTATGAGCAATTTGATTGGTTCCATGTTTGTTTTGTGATGTAAGTGAATTATATGAGGAGACATGGATTTTTGAGGCCAAGATTGAAGGAAAATGATTGAGGGTAATCTTTTATGCAGTTCGTGAAGAAATTAAAGAGAAAATAGAAGTAGCGCAGTCATAGCGCGGCTGCGCAGTGTCACAAGATTTTTAAGGGCAATTTGGTAAAAAGGCACGAAAAGAAGAAAACCCTACGATAAAAGAGGATATCAGACGTTGAAAAAATGAGTTTTTGGAGGTTCTTTTCTGTCGACTATTTTGGAGAGCAAAAACCATTTTTCTAGAGGAGAAAACAAAAGGAAACTGCAAGATCGACGAGGAAGGACGGATCAAAGACAAGATTAGCCACAACTTTCTTGAGATTTTCAGAGTTTTCTTTCTCTCTCATCATGAATTTTAATAGACTTTGGATTTCATTTACCTTGATTATGAGTTGCTATATTACTTTTCTAAGGCTACGATGTAGCCGGATTTCGATTACTCGAATTATGTTGAATTGATTGGTTGGTTGATTATTCTATTTTTATGTTGAATATTTCATACTATACATAATGCTTGTGATTATCTGGCCAATAATTACTTGTTTTGTGGTTTTGTTTGAGACTGAGAAGTGATAAATAAACTAGGCCATGTGTGGAATATCATTAAATTGTCATAAGCTAGAAATATTTATGAGATCTAATGCAGCATCTAAATTTCTAGGATTTAATGCATTCTATAAGTTCACAGTTATCACAAAGATGTAGGTAGCTTGTTTATTGAGATAGGGTATTGATGCTTGAGAAAGATTAATATTTACCTTAGCGAAATTGCTGGCAGCGTAAGGAATAGTCGTCAATTGGAATTAATCAACAGATTCCAATAGCATAAATCTTGGTGAAATCGTAATCCCTAGAACTCTCCAATTATTGAATCAAACTTTTCATCAAATTCGCAATTGTTTAGTTGTTATTTTTATTAGTTTTGTTATCTCTTTAGTTTTTAATTACAAATTCTCAAATTTTGGTCATCTGAATAAAATTAAAACTAAACCAATTTCGGTAGTTAATAATCTCAATTCTCATGAGAACGATATTTATTCATAATTTTATTACTTGTTGCAACACGTGCACTTGCGTTAGAATTGATACAACAGTTACTAAAGCTTACCAAGTCAGACGACTGATAATACTCCTCATATTCAACAATGACTTGATGGCTATTCAGTTTTTCCCTATGTTGATTTACATGCACTTTGTATTTCTCCCACATGAAAAGATTAGGAGAATAATAAGTTATTAATAAACATGTGTAGGCTCAAGATGCAATAGATTAAGCTTTCGAGTCAATAGTTAAGTTATACACATGAGTGTTGAGGCTCATTTATTCTCAAATTCTCTAGGATCGCCATAATACATTTGTTATTGGTTGTGCTTGTTTTTTTCCAGTCGTATGAGCATGAATTTTCTTCTCATGCTCTTTTAACCTTGTTGTGATATAGGAGATCCTTTACACGTATCATGTATGTATTGTCTTTATCTTTTATGATCATACGATTCCTTCTCGTTCATTCCGCTCACTCTTTTGTTGATTCCCTTTTTGCAGACGAAGAGGAGCATGGGATTCTTCTGGTGTAGAAACAACCTGTGTTGGATCAATGATTTTGATGTTTTCAGGCAGTTGAACTTCAAATCTTTTTATCATTGATTGGGACTTTGAAACACTTGTTTTGTAAGAATTATTGGAGATATTATCTTGTTAATTTGGAGATTGCATGGTATTAAAGGTGTAGAATTGACCTTCTTTTGTAATGTTTGGTATGATATGGTATTAAAGTGTTCATGGTCTGATTTTTTCCAAGTATTTGTGATGAGCCTTTTGTTTCTTCATGGATGTGCAGCATGTCATGTTCAAAACTCAGTCTCATAGGCATGTGCTAGAGTGCCAAAGTTTTTTTTTTCCCAAAAGAGTCCTTAAATCACGCAAAATTAAAAAAAAACTATAATATATGGCGTCTCGTGTTTTGAAAGAAAAGGAGAAAGTCAAAGGTCTCTTCCTTTTGCAACATTGGTATCACATGTCCAATACAACTGGCTTTCAGCACTGGCAATTTTAAGTCAACTTAAATCACTTATGATATGTTATTATGGTGAAGTTAAAGGACTCTATGAGTTTAGTCTCATCTCAAAGTTGATAGTGTCAAAGTTTCGCTTGTTTTGAAACGAGATTTTGATCTTTAGAAAACTTGTCAACCTTAAAGTTCTTAAACTACTATTTAAAGCTTTTGAAAAGGAAGAATGGGAGATGGGAGATCAAGAGTTTCACAAACTCAAATACTTAAAATTAAACAATTTTGATATTAGAAAATGAAGTGTCTTCAGTGATCACTTTCTTCCTCTTAAACTGTTAAAATATACACTTGTTCTACATCGAAAAATAAAAAACTCTAAGACCTCTATGTGTTACTACTCTCAAATCAGGTCACACATGAAGAAGAGTGTTGGAATATACATGTTTTCCACATCAAAAAATTAAAAACTCTAAGACTACCTTATAAGATAATGGGCTACTCCACTTGGCAGCAATTAGTTTTAAGATGGAACCTCAATTATCTTCACATGGTATCAGAGCAAGGCCATTGGTCCAGTCAAATTCATCCACGTGCGACTTATCTCAAATCAAGTCCATTAGTGTTCCATCTTGAAGGAAGGAGGTCCAGTCCAATTCATCCGCGTACAACTCATCTCAAATCAGGTCCACTAGTGTTCAATCTTGAAAGAAGGAGTTTGTTAGGAAGGAAGTCCAGTTAAATTTATCCGCGTGCAACCTATCTTAAATCAGGTCCACTAGTTTCAATCTTGAAGGAAGAAGTTTGTTAAGCAAATTCATGAAGAACAACTGGACATGGGGATCAAGAGCTCAAGGTCCTTGTTAAGTAAGGAAGCATTCCGGGATCATATGTGAGTAATTTGAATTCATTTGCTTTTAAGAGATTATATATTTCCAGTTAGCTTAATTGATTACTTAAACATTTTAATGTTTTTCTGCAGAATAATTACTTGGTCAAAATATGATGTTCTGCGCACCAACTAAATCAAGCTAGATTCATTGATTAGCCACTAGGCATTTGGTCTAGTGGTATGATTTTCGTTTTAAGAGTGAGATGTTTTGAAATTCATTATTGGTATTAACATCTTATGTAATATTGACTTGTAAGCCTCCTTTAAATCAAGAAAAAAAATTATTAGTACTCAATCTGGAGCTTCAATGTGTAGTTCACATTGCCAAACAGAGAATGGCGTGAGATGGGAGTTGGCGACGGGAATTGTTGTAATTTTCTCTTTTTCTGTCGGTCCTAGGTCTTAATCAAGTATCATTTAGAAAAATTACCACTAAGAAAAAAAAGAAAAAAAGAGAAAGAATAGCGGTTCTTGGCAAATTAGTATATGTATTTGTACTTTGTTGAATACAATAAATAATATAACGAACCCCTCTTTAACAATATAAGTTTTTTAATGAAATGGTAATTTAATTTGGCTTGAATTTTACAACATAAGATTTTCTACACAACTCAATCTTTCTTTATTTTAACAGGTTCTTGGAAATTTTTTTTAACAGTATTCTTCTACGTGCAAGGTAGCGAATCACACCTGTACATGTGGGACATGTATACTCACATCTCATGGCAAAAATATCCGATGAGGTTGAACGGATAGTTCTGCTCAGGGATCCAAAGGGTACACTTTATACTGCTCTTACTTTCATGCCAGAGGTGCATATGTGGGAGTGCCATTGGGAGGGCAATATTGTTGCAACAAAGGATTGGTACTAATCTTCGTTTTAATGGTGAACACCCTTTTATATAGACAGTGATCATGATATGTGTATTGAAAATTCTGGTTATTTGCATTCTTATTGCATTATGTCATGATTTGCATCTTTTTCTTTCTCTAAGAATAAATGGGAAGAATGTTAGACATCTGTCTTGAGACAAGCATCCCCTATTTTATCTTCTACGTACCTACAATACATGAGTTGGAATATAAAATGACTTACGTTGTTACATGATTGAACCTGATTTGGGTTTTGACAAGAAGGGCACATTCAAAATATTTATTCATGGCATTGTGTGTTAGGTAATTCGAGCATCGCGCAAGCCTATGTGAACCCATTGTGGGATGGTTTCAAGGCAACATGGTGTTTGGATCGCCACGGCATTGAAACTTTAGCCATCGCCTCACCACAACACTCACGTCATTGCTTAATGAAGGGCTAAAATTACACAATTTAACATTCATATACGGACAATCTTTTTCAAAAGGGGTTAAATTAATTTTTCAGCTTAAAAATACATTTAAAATATGCAAATTATAAATAAAAAAAATATAGTTCTAATATTAACTTAGTTCTTAATGTGAGTTAATATTCTTAATTTATCTAAAACCATCCCATTCCTAACAATCCCTAAGTATATTCCTAAGCATTAATAGCCTTATTAGGGTAATTTATCAAATTGGTGCACTAATCTTTTATTTTGTAAGTTAAGATTTATTAACTATTTATTTATTATAACTATATGATCATCATTTTCAAATGAACCTTATTTTGACTAAGGTAATTTAGCAATTTTGAATTGGTGCACCGCGGTGATAAAGGCTATGATGATGTGTTGATTCATAGCATTCTAACTTAATTTCACTCTTAAGCTTCTAATAAACTTAAGTATTCTTTTTAGATTAACTTTTCTAATTAATTCATTTTGAAGCCATTTAAGTGGTATTAGACCTAATATAGTCACTAGATTTAATTATTTAACATACCAATTTCTTTTTATTCATAGGTTAAGATTACTACTTTTACAACTTATGTTATTTACAACCTCGAGTTATCCAAATACATTCTATATCATATTCCAGTTATTTATCCTATCCAAATATATCCCGAGTATTGTGTCCTAGTAAGTTTCTATATCCTATCTAACTAGTTACCTAATATCCATAGAATAAAGTTGACTAATCATGCTTAAACGCCATATGAGTTATTTAAATAGCAGATAATATACTAAGTTAGCTAATAATTTGTAAACTTTTAATAATAAAGCTAAGTATAATACATCCGACTTAGCTACCATACTAACTTCTTACTTCATTTCATAAGTTAGAATTCTTATATAACTATTACCTATTTATCTATATATATTTCACATCAAACCCTAACTAAAGTAAGTTAAGCAATAAAGCTATAGAAGTTTTATTATATCTAAATGACAAGTAAGGAGGTAAGGTACTAGCTTTAATATTTCTATCTTTCCACACCCACGCTAGCTATTTCTTCTTGAAACGAATACTTAGTTTGATATTCTAGGGTTTATATATTTTCTAAGTTTAAATTATTTCCTAACACGAGAAATATGAACTCATAAGGTAATACCGTTAACCGTAAAGCAATTCAATCATAGATAATATTTAATTAATATGCTAATGTTCGGAAATTAAGTCTGGGGCTTCACATATAGCCTCTGGTCTAGCATACAAATATGCTAAACCTTCACAAACTGAATTGCACCAATGGTCCTATATGTTTCATCCAAAATTTAGTTTAGTCCTATATGTTTCAAAAGTTTCTATTTAGTCCTATATATTTACTTAAAAGTTTCAGTTTAGTCCTACCGTTAATTTAGGAGTTAATTTTAACAGAAAAATTCCTAAATGACTTTTTTGCCCTCTATTATTCTTCAAAATGACTTTTTTGCCCTATATATTCTCCAAATCAGAATAGTAACCGGAGTTACTATTCACAAAATAGTAACTCAAAAACAAAGGAAGAAGAAGACATCTTATCTTTTTCATTTGACCACGTCACAACATGTAAAGGCTACCATTGGACTCGTAGCAAGGAGAGAAAGAAGTTGGTACCAACCATGTCAGTCACCATTAACTGAATCATTGCCAAAGAAAGAAAGAAAGTCTAGATGTTATTTCTCGATTTGTATGCCTTGAGTGATCCAAATTCCAATTGGAGTAGATTATTAGAATCTTTGTCATGAGAGGAGTCCAATCATACTTGTCATGCTATTAGAGGATGTCGGAGTTGGTTGGGATCAGAGAAAAAAGTCTTGAAAGTTGAACCCCCAGTCAACATTGATCGTTTACCCAATTGGTGATTGGAGTCCTTCAAATTGTTTGCCGTCCGACGAAGAGTCCAATGGTGTTAGCCGTTTAAAAATTAAACAGTTAGATCGTGAGATATCAACTGTTAAACGTGAGCCGTCCAATTCTTATAAGATCCAAAAGGTTTTGATATGGTGCATTTAGGACAAATTTGAACTTCTTACAAATATTTAGGACCAATTTTAACAATTTCACAAACATTTAGGACCAATTAGAAACTTTTGGCAAACATCCAGGACTAATTTGAACATTTTTGCAAACATTTAGGACCTAATAGAACTTTTTTCTTTCACACATATCATTTTTCAATTTTGTCCCTCTTGCCATGGTTATGTGCGAATCACATAACCAAATTTCCGTTAAAATTAACCCCAATTTTAACGTAAAGGATTAATATGAAACTTTAAGAAACATATAGGACTAAATTGAAACTTTTAGGTAAACATATAGGATTAAACTCAAACTTTTAAAACATATAGGACTAAACTGAATTTTTGGTGAAACATATGGGACCATTGGTACAATTCACCCTAATTAAAAATCATTACTCACTTTTTAATTATCACAACTTCATTGTAGCTAAGTATACTAATTGCATTTTTCCAAGATCAATAACCATTGTCCTTGCCCACTTTTAATTAGCTAATGACATTTTCCTTTTCTTTTTTCCTTTTATATAATTTAAAATACTTCTTCTTTTTTTGTTATTATTTCTAAATAAGAGTTTAAGGTTTTCTTAATGGGATTTATTCTCATAAAAACGAATAAAAATAAGAAAGTTAGAAATGAAACTCTACAGCAAATCAAAATAAATGCTATACAAAGTCAACCCAATATTATACATGTATGCATATGTATTGTACTACATATAAGAGAGAGACAATAAACCTTATATATGCGATTATAAAAGCCATAAATGGTATTATTGGGGTCGTGAATGCAATTGACAGTAGACTTAAAAGTCTTTTAGTAAACAGATATTATCATAATTGAATTAGATTTTTAGGAAAAAAATATATTTTTTTTGAAAGATTGCAAGAAAGAAGTCTTGTAGACAATGAATCATCTGTAGATAACCTATGTAATACGTAAAATGTCTTCTGGAACCACATTGACATACCATTGCTGTAACCAATTTCACCTTCCTTGCTGCTTTTTAAACTTTCCATTTATTTTATTATAATTATATATATATTACCCCAACACATGCATCCGCTGGTGCAAAGCTGCCTCCGCGAGTAATGACACTGCATTCAGGTGTATTAATATTTAAAGAAATGTATCATAATATCTGTAAAATCGAGTTTAAAAAGCCTCCAGTTATCTAGTTTAGATAAGTGATGCTTAACTTGACAAAAAAAAAAAAGTGGTGCTTAACAATATTTGCTTATTATGTTTTAACTCATGTATAGTGTTTGCTTTCCCATTTATTAATTATATAATGGATTGAGCAAGTGGTATGTTGAATACTCTTGTATACGTAAATATTAATTGTGATATTGTATTGCAAATTCTGATTATATGCATTTCTGTCACACTTTGTGATACCTTGCGTCTTTTTCTTTCTCTAAGAAATACTTGTAGTTGTTACATGATTGAGCCTGATTAGGTTTTGACGAGTCTAAGTCCAACTAATGTGACAACAGACAATGAGCAAAAGGATAAACTATGACTTTGTGTTGGTGAATGATTGAGCCTGATTACAGAATGATATATATATATATATATATATATTTTATCAATTCTTCTCTCTGAAGGAACTTGAAATGACATGGTTGTGTTATACAATTGAGCCGCGTTCAGACCTTGAAAGTCTAAATCCAGCTAATATGGCACTTAACAATTATTTGCATTTGGAACTGAAATCCAAAATGTCGGCCAGCATCCAGGTGTTTTTAAACGTCCACTGTCTGCTCTTCGAAAAAAAAATTAGTTTTTCAGTCCGTAAGCCGAATTCTACGGCATTAATATGGGGTGGATAACATGCATGAACTATAAAATAGTATATTTTTATTTCTCTCTGATTTTTGTTAGACCAAATGCATCTTAGATGAACGTGTATATCAAATTTCATAAGTAGAAAAAATTTATATTCCATCTAATATTTGCACTACATCGAGGCTGAGGCTAAGCGGGTAAGCTTCCAAGTCATTCACAATTGAACTATAATGTTTACTAAATGCTGAAGTTTGATCATCTTCTTTTGTCGCTTCTTTGATTCAACACTTACAGATGGACCCAGACGAGGGAAATCCAGAGAGAGAGACCGAGGAAACGTTGTCTTTCTCTTTTTGTGATCATCCTACCCTGAAATCGACACTGCAAGATCTTCAGTGCGAGCTTTCTGAGGATTCTGTCGGCACCGTGGGGCTAGAGCTGGAATTCCTGAGCATATTTCTTAAATACACGGCAAACCGGTGCTTTGAGTATCAGAATTTGACAGATCTCTGGATGCGTGCTGAAGCTATGGAACGAAAAGCAGTCAGGGTCGTAAAATTGTTTGATGAATATCCAACAACTTTACATCTTCCGAAAAAGGTGAAGACTACAATCTATAATTTTGAAGCTCATGCGAAAAATGAGTTTAAGCTTATGAGGTCAGAGATCCGAAAAGTTTACAGGATCGTGTCGAGGTCATCACGATCTCATAAATGCATGAGCAATGGGCTTGTGATCGACTTCATTGGCTCTCTCCTGGAGAATCTGAAAGATCTACTATGCTTTATGGTCGATCTACATCAACGCTCTCTCCTGGAGAATCTGAAATATCTACTAAGCTTTAAGGTCAAACTAGATGATCGTTTGGGGATAAGACTCAAAGCCCTTGAAGAGAAGCTTCAATTTCTGAAAATTTTCTTGATGTATACAGGAAAGCAGTGCACAGAGAGCGAGGAACTAAATAATCTATTCACTCATGCCAAATTTGCTGCTGATAATGCAGCATATCTTTCTTACTCTTGCTTGGTCGATGATATGGATCAACACATGGTAGACAGATTGGTTTCGGATCTTTCTATTCTGGTGGAGAAGATTGACCCTATGACTCTAGAGGTTAGACGAATTTACATCGCAGTCCTTGAAGATTTGTCAGAGTCATCATTACCACCAGAGTTGAACACTTCTGAGAGCGATAAAATTGCTGTGAACTTTGTCGATTCTCTCTTGAAAAATGTAATGGAACTACTATCTGATTCTAGGCTTCCTTTGAAAGACGAAATCGAAATCCTTCCAGAAGAACTATTATTCCTCAGAAGCTTTCTCATTGATCTGCCAAACCTGAATATTGAGACTCGAACTCAGAGTGATCTCTTAATGGAGAGCAAAATTATATCCCTTATAGCAGGATCTGTGGTTTATTCACTCTATTACAGAGAAGAACCTTCCGAACCACCAGAAGGGGTGGAACATTTAGTAGATGATTTGCTACAAAAGATTAAGCTTTTCAAGTTAAAGATCACCAAGATTTATCCCAAGTCACCATTTCCGAAGTTCCCTAGCATTGATGAGCTGGGCTTTCTTGATCGCTTCTTGGGGAATCTTAGGGAGCTGCCCGAGGATACGATAAAGTCAATCCAAGGCTTGAAACCTCAAGTTCAACAACTAGGGGAAGAGCTACAGTTCCTTAGATCCTTTCTATGTAAAATTGCCAAGCAGCACAATGAGCTGGAGAAACCAAAAGTTCTTTGGACACAAATTATAGATGTTGCACACAAGGCAGAACACATAATCGACTCACTTTTGGTAAAAAGTGGTCCTGAAGGGTATCGTATGCATTGGCTCTCTGAGATCATAAAGGAGATCAAGGTTCTTAAGGCAGAGGTCAATATAATTGATGAGAGGAAGATGCATAACAGTGAAGTCAACCTTGGTGCAAAGATTTCTAGTGAAGTGCCATTGCAAGCAACTTCTTCAGAAATGGATGAAGGAGTAGTAGGATTTGAGGATGTGGAGAAAGGCATAGTAGAAGATCTTACCAGAGAATCAACCAAACGACAGATAGTCGCAATTGTTGGTATGCCAGGACAAGGTAAGACTCATCTTTCCAAAAGAATTTTCTACAGCAATCCCATTGTGAAAAATTACTTCCACGTCTGTGCATGGTGCTATGTTTCTCAAGTATATAGCAAGAAGCACCTTTTGACTCATATCTTATGTCAAGTCGTGAAACCTATTGAGGAAATGCAAGAGAAGACAGACGAAGAAGTAGCTGAACTATTGTATAGAAGTCTAAAGGGAAAGAGGTATCTAATCCTCATGGATGATTTGTGGGACACTGAGGCATGGGATGCCTTGAGAAGATCGTTTCCAGATGACAACAATGGAAGTAGAATAATATTCACAAGTCGATTCCACAATCTAGATTTGAAAGCATCTCGTAGCAGGATTCATCATCTTCGTCCATTCTTCTATGATGAGAGTTGGCAGTTGTTGCGGAGAAAGCTATTTCAAAGTGAAAGTTTCCCTTCACAGTTGTTGGGAGTTGGAAGACAAATTGCAGACAATTGTAACTGGCTGCCTCTTGCAATTGTTGTGATAGCTGGAATTCTTGCAAGAATCGACAAGAAAGAACGTCATTGGAGAGAAGTCGCCAACAGTCTAAGTTCATACATAGTTGATGACCCAGAAAAGCAGTCCATGAAAGTTATAGACTTGAGTTACAAACATTTGCCAGATTATTTGAAGCCATGCTTTCTTTATATTGGAGTATTTCTTGAGAACAACTACATTCCAGTGCAGAAGTTAATTCGTTTATGGGTTGCTGAAGGGTTTATTCAAAAAGTTAAACAAAAGAGCTTAGAAAATATAGCAATGGATTACTTGATGGATCTTATTGGTAGAAGCCTAATAACAACCGCAAAAAGAAGATCTACAGGTGACATCAAAGTGTGTTGTGTTCATGATTTGGTACGTGATTTCTGCTTGGAAAAAGCTAAGGAGTATAATTTTTTCCAAGTAATCACGACGGTGCCTACTTCTCATTTATCTACTCCGGTCATTTGTGAGCAGCTTCGAATAAGCTCCAATCAACCAAATCTCTTCCTTAAGCCCAAAGCTTATGGCCGGGATATCCGCTCTCTGCTGTTTTCTGGCTTTGCTAGTCTTTTCAGTGGAGAGTATGATATCTCATCCATGTGCTACGAGTTTAAACTCCTTAGGGTGTTAGATTTGGAATGCATCGACTTTTGGAGTCAATATTTTCCTCCGGAAATAAACTCACTTGCTCACCTGAGGTACCTAGCAATTGATGGTGGATTTTTTTCTATCCCATCATCGATAGCCAATCTCTGGAACTTGGAAACTTTAATTTTGAAAGGATCTCACAGTTGTGCTCTACCGGGTACTATTTGGAATATGACAAAGCTGCGGCATTTACACATAAATCCCAGTGCTGTCTTCTACGGTGAATCCTTGGATTGTGTTTGTCGATTAGACAACTTACAAACATTTTCTACTCTAGAAATGATGTACTTGAATCAAGATGAAATGGAGGAGGTGATGAAAGGGCTTGCCCATGTTAGAAGTTTGAGATGCATATTTGAAGAGTCATATCCGGTTTTGGCCACTCTAAGTCAACTGGAATCACTTTGGGTATCTTACTCTGGCATTAGGCGACGACGTTGTAAGTTTAGTCTCCCATCAAACTTAAAAAAGTTGACAATATCTAAGTTCCGTCTGCCTTGGAACAAAATTTCAATCATTGGGAAACTTCACAACCTTGAGGTTCTTAAACTACTTGATAAAGCTTTTGAAGGGGAAGAATGGGAAATGAGAGAAGAAGAGTTTCCCAACCTCAAATTCTTAAAGTTGAAAAATCTGGATATTAGCAAATGGAGCGTCTCCAGTGATGACTTTCCTAAACTTGAGCAACTGGTGCTGCAACATTGCCCTGGGCTTGAGGAGATCCCTGGTTTAGATGACATTCAAACATTGAAAGCAATTGAGGTGCGTAGGTGCAGTACCCCTTTGGAGGAGTTTGTTAAGCAAATTCGGGAAGAACAACTGGACATGGGAAACGAGCTGAAGATCGTACTTAAACATAATGAGGCGGAGTCATCTGTGAGTAATTTGAATTCCTTTCCTTTTTAGAGATTAATTAACTATTTCATGTTTCCTTGATTGATTGATTAATTATGTTGATATATTTGTTTTAACAAAGTAAATTGTCGTACGCACCAACTAAATCAATGGAAGTTCATTTACTAGCAACTAAATGTTAATCAGTCCTCAATGTGGAGCTTGAACGTGCAGTTCAGATTGCCCAACACAGGACGGGCGTGGGATGGGGGTTGGGGACATGGAAGATTGAAATTGATCTAATTATTCTGTTGCCATCTCCAATTCTGGGTCTTAATCAAGAACGGCATAGCAAAATCAAAATAGGCAAAAGAAGTAGCACAAGAAGTTCTTAGTTATCAGACTATATCTTGATCATGGCATCTTTACTAATTGCACATTCATTGTTTCTACAAATCTAACACTGCAACAAAAATATTCCCTGAAAAAGATATACAGGTATGATACTGAAGTGGAGACGGGGGATGAAACTGAAGTCAGTACAGGGGATGATACTGAAGTCGGTATAGGGGATGATACTGAAGTTAGCACATGGAAGACAAAAGTATCCGCTATTTTGAATTATTGTCCAGTATTATGACAAAGTAACTATCATCGTGTATTTGGACAAGATCAAGGTCAGGGATACTTCGATACTATAATGTCTTCTAATTTGTATGATTTTCTATTCGACCTTCACTTGTAAGTTGTTTTGGTTTCGAGATTAGACCATTTAGATCCTCTCATCTACTTCTTCTCTCATCTAGGTGTGTATTCAGGCCTTCTGACGCTGGAAATTTATAAGATGCAATTTCTTTTTTCATTTTGGTTATGGTACTATTTGCGTCGGTTCATATTCGCATTGTTGACATATGATATCGTATATGTGACTTTTTGCATTTTTCTACGTTTTTTAAAGTTATGGTTCGATTCTCATTTTTTCATCTGTCGCATTAAGCATTATGTATTATGGTAAATGCTATTTTTCAGGTCCTATTGCTTACTAAGACTCAAATCTCATTTGCATTATTTATTTTTCAAACTTTTTTTTTTTTTGCAGATACTAATAGTTAGGTTTGTTGTTTTTGGACTTGGGGTAGATGACCACCTTAAGGATAGTGAGCTTTTTATTTACATTTTTATGTACAACTCTACACTTCTTTTATTTTATTCCTTAAGTTATTTTGGATTCTGTAGTGATCTAGATGGATTATCCTTTGGGTAATGTAATCATTTGGAGCTTCAATTATTTTTGATTTGGAGACTTTGGAACACGTATGATGTTTCTATGTGTATAGACTTAGAATCTTTTATTTAATTTTGAAACTGAGTTATTTTGTTATGAATTTCTTAAATGCCTCCCAAATAAACTTATATTAAGGTGACTTTTTACGATATAAAATCATGTTTATATGTTATTCCTTGCTAGTGTTGGATGGATAAACAACAGATATTGAGTCTAATTGCCAGTGGTTAATTGTTCACATATATCTATTTTCGTATCTGAATCTTGTAATTGTATCTATATTTGTTGAGATGCACATAGGTTAAAGGATACTCTACTGCCTAGTGGGAGATGTATATACTCGCTATTTATTTTGATTTGATAACGGAGCTACTAAGTGAAATGCAATTACAACTACTTAAATATGCCTTCTTCATGGTTTTGTATATGACTACAATAATGAGAGAAATCTATTGATAGTATTTTCACTTCGTAATTATTTGGTTTATATATTTCTGTATGAAAAAATTATACGATATTTGTAGCTTGAGGTTGATCTTCGTAAAAAAATTCATTATTCAGCTTTCATTGCATTTTGCTATGAATTATAGTTTCTTACTGAATTTCCTTTTTTTCGTCTTTCTTGATCTTTGGTCTCAAAAGCGTTTAAACTATTTTTGTTCATTTAAGATATAAGTTCTGTTAATTGGACATTTTGTGCTCATTCCTCTTTTGTTTTGTTTAATCCTTTCATTTTGTTTAATGGCAGATAGTGACAAGAAAGTTATTGAAATAAATGCTTGATGAAGAGACAACCTTATCCGTACTAAGATATGAGTGGTGTATGAATGTTTAGTTTTATGGTCAGACGACATTTCTGTCTAGTCATATATATATTCATGTCAGAGTGATGTTATGTATGTTTGAATTATGTAATGTAGGTTTATGTTTTAAGACTTGGGCTCTTATGTGGTTAGCAATTAGGACTTTGTGGGAATGAATAATGTGCTACTGTGATGCTATGTGAAATATTTAAGTTCGATGTATAAAATTATGGAGCTACTTAATTTATATATGTGAATGGAAGTGTAAGTTATTGTGAAATAATGATATGATGTGTATCTTTAGGTTGTTTTAGTATTGTCATGGTTGAAACAAAATGTGCTGTTGTGTACACCAACTAAAGCAATACAGGTTATTGACTAGCAACTAGAAATTTTTACTCGGTGCTCAATCTAGAATTTGAATGTGCAGTTCAATTCATCAAGCAGAGAGGTGCGGAAATTAATTGAAATTGTTGTAATTTACTCATGCCATCTTCTCTCATTATTAAGACTATTAGAAATATATTAAAATTATTATTTTCGAAGCAAGTTGCGAGTTGGGGGTTATATTCATTGTAACTATTAAATTATCATTTCATGTAAAAGTTTAAACGTAAATTATTAGAGAAAAATTTATTATGTTTAGTTCTCTAATTAATTAGATTGTTCATAGCCACGGCAAAAGGAATCTGTCAATGGCGTAGCCGGGTGGCGATTATAGTTGTACTTAGCCTAACCCTGTTTTTAGAGCTGTTTCAGAGACTTTTAATGATTCTGTTGTTCTTATAAAAAGGAAGGTTGCGATCTGTATCGAGTTTACTCACTCACGGTGTCAATTTTTATTTTTGTGCCATTTTGATCAATGATCCTTAATTAGCTTCCAATTAAGTCTGAGAATTTGTTATGTTGCACGGGTTCTAAGTTTGCTGTTGATATTTAACAAGTGTTTTTTTTACCTGTTTACTAAATGGAACAAAATAACAGTTGTATTTTAAAAAGATATGATTTTTATCTATTAAACTAGCTTTTTGGATGAATTATTGTTACTCTTGCTGGATAGTCTGGAGGAAGAAGATTGTGATCAAGTTCATCGACTCTCTCCTGCAAAATCTGGCAGATTTAGTTAGCTTGAAGGTCGATCTAGTTGATCCTTTGAAGATAAAACTCAAAGCCGTTGAAGGGAAGCTTGAATTCTGAAGGAAAAAAGCGTGGCTGATAATGCAGCGTATTTCTGATACTCTTGCTTGGATCATGAAATGAATAAAGACATGCTAGAAAGATCGGTTTTCGAGGTTTTCGATCTTTGTAGTCTAGACCTAGAGCTTGATCCCCAACAATACAACGGAGTCCTTGAAGCTTCTTCAGAGTCATCAGGACTGAACTTTGTGCACTTCCAGGAGGGATAAAACTGCAATTGACTCTTTGGAGTCTCTTTTGAAAAATGCTATGAAACTGTTATGTGATGGTTTGAGAGTACATATGAGGGATCAAATCGAAATCCATTCACGAGGAGCTGGCTTTACTCAACAGGCTTTCTTATGGATCCGCCAAAATAGTATACTGAGACTCAAACTCTGAATGTTCTATTTGTTAGAATATATACTCATCTTAAAATTCGTTCTATATACATTTAATCTTTTAAGTGTCTCCCATCTCAAAAATTAGATTTACACGTGTGTTCAATTTTTCACTTGTAGTTCCTCTCAAATCAGTTCACACGTGACTCCTCTCTAATCAGGTCATACGGGAGAGGGAGTGTTACAATATACACTCGTCCCATATCAAAAAATCAAAAACTTCAAGATCATCTTATAAGATCTTGGACTACTTTGGTCTACATGTATTCAATCTTCCAAGTGTTACCCATCTAAAAAATTAGGTCCACACGCGTTGTCACGCCCTGAAATTTAATGAGTTAAATCAGGGATAAGCCCACAAGGCTTATAATCTCTCAATAATACAAGTTTGAATCTATTAATGAATAAATAATCCAGAGCTAATCCACTTGAATCTTTAGCTCTGGTCACGTGATTTCTAGTTCGGTAAACCCCGATCTAACTTTGTTGTTGCAAAAAGAAAATGAAATGAGTGAGCGAAATAATACTTAGTAAGTAGATTTACCCTGAAGAAAGCGACGGTTCAAAGATCAATAAAATAGTCAAATAATCACGAAAATAATATCAAGTACTACGGGACACTATAACAAGCCGTGATTACTTAATAGCAGTGCGGTCACAAGTTTAGATTCACAATTCATAACAGTTGATAACAAGAGACGGCTAATTAACTCCCAGCCACATAGGAGACCTAAACCAAAAGTTTAGATTTGACTTATCAGAATGATCGATACAGATAACTGAACAAGAATTACTAACGAATAACAGAATAACGAATTGAACGATATTTGCAGAATAGGAAATAGGGTAAATCAAAAGGAAATGTAAACTACTTACATGATGATAGATCCTTCAAGTGAAACATCAAAATAAAATTAATAATACTTAGCAAAATAAGGGTAGATAATATAATGATAAAACTTTTATCATAAAAAAAGTTTGTGTAATAAGTAGTTGAAGTGGAGAAAAATGTGCAATTTCTGAAAATAAATAAACTTTAGGCCATTATTTGTTATCTTTTGTTATTTAAATAGATCTCATATGACTTTGTTGGCTCCTTTAATCAAGTATCACATGCCCAACTTAATACAAAATGTTAAAAAATAATATTTAATACATTACATATAGCTGAGAATCTGTACACATATTATATATATATATATATAGTAAGTAACCACATGCTATAGAATAAAGCATTATGATAAAATATATAAGAAAGTTTTGTTTATGCCTTTCATAGGCTTTCATTCTTCAATTGTATTATAAAAATAAAAATAAAATTGTTTTAGAATAAGAAGTTTGACAGTGGAGTGGCCGAGTAGGCCAATTCATTGTAAAATAGTTTGAACGATAATACACTCTTCCCCCCTTAAAAAAGTTTTGTCCCAAAACTTTATTACTTAGCTAAAAACCTCAAAATTAAAAGTCAAAACTCCAAAAATATTAGTTTCAAAATTAAGTACTCCTATACTCCAGTATTAAACATAAGGCTAAACACTCTTATGATACACAACAAAAACTTAGCTACCGAAACCACAAGTCCTCAAATGATCACAACTTATTGTTCTGATACCATTCTATCACGCCTCGAAATTTAACGAGGTAAATCTGGGACGAGACCGCCGCACGCCTAGAAAGACAAGTCTTTCTAAGCTCGCAAGGCTCACAATCTCTCGATAATACAAACTTTAATCCATTAATGAATAAATAATATTGAGCTTCTACAGTCCAAAAAAAAATATTAAAACTTTAATTACATTAGAATTCTCCAAAAATAATAATAATCATAATTTTCACTAAATTCACTCGAATCTTTAGTTCTGGTCATGTGATTTCTAACCTGGTAAACCCCGATCTAAATTTGTTGTCTGCAAAGAGAAAATAAAAGGAATGAGCGGAACAATGCTCAGTAAATAGATTTATCCCAAAGAAAGCGATGGTTTAGAGATCAATAAAATTGTCAAATAATCACGAAAATAATATCAAGTACTACGAGACACTATAACAAGTCATGACTACTTAATAGCAGCGCGGTCACAAGTTCAGATTTACAATTCATAACAGCCGATAACAAGACATGGCTAATTAACTCCCAGTCGCATAGGATTCGATACACAACTTGTATAGTTCGTAGGACTTGAATCAAAAGCTCAGATTTGACTTATCAGAATGATTGATATAAATAACTGAACAAGAATTACAAACGAATAACAGAATAATGAATTGAACGATATTACAAAACAACAAATGGAGTAAATCAAAAGGAAAGGTAAACTACTTACATGATAATAGATCCTTCAAGCCGAAACATCAAAATCAAATTAATAATACTTAGCAAATATTTTTAATCTGCAAGGATTGTCTAAACATAACTGATAGGTTGTCAAACCTATAATCTCATACTCGGATCTCAATGAAATGAAACAATCTTATTCTGGTTCCTATTTTTGATTCCCGTATTGCTAGCCTTCTATTTATAGTAGTAGAGTTTTAATATAATAAGGATAGATAACATAATGATAGAACTTTATCATAAAAAAAAGTTTGTGTAATGAGTAGTTGAAGTAGAGAAAAATGTGCAATTACCGAAAGCAAATAAACTTTGGGCCATTATTTGTTTTCTTTTGTTATTTAAATAGATCCCATATGACTTTGTTGACTCCTTTAATCAGGTATGCCCAACTTGATACAAAATGTTCAAAAATAATATTTAATGCATTACATATAACTAAGAATCTGTACACATATTATATATATAGTAAGTCACTACATACTATAGAATAAAGCATTATGATAAAATATATAAGAAAGTTTTGTTTATGCCTTTCATCTGGCTTTCATTCTTTAGTTGTATTATAAAAATGAAAATAAAATTGTTTTAGAATAAGAAGTTTGAAAATGAAGTGGCCGAGTAGGCCAATTCATTGTAAAATAGTTTGAACGATAATAAATTCAAGTAACGTAAAATTTCTCAATAAAACAAATTGGGGTCGTTACACGCGTGTTCAATCTTCTACGTGTTACTCCTCTCAAATCAAGTCTATATGTATTCAATCTTCCAAGTGTCACCCATCTAAAAAATTAGGTCCACATGCGTGTTCAATTTTTCACGTATAACTCATATCAAATCAGATCACACGTGAGGGGAAGTGTTAGAATATACACTCATCCCACATCAAAAAAATAAAAAATTCCAGGACCACTTTATAAGATTTTGGGTTACTTTACTTAACACCAATTAGATTTAGGTTAAAAACTCAGTTATCTTAACACTCTTAACACATAGCAAAGTTATATCTAGAGAGCCAAACTCTGTGATTGGTTCACTTCATGACATCAAAATGAATGAGAAAAGAGCATCAAAATGTAATCCCTTTTTGTGTCAACATGTTCAAAACTTCTCAATGGGAATGGAAAAACAAATTGAGTTGTGGATGTAGCCCTTTCAAACTTTTATGGTATGTTATTAATCTCTTGAGCTTTTTATGTTGGAGATTCATGACAATACGTGTTTTTTGCCTTTTTTTAATTTGAAATTCACATTTTAAGATTTCTTGCCAAGATATCTCTCGTCTTACCTACTAATACACATTTTTTTGGCTTTTCTTATCTACCACTTTTGTGTTCTTTCCAGGCCATCTTCTTCAATTTTGCATTATTTATTAGCATACAATTTATAGATTAATTGCCTATTGGTCTCAGAGTTGGAATTAGGTGAAATGACCAAGCAATTAGCCAAAAAATAAATTTATGATTGCCAAAAGAGTTAAACAATATGAGCTTGTATCAACAGCTAAATTTGTTTAGCTCGGAGCTGTGAACAGTGGCGGGCCTATATGGTGATGATGGTGTGCTATCAACTTGAAAAAAAAAAAAAAAAATATATATATATATATATAGTTCTTTTTCTTTTAAACCATTATGTTGGACATTTTTTGTTATATGAATACACACCTTGACCTCTCTCACTACACGATTACACACCATGAGCTTGGATTCCTAAATCTGCCCCTGGCTTTACACTATAGTTACTATTAAAGTTTGAAGTGAAATTGGCTTACCAAGTTTGATTTGATCAAACTCAAGTTAAATTATGATATTCTCAGTGATAAACATATTTTCCATTCAATGAAGGTTTTTGTCATGATAAGTCAAAAAGGCCGCTTTTATGGACTTGATGCACAGGGTATTTCAGCCATATTTGGACCAGTTTGTGGTGATATTTATAGATGATATCTTGGTATATTCAGGACCGAGAAATAACATGAAAGACATTTGCATTTGGTGTTGCAGAAATTGAAGGAGTATCAGCTATATGCCAAGTTCAGTAAATGTGAGTTTTGGCTCAAACAGGTGGCATTCTTGGGTCATGTAATTTCTCAAGAGAGGATTGCAGTGGATCCTTCGAAGATTAATGTTGTGCAATCATGGAAGAAGCCAGAGAATGTCACAAATGTGCGTAGTTTTCTCGGCTTGGCATGATATTACCGGAGATTTGTGAAAGACTTCTCAAAGATTGTAAGGCCACTTACAAAGCTCACACAAAAGAAGACCAGTTTTGTGTGGGATGACAAGTGTAAGCATAACTTCCAAGAATTGAAGAAGCGGTTGACAACTGCTCTTATATTAGCATTGCCCTAGGGTTTGTTATCTATAGTGATGTCTCAAAGGAAGGGTTAGGATGTGTATTAATGCAAAACAACCAAGTCATTGCCTATGCATCACAGAAGTTTAAGCCTTATGAGGTGAACTATCCTACACATGACTTGGAGCTTGCAGAGATTGTTTTTGCCTCGAAGAAGTAGAGGCATTACTTGTGGGGAAGTCAATTTGAAATATTCACTGATCATAAGTGTGAGTTCCCGAATTTGGCCATATTTGCAATTACGTATTTTAACTTGTTTATATGTTTTATATGAATTAAAATGTACTAATTAAGTGATTAATACTTCTAATACATGACATGTGAGCATTCATGAAATTTTTATAAAAATCTGAATAGAAACTTTTATCGTCGTTTTTTTTTAATAGTATTTGAAGCGCACGTCCGCTAAACTTTTGACACAAGTCACTTAAATGTTTTAAAAACTAGCCTTCTATTATTAATAGACCCGTATTTTAATAAAATTTATTTCTAAAACTGAATAGGAATTTAAATAGACTTTACCGGCGAAAAAATACGTTTTTAAGCAAAAATAGTAATTTCTGCTACATTTAATTCTTGCATTGACTTTTGTTGATCTAGTATATATTAAATACAAATTATATTTCATCTTAAATATTTCTAAAATGGTAAAATTGAAAAATGCGTTTAAAAGACATTTAAAAAATAAATAATATGAGTTTTTTATCGTCTTTTGCAAAAATAAGCGTTTTATTTTAATTGTAGGTAAATATATGCTTATGAATATAGTCTCCTAAATATATAGTATAAGTTAGATAGTATTATTATTACTATTTTTGGCTAAAATAACTAAAAACAACTAAAATATCAAATTTTATTAACTTTGACCAAGTTGGCTAGCTTTGACTTTACCTATAAGATAACTACACACATTAAAACAAAGCAAAACACCACATTTACACACACATTGCAGCCGTGAGAATTGGGAGAAAGAAGGAAAAATATTTTCAAGGTTTTCAAAGCATTTTTCAAAGGAAAAACTTCAATTTAAGTCCGTTTGATTCCGTTCGAAGCTTAAAATTGCTTGTTGGGCACCTATTCTAGTCATTTCTAACATTACTTCGGATCAAAGGTGAGAGAAAAACTAGATTATAAATTTAAAGCTTATGTCAAATTTTTAATATTGAATATTTAGTTGTTGTTTTGTTAAATTGTCTTTAGATTATTGTTAGTTAGGAGTTGTATACTAACTTTGTGAGTTTATAGAAATTTTAAACGGTTGTAACATGTATTTTTATTTTCTGGGTATTTAATTGATAATTTGGCTTGTTACTTGAATAATTGTTGTTGTAGTGGTTGGAATTGATTGGTTGTTGCTTATAAAAGTTTGTTAATTATGGGCTAGTAATGTTGTAATGCCGAATTTTTGATTAGGATGTCGTAGCAAAAGTTTGAAAAATTCAGCCTTGTGCATTGCCAAAATTAGGGTTGTTGGGCTTGTTTTGGATGGCTTTTGGTTGAGTTTTGATGGGGTTAATGTGGTTGCATGTGTGGTTAAGTGATAGAAAGTGGTTTGGAGGTTATTGGATTTCTACATTGTAAGTTATGACTTTTAGAAGTTTGTGTATTCTTTCTTTAATATGTTGAAATGTTGTCTTTGGTTGTTTGGGTAGTATTTGAGTAGTTGATTCTTAGATTGTTATTGATAAGGATCGGGGTTTAATGTTTGTTTAAATGCATATTGGGTTGGATGGCCTACATTGTCATCTAGCTTAATTGATTTAGAATTGTATAGTTGTTGATTGTTTAAATGCTGTTTAATAGATTGTTGATACAAAACAGTGAGGAGCACGTTGGGGGTTAATCCGGAGTGTAGCCAAAGTGGACATTACCTTCTTAGTAGCACGCTTGGGGTTAATCCGGGGCGTTACATTGTTAACTAATTAATTGATTGTTGAATTTAATTGAGGGGCGACCTTATTTGTTGTCCTCTCTGAGCGTGTTGATTGCATGATTGAATGATTAGTTGTGCATGCGAATGTTAATAACAATTATTATCGAGCTTGGTTGTGTAGTGTTACCCTAGGCGGCCTCGGGTTTGCCAGGCGATAACCCGACCACCATGGCCAATTCCCTCACTCATATGGACGGGGAAATCCATGGGTGCTGGGTCGTACAATCAGGGTTTCCAGATTCTCTTGAGTGGGAGTAACAAGGTGGGAATGTTAAAGTTTGTGAAAGGATTGGATAGAGTCCAATGGCTTCAAAGGAACAAGTGTATCGTATCCTCACTGATTGTTTACTTTTATTGCTGAATTTGTATTGTTATTAATGTTTATTGTGTGTTATTGTTCATAGGATGATTTCTAAAGTGGTAAAGTAAATGTTTTCATAGATCTATTGAATTCTTCACTGGCCTTGTTTTATATAAGCTCACTCTGATTCGTTATCTACAATCAGGTGTTACTGAATCGGATTTCGGGTACGTGCCTCAGGAAGCTGGGTATGTGCCTTCTGTGGAGATGTCTTATGTGCCAGAGTCATTTCCAGGAGTTTGTCTTAGCTTTTGTAATATGATGTATTGAATAACCTACTTAAAGATAACGGCTTGTATAAATCTGGCTAATAATCTTTCTTTTGAACATGATTAGATTGCTAGTCTAGTTTAATATCAAGTATGCATATGTATAATATATCTTGTGGTATGTTGTTGAAATGGAGGCATATGACTTGTGGTGGGTATGGTGAATGGTTGTTTAATGTGTTATGTTGAATGTTGATGAATGGTTGTGGAGTTGTTTTTGAAATTTGGAGTTGGTTGCGTGATGTTATAAAGAATTGGTTTAGAGCCCCAATGTCCATATTACAGACGTTATATTGTCAAAATTTCATTGTGTCCTGACTGATCATGAGTGGGGTCGAGTTGGGCGTGACATTAAATGGTATCAGAGCGCATGTTTAGCTGTCAGTCGAGGTATCCTTAGAATATGGGTAGTGGTCTTGTCATGAATGCATGTACTAAGTGTAAAGTGAATTACATTTTAATCTGTTTATGTGATTAATCTAGTTATGTGACTAGCTTTCTATGCGATCAATATGCCTTATGTGTTAAGTGAATTAAATGTGGTCAATGTGCTTTATGTGAATAACGTGTCTTACGTGCTCAATGTGTTTTATGTGACAAGTGTGTGGTACGTTCTTACATTGCTTATGTGAAGATTGTGTACTTAGTATATTTATGTGACATTATGTGTGTTTCATTGATTTCTTGGGTACGTGCTTTAGATATTAGTAGCAAAGTGTGAATCTATGTTCTGTAGCTTACATTTTTAATTGTGCTGGATATCTTGCAAATCTAATTAGGTATTACTAAACTCTAACATAGTTACTAGAGTCATAGAATGAGCAAATTGAACTAAAAGTGTTATGTGTGTTATGAACAGTTTACTTTATATGTTATTAACTGTGTACATGCATTACCTGTAAAACGGTAACTAATCTCTTCCCCTGAAATAGTCGGCTAGTAGCAAATCTCCCTAAAAGTGGATTAACAGAAGAAGGAACAGTAGATCAAAGGTTATGGTGATCAGTAGGTGGTACTCAATGCTCAGAGTTAGTATTCAATGATCGGCCTTTGGCTTTTTCTTCGGTATCTTCATTCGGAATTCTTGTTTTGTGTTCTTATTCGGTATATGACTTTCGGTATTCGGTATCCTCTTTGGAATTCTTATTTGGATTCTTTTGACAAATGATGATCTTATTCGTCATTCTTCTTTGGGATTTTTATATGAAGATTCTTATTCGATATATTACTTGGAATTCTTCTTTGGTATTTTTATGCGGTATTCTCATGTGGAATTCTTATATGGTGTTATCCAGAGTTCTTATGTCGGGATTATTATTCGGTATTCTCCAATGGCAATCTTGTTCAAAGTTTTCAGTTGGTATTCCTGATTGGTGCTCTATTTCGGGACCTATGTTTGGCGTTCTTTTTCGATAATTTTATCGGGATTCTTATTCGGAGGTCTTAGTCGGTGTTCTTATTTGTCATTCTTATTCAGGCTTCTTATTCCGGGATTCTTATTCGACGACCTTGTTCAGTGTTCCTACTTGGTATTCTTAGTTGGTATTCAAAATTTGGTATTCGGTCTTGCATTTCGTATGTTTGAGCCAGCAGCACTTGAGTTGTTCCGAGGATCAAGAAAGAATTGTGCGGACGCAATTGTTTTAAAGGGGGAGAATGTGAGACCCCAAATTTGGCAATATTTGCAATTACACGTTTTAACTTGTTTATATGTGTTATATGAATTAAAATGTGCTAATTAAGTGATTAATACTTCTAATACATGATATGTGAGCATTCATGAAATTTTCATAAAAATCTGAATTGAAAATTTTATCGTCAGTTTTTGTGAATAGTATTTGAAGCGCACGTTCGCTAAAATTTTGACACAGGTCATTTAAACGTTTTAAAAACTAGTCTTCCATTGTTAATAGACTCGTATTTTAATAAAAATTATTTATGAAACTGATTAGGAATTTAAATAGACTTTACGGGTGAAAAAGTACGTTTTTAAGCAAAAATAGTGATTTCTGCTACATTTAATTCTTGCGTTGACTTTTGTTGACCTAGTATATATTAAATACAAAATATATTTCATCTTAAATATTTCTAAAATGGTAAAATTGAAAAATGCATTTAAATGACATTTAAAAAATAAATAATATGAGTTTTTCATCGTCTTTTGCAAAAATAAGCGTTTTATTTTAATCGTAGGTAAATATATGCTTATGAATATTAGTGATCCTCAAAATATAGTCTACTAAATATATAGTATAAGTTAGATAGTATTATTATTACTATTTTTGGCCAAAACAACTAAAATATCAAATTTTATCAACTTTGACCAAGTTGGCTAGCTTTGACTTTGCCTATAAGATGACTACACACATTAAAACAAAGCAAAACACCACATTTACACACACATTGCAGCCGTGAGAATTGGGAGAAAGAAGGAAAAATATTTTCAAGGTTTTCAAAGCATTTTTCAAAGGAAAAACTTCAATTCAAGTTTGTTTGCTTCCGTTCGAAGCTTGAAATTGCTTGTTGGGCATCTATTCTACACATTTCTAACATTGCTTGGGATCAAAGGTGAGAGAAAAACTAGATTATAATTTTAAAGCTTATGTCAAATTTTTAATATTGAATATTTAGTTGTTGTTTTGTTAAATTGTCTTTAGATTATTGCTAGTTAGGAGTTGTAGACTAACTTTGTGAGTTTATAGAAATTTTAAACGGTTGTAACATGTATTTTTATTTTTCGGGTATTTGATTGATAATTTGGCTTGTTACTTGAATAATTGTTGTTGTAGTGGTTGGAATTGATTGGTTGTTGCTTCTAAAAGTTTGTTAATTATGGGCTAGTAATGTTGTAATGCCGAATTTTTTATTAGGAAGTCGTAGCAAAAGTCCAAAAAATTCAGTCTTGCGCGTTGCCAAAATTAGGGTTGTTGGGCTTGTTTTGGATGGCTTTTGGTTGAGTTTTGATGGGGTTAATGTGGTTGCATGTGTGGTTGAGTGATAGAAAGTGGTTTAGAGGTTATTGGATTTCTAGATTGTAAGTTATGACTTTTAGAAGTTTGTGTAGTCTTTCTTTAATATGTTGAAATGTTGTCTTTGGTTGTTTCGGTAGTATTTGAGTAGTTGATTCTTGGATTGTTATTAATAAGGATCGGGATTGAATGTTTGTTTAAATGTATGTTGAGTGGATGGCCTACTTTGTCATCTAGCTTAATTGATTTAAAATTGTATAGTTGTTGATTGTTTAAATGTTGTTTAATTGATTGTTGATACAAAACCGTGAGGAGCACGCTCGGGGTTAATCCGGGTTGTAACCAAAGTGGACATTACGTTCTTAGTACGTTCGGGGTTAATCTGTGGCGTTACATTGTTAACTGATTAATTGATTGTTAAATTTAATCGAGGGGCGACCTTATTTGTTGTCCTTTCTGAGTGTGTTGATTGCATGATTGAGTGATTAGTTGTGCATTAGAATGTTTATAACTATTGTTATTGGGCTTGGTTGTATTGTGTTACCCTAGGCGGCTTCGAGTTTGCCAGGCGATAACCTGACTACCATGGCCAATTCCCTCACTCATATGGACGGGGAAATCCATGGGTGCTGGGTCGTACTATCAGGGTTTTCGGATTCTTTTGAGTGGGAGTAACAAGGTGGGAATGTTAAAGTTCATGAAAGGATTGGATAGAGTCCAATGGCTTCAAAGGAACAAGTGTATCGTATTCTCACTGATTGTTTACTTTTATTGTTGAATTTGTATTGTTATTAATGTTTATTGTATGTTATTGTTCATAGGATGATTTCCAAAGTGGTAAAGTAAATGTTTTCAAAGATCTATTGAATTCCTCACTGGGCTGATTTTGTATAAGTTCACTCTGATTCGTTATCTGCAATCAGGTGTTACTAAACCGGATTACGGGTACGTGCCTCAGGAAGCTGAGTATGTCCATTCTGTGGAGGAGTCTTATGTGCCGGAGTCATATCCATGAGTTTGTCTAAGTTTTTGTAGTATGATGTATTATATAACTTACTTAAAGATAAGGGCTTGTATAAGTCTGGTTTGAACATGATTAGATTGCTAGTCTAGTTTTATATCAAATATGCATATGTATAATATAGCTTGTGGTATGTTGTTGAAACGGAGGCATATAACTTGTGGTTGGTATGGTGTATGGTTGTTTAATTTGTTTTGTTGAATGTTGATGAATGGTTGTGGAGTTGTTGTTGAAATTTGGAGTTGGTTGTGTGATGTTATAAAGGGTTGGTTTAGAGCCTTGATGTCCATATTACAGACGTTATCTTGTCAACATTTCGTTGCGTCCTGACTGATCATAAGTAGGGTCGAGTTGGGGCATGACACTAAATAGTATCAGAGCGCATGTTTAGCTATCAGCCAGGGTATCCTCGGAATATAGGTAGTGGTCTTGTCATGAATGCATTTATTAAGTGTAAAGTGAATTACATGTTAACATGTTTATGTGATTAATCTAGTTATGTGACTAACTTTCTATATGATCAATATGCCTTATGTGTTAAGTGAATTAAATGTGGTCAATGTGCTTTATGTGAATAACGTGTCTTACGTGCTCAATGTGTTTTATGTGACAAGTGTGTAGTACGTGCTCAATTTGCTTTTGTGAAGATTGTGTACTTAGTATATTTATGTGACATTATGTGTGTTTAATTGATTTCTTGGGTATGTACTTTAGATATTAGTAGCAATGTGTAAATCTATCTTTTGTAGCTTACATTTTTAATTGTGCTTGATATCTTGCAAATATGATTAGGTATTACTGAACTCTAACATAGTTACTAGATTCATAGAATGAGCTAATTGAACTAAAAGTGTTATGTGTGTTATGAACAATTTACTTTATATGTTATTAACTGTGTACATGCATTACATGTAAAATGGTAAGTAATCTCTTCCCCTGAAATAGTCGGCTAGTAGCGGATCAACCTAAAAGTGGATTAACAGAAAAAGGAACAGTAGATCAATGGGTTATGGTGATCCATAGGTGGTACTCAATGCTCAGAGTTGGTATTTAATGATCGACCTTTGGCTTTTTCTTTGGTATCTTCAATCGCAATTCTTGCTTGATGTTCTTATTCGGTATATGACTTTCGGTATTCGGTATCCTCTTTGGAATTCTATTTTGGATTCTTTTGGCAAATGGTGATCTTATTCGACATTCTTCTTAGGGAGTTCTATATGAAGATTCTTATTCGGTATATTACTTGGAATTCTTCTTTGGTATTTTTATGTGGTATTCTTATGTGGAATTCTTATATGGTGTTATCCGGAGTTCTTATGTCGAGATTATTAATCGGTATTCTCCAACGGTAATCTTGTTCGAAGTTCTTAGTTGGTATTCTTGATTGGTGTTCTATTGCAGGATCTATGTTTGGCGTTCTTTTTCGGTAATTTTATTGGGATTTTTATTCGGAGGTCTTAGTCGGTGTTCTTATTTGTCATTCTTATTCAGACTTCTTATTTGGGGATTCTTATTCGACGACCTTGTTCAGTGTTCCTCCTTGATATTCTTAGTTGGTATTCAAAATTTGGTATTCGGTATTTCATTTTGTATGTTTGAGCCAACAACACTTGAGTTATTCCGAAGATCAAGAAAGAATTGCGCGGACGCAATTGTTTAAAGGGGGAGAGAATGTGATACCCCGAATTTGGCCATATTCGCAATTACGTGTTTTAACTTGTTTATATGTGTTATATGAATTAAAATATGCTAATTAAGTGATTAATACTTCTAACACATGATATGTGAGTATTCATGAAATTTTCATAAAAAACTGAATTGAAAATTTTATCGTCGATTTTTATGAATAGTGTTTGAAGCGCACGTCCGCTAAAATTTTGACACAAGTCATTTAAACGTTTTAAAAACTAGTCCTCCATTATTAATAGACCCATATTTTAGTAAAAATTATTTCTGAAACTGATTAGGAATTTAAATAGACTTTACGGGTGAAAAAGTACGTTTTTAAGCAAAAAAAGTGATTTCTGCTACATTTAATTATTGCTTTGACTTTTGTTGACCTAGTATATATAAAATACAAATTATATTTCATCTTAAATATTTCTAAAATGGAAAAATTGAAAAATGCATTTAAAAGATATTTGAAAAATAAATAATATGAGTTTTTCATCGTCTTTTGCAAAAATAAGCGTTTTATTTTAATCATAGGTAAATATATGCTTATGAATATTAGTGATCCTCAAATATAGTCTGCTAATATATATTATAAGTTAGATAGTATTATTATTACTATTTTTGGCTAAAACAACTAAAAACAACTAAAATAACAAATTTTATCAACTTTGACCTAGTTGGCTATCTTTGACTTTGCCTATAAGATGACTATACACATTAAAACAAAGCAAAACACCACATTTACACACACATTGCAGCTGTGAGAATTGGGAGAAAGAAGGAAAAATATTTTCAAGGTTTTCAAAGCATTTTTCAAAGGAAAAACTTCAATTCCAAGTTTGTTTGCTTCCGTTCGAAGCTTGAAATTGCTTGGGCACCTATTCTACACATTTCTAACATTGCTTGGGATCAAAGGTGAGAGAAAAACTAGATTATAATTTTAAAGCTCATGTCAAATTTTTAATATTGAATATTTAGCTGTTGTTTTGTTAAATTATCTTTAGATTATTGCTAGTTAGGAGTTGCAGACTAACTTTGTGAGTTTATAGCAATTTTAAACGGTTGTAACATGTATTTTTATTTTTTGGTATTTAATTGATAATTTGGCTTGTTACTTGAATAATTGTTGTTGTAGTGGTTGGAATTGATTGGTTGTTGCTTTTAAAAGTTTGTTAATTATGGGCTAGTAATGTTGTAATGCCGAATTTTTGATTAGGATGTCGTAGCAAAAGTTCAAAAAATTCAGGCTTGTGCATTACCAAAATTAGGGTTATTGGGCTTGTTTTGGATGGCTTTTGGTTGAGTTTTGATGGGGTTAATGTGGTTGCATGTGTGGTTGAGTGATAGAAAGTGGTTTAGAGGTTATTGGATTTCTAGATTGTAAGTTATGACTTTTAGAAGTTTGTGTAGTCTTTCTTTAATATGTTAAAATGTTATCTTTGGTTGTTTGGGTAGTGTTTGAGTAGATGATTCTTGGATTGTTATTGATAAGTATCAGGGTTGAATGTTTGTTTAAATGCATGATGAATTGGATGACCTACTTTGTCATCTAACTTAATTGATTTAAAATTGTATAGTTGTTGATTGTTTAAATGTTGTTTAATTGATTGTTGATACAAAACCGTGAGGAGCACGCTCGGGGTTAATCTGAGGTGTAGCCAAAGCGGACATTACCTTCTTGGTAGCGCGCTCGGGGTTAATCTGGGGTGTTACTTTGTTAACTGATTAATTGATTGTTGAATTTAATCGAGGGGCAACCTTCTTTGTTATCCTCTCTGAGCGTGTTGATTGCATGATTGAGTGATTAGTTGTGCATGCGAATGTTTATAACAATTGTTATATGGCTTGGTTGTGTTGTGTTACCCTGGGCGGCCTCGGGTTTGCCAAGCGATAACCCGACCACCATGGCCAATTCCCTCACTCGTATGGACTGGGAAATCCATGGGTGCTGGGTCGTACTATCAGGGTTTCTGGATTCTCTTGACTGGGAGTAACAAGGTAGGAATGTTAAAGTTCGTGAAAGGATTGGATAGAGTCTAATGGCTTCAAAGGAACAAGTGTGTCGTATCCTTACTGATTGTTTTCTTTTATTGCTAAATTTGTATTGTTATTAATGTTTATTGTATGTTATTGTTCATATGATGATTTCCAAAGTGGTAAAGTAAATGTTTTCAAAGATCTATTGAATTCCTCATTGGGCTTGATTTATATAAGCTCACTCTGATTTGTTATCTGCAATCAGGTGTTACTGAACTGGATTACGGGTACGTGCCTCAGGAAGCTAAGTATGTGCCTTCTGTGGATGAGTCTTATGTGACGGAGTCATGTCCATGAGTTTGTCTTAATTTTTGTAGTATGATGTATTGTATAACTTACTTAAAGATAAAGGCTTGTATAAATCTGGTTAATAGTCTTTCTTTTGAACATGATTAGATTGCTAGTCTAATTTTATATCAAGTATGCATATGTATAATATAGCTTGTGGTATGTTGTTGAAACGGAGGCATATGACTTATGGTTGGTATGGTGAATGATTGTTTAATGTGTTGTGTTGAATGTTGATAAATGGTTGTGGAGTTGTTGTTGAAATTTGGAGTTGGTTGTGTGATGTTATAAAAGGTTGGTTTAGAGCCTTGATGTCTATATTACAGACGTTATATTGCCGAAATTTCGTTGCTTCATGACTGATCATAAGTGGGGTCGAGTTGGAGTGTGACAATAAGAGCTTGAGGTATCTATTTTCTCCGAAGGTGTTGAACATGAGACAGTGGAGATCGATGGAACTCCTAGATGAATACAACTGCACAATCAATTATGTTCTAGGGAAGGCAAACGTTGTGATAGATGCTTTGAGCCGTAAGGCAAGTTTGGCGAGATTAGAGGTTAAAGAATTGGAAATGCTCGAGGAAGCCAGTCGATGGAGACCCGAGTTGACAGGTAACGGCGTATCCTTTACTGCTTACCTAATGGTACAACCTACATTGTTAACTCAATTTTGGGAAGCTCAACCACAAGACCCTTAATTCCAAAAGATAAAAGACAACAATCTGGGTTTCAAGTTGCATGAAGATGGATTGTGGAGATTCAAGAACCGAGTTTGTGTGCCCAAAGGTTTAGAGTTGAAACGAAAGGTACTTGAAGAAGCCCATAATTCTAGGTACACAATTCACCCAAGAAGTACGAAGATGTATCGAGACTTAAAACAACACTATTGGTGGAACAATATAAAATGG
The DNA here is from genome assembly GCA_037974665.1 of Ehretia macrophylla. NCBI lineage: Eukaryota > Viridiplantae > Streptophyta > Magnoliopsida > Boraginales > Ehretiaceae > Ehretia > Ehretia macrophylla. Next base: position 58,764,527 of record CM075771.1, on the reverse strand, counting down.
GGTATTACCGAGTTTGTATCTCGATGCTTAAAATGTCAATGGGTAAAAGTAAAACATCAAAGACCTGCAAGGCTTCTACAACCTTTGGAGATTCCGCAATGGAAGTGGAAACATGTAACCATGGATTTTGTAATAGAGTTACCGAGATCTCCTCGAGGATGTGATGCAGTATGGGTTGTTGTGGATAGTTGACAAAGACAACTCACTTCATTGCGATGAATAAAAAGGATGATCTTGGGAAGTTAGCTGAATTGTATGTGGCTAACATTGTAAAATTGTATGGTGTGCCAGTTAGCATTGTATTGGATAGAGATTCTAGGTTTACATCTCGATTCTGGCAAAAGTTACAAGGAGCTTTGGGGACGAAACTGAGTTTCAGCATGGCGCACCATCCTCAAACACATAGGTAGTCCGAAAGGACCATCCAGATATTGGAAGACAAGTTAAGGGTGTGTGTGTTGGACTTCAGAAGTAGTTGGGAGAAACACTTACCGTTGGTAGAATTTGCCTACAATAACAGCTACCAGGCAACAATTGGCATGGCACCATACGAGGCATTGTATGGAAAGAAGTATAGGTCCCCTTTATATTGGGATGAGGTCGGTGAAATGAGAGTCGTAGATCCTATATTGTTGTTGGAGTTGATAAAGAAGATTGAGAACTTACAACTGATTCGGAAGAGAATGCTCACAGCCTAAAGCAGACAGAAAAGCTATGCGGATAAATGGAGGCGAGACTTAGAATTTGAAGTTTGTGATCGAGTACTCTTGAAGTTGTCACCCTGGAAGGGATTGATTTGACATGGCAAAGGTATGAAACTAAGCCCAAGGTACGTGGGTCCGTTTGAAATCGTAGGAAGAGTTAGTAAGCTAGTTTATCGGTTGGATTTACCTTCAAACCTCTCCAACATTTACCAAGTGTTTCATGTCTCAATGCTAAGGAAGTATTATCCCGACTTGTCAAATATTCTAAAACCGAAACCGCTACAATTTCGGGAGAACTTATCGTATGAGGATAAATCGGTAAGGATCTTGGATGAACAAGACCGAGAGTTGCGCAACAAAAGTATACCCATGGTGAAGGTGCTTTGTGTGAAACCCTACTTTTCTATCTTATCTCGTTTTGCGTGCTTTATCTCGTTTTACGTGAATTAACATGTCTATGTGCTATGTGGCTTATAATATGGTAATTTTGATATTAATACTCCTAGAACATGCTAAATGTGCATTCATGAAATTTTCATCAAAAACAGAATCAGAAATTTTATCGTCGGTTTTGATGAATAGTGCTTTTGAACACCTGTCCGCTAAAATTTTTACAAGGGTGTTTTAAACGTCTTAAAAACTAGTCTTCTATTATTAATAGACCCATATTTGATAAAAATTTATTTTGAAACAGAATAGTAATTTAAATAGACTTTTCGGGCGAAAAATAGCGTTTTTGAGCCAAATAGTAATTTCTTCTAAACCCGATTCTTGCATTGAATATTGTTGACCTAGTATATATTAATATAAATGTATTTATATGTGGTATTAAATAATTTTAGATTAATTGTGCATTCAAAAGACATTTGAAAATAAATAATATGACTTTTCACATTCTTTTGCAAAAATCGCGTTTTAAGCCGACTCGGGTGAAATTGTTTGATTGGAACACTTCTTGTCACCTAAAAATAATTTACTTGAGCTATCTTGGGTGTTGAATAATTATTTTGAACTTTGGTGATCAATAAAATGCATTTAAAGTCAAGAAAACACAAAAAATACTAAAGTTTCAACTTTGACTTTTTCCATTTTGTTGCCTTATGCATATAAATCTCTACACACACTAAAAACAAAGCAAACACCACAAAAACACATACATTGCAGCCGTGAGTTTCTTGGCATTTTTGAGAGTTTTTCAACTTATTTTACAAAACAATTTTGCCTTAGAAAACTTAGTTTTAGCCCGAATCTTTTCAAACCAGGCTAGATTTCGCTTGTTGGGCACCTATTGCACGCATTCCTAGCTTTACTTCGGATCAAAGGTGAGAGAAAAATTCTAGATCTCAAAATGTCATTTTTATGTTTTTGTGTATAATTAATTATTGAACTGTTAGAATGTTAATATGATGTTAGATTATTGCTCCATGCATGCTAGGGATCATTTATATGCAATACTACGAGATTTGAACGGATGTAGCATATTTATTATTTTTCGTGTATTTAAAGTTGATTAATTTGTTAAATGTTGAATATTTTGAGTTGTGTTGATCGGAATCGATTGCCGTCGATTTCTAAAAGATTGATAATTACGTGGTAGCGCTGTTGTAATGCCGAATTTTCGATTGTGATGTCCGTGCCAAAATCCGAAAAATTCAGCCTTGACACCTTAAGGTTTTAGGGTTATCGGGCATGATTTGGAGGTGTTATGGTGGCTTTCGGAGGGGACTAATGTAGTTGGTTGAATGGGTGAGTGATAGAAACTGATTTGACAGTGTTTGGATTAGTAGAATGTAGGTTATGAATTTTTGAAGTTTAGGTTATCTTTCTTTAAATTATTGAATTGAGCCTTAGTTGATAAGGGATGGTTTGAGTGATTGAATTGTGAGTGGTTGACGGGTAAACTAGGGTTTGATTGTGTGTTTAATGCATGTCCGGTTGGATGTCCTACTTTGCCATCTAACTTAGTTAATTGTTGTTAAATTGATTATTGATATGATTATTTTTGATGATAATATGATGATTGTTGATTATTGATTGATTATTGTGTACGGTAATCGGACACTTTCGTTGTTGATATCTCGGAATATTGATGATTGATGTTTATATTTATTGCTGAGTCTTTGGTATGTGTGTGCCACCTCTCGGGCAGCATCGAGCTATCGGGTTGAAAACGGCATGATTACCAGAGATTGCCTCCAGCTCGCATGATGGAGGTGTCATGGAGGGAGAGGTTATTGAGGGTACCCTGGCTGGGTGAGTAATGGGGAGTTACAAGAAGAATGGTTGAGATCGTGATGGCGTTTGGAGCTACACCAACTAGAGAGAGTATCCTTTATTGAATGGTCATATAGTTATGTGATGATAGTATTATTGATGTTATTGTGTGTTTACTGACTCAATGGATTATTCCAAGGAGTTTAGTAGACCTTGCTCGAGATCTATCGGATCCTCACTGGGCTTATTTTATATAAGCTCACTCTCTATTATTGCATGCATGCAGGTGTTACTGATCTTGACTACGGGTATGTGCCTCCTGAAGAGGGAAATGTGCCGTATGTGGATGAGTCTTATGTGCAGGAGTCATTGCCATGAGATTATCTTAGTTGTTGTAAAATAATGTTTCGTATAATCTATTTTGAAATGTATGTATAGCCTATGTATTAAGTTGGAACGGAGGCGTATAACTATGATTGGAATGTTGAAGAATGATTATTGTATAATATGGATGTGTTGTATGTTGTTAACTTAATTGAGGAGATGATTGTTGGGATTGTTTATGGAGTTTGATGTATGATGTTCTAAAGAGGTTGGTTTAGAGCCTCGGTGTCCTAATTACTGTCGTTATACTGCCGAAATTCCGTTGCGTCCTGACCGATTATAGGAGGGGTCGAGTTGGGGCGTGACACTTTGGAATAATCATGGGATTGAAGAGGCAACTTGGGAGAGACAGGATCAAATAGAACAACAATACCCATAATTGTTTAAGAGGTAAGAAGAAAATTGCAAGGACGCAATTCTTTCAAGGGGAAATGATGTAAGACCCGGCACAAGACCCCATGTGAATTATATCATTTACTGTGCACTCATATCATTTGATATGCATTTATATCATTTTACGTGCATTTATAACATTTTACTCATATACTTTGTTTTATGTGCATTGAGGCATTTTAATTGGTATAGATACTAACTAAACCTCATGGAATTAAAATAGCTAACTAGACTAGTTGGTTTTGGACCAAATGGCAAACTAGCAATACATAATTGGTTAGAAGGGCATTCTCGTCATTTAGCCATTTAGATAATATTCTACCTACCTCTTGTCTTCCAAAACAAGACATACATTACATTATACACACACACAAATGCTGCACACACATACTCACCCACATGATCTGAAGAGGGAGAGAAGAGAAGAAATAAGAAAGAAAGATGAAGAAATGAAGGAAAAGAAGGAAGTTCAAGCCATACTTGAGCTCTTTCTTGCATTTGGTAGCTAAATCCAACATTTCTCTTGCTTCTTTTATTCAATACTAGGGTGAGAGAAGTTTCTAAAGCTTTGAAAAGGTCATATGATGCATATTTATGTGTTTTGTATGCCTATTGAGCAAGAACAAGTAGCTATAGGTTTATTTTGAGCAATTGATTTTGTAGTACGCATCTAGGGCTCCAATCTTGACTTGTAGTGTATTATATGACTTGAGCTTGCTATTGGATACTAGGATGATATTAATTGTACGTTCTACATGTGCATGGAAGTAGTAAAATGGTATTGTGTTATACTATCACATAAGTTGATTGTTGGATTTGGAATTGTTGTTGTTGTTGGGTTATGTGTTTTAGATGTTGATAGGATAAAATTGTGATTATATGTTGTTATGAGTATGTTAGAAAAGTGCCTTTGATGTGGTAGCTATGAGGTGTTATTTGGTGTGCAAAGAGGTAGTAAGAAAGGGATAGATTAATGTCTTGAGTAAGCAAGGGATTAAGCTAAGTTCGGGTGTAGCTAGGCAAGTCGGACGAGGAGTCAGACAAGTGACTCGTTCAATTTCACCCGTTCGACATTCACTAGGCAAGTTGGACGAGTCACTCGTCCGACTCCTCATCCGACTTCTGCAACTTCTTCATTTCAACACATCATCTATGCAATGTTTTATGGTGTAATTGTTATGTTTGTTTGCTACCTTATATCAAAAGATGTTGTGTGGCATAGTGTGACATTATAAATGTGTTCGAATTGGATGGCATTGCATTATATATATGTACGGGTTATCAATTCATGCACCAATTACCAATGTGGCTATGTGCAATTATTGTTTAAATGTTAAGTGAATGGATGCAACCTACTTTGTTGCGTCCTTCTAGTTGTCTACTTATATTTTATATGCAAATATGATTGGAATATATGTGTGCGGCAAGGTTGCAGCCGTTTTTCGAGCATGGTAGCTTTTGTTTCCCCTGGGCAATATCAGGCTTGCCAATAGGTCTTGACTACCATGGTCCCCATTCCTCATCTTGCTTGGATCTTACCCCTTGGAGAGGTGGGTCGTAGGACTTGGGGTTTATTTGGATTACCCTATGGTTTGGTGTAAGGGATTTGATATTGATAACTGATTCAAGGCCAGCTATCTTTAGCAATTGCAAGAACAACTGTATCATTTTAATCTTACATGTTACCACTCTCTCTTGGGCCCCAGTCCTTGGAGAGTTGGGCTATATGTTATTGCTTTCATGATTACTTCCATATCTTGCTAAATGATCTTGTGTACATGGTATTATTTCTAAATGTTTGCGAAAGGCTAAAACACTTGCAAAAATCCCCTCCCCGGTATCCCTCACTGAGCTAGGTGGTGTAGCTCACCCTTCTTTCTATCAAATTCAGGTGAGGTTGAGCCCGAGCCGACTATATAGGTTAAGGGCGAAACTGCATTATGTGATGAGACATATTTCTATCAATGTGATCCATGCTTGTCGTTAAGGATTCTTCTCGATTGTTTTAACCATATTGTGAACTTGTACTCTTTCAATACTGTGTAAATATTCTTTTGGATGATTGGGGATGTAACTAACTTAATACTTATTCTTTTGAGACCTAGAAGGTGTTGAATGGGTTTGTATCATGTAAGCTTGAAGGAACTAGGTCTTGTATATATGTACAGGTGAATGAAATCATGAAGTGCCCCGAGAGTTGGGCCACATTTTGAAGTTTCTTGTAATATATAAATGTATGTTAGGCTATTAAATGATAATCTTTCAAGTATTAAGTTAATTGACACATCACATTCCAGCCTTAACTTCCACGGATTTGGGGTCGGGGCATAACACAAGAACCTGCAAAACAAAAGAACCGAGGGGGCTCCCGCAGTTCCCACTCCGACGCTCAAGTCAGTTGTCTGTAGGAAATAGCACATAAGCAGAATTGTAAGAAATGTGTTGCATACATTTTACCATAGAATCGCCCCATAATTATACTTGATGGTTGTTAGTTTCCTAGATGAGGAAGAACTCCTCAAGGTTTACGCTTCCAAGAGTCTATCCTTATCAAGCGAATTCCCAAGGATCGTCTCTACCAAAAGTCTATCATTATTTGGGTTACTTGCGCTTATCCTTATCAAGATAATGATTCCTGTTCTCATGCCTGCCCTGTTGCTCCCGACAAGTCCGGGGCTCAGAGGAATGTGAGGTTATTGCCTGTTGTCTGGGCTGATTTCCAAGGGATGGAGCCCCACCCCTATCAGTTGCCCCTAATCTTTAGGGCTACGTCGAAGGTCGGGGAATTTCCGTAATAAGGGGCTCTTCATCTTCCTCAGCGGTTACTAGCCGTTACAATCGTCTGCTTGCGCTTTCATAACCTCGCTACTTTTCAGCGTTCCTTGGGATTCGCATTTCAAGTCCCTACGATACTAAGTAGGTTATCTTCGTGATTTGTGAGGCACTGTGGGGTCCTCTATAAATAGAGTCGCTCAGCTCCACCCCCTGCGTTTTGCACCCACAACCCTTGCTTACCTTTGCTTCTTCGCTCTTCTGCCGTACATGGTGCCCCCTGTGAGTTTTAACCCACCACTTAGGTATGCTCCTCTTTCCTTTTTTTCATCATGGTTAAGTCCACTAGGTCAGGGGTCATCGGAGATTCTAGTGAAGAAACCTAAGACGTTCATCATGTTGCAAGAAATTCCGAGCCCACAGCCGCCATACCGATTTCCTAAAGTCCTCCTCCTACTAAAGGTCCCCGCAAGAGTTCTAAGAAACCCGCCACTAGGGCTAGGTCTACCCCTCGTCGTCCTGCCCCTGCAATAGGTCCTGCTAGAATAAGCGATCTTCTGGTTTTCAGCCTGAGTGCAAGGTCTGTACCACCCTTAAGAATGCTATCACCTACCTTAGGGATATCGGCGCCATCCCCCATAATTTCGAGGTTCGCATTCTTAATCATGATATGCCGGCGTCTGCCTACAGACCTAGTGAAGGGGAGGTTACCTTTTATTATGAGCAGCTCCTCATAGGTCGCTTACCTCTCCCCTCTTTCTTAGTAGAGATTTTCAATTATCACCAAATTAGTCCTGCCCAGGTCACCCCCAATAGTTGGAGGCTGATAGTTGGCTTCTATGTTGTTTTAAAAGAGTTGGGTTACACGCTTACCCATAACCTATTTCTTTTTTATCATCAACTCAAAACCACTGACAAGGGCTCAGGTTGGCATTATTTATGTGCCTGCAATCATCCTTTGGTCGCAGAGATTCCTGACAACTCCAAGAACTGGAGTAACAAATTATTCTTTGTGAAATTCCCCACAAGGTGGGAGGTCAGGAGCATCTGGGCTGTTCCCCCCTGAGTCAGCCAAGGACCCTCCCGCCCTCAACAAAACTGATAAATTAGTTATCAAGAAGCTCAAGAGAGCCATTCCAGTTAGGAGGGATGTCCTTCTTACAGTTGAGAGAATAGCCGCTAGCGGCTTGTTTGCACGACCCCCGGAGCCTAGGGTTATAGCCGTTCTAATTTTGTCTCCCGAGAGTCACAGCACCAGGGCTAGATGGACGGGGGGATACAAGCTCTCGAGTCTGCAAACTTATGATGGGACGGGGGATTAAGCAGATCGATGCTTCAGAAAGTAAGGGAGAGAAGAAGAAGAAGACTACCTTCGCTGAGGAGTTGGACGAGGTAGAAATTTTAGAGGAACGGCAGGTCAAGATAGGCCACGACCTTTCTTTAGACCTACAAAAAGCTATAATTGACTTCTTTTCTCAAAATATGCATGTATTTACTTGGAATACAACTGACATGACAAGTATAGATTTGTCGGTGATAGTTCACAAGTTGAATATGGACCCTACGTTCTGACCCGTCCGCCAAAAGAAAATGAATTTTGGGGAAAAAAGGAATAAAAACATTCGAGAGGAGGTCCGAAAGTTGCTGGAAGTATGACATATAAGAAATGTGCAGTACCCGAAATGGTTGGCCAACGTGGTGTTGGTGGCCAAGTGCCCCGGGAAATGGCACTTGTGTGTTGATTATAAGGACCTCAATGAAGCCTGCCTTAAGGACTAATACCTGCTACCCAGGATATACTAGATCGTGGACGTTACCTCTGGGTGTGAACTCCTCACATTCATGGATACGTTCAAGGGCTACAATCAGACTATGATGACCCCAGAAGATGAAGATAAAATAGCCTTTATCACAAAAATTGGGACTTACTGCTATAGGGTGATGCCCTTTGGGCTGAAAAACGCCGGAACTACATACAAGCGCATGGTAAACAAGGTGTTTGACTACCAAATCAGAAGAAATATAGAGATCTACGTCGTCGACATGTTGACTAAACACAAAAGTGCACACTCGCATGTGGCTGACCTGGTAGAGGCTTTTGCCACCATGGAACGATTGGGATCAAGGTCAACTCGGAGAAATGTGCATTTGGTGTTAGGGCAAGAAAGTTTCTAGGCTTCATGATCATCAATCACGGCATAGAAGCGAATCCAGATAAGGTCCAGGCTATACTGGAATTGAATCCTCCCAAGAATGTCAAGGATGTACAAAAGCTGGTAGGGAAGATTGCAGCCCTGAGCAGATTTATGGCCAGGTCTGTTGCTAAAAAATAAGAAGCTCCAAATTAGAACTTTATAAAATAATATTTTGCGAAACTATTTTTATATCATACGGGGAAGCTGTTTTTTTCTTTTTTTTTTTCTCAAATATACTTATCATATTTTTCAAAATATACTATTCCACTTAAATTTTTTAAAAGCTCAATATGTCCCAATATAGGCCAAACAGTCAACGACTTTTATTCAACAACACTTTAACTGAAGCTCTACGGCAAAAATTCTACAATTAAAAAGTTAAAATTTTATAATTAGACCAAACAGAATCTTATTTTTTAGCTCGTTTCAACAATTTTCTATATTTACGCCACCAATTAAGAAAGGTTATGGAGTGACCTGTCGACGTATTGATAGCAAACTAATAATAGTCACGCTCTGTTTTGGGCGGAGAGAGTGAAAACACAATGGGCCAATTGCGTGCAAGCCCCATCGTAGAAAAGAGATCCATTTGGTTACCATACATTTCAAATTCTTTTCAGATTTTATTTGGTTTTTTTTTTATAAAAAAATTCAAATAGATCTCAACTTCTGACATTTAAAGTGAAAATCATACTACTAGATCAAATGACAGTGGCATTTCATGTTTATTCTCGATTACCGTTTTTAGTTTGCTTAACGTTCTTTCTTTCTTTCTTTTTTATTTTTTTATGATCAAAAACTCAATTTTAAATAGGATCATAATTAGATTGACTCTAAAGTTATAAACCTTATAATGTAACAGAGTACCCAACGAATGCGTCACGTCTTGTCAACTTTCTTTCTACCTAGATATTACTTATACTTTTAGTTAACGTTAATATTGCTGCTCCGATGCATTTAAACGTACAGAAGTAATCTGGATTTCGAATAGCCATAACAAGATCATTTAAATCATAATGTTGATTTACATTTATAAGATCCTGTCTTAGAGCCATTAACATGAAACAAGCAATGGGGGTAAAAGTCTAGCACACGTGTCGTTGGTCATGTCTTTTAAATAGTTTTTATATTTTTTTTATCTAACTTTTAAATAGATTAATTCGAGATGAGCAAACATGTGTATTTGTTGCCTCGGAAGGTACACAGAAATAAATTTTGCGTTGCTCACAAATAGATTGTGTGTAATACTCACTCTAATAGTAGCTACAAATATTTACTTATCAAAAGATTGTAAATAGCAAAGGAAAAATTAGCCCTGTTGGGAGCCCAGGAACGGTTCTATGGAGGGCCAAGAGATTCTGTGATCGATATCTGCATGTGATTTTGGTCAATTTGTATGTAAACCCTTTCAAAAATATGTTTCGACTCTTCCGAAGATATTTAACTGTCTCATAGCGCCTTTGGTTTATGCTTGACAATTCCATACATTCCTAACAAAAGAGTGGTTCGACCAAAAAACAAAAAAAAAAAAAAAAAAACCAAAAGAGAGGCATTAGCTATCATTTTCGATAGCTTTATATGAAATGCTGAAATCCGCCCACAACCAAATCCTCTAATTGTAATAGAGAATGTTAGAATATGTACGGTTCTTCCAATATAAAAATAAAATCATAAATTTACAGCCCATCATATGAGATTTTATGCTATTTTTTCTAGCATTAATTGATTTAATAATGAAATCTTATGATTCTTTATATAGTATTAGAGTTAGGCAATGGTCTACTTATATCTATCCACATGTAACTCATTTCTCTTTTTAATTTTATTAACTCGTTCACCTTAATATCAGTTCTTGGTTCTCAATTTTTGTATCTAAATTGAGTCACACATAAAAAAAAAAGTGTTAAAATATACAATCTCTTAAGATGAAAAAATTATAAATTCAAAGTCCACTACATAAGATTTTGAACTAATCCTTTTAGTCATACCAGTTAATATAAGCACAAAATCATATACTTATTAACAACTAGTTTGAAGATTGAAGGCCTTCCTTTGTTCCCTTTGTTCACTCTTTCAAATTCCAACTTAACTGTATACCAGCTAGAGAACTAAACATCTACGACATTGTGACTTAGGAAACTAGTTGATGTGAGTCACCTTCAATTGTCTTCAACACAAGTCTCTCTTTCGTGGTTCTCCACCTTCCTTCGCGAGACGTTTTTTTTTTTTTGCTATACTTCCTTCACGAGACTTCTTCCCCATCCTCTTCTTTCATTCAACGCACGGCTTTGGTTGCTCTCTTTTCCTTTCCTTTCCCCTCTTATATAGTCTATCTTCTCTTTGTCTCTATTTCTCTCATGTAAAAATTTAGATTTGGTGTTTAATTTTTAATCTTCTCTGCTCTATTGACCACAACTACAATTTTGTTCTATCATTTTCTTCTGGTAATGGCACTTCCCAGCTCTGACGTGGTGATGATGTGTTCTTTGGTGCGTTAGTGTCTTGTTCATATAATTTAGTTTCTATCGTATAACTGGTTTTGGATGTTATTCGAAGTTCCTTAAATTGTGACCGAAGAGTTTTATTTGTTACTCACAATTCTCAATTCTATTTATCTTCCTCGTCAGGTTGCTCCTAGTACCTGTCTTCTCGAGCGATCCTTGTGGCTACATGGGTTGTTTATACAATTATGATAGGTCATTTCACCCATGTTTGGTGTTTTATCCTATTTTAGCATTGTATTTCTACTTTTTGCGTGTATGTTTATATTTTTGTTTTATTTTTTGAGTACTTGTATAATTTGAATCCAACTTTTTTATGTATTTTCTTTATAATATGTTACTTCCAACAAAAAAAAAAAAAAAATTGATATGATTTTTCAACGTCTCGACACTTATCCTGTTTCTGCCCTACTAATATCCTCATTTAAGAACCTCACTGAAAACATATCTTCCGCAAACGAAATCACTTTATTAATTCGTAAGGACCATTTGTCCAATTGACTAATCCCAAAAAGGTGCCCTTACCCTTCTGATCCCCTCTTAGTCTTCCTCACAATCATTCATGCTTAGCCTTTTTTTGTCAAATTTAGGCTTAATTTTGGCAAGAGATTCCCAACTCTTTAGAGCACCAAGTGTAGGCCCCTACACGTCATGACATAAACGAGATAGCATTATCCTTATCCTTTTACATAAAGAACAAACACTATCACTATCAAAATCGTCATACCTATGAATATCCTACGTGGCTTGTACATGTACTGCAACATGGCTTGTCACCTCTTACAATATGGAGTGGACAAGGGCCTCTAAGGACAACCATGACAGCGCACATGACCACCTGAATTTAAAGATCCTTTGAATTTTGATGCTTTTACAAGATTGCTTACAGCTTGTTTTTACTTCTCTTTTGGCAATTTGCAGGGGGGCTCTTCTTCAACGTTGTAGCATGATTGGTTGCATATCCGGTCGCGTGTGCTTTTGGTTCCTAGCCATGATAAACAAGACAAGACTAATTAGACCATCAGTTGAATTTCTGTCAGACTTCGAAAATCATATGACTTGTCACCATCCACTTTCACTGTTAAATGGTTATGGAGAGAGAAAATTTTACAAGTTATATGAATTTTTTTTTTTTTTTTGGTTAGATTGTCTACACAAGGCCAAAATGTTACGCTAGCTAATTCTTGTAGGATGATTCTCTATAGATACAATTTGAAATAACTCTAAGGGTAGGTTGCTAAGCCAGTCTAAGGGAGGGACTCTATTCAATTTGCACGTGCAACTTAATTTGTCATCAGATTAGCCGGTCGAGAAATCTGTCTGAAAGAGTAGCCAGATATAAAAGATAGAATGCTAAGCGAATTGTAAACAATGGAAGAGAGTCTCTAGTCACAATTAGATGGACCGTTCAAGGCCTCAATGATTTTTTTTGCATCCAACTCAATAATGGCCTGAGAACCGTTACCGAGGGAGGGGATCATAGAGCAAGCAGTCTAACATGCTAATGTTTCCGCTTGAAGGGCCGAGTTGCATCTGTAAGTTGGCGCCCTTCCATCAACCACATTGCCCCTATGTCCCAACATACAACAACGATGCTTGTGGGCTGGTTTGGTGAAATAAAGGATGCATCATAGTTTAGTGTGACCGTACCTAGGGAGTGGGCTTCATACTACTGCCAAAGTCTGAATCACGACTGTGGGTGGTACAGGGGGAGTCTTATTAGGATTATACTAATGAATTTCTGACATTTGATATGACACATCCCCAAGAGTGTTGTTTGGTGATTTGCCTTAACACACATAGTGGTTCCAGTAGTGCCAAATTGTCAACAGATGGTAGATATCAATCCAACTACCTCCTGTCTGAACATAACTCTGCACGAGTTGAACGAGCCATGTGTCGAACCGAAAGATATGCCAATTGTCGATTCGTAATTGCATTAGAGAGGTGAACCATATCTTGCATACCCCTAGGGACATCGGAGCAAGAGATACTCTACAGTTTCCTCCACCTTATTGCACAGCCTATATAATGGAGACTATGCGCAATGCCTATAGTATAAGTTCTCGGAAGTTGTGAGTGCCCCTCGGCAAGCTCGCCACATAAAATTCTTTGCTCGGGGTAAGACCCTGGCAGACAAAATATCATTCCATAACTAAGGAGGGAACTAATAGGATGAAGAAGTGGCAGGGCGTTGAGAGTCCAAAAAAAGCGACGAGCGAGCTAAGGTGTAACCGGATTGTGTGGAATAGGTACATATCTTTGAAGCAGGCTAAATAAAAGAGTAATCTGATGGGTCCAAGATGACTGTATACACTGAATTCTTTGGACCATTGTAGGCGGAAAGAGATCTTGTAACAATTGAAGATCTCATTTGTGTGAACCAGGGTTCAATAGTTCCTGAAATGTTGAATAGAGACAGTTTGGGGTTCCGGTCATGCTCGGGTGGTTCTCAAGCTACGTATTTGCCCAAATATCTACTACGGATCCTGATCCAATAGTCCATAAGGCGTACTTCTTGACGAATTACAGTCTTTTGTATAAGTTATGCCAGCTCTAGGATGCCCTGTGAGGTGGGGGGCTCTAATTATATCATTTTTTGCAATGTATAGGCTCTATAGGACACGGTAGGCCAATGAGTCAGGTATTGAAGCAGCCGCCAAACTTGCCTCGCGATTAGAGCTAGATTCATTGCCTCAAAGTCTTGAAAACCTAAGCCCTCATGCATCTTGGGTGTCAGCATAAAAGACTACTGCAACCATAGGATCCCAGGCGAGCGGTTTGATCCCCACCAAAATTGAGAGACTAGGGAGGTCAGTGTTTTATAGCATGACTTAGGGAAGGAAAAGATAGGCATTGCATACGCCGGTAAGGCCTGTAATACCGCCTTAATAAGAATCTCCCCACCAACTTTGGATAGTAATTATGGTTTTCAGTCTTGAAACTTTGCCTATACTCGATCAATGAGCCAAGAGAGTGATTTTACCCTAGACTTCTCTCAACTCAGGGGCAACCTAAGAAGGACCTAAGTGAGGATGACTACGAGATCCCAGTAGTAGCGATAATGCTTTCCTTTTTCTTATTCGAAGTTCCCTTGCTAAAAATAATTGAGAATTTCTATAAGTTGACTCGATTGAATTTCTATAAAACTTGAAAATCATATGACTCATCACCATCCACTTTCACTGTTAAATGGTTATGGAGAGAGAAAATTTTAGGGGTTATATAAGTCTCTCTCTTCTTTATCGTTTTTCAATCGAGATGAAGTAAGTAGTCAATTTCAATTTAATTTTGTAATTGGTATAATTAGAAGACCTTTAGATATATATAGGAAACTTGACAAAAAACAAAAGGATATATACATGAACATAAAACTTTTTAATTTTTTAATTTTGCAATGCAACTTATTTTACTATTAATTTCGATATGTATCAATTCTATACGTAATGTAACACATTTTATTTGTTCTTTTGTCTTTAAAAGAGATTGATATTAACAGATGAAATAGTACAAAAGAAGTAGCCTCGAAGACAAATGCCTATGTAGATGTGGCATTTGGGTTGGGCTAACATAGGCCTAACCCAACCAACACACAAAAATTTGGGCCCAACCTAGCTCAATTGAAAGCGGGCTTGACTCGGCCTAACTTACAACATATAGGTGGGGCGAGCTAGGTCATATAATTTTTAACCCAACCCATTTGAACCCGGGCCCATTTCGATACAGGACTTACCGAGCCAAACTTAGGCCCAGCTCGAAACCAGCACAGGCCCATTTTGAGCCCAAATAAGGCCCAACACAAATTAAGCACAATTTGAGCCCGCTTATTAAAAAATTGAAATATTATGCATTATACAATGTAAGTCGTAGTAACTAGTAATAATTTTTTAAAAATAAACTAGCAAGTCGTCGTAACTATTTTTTTAAACAAAATAATAATAACAAGTAGCAAATTTATTTTTTAAGTTGATATAAAATGACTTGTTATCAAATCTTTTCTATGATATTGCAAAACACAACTTGAAACTTTAATTCCAAAAAAAAAAAAAAAGATATAACATCAAAATTAAAGAAAAGTGCAGACTTTAAGTTTACACTTTCCTTCACTTCTTAGTAGCTTAGTCGTTGCCAACTTGGCAATGGCTTTAGACCAAAAAAATGTTGGCAATGCCTATTGATGTAACTATATTTGTAATACTCAAACCTTTGATTTAATTTACATTTGCATTACAATTTTAAGTATAAATGCTACATTTCATATATTGTTGGTACAATGTAGGTTGAACGAAAAAGTGAGCAAAATCAGCCTAAAACACCACTTCACGAAACAAGTCAACAAGTCAACAAGTCAATAAGGAAAATAGATAATTGACAAGGGACCCACGTGTTTCCCATTCTTGGATACTTTCCAATTCAAGTCAATAAGGAAAATAGATAATTGACAAGGGACCCATGTGTTTCCCATTCTTGGATACTTTCCAATTCACCCAAAACGAAAAGTTCAAAGCAGACCATGTTCTTCTCTGTAAAGCCATTCTTCAACTTGACTTATCAATATCTTTATATTGATCAAAAGTAACCAATGATGACACATTTTATATTCAAAGCAAAGTATGCATTTGCAAACAAATACATATGAGTAGGCTATCTTTTGTTGCCAACTAGACTAAGTTGGTTTTTCCAACTTATTATATTGATCAAAAGCTTCTTTTGAAGAAACATTCTCTTTTGCCAACGATAAAGATTGCAAAGTGAAGAACAATCACATGGAAGAGCGTGCTGGTTGATAGTAGATTTGTCGCTTTTATATTAGGATTTTTTTTTATGTATGCATGGGCATCGTTCCTTGAATCCGGAACTAACCCTGTTGGATCCCGAACCTTAAAGAATCCCCCGTAGGAGACTACAATTCATCATGGCAGACCAAGATGAAAACCCCCAAAATCTTCCCAATCTTCCTATCAATCAAGTTGTAAATCCACCAACAAATCCAAGGCCAGGACCAATGAATCTTCGCCAATATCTTTCTTCGGGTGACTACAGTCCTGAGTTCGCCATAGCCCCACCGGCATTTGGCAATGTAAATTTTGAACTCAAACAAGGAACGATATCGATGCTTCATTCTTTTTATGGAAAGAGTAACGAAAATCCTCATGCCCATATCGTCGATTTCCTTGAAGTATGTTCTATGCTTCACATTTCTAATGTTATTTGTGAGAACATTCAATTGGGACTCTTTCCCTTCTCGTTGAAAGACAAAGCCAAACAATGGCTTCATCATCTTGACGCAGGAACCATCACATCTTGGGAAGAGCTTCTCAAAAGATTCTTGCATCGATTTTTCCCGATGGCCAAAACTACCACTCTACGAACGAATATCATGACGTTTGCTCAATCTGATTTGGAACCATTCCACGAAGCGTGGGAAAGGTTTAATGATCTGCGTAATCAGTGCCCTCATCATGGGTTTGAACGTCCTGAATTATTATATTACTTCTTTAAGGGCCTTACCCCACAACAAAAGATAATGGTCAATGCAATGAGCAATGGCGCCTTCTACAATCTCACAATTAATGACGCCTGGACAAGAATTGAAAATATCACCGAAGACTCCCTCCAAAACACTGCAACAGATCGAGAGGGAAAAGACAGTCATAATTCCCAAAAGAAAGCTTTGTTCGAAGTAAGCTCAAACTCCAATCTAAGTGAAAACGTTGATGCCCTTACAATGAAGGTTGAAAGTTTTATCTTTTTAGGATTGAATTTCTCACCAGTTCCACAAAACACTGAGATATGTGCCATATGCTTAGCAATAGACCATTCTACTCTGACTTGCCCTTTCGCATCCCAATTCCCTGAGATCATGCAAGAACAAGTCTATGCTACACAAGGTATACACAGAATTATAATATGTGAGACCCCGTACTGAGCCCGTACAGAGCCTACATGCATTTTATAGTATTTAATAAATTTTTACATCACTTAATATACAATTATATCAATTAACGTGTATTTACCTTGATTCACGTGCCTTTATTTTGAAATATGTATATTTATATCGTTTTACGTACACATGTCTCGTTTAACATGTATTTCAATTCAACTATGTGTCTTTGAGTAATTTAGATAACGTAAGAAATAATTAAATCATTTTACGTGCATTTATCTTGATATACATGCATTTCATCATTTAACGTGCATGTGAGTAAATTATATTGTGTAGGTAGTAATTGGAACCAACTAAGTTCAATAACTAACTAGAGTAACTAAACTAAAACCAAATAGTTAGAATTAACACTAAAATGGCAAGCTAGTAATACATAGGTTAGTTAGGGGGCAATGTGGTCTTTTGGGCCTTTAGATATTTTTCTACCAACTAAAACAAACAACACACCACACACACACACAAAAACACTGCAACACACACACACACACACACACATATACACCATCTCTAATTTTCGACCAAGAGAGAAGAGAAAGAAGAAGAGAAAAAGAGAGGACAGGAGTAGGAGAAGAGGAAGAAGAAGGATTTCAACCATTTTCGAGCATTTCTCTTGCAGTTTCTAGCCTCTTCAAATGTGTAGCTTGTATCTCTACCTTCTAAACTCAAGATCAAAGGTGAGGGATTTTTCATAAATGGTTTTTAAAAGATTCATTCAAGATTATTAATGTTTATTTGGTGTTAAACTTGCTATAGCTTTCATATTAAAGCTTGGATGATGAGAATATTGAGTATTTTGTGTTGTAGATCTAGGAATTGTAAACTTGTGTTAGGTGTTGATTGTTGATGTGGGATGTGTTTTGGTTGAGTTTTGAACTCCTATATGATGCCTAATATCCACCTTGAACTTGTTTGATTGTTGCTTATGAGATTAGGTTGTTGTAAAGTTGATTGTTAGAAGAAGTTTTGTTTTTCGTAATAGCACGACCGGACTACCCCTGCTCCACCGGTCGACCTATAGACGGGGGGTCATCCACTGATGAGGTCTTGGGCGGAAGACCCTTGCACCACCGGCCGACCGGTGGGGGGAAGGGTTCGTCCTTTGATGACCAAAATACAAATAACTTGTTTTAGTGATTTCGGGAGTTACGGATGTCAGATTGGAGCACGGTTAGAAGCGTTAGAACCATATCGAACCCTAGACTATCATAGTAGAGTTTAATTGTGGTTTTGTTGTATTTTCTTGATGTCATATGTCTAGCATGATCAATCACCATCAAGAGGCATTAATTGTGGTACTATGAATGTTTATACATGCAAGGTGTTGACATGTTTACTTGCTAAGTCATATGATATAAGCTTGAATATTCTTGAATCACATAATTGCTTTAGTCTGCTTGAATAAGTTTGGCTCATGTATAAGTTTGAACATGCTTGGGTTACACTCGAATGATGAATGAGTTGGAATATACTTGCTACTTGCTAATTGGTTATGATTATGTTCTATCTATTTGGATCATGATTATACTATTATGTTTTTTTATTACTGTTACTAACCGGTGGCAACCTACTTTGTTGTTTCTGAGTATGTTTATTATTTTGAATTCTTTTCTCATTTGGGGTGTCACTTGGAGAGATGGAAGGTATATATATTGACATAATTAAGCAATTTAATAGACCTCACGGTAGAAGTCCTGGGCCACCTAAGCAGCATTGGGCTTGCCAAGATGGACTTGGGCTACTGTGGTATGGGTTGTCTCCGGGGTACCCTCTCTTAATTGGTAAGAAGAAGATGATTTGACAATAAAGCTCGAGATTGGCTATCTCCAACGAAGTTTGTGATATTGTATCCTTTTATTATGAGAATCATACTCCCACTTGATCCCTTGAGGTTCTCGGAGAGTAGAGATGCCTGAGTAGTACGATGTTGAATTTGTTCTTGTATACTTGTCTGCCATGAAAATCTTGCTATAGCATGAAACCAATCTTGCTTAGACCCTAGAGGACCTCAGAGAGAAGAGTTAATTGCTTATTATTATGTTTAATTTCGTTTCTTGTTACTTGGTTAAGATTGAGGTTAATTTGTTCTGGTTATCCATGTAAATTTTGGCATTCTTGTAACTGTCATATATGCATAGCATGTTTTTAAAAAGAAGTTTATGAAAAGACAAAACCTTTGTGAAAACCCTTTTTATTCCATCGTTACTGAGCTATATGCAGGATTTTCTCACCCCTCTTTTGATCAATTACAGGTGAGGATTAGCCGAGCAGGCTCTATGTGGTTGCAAGATTCTTCGATAGGAAGAATTAGAATATGCTTTATGCACTCTACGTGTTTGTTTTTGAAGGATGCTTTTTTGATGTAATGAATATGGTTTTGTAAATTAAACTATTTGTAATATTCTTTTGGGTTTATTAGATACCTAGTTAAGTTGAATATTTTACTTCCTAGACCTAGGTTTGGGATGATTGCATGGATAATTTAAATCTTGTAACTATGTACAGGGTGACGTAATCCTTTCAGGCCAACATCTTGGGAGAATTTTGGAAGTCTTTTGGAACTTCTTGTGGGATATTATAACTATTTAGGCTTCTATTTTCAAATCTTGCAGGCGTTAAGCATTGACACATCATGTTTCGGCCTTAACCTAGCGATGGGCTGGGGTAGGGGCGTGACATAATACATATTCTAACACGTATATTCCTGGGTAGCGAGATCATCCTGCATTCTCTTGGTGACAAGGAAATCCCGAGTCTCAATTTTCTCAACAACAGTTTCAAAGGCAACAAAACTCTAATCCTCCTGGTTTTTACCAAGTCCCTAAAGGAAATCCATTTAGAACTCACCAAAATAATCAACCCGCTCATCCTCCAACCCAGTCATCATCTGATGACAAATTCGATAAATTACTCCAAGTGGTTCAAGTCCAACAACAATCAATTGCAAAGCTTGAGGACCAAATCGGGCAACAAGCCCTAAATCTGAATAGGAGAGATGAAGGTAAACTTCCTACTCAGCCCATGGAAAATCCATGTGGCCAATGCCATAATATCCAAACTGAGAGTACTCAAGAGCATGCCAAGGTTGTCACCACCCTTTGGAGCAGTCAAAAAAGAGATAATCCTGTAGATGAGACAAGTAAAGCCAATCTTAAGGAAATAGAAGATGAACTTGAGAATAAGAATGGAAAAATAGTGTCGATGTCTCTCAAAAGGATAATACATAAGTGGTAAAACCATTAGTAGAACAATCATCTCAAGAACCCTACCCTGCAGCCTTGTCTCGACCTAAGCCAAGTGAGGATCCTAGACATCTTAAGGTTTTGGAGCATTTGAAAGACATTAAGATCAATTTGCTTCTTGTAGAAGTGGTATAGCAAATTCCGGCTTATGCCAAGTTTTTAAAAGACTTATGTGTCAAGAAGAGATGAACCTCACACATACCTAAGAAGGTTAGACTTTCTGAAAAGGTTAGCAGTATATGCACTAGAAGACTACCCCTAAAGTTTAATGATCCAGGAGCTTTTATCATTCCATGTATTATTATGGATCAACGAGTTGAAAATGCTTTGCTCGATTTGGGATCTAATGTTAACTTTATTCCGCACACAGTGTATCAAAGATTAGGTCTTGGGGAGTTGACTCCCATTAATGTGACCCTTCGGTTAGCGAATCAATTTGAAAAGCGACCTCTAGGTATAGTGGAAGATGTGCTTGTTAGGGTTGGAGAATTTTATTCCTCGTGGACTTTATTGTGTTGGACATGGATGCAGGCCCAGATACTAAGAACACAAGTCCTGTTCTGTTAGGCAGACCATTCTTAGCTACAGCTGATGCTGTCATTTATTGTAGGACATGCATGATTGAATTGACCTTTGGAAACATGCGCACTAAATTGAGGGTAGCTAATGCAACAAATAGGGTAAATAGGGACAATGAGGATGAGTGTTTTCATGTAGATATCATCGATCCTTGTATCGAAGAACATGCCCATACTTTATTGACACCCGAGGAAGAACTTGAAGAGCTTGAACGGCTCTTGTATCATTGCCACGTCTCAACTGAAATTGTTGCCTCTACTTCTTTTATGATCGATCCAGGTGAGTCCGATCAAATCAATTTTTCTCTCTCTGAAAATTCTGAATGTCCCACAACTGAGTCTGCCCCAACTTTAGAGCTCAAGCCATTACCTGGACATTTGAAATATGCATATCTTAGATCAAATGAAACTTTTCCAGCGATAATTGCCTCAGACTTAGCCTCTAATCATGAGAAAAACTTGTTGGAAGTTCTTTGCATACATAAAAAAGCCATAGGATGGACAATAACTGACTTAAAAGGAATAGATTCAGTTGTCTACATGCATCGTATCCATTTAAAGGAATGAGCCATTCCTTCTCGTGAAATACAAAGAAGATTGAACCTACATATGAGCGAGGTTGTCCACAAGGAAATTATTAAACTTCTTGATACGGGTATTATATATCCAATTTCGGATAGTCCATGGGTTAGTCTAATCCAGGTTGTGCCAAAAAAGTCAGGGATTACAGTAGTCCCTAATGACAAGGGAGAACTCATTCCTACTCGCACCACTACAGGGTGGCGTGTCTGTATTGACTATAGAAAACTCAACTCCAAGACATGTAAGGACCACTTCCCTCTTCCTTTTCTTGATCAAATTCTAGACAGAGTAATCATACATGGATATTATTACTTCCTAGACGGATACTCAGGATACAATCAGATTCCTGTGTTTCCAAAGGTTCACTTGTCCTTATGGAACATTCGCTTACCGTCGCATGCCCTTTGGGTTATGTAATACGCCAACGATATTCCAAAGGTATATGATGGCCATATTTTCTGATATGATTGAGAAATTTCTAGAAGTCTTTATGGACGACTTCTCGGTCTTTGGAGCAGACTTTGATGAGTGCCTTAACCACATTTCTTTGGTCTTAGATCGATTTGTACAAATGATTCTGGTCTTAAGTTGGGAAAAGAGCCATTTCATGGTTCAACAAGGGATAGTTCTTGGTCATGTGGTTTCTAGAGATGAAATTCATGTTGATCCAGCCAAGGTTGAGCTAATAGAAAAGCTCCCTATTCCTAAATCTGTGCGGGACATTAGATTTTTCCTAGGACACGCTGGCTTTTATAGGCGTTTTATCAAAGACTTTAGTCAAATTGCCAGACCTCTTTCACAACTTTTAGTACATAATGCACCCTTCAATTGTTGATGAGGAGTGCATTAAGGCCTTTGAGAAGCTAAAGTCTTTGTTATCCTCTGTACCCATCATTCAAACTCTTGACTATAATTTGTCATTCGAAATCATGTGTGATGCATCTGACTATATTGTTGGAGCAGTTCTAGGACAACGGAAAGACAAGTTGCCCTACGTAATCTACTGCGCTAGTAAAACTTGGATGATACAGAAAAGAACTACACAACCACTGAGAAAGAATTGCTAGCAGTAGTTTTTGCACTTGACAAGTTTAGGTCTTATGTTTTAGGATCAAAGGTGATCATTTTCATTGATCATGCTGCCTTGAAATATTTACTCACCAAAAAGGATGCAAAACCTCGCTTAATCCATTGGATGCTCCTACTTCAAGAATTTGACATAGAAATCAAAGATAAGCGAGGTAGTGAAAATTCTGAGGCTGATCATCTTTCACGTCTTGTATCTGAATCACCAATGAATCATCTTTCGTTTCGAGATGTGTTTCCTGATGAACAACTCTTTGCCATTTCACAATGAACTCCGTGGTATGCACACATTGTAAATTTCTTGGCAGCTAAGCAATTACCTTTACATTGAGGAAAAAGAGAGAAAGACCGATTCATGGCACATGTAAAATATTTCATTTGGGAATACCCTTACCTTTTTAAGATTTGTACTGATCAAGTAATCAGATGGTGTATACCTGAATAGGAATTCAAGAGCATACTTCGATTTTGTCATTCCGAGGCCTATGGCGGCCATTTTGGAGGAAAAAGAACTGCAACCAAAGTTCTACAGTGTAGGTTCTTTTGGCCCATATTATTCAGGGATACCCAAGAGTTTTTTAAGAAATGTCCACGATGTCAACAATCTGGAAGCAACTTAAAACGAGATATGATGCCCCTTTCCCCTATCCTGATTTGTGAAATATTTGATATATGAGGAATTGATTTTATGAGACCCTTTCCTCATTCATTTGGTTTTACGTACATTCTTGTAGCTGTTGATTATGTTTCCAAGTGGGTTGAGGCAATAGCCACCCGAACCAATGACCATAAAGTTGTGGTCAAATTCATCAAAGAACATATCTTCTCCAGGTTTGGGGTGCCACGTGTGTTGTTAAGTGATGGTGGACAACATTTTAGCCATAGAACATTGGAAGTACTATTACGCAAGTATTCAGTCTGACACAAGATTGCAACACCATACCACCTACAAACTAATGGGCAAATGAAGGTCTCCAATCAAGAAATTAAGTCTATTCTTGAAAAAACGGTTAGGCCTGATCGTAAAGATTAGTCATGTAGATTGCATGACTCTTTATGGGCTTATCGTACTTCATACAAGACTCCTATTGGCATGTCCCCTTATTGACTTGTGTATGGAAAGCCATGTCACCTCCTGGTTGAGTTCGAACATAGAGCTTATTGGGCCATAAAGACCCTTAACTTTGATTTGACAAGTGCAGGAGAACATCGAAAATTGGCCCTTGTAGAATTGGAAGAATTTCGCCATGAAGCATATAAGAATTCTAAACTCTATAAAGAGCGGAAGAAGAAAATCCATGATCGATCCATATCAAGAAAAACATTTGCCCCTGCAGATAGATTTTGGTTGTTCAACTCCAAACTGAAGTTTTTCCTAGGAAAGTTGAGAACTCGTTGGGATGGACCATATGAAGTATTAGAAGCATATCCCTCTGGAGCAGTCAAGATTCAACACCTCAAAGATGGACGAGTTCTCACAGTCAATGGACAAAGATTGAAACATGCTCTTGAACCTAACTTGGTTCCACATGACATCGAGAAGTTGGTACTCCACGACCCTCTACACAACACATGATTCAATGACTATCGCCAAGCTAAAGGCGTAAAACTCACCACTACTAGGAGGCAACCTAGATTTTGAATTTTTTTTTTTCATGAGTGAATATTTAAATATATATATATATATATATATATATATATTTTGTGTGTGGTTGAGTTTTCTTTGTGTTGTGTGTAATTTTCCTATCCCTCTGTATTTATTTTACTTGTGTATTTATATTTTTGATGTGTGAGTAATATTTTAGCAGTATATTCATAATTGTTAATGTTGACGATACTTTTAATTGTATTGTCTATTAGTCTTTTATGAGTTTTACAGATTTTTACATTTTAAGGAAAAAGTGATAGACGTTTTCTACCGCATCAACATCAAATTTGCTGCAACATACCAGGTGGTCTCTTTCCTTGTACTACATTTCCCTTCGTATTTACATGTCATTTGCTTGAGAGTAAACAAAATTTAGGTTTGGGGATGTAGTAGTTGACTTCATGGTTTTCCACTTATATTGCATTTTTCTTTGCATTACACTGTCATTTGCTTGAGGACAAGCAAACTCTAGGTGTGGGGGTACAATAAATGATTTTTATTGTAAATTTTTTTTTTTTCGAATTTGTGTGGAAAAACATCATTGTGAGCAGAATGAGATAGGATTGCCCTTTTTATGAGTACAATAAATGAGCAACATAAGTTATTTTATTCATAAGCTCGTATTTCATATAATGTTAGTTGAACGAAGAAGTGAACAAAATCAGCCTAAAACACCACTTCACGAAACAAGTCAACAAGGAAAAGAGATAATTGACAAGGGACCCACGTGTTTCCCATTTTTGGCTAATTTCCAATTCATCCAAAATGCAAAGTTCAAAGCAGACTATGTTCCTCTCTGCAAAGCCATTCTTCAACTTGAAAAATCAATATTTTTATATTGATCAAAAGTAACCAAAGATGACACATTTTATACTCAAAGCAAAGTTTGCATCTACATATGTGTGGGCTATCTTTTGTTGCCAGCTAGAGTAAGTTGGTTTTTTCAACTTATTCTATTGATCAAAAGATTCTTTTGAAGAAACGTTCTCTTTTGCCAACGATAAAGATTGCAAAGTGAAGAACAATCACATGGAGGAATGTGCTGGCTGAAGTTGGAATAGGACATTTTGACAATAAAGAATTCAAATAATAGAGTTATAAGAGCAAGAAAACTACACAGCTTTGAGGACGACGAATTATTAGCATTTCAGTTCTACACAAATTTTCCTTGCAGCTTTGTTTTGTCAGTTTAGTTTTATATAATTTTGATATTTATTTTGGATTGTAAAATACGGGAAAATAATATCTGAATAACTACATATTGGGAAGAAGGATATGAACATTAATTGAAGTAGCCTAGTAGCAGTGTTCGTGAATTTTCTACTCGGATCTACCATTACTTCAAATACGAGTGCATCTAATGGGGGAGTTTTTCTTTACTCTCTTCTTTATTTGTAATTCGTATTTATTTATTATGCTTGAGTAGATCTATTGTCTAGGGGAGGATGATATAATAATGGTCTTTTAATTCATAGTCCCGTATTTGGATGATTTGATTTGATGCAATATATGATTTTGTATTATTCAATTTATTATTTCCTCTCAATTTATTATACTTATAGTTAATATTTTGATTGGTCTATTTACGTACCATATATTCGTGCTTTATCCGAGATCTACTGGTTGTACCGTAGTTTCTGTAATTAAATTAATTACCTTATTTTAATTAATTAGCCTAGTCACTTTGGATTATGTGGACAAATCTATACTTCGGCTAGATAAAGGAATTGATGATAGAATTGCACATATAATCGGAGTATTGATCAGTAATTAATTGAACATAGGTAATTAATGAAGTTAGGCTTGTAGCTTAGCTTAAGAATGAAATCAAGGAATCCTAAATACGAGTTTGAATTAATTGCTATATTATTAATCCGAATCCCCTAGACTATTTTTCCCATATTTGCCAACCCAAATAATAGTTTAATTTACTTTTCTTGTTTTTGTTACATACAAATCATTTTATCCAACAATTGTTCCCAACATTCACTTAGGCACTTTTACACATTTTCACATAAACTAACTTAGGAGTCTCCCTATGGATTCGACCTCACACTCAAGCACACTATACTGAATTGATCCGTGCACTTGTAGGTTTAAACTTGGTTAAATTTTGCACTCAATTTATATGCCGACCGAGTTACGATCAAGTTTTTAGCCTATGTTGCCAACGGTCACTTTATTGTTTTTTTTAAAATTAAATCCTTTTAATTTTTTTTTACATTTTAGTCCCTCAATAATTCTTATAAATACCCTAACCATTTTTCATTATTCTCACACCAAGTCAATCTTTTTTCTCTCAATTCTCTATATATTCTTAAGTGTTGAGTATTTTGTAATATTTAAATTTCAATTGTTGAAAGTTTCATGGCTGATTCAACTTTCAAATCGCAATTTATTTTCAATAAACGGAGCTCCACTTTTCTCTGATTGAATTTGGTTGAGGTATTCTTATAATTATAATAGTAGTTTCATTAAAATATTTATTTTCATTACCAAGGAAACAAAGGCAAAGATTCCAGGACGGTTTCAATAGCATTGTAGCACTTGATATGACGTCTTTGAATTTAGTTAAGGCATTCTTTTAATTATAATAGTAGTTTTATTAAAATATTTATTTTTATTACCATGGGTCCTTACTCTCAAAGCTGCACTCCATGTGTTGAATTGGAAAATATAAATATTTTACAATCACAATCAATTTTTGCCTCCAGTTCGCTTACTATTCCCAACATTAATCCTAAAGTAGGTAGAGGTACAAGTTTAGATGTTTGAAAATTTTGTACCCAAGACTAGGAAAGACAAAAACAATATTTTCTTTTTGAAAAAAATTTGGAATGGGTATTTTAAAAAGGTATTTGTAGTGTATCCATCTTCATTTATTTAATGATGAAATTCAAACTCGATTAGATATTTTTTTCATCCAATGGTATGACTATGTTTCGTTATTTTTATGAATAATCTACCTCTGCTGGTAATGGTCAAGTTATCAATGCCCTTGAAATACTTTGTTCTTGATCAAGCACTGAAGATCTAGTATGCACTTTATTTTTTCCCTTTTAAAAGTATATACTTGTATTAGAATTAAAAAGAATTGGTAGAAACATATATACATATACATATACAAACACTAATCACGAAAAATGGGCTTGCCCAGATCTTACTTGGAAAATATCTCCTAGTCCTTATCCTAAGTAGAAAAAAATGAACAGTAACTAGGTAAAATGAAGTAGACTTTGAGTCCAAGAAAGATTCATTTCTCATACGAATTTGACTCGAGATTGGAATTAGAGTTATCCAATCTCCTAATTTTTGTCCATATTGGACTTTCAACAAAAAACTAGAATTTAAATGAAACTGTAACTAAGACTAAGATAGAATTACAAAGAAATTAAATCTTGACCAAATCTTCCATGCTTCTTGAAACTTCTCGAGGAATCTTGAATTTCTTGAATCTTGAAAACAGAATCTTGACTTGATTCTTTGCTGGAAAATTCCCCCAAATATGGTTCAATGAACGTGGACGATTCAATGAATGTGGACAATTCAACGAATGTGGACGGTTCAATGAATGTGGACATCTGATTCTTGGCTCTTTCTTGAACGGTTCGTACAACTTTGATGTCCTCATCATTCCCTCCCTCTTGAGAATGATATGTCCTCAAATCCTCCGGGTTCAAAGACTAGCCTAGGTAGTACACCATGTGGTATGTCCTCGTGAAACATTTCCTCAAAATCTTGCAAGAGAGAAACAAC
This sequence comes from Ehretia macrophylla, assembly GCA_037974665.1. Classification (NCBI taxonomy): domain Eukaryota; kingdom Viridiplantae; phylum Streptophyta; class Magnoliopsida; order Boraginales; family Ehretiaceae; genus Ehretia; species Ehretia macrophylla. Next base: position 58,736,528 of record CM075771.1, on the reverse strand, counting down.
AACACTAGGCAATGTAGAGTCAAGCTGGTTAGTATTTAAAAGAGCCTCCTTGTATATGAGTACAATCATCGGTTGTTTTGAGATCAAACCTCTCTTAACCTCACTTGTTTTTACATAAAAATTTCTTTGTTTTTTCTCTATTTTTACCTCCTTGGCCGAACTATTTTCTCTCCTTATTTCCTTTCCAGATCGGCCTTACTTTTTTCACTCTCATTCTTTTGCTCTCTCAAGTTCTTTTGATTTCTCGGATTCTTTTGTTCACTCAATTTTTGCAACCTCACTTGATCCTCATAAACTTGTTTTGGTGTCATCGGAACCAAAGTGATTGTCCATTGACTGAACATGAATGAGTACTTGTTGGTGAATCCATCATGCTGCACACATTGATCAAATTGCCATGGTATTCCTAAGAGAAGATGTCCAACATGCATTGGAACCACATCGCACAATACTTCATCCTCATATTTTTCAATTCGAAACGGTACGACAACCTGCTTTGTGACCCTTATTTCACCACAATTATTCAACCATTGCAGCTTTTATGGACGATGGTGCTTAATTGTTGTGAGCCCTAGCTTTTCAACCAAGGAAGTACTAGCAACGTTAGTGCAACTAACACTATCAATAATAACACTACATACCTTGTCTTTCACATGGCAACAAGTGTAAAAGATGGTCTCACGCTGTACTACCTCTTCCTCTTCTTTAGCTTGCAAGCTTAAGGCTCGTCGTGCCACTAGTCCAAGCATCTCTCCATGATCTGTCCCAAACTCCTATTCTCCTTCTATGATGTCCTCTAGTATGGGTATGTCATCAGAATATGTTTCATCTTCAGATTCAATCTCACCACTCTCCAAGACTACTATTGCTCGCTTGTTTGGACATTGGCTTGCTATGTGTCCCTGCCCCTAACATTTAAAACATTTAATCTCACTAGATATAGTCATAGTAGAAGTGGTTTTACCTTGAGAGGTCGTGGCAATAGTGGATGGTTTGGGCTCAGGCTTGGCCTTGGAAGTGGACAAACTTTTTTCTTTCTTTGGGTAGTTCGTCCTCCAAGGTGTTGTACTCGAGTATTGTGGGGCTTGTCTTGATCGTGTACCACCCATCTTTAGTTGTTTCTCCACTTTAATTGCCATATGTACCAAATCCTCCAATTCCACATAATGATGCAATTCAATCGTGTTAGCAATCTCTCTGTTCAACCCATTCAAAAATCTGGCCATAGTCGTTTCCCGATCATCCTCTACATTGGCTCTAATCATAGCCATCTCCATCTCTTTATAGTATTCATCAACACTTTCGTTACCTTGGTGGAGACTTTGCAGCTTGAGGTATAGATCTCGGTAGTAGTGACTGGGTACAAATCGTCTTCTCATCACTCTCTTCATCTTATCCCAAGTTGTAATAGGACGATCTCTATTCCGCCTCCTATTTATGCACAACTGATCCCACCAAACAATAGCATAATCAGTAAATTCAATTGCAACAAGTTTTACCTTTTTCAATTCAAAATAGTTGTGGCAATCGAACACCAACTCCATCTTCTTTTCCCACTCAAGATATGCTTTGGGATCACTCATTCCTTGAAAAGCCAGAATCTTCATCTTTATGCTCCCCAAATTGTTATCAACACGCTCCCTAGCTTCTCTATCTCATCCATGTTGTCTCCCATAGCTGGACACTGACAACCTATCAAGCTCTTTGTCTAAGCCTTCCTCATCAACTTCATCCACATCTTCAACTTCCCTTCGTTGCAACCTATTCCTCCTTGGTGCGTTTGGAGCAACTGGTGGTTGCTCCCTTTGTGCTCTCTCTTCTACCCTATCCAACCTCTCATGTAGTTGCTCTAATTCAACCCTCATCATCTTTCTCATCTCTCCCATCAAAGCTTGCATTTGTAAATTTGGAACAGCTGGATGTTGAGCCTCTTCACCTGTGTTTTCTCCTTAATTATGTGACATGATTGAAATTATACTCCCTCACGTGTTTCACTCGACTTAATTTGGCTTTTACCCTCTATTACTCTCACACACTCTGCCTTTTTTCCTCTTGTATTCTCCTTTCAGTTATTTCGAAACTAATCCAAGAATATCAAGAAAGATCCAAGCAGCAAATCTAATTTTTTTTCACGGATTCTGATTTTTTTTTCCTTTTTTTTTCTTAGAAAACAGGCCTCTAAGACGTGGGAACAAGATTAGAACAAGAAATTAAGACAAAACAAGAAAAAAGAAACCTTGAGTAATAAGAAAAGTTAAAGAAAATCTATGGAATAACACAAAAATGCCTAAAACTCCTAGTAAACGATGGAATTTGGCCTCAAGAGGGTGGTGCCTATGGGCCATAGGTTTTGCTCAGAACGTCGTTTCCCTTCAGAAACGTTTGGTCCCGCAGGATAATTCAACAAATGTTTTTTTCTTTTTTGGTTTTTGTTATCCCTTAATTAAACTTAAGATGGGGGGTAAATTAGGTTATATAGACAATAATACTACTTTTTCGATTAGGCAATATGATAGCAATGATTAATCAAAAAATATCTTAAATAGATATGCACTTTATCAATATAAAATGTGAGTGAGGCAATTTATCAAACACTTGGTGAGCAAAAAATAATGCAAAGAGAGAGTTGAGGGAAAAAGATTACAAATCGCGATTTTGGCGTGATTCGACCCCCGCCTAAGTCGACGACCCAAGTTCCCCGCTTAGGATTTCAACAATCTTCACTATGGTGGCTCTTCAAATGTTGGTGAGTCCACAAACCAACTAAAATGGTAGTTCAAGCATTTACAATAGAAAACAACCCTTCTCAATACAAAGCTTTAACTCCAACACCTTTGACAATGAAATCCTTCCTTTCAAAGTGTTTAACTCCCTCTTTTGATAAGTGTTTAAGATTCACAATAAAAGCTCTCTTTTAGGGTAGATAAATACAATGAATGATTCTCTCAAATAATGCTCACAAATTCTTGCTCAAGTATAACTCAATGATGATTCAAAGATAAAGATGATAAAATAATTCAAGAGTAATTGTTTTGAATCAATGCCTTAAGATTTTGTAGTTGAGAGACATTAATAGAGTTGAAAAAATGGTGTAATTAATGCTCCCAACGTTCACAAACGGTTATATTTTGAATTAGCATTTTGGCCCGATTGGTCGACCCCTGTTTGCCGGTCGACCGATCGAGAGACCTTCGTCCGATGGACAGGCCTTGGGCGGACGACCCTTTGGCCACCGGTCGACTGGTTGCCATAGGGTCGTCCGGTGGAACCAAAACTACCAGGGCTGGGTTTTAAGATGTGTTTCATTTGAACACTTTTTGTAAGACATTTTTCAAATGTTTCAACGCAATATTTGAGAATCAATATTGAGCATATATCTTTTTGCAAGACCTAAAACCCCAGTCAAGTCCCAACCGGTACCCCTTATGACTTTCGTCTCCATCCTTATAAATCCATCTTCATTCTTCGAATCTTCTCCTCGAGTTGATATATATTCTTCTTCCTTCTTTAGCTTGATAATCTTGGAATCGGAGTCAATCTTGATTCATCTTTACTTGTGCACACGTAACAAATTCATTAAACACATTTATGGATTGTAATCATCAAAACTAAGATTTAGAAGCCCTTTAGTCTAACAATCTCCCCCTTTTTGATGATGACAAAACTTATCTCAATTAATAACAATGTAAGCATAAATGATTTTGAGAGAGTATTTAGCATTTAATGCATTTTGAGTTTGTTTGAACCTAAGATATAAGTTTGTTCAAAAGACTCCCCCTCAACTTGTGCATACATGAAAACCCCCCCTCAATGTATGAGTTCTTTTAGATATGCTTTTATTATTTATATTTTCTCCCCTTTTTGACATTAGCAAAACAATAAGATCAATCACACAACAATCTACATTTTCCTCATATGTGTTGTTAGCAAGTAAAGAAAAAAATATGTATGGATTTGATCTCCAACTACTTGGCACAAAGTAAAGCAAAACATAGAAAGGAAAAATATCAAAGCAATGGAGTTGAAATATCAAAATATAAAAAATATGGAAGAGAGTGCATAAAGTAAAACATGATTGTTGAAAAAAAAAGTATAAAGTTTAAGGAAAAAATAAGGGGAAAGGGGATCATCCTATGCATCGCAAAACAAGGGGCTTAATCTTTCATGAATTTTTCATAGAGCTTTTTGAGCATCTTGTTTATGCCCTTCATCTCGGTCTTGACTTCACCAACAGTCAAAAATAACTGATCAACTTTTGAAGTCAGATTATCAACCTTGGTATTGACTTCTTCAAGAGTGGCTGGGCGGAGTCTGCTTCTTGTGGACGAACTAGCACTACCAATATCAACTCGTGAGGTCCCAATGTCAGCATCTCATCCTTCTTGATCTTCTTCATCATTACTCTCGCTCGCAGCTTCACTTTCATCTCCCTCTTTCCCAAGGTCATAGTTATCTAGATCATCAGCTACTTCAGAATGAACCTTACGGAATTGATGTTGTGCAATGTAGACAATGTCGCTATTTTCACGAGCCATGGTTTGTCTATCGAGGCAATATTTGTCGAGGAGATAGGTGGAATCATTTAGGGGTGCAAATTGACCAACACGATCGAGACCCCCAAGACGGAAAAGGTGGCACAATAGCATCCCATAGGGCAAGGATTTCTTTTTAAAGGCCAACATGTGACTAAGCATAATGTATGGGAGGTTGATTTTTACCTTCTTGTACATGAGGTGCATCACATAACTCGTGAAGGATGGAATTGTCCCGTCTTTTACAATGCGAGGCATGATGGATTGATTGAGGATATAGAGAAGCAAACGTTTCTCGGCACAAAGTTGATCTCTCTTAGGCATAAATCTTCCAACTTTCCCATGCCATCCCACATTGTAGCACACATCTCCTTGGAAGCCTTTTCGTGTAGTTCACTTGGTAAGTTAACAGATGTGTAGAGTCTAAGACCACTATATGGAATACCAAACAAGTTAGCCAAATCTAGTTCACTCACAAAGATGTTAACACTACTCACTCGGCTCTTTATCCCCCGCACACCGGCTTGTTAACCTTTTACCGCATAGGCATAGAACTCACGAACCCATAGATCACAATTGATGTCCTTGAGTTCAAACAAAGGAAGCCATCGTTGATGACGAAGCAATTTATGGGGACGAGTGTTATCTAAAAATTTTGAAGGATTAATGCGTTTGCCCCATAGTATATCTTTTTTAGAGAAATCCCTCGGTGCGATAACGTACATTGGATCCCATGGGTCAATGGTATGAGGTCTAAAACTAGTCTTTCGCTTCTTTGATACTTGTCTAGATGATGATGCCATGAATTAAGAAGAGAATTTGCAAGAAAACAAGGAAGGCTTTATTGGGGAATTTCGTCCAGCAACTTGTGTGCAAGAAAATTTTTAAAGAATTTTGAAAAAGATTTGAAAGAGAATTGAGTGAGTTGTGAAGATTGAAGTCTTGTATCTTTCGTTTGCAATACAAGGATAGAATTTTGAAGATGGTAGGAGACAATGAAAAGTTATGGAATTTGAGTGGGAGAGAATTTTGAAGAGTTGTGATGAAGAAGGATTTAGTTTTGAATATGAAAGTTGGTGTTTTAAAGCCTTTGCCCGCTAGTGCCACGACCGGACGAGGGTATAAGCGCTGGTCGACCGGTGTTAGACTTTCGTCCACCCGAGGCATATCCACTGGACGCCGGTCGACCGGTGGGTGCACCCTCTTCCGGTTGGGTCGATTCTGCCAGGAAATAGTTTTGTGCTTATGAAACTTCATGTAATGCATTTTCAAGATATTTTAAGCATGCCCAGCTCTCTTCTAATCACACAAAATTGATTCTCATGCAATGGTTTGGTAAAAATATCAGCTAATTGATGCATGGAGTCAACGAAGTTAAGCACAACATCCCTTTTTTGAACATGATCACCAATGAAATAATACCTAATTTCAATATGTTTTGTTCTAGAGTGTTGAATGGGATTTTTAGTGAGATTAATGACACTTGTATTATCACATTTCATAGGCACACTATCGTACACAAGGCTATAGTCTAGCAAATTTTGTTTCATACAAAAAATTTGAGCAACACAATTTTTGGCAGATACGTATTCAGCTTCGGCCGTAGAGAGAGCTACACTATTTTATTTTTTACTAGACCAAGAGATTAATGAATGTCCTAAAAATTGACAACATCCACTAGTACTCTTCCTATCTACTCGATCTCCTGCATAATCCACATTCGAATACCCTATAAGTTCAAATGATGTGCCTTTCGGATACCACAATCCTAGATCTATAGTCCCTTTAAGATATCTAATGATTCTTTTTATAGCATTTAAGTGATACTCTTTAGGACAAGATTGAAAACGAGCACATAAGCACACAACAAATACAATATTGGGCCTAGAAGCAGTTAAATAAAGAAGGCTTCCGATCATACCTCGATATTGCTTTTCATCTACCTTGTTACCTTCCTCATCTTTGACAAGCTTGATTGATGTTGACATTGGTGTACTTATTTCTTTTGCTGACTCAAGTCCAAACTTTTTAATAAGTTCTCTAGTGTACTTGGCTTGATTGATGAAAGTACCCTCTTGTGTTTGTTTGATTTGGAGTCCGAGAAAGAAATTCAATTCTCCCATCATAGTCATCTCAAATTCCTTGTGCATACACTTAAAGAAATACTCACAAAGAGTTTCATTAGTAGCACCAAAGATTATATCATCAACATAAATTTGCACAAGCAATATATCTTTGCCTTTTGTTTTAACAAAGAGAGTGGAATCTAATTTGCCTCTATTGAACTCTTTTTCAAGCAAATAGTTGTTAAGCCTATCATACCATGCTCTAGGTGCTTGCTTAAGGCCATATAATGCCTTATCTAGTTTATATACATGATTTGGCAGGTTAGAGTCCTCAAATCCGGGTGGTTGTTTCACATAAACTTCACCCTTGAGATAGCCATTTAAAAAGGCACTTTTTACATCCATTTGATATAATTTAAAGTCCATAAAACATGCAAAGGCAAGAAGCATACGAATGGATTCAAGTCTAACTATTGGAACAAAGGTCTTATCATAATCTATGCCTTCTTCTTGATTATACCCTTGTGCCACTAGCCTAGCTTTATTTCTAGTTACAACCCCGAATTCATCTAATTTGTTCTTAAAACCCCATTTTGTACCAATTATAGGATAATCCTTAGGTTTTTCAACTAAATGCCATACTTTACTTCTTTCAAACTGATTTAATTCTTCTTGCATAATAATTATCCAATCTTCATGATCTAAGGCTTCTTTAATATTTTTTTAGGCTTTAATTGAGAAAGAAAAGCAACATGTTCACAATAAGTATTTAGATTAGAACGAGTTTTTACTCCCTTTGAAGGATCGCCAAGAATTTGAACATTTGGGTGATCTCTTACAAACTTTCAACATTTTGGTAGATCATCATTTGTTGTAGCTTCTTGGTCATTTTGCATTTGTTGTACATTGCCTTGTTGATTTGTTAGAGCTTCACTATCCTTTGAGGTTTGACCCTCTTCAATATTTGTCTTTTTTTTTAGGTTCGCTCATTGCCAATGGTTGTAGGTAAGATTTGAATGTTACCTTTGAAAACACCTACATCAACTCAGCTTAGCCCACCACATATAGGTGCATCGAGTTGGGTCATATATTTTTGGAGCCAGCCCATTTGTGGCCAAGCCCAGCCCAGCTCGAACCCAGCACATGCCCAATTCCAGCATAGATAAAACCCATCTTGAGATTATAATTTGTACATGTAATTTTTCTTATAAATAGTTAGTGTATTCAACTTTTTTTTACTACAAAACTATATATTTATTTTACTACCTATTCTCTCTTTATTTTACTACAAGAGAATGCACAATATCTATGGCTATGGAAGAAGAAAATCTTTCACAACGATTACGTTCAAATGTTTAGAATTATTTTGCTTACTTTGAAGAACATGGGTATGTAATTTGTAACTATTGTGAACATAAATAAATATTTCGTTATCAATTTAGAACTGGAATGCTTGTAAGACATCTTGTATCTTAACACTCAAATATTCCAAACTATTTTAATCATCAACCACCACTACCACCACCACCAACAGGCCTAGCACCCGCACAAGGAGCATAATAAAATGGAAAAGTTATCTACCAACTTTCTTCAAGCATTTATGTAATGTTCTTTTTTTATATTTATTAGTAACGTATCCGTGTCTCGTGAACTTGTGGTTTGTTAAGTAATGTTTTATCATTTATATTAATATTATCAATCAACTTATGTCTTGTTAATTGTTAAATTAACTTTTTCATAAAAAGGGTTAAGCTTAAGTTTTTTTTGTTATTAATCCAACTATCAAAATTCAGAACACACTAATAAAAAAAAAAAAAGATGGGTTAGCCCAGCCCAGCTTGACCCAGCTCACAACTAATGGTAGCTGGCTTGTGGGCCGAGCTGGGTCTTATATTTCAAGAATTGAGCCCAGCCCAACTCACCCCACTAAACATATGCGTCAAGCCGGACTCATTTTTCTTAACCTACGATTCGACCAAGTCGTGTGGGGTTGGCCCATTTGCCAACTCTACTCGTCAAGAGAAGATTGTAGAGCCAGGTGGAAAGAATCTCCCTTCTAGTAATGAAGTTTATTCCTACTGAAAATCAGATTATCTGACACTGCTTGATAGTAAATTTTTCTGTGTTAAAGCCATTTTCTAAAGTATTTGCAAATTGTGACGACCTTGTAGACAAAATTAGGGTTGTGCCTGTTTGTTCTCACGAGGGCTCTAATTGCTAGTCTTTTTTAAATCTTATCTTGTAGGTATAAACAACAATATATTTCTTCTTCATAAAACTAACCTTTAAGACCATCTTTCTTAAGAGATAGTGATAGTTAGTTGTTCTAATAAATAGAAGCATAATTTTACTATAGAAAGCAAGCCTATTATATTGTAACTATGATTTAATTCTGAAATATAAGAAATTTGACTCTTATAAAGTGAACATAGATAATTAGTGTCTAGATAAGATAGTATAGTATTTACTCTAGGTATGAGTCTAACCACAAATAAAAATCTAAAAGATGACTTATAATAGAGAATTCTCCATCAAACTTTGTTGCTGCATGATTTACATACACTCTTGTGGGGGTTGCTTCAAGCAGAAGTTTTAATGATGGCATAGCTATTATCCTGCTTTTGAAATATTGGCTTCTACACAAAATAGAGAACTCAACTTGTGAAACAGGAAAACACTTCAACAAATCAAACGTCCGAACTTGATATGTATATGGGGTATAAGTTTTGCGTACACACTATATATAACGTTAACGTTTCAAAAATCTTCTTATGTACGCTAAGCTCATGTGGACATCAATATAAATGAGGACCATGGTTATGTATATCCTATGAGTTCATAATGAAAAATTAAATTTATATCGAACTAGTAAAAAATTATGTTCAATGCCACGTTCTTCACAATAGTCCATGAAAGATGCATTTATGAATTCGATGCCTTGGTCACTATGAATGCAATTTATGTAATAGCCTTTCTCATTTTGCACCTTATTACAAAGTTTAACAAATTCATTGAAGACATCATTTTTATGTGCAATGGGTCTCACCCATGTGAATCTAGTGTAATAATCTATGATAACATAGACATATCTTGATCCACCTAGGCTTGCCACATCCATTGGACCAAATAGATCCATATGTAATTTTTGTAAAGTTCTTGATGTGGTTATCTTGCTAATTGTTTTGAAAGATGTCTTGTGTTGTTTTCCAAATTGGCATGCATCACATAAATGGTCTTTTTGAAATCTAGTCTTAGGAAGACCTATGACAAGTTCTTTTCTCGAAAGCTTAGCAAGTAAATCCATGTTAGCATGACCAAGTCTTCTATGCCATAACCATGAGTCTTCATTAATAGTAACTAAGTATGTCACATTTTGGCACTTCAATTCATGAAAATTAATTACATACACATTATCACATCTATTTCCAACAAACAACATTTTATCATCTTTATCATACACCTTGCAACAAGTAGATAAAAATTCAATTCTAAATCCATAATCACAAAATTGACTTACGCTTAACAAATTGTGTCTAAGACCTTTAACATACAAGACATCATGAATAGAGAAAGAGTTTATATCTCCTATGCTACCCTTACCAATGACTTTGCCTCCTTCATTTCCTCCATAGCTAACTTTACTTTTGAAATCTGTCAATCTCATAAAAAAAAGAGAAATCTCCCGTCATGTGCCTTGAGCACCCACTATCAATAACCTAAGTATCTTCATACTTCACCTTTAGGGTAACCTATCATTAATAGAAACAAATCAAGTTCATTTTGGTCCCCAAGGTTCTATTGGGTCCTTTTGTGTTAGTATGAAGTCCTAACACATCTAACAACCCATTTGGGTCTAAGTCATAAAGGAATGTGAGAATCTCTTCCCACCATGTTTCTAAATCTACATTGTGATGCATTGTGACCAATCTTCTCACAATAAGTGCATCTCTTAAATGATCCTCTTGATATTGAGGCTACATGCCAAGAGGATGATGCTTTGATAAAATAATTTTGAAACCCCTTTTGATATGGCTTATAGCCAATCCTCTTTTTGTCAATTTGTACTTTTTGTAATTCTTTTAATGGTGGATAGACAATTGAGGATTAAGAAGCTTTCACAAAGATAGTTTTTGAGAACTTTGGTTTATAAAATGGTTCATAGCCAATTCCACCTTTGTCAAATGGTGATTTTTGAGAACCAAAGATTTCATCCAAGGCGTTTGTTCCTTTTGAAAATCTAACAAGATCATTTTGTAAGTCAAGAACTTGTTTTTCAAAATCTTTGATTTCTAATTCATTTTTGGACTTTAAATGATAGTATTCACAAATCTCTTTGGTAAGAGTATTATTTTCATCTCTAAGTTCTTTAATTTCTTTTTGAAGTTCATTATTTTCTTTTTGAAGATTCTTTACTTTTGAGTGTGCAAGAAGAAAACTATCATATAGTTTTGAAAATTCATTTGTTAATTCCTCAAATGTACATTTATCATCATTAGAAGAAGAAGAAGATTCATCACAAGACGAAGAAGTTTCCTCTTCATCTCTAACCATGAAGCACACAAAGTTGTCCAGTTCAATTTCGTTTCCACTTTCATCACCAGTTGATACATCATCCTCAACACACGCCTTCATTGCCTTTTGCTTTCCTTTGATCAATTTTGGACATTTTGCTTTGATGTGTCCCGGTTTGTCACAATTGAAGCATTTTATCTATTCTTTGGTCTTTTCTAATTTCTCTTTGAATCTTCTCATGACTTTGTTGTTGATAGGCTCCTCTTTCTTCATCTTTTTGTAATTCAAGAACTTTTTAAAATTCTTTGCAAGAAGTGCAAGCTCATCATGATCACTATCATCTTTGTCTTCATCACTTGATTGAGATTGGGCAATGAGAGCAAATGATTTCCTTGCCTTCTTTTCCTCTTCATCTCGTATTTTCTCTTAATTCAATACAAGTTCCTCCATCTCAAGGTTGCAAATAAGCTCATAATCTTGGAAAGATCGGTTGATTCTCTAATAGATGTCACCTTTGGTTTGTATTCTTTTTGAAGAGCCATAAGAATCTTCCGGTTGAGTTATTCAATTGGATACTTCTTCCCGAGAGCACTCAAGTTGTTTATGATTTTGGAGAATCTTTGATGCATTTCATTTAGTGATTCTCCGGCCTTCATACGAAACAACTCATACTCATGAATGTGAAGATCAATTTTGGTATTCTTCACTTGAGACGTTCCTTGATAAGACATGTGTAGTATCTTCTAAATCTCGTGAGCGATTTCACATTGACTCACACGACTATACTTGGTTTCGTTTAGAGCACAATAGAGGATGTTCTTGGCTCTTGAGTTCTTGGTCATCATGATAATGTCTTGATCATTGAACTCTCCCTTTTCTTTGGGCACTTGAATGGTTTTGACTTTCTCGACTCCACTTGCACTTGGAGCATCTTTGACCGTCACATCCTTTATTGGAACATAAAGGTCATCTTCTACTAATAACCATATAGCATAGTCAACGGATTGTATGTATATTTCCATCTTATTTTTTCAATAATTAAAATTGGTACCTATAAACAATGGAGGCCTATTAGTGGAGTAACCTTCAAAGTTATGAGAGGTAGTATTGTTTGCCATTTATCTTTTCTTTGCTAGATGTTAAGCTATATGCAAAGTCCTAGCTTTTGATATCACTTGTTGTCTCTTAATTAAACCTAAGAGGGGGGGTGGGGGGGTGAATTAGGTTATATAGGCAATTATACTATTTTTTCGATTAGGAAATATAATAGCAATGATTAATCAAAAATAATCTTAAATAGATATGCACTTTATCGATATAAAATGTGAGTGAGATAATTTATCAAACACTTGGTGGGCAAAAAATAATGCAAAGAAAGAGTTGAGAGAAAGAGATTACAAATTGCGATTTTAGTGTGGTTAAGCTCCCGCCTAAGTCCACAACTCAAGCTCCCCGCTTAGGATTTCAACAATCTTCACGATGGTGGCTCTTCAAATGTTGGTGAGTCCACAAACCAACTACAATGGTAGTTCAAGATTTTACAATAAAAAATAACCTTTCTCAATACAAAGCTTTAACTCCAACACATTTGATAAGGAAATCCTTCCTTTCAAAGTGTTTAACTCCTTCTTTTGATAAGTGTTTGAGATTCACAATAAAAGCCCTCTTTTAGGGTAGATAAATACAATGAATGCTTCTCTCAAATAATGCTCACAAATTCTTGCTCAAGTATAGGTTAATGATGATTCAAAGATAAATATGACAAAATAATTCAAGAGTAATTGCTTTGAATTAATGCCTTAAGATTTTGCAGTTGAAAGACATTAATAGAGCTGAAAAAATGGTATAATTAATGCTCCCAATGTTCACAAATGACTATATTTTGAATCAGCATTTTGGCCCGACCGGTCGACCCCTGTTCGCTGGTCGACCAGTCGAGAGACCCTCATCCGATGGACAGGCCTCGGGCGGATGACCCTTTGGCCACCGGTCGACCGGTTGTCATGGGGTTATTCGGTGGAACCAAAACTGCTAAGGTTGGGTTTTAAAATGTGTTTCTTTTGAACACTTTTTGTAAGACATTTTTCAAATGTTTCAACGCAATATTTAAGAATCAAAAGTGAGCATATATCTTTTTGCAAGACCCAAAACCCTAGTCAAGTCCCAGCCGGTACCCTTATGACTTCCGTCTCCATCCTTATAACTCCATCTTCATTCTTCGAATCTTCTCCTTGAGTTGATAGATGTTCTTCTTCCTTCTTTAGCTTGATGATCTTGGAATCGGAGTCAATCTTGATTCATCTTTACTTGTGCACACTTAACAAATTTATTAAACACATTTATAGTTTGTAATCATCAAAACTAAGATTTAGCCCTTTAGGCTAATAGTTTTTTTTTGTTTTTCTTTCTTTTCTTGACTTTTCTTTTCTATTCTTTTCGTTTCTTGACTGTTCTTTTCTTTTCTTGATGTCACAAGTCACCCTAATTCACATTTGGCCAATTGAAAGTAAAACAAGAAACATAATTCAAAACAAGACTAGAGACAAAATTGAGACACACCTAAAAACGAGGAAACAAGAAAATGAATTGAAAACAAGACTCAATCAAGAACGAAGAAAGAAAATTAAGACCTAACCTAGACACACAGATTTGACCAAGAAAACAAGAAAAATGATAGGCAAACCTGATAAACCTAACCTCTGATTACCGACTGATATGAACCACGTCAACATGCGACGAGACCCAACACCAAGAATGGTGAAAACGAACCCAAGACCTTTCAGGATTGATTGAAACTGCGACCCTTTGCTTAGCGAAGCAAGAGCCTTGGTATGGTGAGGACGCCACAAACGGGATAGAGCATCCATTTGATAAGTCAAGGTTGAACACCACAAGGAAATCCTTGATAAGTTCGGGAATTTCTTGAAGAACTCAAAGGAGAATAATCTCACAATTTTAATAAGTCAAAAATGTATATTAATTATCTTGAAAGCTAGCTTTATATAGGCAAAATAACAAAGAAGTATCCTACTTGGAAAATATCTCCTAATCTTTATCCTAAGTAGAAAAATATGAACAGTAACTAGGTAAAAGGAAATAGACTTTGAGTCCAAGAAAGACTCATTCCTCCTATGAATTTGACTCAAGATTGGAATTAGAGTTATCCAATCTCCTAATTTTCGTCTATATTGTACTCTAAACAAGAAACTAGAATTCAAATGAAACTGTAACTAAGACTAAGATAGAATTACAAAGAAATCAAATCTTGACCAAATCTTCCAATCTTCTTGAAACTTCTTGAGGAATCTTGAATTTCTTGAATCTTGAAAACAGAATCTTGACTTGATTCTTTGCTGAAAACTTTGCCCAAATATGGTTCAATGAACGTGGATGATTCAATGAATGTGGACGGTTCAACGAATGTGGACAGTTCAATGAATGTAGACGGTTCAATGAATGTGGACGTCTAATTCTTGGCTCTTTCTTGAACGGTTCGTATAGCCCTGATGTCATCATCAGTTCGTGACCCATGGTAGCAGGTTCATGGGCCGAGCTAGTCTTGTATTTTGAGAAATGGTAACTCAACCAACTAAACATCTATACCAAGTCGAGCTAAGTTTTCTAGACCAATAACTAGGTTATGCTGTGCCGAGCTGGCCCATATGCCATCTCTATGCCTATGAAAAAAGCTAACACATAAATAGGGTATGCCTACTTATAGCAAGGCCCATTTAGCCAGACATAACAAGTAAACAAACTTGGGCCATGCCCAGCCACGAAGACCAAAACCAATCAACAACAACATACCCAAGAAGCCAAGACAACAATTAGTCATACCGGAGATGTCATTTGCACCAAATGAGGAAAGACTGAAAACAACTGACATTCAAAAACCATCCTTGAAACTTCGTCACTAAAAGTCTCTATCGAAAAAGCACCCATGATCCATTTGTTGTCATATGGCATCACAGTGTGAAGAGCACATCTCTGTTGTAAAGGCCATAAATTTGGTCACCTGCATGCAACATGCAAACAACTAAATGATATAATTTAAGGGATGTGTCAACCTAGAAGATGGACAAGGCTAAAGATTTTTATACCTAACTAGATAAAGCAATCTAAGGACCAAAGTGAGCTGATAGGGCCTAAAACTAACAAGGCTAGAAGTATAGTCTACTAGTTGACCTTAGGAAGCAACTACCAAATATGATGGAGGGAAAAGCAAGAGAGAGATACCAAACTCAGAATATTGGTAACAAGTGAAAAGAGGGGCAACGAGAAGAACACTGGCTTAGAAAACCAAAAGGAAATAATCATTTGGGCTCAGGTTTCTTTCAATAGATATTTGTGAAGTCTTTCTTGTAGGGCATTTTCAAGACTTTAGTTCCTCTTGTGCTCTGGGTCTTTGCCCTTGGGTTTTTTAAAGTCTTTTATTTTTTTTTGTGCCCCAGTCACTTGGCCACATTGTTTTCTCTATTCTTTTCTGCTCAGTTCTATGGTTGTTTTCTTTTTTTTTTCTTTCTTGTATGTTCTCTCTCCAAAGTCACCCCTTCCTCATTTCCTCTTATTCTGATGTATGTGCTTAGTTGTATATCTCTTTTGGAACCCCAAATAAAAGTTTATTGTTTGCTATTGTTGTGTGGGTTTTAGAAGAGACCAAATATTTGGACAAGGCTAGATCTTTGCTATTGTTCCGAGTTTGTTTCTAGATCTAGCCTTATTTTTGTGTTTTGGGTTGTTTGTAGATGATGTAAACCTTCATAATTCATAATTAAGATCATGGTGAACGTCCAAGATCTCTTTTATTAGTAAGCCTTGGCAAGTGGATGATATACAGGTTTTCGCTGTCAGGAGCTTTGTTTACTACGAGTAGGGTAATATTTAGGGTTTCTTGCATGTGTTTATAGAATGTGTCTGACCTTACTCAAATAGGCAGTGGTTGCGAAACCTTAGGAGCAACTAACGTCCTATCTCACACAATCAGCATAGCATAATTGGCCAAAGATAATGTAGCCTTGTTTCTTTTATTTCCGGGGCTTTCGACCATTGCTAGACTAGGGTTGCAAGGCACATTTTGGATTGTTTATGGAATAAACCCCTGGGCCTCCACCCATGGGAAGGCACGGGCCCAAGGGCGAGTGCTGACCTATTGGGATAGGTTTTTGGAACTATTAGGTCACTACAGCCCTAGCCCATTACAAATGCCATAAGAAAACATGACTAGACCATTTGCAAATCTATTTTCCTTCTTTTAGTGATTAATTTCATTAAGATCAAAGCTAACGAATCCAGGTAAAAATTCAGCTAGTGCTAAATTTTTTATCTTTGCATGATTAAGATAAGTATACAAAGTCATGTTTGTGCAATTTTTTATGAAAATTATATGGTTTGATCCTTACTCTGCATGCTTAGCTTCTGTTGTATTAAAATAAGT
This sequence comes from Ehretia macrophylla, assembly GCA_037974665.1. Classification (NCBI taxonomy): domain Eukaryota; kingdom Viridiplantae; phylum Streptophyta; class Magnoliopsida; order Boraginales; family Ehretiaceae; genus Ehretia; species Ehretia macrophylla. The sequence continues at coordinate 58,719,984 of CM075771.1, read as the reverse complement.
TTTTGAACTTAGTACTATCTAGGTAGCATTCACCTTCACACCCATGAATCTTGTAGAAATATCTTAATCATATTGTTAGGCTTTATGTGTTTTCCCACCTGCTATATGTAAATTTGTTGCCACTTGAGGATGATATAATTGAGTATTTAGATTATATATGTTCCTTTGTTTGGGATGAAACAAAAATGGGGTTGGGGGTGGTAATGTATCCATGAATTGTTATATAATCCCATTTATGTGAATGCTTGGTATTAACACCATGTTTACAATTGAGTGTTTGATACTATTTTTAATTCATTATAAATGTTCTAGGGTGAATAATCAAATTAGATCTTGTGGAGCAAGAGAATGATGAATAGGTTATTTGAGGGTTGCTAAGGTATCCATCCCATATAATATTGAGTTAAGCAATAAATGAAGGATTTGTGATAGTCATAGAAGATAGCTAGTAAAAAACGTTTGATTATTTTTGTTACACTAAGATGCATCAGTGTTATACTTAACCAGGTGAGCCGCCATCTAGTTGGTTTTTCCATAAGATTGTTGATCTATCTGAATTAGTATGTTTGTATCGATGAGCTTCACCAAGGACAACTTGTTTGTATTGCATCGCGAGGTAAAATGCATTCAAATGGATTAATAAGAATCCCTTCGAAATTTGAGGTAGTTCTACCTTTCCATATTTTCTAGTAAAAGGAATAAGATGAATGACGTTGCATTTCCTTGTGGGACTCCATGAATTTTGCAAGCTATTCCACAACCATGTATCAAACCATTGAATGTGAATTTCTTCTTTGTGATATTTAATAGGTGAACCAAACTAGCATGCCCAAATCCAAGGAAACAATATTAATACATGTTCAATTGTTTCCACAGCTCGACTACACAGTTTATACATATGGCAAGTAGTAAAATGTCTCTTAAACTTTGCTTCCTTTATAGCTTGAGTAGATTGACAAGCTGATTCGCAAGCTTATTTCCTGTGCATTAACTCTTCCCATCGTAAATGGTTCAGCCATGCCCAGTGCCACGAAATGATTGAGAATGAATCTATATATGTGCACGGAAGTTGCTGGCCGGCGGCCGCTCAATTGGTCGAGCTCAATGCAATGGTCTTGGTTCCGAATAATCACTTTGTCTTCCTCCCTTTAAGAAGCTATGGATCTCGCTACCTCTTCCTGGGGAGAAGATGCAAAGTTTGACATCTTGACCTCGAAAGAGTTATTTGAACCAAAAAGGTCAACTACAGAGGATGAGTCATCTTCTTTCTCTACACCCCATGAGTGAAGGCTTGAGATATTGTTTGAATTCGACATGAATTTAGGAGATTTTATGAAAAGAGAAAAATGAAGGAGAGACGAGCATACCTATAAGAACAAAGGAGATGGATTCTAACCTAGGGCGAACAAGCTCTACCAAAAGAAGTACCTTTCTCTATAAAATGGAGCAAATGAGGAAATAAGAAAATAGGGATATATATATATATATAGTCAATGAAAATATAGGAACTCTAGCTGCCAGAATTCAAAAGGATACGTCAAAACTCAAAGCAATACGACAGTTGATCAAACAATTGTAGAAACTGAAAAGACGTGATGGTTCAATTGATGTGACCAAACGACGATGTACGAGAAAAGTCAAGAAAATCAAGTAGAATATTTTTGTTGAGCTTTGACGAGGCTTGACAAAACTAGGGGCTCTTGATAGGGGATTTCCCAACCTGCTTTAAAGAACATGCTAAACAAACTAAATTTAGATTAAAATTCATTTATGGCACCGGAATAAAAATCAGCATGCTCAATAGAATCATCCTCATGTAGCATATATGGCATAAAAATTGAAAAATCAGCATATACATGTCAATATATTGCATAGTATTGCATTAATAATCAAAGGAAGGAATTATACCTCACTCGTTGGCTTTAGAACTCAACGAATACAAAAAATATGCTACTGGAAAATGCTAGAAAACATGAGAAAAACTCCCCAATTCAATCGCTTAAAAGTTTTCTCTCTTATTCCCCTTTCCTAGCAATAGTGTGCGATTTCTAGTAGGAGAAATCTTGTTTTTCTATTTCGTTTTGCTCTCTAGCCATGCCTGTATGTGTATGTGTCGAATAGAATGAATTTTCTTAGCAAAATGAAGAAGAAGGCGTGTGGATAAGAGAAAGAGAAAAAAAAAAAGAGAAAGAGAGACAAAATCTCTCACAATTTGCATTTTGAATTTTCCTTGAGTTTAAAATTAAGATAATTGACGATATTATCTTACTAAATCTCAAACTTCTCTATCCCCACACGCCTATAAACTTTTCCCACATGCCTGCTTACGCATGCTACCCGCCAAAGTGTGTCTGGAGCATCTTTAGGACACAATATGTCTAAAGACATACGTACGTGTCTTAAATGTTCAGTGTCCTAATGCAACAGATAAATACATTATTCACACGCTATACATTTATAGAAAGCCAAAACCAAGAATAAAAAGTACACTAAAAAAGAAAGTGGCTAGAAGAGGGACTAGAAGATATAATTGCCCTAGCTTACAAAATGACAAACATGCCCTTGCTAGTCCCTAGCTATATTTTGACCATTTTAACCTTAACTCATTATACTAAAAAGTTAGGGTTAAACTCCATGGAAATTACTAAACATCCACAGGGCCTTTGACCTACTAAGTAAAATGACTGTAATATCCCTCTATGTATTACTCGTAATCAATAGTAGGTCCTGCATTTGTACTATCAACCTTTTGTGATTACATCTACACCTTGGACCTTTATTCTTCATATAATCATCATCTAGATACTATTCTCTTGTTCTAAGGAGCGACCCACAAGTAGTATCTAATACAACCCGAGCTGCTTATATTATTAAATGCTTAGATTTGGATGATTATACAGATAACTCCAAGAGGATCGTACTCTATCAATAAAATAACATAGAATCAATGATGCATATGCATGTTTGTAATGAATCAAGTCTATGTATCTAAAACACTAATCTATTGATTCACATAAGATCTCATCCATAGTGAATCAAAACACGTCCTTGAATCCATTGGTTTATCCACATATGCTTATGATGTAGAACATTGGCCACCTAATAGCTTAAGATGCTTTTGATCTCATACCATAATAGTACCTTTAATTGAGATCGCATTTACTATGGTCCCATTCAATGCATTCACATGCATTAATAAGAGAAGTCTAAAAAGCCCTCCAATGACCAAGGTATGTCACCCTACAAATATGAGACTCTCTCATTATAAACTTATTATAGTAAAGTGTCCAACTTCAATATTCAGTTATGTTCCTACAGTTTTTATCCAAGCCTTATCGCATAGACCTTCTATGTCATTCAATTGTATCATGGAGCCTCTTTGCACACATATATCAAATAATGAGATAAATAAATATACTCATAATGAATACACTGATTTATTAACTGTATAATATCCATTTACACTGAGATATCTTAGTGCTAATGGTCTTTAGGGTATACTAGTCCTAACATTGTTGACCTCTAAGGATGACTGACCTTTTGGATCACTGTTGAGCATTGATGCAACTGGGGGAAAGGTGGCCAAAATTGTCTAAGTCCTAAACCTCGGGATCAGAGATTGAAGAGCTCGGATCATGGGCGACTGCGATCCTAATGACACTGTCACCTTGAGCCCAATGCCAGCAAATATTGTCCATGGTATGTCCTATCGGAATTGTGTAATTAAACAACGATTAGACAAGTCTTACTATGGTAGCTATAAATGCCCCCTTAGCCAATCAGATGGAGGTAACTCATTTCTATTTCTAAAATATTTCATTTAATTACAATAATTATTAATCACCCAGCTCGGACACTTCGTGCTCGGGCCCTCTCTCAAAGTTTACTGATTTAAGTGTCGAAATTATCTCATGAAATAATCCACCGTTTGTTTGTTTTGCAAGTCTATCACATACCCCATATCCACCCTGGATTATTTTTACCTAATTAACATCAGATATATAGAAAGTCGTGGCTCATCGTTGGAAATGAGATTAGGAATCCGTAGAGACACACAACTAATCACCCATTTCACCCATTGTAGATGAAACCCCATCCAAAGTAATAATTGATTCTGACGAGGAGGACCCTGAGCTGAGGTAAACCACCCATACCGAGCTGAGGCAAGCCAAACCGAGCCCAAGTCAACCCATTCGGCTAATGCCCAACCTGGATACTGATCCGATCTCTCCCCGACCACGGAATACCCTGACCTCTTTGCCAACTGTTCTGATGAGACATAAAGCTGCATCGCATTAAATGCTGTCAGATCCAAATTTAGTATAAATAGAGATCCACCCCTTCACTTGAGATGTATCTCGTCATTAATGCTTATAGCTATTTTGCCAACTCGAACATACTAATTATTCGTACACCCGAGGGAAAAATCCCGCCTTTTCCTTCACTTTCCTTATGTAGGTCAAGCAGCCAACCCGAAAGTTCAGCTCGGAAGCCAACCTGAAAATCCAGCTCGGCAAGAGTAGCCATCCAACCTCAACTGTGAGATTCTCAACCTCGACAGTTTGGCACCTTCTGTAGGAAGAAGTTCTTTCTATCACTCTTCTCATTACCCATTGAGAAACCGTCATGGCACAAACTAGAAGTCACAGCGTACCGATAGAGGACTCACCCAGCCCGAAAAAGAACCTCGAAACCATGCAGGTGCCTAGCCAAAACCCAACCCAAACTGACGTTAGAACGAGCCAATGCATACACTTAGCCTCACAAATCAACCCCACTACAGATGGAAACCTCAACTCCAGCTTATCACCGGAGATGAGGATGATGCTCGGAATATTCAAGGAACTTAAGGAGTAGGTAGCCTGACTAGCTGCGGATCCCCCGGCACCACAAGCAGCTGCGTCGTAGCCCACGCGTCCATAGTTCCACATCCCAGCCCCAAGGCAAAAATGGGTGTAAGACGAAAAGTTCCTAGAGCCGGAGGCGAGACCTGAAGAGGCGAGAGGAAAAAAGGCGACACATGCTGACCCCGAGCAGGCTAAGACCGCAACTGCCATAGCTAAGGTCATTAACCAGCTCGGTATAACCCCGTTCTCCCCCGAGGTACTGGCCACGCCGTTGCCATAATAGGGACAAAGACCCAGCCAGCCACCTGCTCAACTTTGATCACCACATGACTTTGCATGACATGACCGACCTCATGAAGATGAAGACATTCCCGACCACACTGGTTGGCAATGCCTTGGATTGGTTCCAAAAACTTCATCCCGGTTCTATTACAAGTTTTCATCAATTGGCGGAAGCTTTCTTGTCCCGCTTCGCGGGGAGCCGACGGGCAACCCATCATACATCATCGTTGTTGTCGGTGAAAAAGCACAGAGGATAAAGTTTGAGGACTTATACAGCCCAATTTAATGAAGTCTCTCAGAATTCCCAACCTGGAGGACTCCATGGCATTGATGGCTTACCAAAATGGGCTCAGGTCGGGCCCCCCTACATCCTCCTTGGCCATTGACCCCGTGGATACTATAGCCGAGCTGATGGTACGGGCAAAATGATACATACACTGGGAAGAAATTCATCAGGCAAAGAGGGACGATAACAAGGAAAAGGAAGCCGGTAAGAAGGAGGAGGTCTCTCGAGGCCAACCTGGAGGAAAGGCCCAAACAACCGAGGTAATCAGCCCCAGCAGCCAAAGTAAAACCCCCGATTCACCAGGTTCACTCCCTTCAACACCTCGAGGGAACAGATCTTGATGGAGATCCAGTACCAGAACTACTTGCCTCCAACACCTAGGATCAAAGGCCGGCCTGAGAAGCGCAATAAGACCAAGTATTGCCGTTACCATATAGATTTCGGCCACACCACTGAGGAATGCCAAGACCTGAAACAGGAGATCGAGGCACTAATAGCCCGAGGTCACTTCCGGAGGTACATAGACCAACAACTAACTCAGAATCACGACCAAATAAGGGAGAGAGAAATGAATCCACCCTGGTGCCAGGTCGGGGGCAGGCATTTGGCTGTGATTGAGACTATCGCAAGAGGATTGACATCGGGTGAGAAGACCTCGGCTGGTAGGAAGGGTTATGTTTGGGATGGAAGATAGTATGTGCCGGTGCAGGGACCAGCTCCGGAGATGGAAGAGTTCACTTTCTCCTCATATGACTTGGAGTGGGTAATATTGCCCCACGATGACCTATTGGTGATCAGCGTTGGAATAGCCAATTTCACTGTGAAGAGACTGATGGTCGACACCGGGAGCTCCACAGAAGTCCTATTCTTGAGTGCATTTGAGCAGATGGGGTTGGACATGAGCTGACTCAGGCCATTGAGGGGCACCATGGCTGGTTTCACAGGGCATGTTCACCGAGCCGAGAGGGTCATTAACCTCCCACTGACGCTGAAAAACGAAGATAAGCGGGTTTCGATGCAGGCCAACTTCATTGTAATGGATTGCAACTCTACTTATAATAGGATCTTGGGGCGAGTGACACTCAATCATTTCAGGGTTGTTCCTTCAACTTACCACCAAGCTTTGAAATTCCCGACCCTGGGCGGCACGACTACCATCCGAAGAGCCCAGCTCTCGGCTCGGGAATGTTATGAAAACTCCCTCCACCCCAAATATCAAGTTGGCTGGGGACTAGATTTGCCCGAGGAGAAGAGGGATGCCAAGAGAGGGAGCCCGGCTGAAGACCTTCAACAGGTAGAGCTTTCAATGAAACGAAGAGAGCAAAGATTGGGAGTGAACTCCCCAATGACCTCAAGAAAAGTATAAGCCAATTTCTTCTGAAAAATGAACACATATTTGCATGGTCTGCTTCTGACATGACAAGTATCGACTCGATTGTGATTGAGCATCACTTGAATGCCGACCCAAATCACTATCCAGTAAAGGAAAAGCGCAGGCACTTTCATTATGATAAGCAACAAACCATAGCAGAAGAGGTCGATAAGTTGGTTGACGCTAGCCACATAAGGGAAATCGAATACCCAACCTGGTTATCCAATGTAGTACTAGTAGCAAAGTTCTCATGTGGGTGGAGATTGTGTATTGACTTCACCAACCTCAATAAGGCCCGCCCCAAGGACTGCTTTTCCCTACCTCGGATTGATCAAGTGGTGGATGCCATCTCCGGGTTCGAGCTACTCTCTTTTATGGATGCCTTCAAAGGCTATAACCAAATCAAGATGGCTCCGAGAGACAAGGAGAAAACTGCCTTCACCATCGATAAACGTCTCTACTACTATAAGGTCATACTTTTTGGCCTCAAGAATGCTAGAGCTACCTACACTCAGATGGTGAACAAGGCCTTCAAAAAGTAGATTGACCAAAATATAGAGATCTATGTAGATTACATGTTGGTCAAGAGCAAGAGGGCGGAAGACAATGTGACTGACCTAGCTAAAGCCTTCGCCGTAATGGGGCACTTTGGGATAAAGCTAAACCTGAAAAAGTGCGCATTCGGCGTCAAGGCAGGAAAGTTTTTAGGATTCATGGTCACAGATCGGGGAATAGAGGCCAACTCGGAGAAGGTTCAGGCGATTCTAGACTTGGCACCGACGACCTGTGTGAAAGATGTCCAGGTGCTCGCAAGTAAGGTTTCAGCGTTGAGCAGATTCATGTCCTGGTCGGCCGATAAGTATGCTTCTTTGTTCAAAATATTGAGGAATCCTAAAAAATTTGAATGGACTACGGAATGTCAGAATGCCCTCCAATAGCTGGAAAACTATCTAGCTTCACCACCCCTGCTTTCCCGACCTGAGGTGAGGGAGAAACTGGTATTATACTTGGCATGCTCGGGGACAGCAGTGGCAGCGGCAATGGTCTAGGAAGAAGGGAAAGAGCAAAAGTCGGTCTATTATGTCAGCAAAACCTTGCAAGGGACAGAGGCGATGTAGTCCTCCTTGGAAAAACTAGCCATCGCACTCATCACGGTGGCAAGAAAGCTGAAGCCATACTTTGATGCCCACCCAATTAAGGTCATGGCGAATGCCCCACTTAAGTCCATCATGCACAAGCTGGAGGAGTCGGGCAGGTTATTGAAATGGCCAGTTGAGCTGAGTCAATTTGACATCACTTACCAACCCAGAACAACCATTAAAGCCCAAGCCATCGCGAAATTTGTTGTGGAATGTACTAGCCGAGCCGCATATGACCTAGACGATGTATGAAAGGTCCATGTGAATAGAGCCTCGGGGAAGTCAGGAAGCGGAGCTAGAGTGGTCATCTCCGACCCAAATGGACATGAACACCAATACTCCATCAAATTCGCCTTTCCGGTGTCCAACAATGAGGCTGAGTATGAGGTAGTGATCGCGGGGTTGAAAATTGCAGCTTAGCTCGGGGCACATGCAGTTGACCTGAACACCGACTCTCAATTGGTTGCCAGTTAGGTATTAGGAGAATTCGAAGCCAAGGACAATGCTATGATGGCCTACCTCAACAGAGTTAAAGATTTGACCTTAGGACTCAAAAGGTTTACAATACAACAAATTCCGAGGAAGAAAAATATAAAGGCTGACGCTTTGTCTAGGTTGGCCTTGGGTGAGAGCCGACTTGCACTAGTCTATGTGGAAGAAGTCTCCGAACCTAGTATTCAGTTGGGAAAGCAAGCCGTAGCCGAGCTCAATTTAAGCTCAAATTGGACCAAACCAATCGTGGACTACTTAGAGGGAGGAATGATCCCGGAGGATGAAAAGACAGCTCGGAAGCTCATGAAACAAGCCTCAAGGTTTGTCAAAATAGCTAGACAACTCTATAAAAGAGCTTATACTTGGCCTCTCTTAAAGTGTGTTGGGCCCTTGGAGGGAAACTATGTACTCCGAGAGATCCATGAAGGGGTATGTGAAAACCATTTAGGTGGCAAGGCTCTAGCTCAGAAAGCATTGAGGCAAGGCTATTTTTGGCCAACCTTAGAACAAGATGCCAAAGAGTATGTAAAAAAGTGTGACACTTGTCAGAGGTTCTCCAATGTACAGAGGAAGCCAGCGGTAGACCTGACGGTGATGATAAGCCCATGGCCATTCTATTAATGGGTCTAGATATCATCAGCCCATTGCCAACCAGTGTTGGCCAAAAGAAGCACGCCTTTGTGGCTGTAGACTACTTCACCAAATGGCCTGAGGCTGAAGGTGTTGCTAGAATAATAGAAAAGATAGCTTGGGATTTTGTATGGAAGAATATCATTTGTCGATTTAGGGTGTCAAAGGTCATCATCACCATCCACAACAAGTAATTTGACAGTGCATACTTTCGAGGCAAATGTGTTGAGATTGGGATCAACCTCAGATTCTCATGTATTGCTCACCCTCAAAGTAATGGCCAAGTTGAAAGGACTAACCACCACCAGCTCGGTAACAGAATAATCGCCCTTCGAGCTGACCTTCGGTACTCAAGCAGTGCTACCAGTAGAGATCGGGTCTCCTACCAGTAGAACCCTCCACCATGATCCAGGAATAAATGAAGCCTTGATCCGTGAGGAGCTCGACCTCGTCGAGAAGCTCCGAGCTAAATCTCAAGTCAGGATGTTGGCTAGCAAAGCTGTCATACAAAGAGCCTTTGCCAAGTAGGTCAAGCCTAAGCTTATTAAAGTTGGCGACCTCGTCCTCAAAAAGGCCATCTTTTTGCCGCGCTTGGGTAACAAGCTCTCCCCAACCTGGAAGAGACCGTATGAAGTCATGAAAGAAGTCCGACCTGGGACCTTCTACCTCTGCGACAAATAAGGGAAACAGTTGAAGAATGCATGGTACTCAGAGCACCTGAAATGGTATTTTGTCTAAGGGCCCCGAGCCGAAACCTTTTGTAATGGCTCCCGAGCCAAAATCTCTTGTATAGGCCCCAAGCCGAAACTCTACCTGTAATTGGCACCACAGCCCAAGTACTCTATGTATAAATTTCAATACAATGCATTTTATAAACCAGTGTGAAGCCCGACCTGGGCCTAAGTACCTTAACTATTCAGCTCTTTTCAACTCGGATTAACGCGGTGGCCACGCTTAATTACGAGCTATCGATCAATTAAACCAGCTCGGACTAGGTTCTAGCTCGGTTATAATCAATAACAATTTTGTTCGCATTACTAGTTCGGATTAAAGTCTAACTCAGTACTAACTGGCTTCAGGTTGGAATGTTAGTTTGGGTCAAAACTTGAACTCAACATTAGTTAACATTAGTTTGACCCATTTCAAATCGAATTGACTAGTCCAGGTTGGCAACAATAATAGTTGTCCAGATAATCAACTTGGATTAGGATGATCGTTCATTAATTGTGTGCAGCTCGGTTCTTTATATTTAAATCAATTACTTAAGTTTAAAAGGTCCATTATATTGGTCCGACCCCACTTACCTAAGAAAATTTGCGAAGGGAAAGTACATTTGTACGAACTCAAACAAAACGCAGATAAACGTCAAAATATTCATTTCATTAAACTGAAAGTACAAGTTACAAAAGCATAACCCAAGCGAGATTACAAAAATCATTTAGGAGTAGGGGCAGAGGCAGCGGCATCGACTCTTCACTAGCCTAATCCATGCCCTTTTTGACAAAGTCCATCACCTCCTGGGCCTGGGACTTGAGGTCGGCAGGGAGCTCGAGAACCTCCCAGAACTCTGGCGGCGAGGCCTCCAGGACTTCGATGTAGTCATTCTTGGAGGGTGGAAGGAAGGTCTTTGCTCGCTCCCGAGCGGTGACCTGGCCACAGAAATAGTACTCCAGCTCGGCGTACTTGGCCACTATCCCAAATTCCATGGCCACCCAGTCCACAGCCGTCTCGCTGGACTTATAGGCTTTAATCGCCTTATCTCCATAGGGCCCGACCCGATCCAGTAGTTCCCAGAGCTTCGCCTCGGCCTCGTGCCTCTCCAACTTATAGCGCTCCACATCCTTGGCCGCCGACTGGCGTTGGGCCTTCGCCATCTCGAGCTCCTTCTCTTTGGCCGCGAGCTCCGCCTTCAGCCGGCTGACCTCGTCCGTATCCTCCTTGTACCTCTTGGAGGCCTCCGCCCTTTGGGCATCGAGATCGGCTCGGGTATCGGCCCATCGTTACTCGAGCTCGATACAGTGGGCATGGACCTTAATGAGGAGGCTGGGGATGGTAAGAACGTGGGACTCAACCTGCACAAGAAGACAACAAAAGTGATTAGCCGAGCTAATAGGATCAATCATACATAAGTAACTGAGCTTAACTCACTGTGGCCACGACTGTTCTCAGGTCGAGGGAAAGCTACTCAGCAGGAACCTTCGCCAGCTTGGGGTCACGCTCGACTGAGGCAGCTTTCACATAATCACTTTTATGGGGAACCACCTCCACAGCTTTGCCCTTTTTGGTATACTCGGGTCGGGGCCTCTTCCTATTTTCAGGACGGGTAGCCGAGCGTTCTTGGACCACTACCCCCGAGGTCGGCCTCTTCGACAAAAGGGACTCTGAAGGCCTTTTGGAGGTCACCTCAGTGCCGACCTCCCAGACTTGGCCACTGGATCACTGCCTCTTCTCTTGAGGACCAGAAGGACCCAAACCGGACCGAGCTGAGACTTCGCCGCTGGCCTCGGCCCTCTTCCTCCTCTGGGCATAAGCAAGTTTTCCAGACTCCGTCATATCTGCAAAAGAAAAGAGAAAAGAAGTAAAATGGTAACAACAGTCAGGATAATGGGGAGGTCGGACGCTGATCCTACGGACTGACCCTCTTCTGAACTAGACTCCGCATTATCTTCGAGCTCGGGAAATAAGCTGGGATGATTCTTTGAGAGGTTGAGTTCTCTCCCGAATAACTTTGATTTCCAGATCCTGTCCCACCTGAGCACGCTATCAATATTATTCAACATTCTCGGCTCGGGTCTCAGTACCTCGACCTCGTCGAGTTCCACGTCTGAAAGTTTGGGGTCGTCGTTCATATTCTTCTTCAAAGTGGGGTTCCAATCCACCTTGTACCCTGGGTTCACAGCCGACTCCACCCAATAATAGTCATTGTGCTAACCCTTGTTGGAGGAGCATTACCAGCCCGAGCTGCAAAATAAAACCACCCCGACTGCTTCGGGTTGGACTTGCACACAAAGAACTGCCTAAACTAGCACAGGGTTGGCTCTACTTCCTTCTCGAGGCAGAACACATAGAACGCCACTATAACGGTCCAACCATTGGGTGATATCTGACCCGGGCTGAGCTCAAAGTAGTTCAAGATGCTGGTGATGAAATCAGGAAGCGGGAGTCAAATAACATCGAAAGCGAGGTCATAGATAGTGAAGTGGTCGGGTGAAGGATAGCAAGCGGATTGTGCCGACCTGGAACCTTTAGCTTGTAGTGTCAGTCCACCGACCAATTCCTTAGCCTGGCGTTGGCCATCTGCACAGTAGAATGGCACTCGCACTTACAACAGGCAAACAACTGCTCAATCCTCTTCCCTCTAAGCCGACGAACCACTGGCCATAGCTGTGCTCTGGGGTCGGACTGTCTTTACTGGGACTGCTTCAATCAGCTCCGCCGTGGAGGCTCTAGCTAAGTACTCATGTGGTATCTCGACCCCCTCCAACCGATTCAAAGGCGACCCATCTTCTTTATCTCCCACTTCTCCCAGGTCGGCCAAAGGATCCTCCTCAACCTCCTCTTGCACCCGTCTGACCTCGATGACTTGGCAATCATCATCACTCTCCCTAGGCTCAGGTTGCCGGATAGACCCATGGGATATATCGGTGCTGCTGTCTATTTGACCTCCATTCGAGGTAGACTTCGAGCTTGATGGACTTCCGTCCCCACCATAGGATCTCACCTCCATCACTTAGAAATCTTCCGACTCCGATCTCCCTATCCTGTTTACAAATTAAAATATATGTACAAGAGTATCCAAAGGGAGTCGGGACGTACCTACGGTTCTAGTTGTGGAAGATGACCCGACCTAATTGGCTCCGAGCTAGTGGATTTTGAACTGAATACCCCGAGCAGATTGTTTGCTGAGCTAAAATGTCCGACCGCTCCGGTTGCCGACCTAAAGCTCTTGAAATTTTGTAGGCAAAGTGAGAAATGAATTTCGGACGTCAATGCCCTATTTATAGACAACTCCTGTAACCGCCTCGAGAATCCCAAACGTCGCATCTCGTCATAATTGTCAAGTGACATGTCAGCCATCTGAAGGGCATGCTCCGCTAACGTGGCCATCCTCACCCTGACAGGGGTCGGGTACCTCCAACTCTGGAACAACTCTCGGATCTAGGTCTCATCCTCTCGATCTCGACTTAGGGGGGAGCATTGATGAGGGGGATCCCGAGTTGAGGTAAGTCACCCACACCGAGCCGAGAAAAGCCAGACCGAGCCCAAGCCGACCCATTCGGCTAATACTTAACCTGGATGCTGATCCGACCTCTCCCCTACCTTGGAATACCCCAGCCTCTGCGCCAGCTGTTCTGATAGGACATAAAGCCCTGATAGGAGATAAAACTGCATCGCATTAAATGCTGTCAGATCCGAATTTAGTATAAATAGAGTTCCACCCCTTCACTTGAGAGGTATCTCGTGATTAATGCTTACAGCTACCTTGTCAGCTCGGATATACTAATCATTCGTACGCCCGAGGAGAAAATTCGAGTCATCTCTGCCTTTTCGTTCCTTTTCCTTGTGCAGGTCAAGCAGCCAACCCGAAAGTTCAGTTCAGAAGCCAACCTAAAAATCCAGCTCGACAAAAGTAGCCATTCAGCCTCAACTATAAGATTCTCAACCTCAACAAATTCAAAAAAATCCCATTCCACAAGATCATAGCCTTTACTTATGTCAATTTTCATATTTGCTGCATATGAGTTCGACATATCTTCCGTCTAAGATAATGAAGCGCATCGTAGGTCACTATAATATTATCTTGCATTAGGCGACCAAAAGTAAATAACACTGTTTTGCGTTGGGGCATGACAGAGAATTCATGAACTTGACAGAATAGAAAAATAAGAAACCCAACCATAATTAAATTGGAAGCTAAAAAAGAGAGAAATACACAAAATAGCAAAATAAAATTAACTATAATTAGTTTGGTTTTGGTGTACCAAAAATCAAGCTAAGCTTTCGCATGAAACTTGTGGAATTTTTAAGATAATCATGCTCCTCGTCCATCAATAAATTTCATTCTTTATAATTCTTTATTGGTGTTGATTTTTTTCCTCAAGAGTCTTTATATTTATTAAAAAATAGTTATCATTGCATTATAAAGCCTCCATTGAAAATGACCTAACACTAACAGAAAAGGTGACGAATTTATACACTAATAACACCCATACCCATCGTTTTCACAACCTCACAACCTTATCTTGAATTTAAAGTGCCGCTCCTTTCAAGCATAGCTAATAATATCTGCAATGCCTTATACATATTGCGAAAGGCCACAGTTCCATAGACATTGAACTCCATTAGATGTATTTGACCAAAGGAAGTCAATGCCCGAGCTTGAATGCCGTCATTTGTTACTTGGGTAGAAATAGTCAGCTAGAGCCAAACAACTTGCTTACGGAACCTATGCATTAAAATGTAACATTGTATTCTCAAATTTATAACGTTAAGATAGATCTAACGCATTTATGTTTAGAGAAAATTCGTTGCTATTAAGAGGAAGGAAAAAAAAAAAAAAAACTTGTTTAGGGAACTATAGTGGTTCTATCTTTATTCCACGTTTATTTATAAAGTCGGATGCAATTGCTCCAAAAGTTTTTCAATATTAATTTGGTTAGTTGGGTTATAGTTAAGAAAATTCCAATTTAAAAAGTCAATACTATTTTAAGCCAAAGATTATGGAATTTAATCTGTGAAAATAGGTGATAAAAACGTTTACTTAAATCACCTTTTGTATGGTATCAAATATTTCTTTTCAGTTGTATCATTTTTTAAACTTGGACTTTTCCTAAACGGAATTGACTAATCTGTTATAATCTTCCTTTATTTATGCATTTTCTCTTTCGTCCAAAAAATAAAAAGAAAAAACAGATTCTATATTCCCCTCATCTCATCGTATATTTTTTTTGTTTTTTTTTTTGCGCGTTTCAAAATTTGTGTTGCAGCTTTTCGTGATAGATAATCAAATGATTCTACCAGCCAGATATCACATAATTGTCACAATACTTTAGTCCTAGTCTAAAGTTTGTTTACCAAATCAACAACGCAAAGCAAAACTCTTTTGCGTGGGTCCTAATAAGATTTGAATCTTCTTAATTAAAGAATTTCAATCACTTTTAGAGAGTGACACATTATTTATGTTTAAAATAAATAACCAATTTTGCATAATTTTTCTACTTGCTAATGTTTAAAATTAAAACCACGTAATTTTGCATATTTTTTACTAAAATTTGTTTTCAAGGAAAAAATATGTCAAAATCTCTAGCCTTGCTAATACTTTACATCATGCCTATTTAAAATAAATGATCATATTTGCGTACCTAAAAAATTGATCAATTTATATATAATACTAAAATAGCATACTCTTCTTTTTTTTATAAAAAAACTTATATAAGAAAATAATGGATAAATTATATATAAAATATATAAATTATTATATAAAATTAAATCATTTTAATATTAAATTTAGATGAGTAGTGAAATTAAATGCGCTTATTTTATATACTACAAAAATACAGTGTTTTTCCTAAAAACATTATTAAAAAATCTTCCAATTACCCTCCAAATTCGAACTAATAATTGTTCACGACAATCAATTCGGTATATACTATTACTTTAATTATTACTTCTATTAATCATTTTAGTCAATTATGTCCTTGTCGCGAATAGGCATCCTTTTCAGTACGATGTGGTCCCATAATCAAGTCCCAATTTCGTAATAGTTATAGTGCAAGATGACAATAAAATTTACCTGCAAAGTGAAAAACGAAAAGAAGTTAATCAAAACAAATAAGAAAATATATATATACACTACGGCGTAAATAGAGAATAATAATAATAGAAAAAAACAACTTAACCTCCAAGAAACGCCGAATAAAACGCAATACGCACGTATACGTTGCACGAAAGGACATATGAATGCGCTGTAGCGTAGAACGTTAACCCAAACGGAACGGCAAGGATAACGGCAACCGCTAGAGAGAGAAGGGGGAAAAAAAGATTAAAATTATGTGAAGGCTGCGACGAAGTGATCAAGCCCATCGATAATAAACGGAATTTTCATACTAATTAATCTGTAATTATTCTCAGTAAAGTCAGTGCTTTGATGTTAATGACGAGTAATTAAGATTTAAAAGCCCTTTGGACTCCATTTAAATTGCCGAATTTTTTATTTCCGACTATATATTATACTTTCTTTTTGCTAATTAATTATATATTATATTTGGGTGTTCTATATATGTGAATATATACACACACAGTGGTCTGTGTAGTCGGAAAATTCTAAAGGTTTCAGTAACCGGAGTACACTAAAAAAAAAGGCCTCCACAATCTTGATGACGTCACTCCACCTTTTGCTGGCGCCACTCCCGCTAAAATGAGCAAAAATTAGTCTTCAGCTTTCGACATGAGGGAGAGGCGGCTGGGGCGACGCTGGAAGTTCTCGCGGCGGCGGAGCTGGTGGGACGAAGGACGGATCAACGCCGACAAAGCTCTCTTCACCAAATCGCCTTCAACTGCGCCAATTCGCACCAGAGAGTTCGCCATGGCCGAACGCTCCAACCGGTTCGAGCTATACGACACCGTACTGCTATTACTGTTACGGTCACAATTCTTATGCAAACTACAGCGAAATGAACCGGGATGATTCGTAGGCGAACACAAGCAAGTCCTCCTCTGAGCTGCTGTTGGTTTTTTACTCACCACTTGGTTCCGGTTTGACGAGACCGAAATAGACCGGTTTGGAGAAATCGGTCTCTGGTCTAACGAGAACCGTACGGACGGAACAGAACGAGTCGAACTGTAAACATTCACGCGTGTTGGAGAAGTCGATCTGTGTAACAGAGTGGAACTCCTGGTCGCGAAACTTGATGACGTGGACGACGCAAAAGCCGAAGCGGCTGAAGAAGATGGACCGTATGAGGACCTAAACGGCGACATACTGTAATTTGATGAGTAGAATCTTCCAGAAGGCGATTGAGATCTTAGAACTGGTCCGCTTGATCGGCGAGTCGATGCCGCCATAGTTGTTTGGTTCTATGCAAGTTGTACTCTTTTCCTTTTCAGTTGTACAGTTGAAAGACGGAAGAAAAACAGATGAAAGAGAGAAGAATGTAATATTCTTTAAAAAGCCGTGTCTGGCTATTGAGTTTGGCAAACGGAGCTTCACTCAAGCTATGTATTTATAGGAAGGGAAAAAGTAGTGTCTTGACTTTTTGGTCCTCTGAGATTATGAATTTTTTTGTTGGTTTTTGTTGTTTAGCCCATTATGTTGCAAGAATTGCCGTTCAGTCCTTTTTGTGTATAAGACGTGTTATCTTAAGATCTTAATGACCATTAAGACAGTTGCTTACTTACGCGTTAAGAATCTAATTAGCTACACTAATCTGATAGGGGGTAAAGGAAATGAACAAAATTAATATTGATTGTTTGTGTAATGAATTCATTCATAATGAGATACATTTTCTTTTGTGTGAAGGTATTACGATTATAATGCATATGATGTATGTTTGATATTTTTACACCAACAGTTTTATGATTTTGGACAAATATAAGAAATATTGGGTAAGTGAGTGGAATAATTATGCCTTTAATTGCTTGTTGGCAAGAAGTAATTACATATATTTCTTTTTAGACTAGAACAATATTGTTTCAACTTTAAAGAAAAAGGGATATAAACTTAGTACGAAAAATATCTTTTTTTTCCATTCGTAAAACTTAAGAAACTTTTCAATAAGAGAAAAATATACTACAATTACCCATAAGAAATAAAGTTCAATGTAATTATCCGTATTTTAATGCTTGTCTTTATACCTGGAAGCAGTCAAAACAAATTCTAGTTCTAATCAAAATCTCAATAACATAAGACAATCATATACTACCGCACCCATAAGAAATAAACTTTACGTAATTATCATATTTAATCCCCCAAACCCATTAGCCTATATTTTCTTTGTTTCTCTTTTATCTATCCCATCTTCGCTTAAATTTTATTTTTTATTTTTGGTCATTCCAAATAAGGGTTGATAATATGAAGCGCCACTTATTTCTTCTCCCACTGTTTTTCTTTTCCTTTGTTTCCTCAGTTTACTACCATGTCAAGATTTGCAATACTATTGTCTATAAACAATGTACTACCAAGTGGTCTGTAAACAAAGATTTGCAATACTATGGGTAGAAATTATAATTTATAACAAAACCATGGTTAAAAAATGGGAGTTGCATCCTTTTCAAATTCCGCTGGACTCTTAGGGTGTGTTTGGATTGAGGGGGAAGAAGTTTAATAAAAGAGAGGAAGGGAGATTTGGATTGCATAATTTTATAAAAGAAAGGATCATAAAGGATGATGAATGTTCTTTGTTTGGATTAGAAAGAAAATAGAAGGGAGGGATCATATAATGACATTTATATCTTTTTTTTATATTTTATATTATAAATATCTTTTATTTAGTATAGTTGTAATTAGAAGAAAAAAAAAGGATAAAAATGTCATTATAATAAATAGTAA
Source organism: Ehretia macrophylla (assembly GCA_037974665.1). Lineage (NCBI taxonomy): Eukaryota > Viridiplantae > Streptophyta > Magnoliopsida > Boraginales > Ehretiaceae > Ehretia > Ehretia macrophylla. The sequence goes on along the minus strand of CM075771.1, from coordinate 58,701,389 downwards.
TTTTCCCTCCCTCTATTTTACTCTAATTTGGAGGGATCAATAATAGAGGATATAGAGAAGTTAAACTTATCCCTTTTATACCTCAACTCCTCATTCTCTCCTAAACCAAACAAGAGAGAGAATAAACCCCCTCCCTTTACTAACCCTTCCTTCCCCCCATTTTTCCCAATCCAAACACATTGTTACAGTTGGAGCAAAAACGGGGGTTGGAGGGGGCCGGGGGAATCATTTTTATTTATTTTTTTAAATAAAATTTAAATTATTTTATATCATTTAAAATACTATATATAAAAATAACTCTTAAAATTTATTATATTTAATAAAAAATCAAATCACCAAACCAAATGACAGGAGATTTCGTTTAGGTAAAAGCTTTAACAACAGTTACATATTGGGATGCGTGTGGTATGGTACAAAACGACAAATCACTGAGCCGTTTGATTAACGGCTTTGTGTAGACTAGTGGGGAGTCAGTGGCTGCCACGTACCTTATCTGCTCTGATGACACACTCTATGGAGATTCCACGTATTGTGTGCCATGATAACTTTTTTTTGTTTTGTGTAATTGTGTGCCATGATAGTCGTTAGAACATGGGATCGGTTAGGATCATATTTGATCATCGGGCGGTGCACATGTGGGTTGTATCAGACATGTTTAATACAATGTGTGACACTGAATTTGTTTAACATTTTGTGCTATTATTTATGGCCAGATTCAAAAATTATTGTTAATGAGAGTTTTTATATATAATTTTTTAATTATATAAATATATTATTTTTTATTGAAAGAGATTAATTAATTTTTTTAATTAAAAATATATAAATTTTTAAATATTTTTAAAAAATACATAAAAATTTTAACATTTTTCTAAACTAATAAAAACTATGTTCTGACTTGTTCCCACATACATCGGCCTCTACTGTTATCATAGTTTAGGGACACTAATTTGGCGAAACTTACCTAAGCTAATAATAGATGCTCAAGACAAAATGATACTCAATTATGTTGCGTTGTTAGGACACAAATTGGTATTTTTCTAAATCATGGTCGGAATCATAGATTATTTTTCTAAGTTAAGAAAAGGCAAGGAGAAAGTTACAGATTAATAACTTCAAGATCAGATTTAGAATTTCTTTTTCCTGTGCGGAGCTATATCACATATATTTCCCTGCACGTAATGGAAAGGTGAGGTGGCAAGCAGCTCAAATTTCTCTCTCAAACCGCCTCACCTTTCTTTCTCTTTCTCTTCGTTTTCTTTACTTAATTCTTTCATAGCTTTCCTGCTTTGCTCTTCTTTTCTTTTTTGTATTATACTTTTGTTAGTTTTTAATTACCACTTTTGTGTTGATATGTGTTTTTAATTCTTTTCCTCTGCTTGCTACTGAATAGGATTTTCGGAGATTTGCATTCAACAATCTTTATATTTTCTTCTTCTTCCTTGACTGTTAGCCTTTTGTACTAGTGTTTTTGATGGGTACCTCCAAACCCACCATGTAGCGGGTCTTTTGCTAGTGACTTGGTGACAGTTGCAAATTTTTACATATTTCGGCCTTCTTTTGTTTGACAAGGCTTTGGTTTGGTAATAAGTGGTATATAGTCCACTTTTCTACTTTGATTTTCTTTTTAAGTTATGGTGTGTTGTCCCATTTTTTGTATGTCTGGTTCGAACCCCGCTACTCAACTAGTTTCAATTGCTTCTCGGAGTTCTGTGAATTGTGTTCAGAGCGTTTCGTCTTCTCTTTACAATATACAGTACATATCATCTTTGTCTGGCCACTTCCGACTCCTATTTACACGAGTCACCTATGTAACAACTAGAGTTATTTTACCAATTATGATAGATTTCATCTCCCGTGGTAGGTGTTTCAACCCCTCTTTAACAATTTTTTTGTTGATTTTGCGTGTACAATCAGTTGCCTCAGCATCGGATTTTAGTTGAATTTCTTGTATTGTTTGGTTGTTACAATGAATCCATCTTTCGACAAAAAAAAAATATCACATATATTTTACGAGCCGCTATTTTGTATTAAGAATTATTTTTTTATTATCAAGAAAGTATAGATTTAGAGGGTAATTTAAGTTTAAATGTGTTCGATCACACAAAAAGCATGGGTTGCTATCACGTGGCTACCGTGCCTTGTTTCAGGTGTGATATAAATAAACCTTTTTGAGAGTGAATTATCCTTAATAAGATGGACATACGTTTTCCAGGTGATTCAAATTTATGTAACCGTCTTTTGCTACGTGATTTATTTGTTAAAAGTCTTTGATATCTACCATTAAGCATTTACTCTAATGGTATCTTTAATATCTACCATTAAATATTTGTTCTAATGATATGGCTCTTCTTCAACATTTATTTTAGTAATATAGTTCTCGTTTTATGTGTAAAAGATCTTTGAAATCAATTCTTGACATGTGTAACATTCTTTGTATGTCAGATAATATTAACTTAGACATGTCTTAAATAAAATAGAATAAAATTAAAAAAAAAGCCTTTGATTCTTAAACGTGGGATGGTTTTGTGGGAAAGAATGTATCTTCATGTGCAAGTAAATGACTATTTTTTCAGCCCCTTTAATACATACTTTTACACTTTTAATTAAAATCCAATTAACAACCCATAAGTATGTGGGGTTCACCACTTTTAATTTAAAAGATATCAAAATAGAGACTCAATTTACATTTTTATCATCAAATTTAGAGTCCAAAAATTAGACTGGGTCTGTATTTTGATATCTTTTAAGTCAAAAATAATAGACCCTATATACTTTTGTTATAAATAGTATTACTTTTTAGACATTTAAAATTTTAAAACTATCCAATTTAAAAAAATTTCACTTTTTAAAATCTCCATTAGAGGTACCTAATAAATTCAATGAGTAATCATTCCACTAATCCCAACTTTGAGGAACAAGTAGGCAAATGAAGAATGCCATAGGTGGTGATGATCTAGCTGCCACGCACATACCACCATACTGATCAGAATAAAATCTTTTCTGATCATACAAAGATTCTTTATATAATGTCATGTATCTAGATAGTTATTTTAGGACCATTTTGGGCCACCATTGTGCGTGTGTGCATGAACATGCACATATGGACGATCAGAAATTATAGTTTGATTCTAATGCTTTTTTGTCACAAACTTCAACACTAAGTTTGGATTCGCGAGAGAAAGGAAAAGAAAATAAGATCGAGAATATAATATGAGAAGAAAAAGGATTCTCTTATTTGAATTGTCCAAAAAACGAGAAGGAAAAAGAAAGGAAATGGTTTTGTAATTTTTTATTTAGATTGAAAAAAGATTTGAAAGAAAATGATAATTTTAAATAGAAAGTAATTTAAATATTTTTTTTATGTCATTATTATTATAAGGATATATTTTGAATCAAGTTGAAGTATGAGGGATAATAAAACTCTCACTCATCAATTTTTCATTTTCTTTTTAATCATAAAATTTGAAATTCGAGGATGCAAAAATCTATTTGTAACTTTTCTTTCATAAAAAAATTGAATCCAAACAATAAGAGAAATTCTCTAATCTCTCACTATCCTTTTAATCACATGAAACGCTTCGGAAAAAAATAAAAAATAAACGTTTCGAAAACAATGATCCTTTTTCTTTTCCCATTCAGCATAGAAGATTCTCATTGGACCAAAGGAAAAAGTCCGTGAGAAGTGAGAACCATGAAGATTCTCGCAAGGGAGGTCTCCTTCCAGCCAAGTGGAGGGAGTCCTATGGCAGGCTTGACTCTTGACAAAGTCGTCTCAACAATTGGTTGTCACTTTAATGTCTTTGAAAATTCTCAAAGTAGACAAAGTTGAAGGACAGTGTTTAGGTCGGAAAATACATAAATCTAACCATATTCCTAACTTAATTATAATATTGCTAACATAGTGTTTGGAAGTAATTCATGTATGGAATTTATTTCATTTATAAATAATTTTTTTATAGAATTCATTTACAAAATGAATTTTCTTGTTTGGAAATCTAAAATAATATTAAGTCAATTCTATTATTTATAAATTCAAATTATGTTTGGAACACATGTGAAATTGGAATTAACATTTATATTTTACTTAAATAGCCTTCTTTTATTCAATTGAAATTAAGCTATCATATAAGCGTTATCTTCTTAATCTATTATTAATTTTTGGTACTATCATAAAAATTCAAAAGAAAAAGTAAAAAATAACAAAACAAAGAAATATTTTCAAAATATTTAAAAATTATAAAATAATCATAATAAGATTAAGTTCAACCGTAAGTTTAACATGGAAAACTAACTATACAACATTTTTTATAAGTATATCAAATGAATTAAGATATCCCATCTAAAGGCTTGGTTTAATTTAGTTTAGTTTAGTTTATATCAAATAAACTAAGACAAAAGATTACAAGGCAATAGTACTAGAAGATATCAATTCTAAGATTGCCAAGATAACACATATTTCAGATCTAGTAGAAGTCTACAAAAAAGTGTTATGAGAAGAAAGATGATTTTGACTTAGCATAAAAATGATTGCGAAGCATATAAAACACTTGCATGACAAAGATTCAAAAGTTTTCATATTTAAAAGACGTATGTTTTTTTCTTTTTTTAGTTTTTGACTATTCCTAGCAAGGTAAAAAATATGAGGGTAGTTTTGTCCTCAAAATATTAGCAACAGAATTAGCAAATGTGGATTTGCAAATTCCACCTCCTGAGTTCGGATTTGAGTAAGGCTTGTACAAATCCAAGAATTGTAAATCTTGGATTTGTAATTCTTTAAAAATGTGCAACCAAACAAAAAAAACTTGGATTTGTAAATGAATTCCATAAAATTTTGTGGAATTCATTTGTTTCAAACAGTCTGTAACTATTATATGTATTTTCTAAATGGAGTGTGCTGGCTTGTTTTACTTTTTCGTTCTAATTAATGAGAACAAGTGTTGTTATTTGCTATGTTACTTTTTTCTTTATTGTCATCAAACAAGTAACCATTGTATTAATAATGAAGATGTTAACCAATTCTTCTTGGAGAGAAGTCATGGTATAGGAGGAAGAAAAGTGTGTACTTGGTGTTGTGCTAATGGGTTGAATAATTGTTAATTACTTGAATGTCAAATGCAATATAAGAGAAAAAAAAAAAACAATTTCATAATAGTCATAAGAGAATTGATGAGTTAAAAATTTAGATAGCGCATCTCTAGAACTTCCCCTGTTCAGAGCATAACCAACAATGCATTAATCAACTCATGGCGGAACTGGATACTTTGTGGTGCTAGGAAGAAATGTATTGGGCTACGTGCTCTCAGTTGAAATGGTTAAAATATGGGGATAACAGTACGCGTTTCTTTCACGATACAACGGTGTGAGAACAAGATTTTGAGACACTGTGATTCTAATGGAAAATGGGTTGAAGATCTGCCAGTCATTCAGAAAATTATTCATACTCATTTCCAGTCAATCTTCAGCTCTGTTGGGCTGAGATGTTTAACGTTGGGGTTAAACCATGTTTCACCAGTAGTAATTGTTGATGTGAACACTTTTCTAATTAGGCTAGTTAGGGATGATGAAATTAAAAAAACAACCTTCTCTGTTTGGGCCACTAAATCTCTGGGGCCGAATGGCTTTACGAGTCTTTTCTTTCAACGATTTTGGCATATTGTTGGTCGTGACATTTGTGTTACCGTGTAGAGCTTCCTCCAGGATGGTACCAAGGCCCGAAGACATCACTCCGTTCAGGCCTATTAGTTGCTATAAGGTGATTAATAAAATTTTTGCTAAAGTCCTGGAAAGGTTCCTTTCACCTCTCCTGGCTCATTTAATATTGGAAACACAAAGTGCTTTTATTGCTGGTCGTGCCATCCAAAATAATGTTATTCTTGTTCAAGAAGCTATTCATTCTCTTCATTGTTACAGACACACATCTATCTATCATATGTCGCCATCAAACTCGACATGAACAAGGCATATGACCGCGTTGAATGAGACTTTCTCAATTAGGTACTATTAAAAAAGGGTTTTCATGTATTGTGGGTGAAATGGGTTATGAAGTGTGTTAATACTGTTTCATATAAGATTTTGTTGAATGGTGAACTTCAAAGGATAATCTATCCTTCTTGTGGCTTACATCAGGGTAACCCCCTTTCTCGGCTTGTGTTTGCTCTAGTAACCCATGTGCTCATTTCTCTTCTCTATCTTGCGGATGGCTTATTGCATGGCATCAAGGTAGCCTGACATTGCCCTGTTATCTCCCACTTGTTAGCATGATGATGCATGTATTGAAGCTTTCAATAGACTGAAAAATGAATTGACTTCTGCACCTATTATTAGACCACCTGATTGGAATGTGCCTTTTGAAATTATGTGTGATGCTTCCGATTATGCTATTGGTGCTGTTTTGGGTCAACGAATTGATAAACTTCCTCATGTGATTTATTATGCTAGCAGAACACTGAATGATGCTCAATTGAACTATTCCACCACTGAGAAAGAGCTATTGGCTGTTGTTTTTGCTTTGGAAAAATTCAGATCTTATATTCTAGGGTCTAAAGTTGTCATATTTTCTGATCATGCTGCTTTGAAATATTTGTTCTCTAAAAAGGATGCTAAGGCTAGACTCATTAGATGGATTTTACTTCTTCAAGAATTTGACATTGAGATTAGAGATAAAAAGGGGTCAGAAAATGTAGTAGCTGATCATTTATCTAGTTTAGTAACTGAGTCTGATGATAATGTTTCTCATATTGTTGAGCCTTTGCCTCATGAGCAACTGCTACAGATATCTCAAACACCATGGTATGCTGATATTGTAAACTACTTGGTTACAAATCAGCTACCAACACATTGGAGTAAGCAAGATAAGTTCAAGTGTTTGTCTGAGGTAAAATATTTCTTTTGGGATGATCCCTACTTGTTTAAATATTGTCCTGACCAGATTATTAGAAGATGCATTCCTGAAAGTGAACAACAAAATATTGTTTCTTTTTGTCATGATCATGCATGTGGTGGTCACTTTAGCTCTAGGAAAACAGCTACTAAAATTTTGCAATGTGGATTTTATTGGCCTTATATATTTCGTGATTCGCACGATTATTGTAGAGCTTGTGAACGATGCCAGAGATTAGGGAGTATTGGTAAGAAAAACATGATGCCTTTGAACCCAATTTTAATTGTTGATATTTTTGATGTTTGGGGTATTGATTTTATGGGGCCATTCCCTAATTCTTTTGATAATCTTTACATTCTAGTTGAAGTAGATTATGTGTCAAAATGGATAGAGGCTAAAGCATGTAGGAGTAATGATCATAGAACAGTTGTTAAATTTTTGAAAGAACACATTTTTGCACGATTTGGTACTCCAAGGGCAATCATTAGTGATGGGGGTAGACATTTTTGCAATAAGGTGTTTGAGCAGTTAATGAAAAAATATGGCATTACTCATAAGGTAGCTACCCCTTATCACCCACAGACTAGTGGTCAGGTTGAAATATCTAACAGGGAAATAAAAAGAATTCTAGAAAAGACTGTAAATTCCACACGGAAAGATTGGTCTTTGAAATTAGATGATGCATTGTGGGCATATAGGACAGCATATAAGACTCCCATTGGAATGTCACCATATCGTCTAGTGTTTGGTAAGGCATGTCATCTTCCTGTTGAGCTAGAGCATAAGGCATACTGGGCTATCAGAACTTTAAATTTTGATCTTGATAAGGCAGGTCTTCAAAGAAAACTTCAACTCAATGAGTTGGAGGAAATCCGTAATAATGCTTATGATTGTGCCAAGTCATATAAAGATAGAATGAAGAAAGTGCATGATTCTAACATCTTTAGGAAATCTTTTGAGCCTGGTCAGAAAGTATTGCTTTATAATTCTCGTTTGCATTTATTTCCAGGAACATTGAGATCTAGGTGGTCTGGTCCATATGTTGTGCATACTGTCTATCCTCATGGTGCTATTGAAATTGAAAATCCTCAAAATGGTAATATATTTAAAGTGAATGGGCAACGATTAAAACCATTTCTAGAACTTAAAAACCCAGAGATCGAAGAGGTCCTGGTAGATGATCTTGTTTATCAGGATTAAAATACTCTATATGCAATCTTTATTTTTCCCAACTTTAGGTTGGACCTCCACTGGGTTATAGTGGGCTTTACCATTTTCTCGAAAATGGATTATCTTGTGTAATGGAAGTCTTGGGGTTGACTAGGATGGATACTATGAAAGTAAAACCATTGGCCGAAAGCGTAATGCCTAGCTTTCCCTCCTAAGTAAGGGAAAATGTCTAGGGTTTGAGTACGTTGGTGGTTTGAAATTAATGGCCCCTCCTCCGCATTTTTAGTGTACTTAGTTAACTCAATTTCTGAAATTTCACAAGATTTGTCTTACTGGTTGACATTAAATGGATCCAGGTATTTGCATTCTATCTCTCCTTACTGAAATTGTTTTATTATGCTTATTTATTTTTAGTGAGTCAGCTTTAGTGCCTCCCAGAGTTCAGAGCCTTTGTATGGGGATGTAAATAGGGTCGGCCAACAAAAAAATTAAAAAAAAATGAAAAAGAAAAAAATATTTTTATTCTTTTATTGTATTTTATCATTTTATCTTGTCTTATCCTCTATTGTTTTGCTCTGAAGCTTAATTACAAGTTATAGATGTGAAGGGTTACCTTTCTTTTCATTATTGCTCTCTTCAGGTATGTCCATCTACTCCTTCTATTTCTCTTAATTGTTTTCTATTCATGCACTTTCACTATTGGGTTCTCATTATATGATATTTTCCCCTTCGCATACCCCTAGCATGTTTTATTTTTATTTGCTGGAGGACAAGCAAACTTTAGGTTTGGGGGTGTAGGTGTTTAATTGTGTCCATTGTTGTCTTGGGGAAAACTTGAACAAAATGTGAAAAAAAATTTGAAAATGTTTTTCGATCTTTTTGTTTATTTGTGGATTTGTGGTAGATTTTCTGGTAATTGACGAGTTGTGATGGTGTATTGATTAGCTCTTATGAAGTGATTGAGGAGAGTATGTGGTACTTGATTTTATGAGGTAGTTTTGAGTTGAACTTTTAGGATTGATTTTGATGAATGCGAGGCGTGGGAACTGTGAGATTATGCTTAGACTATTGTAGTCCCATGACTTGGTTGTAAGATGATGAGATATAATGTGGTTGTGATATGAGTACCCTCGCTTGAGTAGTCTTGTTTGCGTGCCTAGGCCTTTATAGTGAAAAAAAAGAAGAAAAAAAGCAAAAAAAAAAAAAAAATGAATGATGAAAAAAAAAAGAATTTTTTTACTTCTATCTCTTAGCACCACTATTCTTATATTCATTATCTATCTTTAGGGATATGTGCTTAAGGTGTATGGTGTTTCAGTGTTCAACACTTCGAGCAAGTAAGGTACGCATGAGGCCTTTCAAAGCCTATCAACCTAAGCCTTAAGTGGTTAGGATTGATGACCTTGAAAGCTTGTTACATGGGGTGTTGAGTTGATCGATTGGGACCAAGCACCTAATAAAAAGAGATATGAAATATGTTTACTTTTATGATTTAGGATGAATAAAAGGGTGAGAGGCATGTTTGAAGGATTATAAAGGCAATGGGGCTGCGAGTATTATGATCTAGTTATATTGAGTTGTCTTATTGCTTAGTTACGTTGAGACTTAATAGTGTTTAGTGTAATCTTGTAGTAAACATGTTTTGCCTTTAAAGAGAGAGATCCGAATGAGTTCGCTTCACTACTATACCATGGGATCAATCGTTCCCCGAATCTTGTCCTTTTGTTAGAGTTAATTGATTTGTTAGCGCAACCTCTTGAGAAATTGAAGATATGCTTAGATTCTAGTCTTGCTTGGAGACAAGCAAGAGGTAGGTTTGAGGGTGTTGATGTATTTATATTTTTAGGCCTATTTCCTTGCATTTTTAGATTTAATTATGCACATTAATTATAATGTTTGATCACTCTAGTTGTGTTTTTGTGCATGTAGGAATTGAATGATAAAAAAATATTTTGGGGCTGAATTGAAAGAAATTGGATGAAAAAGAAGATAGCAAAGATTTGTTCGTGAATGATGGAGCATGGTGGAAGGAATTGCAAAGGAAAAAAAATAAATGATCTTTAGAAATCTAAAAGCCTTGACAGAAGATAGCCAAGTCCACATTGGACTTGGCTTAGAAAAAGAAAAAAACACAAGGCCAAGTCTTGGCCGTGTGTTTGTAACAAAATAAAAAAAAAGAAGAAAAGTCAACAGCCAAACAATTGGCTTTGCATGTGACTAAAAGCCCAACAGGGCTTGCACAACATAAGGCGGTGAGAGTGTCTTATAAAAGAAAAGATCAGCAACGAAATGAGGCGAGCTTTTGCGGCGCAAGAAAAAAGAAAGACAGGAGCTGCAGCGCAGAGGAGAGAAAAGGAAAAAAACAGAGAGCAGCAGCGGTGAAAATTCAATAAAAAAATTAGTGTAGTTTTATTAGTTTTTCTTCTTCGGCGAGACGTTAGGATGCCTTTGGAGTCCCTTCGTATTTATACTCTGTAACGTTTTCTTTCCCTTTCTTTAATTTATTTAAATAATGTTTACTTTTCAGAATTGTTATTTTAGTTTCTTTAGTATGTCAGGCTAAATTTATTCGTTAAGGTGGTGATGAAACCTTGTTAATTTTAATTGATGCTATGTTTGTGAATTAATTTTTCCCCATAACTTGATCATTCATGTTTAATGCTTATTCTTTCATCAATTGTTGAGATAATTTCTTTGATGAGTTTAATCATGTTTTTCTCATGCTTTGAATAATTCTTAATAATTGAAAGCTTTGATTTTTAATGCCGAGTATTAATTGTGATTTCTAGTTGGGATACAATTAATGATTTGAAGATTCTTTTGCAAAGTAAGAATAAACATACTTTTGATTTCATTAACTTAGGGCTTAAAAGATGATATTTTCCATGATAACGAAGCTTGACTGCAAGATTATCATATAGTAAAATTTGGGGAAGATTAATGATCAAATATAGTTGACGTTAGGATTAGTAAGGTGGATTCCGAACCTTAGCCTTTTACAATTACTTGTTTAGTCTCACTTTTTAACCTTCGTCTTTTATTTAATTAGTTATTTTGTTTTCTAATATTTCCTTGATTTAGTTTATTTTAATTGATTTTACTCAAGTTATTAATTGTTTTCGTTGTAGAATTTATTAATTTATTTCATTCAATTTATTAATTATTCTTATTTTAGAATTTATTATTAAGTCTCTAGACTCATTACATATTCTTTTAGTATTACTTTATTTTTGTTCTTAAAATTATTAATTACTTTTGTCTTAGGATTTTTAATCGTCTTACTTATTTAGATTTATTGTTTAGTCTTTTATTATTTTATCTCAACCTAAAATATCAATCTTTCCAACTAGATTAGGAAGTCTAAATCTGAGTCTAAAACTTGATCTTAACATAACAAGTCCCTGAGGGATCGACCTCGTATTTGCCTAAACTATACTTTCATACGGTTCGTGCACTTGCGAGTAATTTAAAACATACAACAAGTTTTTGAAAACAAAAGGTGTATCCTTACCAAGGAGATTACATAAAGGTTTAGCTATCTTATTAAAATCTTTTATGAATCTCCTGTAAAATCCTGCATGGCCAAGAAATGATCTAATTTCTTTTATATTCCTAGGAAAAGGAAGATTCGAAATCAAATCAATTTTTGTCTTATCTACTTCAATGCCCTTTTCAGAAATAATATGACCAAGTACAATACCCTTTTTAACCATGAAGTGACATTTTTCCCAATTAAGCACAAGATTCTTTTCTTTACACCTAGCTAGCACCAAAGATAAATTATGCAAACAAGTATCAAATGAAGTTCCAAAGACAGAAAAATCATCCATAAACACTTCTAAAAATTGCCCAACCATATCAGAGAAAATACTAATCATGTATCTTTGAAAAGTGGCTGGAGCATTGCACAACCCAAAAGGCATGCGACGATATGCAAAAGTACCAAATGGACATGTAAATGTGGTCTTTTCTTGATCCTCAGGTGCAATTGCAATTTGATTATAACCAGAATATCCATCAAGAAAACAATAATATGTATGGCCAGCTAATTTTTCCAACATCTGATCTATGAAAGGGAGAGGGAAGTGATATTTCCTAGTCATAGAATTCAACTTACGATAATCAATACACACTCTCTACCCAGTTTTCACTCTTGTTGGAACCAACTCATCATCCTCATTTTTAACAACAGTTACACCAGACTTCTTAGGTACTACCTGCACAGGACTCACCCAATTACTGTCAGAAATAGGATAGATAACACCCACATCTAAAAGTTTCAGAATTTCAGCCTTTACTATATCCTGCATGATAGGATTTAGACGCCTTTGTGATTCACGTGTAGGCTTAGCATTTTCCTCCAAATGGATTCCATGCATAACAACTGATGGACTAATACCCTTAATTTCTGCTATTGTCCAACCTATGGCCTCTTTATGCTCTTGTAAAACACTCACTAACTGACGTTCTTGAGACTCATCTAAATCAGAAGCTACAATGGCGAGCAGTGTCTCATTAGCTCCTAAAAAGACATATTTAAGGGTATCTGGCAAAGGCTTTAACTCTAACTTAGGTGGCTCTACTACAGATGGTAATGGTGGTGATGAGAAAAGGGTAAGTGGTAATGGTTTAGGCTGCCACTTATCAACATTCATGAGAGGCACATAATCTAGCAAAGAATTAACCTCAGCAACAACATTACTAATATCCAAATCAAAACCAAAATGAGCTAAACATGCTTCTAATGGGTCAACACAACTTGACTGCACAAATGCATCATGAACTAAATCTTCAATCATATTAACTTCACAGACATCATCATTATCATCAGGCATTTGTTTACTTATATGGAAAATATTAAGCTCAACAGTCATGTTACCAAAAGAAATTTTCATCACACAATTCCTACAATTAATCAATGCATTTGATGTGGCTAAAAATGGACGACCCAAAATAACATGAGTTTGCACAGCAAGATTATCAACAGGCTCAGTATCCAAAACAACAAAATCCACCGGGAAGTAAAAAGTATCTACCTTAATCAAAACATCCTCAACTATACCTCTCGGAATTTTCACAGATCTATCAGCTAACTGCAGTGTCATCTTAGTAGGCTTTAGCTCACCTAGACCTAATTGCAAGTAAACAGAGTAAGGCAGTAAATTCACACTTGCACCTAAATCTAGCAAAGCTCTCTCAATCTGATGTTCTCCAATTTTGCAAAAAATAGTAGGAGATCTAGGATCTTTATACTTAACAGGTTATTTATTTTGAATCACTGAGCTCACCTGTTCTGTTAAAAATGCTTTCTTAGGAACATTTGTCTTTCTTTTTGCTGTAACAAGATCTTTCAAAAATTTAGCATATGCATGCACTTGTTTAATGGCATCCAGAAAAGGTATATTTATTTGTCCCTGCTTGAAGACCTCTAAAATGTCACCAACTTGAGCATTGTCCTTCTTACTAAGAAGCCTATGGGGAAATGGAGCTTTAGGCACGAACTCTTTAATTTCAGGCTCTATGACTCTAGGATGTGACTCTTCAGGCTCTATAGGTGTATCATGTGATGAATGCCTTCTACTTTCATTATGATCATCCTCAGGGTTTTTAGCTTTCTCTACTTTCCTATTGCTACGCTCAGGAACAGTTACATGGTTATTAATTTGCTTACCAGACCTAAGTGTAGTGACGGATTGCACATGTTCTTGCCCTGAATTAGAATTAGATGCCCCATTAATAGCATATTGTCCCTTTGGATTGGGTATGGGCTGACTTGGAAATTTTCCTTTCTCTCTTTCTCCTACTTGTGTGGCCAACTGACCCATCTGAGTCTCTAACTTAGCAATGGCATTAGTGTTCAATTGTGTTGAATTTTTCATTTCCTGAATTGCCTGGGTCGTGGTCTGCATGAATGCTTTAAGAGACTCTTCTAGTGATGATTGTTGCCTAGACTGACCTGCAAACTGAGGTGGAACCTGAGCATGAGAGTAGTTCTGATTAGGTGGCCTAAATTGATTCTGATATTGCACTGGTGGGACAACTGGGTTACTAGAAGGTTGATTTAATTTCCATGAAAGATTTGGATGGTTCCGCAAATTAGGATTATATGTCTCCACATATGGATTAACAAATGGCCTTCCTAAATTATTAAGTGAATTCGCTTGTTCAGCATGACACTCATTATATGCAGGCATAGAAGGACACATTGTAGTTACATGCATAGGACTCGCACAAATAGAACATATTTCATTATGAACATTGTTAACAGAACCTCCTCCATTATTCTTAGCGAAGGCATCTACTTTTCTTGTAAGAGTATCTAATCTAGCCTTTATATCTACCTCCTCACTAATCTCATACAAACCCCCTTTCTTTGCTGTCTGAACTGAATTCTCTTTATGGTTAGAGAAATCCCATTGCTGTGAGCTCTCTGACAAACCTTCAAAAAAATTATATGCATCATCCTCTGTTAGACTCAAGAAACCCCCAACATTCATTGACTCTACCATATTCCAACTTGACTGCGTCAACCCATTATAAAAGTATTGCATTAATCTCCAAGTTTCAAAACCATGATGAGGACATTTAATTTGCAAATCTTTAAACCTCTCCCAACTTTCATAAAATTTTTCATGCTCATCCTGACAAAAATCAGTAATTTCTCTCCTTAAAGCATTAGTTTTATTCATGGGAAAGAATTTTGACAAAATTTTTTTTACCATTGCTGCCCAAGATGTAATAGATCCAGAAGGAAGAGAATTAAGCCATGCTTTGGCCTTATCCTTTAGTGAAAAAGGAAATAGGCACAAGCGAACAGATTCTTCAGAAAAATTTTGAAATTTAAATGTAGTACATATTTCCAAAAATTCTTTGACATGCAAATAAGGATCCTCTCTATCTAGACCATGAAAAGTGGGAAGAATATTTATTCCCTGTGGTTTTAGCTCAAAATGTGCGGTTGTAGTGGTAGGCAAAACTATGCATGAAAGAGGATTGGTAGAGATGGGGTGGAACAACTCCCTAAGAGGCTTAATCTCCTCTCCCTGTTGACTCATTTTAGATTCTTGTTCTAACTCAATGCTAACTAGCCTATTTGTATGATCACGAGCCCAAACTTTCATGCAACACAAATCTCACACAAAAAGAAACAAAGAAAGAAAATAAAGAATGCACTTATTATTTTTTTAATTTTTATTTTTGTTTTTATTTTTTATTTATTTATTTATTTTGAATTTTTTCAAAAAGCAATAAAACAACTAGTAGAAGAAAACACTAATCAAAAGTCTAAAAACTTATCCTATTTAAGTCCCCAGCAACGGCGCCAAAAACTTGTTGCATGTTTTAAATTACTTGCAAGTGCACGAACCGTATGAAAGTATAGCTTAGGCAAATACGAGATCGATCCCTCAGGGACTTGTTCTGTTAAGATCAAATTTTAGAATCAGATTTAGACTTCCTAATCTAGTTGGAAAGATTGATAATTTAGGTTGAGATAAAATAATAAAAGACTAAACAATAAATCTAAATAAGTAAGACGATTAAAAATCCTAAGACAAAAGTAATTAATAATTTTAAGAACAAAAATAAAGTAATACTAAAAGAATATGTAATGAGTCTAGAGACTTAATAATAAATTCTAAAATAAGAATAATTAATAAATTGAATGAAATAAATTAATAAATTCTAAAACGAAAACAATTAATAACTTGAGTAAAATCAATTAAAATAAACTAAATCAAGGAAATATTAGAAAACAAAATAACTAATTAAATAAAAGACGAAGATTAAAAAGTGAGACTAAACAAGTAATCGTAAAAGGCTAAGGTTCAGAATCCACCTTGCTACTCCTAACTTCAACTATATTTGATCATTAATCTTCCCCAAATTTTACTATATGATAATCTTGCAGTCAAGCTTCGTTATCATGGAAAATATCATCTTTTAAGCCCTAAGTTAATGAAATCAAAAGTATGTTTATTCTTACTTTGCAAAAGAATCTTCAAATCATTAATTGTATCCCAACTAGAAATCACAATTAATACTCGGCATTAAAAATCAAAGCTTTCAATTATTAAGAATTATTCAAAGCATGAGAAAAACATGATTAAACTCATCAAAGAAATTATCTCAACAATTGATGAAAGAATAAGCATTAAACATGAATGATCAAGTTATGGGGAAAAATTAATTCACAAACATAGCATCAATTAAAATTAACAAGGTTTCATCGTCACCTTAACGAATAAATTTAGCCTGACATACTAAAGAAACTAAAATAACAATTCTGAAAAGTAAACATTATTTAAATAAATTAAAGTAAAGGAAAGAAAACGTTACAGAGTTTAAATACGAAGAAACTCCAAAAGCATCCTAATGTCTCACCGAAGAAGAAAAACTAATAAAACTACACTAATTTTTTTATTGAATTTTCACCGCTGCTGCTCTCTGTTTTTTTTCCTTTTCTCTCCTCTGCGCCGCAGCTCCTGTCTTTCTTTTTTCTTGCGCCGCAAAAGCTCTCCTCAATTCGTTGCTGATCTTTTCTTTTATAAGACACTCTCACCGCCTTATGTTCTCCAACCCCTGTTGCGCTTTTAGTCACATACAAAGTCAATTCTTTGGTTGTTCACTTTTCTTTTTTTTTTTATTTTGTTACAAACACACGGCCAAGACTTGGTCTTGTGTTTTTTTCTTTTTCTAAGCCAAGTCCAATGTAGACTTGGCTATCTTATGTCAAGGCTTTTAGATTTCTAAAAGCCTTGGTCAACCTTTTATTATTTTTTCCTTCATCATTCATTTTTTTTTCCTTTGCAATTCCTTCCACCATGCTCCATCATTCACGAACAAATCTTTGCTATCTTCTTTTTCATCCAATTTCTTTCAATTCAGCCCCAAAATATTTTTTTATCATTCAATTCCTACATGCACAAAAACACAACTAAAGTGATCAAACATTATAATTAATGTGCATAATTAAATCTAAAAATGCAAGGAAATAGGCCTAAAAATATAAATACATCAATGCTCTTTTCTTTATCCAGGCGATAACATGGGATTTTTTAATGTTGAAAGGTATACTACATCTTTATTTTTATTTTTGTATCTAGGCAACTAATTAACTTTGATAAATCCCGCCTTTTGTTTAGTGCCAATACTCCTATGGCTACCTGCGAGGCACTCCAGGACGTGCTTAGTATTTCCACTGTTTAGTGCAAATACTCTTGTGGCTACCTGCGAGGCACTCCAGGATGTGCTTAGTATTTCCACTTCACAGTATTTGGGCCTTCCTACATCTTAGGGCTGGTCTAAGAGGCCGACATATATTACAATATGTACTAGATCGAATGCATAACCAAATTGGGGGGTGGAAACAGAATCTACTGTCAAAGAACGACAAACAAGTACTGATTAAGTCAATCTTAAATGCTATACCTTCTTATGCTATGGCTATTCCATAATTTCCTAAGCTATCTACCAAGCTTTATGTGCCGCTGTTGTAAACTTTTGGTGGAGCAACTAAGGCCAACCAAAAATTCATCGGCTCAAATGGAGTTGGTTCACTATGTCTAAATTTAATGGTTGGTTAGGGTTTTGACACTTTGAAAATATAAATCTTGCTATGTTGGCTAAACAAGTGTGGCCTGGTTGCTCGGGTACTAAGAAGTTTGTACTATCCTCATGGGTCACTTTGGACTTCTTGCCTTGGCGGTCATGCCTCATGGTGTTCGTGGAGTTTACTTTGGGGTGGATGCCTTTCATGCTAAAGCCCCAGTATTTGGCCTTGCGTGAAGATGTCATACGATGGATGCCTTTCATGATGAAGCTCTTGCCTTTCATGATGCCTGCTCTATTACTCAGTCCCGCGACTTGTATTTGGTCACATTTGAGACTAGTAATTTCTCCCTTATTCAAGCCATCGATAGCCCTAGGTCGTCTTTCTGTTGGAGATCGTCTCGTCACATTGTAGCGCACTACAAGAAATAGCAGGCTAGGCGATGGAAGGTGTTAATTTCTGGCTCTTTAATCAATTTGATAATCAAACAAATCAACTAAATGAAATTTGCAGGAAAGTAAATTTGTTCCAACAAAAGTAAGGACACATAAATTTTAACGTGGTTCAACCAACTTGGTCTACGTCCACGCGGCCATCCCCTGGCCAACAAACCAATCAACTAAGTTTTAAGAGATTACAGACACCAATGAAAACTTATGCAATTGAAAACTCCCTCTTAACCCTTGCCGCCTAGGTGTAAGACTCCCTTAGTAGATTCTCTAGTTTGGCGAGCTCCTCTCGATTTACAAAAGTTCTCTCCCGAGAACACACCTTCTTCTCCCGAAGAATGTAAACTAAAACATAACTAAAAGAGTCTTGAAACTCTAGATGGATTGGTCAATACATATGACAAAAACACACTGTGTTGCAACACTAATTAAAACATTCAGTATACTCTGTTACACAACATGTTGCAACACGACTTGACACAGACAACCTACAGCTCAGTCACGATTTTGCTGCTTATTTTCTGCTTACTACTCACTGTGTCTTCAACTGAGAATTGACGCGCCTATTTATGGAGCTTTGTGCAGATATTGAGTATAGGTAGAAGTGTCTTCACGCTTATCTCTTTTGCACAAGAGTTATTGATAGTTTGAACTTTATCACCTTATCACCTTATCCCAAAGATGTAGAAACTCTTCATAGCAAAAACACTACTTGAACTTAGACACTTCAAGGCATGAAGTCTTCTTCCATTCGGACTCCTCATAATCTGAACTTCATTTGAATGTGGAGTCTTCATAATCGATTACTTGCAATAGTCAAACAACTACATAAAATATCCACATAATATTTTTGCTAAAACATAGCCAATAAAAAATAATTAAAAATCAGATCCTAACAATCTTCCCCTTTGCCTTTGTTTTGGAAAAAATTCACAAGCAATGGTTAGCATAACAATCAGCCAAGTCAATCATCAAAATAGACAGTGTAACACAAACTTTAGCAAAGCATAAACCAAAACCATAATCAAATCATGCATATAAACCATTGTCTTGTGTTCTCCCCCTTTGACAAAAGAAACCAAAGCAGTAGAATAGAGTATCAGAGCAATAGAAGCATATCATAAAACATCAAACAAAAATATGAACCCAAAGCAAAGTAGTAGAATTTAAACATAGCAAAGTATCAGAGCAAAACCAAAACCAGTAAAGTATCAGAGCAATAATTATCAATCAAATGAACATTCAAATAGCGGATTTGGAGACGAGATCAAATAAAGTCTGTTGTCCTTCCATCAACTTCTCAAGGTTAGCCATGATCTTCTACTGATTGGCCTTAACGAAGGCTTGATTTTTGCGTAACTCATAGACTTCATCCTGAAGTTTCTGCACCTGTTACAACAACACATTAGTAGCTGTTGCAGAAGCTGGTCCAACATTGCCTTCAACTCGAGGCTCCCCCTGAATATCAGCTTTATGTTGACCCTGTAAAAACTTGGGAAAAAACTCCTGAACGAGTGGATATCATGCTTGCTTTCAAGAAACCTGTAAAACAATGCTCTAGCACTTTTTCAAGAAGATGAAGTGGTGAGTAAAGAATAGATGAGAGAGAAATTCGTATAAGACAAAAGGAACCTTAGATGAGCAAACTAGAAAGAGTTTTTCAATGATTAAAGTCATAGATTAACATGCAACAATGCCACAAGTTTATTGGAACTCAAACTTTCTTGAATAGTCACAACGTTTTAACTCACCAATGTCATCATATATCTGCCATGTCATCAAACAGATTTGGTGCCAAAAAAAACTTATCTTACCCTTTTTTCTTTTGTGTTACGGCACAAGTTTAGTGAGAGAAATTGTTTCAGTACATGCTGCAGTAATGACAGATTGAAGCAAATCTCCTTCGCTTTCCTTCTGAAATTTTTGCCTTGTCGCAGGAAATGTTGCAACATGTGGTTCTAACTTCAGCTCCTCAGTTTCTTTGACAAAAATAATTTTTTCAGTTGAAGTACGTTCTTAGAACCCAAGTCTAGTATGATCTCCATTTGGCTTTTGAATTGACAACATATGATCAAGCTTCAAAGTACTTGAATTCAACATCTTCACATTTCGCTGAGTCTATTTTAGCTCCAGTTGTAACTCTTCAATCTTCTGTTGACTCTTGACTGCTTGGATTTGGTAGTTTCTCACTGATTTTGTCAAATCAGCTTTTTGTTCCTCCAATTCATTGATTTTTTCCTCAAGCTCTTGATTTTTCTTGCATACAATCAGCCATTTTTCGTACATTTCCTTGTTTGCTTTCATGATTCCTTCTTCATCCAGATCATCGTCACTTTGTGTTTCAGAATTCGAGTTGCTGGCAACTGATAACGCATGATATGTTGTGGACGTTGTTATAACAAATGGTGGGACATTAGTTGAAACAGTCTTTCTGCCATTCTGTCCTGTTGCAACAGCAAATGCAACATAGTTGCTGGTGTATCATTTATCACCTCCAGAAACATCATCGGAATCTTCATCACTCCAAGTGGTGTTCATGACCTTGTTCTTTTTCTTCAAGGTATTTGCACATTCAGCCTGTATATGACCAAAGCCTTCGCACTCCCTATACTGAATACCTTTATTTTTCTTTTTCTTCTCGAACGTTATTCCATTCTGCCTTCTGAAAGTCTTAGGATGTGTTGTAACAGTCTGCTTCCTTTCAAAAGTTGTTCGCCTATATCCACTTCTTTGCTTCTTCCATTTTTTCAACACTTTGTTGAAATTCTTCGCGAGCAATGCTAAAGATTCAGTAATTTCTGCATCTTCATCATAGTAAGAGCTTTGATCATTTTGACTTTGAACTTCAGCTTGGAACACAATGTTTTTCTCATTTCTTTTCTGTTTAAATTTCATCTCAAATGTCTGAAGTGAACCCACTAATTCATCCAGTTTCATGTCATCAACAACTTTTGCTTCTTCGATGGCAGCAACCTTGATAACAAATCTTTCGGGAAGTAATCATAAAACCTTTCTCACAAGCTTTAAATCTGAGTATTTTTCACCTAGTGCAAACGCCTCATTTGCAATGTCACACAACTTGCCATTGAAATCAGCTATGGTCTTATCCTCTTGCATCTTCAATTCCTCAAATCTTGTTGCAAGGATTTGAAGTTTGGACACTTTGACAGGTGTTGTTCCTTCATATGCAGTCTGTAAAATAGTCCAAGCATCTTTAGCAGTTTCGCAAGTTGAAATCAGTTTAAATTGATTTAACTCTACAACATTGAAAATCGTATTTAAAGCCTTAGAATTATTGTTAGCCAAACGATCTTCATTTGCGGTCCACTGATTCTCAGATTTCGGCACATCAATTCCTTTATCATTCTTCATTGTAGGATGCACCCATCCTACGACAACAGCCCTCCAAGCTTTTTCATCAATGGGTTTGATAAATGTTCTCATCCGAGCCTTCCAATTTGAGTAGTTTGATCCATCCAGTAGTGGTGATTTGGTAATTGAACTTTCATCGCGAAATGTGTCCATATCTACAAAACACCCAGAAAAACTTTCACAAAGATCTAACTGAATTAGTTCAGTAACCTGCTCTTGATACCAATTGTTAATTTTTGGTTCTTTAATCAATTTGATAATTAAATAAATCAACTAAATAAAATTTATAGGAAAGTAAATTTGTTGCAATAAAAGTAAAGACACATAAATTTTAACGTGGTTCAACCAACTTGGTCTACGTCCACACGGCCATCCCCTGACCAACAAACAAATCCACTAAGTTTCAAGAGATTACAGACACCAATGCAAACTTACGCAATTGAAAATTCCCTCTTAACCCTTGTCACCTAGGTGTAAGACTCCCTTAGTAGATTATCTAGTTTGACGAGCTCCTCTCGACTTACAAAAGTTCTCTCCTGAGAACACACCTTCTTCTCTCGAAAAATGTATACTAAAACATAAAAAAAAGAGTCTTGAAACTCTAGATGGATTGGTTAATACATATGACAAAAACAGACTGTGTTGCAACACTAATTAAAACATTTTGTACACTCTGTTACACAACATGTTGCAACACGACTTGACATAGACAGCTTACAGCTCAGTCACGATTTTGCTGCTTATTTTCTACTAACTACTCGCTGTGTCTTCAACTGAGAATTGACACGCCTATTTATGGAGCTTTGTGCAGATGTCGAGTATAGGTAGGAGTGTCTTCACGCTTATCTCTTTTGCACAAGAGTTCTTGATAGTTTGAACTTTATCACCTTATCACCTTATCCCAAAGATGTAGAAACTCTTCATAGCAAAAACACTACTTGAACTTAGACACTTCAAGACATGAAGTCTTCTTTCATTCGGACTCCTCATAATCTGAACTTCATTTGAATGTGGAGTCTTCATAATCGATTACCTGCAATAGTCAAATAACTACACAAAATATTCACACAATATTTTTGCTAAAACATAGCTAATAAAAAATAATTAAAAATTAGATCCTAACAGAAGGAAACCGTCGCCTAGCTGGTGCTTAAAAACAAGGGTGATGGCTAGGCGACGAATGTTGGTGGGTTGCTGGACATGGCGTCGCCAAATAACAAATTTATCGCAAAATCAATGCCAACAGTGACAGTAAGAAAAACATCACCATTGGTGAGGATTTTGCGACCAAATATGCGTCACCAAAATGACTGATCAAATTTCAACTAATTCATCGCAAAACCATTGCAAGATCATCCTTTGCAAAATTGTCGCAAGATAACTGTCACAAAATCGTTGCAATTGGTGTCGTTGCCGAAACTGTGGAAAATATGTTGTCGGTATTTGATCGCCACTGGCTATCGCTAAAGTCGTCGTTTTGGTGACGGATATTTCGTTGCAAATTTTTTATTAGACAATAGTCCAACCATTCACTCACTTCAGAGCAATTAGCATTTTTCCAGCTTAGCGTAATAAATTGTGTACTCTGAAAATGACTTGCATGCGCAATTAGCTAGGATACTAGATTGATCTACCAGCCGCCAATTAGAGTATCTAGAGTGCATGACTCTTCACGGAGTTCGCAAGTTACATAATGAAGTTTAATGAGTAAGTCAACCGTTATTATCTTTTTTTTTTTTTGGGTGAAAAACTGATATTATCTAAATATGCCTGATATGTAAATGGATCATCTAATCATTTTTTTGGTACAGTGAACTCTAACACGGCACTAAAAATTTGTTGCCAAGTTCGTTGAACAATCTTCAAACAGGATCGGATGATGTGTAACCTAATAGTCTAGCTGCTCCAATACATTTGTTGCTTGACCGAATTGGATTAAGACGCGCGCACTATATCTAACTATGGTCGTCTTCTCTTTCTTCCTTTCTTTTTTTTGAAAACCTAAGTTATTTTAAATTATTTAAGATATTATTACACACGAAAATAAATTTTGAGACTTTTTACATCTAAAACAAAAATTATATCACAAAACCAAATGGTGAGTGGTATGGTCTTATTCCTTCGATTGCAAAGAATGATATATGAGACATTCTCGCCTCTTCTCTGTCTCAGCATGTACTTGGCTGCAAAGCAAAGAAAATAATTAGGAGACATCATCGTTTGGTAATCCGCCTGAACAAATTTTGTTAATAATTGACAAAGCTTGATGCTGAAAGAACAACCGCTTGTTGGAACATGGTCGCCGAACTGTATATCATGAATATGTACTACAACGATAACAATTGTTTATTGGGATTCCTAAGGAATTTAGAAGTTCAAAATTCAAACGGTAATAATGTACCCTCACCTTACTCTTCAGAACAAGTGTAGTTAATTATTGCATCCTCTTATGTGGAGAGATTATCTAAAATATTTCTCTTCACATTGAATCTGTAAAGAATATTTGTTCGACTTAAATGCTTTATTGTTATCATCACGGTCTTTAATAATTTGATTTAGCTGAATATCGATAAATTAGTAGTTGAATTTTAATGATTATATGATGATAGTGTTCATGAGAATCAGAATTATTGGATGCTTATGAGTGACGTAATTGATAGCGTGCTATTCAAAATGTTTTAGAAAAGTGTGAGAGGGACAGAATTTCTGCTTTCGTTATTTCGTTTTTTGCGGGTTTTTTAGACTATATTTCGAGGGCAATGCTTCGAGTCAAACCTAGTTACCACAAAATCTTAATTTTAAATTAACATCTCATTTATAAAATTAAACTATTATAGAAAAATTATTATATTTATTTATTATTTTCAATACATTTTTACACGTACTAGCAAGATTAATTTTTTAGCTTTACACGTGAATAGTTATAATATATTTCATTTAATAACCTAAAGTATGATATAAAATTAATGCATCATATAAAATTTAAACTATTAGAAATGAACTATTATATTTATTTATTTTCTTAAACACTTCTCATCCTTCGATGTGACACGCTTTCCTTCCCTAGCGTAGATAGTCTATACAACTTTGAGCATGCATTCTCTTAATTGGAATGGAGAAAACAGAAGAGAAATGTGTCGTTAATTTGTTAATAATGGAGACGTCTTAACATAAACTTCAACCTTTAGTACTTTTAGATGTTGTTTTGCTTTTATTAATTATACGATTCACAATGAATCTACTTTCGTGATACTAATACTTCAAAAAAAGAAGGTTCACATAAAAAGGCATAGGGAACACCATAAGATCAACATTTCTTTTGAACATTTATCAACTATGTGGCTTATTCGTTTCGTTTCTTTCCTTTTTTTTTTTTTGTCGTAATCATTCGCATTTATTTTGTAAATATCAATCAACACCAGTTGCTGGTACAAAAACGTGATAAACATCAACATCGTTAAGAAAAAGTCGCATTTGGTTCCTTGATGATTCACCAATTTAATAAATACAGATTGGGCATTAATGATGCGTCCTCTTTGCTTCCTACTTTTGACCACACTTCAAATGCTGAGTCACGAGATTAAAAACGTCCAAAAACATAAACAAGAACGTTACTCCAACGTTTAACTAAATCTAAATCACTTGGATTATGAATGCTGCCACTCATCTTTGTAGTTTCATAACACTACAATATTTAACTTTTTTTGTAATGCTCCAATTGAAAATTAATGATAGGTGTCTTATTGCACGGTTATTTTTCTTATTACTTTTTGTTAATATTTGTTTATAGGATTACATTTTCGTAACAGTTTTAAAATTATAATTTAATTGTAATAAAATTTTAAACTATTGCCCATTGTTTATAAAAAGTCGTTGCAAAAGAGAATTTACAAGGAAGCCATATACAATAGTTGAAAAAGTGGTGGTGTACTAGTAGTTAAGGGACTAACGATGTGATTAATGTGCTTTGGTAATTTGTATATTACCCCACCTTAAGTGAATGATCTAAAATTGTGGTTAATTTAAGTAAATCACGATTGGCTCATCATAACTAGGTCTAACTACTGTTTAGCTAAAACCAGTTTTAGTTGACATAGAATCTCTACTTTCCCTGGAAAGCTGCTTGATAACGTTATAATGGCATGGTGTGGATAACAAGTAAATTAATATGGTGGGGTTGAGTAAGTTGTCAAAGGTCATGAAGGTGGAATTTCCCTTTTCAGCTCTAGTTACTACGGGATTTTGATATCTTCCAAAAGAGAAAAGATCCAAAAAAGAAGAGTGAAATGCACAATATTTTCCCGTGTTTTAGTAAAATTGTATTTAAGACCTTATATTTTTAAAAGTTGTATAAAAATTCATGTGTTATTTAGAATGTTGTACACTTGCTCCAATTTTAACTTCTATTAATCTCCGGAATATTAGGTTCACAAGACACCTAAATACCCTTGTTTAGAAAGAAATAACAGCCCCAATTTTGACTTCTGTTAATCTCCAAAGTGTTATGAAAATTGTTTGAGTTTAGTTGTTTGCATGTAGGTATATTTATTTTTGGTCTTTTTGCAAATTGGTATATATGTTATCTCAAGAAGCTTTGCAATCAGTCTTGCTGTTCTTCCTTTACTTTTCTCTGCTATCTTTGAAGAAGAATATTGCAATAAAATTATATACTCTATCAAGTCAAAAGAATTAAATTTTAATTTCTCCCATAATTTCTTTGTTTTTCCATCTGTTATCAATTTTCCCGTACTCATGATGAGATGTTGGGCTCCTGATCTCAACTATAGGCAGTGGAAGTTCCTCTAAATCTCCATAATCTCAAATGTTTGACACTTTCTTTAAATATATTTGTTTGAAATCACTTAAAAAATTGATGACTTGATTGCTTGAAACTTTAACATGTTTAAAAGGATAGGCAGATATGAGTATTAAACATAGTAAAAATGCATCAAATCCACCAGGAGAACCAGGGAGGGAACTTTGGTCTTTTCCAGTGTGTTTTAAGGCATAATACAAAACATAGTTGCATTATAGGCTTAATGAGTCACAATTTTTGGTAAATCTAACAACAAAATGGATGGTAGAGGTACTATGAAACATTTTGACTAACATAAGCGGTTTTACGCTACTTTTAAAATACAAAATTTTGGATGCAACTTTGGTAAAATACAGAAAGTCAGGTGTTGTGCATTTCAATCCAAAAGGGAAAGGTGAAAGGTCATTGGCAAGATAAAGACTTTAAAATAAGAATTATATATATGTAATTTGAGTTGCTGGAATAGCTCAGTTGGTTAGAGCGTGTGGCTGTTAACCACAAGGTCGGAGGTTCAAGCCCTCCTTCTAGCGAATTTTTTTTTTTTTTTTTTTTTTTCACTATCATTTCAGTAAATTGAACGAGCTTACGTGCAGATGGTAAAATGTGAGAGAGCACACGCCTGACTGAAGAACCCTGCAGCAGCAGTATCAAAGACGGCTAGAGATTACCCAAACATGGTGGAATCAGATTCTGCCTACCATGTGGGAAATTAAAAAATGAAAAATGAATGTGTTAAGCATAGATATCCCATCAGGAGCTGGACCACCTCCTTGAAGAAATGGCAACCTGCTGATCTTTTTGTCGTTGCTTCCCAGAGATAGGCTAGTGCTAGTTAAATTCTTTTAGAGTGTTTCTCATTTTTGAGGCGTGACATCCACTTAACACCAAAGAAAAAAAGGTAAAGTGAAAGCACAAGGTGCACTTAAGAAGTTCTAGTGCTCTTTCTAATGATCTTTCGGTTTTTTATTTTTTATTTATTTTTATGATGGACAACGCTGTCTAACAGGTTCTTTAGGCTCCACTAGCTAGAGCTGTCAAATTCTGGAATACATGATGTCCGAAGAAAGCATGATCTTAATTAATCAAATGTTCATTTTAACTATATGTTAGAGTATTTGGAAGCACTTGTGACATGAAATTCATTTCATTTATAAATGAATTTCGTGAGAATTTCCTTATTTGAAACTGTAAAATAGTATTAAATCAATCATTTGATTTGTAAATATAGTTATTGTAGATATTCATTGTCTGCCCTTATATTTTGGAGCTCTACTTTTAAAATTTTGACATAATATGTGTTTTATCAATAGCACTACATAATTTTAAAATTACGTCTATAAGGTCCCCAAAAAAGGGTAGTGTACTTTTCTTCATTATTTAATTTCGATGAATAAATAAAAATAATAATAATTTCTGATTTTAGATGGCTAAATATTCTAAGACTTCTAAAAATAAATGTAGTTTGGGCATCTAAATCGAACACAAGAAATATAAAAAACAATTTCGTAAAGAAGTTCGCAAGAGGAATAAGAAAAACTAATTACTTTGGGAATAGAGCAAAAAATATAGTAGTAAAAAAGAAACAAAAAGTTAGAGGGTATTTTAGTCATTAAAAGATGAATAACTAATTTTGTGGCTTGAAATTGTAAATTTCACATCTTGAGTAAGGAATTGAGTAAAACTTGAGTAATGTAAGATTTGCAAATCTAAAATTTTCAATTTTTAAAAAATGTGTTTCCAAACACAAATTTTTGATTTACAAATAAATTTTAAATTTTTTTTATGAAATTTATTTATTTCAAACAATATGTACACATGGATGGTAAAATGAAATAATTAACATCAGTTGTTCATGATCATCTCCTTGCATTGGCATTCATTTTATCAAATCTTCTTGTTACAAGTATAAAAAGACTTAGATAGAGAGGCAAACGTTTCCATCCACTTGTATGGTGGTCCTACGTTGAAGGGAAATGTCCGATAGGAAATATATGCAGCTGGTATGGAAAATATGACGTAGTATATTTCACATGGTGGGGAACCAACAAGTTGGGAACTTAGGTCCCAGCGTACATTGAATAGTCTCGCAACTGAAGTTTCCATTTGGTGGAATCTAGTCTCCAGAGTTGATTGTTTTGACTTTGACCATTGGCTTTTCCAATTAATTACCCTAAGGGGTGTTTGGTTCTTGGTTTTTTATTTTCAGAAATAACATTATTGAGAATGTCATTTTCAAAAATATTATTCCCGAGTGTTAGTCTAAAAGTCTTAATTCCGAATTTTGATGAAAACTAAATCTAAGTTATTGACTAATCATTTTCCTGTATAAGTTTTGAATGTTTCCAAGAATAGTCAACAATGATGGATTGATCAAGAAATAAGTCAAACATGAAGATCCTTTCACACTCAAATATTTACTCAATCAAAAAGATTATGTCAAGATGATCGAGCATGAAGATCAAAGCAAGAATGAAGCACCTGATGGCTATCACTGTTCTACTTGTTCAATGACATTACTCAAAAGCTCATAAGTGCTATACAAAGCTCAAACAAAGTTGAACAAGCTCATAAGCTCAAAATCTTGATACTACAAGAAAAATTGTCAAAAACGATGGTCCATCACCATTCCGTCGCCAAATTGGCAACGAATATGAGACGAAAATTTTGATGCATGATTAGTGACAATTTGGAGACGACATAGGTAAGTTATCACCAAAATGTCTCTAATTGGCGGCGATTGGAAAACGGTTTGATAAGTCGTCTCCAAATAATCGCCAACTAGAGACAGTTTGGAGACGACTTATCTATGTCATCTTCAATCCGTCTCCAAATTTGCGACTAGATGGAGACGACATATATAAGTTGTCTCCAAACCGTCTTCAATTCATCTCCGCAGAGAGACGAATTGGAGACGCATAGGAAAAGATAGGGTTTTCCTTCTCCATGTCGTCTCTGCTCGGAGATGAATTGGAGACGGATATGAGAATATAGGGTTTTTCGTCTCCATTTCATCTCTGGGCGGAGACGAATTGGAGACGGACAAAGCATGTCGTCTCCATTTCGTCACTGCGTGGAGAAGAATTGGAAACAGACAAAGCATGTCATCTTCAATTCGTCTCTGCGTGGACACGAATTGGAGACGGTCAAAGCATGTTGTCTCCAATTCATCCCCCAACGGAGACGATTTGAAGATGCAGATTGACTATTGTCTCCAATTTGTCTCCACGCAGAGACAAAAAGGAGACGACATGCTTGAAGATATGATTTTCTATCTCCATTTCGTCTTCGTGCTGAGACGAATTGGAGACAGACAAAGCATGTTAAATATATATTGTTAAATAGTAATTTAATTAATAATGATAATTATTAATTAAATTAATTAATAATTTATTTTAAATAAGTAATTAATCTAATAATGATAGTTAATAATTAAATTAAAAATTATATGTACTAATTAATAATTTATTTTAAATTAGTAATTAAATTATCATTAATAATTTACTTTAAAGTTGTAATTAAATTATTAATGATAATTACTAATTAAATAGTAATTAAATTAATAATTATAATTACTAATTATCTTAATTAATTTAAGTCTCCCTTAATTTTTTTTAAAGTCCTCAATATTGCATGGAAAGGGAGACGGAACAACATCGTCAACATTTGGGTCCATCTCCACCTTTGGGTCTGTCTGCAAATTGGAAAGCCAGATCTAATGGTCCGCTTCTTTGGCTGGGCAACGTCCCATGTTGAGGCTGGGCCGTTGCCCAACCCGTTTTAAAAGCTAAGGGCAGAACGTTGCCCTTAGCTTGGTTTTAGAAAAAAAAACCCCTCCCCCCATTTACCCGATTTTCCCCCCACTACCCTCCCCCCATCTCTCGAAACCACCTCCGACATCTCAAATTTCCTTCTCTACCCTCAACCCCTCTCTTTTCCAAACCCACATTGAAGGTTAGATATGTATATGTATATGTAGATATGTTACACCCCGAACCCAGACCCCTAGGCTCACAAGCGAGACTGGTGTTATAGGTATAAGAAAATAACTACTTAGACCTCTTTTTTATTGGCCCAAAATGGTCAACCTAAGTTATTCCTTATACCCACAACACCCACTTATAAACCATACAATCACACTATATTCTACCAATGTGGAATATTACACATACTCCCCCATTAAAGACCTGATATCCTCGTCAGGGGTACACATACCCATGACCACCCAAACAGTATAAGATTTTAGAGGTGGCTCCTACGAGTTCAAGAAGTGGCTCCCACTAGCCTTTTAGGTCCTGACGTTCTCGTTAGGGGCACACATACTCAAGACCAACCAGATGGTGTAAGATTTTAGAGGTGGCTCCTACGAGTTCAAGAGGTGATTCCCACCAGCCTTCTAGATGTAACACTTTGCCTCGCATAATACTTAGCTTCCGCACCGGTTAGTGCCCTGGTCTGATACCATTTTGTAATGCCCCGAGTCCAAAATCTCAGACCCACAAGCAATATTAGTGTTGTAGGCATAAGAAATAACTACTTGGGCCTCTTTTCTACTGGCCCAAAATGGTTAACCTAAGTTGTTATGTCTTATGCCTACAATACTAGTTGCGCCTGCGAGCCTGGGGTACTAGGCTTGGGGCGTGACAAGATGTAGATGTATGTGTAAACATATGTGTATGTATATGAGTTTTTGTTTATGTATATAAGTATATATATGCATATATATCTATATTTGTTTGTAGTTTTAATTTTTTGGAGTTTTAATTTTTATTTTTTTTGGTTTCTTTTTTTTCAGTTTTATTTTTGTTTTTTTATTATTCGTTATTTATATTTTTAGTTTTGTATTTTGTTTTCAATTTTTAGTTTTGTTTGTTTACTAATTATTTTAATATTTTTTTAATTTTAGGATTTCACGATTGGACAAGCTCAATACGACTCAGGTTAGTATTTGTTAGCTTGAAGACTTTCACCCTATATTTTGATGACAGCAAAATCTTAATTATTGACTAATCTTACAACAAAATTCTAATTACTGACTAATCTTGTACTCTCTAAGTAATTTGCTTAAAGGATTAGTCAAACTTGTAGAGACTCAAACATAGTTCATATAATGAAGCTCAAGCTTCAAACAAGAATGATGCTAAAGGATCAAACAAAGAGTAATGATGAAGCTCTCATCATATGAAAGATGAAGATAAACTTGACGAGGGAGACATAAGGCAGAAGAAGTGGCGTTATAAAGGGAACAAGTTTTTTTTTTCTTGTAAGATGTCTAAGTTTTGCATTATGTTATGCTCAATATAGTAATATTTTGAAAAGACCTTTTGCCTCTAATTCTAAAAGGTTTCAAAAAGGTTTTTGAACAACTTATCTCTTTATGAGTAAAAAATACATTTTAGTTCAAAAGTCCCTTTGAAAATGTCGTTTTGGATCACATTTCAAAAGCAGCAAAAATGTTAAAAGTGATTCGGACGAGGGACTCGGTCGAGGCACTCAACCGGACCTCCTTATTCGGATGAATTATAGTGGCTGCTTGGCATGGATCGGATGAGGGATACAGATGAGACACTCGACCGGATAGTGCCCAGTGATGATCTGGATAAGGGACCTGGTTGAGGCACTCAACTGGACCCCTCGACCGAATAAAGATCTATTTGAAAAAATTAGTCATTATTTTGACTGTTGGGATCTTTCTTTAAAGCTACAACCATCTCCATTTGCAAAATAACTCTTCTAACTTCAAGCATTCAATTCTAAGCTATCAAAAGGCTTTACTACACATTTATTGCTGCAAATCTTGAGCTAACACTTGTAAATCATTGAGCAATCAAAGATCTTCATTTGTATTGTTCAACTCTTGAGGAGTTAATCTTTATACTTACTTCTTACCTTCAAAGCTTGTATACACTTTAGATCTATAGCCTTGAGAGAATCATTATATAGAGAGTGTTCAAATCTTCTTTGTGGATTCAAAGATGAAGAAAAAGTTCATTCAACTCTTGTGGATTCAAGAGAATTGTATTGTTGGTTTTTGCTTCACCAACTTTTGAAAAAGCAAAACTAGTAGAGCTAATGGAAATCCTAAAGGGAGGAGACCATAGGTGGTGGACTAGATTAACGAACCATCATAAATCATTGTGTTTGTCTTCTATCCCTTTTATTTTCTTGCTTTTATTTTTGTGTACTCTACGTGTTTGATATTTTGTTTGCTTGAATACAAATTGCTTATATTGAGAATTTTAATTGGTACCTGTTAGTTAAATACTTAATTCACCCCCTCTTAAGCATATTTGCCTTAACAAGTGGTATCAAGAGCTAGAACTCTACATATAGCATAACAACTAGTAGAGAATCGAAATGGCAAATAAATCAATGTCTACCATAGTTGAAGGCCAATCTTCCACCTGACTACCATTATTTAATGGAACCAACTACTTCTTTTGGAAACTAGAACAAGGATTTAAATTCTTGCTAATGACATTAGGGTTTGGAAAGTAATAACCAATGGACCAATCACTCCTACGATAACTAAGACGAAAAGAGAAAAAATCACTACCATTCCTAAACCGAAAGAATACTATGATGATAATGATTTAAAGATTGTTGAAAGAAACTATAAAGCTATGAACATGTTATGTCTTGTTTTAGACTCAAATGAATTCAACAAGATTTCCGGGTGCAAGAGTGCGAAAGAAATTTAGGATCAATTAGAAGTCATATATGAAGGAACTGATCAAGTTAAAGACACTAGGATTAATATACTTATGCACAAATATGAAATGTTTAAAATGTCACAAGATGAAAGTGTTGAACAAATTTTTTCTAGATTTACCGATATTGTGAATGCCCTTAAATTGCTTGGGAAGAGTATTCTAATGCAGAGATAGTGGGAAAGTTGCTTCGAAGTTTGACCAAACCATGGGAAGTAAATGTGACGACAATTGATGAAGCAAGAAACCTCAAAACTCTTACCATTAGGGAACTCATGGGATCCCTCATGAGTCATGAGTTGAAGAAGAAAGATCGAGAAGAAGAAAAGAAGAACAACAAGAAAACACTTATGCTTCTTGCATCAAAAGTTCATTCAAGTGATGAAGAAGAAAATAACAATGAAGAAGATGATGATGAGATGGCTTTTATTGCAAGAAACTTGAAAAAATTCCTCAAATACAAGAAGATAAGAAAATGAACCTCATCAAACAACAACTTGAGAAAGAAAAACAAAGACAAGCCAAAAGAAGAGTCAAGGTGTTTCAATTGCGAGAAACTGGGACACATAAAAGCAAATTGCCCAAAGTTAGCAAAATTCAAAGGAAGAAAAGCTCTGAAGGCAAATTGTATTTGTTAAGGTAAAATTTTGGCTGCCTCGAGCAGCTTCCTGGGTTGGACCTAATGTAACTCCCCAAACCTAACCCTACGCTATAGGTCAAGTCCGGACCCGTCACTCGAGCATAGTCTCTTCTATACCGTTGACTAAACTGTTACCTGCAAATAGCCACATACAAACTTTGATTCAAAAACAACAACACATACAAACTATCCTGCAAGCTATCCATAGTGAAGCCAAGATCTCAAGGCCATCCAAGCCTTAGAGCAACAAAACCTACTTATAGCACACAAGCATGCAAGGCAATGGTAACTTTAACTATAAGTAGTTAGGTACATCTATAACCAAGTTAATAAACACACAAGCATGCAATAAGAGAAGTAATCTAGAATCCATTATTACATGCCATCTAACTTCGTATCCAACATACAAGATTATAACTCCCAAGCATATATACAAGAGCCCAAGGTCTCAAAACACAACAACTAACAACAACTCCACGCAAACTGCACATATGATCAACCTTATCACACAAGAATCAATGAATCTGATCTACTTGCACTTCTTCTTCTTCCTCTACTGCTACTAGCTGGGGATTCACCTCAGCTTCTCTTGAAACATGTTAAATGAGGAGTGAGCAACAAGGTTGTCCAGTGAGGGAGGTGATGCACCGGGACGTACAATATGATATGCAATCACATAAAGTCATAAATATAACACAAAGTAACAAGATTAAATAGTCAAATAAATAACCACATTTTAAAAAGGATACGGTTCCACTTCAAGTTTTCAATCTCGTACCACGAGCCACGAACTTCATGCAATTGCCGGCAAACCCTTACTTTTCCAAGTTGGGGTACTCCGGATGTACCCCGATCCTACGACCCTTTCTCCTAAGGTAGGTCCATATACCCAACAGGTGAACTACGCCTCTGGGGTAGTAGAGTATGCTCAGCGAGAAAGGGAATAGGCACCATGGTAGTTGAGGGAGCACGGCAAGCCCGACGCCGCCCGTGTTTCTCGATGCTACCATATCTGAAAAGGTTGCGCAACCCCGAAACCAAACCATAAGATTCAAGAGCAACAATAACACGTAAGAGGGTCGATAAAGTAGGCCGCCCTCGCATTTAAACATAATATAAGCCAACATATACATGAGATAGCTATATAGTCACAAAAGAAACAAGTATCATATTCTTCCATAAACTCCATAGAAAGCTTGAACAACCCTTATCATGCACATAAAACACCTATCAAGTATTTACAAATTCATATAATCACAAAGCCATCCAAAAACACCTTTTTCCCCTTTACTAACTTTCTGATTCTTCTCCCACACAAGGTTTATGATTCCAAATTAACAATCCAACCATCCTACGTTCCTAGGTAGGTCAAAAGGCACCTATCTAGGCTCTAAAAACCCGATTTGGAAACAAAAGCTTGGGAAGGCCCCGAGTGGGTTTTAACTACAACTACCTTATTCGGACCCCAAATTCATGCAACGAGAGTACCAAAAGTGCTTCCATGCCCCAAGGATACCTAATCCAAAGCTTAAACGTGCCCGGATTGCATAACAAGAACAATCCCCTTTTTAAAGTTAACTAATTTTGCAATTTAGCTCGGTTTTGGGTGATTCAACTTCATGTAGCCTCCCAACTAGCTTCACTAGAGTTTAGAGTACCTAATTGAAGTCTCAATTCGTTCCAATTAGCAAGTTTTATCAAAACCCTAAGTTTAAGCACTATTCATCATCTCTATCAATGCACCCAAGCTTTCAACAATGGAAATATCTTTTACACAACACAATCAAGGAATATAAGACTTGTAGAAGATGTATTTAACAACATTTAAGCATAATATAAGCCAAAAGTAACAATTCAAGAAAAGTTGAAACTTTAACATAAACTTAAAACATCAAGAAAATGCAAAAACTCCCTCACAAGTAGCTGTAGACTAATTGTAGATGCTCCCTAGTGCTCCAAACTATTCCTAAACCAAGCCAAAGGACCAATTTCATGCACCAAAGTTGCAGAAAATCTTCTTTCTTTGCACCTAGGGTTGTCGGATTTTTAGGGGGCTTTTGGGTAGTTTTTTAACTTTTGTTTTATGAGCATATGGCATGTGTATGTAATATATTGAGTATATGTTTGAGTAGGTTATAATTTATTAAGTCAAATGTTACTAATACATGGTCAAACAAGCTTAAGATTCCAATTAAATGCTACTATCTCAAAAACTAATGTTTACATACATAACACTATTCAAACGAGACAAAAATTATTTTTCAAATGCATACTCCCGACCCCTGAAGCTCATAACTACCATAACCCGACTCCTTTTAAATGTCATGTGACCTAGGAAAAATATTGAATCGAACATTTGAGACGGTCAAAAATCTTATGAATAGTGCCTAGTAGTAAAACAATTAAGCAAGAAAAAAAATGCATGTAAAATGCTCAAGTAGTTTATGCAACAGTTATTTCAAAATATATGATGAAATTCTGGGCGTCACACCCTCTCATCCTTAAACTAATTGCGTCCTCGCAATTCTTACATGATTCGGTAATAGCTCCGGATACTTCTCTCTTATCTGATCCTCCCGTTCCTAAGTGGCATCCTCAACTCCGTGGTGATCCCAAAGAACTTTTACCATTAGAATACTCTTGGTTCGAAGTTCCTGAATCTTTCTATTAATCACTCGAAGAGGTTTCTCAACATATGCCAAAGACTCATCAATCTCCAATGGTTTCGGTTCAATAATGTACGAAAGATCAGTATTACACTTCCTCAACAATGACACATGGAATACATCATGAATCCTACCCAAACTCGGAGGTAATGCCAATCTATAAGCCAAATCACCAACCTTCTCAATGATTCAAAATGGCCCCATGTGTCTAGGACTGAGTTTACATCCCTTTTCGTGTCGAATCAAACCCTTATGTAGAAAGACTTTCAAGAATACACGATCACCCACCGAAAATAACAAGTCTCATCGGTGTCTATCAACATAATTCTTCTGTCGACTCTGTGCTGTAAGCATTCTCTTCTTTATAAGTTTCACATTATCAATCATCTTAATCATCTCAAGTAGAATAGTCGGATCAACAATTTTCATTTCACCTACCTCGTCCCAATATAATGGAGACCTACATTTCCGCCCATAAAGTGCCTCATAGGGTGCTATACCAATGGTAGCCTGATAACTGTTATTGTAAGCAAACTTCGCAAGAGGCAAATATATTTCCTAACTTTTACCGAAATCCAGAATGCAAGCTCGCAACATGTCTTCCAGAATCCTGATAGTCCTTTCTGACTGACCATCCGTCTGCGGGTGATATGAAGTACTAAAACTCATATTAGTCCCCAAAGCCTTTTGTAGTTTCTGCCAGAACTGTGATGTTAACCTAGGATCCCTGTCCGACACTATCTAAGATGGAACTCCATGCAATCTCACAATGTTTTCAACATATAGCTCGGCTAATTTATCAAGGGAATCTGTCTTCTTTGTAGCAATAAAATGAGAAGTCTTCGTCAACCTGTCTACCACAACCCATACGGAATCTTTACCTCGCGGTGATCTCGACTAATTAGATACAAGGTCTATAGTAACCTGGTCCCATTTCCACACTGGAATCTCTAAAGGTTGTAACAATCCTACCGGTCTCTGATGCTCCACTTTAACCTTCTAACAAGTCAAACATTTAGCCACATACTCAGCTATCTCCCTTTTCATATTGTTCCACCAGAAACTTTGCTTCAAATCCATGTACATCTTAGTGCTACCGGGATGAATCGTGTATTTAGAACCATGAGGCTCAGCAAGAATCTCATCTTTCACAGTTGAATCATTAGGAATGCAGATTCTATTCTTGTACCTGAGTAGTCCATCATTATGCAACTTGAAGTCGGACTCTCCCCCTTTTGACTTCTCTAGAATCTTCAACAACTGAGGATCTAACTATTGCGCTTCTCTGATTCTAGACAATAATAGAGACTGGATTTGTAAGCTAGCAAATTGGATACCTGTTCTAGAAGCCTTCGATTTCTACAAGCACAACTTCTCCACAGACTCCCAGTCTTTGATTATCAAACTAGCTACAACAGCTTTTTAGTTCAGTGCATCTGCAACAGTGTTAGCTTTTCTAGGCAAGTTGCTAATTGTACAATTATAATCATTCAACAATTCTAACGAACGCCTTTGCCTCATATTCAAATCCTTTTGAGAAAATAGATATTTTAGACTTTTATGATCAGTAAATATCTCAAATTGATTACCCCACAAGTAATGACATCGTTTCTTCAAAGCAAGACAACAGTAGCAAGTTCAAGATCGTGTGTAGGATAATTGAGTTCGTATGGTTTTAATTTCCTAGAGGCATAGGCTATCACCTTACCATTTTGCATAAGAACGCAGCCCAAATCTTCTTTCAAAGCATCACTGTATATCACCAAATTATCGGTCCCCTTAGGCAATGCAAGAATATGAGCCGTGGTATGTCTCTTTTTTAATTCCTGAAAACTGGCTTCACATCTATCATCCCAGTTAAATACAGTTTTCTTCTTAGTTAAGGAAGTTAATGGCCCTACAATTTTTGAAAAGTCCTTAACAAACTGCCTATAATAACTAGCCAATCCCAAGAAACTACGAACTTCTGTGACAGTCTCGGGTCTTTTCCAGGACATGACTACCTCGATTTTCGTAGGATCAACAATTATTCCCTTATGTGAAATGATATGGCCTAGAAAGGCTACCTATTTCAACCAAAATTTGCATTTGTTAAATTTGGCAAACAATTTATGTTCTTGCAATGTTCGCAGCGCAATTCTCAAGTGTTCTTCATGCTCTGCCTCAGATTTAGAGTACACCAATATATCATCAATAAAAATTACAACAAACTGATCCAGGTATGGTCTAAACACTCTCTGCATCAAATCCATAAAGGCAGCTAGAGCATTTGTCAACCCAAATGGTAATACAACAAACTCATAGTGGCCGTACCTAGTTCTGAAAACAGTCTTGGGTATATCCTCTTTCTGAATTCTCAACTGATAATAGCCCTGTCTCAAATCAAATTTAGAGAATACAACAGCACCTTGCAACTGATCAAACAATTCCTCAATCAAGGGTAAAGGATATTTATTTTTTACCGTCACCTGATTACGACCCCGATAATCAATGCACAAATGCAGAGTTATGTCTTTCTTCTTTACAAATAACACAGGAGCACCCCAAGGTAATAAACTAGGTTGAATAAAACCCTTTTTCAAGTAAACCTTGTAGCTGAATTTTTAACTCTTACAACTCAGGGGGAGCCATTCTATATGGAGTTCTGGAAATAGGATTAGTCCCTGGCAACAAATCAATCATAAACTCTATTTCCCGATCAAGTGGTAACCCCGGCAACTCCTCATAAAATACCCCCATAAAATCTTTTACAACAGGTACATCATTCAGTTTCAATTTATCCCCAGGTTGATTAATGAAATAAGCTAAGTATGCATCACAACCTTTACTCAGCATTTTAGTAGCTTTAATAGAAGATATGATACGAGTCCCAGTAGTTTTTCGACTCCCAGTAATCTTAATAACAGGTTGATCAGGTACTTCTAAAGTTAAAAGTTTCCTTCTACAATCCAAACATGCATAATACGGACCCAACCAATCCATTCCCAAGATAACTTCAAAGTCCCGAAATGGCATAATTATCAAATCAATAGGATACATATGGCCCTCAATGCAAATATTACAATCCTTACACACAGACTCTGTAACAGATTTGGTACCCATAGGATTACCTACTTCAATCACATACAACAGTTTATCAACTTTTAAAGTAATAGATTGTGCACATACAGGAGTGATAAATGAATGTGTAGCCCCAGTGTCAATCAAAACTACTACCGATTGACTATTAATAAGAAAAGTACATTCCACCACCACTATCGTGTCTGGAAGCTCCTCCTAATCAAGTTCAAATACCCGTGCCTGGCCTTGTGGAATGGTAGCTGCTCTTGAAGCTCTAGTCTGAGCGCCCTGGCCAGAAGTCTGCCCCTATCCCTATTTAAACCTGGGACAATCTCTAGCTCTATGCTGATCACTGCCACAATCCACGCATAGGCCCAATTTCCTCCAACACTCTGCCTCCGTGTGGCTCTTGCGATTGCAATGATTGCACTGTAGGTTTTTCTTAGTAGCAGCACCTCCTGTAGGAGTCTTGTAAGTAGATGTAGCAGAACTACCCTGCTGAGATCTAGCGGTCACTGGTCGGGTCTGTGACTGTCCCTGTGGCTGGCTCTTAGCTGGTCTCGGCTGTGATTGTGCCTGAATTAGTCCTGGGTAGCTCTGGGTCTGTCTCGGCTGCTGAATCTGAACAGACTACTGATACTGTCTCTGGTAGCCCTAACTCTGAAACTGATACTGACGTTTACTTGATTGACTAGACTGGGCCAACACATCTGCCTTACATTTCTCGTACCTCGATGCGGCCCTGACTATTGTAGCATAACTCGGATAAGCCTGCGAATACAGATTAAGCATAATATCACTCCTCAACCTTGTGATAAACCTCTGAATCTTCATGTCCTCCGGCTGCACTAAAGCTGGCACATATCGAGAAAGTCTAGTGAAAGTAGCCTCATACTGATCCACAGTCATGTTTTCCTGCCTCAAAGCTATGAATTCCTCTTGATGTCTCTCACGAGCTACCACAGACACATACTTGTCCCTGAACTCTCGAACAAAGTCAGTCCACAAATGTTGTACCCTCTCAGCATCCCATTTCTCTTTAATAGTACACCACCACTCCTCGGCGTCACCCTCCAATAAAAATGTAGCATAAGTAATCTTTCTCTCATCATTGCACTCGAGTATCGCAGTGACTTTCTCAAACTTGTTCAACTACATCTCAGCTTTCATGTCATCTGGCTCACCATAGAAACTGTACGCCCCGTGGTGCAAGAATATGTCATACAAATTACCCCCAGTAGTACCACTACTCTCTGCTCTAGCAGCCTGATTACCTGTGCCAACCCCTGCTTGACCCTGCTGAGTCACAAATTGAGCAATAGTATTCATGGCGGTGGCCATTGCAGCCATAATCTTTGCACTAGTCGGTTCATGCCTTTGAGGTACATTCCCTACTGCCCCTGCACCTTGCCTAGGGATATCTTGTCTAGGAGCCTCCTCCGGTTCCTTTTTCGGTCTTCTCCTTCTCCTCATCTCAATGTTGCTAGAAGAATATAATATTATAATGGGCAAATAGATAATACAAAGATAACATGTACATATTTCAAAACATCTTATACACAAAAGACAACATGTGAAACACTTAATAAGCATTAACCACTAAACTTTTCATATTCTTATCATATCATGCCTTAACATTCCTTTTACATGCTAGCATAACCTTTGCTCAAGCGCTTAGGCAATTAAGCAATCACATAACCACGTAGTTCAACTTTCACATATGGACCTCTACCCACATTCTGAAGAAATTAACCTAGCTTCATGCATTCAAGTAGCTCTGATACTACTAAATGTAACACCCTGAACCCAACCTCACACTATAGGTCAAGTCCGGACCCGTCACTCGGACAGAGTCTCCTCTGTACCATGGACTAAACTGTTACCTGCAAATAGCTACATACAAACTTTGATTCAAAAACAACAATACATACAAACTATCTTGCAAGCTATCCATAGTCAAGCCAAGATCTCAAGGCCATCCGAGCCTTAGAGCAACAAAACCTATTTATAGCATACAAGCATGCAAGGCAATGCTAACTTTAACTATAAGTAGTTAGGTACAACTATAACCAAGTTCTACTACCAAGTTAATAAACACACAAGCATGCAATAAGAGAAGTAATCTAGAATCCATGATTACATGCCATCTAACTTCGTATTCAACATACAAGATTACAACTACCAAGCATATATACAAGACCCCAAGGTCTCAAAACACAACAACTAATAACAACTCCAAGCAAACTACACATATGATCAACCTTATCACACATGAATAAAAAAATCTGATCTACTTGCACTTCTTCTTCTTCCACTACTGCTACTAGTTGGGGATTCACCTCAACTTCTCCAGAAACATGTTAAATGAGGAGTGAGCAACAAGGTTGCCCAGCGAGGGAGGTGATGCAGTATACCGGGGCCTGCAATATGATATGCAATCACATAAAGTCATAAATATTACACAAAGTAACAAGATTAAATAGTCAAATAAATAACCACATTTTAAAAAGGATATGGTTCCACATCAAGTCTTCAATCTCGTACCACGAGCCACGAACTTCACGCAAGTACCGGTAAACCCTTACTCCTCCAAATTGGGATACTTCGGATGTACCCCGATCCTACGACCCTTTCTCCTGAGGTAGGTCCATATGCCCAGCAAGTGAACCACGTCTCTGGGGTAGTAGAGTATGCTCAGCGAGAAAGGGAATAGGCACCATGGTAGTCGAGAGAGCACGGCAAGCCCGACGCCGCCCATGTTTCTCGACGCTACCATATCCGAAAAGGTTGCGTAACCCCGAAACCAAACCACAAGATTCAAGAGCAACAATAACACGTAAGAGGGTCGACAAAGTAGACCGCCCTCGCATTTAAACGCAACATAAGCCAACATATACATAAGATAGCTATATAGTCACAAAAGAAACAAGTATCATATTCTTCCACAAACTTCATAGATAGCTTGAACAACCCTTATCATGCACATAAAATACCTATCAAGTATTTGCAAATTCATATAATCACAAAGGCATCCAAAAACACCTTTTTCCCCTTTGTTAACTTTCCGATTCTTCTCCCATGCAAGGTTTATGATTCCAAATTAACAAGGCAACCATCCTACATTCCTAGGTAAGTCAAAAGCCACATATCTAGGCTCTAAAAACCCGATTTGGAAACAAAAGCTCGGGAAGACCCTGAGTAGGTTTTAACTACAACTACCTTATTCGGACCCCAAATTCATGCAACGAAATCACCAAAAGTGCTTCAATGCCCTAAGGATACCTAATCCAAAGCTCAAACATGCCCGAATTGCATAACAAGAAAAGTCCCCTTTTTAAAGTTAACTAATTTAGCAATTTAGCTCGGTTTTGGGTGATTCAACTTCACGTAGCCTTTCAACTAGCTTCACTGGAGTCTAGAGCACCTAATTGAAGTCTCAATTCGTTCCAATTAGCAAGTTTTATCCAAACCCTAAGTTCAAGCACTATTCATCATCTCTATCAATGCACCCATGCTTTCAACCATGGAAATATCTTTTACACAACACAATCAGAGTATATAAGACTTGTAGAAGATGTATTTAACAACATTTAAGCATAATATAAGCCAAAAGCAACAATTCAAGAAAAGTTGAAACTTTAACACAAACTTAAAACATCAAGAAAATGCAAAAACTCCCTCACAAGTAGTTGTAGACTAGTTGTAGATGCTCCCTAGTACTCCAAACTCCTCCTAGACCAAGCCAAAGGACCAATTTCATGCACCAAAGTTGAAGAAAATATTCTTCCTTTGCACCTAGGGCTGACGGGTTTTTGGGGGGCTTTTGGGTAGTTTTTTAGCTTTTGTTTTATGAGCATATGACATGTGTATGTAATATATTGAGTATATGTTTGAGTAGGTTATAATTTATTGAGTCAAATGTTACTAATACATGGTCAAACAAGCTTAAAATTCCAATCAAATGTTATTATCTCAAAAACTAATGTTTACACATGTAACACTATTCAAACGAGACAAAAACTATTTTTCAAATGCATACTCCCGACCCCCAAAGCTCATAACTACCATATCCCGACTCCTTTTAAATGTCATTTGACCTAGGAAAAATATTAAATCGAACATTTGAGATGGTCAAAAATCTTATGAATAGTG
Organism: Ehretia macrophylla; assembly: GCA_037974665.1. Classification (NCBI taxonomy): domain Eukaryota; kingdom Viridiplantae; phylum Streptophyta; class Magnoliopsida; order Boraginales; family Ehretiaceae; genus Ehretia; species Ehretia macrophylla. The sequence goes on along the minus strand of CM075771.1, from coordinate 58,657,927 downwards.
CCTAGTAGTAAAACAATTAAGCAAGAAAAGAAATGCACGTAAAATGGTCAAGTAGTTTATGCAACTGTTATTTCAAAATATATGATGAAATTTCGGGTGTCACACTTAAACTTACAAAACAAATGAACCAAGAGGGGTGCCCACAATGCCTACTCTGATGCTCAAGTCAGTTAATAGTAGGAAGAAGCTCGTAGACAGTAAGTGAGGGATATTTTTTGCATACCTTTCATTGTGAGATTGCTCCATATTTATATTTGTGGCCCATTAGCTTCCTAGATGAGGGAGAACTCCTCAAGATAGACCTCCAAGAATCCTCATTTGCCGAGTGATTCTCTACGATCATCTTCTCCGTGAGTCCCTTCTTATCCGAACTTCCTAAGTTTATCCTTATCACTGTGATATTTCTATGCGCGTGCCTACCCTGCTATTTCGGCAGGTTCAGGGCTCGGGGAATAACGAGGTTGTTTCTTATTGACGGAGCTAGTTTCGCAGGGCTGGAGTCCTACCCCTATCAATTGCCCCCTCAATCCTCCGAGATGTGCCGAAGGTCAGGGGATTGCTACACTAGCGGGTCTCTTCATTTTCCTCAATGGTTACTAGCCATTATAACCGTCATTTGTACATGTCACCTCAACTTCGCTACTTTTTCATAGGCACGTCACTCGTAATTCGCACTTTCACTTCCCACGATCCTACGTGGGTCACTTTTGTAGCATGTGGGGTCCTGTAGGGGTCCTTTATAAAGGGAGCCCTAAGACCAGCTCCACACCTACGATTTGTTTTCACAATTCTTGTCTTCTTCTGCTTCTTTACTCCTCTGTGTTCATTGCGCCCTTCGTGAACTTCCATCCATTGCTTAGGTACGCTCCTTTTTCATTCTTTCCAACATGGTCAGATTTTCTTGGTCAAGTGTCGCCGGTGAGTCCAGTGACCGACCTAAGGGTGCCCCTTATACCCCAAGAAATTCTGAACCCATCGCTGCCACCCCAATCTTTTAGAGTCTTCCTCCTAATAGGGGTCCTAGAAAGTGCACCAAGAAAACTGCCTCTAGGACTAGGTCTCCTTTCCCCCGCCTTATCGCAACACTGACGGGTCCCGCCAAAATCGATGACCTTTTAGTTTTCGATGTCGAATGTAAAACCTGTACTACTCTTAGGAAGTCCATTACCCATCTTAGGGGTATTGGGGCTATCCCACATAACTTCGAGGTCTGTATCCCAAACGAAGGTATGCCCGTGTCCGCTTGCGGGCTCGGCAAATGAGTAGTTACCTTTTACTATGACCAGTTCCTTGTAGGTCGCTTGCCTCTCCCCTTTACTTGGTAGAAATTTTCAACTACCTCCAAATTAGTCCTGCACAGGTTACTCCCAACAGTTGGAGGCTGACGATAAGTTTTTATGTTTTCCTGAAGGAATTGGGCTACACGCCCACCTCCAAGCTCTTTTTTTCTATCACCAGCTCAAAATCACTTACAAAACTTTAGGCTAGTACTATTTTTCTGCTCGCCATCATCCTTCAATTGTTGACATCGCTGGCAATTCCAAGAACTGGAGCAATAAGTTCTTCTTTGTGAAATCCCCCACAGGGTAGGAGGTCCGGAGCATCTGGCCGTCTCTTCTGACATAGCCAAAGAACCCCCAATCCTCGATGAGATTGAGAGATCGGTTATCGAGGAGGTCAAGTGAGCAGTTCTCGTTAGATGTGATGTTCTTTTCACCTCAGAAAGAATAGCCACTAGTGGCTTGTTTTCGTGACCCACAGAGCCTAAGGTCATGGCTCATCCTTTACCTCTCGCCAACCGTAACACCAGGGCTGAAGGAAGAACCTCGCTTGTCCCTTCTCTGGCTGGCTAGAACCTTGAGAGATCCAATCCTATGTCTCTCACCACGTCATCCGATACAGCAGGTTAGGCTTTATTCTTGTGCTTGTTTTCATTCTTTCCCTTGTTTGTGAGACTCATGATATCTCTTTTTGCTTCTTCTTTGTGCAGATAACATGAAGATCTCAAAGATCATTACTTCCGCCAGAGGCGAACGGGTGACCAGGAGGTGCTTGGTCAAAGCCTTCGGTCAACTTGCTTTGAAGAGGCAGAAAGTGGCATCCCCTACCGGTGACGAGGAAGTACAAATCCTTGAGGAGCCACCCGCTCCTGCCCTGAAGAGCTCAGGTCCTGCTGAAGGGCCCCTGGCCTTCACTCCAAGTAGCCCTGGCCTTCCCACCATCGAGCCCTCAAAAGCTAGGGCGGTCGTCTTTACCTGAAGCGTCTCTGATCAAGCCTCGTAGGCGCTTACCATCTCCTCCTCTGTCTCTTTCTGAAACTGGGGCTTCGTACCACTATCCTCCCATTGACATGCTGCGGGAGGAACAACGTCGCTCTCTCAACGAAACTTATTATGTTAACATCCCTTGCCTACGGAAGCGCGGTGGGTCTGTTCTTCCTGGCCCCTCCCTTGGTTTTGATGACGAAATCGAGGTCGCCGATGGGCAGGATGGTACAACCCATGTTTTAGCTCGTCATCTCACTGCCGCCAGGGCTGACCAGGAGGTCAGAAAAGCCTTCGATCAGGTAATTTGCCTTACTATTTTTCATTCCTTGTTGATTATTTTCTTTTGTTAATGTCATGATTTCTTATTTTCAGAGTTGGTTGGACCTAAACCACCACCACAGGACGCTCCATAAAACCCTGGTGGCTTATAAGAGAATTGAGATCAGCTCTTCCTTAGCAGCGCTTAGAGCTGAGAAGAAAGTCGTTGCTCATAACAGTGCCTCGAGGAGCATCATATTGCTTGTGCTAAGGCCTTTAACAATGACCTGGGCACTATTGATAAGCAGAGCACCGTCATCCAGGAGGATGGACTTTACCAAACTCTCTCTGGGGACATCCTTATCGTAGCACTCAGGTCACAATTGTCAGAGGCTCAAGAGACATGTAGCCGAATCCTCACTGAAAGAAAGCCGGCCATCTAGGCCCACGAGAAGCTTGAGGATGACCTGGAGAAATCCTCCACCCAAGCTACTGATGCCCATGCCAAATATGATCAGCTGGTGCAAGCCATTGGCTTACGAGAGGAAGTTGCTATCGCGGCTTATAAAAAGAGCGAAACTTTCAAGGCTCTGCTAGGGGAGCTGCTTCGCCCTGCGATTGCTAAAGCCAAGTACGAAGCGGAGGTTTCCTTTATGGAGGATGTACAAGCTCGTTTGCAGGGCCAGGGTATTCAGGTAGACTTGTCAGACCTCCTTGGCGAAGTCCCTCCTGATCCAGAGATTAACCTTGCCTCAACAAGAGGTGCAGACATAGGCAGCAGAGCCCAGGCTTAACTAGGCTCTTATAATGTGCAATCCAACTTTTCACTTTTTTGTTTTTGTTTTTGAAGTTTATAAGCCAGGGGATTTGATCCCCTTTTGTATAGTTTCCTCCGTGCTTAATGAAATTTTTTATTTAGTGCTCTTTTATCTATTATTGTTCAAACTGTTTTTCAAGTTTGTCTTATGTTTTTTGGGTAATTTCCCCTTTAAGGCCTTTTTTTCCTGCGTCTTTGCCTTGTCCTGGGTCCGTTTTATATATGCTGCGTATTTGAAACCTTCAGTTTCTTTGAGTATTGTTTCATTAGGCCTCTTAGTTCCCCTAGGGAATAGCCCCATTTGTAAGATATTGACCATCTCCTTTAATAGGTGTCGTTTTTCCAGGTACGGAGCTTTTAAGCTGCTTCAACATTGGACTCTTTGGAAAGAGCCCCTTAACTATAATACAAAGGTATTGTCAAATTCTCAGGAGGAAAAATAGATCTTTTATTATCTAAAAAAGCATTACATAGACTTCTATTGAATGCTGTTTATTCACTAACATTCGTACTAGGAATATTACATGAAATATTTCCTAAGGTGTTCAACATTCCATGCATTAGCTAATTCATTTCCACATTCTTTGAGCTTGAAGACTCCGGGTCAGATCTCCTTCGATGCCAGGTAGGGGCTTTCCCAGTTTGGTCCCAACTTTTCTTGCCTTGATTGGGGCTTGAAGATGGCCTTCTTGAGCACCCAGTCACCCTCTCGGATGTTCTTGGGTCGGACCCTCTTGGCAAAAGTCCTGGCTATGGCTATTTTTTCCTTCAATATTTTTATCTATGCCTTCTGCCTAAATTCTTCAATTAGATCAAGGAGCCCTTGATCATTTATTTCCTCTTTATAGAGCTGGATACGGCTATTTGGAGCACAAACTTCCACTGGGAATACTGCCTCCGTACCAAATGTTAGCGAAAACGGGGTTTCCCCTATTACAGAGCTTGGTGTTGTCTTGCAAGCCCATAAGACTTCTAGTAGTATGTCCACCCACAGCCCCTTTGCCTGCTTTAGCTTGGTTTTGATGCCTTGCAAAATAGCTCGGTTAGTTATCTCAACCTGTCTATTAGCTTGGGGATGTGCTACATAAGCAAATTTCAATTTAATTCCCAACTCTTCGTATTTGCCACGAAAGTATCTAGAATTGAATTGTCTGCCATGGTCCGTGACTAGGGCTCGGGGCACCCCGAAACGACACACCACCGACTTTCATAGAAAGCTCCAGGCTGCTCCCTTAAAGATTGTAGGGACGGCTTCTGCTTCTACCCACTTTGTGAAGTAATCAACTGTCACAAACACAAACTTCCTTTAACCCTTGCTCAGAGGTAAGGATCCTGAGATGTCCAACCCCGATTGGACGAAGTGCCAAGGGTTAATTATATAAGCTAGCTCCATCGCCGGCTATCGAGGTATCTTGGAGAACCTCTAGCAGGTGTCACATTTCTTCACCATCTCTAGTACATCCTTTTACATGGTAGGCCAATAATATCCCTGTCGGAAGGTCTTCCGGGCTAATGCCCTGCCCCCCAAGTAATTTCTACAAACTCCCTCATGTATCTCTCAGAGCACATAACTACCCTCATATTGATTTATGCATTTTAATAGTGGCCATGTATAGGCCCGCTTATACAACTGCCCTCCCAGTTCGATGAACTTCGAGATGAAACGCTATATACTCCGGGTTTCAGCCCAGTCGCGAAGAAGATCTTCCTGCTCCAAGTATGTTTTAATTGGTTGCATCCAGTCTTCCTGTACAACCACGGCTGCGACCTCCAGCGATGGGGATTGTACAGACGGGATCTCTACTTTGTTCACCTTTATAACTGCTGGCTCGGAGGAACTTACGGCAAATCTCGCGAGAGAATCTACTCTCTTATTTTCAGACCGAGGAACCTGGCAAATGTGGAATTGTTCCAATCCCTGGACCAACCCCTTGACTTTATTAAGGTAGGTCAACATCGTTATATCTTTTGCCTCGTATTCTCCCGTCACCTGATTTGCCACCAACTGTGAGTCCGTACCTACGTCTACTCTCCCTGCTCCAAGCGAGATAACCATTTTTTGACCTGCTATTAGTGCTTCATATTCGACTTCATTGTTAGAAGCTTGGAAAAAAAACTTGAGTGAGTACTGACTCTCTACTCCCTCAGGGTTAGTGATTACGATTCCAGCTTTGCTCCCTTGCTTCCCAGAAGCCCTATCAACCTGTACTTTCCACGGGGCACAATTTTTATCCACCTAGTCCCCCGTGCACTCTACCACAATGTCTGCCAGGGCTTGAGCCTTAATGGCTATACAGGGCTGATAGATAATATCATACTGACTAAGCTCTACAGCCTATTTTAGTAAGTGCCCTGAAACCTCCGACCTCTGCAGGACTTGTCTCAAGGGTATATCTGTCATGACCCGAATCGTGTGAGTATCAAAGTAATGTTTGAGCTTTCGTGTCGCTGTTAAGAGAGCCAATGCCATCCTCTCCAATGTCGAATACCTGAGTTCCAGCCTTCGTAGGATCTTACTCACATAATATACGGGCTTTTAGAGCCGATCCTCCTCTCTCATCAAAGCCGTTGCTACTGCTTTACCTGAACTAGCAAGGTATAAGGTCAGGACCTCTCCATTTTCTGGTCTTGACAAGAGCGGGAGTGAGGTAAGGTACTTTTTTACTTCCTCAAAGACCTCTTGGCATTGCTCGGTCTATTGGAAGTTTTTTGGATTTCTTAACACCTTGAAAAAAGTAGCATATTTATTCACAGACCTGGACATAAACCTACTAAGGGATGCTATTTTTTCTGTCAATTTCTACATATCCTTAACACTTCTTGGAATGTTTAAGTTCAGTATAGCCTGGACCTTATCTAGATTCGCCTCTATGCCCTGGCTAGTGAACGCATATTTTTTCGGGTTGAGCTTGATCTCGAATCATTCCATGGTAGCAAAGGCTTCTGCTAGATCTACCACATGAGAATGTGCACTTCTACTTTTAGTCAATATATCATTGACATACACCTTCATGTTCCTTCCGAACTAGTTGTCAAACACCTTGTTCACCATGCGTTGATACGTAGGTCCAGCGTTTTTCAACCCAAAAGGCATCACCCTATAGCAGTAGGTCCCCATCTCCGTTATAAAGGCTATATTTTCCTCATCTTCTGAGGCCATCATGATATGATTATAGCCTTTAAATGCATCCATGAATGTGAGCAGTTCATAACCAGAGGTGGCACCCACCATTTGGTCTATTTTGGGCAATTGGTAACAGTCTTTGGAGTTTGCCTCATTAAGGTCCTTATAATCAACACACAAGCGCCACTTCCCAGGGCCTTTGGCTACTAATACCACATTGGCCAACCATTCTGGGTATTGCACACTCCTTATATGGCCTACCTCCAACAATTTCCAGACCTCTTCCCTGATATTCTTGCTTATTTCTTCCCCAAAATTTCTTTTCTTTTGGCCGACAAGTCGGAACATAGGGTCTACATTCAACTTGTGGACCATCACTGATGGATCTACACTTGTCATTTTAGTTGTACTCCAAGCAAATACATGCATATTATGAGAAAGAACGTCAATTATACATTTTCGCAGGTTCGGAGAAAGGTCATGGCCTATCTTGATCTGCTGACCCTTTGAAATTTCTACCTCATCCAACTCCTCGGTAGGGGAGACCTCCTTCCTTTTCTCATCCTCTGACACATCAAACTGCTCAAGCTTCAGGCCTCTTATCTTGAGAGAAGCAACATAACAACAATGAGTAGCCAACTGATCTCCCCTAATGGTAGTTACACCCCTTAAGGTTGGAAACTTCAAGGCTTGGTGTAGAGGAGATACAACTGCCCAAAATTTCATCAGGGCCACTCGCCTAAGGATCCCATTATAAGCTAATTCGCAATCAAGAACATTGAAGTCTGCCATGATTGTTGCTTTCTTCTCCCCTTTTTCTAAAGTCACAGGTAGATTGATAACCCCATATGGGCGAAAGGTTTCCCCTATAAATCCAGATAGCGAGCCATTTAAGGGACCTAGCCTTTCACGGCATATACCTAGTTTATCAAAAGCCTTCAAGAATAACACCTTTGTGGAACTACCAGTGTCCACCATTAGACGCTTAACCGTGTAATTGGAGATTCGAGCCCCTACCCGCAATGGATCATCATGTGGGTATATTACACCCTTAAGATCATTTGTGGTGAATGTCAATTATTCTTCTACCCTTGAGTTTTTATACCAGGGCTCTTCCCCTACAGACCTGGCATATGACCTGCTTGCTGCTCTGCTGGCTCCCTTAGAGGTAAATCCCCTAACGATGGTATCCACCACCCTCATGTGCTGATTCTCCTGATCTCTCTCGCACCTAGGGCTGCATTCCCTGTAACGTTGGGGACTACGCTCATTGTCACTCCTGGGACTTCGTTCTCTCTCCCTCCGAGGTTCCTAGTTCCCTGTAACGAACCTGCTCAACAATCCCTTTCTTACCAATACCTCTATGCTTTGAGTTACTTGCAATCCTCTATATCATGGCCATGATCCCTGTGGTACCTGCAATATTTATCCTTTGCCCTTTTATTCGGATTGCCCGTCAACTTGGCCGGCCAACTGAACTCACAGTGGGTCTAGATTTCATGCAAAATTTTCACCTTTGGAACGTTCAGATAAGTATAACTCCACTCAAATCTGCGCCGATTGTTACTGCCCTGTCCTTCTGATCGACCATTCAGGGTTCCTCTTTGCTTGCTCGCCTCTTGAGTTTTTCCCTTTACCGAGGCTTTCTTCTCTTCCTCCTTCTTGACTGACATGACCTCTTCAGAACTTGATATATTTGGAGGCTCATGCCATGTGCTCCTCCAAATCATGAGGTATTCTTTTACCCAAGGAAGCCTACAAGGGCCTGAAATACAGGCCTTGCATGTATGCGGCCATAGCTACTGACTGATCGAGGTCTGGTACTTCCAAGGCAGCTTGATTGAATTGTTGAGTATAGTCCCGTAGAGTCTCTCCCTTCTGCTGCTTTATGGAAAACAGAGACGCAGTGAGTCTCGGGGGCTTCTTGCTACTAGCAAATCGAGCAAGGAACAAATCGGCGAGCTGGTCAAAGTTATGAACTGAGGCCTCCGCCAGGCTAGCAAACCACTTCCGTGTTGATCCTACCAACGTAACTGGAAAGCTTGGCATTTGATGACATCTAGGACGTCCTGGAATGTCATATAGTGCTCAAAGATTGTGAGGTGATCTTCTGGATCCCCAGTCCCATCATAAGTCTACAAACTGGGAAGCTTATATCCATATGACATAGGCTCCCGCATAACTTCTCTAACGAAGGGATGATGCTTCCCTTGCCCTACCAAGGCCTTGTGTTGTCCCCCATAGCTGCGGGAAACCTCCTGCCCATCATGCCGCGGGGTTCTTCTTGCCCTATCCTGCCCTGGTCTTTCCACTAGGCCTGCTAAAGCTGTTGTATCCACCGAGAGTATGAGAGGTTGGGGTGGATTACCTGCCACCGGATCTTCCCTCTCGAGGGGTATGGCTTTTGGTTGCGCCAGTCCCTGAGTTTGAAGGAACTGATTAAAGGCTCCCCTAAGCCCATTGAACAATTGAACCAGAGTTGATAAATCAACATGCTGGGATAAAGATGATATATTCCTTGGAACAAATACCGGGAGAACTGCAGTGGCAGCCCTCCCGACGATGCTATGTTAAGTGGAACTGCTGGTACCGGGGGATCTGTGACTCTGTGAACCTGATGCTCCTTTAGGGGGTTTTGGTTTCCCCCGACATTGGCCTGACTATGTGTATGAACCATTGTGGTATCTTAGTGGGATTTTTAGGAACATTTCCATAGACAACGCCAAACTGTGAAGGTAAAATTTTGGCTGCCCTGAGCAGCTTCCTGGGTAGGACCTAAACCTACAAAACAAAGGAACCGAAGGGGGTGCCTATGGTGTCCACTTCGACGCTCAAGTCAGTTAACGGTGGGAAGAAGCCCGTAGACAGTAAGTGAAAGATATTTTTTGCATACCTTTCATTGTGAGATTGCTCTATATTTATATATATGGCCCGTTAGCTTCATAGATAAGGGAGAACTCATCAAGATCTATACCTCCAAGAGTCCTCATTTGCCGAGTGATTCTCTATGATCATCTTCCCCGTGAGTCCCTTCTTATCTGTACTTCCTAAGTTTATCCTTATCATAGTGATATTCCCACGCGCGTGCCTGCACTGCTATTTCGGCAGGTCTGGGGCTCAGGGAATGACAGGGCTATTTCTTATTAATAGAGCTAGTTTCGCAAGGCTGGAGCCCTACCCCTAGTAGCATTGAAGACAACAATTCAACCGATGGAGAAATTGAAAAGGAAGAAGAAGTAGTCAACATTGTTTGTCTTATGGTAAAAAAGGAAGATGATGTATGTTATTCTTCTAGCTCTTATTCTAGTTCATGCTCTTCTTCTAGCTCCACATCATCACATAATGATGAATGTTCATTTGAAGAATTACAAAATGAGTTTTCAAAAATGCATGATAATTTTTCAATTGCTCTTTAAAAAATCAAAGAACTTCAAAAAGTAAAAGATGATTTGAAAATTGAAAATATGAAACTAGAAGAGGAACGTGATTGTGCACATAACAAAGCTCTTTAATACTACAATAAGAAGGAATAATTTCGAGCAAAGGTCGAAAGATTTGAAAATGAAGCCTAAAGTTTAAATGAGAGTTTAACAAAATTTACAAAAGGAAAAGAAAATTTGGATAAAATGCTTGGTTCCCAAAAATTGGATTTTGATAAAAGCGGCATTGGTTATGAACCATTTACAAAACAAAAATCTTTCAAAAGCTACTTTGTGAAAGCATCTACTTCCTCAAAAGAAGCCTCAACTTCAAAGGATTTTAAAAAATTGTGCACATATTGTGAAAGATATGGACATATCGCATCACATTGTAGATATAGAAGCATGGTAGGTAGGGATGCTAGAATTCCTTTTTGGCTTAAGCCCAAATGGGTTATTAGATGTGTTAGGACTTAAACTAACACATAAGGACCCAATAAAGCTTAGGGACCTAAAAAGGGAAATATGTGTATGTTCTTATGTATTTAGGTTCCTCTAAGGATCAAATATGAAAGAAGTTGGGTCATTGATAGTGGATGCTTAAGACACATGACTCGAGATTCATCCCTCTTCTATGAGCTCAATAAGAAAATCAAAGGAAATGTGAGCTATGAAAACAATGGAATAGGTAAAATAATTGGAAGAGATAGCATTGGTAATGCTCATTCAAGCTCTATCTATAATGTGCTACTTGTGAAAGGATAAAAATACAATTTGTTTAGTGTGAGTCAATTTTGTGACAATGGGCATAGAGTTGAATTCAAAGTTGCATGTTGCATTGTATATGATAAATCAAACAAAGTGCTATTTGTTGCTAATAGATGTGAAAATGTTTACTATTAATTTCAAGGATCTTACATGCCAAAATGTTAATTGTTTAATAACTATGAATGAAGATTCTTGGTTATGGTATAGAAGATTAGGACATGCAAGCATTGATTTACTCATGAAGCTTTCAAGAAAAGAGCTTGTAAAAGGCCTTCCTAAAACTAAATTTGAAAAAGATCATTTATGTGATGCATGTCAATTTGGAAAGAAACATATGACATCTTTCAAACCTATAAACAAAATAACTACATCTAAAGCATTACAAAAACTTCATATAGACCTTTTTGGACTTGTGGATGTGGTTAGTTTAGGAGGATCAAGATACGTATATATTGTTGTAGATGACTATACTAGGTATACTTGGGTTATGTTCTTTTCCCACAAAAATGAATCCTTCAATGAATTTGCAAAGCTATGCAAAAAGGTGCAAAATGAGAAAGATTATTACATTACGTGCATTCATAGTGATCAAGGCACAAAATTTATAAATTCATCTTTTGTGGAATTCTGTGAACAAGATGGCATTGAGCATACCTTTTTGACTCCTAGAACTCCTCAACAAAATGGGATAGTAGAAAGGAAAAACTGAACTTTACAAGAAATGGCAAGAATCATGTTGAAAGAAAACAACTTGCCTACATACTTTTGGAGTGAAGTCGTTAACATGCCTTGTTTTGTGCTTAATAGAGTGTTAATTAGACCTTTTCTCAAAAAGGCTCCTTATGAATTATGGAAAGGAAGAACATCTAATGTTGCACATTTTAGAATCTTTGGATGTAGATGCTTTATCTTAAATACAAAAGATAACCTTGGAAAATTTGACGCTAAATTAGATGAAGGCATATTTCTTGGATATTCAACTAAGAGTAAAGCTTATAGAGTATTCAATAAAAGAACTCGAGCAGTTGAAGAATATATGCATGTAAATATTGATGAAGCTAACCCTTTTGCATCAAGAAAGGATGATGATAATGATGTAGGTATTAAACAAGTTGAGACTCAAGATAAACTCATCACTTCAAATCAAGTAAACAACGAATCTCCAAGTGATCCAAAGAATACATCAAATGAAGGAGACCAACCAATATCAAATGCAAAGGATCAACCAACATCAAATGAGGAAAATCAACCAACATCAAATGCTCAACCTTCTTCAACCAATCAAGACTTACCAAGGTGTTGGAAATTTGTGAAAGATCACGCAAATGATCAAATTCTTGGTGATCTATCCAAAGGTATAAGAACTCGCTCTAACTTAAACACCTTTTGTGAACATATGACATTTCTTTCACAAGTTGAACCTAAAAATGTGAAAAAAAAACATTATTGCATGATGATTGGATAATAGCCATTAAAGATGAGCTCAATCATTTTGGAAGAAACAAAGTTTCGAAATTAGTTGAAAGACCAAATGACTATCCGATAATTGGTACTAAATGGGTATTTAGAAACAAACTAGATGAATCCAGAGTAGTAACTCGAAATAAAGCAAGATTAGTTGCTCAAGGCTATAATAAAGAAGAAGGAATAAATTATGATGAAACATTTGCTTCCGTGACAAGATTAGAATCTATTTGCATGCTTCTTGCTTTTGCATGTTTCATGAACTTTAAATTATTTTAAATGGATGTCAAAAGTGCTTTTTTAAATGGATTTCTTCAAGAAGAAGTATATGTGGAATAATCTCACGGATTTGAGGATCCAAATTCACCTAATCATGTTTTTAAACTTGAAAAAAACCCTTTATGGATTAAAACAAGCTCCTAGGGCATGGTATGATCGATCAAGTGGATATCTTCTTGAAAATGGATTTACTAGAGGTAAATTAGATTCAACTTTATTTATCAAAAGAAAGGGTGAAGATATTTTACTTGTGCAAATTTATGTTGCTAATATTATCTTTGGTGCTACTAGTGAGTCTCTTTGTCAGCATTTTTCTAAATATACGTACCAAGAGTTTGAGATAAGCATGATGGGAGAATTGAATTTCTTCCTCAGGCTTTAAATTAAGCAAACAAATGAGGGCATTTTCATAAATCAAGCCAAATATACGAGGGAACTTATCAAGAAGTTTGGGCTTGAAAATGCTAAAGAGATTGGCACACTAATGGGAACATCAATCAAGCTTGACAAGGATGAACAAGGTAAAGCGGTTATGAGAAAAAATATAGAGGTATGATTGGAAGTCTTCTCAATTTAACCGCCTCTAGACCCGATATTATGTTTGTTGTCTACTTATGTGCTCGTTTTCAATCTTGTCCTAAAGAATCACACTTAGGTGCCGTAAAATGAATCTTTAGATATTAAGGGCACATGGGACTTGGGCTTATTGTATCCTAAAGGAACATCTTTTGAATTAATAGGTTATTCGGATGTCGATTTCGCCAGTTGTAAACTTGATAGAAAAAGCACAAGTGGAAGTTGCCAATTTCTAGGATACTCACTAGTCTCTTGGTCCAGTAAGAAATAAAAAAATGTTGCACTTTCCATGGCGGAAGCAGAATATGTGGCCATGGAAAATTGCGTTGCTCAAATTTTATGGATGAAACAATCCTTGCTTGACTTCGGCTTTTTATATGATCATGTGCCTATTAAATGTGATAACACTAGTGCTATTAATCTCTCTAAAAATCCAATTCAATATTCTCGAACAAACACATTGAGATTAGGCACCATTTTTTTACGTGATCATGTACAAAAAGGTGATATTGAACTTGAATTTGTTGATTCATTGCATCAATTAGCTGATATTTTCACTAAACCTTTGAATGAAGATCAATTTTGTGCTATTAGGAGAGAATTTGGCATGCAAAAACCTTCATGAAATGCAAAAAAAATTTTGAAAACAGCTTAAAATATGAAGAATTATAGATCTGGACGAGGCATCCGGATGAGGGCGTCATCCAGACCCCTCGACCGGATCATAGGCAATGAGCACTACCCCCCATCCGAATGAGACAATAAGGGCCCCGGTGCTCTAGATTGCGTACAACTAGGGTTTTAAAAGCTCTTTTGCTCATTCTTTTTCATTTTAAACTTCAAACCTTTCAGAACCCTACCCCCAAAGTTCTAAAATCTCTTCAATTTCTTTCAAAAATCTTTACTTACTTCATACACCCACATTAAAATCTCTTCAAAATTATTTCTTAAACCATAAACCCACTTCAAAATCTTTAATCGTAGGTCCAAAAAAATCCACCAAGAAACCAAGAACTACTCAATTGACTTCCACAGACTCATATCCAAAGAACAAAGTACTTTGGGGGAAAGTCAATGATGAAAGGCTTTTGAAGGTACTCATGTTCTTGAACTTTTTAATTATCAAGGTTGGACTCCTTTATTGAGATTTCATGATTATGCTTGTGAGTTATGGATTAAAGAGTTCTATGCAAATCTTCAACCCCTTACTTTCTCCTTTACATTACATAACTATGTTAATTATCATGAAGTTAGCATTACAACTAGTACCATTGCAACCTTCTTCAATGTTCTAAATGTGGGTATTAAAGTCTTTTCTAGAAAAGATTGACCTGATGATCTTCCTCAAGAAATAAAAGATGATGTATCTAAATTTATATAGGATGGAGTAACTGTACCTCGTACTAGTGGAATGCCTAAAAGAATGGACTTGAATGCTGAAAAATGTCTCATGATGCACCTTATTATGGAAGTTATAGTTCCTAGGCGGATTAACGATGGGTCTATTCCAAAATTTGTTGCATACATACTGTACTTGATGTATCAAAGAGAATTGATTTGTTTTCCATACATAATGATCTATCATCTTGCTTATACCAAGGAAAATAAAAACTCTCTTGCCTATGGTTTGCCTTTGTGTCATATCTTTGAGCTTCTTGACATTGCCTCTATTGGTGTTACTGGTCATCTTCATGACTACACATTTATACTTGATATGGGATCACTTAAACACATGAAAATGGGAATTCTAAGTCATGGGATTGTTGAGCTACATGAACATACTGGTGCCAAAGGAAAAAGGGTCGAGGATAACAGTGCCCAAGGTAAAGATAGTAATGAATCAATGGATGACGATGAAGATGGAGATAATTCTGGTGATGATGAAGAAAAATGGGATGATCTTGATGACTTGGATGACGATCCTATTGTCTCGGAAACTCGAACAAAACATCGGGATGACGTTAAAGGTGTTAGGAATGTTGACAGTCATGGTGTTTTGGGTGGACCTAGTAGTTCAAATCCGCTACCTCAGGGGTCGATTGATGAAATGCTTCAACATATGCGTGACATGAGTATGCGAAAACAGAATTTGGAGAAACTTCTCAAAGTTTAATGTATTTACTTTAGAGAATATTTCAAGTTTATGATAAAATTGTCTTTGAACTCTTTTGGTGTAATGTATCATGTCATTTAATTATTTGTAATGTAAATAATTGTAACAAAAAATATAAGTTTAAACATTTGTCCTCTAATAATAAATATTGGCCAGTCCTTAATTAGTTTGAATATAAGGTTAGAGCATAATTGACATTGCACCATGAAATCAATAATTGTAATCGAATAGACTTTCAAAAAATAATTATTTTGAGGGACATTATGGATCATGACTTTTTATTATTATAAATTGAAAAAAATCTATATTGATAAACTAATAAGGTCTTCATATCTTTATGTTAATGCATTAGAATAACAAAAGTTTTCCATTCAAGTTTATTGAGTTTTATGCCTTGCAGTGGAGTTAAAGATATACATTGTTAGGTGTTTGGTTTAGAACTGAGAAATGAGAGGTGAAAATTAAGAGTCGTTAACAGCTTCATTCTCTTACAGGCATCTTGTGACACTCCGTACCCAACATATAATTAATATATTTGTTTACATATGTTTATATGCTTAATTTAAGTGTTTGTGATAATTACATGTTTACTTGAGTTAATTGCATTAGTTTATTAACATTCATTTTTCTATTTCTTGAAAATATGCAAACTAAGTTCAATTAATTTATATAAAATAACCTGTTATTTTAATCCATGTATTATGTGGAATTATTTTCTTACATTTAATAAATTTATTTTTATTATTTTAAAATGAGCCCTGAGCCCCGGGGTGAAAATTAAAATATTTTATTTTACGAGTTTCGTATTTTTCCCGTATTACGTGACATATATCTAGCATACGTTCATTGGAATTATCTATGTAGCATATTGGGAGCGTGAGATATAAAAATGTTAATGTCCCGTATGAATAATATTAACTAGTTTATATTTTGGGCTATTGTTAGACTAAACTAGTATTTGGGCCACCATTAATCATCTAAACTAGTTAATTTAAAGCCCAAGCCCATACCTATGCCTATATACATCTATATATACATATTACATAATAAAGAAACAAAAAAATCAAAGAAAAGGACTATGTATGGCCGGCCAAGGAAAGAAAAACAAGGAAAAAAAATTTCTTCTAGGGTTTGATATTTTGGAGCAATCCAAGGAGCTTGGAGGTGTTCTAGAGCTATATCCTTGCATAAGTTGAGCTACTAGGTGAGGGAATGCATCATGATTGTCATTTTTATGGTTTTCTAGCTTTGTGTAATTTTTGATATTATGTAGTTAATGGTTATTGGAGCTATATATGCATGCTATGAGAGTATAATAATGTGTAGAGTAGACTTTTGAGCTTGTGGAACATGTGTAGTTAGAGTTATATGTGAAATTGCAAATGACTAGTTGGAGAAAACAATGAATACTACTATTTATGCTTAGTATAATGTTTGTTGGTTGTATACTTGTTTCTATGTTATAAATGTGTGCCATAAGTGATCTTGAAGTTATGTTGGTGCATGAAATGGTTAGAGCTTGGTTAGATCATGATGAAAGTGGTTTGGACGTAAAGGGGTTATTGTGGTTTATGGTTAAAATGCTTAATTTAATGCCTAATACTTGTGCCATAATTGCTCCTAAGACTAGTTTAGGGCCTAGATTAACTAGATTAGGGATAAATGGATTGTGTGAGGAGAAACACCAAAGGGGTTGTGTGTGTGTATATATGTTATTGAGATGAATTTTAAGGCTAGTGGATGGTTATGAGTTGCTTAGTACACTTTTGAAATGGTCTCGTTGATTAGGTGCCTTAGTTAATTTCTAAAAAGTTAGGGTTAGCCTTGAAAAGTTAATTTCTAAAAAGTTAGGGTTAGCCTTGAAAAGTTGAATTAAATGTTGTTAATCAGATTGGTATTGCTAATAAGAGTGGTTATTTATGTGAATATGAGTAATATGCATGAGAATATGGTGATGACTTGAATGTTTGATTACTTGAAGAGTTACTTGGGTTAGGTGCTAATTTAAAGTATATTAGTGATTGTCTAAATATTATTGTTTATGTGTTGAGGATAACCTACATTTTTGTCCTCATTTATGTGCTTATTGAATTACTTGACATTCATGCTATTTTGTGTGAACTGAATTGAAATTGCGCAACTATATCGTCGGGGTGGATGTTTTGGATATTCACTGGGCGGCAGCGGGCTTGCCAGTGAGTATTCAACCTCCGTGCTCTATTCCCTTACTCGCCTGCTCCGGAGATCGCCAGGGGATGTTGGGTCGTAGGATTTCGGGGTATATTTGGAGTACACCCACTGAAGTGATTGGGGTTATGCCGACAAATTGATCGTGTTCGTGGTTCGTGGTTCGTGGTTCGTGATTGAGATCAAGACTTTGGAGTGTTTGGGGTTATTGAAATCGTATCCTTTTAAATGTGGGTTATTTAGTTGTTTAATTGTTATCTACCTCGTATTGTTACTTGATCTTGTGATTATTTGTTGCATTGCACGAAAATGATTTTGAAAATACCCCAGTTTACTATCCCCTCCCTCACTAAGCATAGTGTATGCTTACCCTTTTTATCTATCATGTTACAAGTTGAAGGAAAAAAGAAGTTGAAGCCTTTCTTAGATGCCCGGGATTTGATGCTTTGTGTGTTATTTGCTCAGATTGTGTGTAACTTGGTATTAGTGTTGGCTTGATGAACTTGTATCTATCTTGTGGCCTAAATGGCCTTGAATGTAAGTCTTATGTAAAGGTGTTGTAATAAGGTTAATTAGCCTATTTGAATTCAAGTTAAAGTCCTCTCATTGTGGCATGTATAATGTTTTCATAACTACTTTAGTTAATAATTCCTAGTTTAGTAGACTCATGTATATAACTCGGTAAGTAAAAGGAAATTTGAGTTATTACAAGATTTTAAAATGAAACTTTTATATGTTGTGGTGGTATTCTTCTGCTTGCAGGTGTTTGGTTTGGCCTATGTACAAGGAAGACTCCATCTGTTTTTTCCTGTTTTTTGTGCCTTAAGGTTTCGAGATCGGGGACCTAATTCCGTAAGGAATTGGGCTGTTATACATCTAGTATGCTACTGTCTTAAGCATTCTATAAATTTTAGTTACTGGAATGTTAATTGTGGAATGTGGCTATTTGCCTATTGACGGTTGGTTGGGTAATCAATTTACAGGGAACATTGGTACACTTGGCATCTATTGATCCCATTGAGTTGTGCAATGAATCAAAAATTGAGTGCTGTCGGGAAATAAGAGACTTGAGAAGTTGTGGACGTTATGTACCGAGTGTCTTGATCACATGTTATCATGCCTCTAGAATGTAGTCAGTGGTGTGATATTTTCCCCATTTGTAGAATCCCTTACCCAAAGGATGGAAACAGGTTTTGTCTTCGCCTTTACTCCGAGTGTATAGAGGTTGGTCTTATCTCCAAAAGGTGTGATAAAAGATTGCAAGATAATAGTGACCAACAACTTGTTCCTGATGTCTTGCGGCTTTATTCTCTATTTGATATTGTTTTAGAGAACAACTTGAGTTCTCTGATATGCCATTGTATCCCTCTGCAGTCTCCACATATTTAGCAGATATCTTTTAGTTCTGAGTTAGAAGACTAATCCCAATGTTTATATATTTCTTGACCTTCTAATAGATAATAAGACAATGCAAGAGATTAAAAGAAGATTGAATTCACTAGTGAAATTTTCTATCAAGCTTGCTGGCGTATCAAATGTCCTCGAAGTTCTAGAATCATCATTTAAAGATTCTCTTGCGAAGCTTCATGATCTCCATTATCTTCAGGAAAGCATATTAAAGACAAAGCATGTCAGATTTTTCTGAAGCTCTTGATTAGTTTAATGTATCTACTAATTACTTGCTTTGGAGTGATACATTCATGTGATTCTTCGGAGTTCCGAACCACTTTCATGTTGCATCAGATTGGGTTGCCCGTTATTCATAAAATATTCATCTTATTTATGTTAGCTTAATGGCTTTAAATGTATAAAGTTACCATTTGGTTGCCTTATACTTAATCATAATTATGGTATGTCAAACTATTTTCTTTTAGATGTTAATTATGTACGAAATATAATTTGTTTCTAATTTGATGTGTATTTTGTTGTACTACAATTACTTTTAGGTGGCTAAGGAGGGTGGTAAGAAATAGAAGTCTATGACTGAGGAAGTAAGTAATCATTATTTTATTTCTCTCTCTTAACATTATATAGGATTTTTCATGTCATGTATTTTTTTTCCTATAGAACTTAAGATAGTTTTGCTAAGTCAACTTTAAGTTCTGGCTATGTGTGCTTTTATACTTCACTGTGCATGTGGGTTCATAGGTGTAAAATTCATTCTAAATTTCTAAAATTTACTGTTAGTAACTTGTTCTATTTTATTTATATGCATGTTGTTGCACTTTGAGTGCTGAACCAAACTAGAGTTAGCCTCATTGCCTTGTTTCGATTTCTTCTAATTTAATAATATGCTATTATATTTATCATTTGTAATTATATTTGCTTACATGTACATTTTATTAGTATATGTGCATGAAATTACAGTTCATGTCATTTTTATATGCAAGAGAAGTATCAATTTCTCCAAGACCGCGACGCCAAGACCCATGCGGATCTGATTTTATGACATTATTTTTATTAAATAAGATTAGTTATTTTGTACAATTAATTTTAGTTATTAATGATTAGTTACTTTTATTGTAGCCTGCGTCAGGAATGTGAATATTTTGTAAATTTAATGATTAGCTACTTTCATGACAATTTTGTAATTTAACTTTTAATTGTATTTTTTTAAGATATTAAGCAATTGTCTAATTACGATATTAACAAAATTTGTAATTAAAAGTATGTTTTACGATAATTTCATTTTAGATTCTAAACTTAAAATGTTTTAATTAATATGATTTTCGTTAATTTATTTATTTAATTAGTATATTAATTTTGAAATAATTTAGAATTTATAACAGGTTTATTTTTTATTTTTTTTAAAAAATATTATTTTTTTTTCACAAAAAACGATGGACAAGAGACGACTTGGTGAAGGAGACGAACTGGAGACGACATGGGAAGGAAGACGACATGGAAATGGAGATGAATCGGAGATGACATAGAAAAGGAGACTAATCGGAGACGACTTGGAGTGGGAGACGAAAGTACACGAGAGACGAATCGGAGACGACCTTGGAAGGAAGACGAATCAGAGACGACTTGGAAAGATAGATGAATTGGAGACAAACTAGACACATAGACGATTTTCTTATAGAGACGAATCGGAGACGAACATAATTTGTGACGAAAGAGAGACGAAATGTGGTTCGTCGCCTTTTGAGACAAAATGAAGACGAAATTTAGTTTTTTCGACGACTCGAAAGGCGACCACCAATTTCCATCTATTTTCTGTCACATTTTCAGATTGGAGATGAGAAAAAGATGGAAATGCGTCGTCGCCATTTCTAAAATTTCTTGTAGTGTGAAGAATAAAATCTTTGAAACATAGGATGTTATTATTCTTAGAAGATCTCTTCCAAAGCTCAACAATGCTATTGCTCTTGGAATATGAAGATAGAAGTCTGGAAGACATGAATGGGAGTTATAAGGTATTGCTTATGGCATGCCATGGTAAGCAACATGATAGCTGAATAAAACTTATTGCGAAAATTCTTGTTGAATCTTAAAAAGTTTTCAAGAGCTTTCAAAAGTTTTCTCAAGCTTAAACATTTAAAAATCTGGTTGAAAAATTCCATCTGGCTTACCTTGCATAGCCAGATGAGCAAAGCCGGATGATTCTTCCTCGACTTGGCTCAACTGGCCAAAGCATTGACCTCTAGATGAGCAGTAGATTGATATAGCAACCGACAATTCATCCCGCAGCTTGGCTAGCTAGTGGATGACCCCTACCGGTCAAGGCATCAACCGGCAGGTCATCTAGCAAAATTCCAGACTATGCCGGATGACTCCATAGGTTGAGGAGTCATCTAGTTGATCATCTGTTGTTTAAATTTTTTAGCCGTTCAACTAGTCGTTTGGTGTCGTTGTAATTTTTTTATAAAGCCAGACTTCTGTGTTAAAACAAAAACAACTTTGAGAACTTCTTTATCTGAGAGACTTTATTAAGAGCATTCAAGAGCTTGACCTAACATCTTCTTAATTCTTTAAAAAACATTTATTGAGCTATCATTTGCAAATCTTGAGCTATCTCTATTGTGCTCCATTTGTTCTTATCTATCTCTAAGATGAGATTATTGTTGTACTCATATATTATTCTCATTGTTCACTACAACTTTCTGGAGCTTAACTTGTAGGATTCATAGCTTAGAGAAGGAAAGGCTAAAGACTTTCTTTGTGGCTTCAAATAGGGATACAGTCTTGTATTGACACTTGGGGATTCAAGAGTTATTTTGTTCATGTGGATTCAAGAGCAGGCTTGTAAGTTGGTTTGTGCTACACCAACTTTTGAATGAGCACAATAGTGGAGTTTGTAGGAATCCAAAGGGAAGGATACCTTTGATGGTGGAGTAGAGTAACAAACTACCCTAAAATTGCCTTCTTCATCTCTCTTACTCTTTACTTTATAGCATATCTTGTGTTTGTGTATTTGCCTCAAAGAACTAACTAGTTACAAGCATATCCGAAAATGTAGTAGCATTGCCCCTATATCCTAATTTCACCCCCCTCTTAGGACAACTTGGCCTAACAAGTGTTATCTAGAGCTAGAGCTTTACATATAGTAAAGGTTCTCTAGCATGCAAATCAGATATAGCGCAGCGAAAATATGAAATATAATGCAAAATAAATAAAGAGAACCATGAATTGGAATCGTCTAAGCATGCATCATACGCGAAAACATGAAATCCAAGCATAAATTGAATCTGAAATTTTATTACCTCTTAAAGAAGACTTCGAATTCGATTGCTTGGATTGTAGACCACAACGTAGCAGCCTTCTAGTATCTCACACGTACCACGTCGAGGCTAGAATGAGATGAAGCAATCACTCCCTCGAGCTTGAGAGAGAGGCACGCGAATCCCAATGAGAGAGAGAGAGAGAGAGAGAGAGAGAGAAGAGTAGGCTATTGTTTTTTGCTGAAATATTATGAACTTCTTAGGTTTTCTTATTAATGTTATATTTATAATGTGCTCATACTTCTCAGTATTCGCACCTTGACCCTATACCTTATGGGATCTTCATAAATTCAGCCTAAACATTTTCTAATCAACTTCTAGTTAATTAGATATCAATCCTAATATTAATTGAACCTCAATTAATTTTAACTTCACTTAATACGCAAGTCAATTTCCCAAATTGACCTAGACCTTAAGTCAAATGTTTGACTATCAAACATCCTCTCTCTATTGCATACTTGAATGGTTTCCAAAACCTATTCTTACCATACGCAACATGCTATGTCTTGCTTCTAGATAGAACACAAGAAGGTCCTCGTGTTAGCGTGACTTCTTCATTTTATCCCTCATAGTCCTAACCCTTCAACTTGTGTGCGATCCTGTAGGTTCGAGTGCCAAACCGGTAGTAGCTGGGACAATTACTAATTAACCCATCTCCACTAGAACACCTTCTAGTTGCTACTAATCGAGGTTGACGTCTAGCAACACTCCTCGACAATCAGATGGCTCGAATGCTTAATCCAAGCTTTCCTATTCGTGAACCTTTTGTCAACTAGTTAATGTACAATCCGTTCCTTCTACTAGATGCCCCGAGTTCGCCCTAGGGTATAGTTAATATCATATCAATCAAACCCCAATAGGCTTACTCCTATGTTCCGTTGACTTTTCTTATATGATCCAATCATACTACCGTGGCCATGGATTTCTGTCAACATCTCTATGAGATAATATAGGGCATACTTTCTTTCATCCATGGTAGTGGATCCTTGCAGCGACACTCACTAGTTTCTCAAGTACTTGAATGTACTCGAATCCCTATTCAAGCAGGTCTTATCTTCCTCCATTTTGTCTAGGTCCAAAGTACAGTAAGTTATTTGCAAGCTACTATGGTGCCCTCAAGTCAAAGGAGTACCTTGCACAACTATCACCTGAGAACCTTCTTAATGACTTAGGCAAATGAAGCCCCCATTACATGTTCATGTCCAGTGTACATCTCTCTATATGCACCCATGTATTAGCCTTGAGATCTCATGCCACTTGGTCGATGAGATCAAACTTGATGGAGGTAACTATATGTCAGTCTTGCCAGATTCATCAATGCCCAGTCTTGATGAATCCTACGACCTAGGATGAGTTTTATGTATGTCTTAGGTGTCGATTCTCATCAACCATAAGCTCTTATGGTTCGACCCTATACCGACACATCCAAGGGCTTTATTAGTTATACATAATATACAACTAGACAATATATGAATGTATAAGAGATAAAGATAAAAGCCATATAGTACTTTTATTTGATTAAAACTCTATAACAAAGATTATTTCATTACACAAATATCCCTATCATTCTACACCGAATGATTAGCTTGAAGGGCATATTCCCAACATATAGTTTAACCACTAGTAAAGTTAAGATCATGGCAAATACTACTATATTTCCTTATATGGAAGGATTGTGACGCCCAAGACTACTATCATGCTTCCTATTAACTGTTGCATACACCATTGTGCATTTTAAATGTGTATTTATTTATTTCTTCACTAGTTACTATTCAACTTGATTTTCAATTGTTTATTTTTCTTTGAATTAACATTTTTTCCTAAGTTATATTATTTATTTGAAGAGTAAGAAAAATGAGAATTTGAGCATTTCATGTTAGGAGAGCTCATTTCGAATATGTTTCGCGATTCGAGTGAATAGTGAAATATTAGTTTAGTGGGCTAAATGAAGTTATTTGCATTGGGCTTTAGTTTAATTGATTCTACAAGTTATTTTGGCCCATTTTGTTATCAACACAACACACATACATAATACATATAATATATACACACAATAATATACATACACATACACAATAGCATAAAAACAATTCACAAAATCCCAATTATATCCCCCTCCCCAAACCCGAGAGCAAGAAGAAAGGGAAGGAGAGATTTTTTCTCTTCAATCTTTGCATCTTAAGATTGTCCAAGCCAAATGAGGGTAGTTTCAAGGGTTCCTAGGTCTTCTACAAGTTCCTACACACCTTGGTGAAGGATTTTGCATATATTTTTGCATTTCTAAAATTGTTGTCTCAAGTTTAGATTTCTAGATTTGTTTATATATGTTTATATTGTGTTAAATACTTTTACAAACAATGTTCTACATGCCCTATAGACTAGTTTTATGGAGCTTATTGCTTGATTAATGGAATTTTTACATTAAGGCTGAACATCAGAGACCTGCAGAGTTGCTACAACAATTGGGTATCCTTGATTGGAAATGGGATCACATTACTATAGATTTCGTGTCAGACTTACCAAGATATTTGAGGCGTAATGATTCTGTATAGGTTGTTGTTGATAGACTGACAAAGACTTCTTACTTTATTGCAACGAAGAAAACAGATAACCTTGACAAGTTAGTTGAGCTGTATATTAAGAATATTGTTAGACTCCACGGAACTCCAAAGAGTATTGTGTCGGACAGAGATCCCAGATTCACATCTCAATTATGGCAGAAGATACAAAAAGCTTTAGGCACAACGTTGAGTTTCAGCACATCATATCACCCACAAACTGACGTGCAATCTGAAAGAACTATTGGAATACTTGAGGATATGCTACGAGCCTGCATTTTGGACTTTGGTAAGAGTTGGGAGAGATATTTTCCACTTGCAGAATTTGCCTATAACAATAGTTACCAAACTACTAATGGCATGACACCTTATAAGGCACTTTATGGGCGTAAAGCAAATCTCCTTTATATTGGGATGAAGTAGGAGAGATGAAAACTATTGATCCCACTTTGATACTGGAAATGAATAAAATGGTTGATAGTGTGCAACTTATCAAGAAAAGAATGCTTACAGCTCAGTGTTGGCAAAAGAGTTATGTAGATAGACGCCGTCGTGATCTAGAGTTTGGCATGGGTGACCAGGTGTTTCTTGAAACCTTTCCTCAGAAATGTCTGATTCTACATGGAAAATGGGGTAAGCTCAGTCCGAGATTTGTGGGACCATTTGAAATAACTGAGAAAGTTGGTGCATTGGCCTACAGATTAGCTTTGCCTCCGAGTTTGGGCAGACTTCATGATGTCTTCCATGTCTCAATGGTTCGAAAATATCATTCAGATCCTTCTTATATTCTTGAGCCAGAGCCTTTGGAGATTAGTGGGACTTTGTCGTATACTGAGAAACCTCTTCAAGTTATGGAGCTTATTGCTTGATTAATGGAATTTTTATATATGTGCTAATGTAGGAGATAATAAATAGTAATATTTTTAGGGTTTTGCTAAAATGCGACTTTGATATTGATTCTACATTATAGTTAGATGCTATAGGTGTTAATTAACATAGTTTAATAGTTGTATGAAGTTAGTTTGCTCGAACCTTGATTAAAACACGAAATTAACTAAAATTTGAAAATGGGCTTCGTATGAAAAGTGAATAAAGGTGCAATTTGAAGTTAATTTGGGGTTTTACTAGCCATAGAAGCACTTTTGGTGCTTTCGTTGCGTTGAATTGTGGGGCAGATTGGGTAGCTATGGTTCAATGGACCCTCAAGGCCTTCCCGAGTTTCTGTGTTAAAAGCGGGTTTTTAAAGCTTTAATATATGCCTTTTAGTGTACTTAGGGATGTAGGATAGTTGGTTTGGATAGATTGTGCTTTGCGATTCAATAGGAACCTAAATTGTGCTAGTTATCAAAGGGAAAAAGTGCTAAATTCATGTTTAATGTTGAACTTGGCTTAGAGACTTCCTTGTTATGTTATTTTAATGCTTATTGAACTACCTATATATTGAAATTCGTGTTTGAGGGCAATCTACTTTGTTTTCCCTCATTTATGTATTTTATAGCTTTTATTATTATATTGCTATATTGTTGTATTATGTGGTATTGTTTTGATGGTTGTGCAATCTCAGTGTTCGGGACAGGTGTGATGGGCCTTACTAGGTGGCATCGGGCTTGCCAATGTTGGTTGCCCAAGCCCGCTACCCTAGTCCCTCACTCACTTAGTATGAAGTATGCTAGGGGGTATTGGGTCGTAGGATTTGGGTACATTCAGAGTACCCATTGGTGTTTGGGATGCCGAGATATCGTGGTTCGTGGTATGTGGTTCGAGGGTTGGAGTGATAAGGGTCAATGATTGTATCATTTTTAAATGTGTGGTAAACTATTGATTATTTGATATTTCTATTGTATAATTGCCTTACTTGTGCTTATCTGCTGCATTGTACAAAAGATTTTTGAAAATGCCCCGGATAATTGTACCCCATCTGTCACTGAGCATCGTGGTTTGCTAATTCCTCATTTTAACATATTTCAGGAGGTGCTGAGATAGACTCCCAGCTCTTAGTTGTAGAGGGATAGGATGAGGTGTAGCTGGAGGAGTTACCTTGATTGTTATGTTTCTATGTGCTTGTTGCTTGAGGTTGGAGTGTTTGTTTGCTGGACTATGTGAAGACTTTGTTTGTAATGCATTATGCTCTATTTTGAGACCTTTGGGTCTTGTGTATATTGTGTTGTTGCAGGGATTGTAATAGCTAGTTGGTTGATGTATAACTTGAATGGTAGTAGCATGTAATAACTCCTGAACTTTACTTTATTTTGAATGTTGCATGCTTGTGTGATGAATGTAAGCTAGTTAGTTGGTTGGCTTTAACTTATAAGAGAATTTAATTGACAATGTTAGAGTGGTAAGATAAGTGGATTAAAAAGATAAGATTTCAATGGCTTTGACCTTGCATGCTTGTGTGTTGTAATGTCTTGTCTTGCTTAAGGCTCGGATGGCCTTGAAGCTGGGAAAAGTTGCGGAGTTGGAGTTGAAAAAAGTTGTGGATTGTGTTTGTGGTTTTGTTTTTTGTTTACAGGTAACTAGATAGTCCACAATACAGATGAGATTATGTCCGTTTGTTGGTTCCGGACTTAACCTTTTAGCCTGGAGTTGGGTCGGAGCGTGACAAGGATTCTCAACTAATAGACCTCCATTTTTCACAGGTACAAATTTTGTTTATTGGAAGAACAAGATGGAGACCTATGTTAAATCTGTTGATTACTCTATTTGGAGGCTACTAGAAAAAGGTCCTTATGTCCCAATCAAAATTAGTGAATTTGAAGGAGAATATGGGAGCAAATTCAAGAAGAATACTCCAAAAACCAAAGATGAGTTGGATGAGTATGATATGGTCATGATGACCAAGAACTCAAGAGCAAAGAACATCCTTTATTGTGCTCTCAATGGAATGGAGTATAGCCGAATAAATTAATGTGCATCAGCACATGAAATATGGGAGCTTTTTGAGCTATCTTTCCGAGGAACAACTCAAGTCAAAGACACAAAGATTGGGTTATACATTCATGAGTATGAAATATTGCGGATGAAACCTGGAGAAACATTAAACGAGATGCATCAAAGGTATGCAAAGATCATCAACAACCTTAGTGCTCCAAGTCCTATCCAAATGAAGAACTCAACCGGAAGATCCTTCTTACTTTACCAAATGAATACAAGCCAAAATTGACATCAATTAGAGAGCCAACCAATCTCTCAAAATTGAAGGTACATGAGTTGATATACAATCTAGAAACCAAAGAACTAGTTCTCAATCAAGAGAGACTAAGAAATGAAGAAGAAAGTAAAGCAAAGAAGTCACTTGCCCTCCTTGCATCAAAGACTCATTCAAGTGATGAAGATGGATGAGAAAATGAATACGATGATGATGATGAAGAAATGACCTTACTTGCAAAGAACTTCAAGAAGTTCTTGAAATACAAAAAGACGAGACAGGGAACTTCATCAAACAACAATTTGAGGAAGAAGGCAAAGACAAACCAAAAGAAGAATCAAGATGCTTCTATTGCAACAAACCGGGGCACATGAAAGCAAACTGCCCAAAGACAATCAAGACAAAAGGAGGAAAAGCCAAAAAAGCTTCTTGGAGTGAAAACAATTCACCTGATAGAGAAAGTGAAAAAGAAGAAGAAATAGCCAACATTGTATGTCTTATGGCAAAAGAGGATGATGAGGTTTGTTCTTTTTCGTCTAGTTCAAGTTCTGGCTCTATATCATTGCATGATGATAAATGTTCATTTGAAGAATTGCAAAATGAATTTTCTAAAATACATTAAAAAAATTTCAATTGCTCTTTCAAAAATCAAAGAAGTTGAAAAAGAAAAAGATGATTTAAAAGTTGAAAATGAGAGTTTTGAAGAAGATAGAAATTGTGCACACAAGGCTCATCAATACTACAATTTGAAAGAAGAAATTCAAGCAAAAGTTGAAAGACTTGAAAAAGAAGTTCAAAGTTTAAATGAGATCTTAGCAAAATTTACAAAAGGAAAAGAAACTTTGAATAAAATGCTTGGATCACAAAAATTGACATTTGATAAAAGTGGTATTGGTTATGAACCTTTTTCAAAACAAAAATCTTTCAAAACCTAATTTGTAAAAGCATTTACTTCCTCAAATGAAGCTTCAACATCATGAGGATTTCAAAAAGTATGCACATATTGCGAAAGACATGGACATATTGCATCACATTGTAGATATAGAAACATGGTAGGTAGAGATGATAGAATTCCCTCTTGGCTTAATCCCAAATGGGTTATTAAATGTGTTAGGACTTGACACTAACACATGTGAACCTAATAGAACTTGGGAACCTAAAAGAATAACATGTGTATTGCTTTTATGAATTTAGGTTCCTCTAAGGATCACGTATGAAAAAAGTTAGGTCATTGATAGTGGATGCTCAAGACATATGACTGGAGACCCATCCATCTTCTATGAGCTCAACAAGAAAATCAAAGAAAATGTGAGCTATGGAGACAATGAAAAAGGTAAAATTATTGGAAGAGGTAGCATTGGTAATGAAAATTCAACCTCTATCCATAATGTGCTACTTGTAAAAGGATTGCAACACAATTTGTTTAGTGTGGTCAATTTTGTGAAAATGGATATAGAGTTGAATTCAAAGTCTCATGTTGCATTGTATATGATAATTTAAACAAAGTGCTATTTGTTGGAGAAAGATGTGATAATGTGTACACTGTAAATTTTCATGATCTTACATGCCAAAACATTAAATGTTTGATGACTATGAATGAATACTCTTGGTTATGATATAAAAGATTAAGACATGCAAGCATGAACTTACTTACTAAACTTTCTAGAAAAGAGCTTGTCAAAAGTCTACCTAAAGCTAGATTTGAGAAAGGTCACTTGTGTGATGCATGTCAACTTGGTAAACAACATAAGATATATTTTAAACCTATAAACAAAGTAGTTACATCTAGAGCATTACAAAAATTTCATATGGACATTTTTTGACCGATTGATGTGGCTAGTCTAGGAGGATCAATGTTTGTCTATGTTGTTGTAGATGGTTATACTAGGTATACTTGGGTTATGTTTTTGTCTCATAAAAATAAAGCCTTCAATGAATTTGCAAAGCTATGTAAAAGAGTGCAAAATGAGAAATGCAATTTTATAACTTGCATTCATAGTGATCAAGGCACAGAATATGTAAATTCATCTTTTGTGAAATTTTATGAACAACATGACACTGAGTATAATTTTTTGGCTCTTATAACTCCTCAACAAAATGGGATAGTAGAAAGAAAAAATTGAATCTTACAAAAAATGGTAAGAACCATGTTGAAAGAAAACAACTTGCCTACATATTTTTGGAGGAGACCGTTAATATGGCTTGATATGTGCTTAATAGAGTCCTAATTAGACCCTTTATTAAAAAGACCCCTTATGAATTGTGAAAAGAAAGAACACCTAATATTGCTTATTTTAGAGTTTTAGGATGTAAATGTTTTATCCTAAACACCAAAGACGACCTTGAAAAATTTGATGCTAAATCGGATGAAGGGATATTTTTAGGATATTCAACTAAAAGTAAGACATATAGAGCATATAACAAAAGAACTCTCTTAATAGAAGAATCTATGCATGTGAACTTTGATGAAACTAATCTTTTGCGCCAAGAAAGAATGATGATGATAGCTATAAGCATAATAAAATAATATAAAATATATATAGTAAAGCACGTAAATCAAATATATAAAATTTGCATCAAAATATTCAAACCAAGATCAAGATCGTAAAATAAAAATTATTGCATAGCAATCCTACCCTAAACAATAATTTTGTTGCTCATATTTAAAATAATTGAACCGAAATTACGAAAAAAGTTAAGACAAACTTTCTCATAAAATAGGTTCAAATCTGCTGAAATTAATTTGTATAGTTTGATCCAATCCCCAATTGAAAATTAACTCCTCAATTTGAAGTCCAAAATCAACAAAGAGTTGAAAAAAATTGATTAAAGCTCGTTGTAGCTATTTTTTTCTTCTTCTCTACCGCGCACGCCTTCGCTGTTTTCTCTCAATATGTTTGGCTGTAAAAGCTATATGTCTTCCCTTTCTGATCGCTGAATGTCCTCTTTTATAAGCAGAGTCCCACTGCCCTAACTTGTTTGGTTTGATCTACATGGCCAACTTTGGCTATTGACTTGACTTCTTTTCTTTTCTTTTCTTTTTAACAAAGTCCAAATTGGGCTTGAACTTTAAAAGCTTTTTACGGCCAAACTTTTTTTTTGTCTTCTTTTTTTGCAAAGTCCATGTTGGACTTAAGTTGACCAACGACCAAGGCTAGCCTTGGTTAAATATTTTTTTTGTTTTATTTTTTGTTTTTGCTTTATTTCAACGAAGCTTCTTCAATAAAATTCAAACATATTTTCTTCATCCAATTTTATTTCAATCTAGCCCCAAATGCTCTTGCATCATTCAATTCCTACATACACAAATACATAACAAAAGTGATCAAACTTTTCAATAAATAAACATAATTAATTTCAAAAGCGAAGAAAATAGGTCTAAAAATATAAATACATCATGATCATAATTTAAAGGTTTCCCATCTTCTAACAAAGGATGGAATTATAGATACTACTTTGTATATTCTTCCTCGGATTGAGAGAGTTCCACTTGATTGGGGAGGCACTGTTGCCAATGCTAAAAATCTTTCCTCTCTAACCCGCAATAAGCAAGCCATAATCTGCCAACTAAAGCTATCTTTAATGGAGGGTTCTAAAATGTAAAGCTTTCTATTTTTGGGTATTTTTATATTTTTTTAGAGGCCATACCCTTAAAAGTAATACTATTCATGAAAAAAGTACGTGGAATCCACCACTTTTGGGTTAAAAGATGCCAAAATAGTACTCCGGGCTCCAAAAAATTCAGCAAATTATGAGGTTCTAAAAAAATACAAAAATATCTAAAAATAAAAAATTTCTCATTTTAGAGCCCCATTGAACTTGCCCTAAAAGAGCTCGGGAAAGTGAAAGCTAAGAAATATTACAAGTGGTCTAGAATTTGGAAGTTGGGTTTGTATGGTCCTATCACCGTATCCTCGGGGCCATCTAAGGTATCCAATTTAGCTTTTTCGAGTCCCGCGCCTTCAAATTCTAAACAATCAACCTCAGGGTCTTTTACTCAACCTTCCGAGGGTACCAACTTGACCTTGCCTAGCCATTGGTCTTCAAAGAAATTATTCTTTTGCTAAATTTATGGTCGACTCAACATACTTTGTCTCTTTTCCCTTTATATATTAAATTTTTCCAGTCTTTCCCACTCAAATATGGATCCACAATTCATGCCATTGCTCAGAAGAATTCCAAAAAAAAGTGGATCGAGGAGTAAACAACTAAATATCACGCCAGGAAAGATGCCAAGAAGAATAAAATAGGGAAACTTTGGGCCAGAATCCCCCGACCCTAACAATGAAGTAGACCACCTTGGCCCCTCACACTACCAAGGACTAGAATACTCAGAAGAATCTACAGAAGGCACCTTTGGATTCGGGCATAAAATTAGCCCCCAAGACATCTAAAGGATGCATGCCTCCACATACGTCGATACTCGAGATTGGGAGAGCAGTCGTCAATAGACTTAACGGTTCTCACCCTTCCAAATGGTTAGACGAAGGGAGTCGTGGAGACCTTGAGCTTCTAAGACTATGGACATCAAAAGGGTCACGATTGACGTCCTGATGAAAAAGCACGTCAACTCCATTTCTGCAGTAAGCCTTTCTTGATATATCCTATTTGCGTGCTTATTTGTATGTCTATTTTAATATATCTAACCTTCATTAGATTGGGGATTTTACTACATAGATGGAGACAGGGCCGTCTCAAACAATTTAGAGATTTTGGACTTAATAATTAAATTTTTTCTCAATAAAAAAACTCTAAATTTTCTACTAAAATAATCACTACAAATAAAAAAAAACTAAAATTAGAATTATAAAATAGTATAATATTATAAGTTAACAAAAAGATAGACCTATATAAAATTTATTTTTTTTACCGTGCAAAATTATTTATTAAATCATCATAATCAAGTTTATCTAACAAATTTTTTTCAATAGACAACATAGCTAATCCATTTAATCTTTCTTGGGACATAGATGATCTCAAATAAGTTTTTATTAATTTTAATTTTGAAACACTTCTTTCTGCAGATGCAACTGAAACTGGAATTGTTAACAATATTCTATAAGAAACATAAGCATTTGGAAAAGAATCAACCTTTTTTATATAATTAAGTACTTCCAATGGACTACAATTTTCTTTTTGTTACATTTCTTTTAACACTTTTAATTCTGAAAATAAATCTAATCCATCTATGTCAGAAAATCCATCATAGCTTTGAAATTCTTCAAGATTCAAGCAACATTGTTTAATAGTATCTTCATCCGTCGACTTTAATCTAGTGAAATTGAACAAGAATCCAAAAAAAATGTTCAAATACTTCAAATTGCTCAAATCTAGTTTTAAGTGAAGAAATAATTTGATCAATCATGTAAAGAAAATACTCAATTCTAAATAATTATTCAAGAGATTTTGTTTTATCATCACCAACATCTTCGTCAAATTGTTTCTTTCTATGAATCATACGTTTTTTCACGAAATTTAGGTTCTATTTCCATTTCATTTGTAATTTCTTTTGCTGAAATCATAGCAGATTCAAATCCATTTTCTCTATAATTTTCAAAAAAAGAAACAAGACCCTTAAGAAGATCTATAGCAACATCAATGTGCATATTTTCACTTTCAAAGTTCCTATTAACAGAGTTTACTGCAAACAAGATATCATACCAAATAGTCATACCTAATAAAAATTCAAAATCCTCTAGTTCATAAGTTGCTAGACTGTTAGCTTCACTCTTTATTTTAAGATCTTCACTTGTTTCTGCTAGTTCAAATAAAGCATCTCTAATTTTTGGAGCTTGATATCTAATAGCCTTTACACTTTCAATACGACTTTCGCAACGAGTTTGTGATAATGACTTAACCGTTAAATTAGATATGTTATTTTTTAAAATTTTCCACCATTTAGGTGAAGAAGAGAATAATGAATATATCCGTTGTAGAACTCCGAAAAATGATATGACTCTAACACATGAAGTAGCAACATCACAAAGTACTAAATTAAAACTATGACATGCACATGGTGTATACAATGCTCTAGGATTTATATCTAATAACCTTTTCTGCTCACCTTGGTATTTCTCTTTCATGTTAGATCCATTATCATAACCTTGTCCTCTTACATCATCAATATCAAGTTCTAAGTTCTTAATTTCTCCTATAAGTTCATCAAAAAGGCCTTTTCTAGAAGTATCTTCCACATTCAAAAATCCTAAAAAGTATTCTTCTATTCTTATTGGACTAGATGAAATATCTACGCACCTTAAAATCATAGACATTTGTTCTTGGTGGCTCAAATCGAGAGTACAATCAAGTATAATTGAATAGTATTTTGCTTCTTTAATATTTTTTAAAATTAAACTTTTTACTTTATGTGCCAACACTTGTATTAACTCATTTTGAATATTATGTCCTAAATAATGTTTATGAATTTCCCCATTTTGAATACGCCGAACATGTTCTTTCATTATTGGATCAAATTCTGTAATCATCTCAATAAAGCTTAAAAAAATTCTATTATTTTCTTGAAAAATTTTCTCATTATCCCCACGAAATGCCAAATTATCTTTAGCTAAACTTTTAATAAGAGAAATTATTCTTTTTAGGACATTTCTCCAATGTTCTTTCTCTTTATTAAGTCTTTCTTGAGCATCTTTATCAATTGTTTTGTTCTTTAATAATCTCGATTCTAAATCAAACCCAAGCACTCATGTTAACTATATGTTCATTACTTGTTTCATGACTCTTTAGCCTAGCACTTAGATGTTTCCAATCTTTAGTTCCTTCGTTACCCAATTGGCTCATCATACTAGCTTTTGTACCAAACAATTTACACAAAAATAATATACTTTATCAAAATCTTTTGAATATACTAACCATCTTCTATCATGTTTTTCTCCATTTGACAATTTTCTTATATAATGAGAAGTAGAAAAGTGTCTACAAGTTTCATCTTTTGGAAAATTTATATCACTCACTCTTATTGGACCATTTTCTACTAATAAGTCTATTAATTTATTCTTAAGATTTTCCCATCTTCCCGGATCATAAATCCAATCTAAATCATCTTTAAGATTTCTAGTTTCCATGTTCTCTTCATTATTTTCTTGACATTCTTCATCAACTATCACATTATCACACATTTTAAGATTTTTAGTTTCCATGTTCTCTTCATTATGTTCTCTTCATGTATGCATTGCCATTTTTAGCTTGTTGGGCTTGTTTTGGGTGGCTTTTGGTTGGTTTTCGAGGGGGTTAATGTACTTGCATTAGTGGTTGAGTGGTAGGAAAATGTTCGGGGGTTGTTTGATTGTTAGATTGTTAGTTATGAAGTTTAAAAGTTGTGTAGTCTTTCTTTAAAATGTCTAAGTGTTGTCTTCAATTGTTTGATAGTATTTATGTGGTTGAAATGTGAGTTGGTGTTGAGTAGGCTCAGGATTGAATGCATGTTGAAATGTGTGATAAGTTAGGTGGCCTACTTTGGCATCTAACTTTGATGTATTAGAATTGTTTAGTTGTTGATTGTTAAAGTGTGTTTAATTGATGGTTGAATGCAATCGAGGGGCGACCTACTTTGTTGTCCCCTCCAAGAGTGTTTATTGCATGATTGAGTGATTGGTTGTGCATGCGAATGTTTATAGCAATTGTTATTAGGCTTGGTTGTGTTGTGTTACCCTGGGCAGCCTCGGGTTTGTCAGGCGATAACCCGACCACTATGGCCAAATCCCTCACTCGTGTGGACGGAGAGTTCCATACGGTACTGGGTCGTACTTCAGGGTATCCGAATTCTTTTGAGTGGGAGTAACAAGGTAGAATGCTAGAGGTTGTGATAGAGGTACGAGAAGAATGACTTCAACAGGATGAGTGTATCGTATCCTTAATGCTTGGTTATTTGTGTTGCCTTAGTTGAATTGTTGTTAATGTTTATTGTGTGTTCATTGTTCATAGGATGTTTTTCCCAAGTGGTAAAGTAAAGTGTTTCCAAAATATCCTACTGAACTCTCACTAAGCTTTGTATTGTATAAGCTCACCTTCTTTGCTGACTTTCAGGTGTTACCGAGCCAGATTTAGGGTACGTTCCTCAGGAGACTGATAATGAGCAATATGTGGATGAGTCTAATGTGCAAGAGTCTTATCCATAATGTCTTTGTTGGAGTGCTGTTTTTGTTGTCTTGTATTATAGAACAATTTTTATTGTATTTACTTTGAAGTTTGTATTGTATAAGATGCTATAAAGATAGTAAAAAGTATAATGCTAGTTTAGTTGTCTTACTATTGGAAATGAATAGGTTTCTAGACTAGTTTTATACTCGTTGTGCATATGTATAATATAGGTTGTGGTATGTTGTTAAAACAGAGGCATATGACTTGTGGTTGAGATGTTGTATGGTTGTATAATGAATGGTTTTGGATGTGTTGTATGTTGATGAATGATTGTTGGAGTTGTGGTTGAAGTTGTAGTTGGTTGTGTGATGTTATAAAGGATTGGTTTAGAGTCCTGTTGTCTATATTACAGACATTATATTACCGAAATTCCATTGCGTCCTGACTGATCGTAAGTGGAGTCGAGTTGGGGCTTGGCACCCTAAGCCCAGGGTAAAAATTAAAGTAATTTATTTTATAAATCTCATATTTTTCCCTTAGTATACACTTATTTTTGGGCATACGTTCATAATTTTTAATTGCATAACACGTCGAGAGAGTGCATTAGAAAAATGATTTTCATATCGTATGAATAATAAAAAATATTGTTTGTAGGCTAACTAGTTTAATTAGTTCTTTTGGGCCTAAAATTACTAAGTTTTGCAACTTATTTGAGCCAATTGATTATACATACATATTATATATCTAAATATACATATATACACAATACAAAGCTAACAAACAAAGCCAAAAATACCCACCAAGTCCCCCCCAAACCCGTGAGTTGCATAGGAGCAAGGAGGAGAAAAGTTTTGCTAACTTCACCATTTTCATCCATTCCAAGCTTGAATTCAAGGATCCTGAGTCATTTACTCCTTCTACCTAGCTTGTTCATCTTGGGTTGGTGAGGGATATAACATATTTATGTGATTACAAAGTTTATGCATAGTTTTTATAATTTTAGATTTGATGTTATTTGCCTATATTATGCTTAAATATTGTATAATATATTGACTACATGCTATGGAGACTCGTTTTGAGTAGTTGTATGACTTGGTTAATAGTTTATTGCATAGGGTGACTTTGAGAAGACAATGAATAGTAGATTTCTTGGGTTTTGTTAAAATTTTGATTGTGAACATGATTCTACGCAATTTAATGTTGCCGTAGGAGCTAATGAACCTAAGTTTGCAATTAGAATAGGTAAAATTTGAAGAATCTTAAATTAACTTGGAAATTGGCTTGAATACAAAAGGGGCTCTTCGTAGTTTGGTTGCTCGGGGGTGATCGAATGATATAGTTAGTGTTTATTATGTTGGGTAATGCTTAAAACACAATTATGGCATTGATTAGAAGAGTAGTTTGGGTAGTTGTAGTTCAAAGTGACTATGGGGCAACTGGAGCTTTTGTGATACTTGAAGTTAAAAGTGTGTTTTCAAGGCTTATAGGGTTGTCATAAAGTGTCATTAGAAGAATGGAAAGATGGGATTGGGGTTTGCTTCGGTTTCATTTTATTCGTGTTTGTATTAGATTAAAGGAGCTAAGTAAAGGAAAGGAAAATAATTGCTAATAGTTGTCCTGTAATTGTTTAGTTAAGTGTCTAATTGCAAATGGCTAGAATGTGTATCCGATTAGTGAAGTTTCGCGAATTGAATTGTTCGGTCACTTTGTTAGAATATAAATATAACTTGCTTATATTGTTATCTTGCCTATTTTGTTGTAAATTGTCTTGTATATACTTCTTGGATAACTAATGAATTGGTTTTCCTTAGAATTATAGATATCATTGAATGAAAAACTCTTATCGTTTGTTATCATTATCGTGGTTGTGCAACCATTCGCACAGATGTGGTGGCCACCCACTGGACGGCATCGGGCTTGCTACTGGTTGTCCATCCTCCATAGATATTCCCTTTCTCGCTAGGGATGTCGCCCTGGGAAATCTGGGTCGTAGGATTAACGGGGTGTTATATCCGGAGCCCCCATTTGGTGTACAGGGTTATGCTAGCTTATCGATATCGAAATTATATTTGTCTATTGAGTTTGTGGCTCGTGGTTCGTGATTCATGGTTCATGGCTCGTGGTTCATGGTTCGTGCTATTGGCCAACTTTGTATCCTTTCATTAAGTAACTCTCGCTTGGACCCTAAGTCCTTGGAGAGTTACCATTGTTTGTGTTCTTATATTGTGTTAATTAGCTTGTATATTTGTATTGTGTGATATATTGTTATTGTTTCCTCTAGGTTGCTTAGTGTATTTGTTCTATCGTGGGTGATTTTATTTATTTGAGGTGAATTATTTAGCTTATTTAATTGTATACTAGTTTCGTATTGTTAATTTGCTTTATTGTTGGTTGTTGCATTGCACGAAACCGTTTTCAAAACTCTCCGGATATCTGTTTTCCTCCCTCACTGAGCAACGTGGTTTACTCACTCCTTCTTTCTAACCATTTCAGGTTCTGTGCCTTCAAAGTCTAAGGTGAAGAAAGCTCGAGAATTTCCTTAATTGGATGTTCTGGCTTTACTTGATTATTTCTATGTAAATTTGTGTTAGTTATGTTTTCTTTTGAGGCCTGTGTGCCTTGTATATATTGGTTGTCATAAGGAATGTAATATGAAGTTAAAGACTCGTATGATTTATTAGATAGTAGTGGGCTTGTAATAACCTAAAGCATTACTATATTGCCTAGTTTAGTTTGCATGCTTATGTGGGTTTAAATGGAGGATGATTGAAAGACTTAATATATAATCAAGTTAAATCGAGAATATTAGAGCGGTAAGATAAGCGGAATTATGATCACAGGTTTTCAACAACTAACGAAGATGCATGCTTGAATGTTTTATTTTTGTTCAAATAGAAAAGCTCGGATGACCTTAGAGACTTGGGGCAAATTATGATTAATTAAGTTGTGGTTGTATATGAGTGTTGTGTATTATTGTTGTGGTTATTTTTTCTGAGTGCAGGTATGTGGATAGGCCTAGAAATAGGGAGAACTCTATATGTTTTCCCTCGTTTTTTGTGACCTTGTGTTGTGGATCGGGGCTTTGGTGTCGTGAGGGATCGGGTGGTTACATATAGTATTAGAGCATAGTTAACTCATAACCAGGACAACGTCCTCTGTCACGCTCCGACCCGACCCCGCAAAAGGCCAAGCCCAGACCTGACACACGGACGGAGTCTCCTCTGTACCGCGGACGATCCGAAAACCCTAAAATCAACATAATACTTGCGAAAGCCATAAAACAATTAAAATAAGCCAACTTTCTTTGAAACATACATTTCTTCATTAACAACTTTGCAACCCAAAAATGATATGCATACTACACAATTATTTATGCCACTAATCAATTCCATTAGCATGCATTTCCTTACTAGTCACAAGAGTATAAGTTTACAACTTTACATTCTTTCAACTTATACAACATAAGACCGTAGAGGCCTCAAACTAGAAAATACATACAAGGCTACAAGCCTCAAAATTAAGCGACATCCAAGCAATATACATATCAAGCAAGGCTCGCACAAAATCTGGTAACCAACCACCAGCAAAGCAAAGAAGTGCTATCACGGAAACACCTCCACCTGCTCCTCCTCCTCTATTACCTCGATAGGGTTTGCTTTAACTACTCCTGTAAAAATATAGTATAGAGAGGAATGAGCAAAAACTATTGCTCAGCGAGGGCAATTGGTCTCAAGGACGGAGATGAGAGGAGTATGCAATGCAATTAGTCAAGCAATACATACAAGTATCATATAGAGATACCAATAAAGCCATCAATAAAGCAAGGCAAGTATTTAAAGCTGTAAACACTCATTCAAAGGATACGATACTCTTTTCACGAGCAACTTTCAAACACGAATTCGATGACGACGTGCCGGCCCAAACCACCTTATAACACCAGTTTGGAATACCCCGGAAGTATCCATCAACCTACGACCCAAAACTCCCTGGGAGGCAACCCAAGCGAGAAGAGGGAATAGCAGCAGAGCTAGAGCAACCAACACTGGCAACCCGAGGCTACCCAGAGAGGCCCATCACTCACGCGCGAGACACTATGCAATGCAAGACTCGATACAAGGCGATAAACGAGCACTTAAGCCACACGTGGGAGAATAACAAAGTAGGTTACTCTCGCACGCAATAGCAACAGTTGATATGCATTCCAATCAAAATCAATTCAAACAAGTATATCAAGCAACCCTAAGTATTCTATAGGCATAACATCAAGAAAACAAGCAAATCACAACTCGGCCCCAACTATCAAAACACTACCATTTCCAAACGAGCCACGAGTTCTGGAAACCGACTTCGCCAATCCTCCTAGGTCACCATAAGGCACGTCTAAAGACCCCGAAACCCTACTTAACTCTAGAATTCACGCAAAGTCCCGATTTTCCCCCTTTGCTCGTTTGAACTACAACTATATCAACCAAACACCCAACCAATGCCATAATCGAACTAAAAGTGCTTCCATGGCCTCCCGAAACAATGCCAACACGCAAAACGAGAAAACGCTAAAGTCGACCTAAACGATCCCGACTTTCACCAAAGCTTAATTCCCGTTTTTTCCATTATGCAACCCAAACAAACCATGCATTTAGGCATTCTAACACACCTAGCACATTTCTACATCAACGGACAGCATAACAGAGCAACTTCATCGTTTCAAGGGTTTACTATTCACAAAACACTATTCAACAACTAATTTAAATTGCAATCTCAACATTTAACCGCAGAAAATGTTAAAAACTTATAAATATCCGTTCTACAATTGCCAAGGAACATTCTAGAAGCATCAAAATGCTTTAAACAACAATCTACGGATAAAATCTAAAAATTGCAAAGTTGACATACATAACATTTAAATGCACAAATAACGTGCTTCCCTCACCTTAGGCACTCCTAGTAACTAGGAAAACAACGCTGGATGGCTCGGTAACAACCCTGCACAAGCTCACGCGAAGATTGATCGATTGGAAGGTTGAAAGGTTTTTTTTTTCCTTGGAAGCTCACGGCGTGCTCACTGTATTTTTCAGCTGCTATTTTTTTATTTTGCTTTGTTTTAGCTTATTAAAAGGTTGGCTTGGTCAAATGGTCAAAGTCCTAGGTCAACCAACTTAAAACTTGATCAAAAGGCCTTATTTTGTGCATTTTAAGCTAAAATAACTAACACCAATATAAATTTCAACTAGCAACATTTAAAATATAAAATTTAAGTCATCTAAATACTAGTTTCACTATTTGCTGAGGACTAGAAACCGTTCTCTAGCTATCGCTCCCTAAATGCAATGCACGTTGCGACAGCAAAGAAGTAACAATTAATTCTCAAAGAACTTAAGGAAATACAATTTTCAAAATAATAAACAAGGAATTTTCACATTCCGGGCTCAGGTATTACATCCTCGGTCTGTTGGGTAGCAAACCCAAGTGCATGCATGGATAATATGTTTTGAGTAGTAGTGTGCTTGCATGTGAGACTTGTGTGTCTTGAATGAAAATGTGTTTCTATGTGATTGCTTATGTGAAATATGAAGAATGTGTGATATGTGTAACTATGTGATCAATGTGCACCTATGTGACTATGTGTGCCTCTGTGTAGTATATTTGTTAATATATGTGCCTTATATGCTTTCCATTACATGCATACATTTATTACCCTTTAAACTGATAAGTAATCTCTTCCCCTATAGAAAGATGGCCAGCATGGGATCTTCCAGAGATAAAAACCAACAAGAAGAAGAGGCAGTTAGTCAGCCATCGGTGGGGGCACAGGCAATGTTAAGGGTGACAGATGCTTTGACTAGATTGGCACAAGCATTTGAACAGCAAGTTCAGCGTGAGACTATGATAATGCCACCTAAGGTTGAGAAGAGGAAAGCTGAGGTGGAAGCAGGATCGAGTCAAAGAGGTAAAAGACCCCATCAACTTCAAAGATGCACTTTTTACAACCATGGGGGTCATGATGTCATCAACTGTTGGAGAAGGACTGGCAGATTTACGGGGTGCGGTAGTGACCAACATAGGGTCAAAGAATGTCTTAGGTTTAAGAGTGCTCCGAGACAGGCTTCTGGTTAGAGTAGTCAACCTGGAGTTGTAGATAATGTCCCATCACAACAGCCTAGTCAGCAGGGAGAACTTCACGGAACAAGTAAGGAAAAGAATGAATTCTTTTATGTCACTGCAACTGATATTCTTATGTGATTATATTTGTATTTCTGAGATTAAGGCATCTAGAATCATCTATGTATATGTATGGCTTATAATCTACGGGGAGATGTTAAATATGGTTGAGCTTCCTGAGGGGTATTTACTTGGCATTCTTGTCGGGAGCTATTTGACAACAGTGGTCTTTAGTGGTATTTCCATCAGTAGTATCATTTGGGAATCTCGAATAGATCTTTTGGATCTTTTATTTGGCACTAAATATGGAATTCTTGTACACTACTCTTAATGGAAAGAACTCACATTTATAGATGTTTAGCCAGTGTTCTTAGCACAAACTCTTACTTGGATTTCTTATTCGGGACTTTACATATGGGATTTCCTTGGTATTTCCATTTGGCTTTTCTTAGTGCCGTCTGTATGCGGGAATTACTATTGAGTAAACTCAATTTAATCTCCGGTACTTATATATGGATTTCGTATTGGTATTCCTCGGCACTATTAGATGGGATTCTCATATGGTATTCATATTTGAACTTCTAATTGGTAATTTCATAAGAGCCTTTATTTGGCTATATTACTCAGATTCTTTTGCGAGGTTCAGATCTTCTGGTATTTTTAATGGACTTCTCAGTAGTATTATTGTGGGTATTCTTGTTGATATTCTTGGGGCAGTGCACTTCTTTGGCCACAGTTCCGACTAGAGCTGCTTCAGTTGATGTGGGGTCCTTGTCAGAATAAGGAATTACGAGGACACAATTTTCTTAAGGGGAGGGGGGGGGGGAGGGGGGAGGGGGAGGGGGGGGGGGGGGGAGGGGGGGAGTGTAACAACCCGGACCCAACATACAGCATATCATACTTTATTTCATATAAATTTGTGTCAGTTTAAGTGTTATATGTGTGAATGTGTTTATTTTAGCATTTAAGATTTAAATGGTAGTTTCATTTTCTTCTACTTCTCTTATTTATCTTTAAAGGGGACACTAGTATTATTAATTCAAATAAAAATATTTTAACTACTATTTTGAGATTTACATTATACATAATTTTTTCTAATATCTAGTAGACCTATTTTCATCTTTTTAAAACGAGCCCTGAGTCCGGAGTAAAAATTAAAGTAATTTATTTTGCAAATCTCATATTTTTCCCTTAGTATACACTTATTTTTAGGCATACGTTCATAATTTTTAATTGCATAGCATATCGGGAGAGTGCATTAGGAAAATAATTTTCATACCGTATAAATAGTAAAAAACATTGTTTGTAGGCTAACTAGTTTAATTAGTTCTTTTGGGCCTAAAATTACTAAGTTTTGCAACTTATTTGAGCCAATTTATTATACATACATATTATGTATCTAAATATACATACATACACAATATAAAGCTAACAAACAAAGCCAAAAATACCCACCAAGTACTCCCCAAACCAATGAATTGCATAGGAGCAAGGAAGAGAAAAATTTTGCTAACTTCACCATTTTCATCCATTCCAAGCTTGAATTCAAGGGTCTTGAGACATTTACACCTTCTACCTAGCTTGTTCATCTTGTGTTGGTGAAGGATATAGTATATTTATGTGATTTCAAAGTTTATGCATAGTTTTTATAATTCTAGATTTGATGTTATTTGCTTATATTATGCTTAAATGTTGTATAATATATTGACTACATGCTATGGAGACTTTTCTTGAGTAGTTGTACGGCTTGGTTAATAGTTTATTGCATAGGGTGATTTTGAGAAGATAATGAATAGTAGATTTCTAGGGTTTTGTTAAAATTTTGATTGAGAGCTTGATTCTACGCAATTTAATGTTGCCATAGAAGCTAATGAACCTAAGTTAGTAATTTGAATAGGTAAGATTTGATGAATCTTGAATTAACTTGGAAATTGGCTTGAATTCAAAAGGGGCTCTTCGTAGTTTGGTTGCTCGGGGGTGATCGAATGATATAGTTAGTGTTTATTATATTAGGTAATGCTTAAAATGCAATTATGGCATTGATTAGAGAGGTGGTTTGGGTAGTTGTAGTTCAAAGTAACTATGGGGCAACTGGGGCTTTTGTGATACTTGAAGCTAAAAGTGTGTTTTCAAGGCTTATAGGGGTGTCATAAAGTGTCATTAGAAGAATGGAAAGATGGGATTGGGATTTGCTTCGGTTTCGTTTTGTTCGTGTTTGTATTGGATTAAAAGAGCTAAGTAAAGGAAAGAAAAATAATTGCTAGTAGTTGTCTTGTAATTGTTTAGTTAAGTGTCTAATTGCAAATGGATAGCATGTGTATCCTGTCACGCCCCAACTCGACCCCACTTACGATCAGTCAGGACGCAACGGAACTTCGGCTATATAACGTCTGTAACATGAACATCAGGACTCTATCCAATCCTTTAAAAACATAACACAACCAACTCCAAGTTCAGCAACAATTATAACATCCATTTAACAAATACAAAGCCACTCATTTAACATCCATACGACATTCCAACATAAGTCATAAGCCTCCGTTTCAACAACAAACCACAAGCTATACTATACATTTGCAAAATAGATTATAAACTAGTCTAGCAACCTAATCATATTCAAAAGGAAGACTACTAAACTTGTATTATATAAACCATTATCTTTGAGTAAGTTATACAATACAACATACTATAAAAGCTAAGACAAAAACACAGAGCACTTCAACATAACTCATGGATAAGACTCCGGCACATTAGACTCCTCCACAGAAGGCACATACTCAGCTTCCTGAGGGACGTACCCAAAGTCTAGCTTAGTTACACCTGATGAAAATAAACGAATGAGGGTGAGCTTGTATATAACAAAGCTCAGTGAGGATTCGAAAGATGTTTTGAAAACCTTTACTTTACCACTTGGGAATTCATCCT
The DNA here is from genome assembly GCA_037974665.1 of Ehretia macrophylla. Taxonomy (NCBI): domain Eukaryota; kingdom Viridiplantae; phylum Streptophyta; class Magnoliopsida; order Boraginales; family Ehretiaceae; genus Ehretia; species Ehretia macrophylla. The sequence goes on along the minus strand of CM075771.1, from coordinate 58,613,044 downwards.
ATGAGCTATAACACACATTAAACATCATTAACATCAACATTACATTTCAAGCCATATAGATAACCATTCAATTGAGAAATGATACACTAGTTGGTGTAGCTCTATATGCCATCACGATCTCAACCAACTTCTTATATCTTCCATAATACATAACCGAGGTACCTCATTTAGCCCCTCCCTCCATGGCATCTCCGCTCATGCGAGCTGAGGGTAATCTATGATAGTCATGCCGTTATCAACCCGACAGCCCGACGCTGCCCGAGAGGTGGCACACACTATCAAGACTCATGACAATAATAATAAACATCTCATATTCTGGAAAGACAACAAAGTAGGTTGTCCTTCAGACCATCATCAATCATCAATCAGTTTACAACATTTCAATCAATATAACATCAATTAAACAACTAAAACAACTAAGTTAGATGACAAAGTAGGCCACCCAACTTAACATACATTTAAATATACTTCCAAACCCAAAACCACTCAACAACAATCCATGAAACAACTATTCAAACACCACTAACCAACTAAAGACAACATTTTAACATTTCAAAGAAAGACTACACAAACTTTTAAGATTCATAACTTACAATCTAGAAATCCAAAAGACCACACATGCAACTACATTAACCCCACTGAAAACCAACCAAAAGTCATCCAAAGCAAGTCCAACAACCTTATTTTTGGCAATGCACCTAGGCTGAATTTTTGTGCTTTTGCTACGACATCCAAATTGAAAATTTGGCATTACAACATTACTACACAATAATTAAAAAACTCATAAAGGCAACAACCGTTCAATTCCAACCACTACAACAACAATTATTCAACTATAAGCCAATAAATCAATTTTAATACCCAAAAATTAGAAATATATGCTACTACCGTTCAAAACAGCTATAAATACATATAAATGGTCATTGGCAACTACTGAGCAATAATCTAAAGACAATTTAACAAAACATTAGATAAAAATACAACTATAGAAATTTAACAATAAATAGCATTTCTAGATCTATAATTTTTCTCTCACCTTTGATCCGAAGTAAAGCTAGGAATGCGTGCAATGGATGCCCAACAAGTGGAATATAACTTGAAATGAAAAGCTTTGGACAAAAATTGAGTTTTCTAATGAAAAATTGCTTTGAAAAACCTTAAAATTTTCCTCTATTTTTCTACCTCAACCTCACGTCAATGTGTGTGTAAAATTGGGTGTTTTTGCATTGTTTTATTGTGTGAAGTCATTTTATAGCAAAGGTCAAACATTTAAGCTTTGTTCAAAGTTGAATACTTAGTCTTTTAATTATATTTTTAGACTATTTTGCTTATAAATATGTAAACTACTATAAATACTATATTTAGTAGACTTAGTTTAGTTGACACAAGTTTTATATGCATACATATACATACAACTCGGGTAAAAACTTGATTTTTTGCAAAAGAAGATGAAAAATCCCTTTAAAATTCCTAACTCATTTTAAAATCCATTTTAATCAGACACGGGTCTATTAATACCCGATGACTAGGTTTTCAAATACTTAAAAGACCAGTTTCAAAATTTTAGCGGACTTGTTTCAAAAATACTATTAACAAAACTCAACGATAAAATTTTCAATACCGATTTTTATGAAAATTTTATGGATACTCACATAGCATTTAATAGGAGTAGAAATCACAAAATTGGCGTATTTTAAGTCAAATAACACATATACAGGTCAAAACACGCAATTTCACACAAAGACGAAATTTGGGGTTTCACATATCCTATTAATGAAGTTTCTTGAATTGAATTGTTCGGTTACTTTGTTAGAATATAAATATAACTTGCTTATATTGTTATCTTGCCTATTTTGTTGTAAATTATCTTCTATATGCTCCGTGTATAGCTATCGAATCAGTTTTCCTTGGAATTGTAGATATCATCGAGTGAAAAACACTTACCGTTTGTTATCATTAGCCTGGTTGTGCAACCATTCGCACGGATGTGGTTGCCACCCATTGGGCGGCATCGGGTTTACCAGTGGTTGTCCATGTAGCTATTCCCTCTCTCGCTAGGGATATCGCCCTAGAAGAGTTGGGTCGTGGGATTAACAGGGTGTTATATCCAGAGCCCCCATTTGGTGTACAGGGTTATGCCGGCTTATCGATATCAATATTGAAATTATATTTGTCTATTGAGTTCGTGGTTCGTGGTTCATGCTCTTGGTCAACTTTGTATCATTTCATTAAATAACTTTCACTTGGGCCCTAAGTCTTTGAGAGTTACCATTTTTTGTGTTCTTATATTGTGTTAATTAGCTTGTATATTTGTATTGTGTGATATATTGTTATTGTTTCCTCTAGGTTGCTTAGTGTATTTGTTCTATCGTGGGTGATTTTATTTTTTTTAGGTGAATTGTTTAGCTTATTTAATTGTATACTAGTTTCGTATTGTTAATTTGCTTTATTGTTGGCTATTGCATTACACGAAACCGTTTTCAAAACTCCCGGATGTCTGTTTCTCTCCTTCACTGAGCAACGTGGTTGGTCACTCCCTCTTTCTAACCATTTCAGGTTCGGTGCCTTCAGAGTCTGAGGTGATGAAAGCTCGAGAATCTACTTGATTGGATGTTCTAGCTTTAGTTTATATATAAATTTGTGTTAGTTATGTTTTCTTTTGAGGCCTACGTGCCTTGTATATGTTGGTTGTCATAAGGAATGTAAAATGAAGCTAAAGACTTGTATGATTTATCAGATAGTAGTGGGCTTGTAATAACCTAAAGCATTATTATATTGCCTAGTTTAGTTTGCATACTTGTGTGGGTTTAAATGGAGGATGGTTGAAAGACTCAATATATAAGAAAGTTAAATCGAGAATATTAGAGTGGTAACATAAGCGGAATTATGATCGCAGGTTTTCAATAACTAACGAAGATGCATGCTTGAATGTTTTATTTTTGCTCAAATAGAAAGGCTTGGATAACCTTAGAGACTTGGAATAAATTATGATTAATGAAGTTGTGGTTGTATATGAGTGTTATAGATATTTTTTCTAAGTGCAGGTATGTAGATAGGCCTAGAAACAGGAAAAACTCCGTCTATTTTCCCTCGTTTTTCGTGACCTTAGGTTGTGTATCGGGGCTCCGATCTCGTGAGGATCGAGGTGTTACATAATACAAGTAGGAATCTTTATTGTGAACTTTCTATTTTGGTAATGAGGTTTCCTAATTGGGCAATTAAGTTCATTATGAAATCTTGCTAGAAAAGATTTGGCATCTTGGCACAAAGATTGTGGAGCTAGACATGTGGTAGGGGTGAATGACGTGTAAGAGGAGTTCTAAGGGGTTAAAAGACCAATAGAAGGGATTAGGATAGACTACTAAAGTCCTAGGTTCGTTGAAGTGTCCAGATATATTCATGATAGGGTTGTGGCACTTATTCTTCTCTTTTTCTATTTATACTTCTAACCCTCACCATGTCTATATAAAGGACTCTCTGCTACAACTTTATAGCACACTTACATGTCCCTAAGAGTATAGAAAATGAAATTTCTCAATTCCTCTCTCATACCACATGGAAGAACTAATAAAATATAGAAAATGGAATCCCACCATTCGATCAAGCATTATTCAACAAGGAAAAAGGTTTTAGGAGAGAAAACCACCTGGAAATCCTCTCTATTAGGCATGTAAAGCTTCTTCAAACAAGTTGGATATTATTTCGTTAAGATTTAAGCTAACGCATCCTGGTAAAAATTCAACTAGTGTTGAATTTTGTATCTTCACTTGATTACGATAATATACAAGTTCTTGTTTGTGCAATTTTTCCATGTAACTTAATGTGGTTTGATCCTTAATATGCATGCTATTATGTTCCGCTATGTTAAAATAAGCTTTTGAACTTAGTACTATCTAGGTAACATGCACCTTTAGTGGTATCAGAGGCACCACACTACATCAATACAAGAAAATTACAAATTATGTAGATGATAATCATGTAGTAAAAACTCGATGGTGGAGAGTTTTAAGGTTTAATTCCTTGCTGGAATTTTGTTTAATATGATATAATTTTTGTACGATCATATTATTTGTACAATTAATTCTCTTGTAGCAAGTATTGGCCCATTTGATAGTTTGCATGCATGTTATGTATGTATTTATTCAATCTAATTAAAAATTGATGTAAGATTGCTGGTTTATGCAATCATAGACATCATGTAATTATTTTTAATCATTAGATTGAATTATGTAGCTTCTTTGAGAAGTATAGGAGAATGGATGTAATGATTTTAGAATATGATTACATAGTTTTCCTATATGTTGTAAAATTACTCAGCTAAAGAAGGCCTCCATGTGTGTGCACGCCTCTCTAGGCATCAGAAGCTTGGTCAACATGTGGTCAAGGTACATATTGAATGATCTATTAGGGTTATGAACATCATCTAGCTAGTAATCAAAGTGGAAGCAAGGATGGAATTCAAATTTTTTTTAAAGATTAAAGTATAATGTTCATCAAATCCCTAAACTTGATTTCATATAATTAACATAATTAAGACATATATATAACAAATATATGTTGAGATGAGATAGATTAGCAATATACATCTTGAATACACGCCATGAAGCCAAAAAATTGAACGGTTAAAGCTTGACTAGTCTTCCTACACATACAAGAGATCTAGTAAGTCCACACAAGCAAACAAAGGGCTTCCTTCATCTTCCAAAGTGTTTGTGCTAGTAACTTTTAAGATTAATTGAGCTTGTAAGAAGAATTTTTGAAGAGAAAAACTATTCTCTTTTCTTTCTCCTTTTGCCGTGACCAAGAAAGAGAGAGAGAAGAGTGTTGGTTGTTCATATTTTCTAAGTTGTATGTATTGTATGTTATGTTCTTGCAAGATAGTGGAAGTAGATATTTCATAGGTCTTGCATATACATACATACACAAACATATATGATAACATATCAAAATATCCATCATGCATGTCTAGTGCAATTTTGACCAAGTATTTGAAGTTGGTGGAAGACAAGATGATGTGACAAAATGTGGACCAATTTTAGTGTTTTTTCATCTTTTCAAGACATACATGCATACATATATCTCATATATACATATCATGTGATTCTTCCAATCTTTCAATTAATTAATTTAACCTAATCACTATGAGTTTAAATTATGAAAATAACTTTTTCATATTTGCATATTGGCCTAACAACATTCAATAATTATACTTTTGTCCATTAACCATTAATGATCAATTACAACACCGTTAACACCTTAATGTCTCAAAACAAAACACAAGCTCAGTGAAAACCTATTCACAAGTGATTTATTGTGTGTGACTTTCTAGATTCACCGCCGTATAACATTAAGGAAACATTGAACCCTTTCAATGTTAATCAAACCCTTTTCAATTTGTTTAGAGAATGTCTCCTGTCATTCTCAAAACATTCTCAAGTTTATTGAGTGACGTTTTAGCAACTAACGTGTCAAGACAATTTATAAAGAAATAAAGTCCAATTCAAGTGAATCTATTTATAGTCTCTGATTACCGTGTAATCCAATCATTCCATTAATCATCCCGTCAACCAAGAACCATGATACGATTAAGTTCATAAACTCGATACTATGCATAGATCTAAATGGTATAATAAGATATGACACATGGAAAATTCATTTTCCATTATTCATACATCGGCCAAGGATTTTCTAATTAAACAACCAAAATTAGATCGCATAGGACATTGCCTCACAACAGAGGTTAATGAATCCTATCTTGACCACTACTTGTCAATCACTATACCGGACGAATGAAATTGTGAGAGAACGCATCTCACCCCATTTGTCTGGGCAAGCATTTATCCAAACGCTAGAATCAAACCCCAATACAGATGACAACCGTAATGTCTCAAGCCAAATGATTACATGTACAATCACAACGAATAACAAATTATTAATTCGAAGTCATGTAATTTGTTATTCACGTCACATTCAGTGATCTATTCAACTAATAATCACTTATATGTTTGTTAATCGCATCCCCATATTGTTATTGCACGTGGCTCACCATTCTTTATCATTAATATTCTTATGTTAATCAAAGGTAACAACACATGTGATAGTCCGTAATAGATTATTGAAGTCATGATCATATAATCTAAGGACTATGAATACTTTAAGTATTTATCATACTAAATAAATATGCCATTATATTCTGAGCCCTTTTAGAATATATCGCTCTAATGAAAATACTAGGGACTCATTCATACATAGAGAGAAGGAGAGTATGAATGTCATAAACATGTCAATATGTAAACAAACACATAGACAATATTGCCATAAAGTACAAGTTAATGTCAAAATATCCCAAAATATGTCATCCAAATATGTAGCATTAAGACACATATATAACAATCTCCCACTTGCACTAATGCTATATAACATAGTATTAGCACAATATACAATGATATCGCATATCCATCTTCTCAAAACGAGGACCTAGCTATGACTGATTCATAGCTACGGTAAGTGGGTTAGCTACATCAAGAGATATGACCGTTTTTCACAATAACATACCACAATATGGTTATAGGCTATAGATGCAACGCATGAAGATGGAAACACCTTTCCAAATGTTTGGACATATAGTGAGACCCAGGTTCCATAAGCTTGTGCAGTAGCTCCATTATAGTCATAACACAAAAAGTATGACAACTTAATGGTAGGAACTACTACTAACTTGTATGATTTTCTCGATCCAAATAACTTCTTTTGTAACATCACAAATCACAAAAGACATGGGTAATATAATCGAATCTACAATTTGTTCAGAACCTTTCTAACTCACTAAGCTTCCACTACAAATAAACATGAACCCAAATATAGACATTATATTTTCAAATTCAAATAAAAAATCTGAACTAGTAAATCTGTCACTACGGACTTTACCGCCTTCATGAACCAAAATATATCTTTAGTGCTTCCCAAGTACTTTAGAATATATTTTTAATTCTATCTAGTGTTCCCAAACCTGGATTGGACTGATATATACTTATAACATAGTTTGCGCAATATCAAGTCTTGTACATAGTATAACAAATATGAAGTTACAATAACATGAACATGAATTTGCTATTCTACTAGAGTTTCTTGAACACCTTCAAGATTACTTTATGTACAATCTTAGGAATATGTCAAGTAATCTTCACGCACTATCACCATAGTTACGAATTCACAAGATGCGAATGACATGTTCCATATGGAGAATATTTAATATAACTAGACTTTAACTGACATCACAATACAGGTATCATATACCATGTTATCCAAGTCATCAACATACAGTTAGAGAAATGTGGCTGCGCTACCACTAATCCTTTTGTAATCACAAGGTTCATCCACATTATTAATGATATCAAACTCTTTAATCTCATTTGAATTGGATGTAACAATTCCAAGAAATTTACTTAAAGTCTACAAATGGATTTATTAAGTATGCACATATTACTCATATCCATAGATCTGAATCATCAATATACTAACATAATGTGATATAATGACTAGCATAATACGAAGTGACTTAAGCACAATAATTGGTAAAAAGACTTCATCATAGTCAACCCTTTGGTTTTGATGATATCTTTCAAAAACCAATCTAGCTATAAAAGGTCGCTATCATTTTCCATTAACTTCAACCTTTTTCTCGGAGATTAACATCCAGATTAGGCTAAAGTATATGAAGTCTAATCAATATGCTTTGCATTATATAGTTTCTTGGAGTCGATATCCCATACTGTTTCCTTATAAATTGTTGGATCAACTAAACAATCATTATCTCAAATACACAAACAACTTTTGTGCATCTTAAAAAAAATATATGCTTATATTCTTTTAAAGGATGTAATACTCTACCAGATTTGTAAAGATCTTGTGTGATGACACATTCCGGACCGAATTGAATAGATTTATTACTTAGGTCTAAGTGATTTTATAGCTTAGAGGACACTTCCTCAATTTCTATTTTCTTAGAAAACATTATCTTCTTGAAAAAAAATAGTTTCTTCAAGAAATATAACATTCTAATTGACCAATCCACCTTGATCATTAGAAATAGATATTATATCTTACAAAACTGAGATATACTACAAAAATTACCTATCTTAACCTAAACTCCCACTAGTCCTTATAAAACTTTTCAATAAAAGTAGGACAATCCAAAATTAATACATTTAATATTTGGTTGCTTTCTAACTCATATCCATATATAAAGTTTTAACAATAGTAGGAATTTACTATTCAATATTAAATTAAATTAAGGAAAGCATAACCCACAAATAAATAAGATGACTAGTCAAACTAATCAACAAAAGTATTATGTCCAACAAAGTACGGTTTCTTCAGTAAGAAATCTATTTACTTGTGGTATACCGAACATTATTAATTGTGATATAAAACCAAAATTTGGGATACTTAACAAATAGTACTTAAGTATTTTACCTTCACGACCCAATCATAAGGACTAATACATTTTCCTATACGAGCCTATTCATAAATAATTCCATATACATCAACATATACTAATCCAAACAATCTAATGCAACAACCTTTGTTTCATTTGCTAACATCAAAAGCATTCAACGTTTCTCAAAGCGCACTACTGTGACTAAAATTCCATCCATGAACACATATAAAAATGTTTTACAAGAATCATAACCACAAAGTAGTACCAATCACTACGAAAGAAGATTTACAACTCATAGTAGATTCACAGCCTTGACATTCAAGCTATAAAGATACTTTGAACAAATCCTCTTTTATGTCCGGTTTCTCTGCTATGAAAACACTTTTACACATGCCAATACAATCCCTAATTATTTTCTTAGATATGCTTCCACTGGCTAATAGAAGACGCCTCTTTTTTTTCTTTCTTCTTTGCATTACCACTAATCAAAGATGAAATATAGAACATGAGAAAGATTTTCATTAATATCTAATATTATGTCATATAATATGCTTACCACACAGTTCTTTGCTAATTTAGAATCATATTCTTTACATCTTGCATACGCTTATGCAAATTATGAAAGAATACAACTTTTTAACATATTAAACTTGTTTTACTTATCAACCATAAGTACTACAAGTTTTTTCTTTTGATATTTTACCAAGAAGAAAACGAAAAAGAATACAAATCTAAGACATGATTAAGTTTCTAAGAACTATTCTTAGAGAATAACGTTAATCAATAAAGTTTGATCCGGTTAAGCGATATAAAGTCTAGTTAAACAAAATATGGTGGGTTCATTGTTGTAGCCATAAATTTGAAGAAAATAAGATTGCTAGTTGACGTAAACTTGTTAAAACATTTAACTTGGCCTTTAATTAAATGATACATCTCACTAATTTTATCAAATCTCACACTTCCTAAATGAGAATGTGAATCTAATAAAAGACTCATTAGTAGGTGACCAAAAATCTCTTTAATATAAATACCCTTCAGCTTGGTGCATTATTAGAATACACATACCAAGAGTTAACAACAATTACTATCTATATCTCCATATAGGATATGATCATTTAGCCTCTAAATTCCCGTAACCTTAGTTTTGGTGCATTATTGGCCACGATATCTAGTTAGATTACACCCACCATCACAGTGTAATGCAACAACTTGAATCGCAGGCCTTAGCTTCGATGCATTATTGACCATGAGATATTGTCAGCTACATAATATCACTATGGTTGCTTGGTAAACATAATGCTCAACATGGAATATTCCTTTCTACCTTTGGGTTAGCCACGAATACACCCAATTGAGCACGTATAAACCTAGATTAGTAGAGCGTAACGATAAAGACTTTTACTGCTTTACAATCTAATAGTGTTTGCACATAGAAAGATTTTGATCTTATTAGGTCTCACTTTGCACATTAGTTCATTTATAAGTATATATCAACATATAAACAAATAAATAAACACATATGCAAGAATTATACATCATGGTGGATCATGGACTTAGTTGTGGACAAATCAAGCCTATAGAAATTAATCTATTACATCCAAAAAAACACATCTAGTGTCTTCAAAAGTCTTGGCAACTTGATCTTCTTCAACAGTCCGAAGACCATCAACTCTTTGAGAGTCTTCAACTTCTTTTACAAACCTCTTTATAGAAATACATCATATGTCTCACTACAAAGTCCACTCACTTGCAAAAACTATAAAATAAGACTTATGTATGAATTACAAATAAATGAATGAATTGACTAGATGACCAAGATATGTTATGCTCATGCTTCAGAGAAAAATGAACCATAAAATGATACAATTGTTATGGGATTAATTTCTAACTACCATGAGACAAAATGTAAGAGTTGGTCTTATAAAACAAGAAAAACAAAAGAAAGAAACCCAACAAAAGTTTAAATTGTAAAGATTCCTACAAGAATCTAAAGAAGACAAGAATAGTAAAAGGACAACAATTGTGGAATCTCTGCAACAAATAGCTAAAAGAGGACAATCATGCAAAAGAATTGGAAATCTCTTCAACAATAGTGAAAAGAGTAAAATCATGCATGAAAGAAGAAGAAAAGCTCATGCAACGAATAATAAAAGAAGAAACAAGTGAAAAAGCAACGTGACTCTGTAAGACCATTGCAACAAAGCATAATTGCAGAAACAAATTGACAAACAAGACATTTCAGAGAAGAAAAATTTTGAATTCCGAAAACAATTTAAAGTCCAAAAGCCAGATTGAAGAATAATTTGAAATTCGATCCCTATATAAGAGACCATCTTGCATAAAGGAGGCATATCGAAATTTTAGGATTTTAGCACTCTAGAGTTTTTTAACTTTCTCTTCTATTACATCCAGCTGTAAAGTATTTTGAAAACGTTGTCCAATCATTTTGGAATTCTATTTTGTAAGAATCCAACCATTTCATATTTATTGTAACAATTCAACAATAAAAGTAAGTTTTCAACAATTATCTATTTTTTTATCGTTATTATTTTATTGTCATCATATATGCACATTTATTCATTTTTTTCATTACAACTAGACTTAAACCTGAACTAATTTGATTATGTTAAGAAATATTTCACCTCTTATATCTCTATCCAAAATTAAAAACAGTTGAGTCGGGCATGATCAACGGTGTGAGTCTGTGACAATCACAAAGAATATTTAATCAAAGATGTTTTTTCCTCCCAAGTGAAGATACTACCTGATCCCATGTACTGGAAAGACAAAAGCAATGTACATAGAGAAATTGCTTGACATTGGTGAATGGGTGTGTATGATGAAAATTAGATCTTTAGCTCATGTCTTATAATATCATTAAATAATTAAATATAAAACATACCTCAATAACCTTGAATCACTTTGGAGATATACAAAATAGTATATAATAACTTTATATACACATCTTTAATGGTGTATATTATGATTTACATACACCTTATGACTAAATTGATCTTCTCTTTCTTTACTCTATACATTCTTATGTTTGTCAAGTGATGAGATAACAAACTTATACAAAAAGTATATTAGTTAGATTGAGTGGAAAGAGGGACCAAAAGTCCTTTATATAACAATTTTCTAATTAATTCCACCCATCATGGACTTAATTAGAAATAATCCTTCATGAACCCACTAACCCCACTAACCTCAATAAGTACACCATAATGTAGGCTATAATGAAGCCACTAACCCCATTAAATTATGCCATGATGTAGGGATATAACGAGTCTACTAAACTCACTAAGTGTACCATAATATAGGATCATAATATATGTGAATTCAACATTGCATTAGATATATGGACTTTTCATATTCCTCTTTGTCTTTCAGGAATCCACTAAATATTTTATTATGTAGGAAGTTACATATTGATTCATGACTTTAGGTATTGAACCATCACAATTTATTTCGTATTTTATGTGGTCATGAAAGTCACCTTAAGGAAAAACTTCTTATATGGGCGTCTGATTTTTGGTCTTACTCGTACAGAGTTTTATAGATACAACAATAGAATTAGCCATAAATGGAAAACTATAAAATATCTACAAAATCCTAAATTCTCAAATTATATAGACAAGGCAATGCTTCTAGGAGAAAAATGTACTGATGTGGTATAGCGACTAAGAAGGTATAAGAAACCTCTCATGCAGAAGAGATTTGAGGGGAATGGTGATAACGAGAGCAAACAAGAAAACAGTAAATTAGGTAAGAAAGGTTGCCAAATGCCAAACCATGATTTTCTATCCTTTCTTTAGTGCATGTGCTTGAATCCTTCCAAAATTGTGGTTCCTATGCTTTTGTATTCGCTTTGCATCATTAACATTCTTATCAAATAGTTACTAAACTTGGATTAATTGAGTAGTGGAAACAACTCATCGCATTTAATATAGCTTAAGATTCATTGTCCAACATAGTCATCAGTTGAAGACAGATTTTTTAACCTTGTCCATGACATATAATTAAGGTCATTATATAGGAACATTTTAGTGTTATTGCAACAAGTGTATACGAATTGATCTTACAAACTAATGTCTCATCTTATAATTTTTCGTTTTTATGTTAGGTAAAATTGTATTGGATCCATCTCGTGATTATAAATCCTGTAATGATGTAATACGTTTCTCAACATAAATTATAAACTAGTCAAGAGTTAACTATTATTTATGATGAGTGGGAATATTTTCTTTTAATATCTATCTTATAATATCTATTAGTTCTTGTACCATATTGTAGATAATGTAAATCTTTGAATCATTCTCGTGCCATGATCCAAGAGTGTCATATTTCTAGCGTTCCACCTGTAATCCTAACCTATAACTGTATTACTTATGCTAAACGTGATTAAATGTAATGCACAATAAATTATAGTATGGTTGCAAGAAACCCAGGGCCAGACTAGCTTTATAATCACTATATAAACAAGGCAAGACAACACTTCTGCCTCCACAGCCCTATTGCCCTACCATAATATACGAGCACATAAGAGTAGCAAAAACACTTAATAGCATAATGTGGGATTCAATTATCAAATCCAACCAAAGCGAGTATCGTTGGGTCGAACAGATTTGTAAAACCTTCAAATCAGAGTTTGTCATCGACATTGATGACCCTCCTTGTGTCTTCAAAGTGCCTAAAAGCTTACGAGACACCAAGCCAGAAGCTTATGCACCCCAGAAAACTGGCATAGGGCCATATCATCATTTACGGCCCGAGTTTTACAGGTTGCAGAGGCATAAGCTTGCCGCAATCAAAAAATTTCTGACGCAAGAGCAGTTTAAGAATTTCCAAAACCTTGTGCTCAATAGGCTGGTGGAAATTGAACCACTTATTCGAACATGCTACAGTGAGTACATCGATACTAGTGGTACCACCTTAGCAATGATACTGGCCATTGATGGTCTATACTTTCTTCACATTTTAAGTGCTTACCGCAAAGGTGAGCTATATGAGTCTGCCTTTCCACAATTGGCTAAGGATTTAATCATGATGGAAAATCAAATTCCTGCCGTTGTGCTTAACGAAATCAGGTTTGCTCTTCATCATATAATTATTAAAGATGATTCGATGTTTTCTGTGTTTTCACATTTTTGCAAAGCACACTCACCCCTTAAATTAACCGAGCAAGAAGAGTTTACTTATAATACCAAAAGCCCTCATCTGCTGGCGTACATGTACCATTTGATCGTGAATAATCGTCGGTTCATGGTCCCTTTGCCCTGCGCCGCTGTGGCCTCGGATAGGAGAGTTTTTGAGCCCCAAGCGGCCATGAAATCGGGAGATTTAATCAGCAATGCGGTGGGGATCTTAGATCATATTAAAGGGGCTGAAACATTGCAACAGCATGCCCATTTCATACAAAGTGTGCCATGGCTGAGGATCTCTGCTCTTTTCGAGAAGACAAAGCAAACAGATGAAAACAAGCCTGTAGAAGAGGAGATTGAAATTCCTTCAGTTTTTCAGCTTCATGCAATTGCCAAAGTTGAGTTCAAGATGACAACGGGTGGCATCAGGGATGTCGAGTTCAATGAGGAGGAACGAGCAATTTACCTCCCTGTGATCACTCTGAAAGCTGATTCAGAAGTTATATTGAGAAACTTGGTGGCATATGAAACAGAAACCGCTACACCAGAGTCCAGACTTGTACTTGCAGAGTATGTCGACCTGATGTGCGGCATTGTTGATACTTCTAAGGATGTTTCTTTGCTTCGAAAAGCCGGCATCATTGAAGGTGATCTAAATGATGAGGAAATTGCTGAAATCTTCAATGGGATCCATAAATCCACTGCCAAGAACAAGAAGAAGTCTGAGCTCGAGAAGGAAATCGATGAAGTAAACCAACAGTTTGATAACACATTCAGGGTCAAGGTGTATAGATTCCTTAAGAAACATATCTATAAGTCATGGAAGTTTCTCACTCTCCTTTCCACTATAGTGCTGCTGATGTTACTGACATTGCAATCATTTTGCGAGATATATGGCTGCAGTGATCGTTGGTTTGGCAAGAGCACTGCGTGATCTTTGTTTCCCCACAGGATTGTGTCATTAGTTTACCTTATTAGGCGTTCTGTTGTTACATCATGTTCTCTGCTGTTTCGTTCCGCTTCTGGATTGTATGGCAAACGAGTGTTGCTTGTAATATATTAAAATATTTGAAGTTTACAGACAATGGCTTCTATATGATTAAAGATTGTCTTTCATGTCACAGAAGTATGCTACGTAGTTTCTTACTCCTAGCTTCCTTGTTCAACGTTAAAATATGATATCAGTAAACTTTTCAATTAGTTCATATCAAAATCAATCTCTCACATATTAATAAATTTTATATATGTGGATACTATAAATTATTTGAGAGATTAACGGGTCAGTATGGACTGTGAAAGAGTGAATATAGCTGTAACTTTACAAGTCTAAGATTACAGTGAACTAATTTATAAGATTTACATTCGGCTATCTATAAAACAGACACTTGAAATAGTCAGTTGCAAGTTTGGATAGTCTTAGGAGTCATAAGAATTCAAGAGTCTTAACACCCCTTCGCAAGCTGATGGGGAAACAACCACATGAAGCTTGTCACATAGAAGCTCAAAGCGTGATCGATATAATGGCTTCGTAAATAAGTCAGCGGGCTGTTCTGAAGTGGTGATGTAATGAAGCTGAAAAGTTCTATCAATGACCCTTTCTCACACGAAGTGAACATCAATTTCGATATGTTTGCTTTGATTGTGAATTATCGGGTTCATAGCCATGTAAATAGAGCTAATATTATCACAATGAAGTGTTGGGGAGAACGAACAATCTTCTCAAACGTGGCATCATTTACGGCTTGTTGGATGATTGAAAGAGCCTTTTGATCTTTCATCTTAGACTCCTTCAAAGCCTTCTTTTGTGCTTAAGTACGAGTGGCTTCATCTTCGGGTACTTCATAGCCTTCTTCAACAACATCCCATATATATTGGCCGCCAAGATATGTCTTCATTTGGATGCTCCACCTTCTATAGTTGTCGTTGGAGAGCCTTGGAAATGGGAATGTTACACTTGATGTTGACATAACCTAGCTCTTGATACCACTTTGTTGTGGTAGGACTAGACTAATTTAGAGAACTAGAACTTATGTAGGAAATATTTAGGAAGTAGAAGAGGAGAATTTTAGAGGAACTTAAGAACTTGTATTGAAGAGAAGATTACAACTTTGACTTGATTACAAATGCTTGGAATTGCCCCCTATTTATAGGTGCTTAAGGAGGTTTCTACATACTAGATATTCTTGAAAGTTCATGGAATATTCTAGGTAATATTTCAAGATTATTCTAGTTTCTCAAATAAAATATTTCCTCGTAAATGTTTTCTAGAAAATATCTCAATCTTCAAGACTTCTCTAGATATAAGGTTTGGGCTTACAATTAGGCAACACTCTTATTCTTTTGGACCAAGTGAATAAAGATTTTAGCTAGTCTATATACTTGAGTATTAATTAGCCCAAATACTCACTCATTAATTTTAACCCAAGTTCTTAATCTCTAATGCTTAGCCCAGATTCAAGTTTATTTCCAACATATACAGAGTGATCATCTTTCTTGTGGATCAATCAGAAAGTAATTATGTTTATTTCCGTATAAAAAACAGCAGAATGTAAACCAACATTAAAAAATATATTTTGGTTTAAATTTTTCCTATTTATAGTTAGTATACTTAAACAAGAATACGATATGGTGAGCGTTTATCTTGTTCTACTTCAGTGGTGAAATTTCGAGAACATGATTGTTATTATTTTGTCCACAATATGTCAGTTTTGATATCTCTGTTGTCCTTCCTGAACGTAGACGAACGATGTTTTGTCTCGACTAATTACATAACGTCAAACGAGCTCACTTCTTGATAAACTTCAAAACTAAGCTTGTTAAAGTTACAGCTTCCAAGAAAGCGTAGTTAATTATAATTTTTACTCCATCCTTCAGTTGTCCACATTAGCACCAGAACAATCTAAGGTATCGAAACACAAAAGTTTTAATAATAAAACAAGGACACATACCAAATATTATAGTATTTATTATTGTTAAACAAATCTTATCCAGTAGTTAATAACTGTTTACTTTAAGCGATTCACGTATCATTACGTGACACATAAAATTAGTATTGAAAATTTTTATAACAGTCCAAACAAATCATCAGTTCTAAATATATGAGTAGGCCTCACATGCTGTGAGACCTATTTATATGTAAGTAAATTAATGACAGAGACAGATAGACCTTTGTTGTGCACCTCGATTTACCTCTCACTAGGTGAGGGGTATATTAGTAAATTACTATTGAATTGAAAAAAAAAAAACTGATACAAACCGACAAAGGCCAAAGCACAAAACTCCAAATGCAACTTTAATTTTTCTTTTTTTCCACTTCCATTATATATTCACTCATATCCATTATTATATCTATTTTTCTGCTTGCATTTATAATTGTTATAATGTGTGTCAAATGAGGGCGAGTTACTTGAAAATCTCATTTATGCTATAATATGCTTAAAT
The DNA here is from genome assembly GCA_037974665.1 of Ehretia macrophylla. Classification (NCBI taxonomy): domain Eukaryota; kingdom Viridiplantae; phylum Streptophyta; class Magnoliopsida; order Boraginales; family Ehretiaceae; genus Ehretia; species Ehretia macrophylla. The sequence continues at coordinate 58,596,022 of CM075771.1, read as the reverse complement.
TTGGTATTGTTTTATGCATATAAATATGCACCCCTAATTTTATGTTATTGATTTGTCGCTGTAGTGCACCCCTAAACTTGAGTGCTTGGCTTCGCTACTGGCATGGTCAGTCCAACTGAGTAAAGAATTACTCGTTTAATGTATTAGTGCTTTAGTCTGTTACTGCTTGATGATTAGGGGAAGCACGTAAAATAAAAAAATAGCGATAATATCTTTACCTAACATGGACGTTAGAGCAGAAGAGGATCTTGGGAATTTGAGATTCTATGACTTCATGGCTAAAAATCCATCAGATTTCAATCACTTGTGACTTGTGTGTTTTACCAAGTAACTTTAAAGATGCATAACGTTATGTGCGCATCAATATGAGACTATAAGTGGTCATTAGTGATTGCAGATATGCATGCATGACAACATAGTAAACCGGAATGAATTAGGTTTCGGGTCTTGGAACCATCAGTTTATGAGAGACGTGCTTGAAGCTACTCTTAGTTCCTTTTAAAGTTATTACGTCTTCAAGTTTTTCATTGCGTGCCTAAAATATTTTGTCCTTTATGATCTTTCATTGGTTTTGTCCACTAATATGAATAAGGCAACGATCCTGGAAGATACCTAAAGTTATTTCTAATCTTTGCTTAACCAAGATTTACTTTTTATGGACTTGAATCCATATTGAGAAACCAATAATAATATAGAAATTTTAACAGGAGAAATTTATTTATTTATTGGCTAAATTAGCAAAATGAGCCTCATTAAATCAAAGTAAATACAAAGCGGTCAAAGCAACCGCAATTAAGCACATTCTCAAGCTGCCAATTTGTTTAAATCTTCCTAATAAAGTTAAGAGTTACAAAATTTCCTACCCATGCACATTTAAATCTTAATATCATTACATATGTTGCAGAAATTTGCTCCTTCTAAAGAGCACTTGAAGAGAAAATGCGGCTGTTCCTTTCCCGCTAAATGTGATAAATGGTTGCACTAAAGAACAATTTGAGCACCATTTCGTTGATCCTATTACTGTTAACACGAGGTGAGGCTACTAACAGGAGAAATTTTATTGAATTCAATAATAAGCTTTGATCACCTTCATTGTAGTTTAGCTTTGAAAACTGTTTGTACATAAACTTGATTAGGACTCTATTCTAGTTAGTTTTAAATTGGTTTTGACTAGATAGTCTTTTTCTAGTGGGTAATGGTTTCCTAGAACTATATCCTAATTGGTATAGGATTTTTGTGAATCTATAAATAGGGGTCAGTCATTTCAATTGTAGTCATACCAAATATTAGTGCAATAAAAATTTCGTTTAAGAGTCTCCATATTATTTTTCTTCTTATTTCTCTCTATGATAAAATAGTCTCTTCCATATTCCAACAAAGTGGTATCGAGAGCTAGTTAAAGATGATGGGGAATGATATGTTTTCTTTTCAATTTCCTCGCCTCACTAAGGACAATTATGATAATTGGTCCATTCGTATGAAGAGTCTCCTTGGCTCACAAGATGTTTGGGAGATTGTAGAGAGGCTATGTGGAACCTAAAGAAGATGAAGTTTTGAGTCAAAATCGAAAGGATGCATTGATAAAGAATCGCAAGAAGGATCAACAAGCTCTCTCTATCATCCATCTATATTTGGATGAAACTATATTCGAGAAAATCTCATGTGCACTTACTGCCAAACAATCATGGAAAACTCTCCAAAAATCACAAAAGGGGGTAGACAAGGTGAAAAAGGCTCTTCTACAAACATTAAGAGGTGAGTTTCAATCTCTCCATATGAATGATAATGAATCTATTTCAGATTATATTTTGAGAGTTTTGGTGGTTTTAACCAACTAAAAAGATTTGGAGAAGATTTAAAAAATACTCGTATTGTAGAAAATATCTTTCATTATTTGCATCCAAAATATGAATATATTGTTGTAGCGATTGAGGAATTAAAAGAGTTAGATGACATGTTCGTTGATGAACTCATGGGCTCATTACAAGCTCATGAAGAAAGAGACAAAAAGAAGAACCAAGAAGTCTTGGAAAAAGTTCTTCAAAGTAATCTCGCTTTGAAGAAAGAAGAAAACTTTGGTTTTGATGGAAGCCAAAAGAACGTGGTCATGGATATGGACGTGGTAGAGGCCGAGGCCAAGGCCAAACCAAGGAGAAGGACAAGGATGTGGTGGAAGATGAGGATTTAATCAAGAAGAGAAAAATCAAAATTCGCATAAACCTGGGCGTGGAAGAGGTAATTATTCAGGAAAAAGGTATGACAAATTGCAAGTTCAATGTTACAATTGTAAAAAATATGGTCATTATGCTAAAAAATGTAGAAGTAATCTTAAAGTTGTGGACGAAAAAGTGAATTTTCCCAAAAAACAAGAAGGGGAAGAAGAGATTACCTTGTTGATGACTCATCATCGCGAACAAGATGAAAGAGATACTTCATCACATCTTGATATAGGTGCAAGCAACCATATGACTTGAAAAAAGAGCATATTCGCAAAACTCGATGAAACTGTCAAGGGCAATGTTAAATTTGGAAATGCCTCAATGGTCTCAGAGGAAGGAAAAAGTAAAATTTTAATCCGTTTGAAAGATGAAAGGCATCGTTTTATTTCTGAGGTTTATTATGTGCCAAAATTAAAAACTAATATTTTGATTCTTGGTCAACTTCTTGAGAAAAATTACACAATTCTATTGGAAGATAAACATTGATTAATAAAATATGAAAATAATTTTTTGATAACAAAAGTGTCTATGATAATAAATAGATTGTTTTTATTAAATATTCAAAACGATGTTGCAAAATGTCTTAAATCTTGTGTAAAATAAGTTTATTGGTTATGCCACTTGAGATTTAAGCACATAAATTTTGAAAATCTTTCATTAATGTCAAGAAAAAATATGGTGCATGGATTGCCTTCCATCAATCATCCAAAACAAATTTGTGAGGGATGTCTTTTTGAAAAACAAGCTAGGAAAGGTTTTCCAAATGAGGCTACATCAAGAGCAACGAGACTACTAAAATTTATCCGTACTGATATTTGCAGACCAATCAATCCTAGCTCCTATGGTAAAAATAAATATTTTATCCTTTTTATTGATGATTATAGTCGTATGACTTGGGTTAATTTTTTAAAAGAAAAATTTGAAGCTTTTAACAAGTTCAAGAAATTTAAAATTCTTGCTGAAAAAGAAAGTGGTTGGGAGATCAAAGCCTTGAGATCTAATAGTGGTAGAGAATTCACATTAAGAGAATTCAATAATTTTTGTGAAGAGAATGACATTTGACTCCCTTTGACAGCTTCTCGATCACCTCAACAAAATGGAGTTGTTGAGAGAAAAAATAGGGTAGTTCTTGAGATGGTTCGAAGCATGTTGAAGTCTAAAGGAATGCCTATTTTAGGCTGAAGTAGTTGATTGTGCAGTCTGTTGGAAAAAATCCAACATGTAGGACCACACATGTATATTAAAATGTGTGTTGCTATATTAAAGTTTAGTCCAATTAAAGTGATCTATTAAAGTTTAAAGTTTCAGACTATTGGGTATTAATTGTCATGGAATTAATGTGTAGACACCTAAGTCATATTTCTTATTTTATGATGGGCTAAATTAGAAATATGAAAAGTTGTAATTGTGAAACCCTACTTTTCTATCCTGTCTCGTTTTGCGTGCTTTATCTCGTTTTGCGTAAATTAACCTGTCTATGTGCTATGTGACTTAGAATGTGGTAGTTTTGATATCAATTCTCCTAGAACATGCTAAATGTGCATTCATGAAATTTTCATAAAAAACGGAGTCAGAAATTTTATCGTCGATTTTCAGTGAATAGTGTTTTCGAAACACGTCCGCTAAAATTTTGAAACTGGTCTTTTTAACCCTTCTAGACCTAGTCCATGGACTTTAATAGACATGTGTTTGATTAAAACGGTTTTAAAATCAGCTTAGGAATTTATTAGGGTTTTTACATCGACTTTTGCAAAAATCGAGTTTTAAGCCGACTCGGGTGAAATTGTTTGATTGTAAAACTTATTGTCACCTAAAAATAATCTACTTGAGCTATCTTGGGTGTTGAATAATTGTTTTGAACTTTGGTGATCAAGAAAATGCATTTAAAGTCAAGAAAACACAAAAAAATGCTAAGTTAATTCAACTTTGACTTTCATTAAATGTTGACCAATATGCATATATCACCAATACACACAAGAAAAGCACAAAAATACACTCATTTCCACACACATTGCCGTGAGGAAGGAGAGGAAAAATAGAGATAAAATTTCAAGGTTTTCAAAGCAAAATTTCAAAGAAAAACCTAGTTTTTATCCGTAGAATTTCGTGTCGAGTTGGATTCCGCTTATTGGGCACGCATTGCACGTATTCCTAGGATTTTATCGCATCAAAGGTGAGAGAAAAATTATGGATCTCAAAACTCATTTTTATGTTTTTGCGTAGAATTGAATATCGAATTGTTAGAATGTTATTTTGATGTTACATTATTGCTCCATGTATGCCAGGGATCATTTATATGTAAGCCTACGAGATTTGAACCGTTGTAGCATAATTATTATTTTTCGGGTATTTAAAGTTGATTAATTTGCTAAATGTTGATTAATTCGAGTTGTGTTGATCGGAATCGATTGCCGTCGATTTCTAAAAGTTTGATAATTACGTGGTAGTGTCGTTGTAATGCCGAATTTTTGATTGTGATGTCCGTGCTAAAATCCAAAAATTTCAAGCATGACACACTAGGGTTTTAGGGTTATTGGGCATGATTTGGATGTGTTTTGGTTGGTTTCCGAGGGGGCTAATGTAGATGATTGAATGGGTGAGTGATAAAAACTGATTTGGAGTGATTTGGATTAGTAGAATGTAAGATATGATTATTTGAAGTTTAGGTTGTCTTTCTTTAAAATGATTAGATTGAGCCTTAGTTGATTGGGTGTGGTTTGAGTGATTGAATTGTGAGTTGTTGGTAGGTAAACTAGGGTTTGATTGTGTGTTTAATGCATGTTTGGTTGGATGGCCTACTTTGTCATCTAACTTAGTTATTTGGTTGTTAAATTGGTTATTGATGTTATTATGATGATAATATGATTATTGATGATTATTGATTGATGATTGATGCCGGGAGGTAGGCAGTTTTGCTAGACTATCCTCCTGTGAATGATTGATGTTTATTATTATTGCTGAGTCTTTGGTATGTGTGTGCCACTTCTTGAGCAGCATCGGGCTGTCGGGTTGATAACGGCATGACTACCAAAGAATACCTCCAGCTCGCATGACGGAGGTGTCATGGAGGGTGAGGCTAGTGGGGTACCTCGGGTGCGTGAGTTTATGGGAGTCACGAGAAGGCTGGTGTAATCGTGATAGCATTTGTAGCTATACCAACTAATGTATCCTTTATGGAATGGTCATTATAGTTTATGTGATGTTAGTATTATTGTTGTTGTTGTGTGTTTACTTGATCAAAGGATTATTTCCAAGGAGCTTAGTAAACCTTGCTCGAGATCTATCGGATCCTCACGGGGCTTATTTTATATAAGCTCACTCTCTATTATTGCATGCCTACAGGTGTACTTTCGCAGGATTACGGGTACGTGCCTCCTGAAGAGGAAAATGTGCCTTACGTGGATGAGTCTTATGTTCCGGAGTCTTATCCTTGATGTTGTACTGTTTTATTATCTTGTAAATTAACTTAGTAGACTTTTATATGCTTTGTAGTTCATAGTGTAAAAGATGTTGAAAAGTTAATGAATTAGTTGATGCTGTCTTAGTAGCCTTTCTTTTGTTTATGATTAGGTTGCTAGATTGGCTCAATATGTTTTTGTAATGTATATTAAGGGTTCATGTATTATGTTGGAACGGAGGCATATAACGAGGAATGTTTATTGTATAATATGGTTATGATGTATGTTGTTATGTTATTGAGAAGTTGTTTGTTGTATGATTTATGGAGTTGATGTATGATGTCCTACTGAGGTTGGTTTAGAGCCTCGGTATCCGATTCACTGTCGTTATACTGCCAAAATTCCGTTGCGTCCTGACTGATTATAGGAGGGGTCGAGTTGGGGCGTGACAGTAATAACTATAAGTTATTACAAAAGGGTTATGGTCCTAATTGATATGTATTATTCTATCATATTGTTACCCTATCAACAGGTTTGAGAAAGAGTAAAAAATTCTCTAGAATTACGTACTCAATTGGAAGATCATTTCCTCACCGATCCAATTTTTCTATGTAATTCAGGTACACTTCCGCATTTAGTTTTATTCTTCCCTTTGGATTAACATGGAGATTTAAGAACTTCATTTCTAGGGTTTGTTTGTTTGTGGTAGAAACATTCCTAAGTCTTGATCTTTGATTTTTCTGATAATTTTCTGGATAAATTGTGGCTTATGCAAGTTAGAATTGAGATTTAAAAATCCTAACAAGTGGTATCAAAAATCTCCATGCTTGATTCTTATGTAGATTCAAGAAATTTGAGAATTTAAGGATAAAGAAAATTAGGGTTTTTAATTTTCTGATTTTGGGGTTTTGATCTTCTATGGTAAAATTTGCCTGAATTTTGGTTTTATGGATTAAGATTAAACATGCTTTAGGTTTCAAGATTAAAGAAAAAAAAACTTTCGTGGTTTGAGTGACAATTGATTACTACTATTCGATGGCTCACAGCTTTGGTGCAGTGGCCATGAAAGTTCTTTGCCTTCTTTTTGTTTTATTTTGTGTGCAAATTTCTTCAGTCTATGGCTCCGATGCTTGTAAGGCATTCATTCCAATATAAGCATGGCGGTTGTCTTGTTACAGAACCAAAAAAAAATGGAAGATGCAGGTTTTGAACTCGCACTGGTTAAGGCTTATAGCTGACACTTATCCACTAAGCCAAATATGTTTCTTGGCACATTGGAAGCACCTTATAGATAATTATTACGTTCTTACTGGTTTGGTTTCATTGTATTTGAAACATGGATGAAAGCTTGTTATTACTTTCAATTCGTTGTTATGTCATGACATATGAAAGTAGAAAATTGGCCATTGAATTATTATATTATAAAAGCCACAAGAGTTTCTTATGGATTAATTGGATGTATTATGAAGTCAAGTGCTGGAATCTATAAAAAAAATTAAGGAAAGTCAAGTTAAATTCAAATATTTTAGTACATCAATTATGACCTTTTAAGGTTGTTTAACAATCTAAATGGGCTAATTGAAACAAGATGTCTTCAAAGTGACCTCTTTAGTGTAGATTGTTCATGAGAAATATTGGATGTTTGTGTGTGTTTTATATTCATGTGGGTATTAGCCGGCCCAAAGGAAGGTTAATATTTGGCCAAATTGCACACATACCTATGGTAGTAAACATGTAACAATTATAAAGTTTACATGTGAGTAATAAGTCAATCCAAAGATAGGCTTATTATTTGATATGAATTATTGTCAATGTTTGATCACTACACCAAAAGTACTACTTACAAGTTAATATTACTGTCCAAAGACTTGATATTAATGTTGTGTTGGATATCTTGTGATGGGGCCTACCATTATTTGAATTTATTTATTTTTGAAATATAGATATTGTTTGAACATATTTATTGATTGTTTATTTTATTCTCATTTCAGGTAGTATGTCTACTAATACTATATCTGCCAACATAAATTCAACTCTCATGCTTAATAGGATGAACTTAAGGATTGGAAAGAGAACATTTTAGTTATTCTTGGCTACATGGATCTAGACCTTGCATTAAGGATTGAGCTACCTGCTTCTCTTATGGATGCAAGTTCACCTGGTGACAAAATGAACTTTGAGAAATGGAACCGCTCAAATCGCTTGAGTCTTATGATCATAAATTGCGACATTCCAGAAGCCTTTAGGGGCGTAATATTAGAAAGGATAACTAATGGCAAGGAGTTCTTTGCCGAAATTGAGAAACGTTTTAATAAAAACAATAAGGCTAAAACAAGCACGCTTCTAGCAAGCTTGATTTCAATAAAGTATAAGGGCAAAAGAAACATAAGGAAGTATATCATGGAAATGTCTCATATTGCTTCAAAGTTTAAAGAACTAAAGCTCGAGCTAGATGATGATTTGCTCGTGCATTTAGTGTTGATATCACTTCCTGCACAATTCAGTCAATCTAAGGTAAGTTATAACTGTCAGAAGGAGAAATGGACTCTAAATGAGCTTATTTCATATTGTGTGCAAGAGGAAGAAAGGTTGAAGAATTAAGGAATTGAAAGTGCTCACTTGGCTAGCACCTCTAAAGACAAGGGCAAGAAAAAAAAAGGAATATGAAGCTGCTAAGAGTCCATAGTAGAAGAAATCGCAGCAGGAAAATGACCGATGTTTATAATGCAACCAACATGCACATGAGAAGAAGAATTGTGCCAAATATCACGCTTGGCATGCAAAGAAAAGTACAATTCTCACTTTGGCCTGTTTTAAGGTTAATTTAGCTTCAGTACCTAGAAACACTTGTAGTTAGATTCTGGTGTTATTACTAGCATAAGTGTTTCTATGTAAAGTTGAATAAGGCACAGAAAGCCAAATGATGTTGAAAGAATCATCTAGGGATTGCAACGGGTACCCGCTGTACCCGAAACCGATGGATAACCGCTCGATAAAAAATCAATAATGAAAATCGATGGGGAAACCGTTAAGTTTTGAATTTTATAAAGCAAAACTGACGGATAAACCGATAGGTTTTGGTTTTTGATATTAAAAAAAATTAAAAACCGAAACCCGATTAATAATTTATTATTTTATTATATATATATATTATATTATACACATGTATATAATATATATAATAAAATAATTATATATATATATATTATACACATGTATATTTATAAAACAAATGCTTAAATTTTAAAAAAGAATAAAAGTAGTACTCATCCTAATAGTCTAATACAACACAAATAAATAATTAATAAAAAGCTATTAGTACTATAAGACAAAACAGTAAAAAATAATTAAAAAAAGTCCAAACAAATTTATAACCCTAATAGTCTTCACTCTTTAATAGTTCTTTCTTAACTTTTCAGTCACTCACGCCGCCTCAATAGCCCCAAAACCAAAACTCAAATTTGTTCTTCGTTCTCACGAAAAAAAAAAGAAAAAAAAATAAAAGGTTCAAGATTCAACGTTCAAGGCTTCATGCTTCTATCTCAGGTAGTCCTCAAACCTGAAATGTTCAAACTCAAAAAAAATATATATATATTTTTCCGCTTTTACTTTTTAAATTTTTGTTAAATATCTTACTTTTTTTTTATTTTTCTATTAATGTTTCAATGTATTTCTTGGATCTTCACAAATCAAGGTTAGTCTTTTTTCATTTTTATTTTTTTAATTTTTATTAAATATCTTATGTTTTTCTTTAAATGTCTCTCGATCACTGTCTATTAATTACATGACTTTGTGTGATTTGTCGGTCAAGTATGGCTCTTGCAATCAACCGCACTACATGATAATTCAGATGGAAAGTTGGAATTTATCTAAAGACCAGTCAACTTTACTTGCCCAATATAATAAAGAGGTTAAAATTGTTGAAAGAGATAATAAAATTTTTCTTTTGTTGAATGGAACGGTGGATAAGCTTTGAGATTGCACACTCATCTTATTGTCTTTCTTGAGTGTATAATAACAATCATTGAACTGTGCATATTGTAATAATACAGAGAGAATCATGTTGTTCCTATAAGGCATCTGCTCAATTCTATAATTATTTTTAGCTTAGTCATCCTAGAAATTGATTGGAGCAGGATTAAAGATATAAACATCCATCAATGTGAAACAGGGGCTCTGATGAGTTTTGTAGTGAAAGTACTTTTTGTAATGAAAATTTATCACTTATTTTTACATAACGCTAATAAGTTTGCATTTGCATGCAATTTTTTTAGTGTTGATATTTTAATGAGAATCTAATAGTTTTGATTTCTCGTTGGTGGATGGAAGAACAAAAAAATGTGAAGACAAAATTTATGGAATTTGATTAATGTTTTGATTGTGAACTTTGTTATTTAGTTGTATTAATGAACAAATAGTTTCTCGTTTTTATTATTTTTAGAATTGAATATTTGTGATGATGGTAGTATATTTTTTAATTTTATTGTCTTATTGTATGAATGGACGAACAGTTTCTCATTTTTATTTTGTTAGAATTAAATATTTGCAATGATGTAGTATATATATTTCTTTAATTTTATTATTTAAGATGTATATATTGCGATTTATTATATTTTTAGATTTTTTTTACATGTAAATTAATATTTTTTTCACAAATTTGGACTTTTTTCTATTTAAATTGATTTTTTTAAGTAATCGGTTTCGGTTTCGGTTATCCGCGGATTTTTTAAAACCTGTCGGTTGCGATTTTGGATATGATTTTTTTAAACCTGTCGGTTTCGGTTTCGATTTCGGGTATCAGTTTGCTAAACGGTTTCGATTTCGGTTTTGTTAAAAACTGCGGATAACCGACCCGTTGCCATCCCTAGAATCATCTGTATGGGCGATGAAAAATCGGTGAAAATTGAAGCAATAGGCAATTTTTAGGTTGTTGTTTGGATCTAGTTTTCGATTTGGATTTGAAAGACACTTTGGTTGTACCGTCATTTAGATGAAATTTGGTTTGTATTTCTATTTTGGGACAAATCAAGATATTATTGTTCTTTTGGAAAGGGAAAATTCCACATTTAGTCCCTATTGTTTGTAAAATATCTCAATTTAATTCCTATTGTTTAAAATATCTCAATTTAGTCCCTATTGTTTCACAAAAAGTTTCAATTTCGTTCCTATTGTTTAAAATGTCTCAATTTAGTCCTTATTGTTTCCCAAAATATTTCAATTTCGTCCCTATTATTTTTAAAAAGTTTCAATTTCGTCCTTTTTGTTGTTAAAGTTTTAAATTTGTCTCTATTATTCAAGGACTAAATTAAATTTTTTTGAGAAATAATAGGGATAAATTTGAAACTTTTTAAATACAATAGGTGTAACGCCCCAACTCGACCCCACTTACGATTAGTCAGGACGCAACAGAATTTTGGCAGTATAACAACAGTAACTTAGGTACCGAGACTCTAAACCAACCTCTTTGTAACTCATACAACCAACTCCACAAATCACCAATCAACTCCACAATCAAGATAACAACATACAACGCAACCAAAATATACTTTAAACATTCTTTCACCATTTCATCCATAAGTTATATGCCTCTGTTCCAGCATCATACATTGCTAAGTAAAATCATATACATACATAACATATTATACTAGCTTAGCAACTTATTTAAATCCAAAAGTAAGACAACTAAACTAGCATAACACTTTTACTTTCTTTAGATCAGTTTATACAATACAACCTTTAAAAAGCTTGAAACTCTACAACATAAGTCATACTACAAAATAGTATAAAACATTCCAGCTAAGTATCAGGATATGACTCCGGCACATAAGACTCTTCAACAAAAGTCACATTCTCAGCCTCCTGAGGCACATACCCGTAGTCCTATTCAGTAACACCTGTATGCATATAACGAATGAGAGTGAGCTTATATAAAAGAAACCCAGTGAGTATTCGATAGATCTTTTAAATGTATTTACTATACTCCTTGAAAATCATCCTTTGAACAGTAAACACATAATAAACATCAATAATAATATAAGCACAACAATAATAATAACCAATCAATAAGAATACACTTTATTTGGTGTAGCTCCACACGCCATCACGATCTCAACCATCTTCTTATAACTCCCCATTACTCACGCACCCGAGGTACTTCACTAGCCCCTCCCTCCATTGCACCTCTGCCCATGTGAGTTGGGAGTAGTCTATGATAGTCATGCTGCTATCAACCCGACAGCCCAACGTTGCTCGAGAGGTGGCACACACATACCAAGACTCATGACAATAATATTAATCATTCATATCACAGGAGGACAACAAAGTAGGTTGCCTATCTCCCGGCCTCATCAATAATCAATCAATTAATATCATTTCAACATCATAACATCAATTAATCAAATAAACAACTAACAACTAAGTTAGATGACAAAGTAGGCCACCCAACTCCACATTCATTAAACCACATAACCAAACCCGAATCTAACCAACAACAACCCATAGTTCAACCACTCAAACACCACTGAAACAACTAAAAATATTATTTCAACATTTAAAGAAAGACTACTCAAACTTCTAAAAGTCATAACTTACAATCTACTAATCCAATCACCTCCAAACCAGTTTCTATCACTCACCTACTCAAGCAACTACATTAGCCTCCTCGGAAATCAACCACAATCCATCCAAAACAAGCCCAACAACCCTAAAACCTCAATACACCATGGCTGAAATTTCTGGACTTTCACTACAACATCACAATCAAAATTTCAGCATTACAACATTACTACCACGTATTTAACAAACTTTTAGAAGCTAACAACAATCAATTCCAACCACCACAACTCCATTAAATCAACAACAAAGCAATAACTCAATTTTAATACCCAGAAAATAGAAATACATGCTACAACAATTCAAAACTTATATAAACACATACAAATGATCCTTAGCATCCACTGAGTAATAATATAACATCAATTCAACATTTCAGCGGCTAAAAAATCAATTATATGAATTGACATAAAAATAGCATTTTGAGATCTAGATTTTTTTACTCACCTTTGATCTGAAATAAGCCTAGGAATGCGTGCAATGTGTGACCAACAAGTGGAATCTAGCTCGGTTTGTAAAACTACGGACAAAAACTAGGTTTTCTAAAGAAATTTTGCTTTGAAAATATGTTAAAAAAACTCTCAAGGATGGCTATGAAGTTTCGTCCCTTTGTGTGTGTTTGTGAGTGTGTTTGTTTTGTTTTAAATGTGTGTTGATACATAAATTAGCTACGTCAACAAAAATATAAAAAGTCAAAGGTGAACACTTGTTAGTTCTTTTTTAGTATTTTAGTCTTTTAATTTGTTTTCTTGACTGTTTTTCTCACAAACAAGCAATTAACACTTAAACTATTTTTAGGTAGTTTATTTTAGGTGACAAAAAATTTTCACATGCAAAGTCTCTCACCTGACTCGGTTAAAAACGTAATTTTTACAAAAGAAAGTGTAAAAACCTTTAAAATTCCTAATCTGATTCAAAATTTGTTTTAATCAGATACGGGTCTATTAATATCTGAGGACTAGGTTTTAAAATATTTAAAACACCTGTTTAAAAATTTTAGCGAATGTGTGTTCAAAATATTATTCACAAAAACCGTCGATAAAATTTCTGATGCTGATTTTGATAAAAATTTCATGAATGTACACTTAGTATGTAATAAGAATATAAATCACAGAATTAGCACATTCTAACTCATAAAACATATAAACATGTCAAATCACGCAAATCTAGGCGAATACAAAATCTGGGGTCTTACATTCTTCCACCTTAAAGAAATTTCGTCCTCAAAATTCTTACTTGCTTTATGGAAAAGATCTGGGTACTACTGCTGCATGTGATCTCTCCTCTCCTAAGTAGCTTCCTCAATCCCGTGATGCTTCCACAATACTTGGACCATCGGAATCTTCTTCGACCTCAACTCCTGTTCCATCTGATCAAGAATGCGAATCGGCCGCTCATCATAAGTCAGATTCTCACGAAGCTGTAACGGCTCTGGTTCTAGAATATGGAATGATCTGGATTATACTTTCGCAAATTAGACACATGAAAGACATCGTGAACATTAGAGAAATTCTCCGGTAAAGCCAACCGATATGCTAACTTGTCAACCCTGCTGGTAATCTCAAACAGCCCTGCAAACCTCGGACTTAGCTTACCACCTTTACCATAACGAGCAAACCCCTTTCGAGGAGATAATTTCAAGAAAACCTGATCCTCGACTGTAAAATCCAAATCCCGACCACGCTTATCAGCATAACTCTTGTATCTGCTCTACGTTGTAAGCATTCTCTGCCTGATCAACTGAACATTCTCAATCTTTTCTAGAAGTTATGGCATAATAGTCGGATCAATAGTCTTCATCTCCCCTACTTCATCCCAATACAAAGGTGATCGGTACTTACAGCCGTAGAGAGCTGCAAAAGGTGTCATCCCAATAGTCGCTTGATAACTATTGTTATAGGCAAACTCGGCAAGTGGTAGATGTTTCTCCCAGTTCTTCTCGAAGTCCAGAACACAAGTCCTGAGTATATATTCCAGAATCTGAATAGTCTTCTCAGACTGACTGTCGGTCTATGGATGATACATTGTGCTGAAGTTTAACTGAGTACCCAAAGTCTCCTGAAGTTTCTCCCACAATCAAGAAGTAAATCGAGGATCTCGATATGAGATAATACTAGATAGAATCCCGTGAAGTTTAACAATTTGATCCACATAAAGATCTGCCAACTTTGCAACCTCATCTCCTATCCTCATAGGAATAAAATGAGTTGTTTTCGTCAAACGGTCCATAACAACCCAAACTACATTGTTACCTCTCGGTGTTCTAGGCAAACTAGTGATGAAGTCCATCGTAATATGCTCCTACTTCCACTCTGCTATTGCCAACGACTGAAGCAACCCTACGGGTCGTTGATGTTCTGCTTTCACTCGTTGACAAGTCAAACATCTGGATGCAAACTGAGCAACCTCCATTTTCATCTTATTCCACCAATAATGTTGCTTCAAATCCTGGTACATCTTGTTTCCACCGGGATGAATTGTGTACTTAGAATTATGAGCCTCCTCTAGAATACCTCTCTTCAAGCCCGGTTCATCTGGAACACAAACCCTGTTTCGAAACCGAAGAATACCATCCTCATGTAATTTGAAGTTAGACTAATCATTCGTGATCTGATCCTTGATCTTCTGCAGTTTTTGATCAAGTTACTGAGCTTTTCTGATCTGAGACAACAATAAAGGTTGAATACGGAGATGTGAACACATCACCCCAGCCTGAGTCAATTTCGGTCTCCAATGACTGAATTTCTCAAAAACCTCCCACTTTTTGACAACCAGACAAGAAATGTTCGCCTTACGGCTAAGAACATCTGCTACAGCATTTGCCTTCCAAGGCAGATAACTGATAGAACAATTATAATCTCCGAGAAGTTCCATCCACCTCTGTTGATGCATATTCAACTCCTTCTGTGAGAACAAATACTTCAGACTTTTATGATCAGTGAAAATCTTGAACTTATTGCCCCACAGATAATGACGCAGCTTTTCCAGTGCGAAAACAACAGTTGCCAACTCAAGATTATGAGTCGGATAGTTCACCTCATACGGCTTCAACTTTATAGAAGCATAAGCAATAACCCAGCCATTCTGCATAAGTACACAACTCAAGCCCTCTTTGGATGCATCGCTATAGATAACCATATTATCGGTCCCTCTAGTAGCGTAAGTACTGGAACGGTAGTCAATCTCTTTTTCAGCTCCTGAAACCCACTCTCACATTTCTTATCCCAAATAGAGCTGGTTCGTTTCTAAGTTAGCTTAGAAAGTGGCCATGCAATCTTAGAAAAGTCATTCACAAACCTACAGTAGTAACCCATCAAACCAAGGAGGCTACGAACCTCTGAAACATTCTTTAGCCCTTTTCAAGACATCACCACTTCAATCTTAGTGGGATCTACTGAAATACCACTATGTGTAATCACATGGCCAAGAAAAGATATTCGTTGCAGCCAGAATTCAGACTTACTGAACTTCGCAAACAACTGATGCTCTTGCAGCTTCTGTAGGACAAGTCGTAGATGTTGCACGTGCTTCGATTCAGTCTTAGAATAAACCAGGATATCATCAATAAAGATTACCACGAACTAGTCCAAGTATGGCTAAAAGACCCAATGCATAAGATCCATGAATGCTGCCGGTGCATTAGTCAGTCCAAAGGGCATAACTACAAATTCATAATGCTCGTACCGAGCCCTGAAAGTAGACTTTGGAACATCCTCTGTACGAATCCGAAGCTGATAATACCCCTGCCTCAAGTCAAACTTAGTGTAGACTTTGGCTCCATGAAGTTGATCAAACAACTCGTCAATCAGTGGCAAATGACACTTGTTTTTTATGGTCACCTGATTCAAACCACGATAATCAATACATAACCTCAATGTACCATCCTTCTTCTTCACAAATAAAATAGGTACTCCCCATGGTGAAGAACTCTGCTGAATGAAACCCTTCTCTAATAACTCCTGCAGTTGAGTTTTCAACTCTTTCAGCTCAGCTGGTACCATCCGGTACGCTGATTTAGAAATAAGTTGAGTACCGGGAATCAGATTAATCACAAACTCAACATTTCTTTCTGGCGGCAATACTGGTAACTCTTCGGGAAATACATTGGGATATTCCCGAATAATAGGAACTTCCTCCAGCTTTAGCTTATCAGATGGCTTGTTGATCAAATAAACTAGATAACTTAAACACCCCTTACTCACCAGCTTAACAGCTTTAGTTGATGAGATAATAAAACTCGTCTTAGCATCTGGGTTCCCCGCTACCTCAACCACTGGCTGATCTGGCAACCTAAACTGTACTACCTTTGTTCTACAGTTTAACTGGGCATCGTACTTAGAAAGTCAGTCCATACCCAAGATAACATCATAACCCCGGATAGGAAATAAGATAAGGTCCGAAGAAAAATCCTGACCCTTAACATGTATTTTACAGTCTTTACAAACTAAGTCAGTCATATACTTATCAGTTAAAGAAGTACTAATCTCAACCACATAAGGCAATCTTTCATATTGCATGTTAACACGTTGTACACAAGTAGGCATAATGAAAGAATGCGTAGCACCAGAATCAATCAACACTTTAACAAGTTGATTGAGTATAAGGAAGTTACCTTCTACAACTGCCGCTACCTCAGGTACTTCCTAAATCCACTGCGTAGGCCCGAGCCTGAACCCACTGCTGCTGAGGTACACTACCAGTAGATCGACCCTGATAACCCTGGGTCGCTGTCCGACCCTCAGTCCTCTGAAATCTAGGGCAATCCCTCGCCCTGTGCTGATTGTTGCCGCAACCCAAACATGTTCCTGCCTTCACCCTGCAGTCGGCCTCTAAATGGCCCTGACGTTTGCAGTAAGTACACTGCGGTGATGAAGCACTAACACTGCCCCTCAAAGACCCAGAAGCTGAATAAGTAGTTGTACCAGCCTGTTGCTGGGGTCTCGCAACACTAGGCCTATATTGACCCTGAGATTGGGCCGGCCTATACTGTGACTGAGCCTAGAAGGAGCCTTGTTAAAACTAGGGCCTATAGAAACCCTGTTGACCCTGCGGTCTGAAAGAGATCTGCAGAACTAGCGGCCTGTACACAACCTGCTGCACTGGAGGTCTATACACACCCTGCTGACCCTGCGGCTGGAATGGCCTCTAACTAGGCTGACTAGGTCCAATCTGTTCCCCTTTCCTCTTTTTCAACCTAGATGTCGCCTCAAAAGTCTCAGAAAACACATCATACTGATTCAGGGCCATTGTATCCTGAATCTCTGGCCTCAAACCCAACATAAACCTCCGAGTCTTACGTTCCTCGTCTGCTACAAATTCCGGTGCATACCAGGACAGTCTAGTAAAAGTGGCCTCATACTGAGCCTATGTAGCATCACCCTGAACTAAAAATAGGAACTCTGCCTCTCTTTGTTCCCGCGCAATCCTCGGAACGTACGTGGCCCAGAACGCTCTAAGAAAGGTATCCCAAACATAAGAAGTACCTCGTGCCTCCCAACCGGCTTTCACTGTACGCCACCACTTTTCGGCCTCATCATCAAACAAATAAAATGCAAAAGTGACTTTTCTCTCGTCAATGTAATCCAAAGGATCAAAAATCTTCTCAATCTTGTTGATCCATGCCTCCGCCTTTCTATCATCTGGCTCGCCCTGGAATTTTGGTGGATAGTAACCCAAGAATTCCTTCAATGTATTTCGCCCATGGTAACCACCCTGTGTATTCATCATTTGTGCCTGCACAGCTTGTGCCTGGGCAGCCTACCCTACTAATAACTGTGCATAACCTGCCATGATTTCCGTTATTCTATCCATGGCTGTAGCAATACGGTCATCACCCCGATCTTGGCTAGGTGCCACATTACCCGGTACCTCATTATCTGCCTCCGGCCTACCACTTGTTCTCGGTCGACCCTCCATTCTACTAACAAAGAGTTAGCACAAGTTATAGCACATAGACAGGTCATAGACAATTATTAGCACATAAGTAACAAATTCACATAAAGCACATAAATCACTTAAGTATCAATCACATAAACAAATTGATCACATAATTACATAGTCACTAAATCACAGAATCACTTAATCACTTAATCATATTAATACATATTTCACTTTTCTTTCACTTCATACATACTTTCATGCTAAGACCATTACCCACATTCCGAGAATATCCTAGCTGACAACTAAACATGCACTCTGATACCACTTAATGTAATGCCCTAACTCGACCCCACCTACGATCAGTCAGGAAGCAACGGAATTTTAGCAGTATAACCACAGTAACTTAAATACCGAGGCTCTAAACCAACCTCTTTGTAACTCATACAACCAACTCCACAAATCACCAATTAACTCCACAACCAAGATAACAACATACAATGCAACCAAAATATACTTTAAACATTCTTTCACCATTTTATCCATAGGTTATACACCTCCGTTCCAACATCATACATCACCAAGTAAAACCATATACATACATAACATATTATACTAGCTTAACAACTTATTTAAATCCAAAAGTAAGACAACTAAACTAGCATAACACTTTTACTATCTTTAGATCAGTTTATACAAAAAGCTTGAAAGTCATACTACAAAATAGTATAAAACATTCTAGCTAAGCATCAGGATATGACTCTGGCACATAAGACTCTTCAACAAAAGTCACATTCTCAGCCTCTTGAGGCACATACCCGTAGTCCTGTTCAGTAACACCTGTATGAATATAATGAATGAGATTGAGCTTATATAAAACAAGCCCAGTGAAGATTTGATAGATCTTTTAAAAGTATTTACTATACTCCTTGAAAATCATCCTTTGAACAGTAAACACATAATAAACATCAATAACAATATAAGCACAACAATAATAATAACCAATCAATAAGGGTACTCTATTTGGTGTAGCTCTACACGCTATCACGATCTCAACCATCTTCTTATAACTCCCCATTACTCACGTACCCGTGGTACCTCACTAGCCCCTCCTTCCATGGTACCTCCACCTATGCGAGTTGGGGGTAGTCTATGATAGTCATGCCGTTATCAACACGACAGCCCAACGCTGCCTAAGTGGTGGCACACACATACCAAGACTCATGATAATATCAATAATCATTCATATCACAGGAGGACAACAAAGTAGGTTGCCTATCTCCCGGCCTCATCAATAATCAATCAATTAACATCATTTCAACAGCATAATATCAATTAATCAAATAAACAACTAATAACTAAGTTAGATGACAAAGTAGGCCACCCAACTCCACATTCATTAAACCATACAACCAAACCCAAATCTAACCAACAACAACCCATAGTTCAACCACTCAAACACCACTGAAACAACTAAAAACATTATTTCAATATTTAAAGAAAGACTACTCAAACTTCTAAAAGTCATAACTTACAATCTACTAATCCAATCACCTCCAAACCAGTTTCTATCACTCACCCACTTAAACAACTACATTAGCCTCCTCGGAAATCAACCACAATCCATCCAAAACAAGCCCAACAACCCTAAAACCTCAATGCGCCATGGCTGAAATTTTCGGACTTTCACTACAACATCACAATCAAAATTTCAGCATTACAACATTACTACCACGTATTTAACAAACTTTTAGAAGCTAACAACAATCAATTCCAACCACCGCAACTCCATTAAATGAACAACAAGCCAATAACTCAATTTTAATATCCATAAAATAGAAATACATGCTACAACCATTCAAAACTTATATAAACACATACAAATGATCCTTAGCATCCACTGAGCAATAATGTAACATCAATTCAACATTTCAACAGCTAAAAAATCAATTATATAAATTGACATAAAAATAGCATTTTGAGATCTAGAATTTTTCTCTCACCTTTGATCCGAAATAAGCCTAGGAATACGTGCAGTGCGTGCCAAACAAGTGGAATCTAGCTCGGTTCGTAAAACTACGGACAAAAACTATGTTTTCTAAAGAAATTTTGCTTTGAAAATATGTTAAAAAAACTCTCAAAGATGGCTATGAAGTTTCGGCCGTTTGTGTGTGTTTGTGAGTGTGTTTGCTATTTTTTAAATGTGTGTTGATGTATAAATAAGCTAAGTCAACAAAAATATAAAAAGTCAAAGGTGAACACTTGTTAGTTTTTTTTAGTATTTTAGTCTTTTAATTAGTTTCTTGACTATTTTTCTCACAAACAAGCAATTAACACTTAGACTATTTTTAGGTAGTTTATTTTAGGTGACAAAAATTTTCACATGCAAAGACTCTCACCTGACTCGGTTAAAAACACAATTTTCGCAAAAGAAATTGTAAAAACCTTTAAAATTCTTAATCCAATTCAAAATCTGTTTTAATCAGACACGAGTCCATTAATATCAGAGGACTGGTTTTAAAACATTTAAAACACCCGTGTAAAAATTTTAGTGGACGTGTGTTCAAAATACTATTCACAAAAACCGTCGATAAAATTTTTGATGCCGATTTTGATAAAAATTTCATAAATGCACACTTAGCATGTAATAAGAATATAAATCACAGAATTAACACATTCTAACTCATATAACACATAAACATATCAAATCACGCAAATCTAGGCAAAGAGAAAATCTGGGATCTCACAATAGCGACAAAATTGAAACTTTTTGGGAACCAATAACGATAAAATTGAGAAACTTTAAACAATAAGGATGAAATTGAGAAACTTTAAACAATAGGAACGAAATTGAAATTTTTAGAGAAACAATAGGGACTAAACTGATTTTTTTTTGCAAACAATAAGAACTAGATGTGAGATTTTTCTTTTTGGAAATAATTAGTTTAATCTTTTTTCAAATTCAAATGTTGTTAGTACTAGTTCATTATGCAATTGCAATAACATATGTATATATATGATTAATACTATTGCATCATAAAGTTAAACTCTACACGTGGAATCACATGGTATTAAGTACAAATTAAACAAAACAATTTAAGCTACATTATGACACAAGCACTAAGGTTGTCACTCAATAGCTAAAATTGAGAGACTTGAGTATTATAGCATTTTGGGAAAACCGACCATAAACAAAGAGATAAAGTGCCAAAACAAAACTTCGGACGTCTTAGGATTTATCCAGACAAATATTTGTGGATTATTCCCTACAGTTTCTTGGAATGGTCAACAATATTTGTAAAATTCATAGACAATTACTCAAGCTAAGGGCACTTATATCTCATTAATGAAAATTATATCTCATTGGACACGTTCAGGGCTTTTAAAGCTAAGGTTGAGTACCAACTTAACAAAAGATTAGGTCCATTAAATCTGACCGTGGTGGTGAGTACTACAGCAGATATGATGGTTCATATGAACAACGTCTAGGAGCATTTGCTAAATTCCTAGAGAATGTGGAATCATCCCAGAGTATACCATGCAAGGATCATCTAGCATGAATGGTGTAGCTGAGAGACACTACAGACTCTTAAAGATAGGATAAGGAATATGACTAGTCATCCCACCTTACCATAATCACTCTGGGGAAAAGCAGTAAAGAATACAACTTATATTCTAAACAAAGTACCTACTAAAACATTCTCACATTTGGGGATGCCCAGCTAAGGCAAGGCCTTATAGGCCACATAAAGGGAAATTGGACTCTAGAATAGTGAACAACTGCCTTATTAGGTATTATGAAGTGATCTGGGGCCACAAAACTTAAGATCCTACAATTAGGTCAATTTTAAGACGGGAACTGTAACATTTTGAGGATATTGAGTTTGGGGGACAAATAAGGTTATGGATTGTCTTTGAGTAAGAATTGGGTTCGATTCCTACTATTGCTTTTGACAATATGCAAGTTTCCACACTTGTCATTGATCAAGAAGCAAATCCAGAATCTCAAAAGACAATGTTGAACAACTCCTTATACAAGATAAGGTAATTGTTCTAGAAGAACAAACTCAACAATCTCAAGAAACAATGTCACTAAGGAAATCCACAAAGGAAATGAGAAATACAATTCTTCGAAGAATAAAAGAAAAATAATGGAATGGTGGGAGATAATTCAATGAACTTCCATCAGGACATGTGTGACGACCCGAGCATGCATTACATGTGCATTTATTTATTTCAATCATCATTTGAAAATAATGTGTATTTACATGATTTTCTAAGTGTTATTTTATGAACAAATTGCATTTAAAGTTCATTTAAATTGCATTAGTTGATCTTTCATCTTCTTTGACCAACTAGGACAAGGTGGGTAATTTTGAAAAGTTTAATGAATGGCAAACCTGGAATTAAAAGTAAAAATACAAGGTTAACTTAGTCATTTGGCCATTTGAAGAGTTGTCTTGCTTTGACCCTTGGGTTGACATTAGACTTAAGCATTTTATCATAAAAAATAAAGCCAAACCCCCCCTCCCTCCCCAAAAAAAAAAGGCTATTTCAGCCGTGAGCTAGGAAGGGCAAGGGAATTGTGTTTTTCAAGTGTTTTTAGCAAAATTGAAGAAGAAAGAGGAAGACCAAAGCCTTTGCAACCAAATTCAAACTTATTCTTGCATCTCCTAAGCTTGTCCTACTCGTTTCTAACATTTTTATCTTCAAAAGGTTAGGTGATTTTCTAAACCCAATTTTAAAGTTAAGCATAGTTATCATACTTGTATATATATGCTAGATAATGTTGTATATACTTGTGTTTCTTGCAAGAGAGGTCAAAGAGAACAGCATACATGAATATTAGCTAGTTTGATCCATTTTGTAGTAGTTGATTATAGGGATTATATAATGAATTATTTAGCTAAATATGAGTTTAACCTTTAGTTTAAAAATTGTATAGGTAGTTTATATACTTGTATATGTGTTTATAACATGTTAAAAAGGTTTGGAAGCAAAATTGGATGAGTTTTTGAAAAAATGCTTGTTGTTGGAAAATTTTAATAAAACGTGAATAGTATTTTTCTTGTGTTTTTAATGCTTAAATTGCTCCCTAAATGATTTTTTGCATATATATATGTCTATAACTTAATTTCATAGCTTAGGAGCACAATTTGTGGAGTTTTGGTGCATTTTAATGAGTTTTCCAGATTTTCCAGCCATGGTGCAATAGTGTTATTTTTCTTATAAAACTTATTTTAAGATTGGTTTGGTTATTGTTTTGCACCTATATGGTATTATAGTTAGTATTTATGTATATGGGTTGAGTGTTAATTATATGCCTGAGTGTTAAATGTGGTTTAAGTGCTTGATTGTCATGAATGTATAAATATGTGAATGTGTGAATGCATGAATATTAATGCGTGATGTGAGCGTAAGGTTGCAACCATTAAAACAGATGTGGTTGGTTTATGTCTCCTTGGGCGGTATCGAGCTGCCAGGCAATGACATGACCACTGATGTTCTAATCCCTATTCTGAATGAATGGAGTATTTCATAAGGGTTTGGGTTGTAGGAGTTGAGTCAGAGTACATCTGAAGTACATCTGGTGTATAGGGGAATGTTTCAAAATAGTGTTTAGGGGAACGACATCAACAGAACGAGCGTAAGTTTACTATGTAGTTATTTACTTTACATGTCTCACACAATTTATATGTGTTGCTTATTCCTTATTTCAAGTATTTATTTATCTTGTATTACTCAAACTGTTTATACTTATTGCATTATTATTCTGTCATTGCATATTTTCAAAAGAAGATTTCAAAGTTAAAATGTTTTCCGAAACCCTCCCATGCATTGCCCCCTCACTGAGTTTGTGAAACTCACCCCATTTCATAACAACATTTTAGGTGGAGCCGAGTTAGAGCATCGAGGAGTTTGGAAGTAATAGCTGTGATTATGTTTGATGTGCCTTGGATGAACATGTTGTATATGTACACATTATGGTTATATAGTTCATGTTGTAAGTAAAGACTTCTGATCTTGTAGTATGTTGTCTATCTTTGGACGTTTGGAAGAATTTTATTGTCATGTCATGATATATTGGCTTGAATGTACTTGAGATGTTTCAATAGTTGGATGTATTGTTTTATGGATGTTAGTGATCGGTCTATTATAGTGTGCCTTAGCGGACTTAAGAGAAATGATCTTCTTAAGCCCCTAGCATCACGATCCCAGGTTGTTTTGTATTCTTGTAAGTTTGGATTCTTTTCTCGTATTGTGGTATTAGAGACTGTATTAGCGAAAGTGGGGTCATAACAACATGCATGGTTCTAACTCTTACAAGTGGATTAATACCAATCAAGAGAACCAGTCAATACAAGACAATAAAATATGGGATCTTGTCCTATTACCAAAAGGTGCAAACCCCGTTGGTTAAAACCAAAGGGATTCGAAAGGTAATCTAAAAAGATATAAAACTAGTCTTGTAGCTAAAGACTTTACTCAAAAGGAAGGTAATAAATTTTTAAGAGACTTTCTCTTAGGTTTCAAAGAAAGACTATTTCAGGACAATTTTGAGGAATGTTTTACATTTTGAACTTGAGTGACATCAAATGGATATTAAGACGGCGTTTCTCAATGGCGACATTGATGAGACAATGTATATGGTGCAACCAGAAAATTTTGTGTCGAAATACATAAAGAATATAGTTTGCAAATTAAAGAAATCCATCTATGTACTCAAGAGAATTTTCCGTTAATGGTACTAAAATTAAATCAAGTAATTATCTTGTTTGGTTTTGAGATAAACACTATTGATAATTGTATGTATCTCAAGTTCAGTTGGAGTAAGAATATCTTCCTGGTTTTATAAATTGATCACATCCATCTTGCCACTAATGATATAAGCATTGCACGAAACCAATGTGGTGACGTCTCTTTTGTATTAGGGATTGAGATACCGAGATTGCTCTCGGGGTATTCTTGGATTATAACAACAAGAGATATATCGATAAGATACTTTAAAGTTTGACATGCAAGATAATAAACCATTAAGGAGAATTCAGTTTCAAAAAATGCCCAAAAGGTGATGTTAAAGTTAAGAAAATTCATAAGATCCCATATGCATCAGCTATCGGGAATCTTAAGAAAACTCAAGTATGTACGTGTATGTATTATGCGTACATAGTAAGGATGTTAGGCAGAAAGTAAAGAACCTTGTAATGGATTATAAAGAATTAATAGAGAATAAAAGATTACATGTTCACATATCGGTAATCAGATAAATTGAAAATCATTAGGTATTCTGATTCCGATTCTTTAGGATTCCAAGACATAAGAGATCTATCAAGTGTCTAGGTGCTTAAAAAAAGAGTATAGAGTGTACAAATTTCTATAAAGTATATTGGGACAAACTCTATGATTGCGGATCTGCTTACTAAGGAACTACCACCCAAGGTCTTTAATGAGCACACTGCTCACAAGGGTGTAGTATTGTATGAGGATATCACGACTTAGTAAGAGTTTGTATTTTGATTCTTCATGTTTGGTTTAGGATACACTTTGGTCTTTGGTATTCAGATATTTTCTGTAAAAATAAAGTATTCAGTTCAGATTCGCTATGTTACATTATGTCCGGTTTTGATCTCACAAAATAGGACTAGTTGGAAATAGACATGTCTGGATCACATTTCATGTAATTTTTCATGCTACACATCCATGATTGATCTATGTCATTTGGTTGTATTGGTCTATGTGACCATTGATGGGTTTAGTTACGTTAAATATGACAAAGACTGCTTTGATCCTATATTGATATAATCAATAGATGAGATTGTGACATCCTTAATGGTAATAGTAAAATTTAAGCGCTCATAAGGTTTTGCAGACTTGTAAGGTTACATATGTAGCCCAGTGGGAGATTGTTGGAAAACCACATATGCATATAATGTCATTTAATATGTTTTATAGCATTTAGCATGCACTAATATCTTCTTATTTGCATTCATGAGTTTCTAAGTGCAATTACGTGGTTTTATGAACATTTACCTCATTTTTCGTACATTTATATCGTTTAAGGTGCATTTGAATTCCATTACGTGCATTTGTGTATCTCATATGTCGTAGGCATTAATTAAAGTCCATTACGTTATAATAGCTAACTAAATCAATTGAGAAGCAACTAGAATAGCAAACTAGTAATACATAGGTAGTTGAGGGGCAAGGTGGTCTTTTAGACCTTTAGATGTTGTCCTACCTAATAAAACACACACATTACACCACATACACACACAAAAACACAGCAGCACACACTACACTACACGATTTGAAGAAGAGAAGAGAGAAAAGAGCAAGGAAGAAGAAGAAGAAGAAGGAAAATAAGGAATAATCAAACCATTACCAAGCATTTTCAAGCCTTGATCTTGCTCCTACAAGCTTTGCTAACATATTTCTTGTATTCAAACTCAAGATCTAAGGTGAGGGATGAATTTCAAAGGTTTTATAAAGGCATATAACTCATGGTAGAGAGATCTAGGTATGTACAAAGCATGAATAAAGTTATATGTATGCTAGATGGTAGATTGAGCTTAGATTGAATTCTAGGGTTTCAATACTTGGTTACAAAGCTATATTGTGCTTGTTCTTGCTCTTGTTCTTGTAAGATAATATAATGTTATATGTGGTCATTACACTTGAGTTGAAGCATGAGAATAGAAGAAGCAATTCTAGAAGACAAATCTTGATGATTGAGCTTGCAAATGTAGTTGGTTGAGTGCTTTTGTTGCTTCTATGATGATTTTGATGCTAGATGATACTTAATCCTTGTTTAGGTGATGTTAACAAAGTTGTAATTGAAAGGAATTTGAGGCATAAACTTGGTTGTAGCAAGATAGAAGAAGAAAGAAGGAAAGAACATGAAAATCGGGCTTCGAATGACCTTGACAGCTTGAGTCGGTCAAGGGAGTCAGTCGAGGGAGCTCACCCGACTCCCTCATCCAACTCCCACTACTTGAGTCGGTCAAAGGAGTCGGACGAGACCCTCGGCCGACTGCCCCTCCCCTTTTGCTCTACGTTTTTCTAAAGGCCATATCTTACTCAATTCAACTCTGAATTGAGTTCCGTTTGATTCCAAAACTATCTACTTTCGATAAGATTTAATTATATACCAAAATCAGATCATTTGGAGTTTGGTAATGTAGGTTATTTAACTGTTTAATTTAGGTCTTGTCCAACTTCCCTGTTTCCCTTCACTTAGCCTATTTTGCCCCCTTTCTTTGCACACTTTGTTCCGTTGTCTCTAACTTGTTCCATGAACCTTCTTGGACTCAAGCTGTTTCTGAACAATCTTCGCTCTTTTCTTGGGCCTCCTAGCAGGCTTAGATCCAGTGATAGCAAATATATCATCCTCAATCTCTTCCCTCGAAAGAGGAACCGAAAACCTCACCCTTTTCTCCTTCTTCTCCGCAGCACCACCACTCGCCTCGCCACCCTCTGCCCTATTCCTACTACCACTATTGGAATTCACTTGCCCTGATTGAGCTCTGTTCTCCTGCACCACGGATCCACCAACCCCCTTCAATGCACCCCCTCCATTTACATTCAGTGACTTGCGCATTGGCTTTCGCGGCCTTAAATTCCATGTCTTCCCCATTGGCTCCTCCTCCTCTTCCTCGTCTTCGCCTTTTTGCTCTTCTTGCTTGCGTTCTTCTCCCCCTTTGCTGATGCTCTTTCGCGGCCTGGCTCCAGCATTAATCTTTATCAAAAATCTCGATCTCGATTCTTTAAAATTATTACTATTATTATTACTAGTAGTAATAGTAGTGTCGCTATTGTTGATATTATTATTTATCTGATCTGGGCCGGACGAAGATTTCTTCTCCGTTTTTTTGAGAACTCGATCGTGATCGGAGGTGTAGACGCCGGCTTTCGACGAATTCCTGGGATGCCTTTTGTGTTCAACCGTCGTCTTGGTCTTCGGTAAACCCTCACGTTCGGAAACTAAATCCCCGCCGCGGAGAGGAGAGTGACGCGGCGGCTCACGCATCGGCGACTGGCGCATGGGCGAATGCGAATGCGAGGGCGATTGAGATTGAGATCGAGCCTGGTGGTGAGGGGAGGAGGCGGCGGCGGAGGAGCGGCCGCGAGGGTGGTTGTTCTTCCACTTCAAGTGCGGTAAAGCGAAGTTGTGTAGCGGCTGAGTCTTCGCCGGAACCGTCGACGCCATAATTACTCTTTCCTTTTCTCTTCTCTACACTGTATGCGCGTATATATATATAGATATAGATATAGATTGATATATATGTATATACTAGTGGTATTATGGTAATTGATATGAGATTTGTGTGATGAGAGACAGGTGAAGAAGGATCATTGCGGAATGGAAAAACTAATAAATTTGATACACTTGTATATATATATGTGTGTGTGTGTGTGTGTGTATATATATATATAGAGAGAGAGATATATATATATATAGATATGTATGTATAGGTAGAGAGAGAGAGAGAGATTGGGGAAGGTGAAGAGTGAGGTGTTGTAGATTAATGGTATTGAATATTTAGGATTAATAATAAGGATGGATGTTTTGTAAAAAGTGATGGTAATAAGAGGAGGTTTGATTTTGTGTTATTTGAAAGAAAAGCTAAACAAGCAGAAATGCAAAGCCTAGAGAATGCAGAAAGAAGATGAAGAAAAAGTTTTGGGTTATAGAGAGAGGAGAAGTGAGATGGCTTCAAAAGGAGAACTGAGGCAAGATGAGGGTTATCACTTTATAAACTACTACTTGTATTGAAATAAATATTTAATTTTTAGCAATATATATATATATATATATATATATATATATATATTGTACATATTTAATTTCTTTTTTCCTTTTTTTTTTAAAAGTGTATTTTTAAGATAAATTTTAGTTTGAAAAAATAAAATTTAGCTCTGACAAGTCATTTATATAAATTTTAAATTTTGTGCTTTGATCTTTACGGAATAAAAATATTAGATTCGTGTCCCTGAAGGTCTCAAGGCTATATTTACCATTTTCTCTATTTAGTTTTTCCTTTTACTTTTTTTTAATTTAAAGGAAACCTAAATCATTTTACTTCCCTTATAATGTTACACACAAGAAATCTCTCACATCTAAAACAAGAATCATAACACTAGACTTATAGTTTTCCTTCGTACTCTATTCTACAGTATCTTCTTTTCATTTTTCAAATATATTTGATTTTTTTTTTAGGGGTGGGTGTTGAGATTTAGATTCTCTCATCTACTAGATGAAGTATAATATCGGTTATAAGATTTGATCTTTTTAAATCTTAAGTATTCCTTTTGAACTTCAGTTTTGATCAAGGTACTTAAAATAAACTTAAAATGAATAGTTAAAATTTTAAAAAAAAATCAGATCTCATGACCCATATTACATAGATGAGAAAATAAGTAGATGAGAAAATTCAAATTTGAGTGTTGGGGGTAAGAGAGCCCGGTAGGAGCTAAGGCAAGTGTCCTATAACTGTATCATTACTATTGATCTTTCTAATAATATTTTTATGTTATTAGAAATCCACATCCGAGGAGAGGATGTGTGGGCTGCAAGAAAGTTTATAGAATTTACAAAATTTATCGGTGGAGGTACTTCACTCAAAATAGAATTCTTTTTCATTTGAAAGTCAATAATCAGAAATTTCAACTTTACCCCTTCTTTCTTTTTCAATTTCAAAATAGTTTTTCCCACTCAAAAAAAAAAAGAAAAAAAATTCAAAATAGTTTCTGTTCTTTTTCGTTTTGACTATCTCATGTAGGGAGGGGGGTTGACTCCGAAATGCCCTTTAGGTGATTTAAACTACAGCTACCTAATTCAATTATCCAAACCACGCCACAATTATATTTTAAAGGCTTCCTAACACATCTAAAATAATCTACATACTCAAACAGGCCGTAGTTAACATTTCGTTTCAAAGACCCCTTTGTCTACTAAGGCAATTTAGGTTCCAATCGAAACATACAATACAAAAATCCAAAAATAAGTATACTACATCTCTAATGATACTTTATGACACCATTTAATATCAAGAAAACCGTTTTTAATTACGCTAAGCTCAAAAGCCCCGAAGGTCCCAAGGTCCGTTTGAACTATAGGTACCCAAACCAATGCCCAATTTAGAGCCATAAAAGCACTTTAAGTACTACCACACTTAATAAAGACTATCTACATTATTAGATTTCACCCGAATTCACTTTTCGGATAAAGCCCCTTTGAATTCTAAGCCAATTATGCAAATTTTCCAAAGTTCCAATCAAGTCAATCACATCTAATCACTAATCTATGCTCATTAGAACCTATAGCACCTATAGATAGCATTGAATCAATCCTAGAATCAATTTTGCACAAAACCCTTAAATATCACTAAAACAATTTTCAATTTCTCTAACAGAGGTTTAACTCAATCAATTCATTTACCTATGCTATTGACCTTATCTTCGAGTGTAGATAGATTTAGGTTCAAACGGTGTCCAATTCCGAGTTGAATGCATTGTTTATGACCGTTACTGTGCAACTACACTAAGCTGGCAGAACCAGCGATTTTCCTAGCTACATTTCAGAAATTGCTAAATCGGAGGGTCAAAACATTAAAATTTGGCTTAGCACTAGAAATCCACATTTGCACTAAATCGCCCAATCTAGCTGTTTTATGAATTTTGTTAATTTTCGAGTACGTTTACTATGTCGAAAGGGCTATAGAACACAGGGACAGTGGACTGTCTGAAATTGCACTTCTACTCTAATTCACATTTTGGCTATTTTCTTGCTTGTTGACATGCTTTAACTCTAGAAATTCATGCATATGCTATCAATAACTCACTCAAACATTTAAACTACAACATAAGCTTGAGTATAGAATTTTAATATCTAGCATTAAACTACCACCAAACTAGCAAAACATGTTAAAAGAGGAGTACCACAACATAATGAACCCTAAATCTTTAGCTAGCCATGTATTTTCACACATTAGATCACATATCTACTTCATACCAAACATTCAAGAAGCAAGAATTAACAATTAAAAAGACATACAAGAGTGAAATCCCTCACCAAATTAGCCAGAATAGGCTTGTTTTCTTCTCTTTTCTCCTTTTTCTCTTCATTTTCCAGCCATGTGTGTGTGTGTATTTTCAACGTGTGTGAGTGTATATATTTGGTGAAGAACCGTGTGTTGTGTGTGTTTTGTGTGGTATTGTGTTTTTATTTTGTTTTTCTTATGTGTATTATATGTATATGTATATATATAATGTATAAGTTGGCTATATGGGCTTTAGTTAGTTTAGGAAATTAATATAAGTTTAGCTAAAATGGCCCAAAATTCAATTACAAACTAACTAGTCCAAAACAATGTTTTTACTAGTCATAAGGTATAAAAATTATTTTCCTAATGCAGTCCCCTAATGTGCTATGCAATTAAAAATTATAGTGTATAATAAGAGAAAAATACAAATTTGGTAAAATAAAATACTTTAATTTTTACCCCGAGCTCAGAGCTCGTTTTAAAATGATAAAAATAAGTTTACTAAGTTTTAAGATCAATCCCATATAATTAAAATTACAAAATAATAGCTAAAATATTTTATTTGAATTTAAAAATAGTAGTGTCCCCTTTTAAAGAAAATAAGGATAGTAGAAGAAAAATAAATCTACTATATAAATCAAAATGCTAACATAAACACATATACACATATAACACTTCAACTGACACAAATGTATATGCAATTAAGTATGATATTTATATGCTGGGTTCAAGTTGTTACAGTAAGGGAAAAAAGAATTAACAGAGGGCTGTCAATGAAGCCCTCTATTAATTTTAATTTGGGCGACGGCCCGGTGTGAACCCTAGCCGTCACCCAAATAAAAGAGGCCCACAACGTGGGCTTCTACTTGTGCTAGTTGCCTATCTCCAATAGAGGCCCACTACAGTGGGCCTCTACTTGTGGAGACAGGGCCTCTGCCCATCTCCATTGGAGACGGGCAGAGACCCCGTTTCCAATTTGGAGACGGGTTGGTTGCCCGACTCCAATAGAGGCCCACTGTAGTAGGCCTCTACTTGTGGAGACGAGGAATAGGCCCCGTCTCCATATTAGAGACGGGAAGTAGGCCCCGTCTCCAAATACATAGACAAATTCAATTTTTTTTTTTAATTGAAAAATATAATTGCAAAATTTAATCTTTGTAAATTATAAAAAAAAAATTTATTAAACGGGCATATATATAAATGGAATGTATTATTTTATAAAAAAAAAATAAGACATACAATTGTTGAAAATTTATAAATTTATAATATACAAATATATATGTAGTGGAAGAAAAGTTAATTTCCTATATTATATATACGAAACTGAAAATTTAATATTACAAATTATGTATGTCGTCCTTCAGCAACTCGATAGCTCTGTACCTAATAAATTGTACGTCATGCTTTTTTTGGATTCGTCATGATTTGACAAATCGATGTGGTGATCGTAGTAAAACTCTCATGCATGTAGAGAAATTAATCATCGTAAATTTAAATGCTAGTGAAAATGAACCACAATTAATAATTTGCTGAAAATAATTCCACAAGAGTGATTATACACAAGCTACACGAAAAAGTTGTCTTATTGGCTATTAATCGTTGCCAATAATTTGCAAATTTACTATTCACTGGTACGAAGAGTCACGTGTACATGGAGCCAAAAATTTGTAAAAGAGCCCCACCAAACTGTCGCAAAATTTTCACCACTTTCACTTCTATATAAAGAATCACCGTCCACTTGTTGTCTTCTATCTTTACATAAGCTTTAACTCAGTGCATCCATATCTTATCAACAATGAGTAAGGAAGTTCAAGGTCAGTGAGTTGCCGTTAAAAAGGAGGAACACATAACGAAAGGTGAAACATCAAAGGTAAGCAGCAGCAGAGTTGAAGGTCGATTTGATTTGAACGAACCACCAAAGGAAGAGAGTTACATTTCTAGAGCTCAACACCAGCAAAGGGTTGAGGATCAAATGTATCGCATCCTTTTGCTGAAGTTGTTCGAGTGAAAATTATGTAAAAAACTAGCAGTTAAGGTTAATAATATGTAATATATTATATGGATATGTGTGTGTATCTTTTTAAGGACTTTTGTATGGTGATGACTAAAGTTAACCGTCTGTTAATGTAATCCCTAGTTATCGTATGATTATGAAATAAAATCTTGTCGTTTGCATATTATATTATCAAATTTGTCTCAAATTGTAGTTAATATCTACACAAACATAGTATTTTATTACTACCTCAGGACGTTTGTTAGTACTTCACGTTAACAAATTTTGAGTGAACTGGTACTGCTTTGGAAAAAATTTGAACACATTGTTGTTACTCAATGTTTGAAGGCCTTTTTCGTTAAAAAAATAATAATAGGAAATTGAGCCGGCACCCTTTATGGTGACGACATGGCGACGGACTGTCAGCATACCGTCACCGTGCCGTCTCCACATATCCGAATAGGATAAACTTGTCACCAAGCAATCACCAAATTAGTGACGGTCGTAGCTTGGCCATCATCGAATTGGAGACGACCAACAAAGCTGTCACTGTTAATGATGGCTTGGTGACGGGTGTTTTTGTCTGACACTGTGTCGTCATTGTTCCGTCACAAAACTGGCATCAACCTTTCCCTTCACCGTGTCGTCACCATATTAGCGACGGTTTGGCGACGGTCTGTCGCAGAATCTAGTTTTTTTTGTAGTAATGAAAGATTACCCACCAATCAAAAAAAGCATCCAACTTTCATGTGATACTTCAATCACAACAAATACATACATATAAACACACACACACACATATATATATATATAAAGAGAGAGAGTGGGGGGTTACCAAGTGGCTAGGGTAACAAGGGTAGGGGAGGGAGGGAAGGGGGACGGGTAAGGGGGAGGGGGCAACGGGGCTGCCTTCATATTTTGAACGGGCTGGGTTAGGCCGTCGACCAAGCCCTAGTATGGAGATGACTTATCCATGTCGTCGCTGAATTGTCACTATGCTTAGCGTCAAAATTTGGCGACGGACCGTCGTTTTTTATAGTTTTTCTTGTAATGTTTACGAACCACATATTGTCTAACCAAATCAAATTATCTCTCGATATGTTCTTCATTTTCAAACTCCACACATAACAAAATTTGTGAACCGAACAACCCTTTGATTACTTTGACCTTTCTTATTTACATCACTTCTTTTTCTCTTTTTTTTTTTTTTTTTCTTACCTTTCAAACAATAGAGACATTTAGACAAATGGTATTTTGATTTTACTTTTGTGACTGCACAACGTAGTTTTGCAAATAGCACTTTGGTAGGGCCTTATCATTGCAAGCGGAATAAATATGCCTAAAACCTTTGTGTATACCTCGTAATTTGAATAAATATGCCTAAAACCTTTGTGTATACCTCGTAATTTGGAGGGCAGCAAATAATTTTTTAAGTAACTAATAAAACAAATGAATCTGGAAAAGAGAAAATAGAGAAAGAAGATGAAAAACACAGCCATCACAATCCATTTATTTCGGCAACATCGCACAGCATAAGACACTTCAGTCTTTATTATGAAACCATGTATTTTTCATACAATGACTGACACTAGTTCCAGAAAAGTCAATTGCACTGCACCATTCAGTACTCACAATGAAATGTGTGGTATATCATGTCGAACCCCAGCCACCACCCCCCGGAGTTAGAATCTGAAGAATCTCCCCGGCTTGTACCTCAACTGTGTTTTTCCCTCCAAGATAGATCCTACGCTTGTCTTTTGTAACAAGGAAATTGGCACCCCGAGCCCCATCATTTCCACCCTTCAATCCCCTCGGGGCATGTACACGTCTTTCTGAAAGGATGCTCACAACAACCCGGCGTTTGAATTCTATCTCTCTGATAAGACCCTCACCTCCTCTATGGCGTCCAGCACCTCCACTCTCCTCACGCAATCCAAACCTATGCAACAAAACTGGATATCTCTGCTCAAAAATTTCTGGATCAGTCATACGAGTATTGGTCATATGGCACTGGACACCACTAGTTCCGTCCCAGGTGGGTCCTGCTCCACTTCCACCTCCAATTGTCTCATAGTAGCCAAAAGTGTCATCTCCAAAGGTTAAATTGTTCATGCAACCCTGTGAACAGGCACAAGCCTGAAAAGCAGTAAGAACGACATCAGTTATTCTCTGAGATGTAAGAACATTACCACCCACAACCGCTGCTTTATCACTCGGAGAGAGAAATGAACCCGGGGGTATGTAAATCTTTACAGGAGCCAAGCATCCCTGATTGAGAGGAATATCAACGTCTACCAAACAGCGTAGGCAGTATATGACTGCTGCAGCTGTTACTGCTTCAGGTGCATTCCAATTCCCATAAACTTCTGGGCTGGTTCCAGAAAAATCAAAAAATGCTTCTCCTTTTCGAGGATATATTGTAAGTTTTAAGTGTATAGTAGATCCATCATCCATGTAATCTTCTTCTTCAATGGTCACTAAATCTTCCTCTCCAGACCTGGCTGACTCAGAAGAAACTTTGGTTGCAACTGCTTTAAGCATTTCTCTCACTGCTCCTTCTGCATTGACCTGCACATAAGTCATGTATGCCTGAACAGTTTCCAGACCATACTGCTCAATCAGCTCCTTGATGAGGGAGATTCCTCGTTGATTTGCAGCTACTTGAGCATGAAGATCCGATAAATTGTCTTGAAGTCTGCGAGTTCCAGGGATGTTATGACCTGATTCGTCAGGAGCTGGGAACCGGAGAAGTTTGGTAATCCCTTCTTCTTGAAAAACCCCTTTCTCCACAAGCTTGAAAGCTTTTATGGCAGCTCCTTCCTCCCAGATAGACTTTGAGAAAGGTGGCATACTTCCGGGAGTAATACCTCCAATCTCTGCATGATGTCCCCTGCTCGCAACAAAGAATACCAATTTCCCATTATCAAAAACAGGAGTAATGACAGTTATATCAGGCAGGTGGCTACCTCCAGCACAAGGATGATTTGTAACCAAAACATCTCCTTCGTTCAAATTGTCTCCCCAATACTTCAACTGCCACCGAACTGTGCTGGACATGGCACCTAAATGCACGGGAACATGGGGGGCATTTGCCACCAGGCCTCCATCAGGACCAAAAAGAGCACAAGAGAAATCTAGGCGTTCTTTAATGTTTGTTGAAATGGAAGTTCTCTGTAGGGTACGTCCCATCTGTTCAGCTATTCCCATAAACCTGTGATTGAAAATGGAGAGTTGCACAACATCTGCCACTTTTTCTTCTACTTTCACAGTATTTGACTCTGACTCAATCTCGATTCTGATGTTCCCATATTTCGTAATGATAGCTTTACAGTTTGGCTCTACTATGACAGTACTATTACCATTCATTATAAGTGCTGGACCGGGTACAGCATGCCCACACCCAAGATCCTCAAGCTTGAGTAAAGGTGTATTATGCCACCCA
Organism: Ehretia macrophylla; assembly: GCA_037974665.1. Lineage (NCBI taxonomy): Eukaryota > Viridiplantae > Streptophyta > Magnoliopsida > Boraginales > Ehretiaceae > Ehretia > Ehretia macrophylla. The sequence continues at coordinate 58,559,438 of CM075771.1, read as the reverse complement.
TTCCCAAAGTAGACCTTGTAGTGGCCTTCAACTTTTTGGGGGCCTGAGGCACATTCCAAGGTCCAGGGCTTCAGAATATTAGTGATGCCAACACCACGAACCCTTATATCACATATAACGATATTCCTATTTTGAAGTTTGAATCCATATTCTTGCTGGAATAAATTGACAAATTCAACGGCATAATCACCAGTTGATCCATCTTTATTTGTAGGTCTTCTTACCATGATTGCAGTGTCGGTCCCCTCATACCTTAAATTCAAAAATGTTTCGGTTTTAATGTTCTCCTCTCTGAAGCCTAGCTCTTGAAACTTCTGTTTTACCTGCTTCAACAAAGCAGCTTCTCTTTGAGAGACCTCCAGCACAGAGTCAGTATCATAAACAGCAGAATATGGCTCCTGCACCTCTTCCACCACATCAGCCAATCCCATCCCATATGCACTTAAGATCCCACAGAACCTGTGGATCAGTACCTCCTTCATGCCTAGTGATCTAGCAATGGCACAGGCATGTTGGGGTCCAGCACCTCCAAAGCATGCAAGAGCATGGTTCTTTGTCTCATGACCCTTCATCTCAGTCAACTGTCTGATAGGACGGCACATGGTTTCATTGGCAACGTTCACAAATCCTTGTGCTATCTCCTCCACTGTCATCTCCTTCGCCGAGGAATCTTGGCTCTTCCTATAGGAATTTATTTGCTTAGCCAGTCTCTCAAATTCTTCTCTAGTAGCAGTGACATCTAACGGCTGATCCTCATTGGGGCCAAAGATTGATGGGAAATAATCAGGAATCACATATCCAAGGATAAGGTTTGCATCAGTAACAGCCAGTTCTCCTCCTTTTCTGTAGCAAACAGGTCCTGGATGTGCACCCACTGATTCTGGTCCAACCCTGAAAGCTCCAAATTGAAACTTCAACTTCGATCCACCACCAGCAGCAACAGTGTTTATATCAAGCTGAGGAGCTTGGATTATTGCCCCTGCAATCTGGGTTTCTATGACATGTTCATAGTGTCCTGCATATCGGCTGACATCAGTAGATGTACCACCCATGTCAAAACCAATAAGGGGCTTTTCAGTTTCAAGCTCAAAAAGAGTCTGCGAGTAACCAACCACCCCACCAGCAGGACCTGACAAAACAGCTTTGTGGCCCGAAAATCTACTTTCTGGAGCAAGACCTCCATCTGATTGCATGAATAAAACATTTAACCTCCCTGATCCCTCATCAAATTTGGAGATGAACCCCGACAAGTACTCTTTAATAACCGGAGTCAGATATGCATCCACACATGCAGTGTAACCCCGAGGAACAGCTCGAACCATAGGAGTCAAAGCAGATGATAAGGAAACATGTTTGAAGCCCAAACTTGTAGCCAACTTTTCCACAGATATTTCATGGTGAGGGTAAGTGTAAGAATGCATCAATACAACTGCTAAGCAGGTTATTCCTTTTGCCAGCAGACCTTTCAGCAAAGGCTTTAAAGTTTCCTCGTTGAGTGGCTTCACAACCCTGACAAGCTCCCCTGAAACACCTATAACTGTTGATACCGAGGAATCTAACTTTGCTTCCTCATCACGAACTAGCTCAATTCTCTCGTCCACCTCCACAACTTCCTCATACAAATTCGAAGGTTTTGACACAGTGAGGTCAAAAATATGTGGGCGAGCCTGGTTGCCGATCTGCAGCAAGTCCTTGAACCCCCGAGTCACACATAGGGCAATTCTCTCCCCTTTTCTTTCTAAGAGTGCATTTGTTGCCACGGTAGTTCCCATCCTTATCCAATCTATCTTGTCTGTGGGAATTTTTGAAGTACGGGGTATTTTCTCTCCAGTGAACTCTTCCAAGATCCTCCTGATTCCTTCAACTGGAGCATCATCATAATTAGATGGGTCAACAGACAATAGCTTCATAACTTGACCCTCAGACTGACCAGGAATTTCTGCATACACATCAGTGAATGTGCCTCCTCTGTCGATGCAAAACCTAAGTTTGTCTCCGAGGACACTTCCCATGTTCAATGCTCACAAAGACTGAATCGCCAAAAATTAATTTGAATTTATTCAAGAAATCTGAAATATGGTAATCTGTAAGAAGAAAATAGAGAAACGATTCAACAACTGAAGTCAAATATGATCATCTCAAACAATATCATAGAATGCAACTTCTAGTAACTGATTGCTTAGAATTAATTCCACTCCAAGGGACTATACGTTGACACAAGATATGAAAAAAGTTATCTATTATTATTTAATCACACAAAACAGAAGCAAATAAGAACTAAACAGTCAAAGAATCTTGAACCCGAAGTAAAGAACATAATTGCCAAGCCAAATGGTTCACATATTGCATTCTCCAATCAAATTAAGAGGGATATCTTTATTGTGAAGGAGAACAAGAACCAAGAAGGCCCACAAAAATTATTGTTCTGATTGATCAAGCTTCTCTTCTTTTCTTTCTCTTTTTGGTAGACAATCCTAGATAATTGAATTTTTTTAAACTTTTCGTAGATAGATACCAAAAAATTAATAGGCACTGTGAAAAAGGCATTCATAATTTGTTGCAACGACAACCCAACTTGAATTCTCAGGCTTTTAGAATGAATGTTGAAGAAACGTATGAGTGAAATATGATCTCATTTTAACAAATGAGGACACAACAGTTGAGAGAATTTTATACTCCAGCAGTAAGTCAATACAAATTTGTTCTCCACTCCTCTGGTCTAAGAAACATGTACAGTCTCAAGAAGGCAATATGTCTGTGTCTCCCCCATTCCCTCGCTCAAGCTTGCAGAAACTTTCAGGCAGTTAGGCATGACTTTTAGTTAGATGTAATTGCGATAACATATATATACGTAAGATAGATGGTAAACTCCAAATTACAGTTCTTATGAGAGAAGGCTTTAAGCAGTGTATCTCATGTAATAATCACGGAAGAAAATGGTCCTGAACTAGAAAAATTAAAGTAACTGGATGAACAGATTTCTTCTTCACATTTCTATTTCATGAAAAAAAGTTGGAAATAGATATATTGATCATTATAGTTTGAGTTATATAAAGAACCAGAAAAGAACTAAGTACATTTTCCAATAATAAGAAATCAGACATAATAGCAAACTTATTAGGTAACTCTCTTTTCCAGTCCCTCACTCAAAAACGATGACTTGAATTGGAGACAAGCATATATTTGGATACTGACAATTCACAACCAATTCAATGGGTATGAACTATTCTACAGTGGACCTTTTCATCCCTAAAGATCAATGACTAGCATGAAAACTCAAATTTCCACCCAAAGATATTTCTTTATTTACCTCTCCCAACGATGTAATCATTGGTCCAAGAAGAAACAAGAGACAACAAATAAAACCAGGCTTTTGCTACATGCCAATACCACTTTAGCTGGTCCTCAGTCAAGCATCGACAGTCATGATGTATATCCACCAAATAACTGAACTCAACAGGCGATTAGGAAACAGAAACCTCCCCAACTCTCAAGAAGAAGTATTCATTGAATCACAGTTTTCTTTATCTTAGTTTGAGAAAGCACGTGCACACTAGTCAATATAGTTTATTATCCGAAAATCGAAATCAGCAATTTGGAAACACATGACCAAACGAGACCTAAGAAAGAAGAGTACTCATAGAATAGAAAATGGGGAGAGAGCGAGAGAGAGAGGAAGAGAGAGCAACTACAATCTGTAAAGAATAGAGCACATTTTCAGACACCAACATGAAAAGGCAGCAGAAATGGTTGACCAGAGGTTGCCCACTAGCCACAATGATAGCTACAATCAAGTGGAACTGTTTGACATCACAAGGTGAATTTTCTACATATCCCATTAGCATAGCAACACACTGTTTGGTGGGTTGGAATGGTTTAGGGTGCAGACAGCTCATGTGGAAGGAATTTCACGTTATAAGCATATACTAGACTTGGTCTAGGCCAAATGACAATGAAAATTATCGACTTCCAATCTTAACTAGGAATTCAGAGTCATTCTTGACAAACATAATAAAACGTTTTCAAACACCATAAAAGTGGTGAACCTCATATTCCCATCCCCAATAATGTTTTATGCCCAAGCAGACATTGATTATTGTAATTCTTGCATTCTATTCCTTGATTTCATAATTGAGAGGACCATTGAATCCAGTTTAATAACAAATTTACTGATTTTGAATTCCATTATCTGGCTATCAAATGAATTTACGACAATAATTAAAACCACCAGGTCTCACTTGTAAACAGCCAATCTAGCAAGTAGCAACAATCACAAGAGAAAAGGAAAAAGGAAAGAAAACACATACACTTAAATCACAAACTCACAAACCCGAAAGCGAGACTAGTAAATAATGTTTTGGGCCTCAAACCCACTCAACCAAAATAATTAACCCAAGTTATTGGTCTAACTCCGTAACAACTTATAACCCACTCCCAATATTATGTCTCACACCAATATGTGACATAACCAATAATCTTTCATACCCTTATCGTGCATACAATCACTGTACACTTTACAGTGTCCATACCCTGATACCCAGAAATTAATCAATGATAGAACTATATATCCATTGCAATAATAATAAATTACATCTATATACAGAAATTGAATGTGAAAGATACAAAGATAGAAAGCAGATGCATACCTTAATGCAGAGTGAAGAGCTCAGATGTGGGTCATTGTTTGTATAGCGATTATGAGAGTAATGGTTTTGAAGCTATCAGGAAAGTGCGTTGAAATTATTATCGTTATATACAATTACAAAAAGAATATTGCAATTATTATGCTAGGCAAATTCAAAGACGCAGCTTCGTTGGTTTTATTTGGTGGAGGCTTTGAGAGACTTAAGCATAATACGCAATAAATTGACTAATTTTAAATAATAAGGATTATTTTGAATTATTTTTGTAAATATTAAAGATTAGTATAATTTTTTTAAAATATTAACTAACTTGAAAAAATTTATAAACAATATGTATTATTTGCACAATTTACCTTTGAAATTATTATCGTTATATCTTTACATAGTATTTGAAAGCACTTGAGGTGTGGAATTTATTTAATTTATAAATAAATTTTGTAAGGATTTGTATTTATAAATAAATTCCCTTGTTTGGAATTATAAAACAGTATTAAATCAATTCTGTTATTTACAAATACAAATTGTGTTTGTTACATGTGGAATTAGAATTAATACTTCTATTTTACTTAAATGCCCTTTTATTATTTTGAAATTAGGTTTGTCATTGGTTATGATCTCACCCTATTATTGATTATTGCTATTATCATAAAATTATCCAAAAAAAATAACAAAAAAAAATTTTCAATAAAGTTAAACAATATAAAATAATCATAACTTCAACAATCATTTCAAAATTACAAAATAAGTCTACACTCCACGTGACAAAATAATATTAAATTCAATCATGCATTTAATATGAAAAAAATAATTTTAAGAGAAAGGGGGAGAGAGACTTTTTTTTTTTTTTTGGAAAGAGAAATAGAAAGAAAGACAATGATTCTTTTTATTTTTTTATCTTTGTACTTTAGTCAAAGTCCATCTCTTAAACATAAGGACAATTTTATCCTCAGAAGATGAGCAACATATTTAAAAAATATGAATTTATAATTTTCACCTCTTAGCCAAAGATTTGGACAAAACATAAGAAAATCCACAATTTGTAAATCTTTGATTTCTAATTTTTTTTAAAGGGTGTTTTCAAACACCAAAAAATAAAATTGTAAATGAATTTCACCAAATTTTATGAAATTTATTTATTCTAATTAGTCTGTTACTATATTTTTAGGATATAACCAATATTATATTTTTTATATTCTATGACCATGACACTCTTGTACAGAATTGTCCAAGCAAAAATATTTATAGGTCATCAATGCATAAAAGAATTTGTACTATGTGGTAATAATTTTGTATATTTTTTATATGACCAAAACACCCTTATTTGTGCTGCTTAGCCTTTCGATCTTCATCGATTTTTTCTCTCTCTCACCTCAAAGCTTCATCAATTTTTTCCCAGCTCTAACGACAGTCTCTGGCGTCTGTTCTACTTCTTACCTCCAATCCAAGTTACGACGTAAGATGTTTAGTAAGATCTACTTATATTTTTACTTTGATTTTTTTAACTCTTGACTGCTATTACTTAGGCAGCTGAAGAATGTATCTGGGTTCTTGAGCTTGATCACAAGCTCTAACAATCACACACGAGTCAACAATTAATGAAGGGTCAACCATGGTGAATCAGCTAAGTCAAGGGCAGCCACGTAGGAGCATGAGGACCATTGAAATACCTGCTCATCTACAAGATTATGAAAGCATTCTGTTACAAAAATTCCCAACATACTTAGTGGGAGGAGCAAAAGCATGAGAGCAGCAATTATATGAAGAAGCAAGAGAGCTGGTATTTTCTTGCTTCAAGAGGAGGCGTAGTCTCTTTCACATTCGGCTAAGTTTCTTTCTTCTTTTTTTTTTAGTTATAATTTCCCAAAAAGGTGACTGTAATTTCTCTCTAATTTCAGCTATAAATATTAACAAACTCCTGTTCCACCTCTGTTCTTGTTACTGTAGTAGGCCAGAATCAGCCTACTTGTACCCGCTGACCCAAAGTTATAGTTAAGGGGAGAATCGGCTCTAATTAAGGAAAGGACAAGATACCTAGAAGATAATCATGGAGTCAATCATGGAATTGGATGAATCCCCCAAGTATGGTAAGTAGTCCATAATTCGGCATTAAGTAAGAAGGGAGGTTGGCTATATAAAAGAAGGAGAGGCTACACTTAAAGGGGGATATCGGAACCTAAACACTCTTAGACCTACCTTACAGTAAAGCTACCTTCAGCCGTCATGGTTCTTGCCTATCACTCGCTGGTCAAGACCCCTTTCGATAAAAGGGTTTTGGGGCTTGTCTCAATTTTAATTGTAGATTTTGAGGGTCTACAATTTGGCGCCCACCGTGAGGGCCTCTGACCACCGTAGTGAACAAAGATCAGAGATGGTTGAACCCATACAAGAAAGCGTGGAGCAGCAACTAAATGCCATATGTATATCATGGGTAGCAATTGCAATGCGTATTACTACTTATCAGATGGCTACTTAATAATAAAGCCTCATTTTTGTCTGTTCGAGATAGTAATACCCTGCGGTAATCATATGTGATAAATCAATACTAATTAATATAATTATGTATATATGTCGTGCTTTGTTTTGTTGTTGTAGTTAATTATGTGTTCCGAGTATTTTTCATAATTTGATACGTAAAATACATAATTATAGGAAACATATGGTTTAATGATTAAAAAAAACTAATTATTGCTAATTTAATATATGTTTGATTGACCTCATACAATAGTTACAAAGTTAGGCTAAATTATATATACATGATTGATGCATACTATATTTACAGAGTTGGCTAAATTATATATCCTTGATTGATATCATTTACAAAGTCGACTAAATTACATATACATGATTGATGCATCTTTATTAGTTCCCCGTGCTATTTTGGAGTTAAAACTTTATTTTAGTAAGATTTAGTCAAGCTTACATTTATCTAATGTTTATATTTCAGTATAATATATACGTATATGTAGAACTATGCACTTATGGTTACAGGAATATAGTGAAAATCCATTGTGGCATACAGAACTTGGCAGGCATCCTAAGGGTGCGGCTAAAGCCGGAAGCACCTAAGGGTGCGGCTGAAACTAAAGCCTGAAGCACCTAAGGGTGCGGCTGAAACTAGAACCTGAAGTACTTAAGGGTGCGGCTAAAACTAAAGTCTGAAGCACCTAAGGGTGCGGCTGAAACTAAAGCCTGAAGCACCTAAGGGTGCGGCTGAAACTAGAACCTGAAGTACTTAAGGGTGCGGCTAAAACTAAAGTCTGAAGCACCTAAGGGTGCGGTGAAACTGAAGCCTGAAGCACCTAAGGGTATGGCTGAAACTGAAGCCTGAAGCACCTAAGGGTGCAGCTAAAACTGAACCCTAAAAGCACTAAGGGTGAGGCTGAAGCCTGAAGCACCTAAGGGTGCGGCTGAAATTAAAGCATGAAGCACCCCAAGGGGTTGCGGTAAGTCTAAAGCATCATAAGGGGTTTGCAGCTGAGCCTGAAACGCTCCAAGGGAAATGCGGCCTAAATTTAGAAGATTGAAGACCAGTCCCATAGGGGTACAATGACACTTCTCTTTAACTCGAAAACATTTCAACTTAGAGAGTGGAGGGCTTACTGTAGTGGGCCAGAACCAGCCCACTTGTACCCGCTGACCCAAAGTCATAGTTAAGGGGGAGATCGACTCTAATTAAGGAAAGGACAAGATACCCGGAAGATAATCATAGAGTCAATCATGGGATTGGATGGATCCCCCAAGTATGGTAAGAAGTCCATGCTTCGGCATTAAGTAAGAATGGAGGCTGGCTATATAAAGGAGGGAGATGCTACACTTAAAGGGGGACATCAGAACCTAAACACTTTTAGCCCTATCCTACAGCAAAGCTATCTTTAGCCGTCATGGTCATTGCCTGTCACTCGCTAGTGAGGACCCCTTTCGATAAAAAGGATTGGGGCTTGCCCCAATCTTAATTGTAGATTTTGAGGGTCTACAATTTGGCACCCACCGTGGGATACCAATCACAAGCACATTGGAGCATCGATGTTGCGTGCTCAAACTCTGGCCAAGGAATACCAATCAGCACTGTTGGATATAAATTCCGTCGAGCCGAGCTAAGAACTTGAGTGCGCGCGTCCGAGCTAAGGACCTGCACAAGTAAAAGAAAGAAACAACGGGAGTTATCTCTTGTGTTTCTCATCAAGCGAGAAAATTAGTGTTTAGCTCGGAGATAATCTAACACACACAAATTTAGAAGTAGGAGTGAATTAATTACCTCTCACTCACTTTTCTTGTACTATTTATAGTAATGCTGGTTGCCTTTTTGGGGTGGTCCCCATTTGTCCTTGCACACTATTTTCGTAACAAGTGTCTTGTAATGATTGCTCTTTTCACCATCACGAGCCTTGGGCTAGTTTATCATTTGGGCCATTTTATATCCATATCAAGCACTTTTTGATGTCAACAGGCTCATTCAGTTAAATCCTTTATCAGAGGTGTATTGAAATCTCCAGGCTTGTTTGAGAAGACAATTGGTAGTACTATTTTTATCTTCTTATCTTGGATTTCAATTTGTGTTATTCTTACTTTATAAATAAATATTTTGATCTTATGTTGGATGAATAGAAATAGTAATGGTGTATAACTAAAGGCAAGACCATTTGAAAAGAAATTGTTGCATTTTTACACATCATGAGCTACTTCTTTACCCATTCCTACAAATGACTTTAGACAACGATTTTTCTATATTTTTTAATTTGTGATTCTTAGTTTGACCCAACATTTATTTATTTAATTCTTTTGTGATGAATAGCTTAGAAGGTTTACTATATCAAATTCAAGTTTAGATTATTCACATTCAACAACTCAGTTTTGACTTGGAGAATTGAACCTGTAAAGTTTTTGCATTACTAGAACAGAGAACCAAAATGTGAACTTTATCAAAAGAGGGAAAGGAAGAACTGTGAATGGAAAGAGAATGATATCTTGCTCCAAAATTAATATCCCACTTTTTCAATTTATCTACCTCAGCTCCTATTTATTTCAAATGAAATAATATCTTTATAATAAATCAAAGTATTAATATTCTAATTAGTCTCTGATTTTTACCGTATTTAACAAATAGGTCTTTTATCTTAAAAAATGTTATATTTAAATCATTTAATTTTATAATTTGTAAAGCCATCATTTTCTTTTACCTTTTATTTAGAAAAGATTAACGATAAAGCCACATAAAAATCACTTGACCTGTTTCAAAAGACTTACAATCAACCCCATTGATGGTTGTAACACATGCATATCAATAGTATTTGCACAGGTTGAAAGATGAATATTGACGGTTGTGCGAAAGGTAATCTTAACCCCGCGGTTGCAAATGGGCTAATACGCAACAAGGAAGGAGAATGGGTTATGGGGTTCACATATTACTTGGGAATTACTAGAAGTATGGTGGCAGAAATAGCAGCGCTAACAATTGGTCTCAAGCAAGTACTTGAAATAGGGTTAGAAACGCTGGAAGTCGAGACTGACTCTTAGAACATTGCGAAGATAAGGAGCAAACCATTGCCATGACATAGCCCTCTCCGGCCTTGGTTCGAGAAATGTTGGGAGATGCTACAACGTCATCTGAACTTTAAACTGAAGCATGTTTACCGCGAAGCGAACAAGTATGTAGATTGACTAGCTAATTATAACTTGGACCAACCCTTGGGGGAAAGTCGTTTGGATAGTACGCCTTTAGTCGGTGTGATATAATTACCGGCTAGACTTCCCTTCAAACTAAAAAAATAAAAATAAAAAGTAAGGACAATAAAGACTTTTTGTCATTAAACTTTTTTTTTTTTGTTTGGTCAACAAGTGAAAATTTCATTCCACTCCAAAAACTTATGGACAAGTCATTACAAGAAGATAGTTACAAACAAAACGACTAGAAACTATTCAATTATTTCTCAAAGATTGAAATTTTTACAGATTTCCTTATTAATCAGGCTGCTCTTAATTTTTTGCCCCCAAAAAAATTGCATCGGGAGGGTTATAAAATCCACCAAAATAAAATTGTAAACCAAAGAAGGGGGGATTAAAGAATGCCTCTTCATCCTTTTCTTTCTTTTAATAAACGTAATCCAAACAAGGTGTGACTTCCACGTTATCCTATTTAGAGGGAAAGTAAAATCATCTCTAATAAAAGAAATGTAGAAATTCCCCAATCCTTGCATTTCTTTTCTCCTCGCTGAAAAATGAATTCAAGCAAGGAAAAGGATATTCTCTCCCTCCCCTTCTTTTTGAAACCCTTAGCAGGGTGAATCCAAACAAGGTGTTAAAGATTATACCATCACTTCGTTATTGGCGAGCTACATTTTTATTTTTTTTTGTGAAAATTGGCGAGCTAGATGGCTTGCAAGCCTTTTGAACACAAAAGTAGTTAACCCTATATTTTCTTAAATAGAACTTAAAAGAAAAGTTTTTTTTTTTTCTTACTTTTCTTTCGTGTAAGTTGTGAAGTCAAATGTAAAATATTAAATTCCAAAGGAATCTTTAGTCAACTTCATTAATATTTTACAGTTTTTATGCTGAAGGAAATAAGTTCTGTCAACTAAGTCATAGGGATGCTTTCCTTGATCATCATGGTTAACTTTCCCTAACTTATAAATATAATTTGTGGTTTTGTAATCTCACTAACAACCAAGTTGAAACAAGGGCCACAGTTTAGGACCTCAAGCTTTGATGCTCAACTTGGTTTCAAAATGTTCATGTGGAGACTCTGTCACAACGTCTAGTTGAATGCAAGAAAATCCTATAGCAAAATTAAGAATTTCACGTGAATTATGTCTATCACAAAATAAAAAAATGTATAAACTAACTCGCAAATTTTGGCTTGGACTAACCTTTGAGGGAGTGTTACATAGATCAATTGTCAATGACACTTTGTCCTGTTTCAGAGAAAAATAAAAGATGTGAAATATCTTCTCTGATAATTAATAGATAGTCAAACTCAACCATATTTTTATCTGTTTATATGTTTTATTAACGAGCCTCCTTTCAAACCAAAAAAGAAAAGAAAAAAGAAATATCCTGGTACTATCTATATAACGACAAAAAAATCATGTTGATCAAAGAAGTAATTAAAGTTTGTCATTAATACCCTAGGGGTTAAGACCAAATTCTCCGTCCGATTATTGATGGTTTAGGCAGTTTCTGGCCCAATGCTATAGCTTACGATTTTTAATCGTTCCCATATATTATTGGGCCAGTAATCAAATGAGCAAACCTTATATTTTCAAGTTCTGAAAGAGGCCCAATTGCTTATAGATCCCACTTGAATTTTTATTTATTTATTTTGATTTAAGGCTAAGAAAAATTTAAATAATTTACATTACTTAAAATGTTATAGACGGGACTTGATCTCTATACTTCTTCCATTTAAACTGAAAATCCACTAGACTAGATGGCCAGTGGTGACCCCACTTGATACTTGGCAGGACTGATCTTTCAACAAAGTTCTAAAAGGAATTCTGACTTGTGTTATTGAGGTGCATTTATTGCATGTTTTTGTTTGCCAAGGCTTGTTGGTAGTGAATCATGCAATACGATTTTCAAACATTGATCAAATATTAGTAATTAAGAAATTTGGAAATAGAACTATCATTTTGGGAAATGTTTTTATAAATTTTGCAAGAAAGCATATAGATCTTGAAATCCTATACTATAAATTTTAATTAAAATTTGTTTAGTTCAATCAAGAATTTCATGTTCCTTCCTGATGTTAGTTTTTCATCTTTTTACAAGATGATGGAATATGAAGTGTGAAATTAAAGCCACACTACATGCTTTCTCACGTATATTTGGATGCATGGATTAAATTAAGAAGGAAAAGATGACCTTGGAACAAGAATTTGAAACATGAAAATGCTAAACCTACAACCTATTGGTAATAAAGTTCACAAATAAAAATAGGGTATATTTAACAAATAGTCCCCAATGTTTATATATGTATATATATATATATATATATATATATATATATATATATATATATATATATATATATATTATTTATTTATTTCATTCTCATTGTTTTAAAAGTGATGTGCATAGTCTCCCAAAGATTGTAAATTTTTTTAATTTAGTATCCATTATTTATACTTTTTATTTACAATTTGTCTCTATTATTTTAAAAATGATGTACTTAATTCCCAGAATTTACAAAAAGTTCCAGTTTAGTTCCAATTGTGAAATTTCGATTTGCGACCTGCATATAAAACTTTGTGGAGTAAATTGCAAAAAAGTGAGACTAAATTGAAATTGTTTGCAAACTTTAGGAACTAAACGTGTCACTTTTAAAACAATAAAGATGACATTAAAAAAATAAGTGTAAACATTATTACATTAAGGAAAAGTCTATTTTGTATTAGAAAATTTTGGATAGGCTAAAATTAAAGACAATTAGAATTTATTGGATCCTCATATTTATTTGGAAGATACTTATTTCGAATGAGCCAAACCAATGGAAAGAACCAAATGAGTTATGCATCATGAACTTTGTACTGCGCACATTACTTAGATGGGTTCTAGAAATAGAAAGTCATGAAGGGAGAAATGAAGAAATGGAATATGCAAGAGAATGCAAAGAAATAAGAGGGGATTGGATTTTATTTATTTGTATTCTATATGAACGAAATCTTGTTTATTTCAACTCCTCTATATTCGACTTTGAAAATGAGGTAACCCAAATTTATTGCGACTATTCAAGAATTTCAATGTTTGAATCGAGAGTTCATACTGTAAAACTACTTCCTAAAACAAGATTTGTCATGCTTCGGCCAGCATTATTTGTAATGAGTTGATAACACATATTTTACGTTAAAGCTGGAAACTATGTTTAATGTTTGAATAGCATAACTAATGAAACTAAGTTCAGTGACTTTCTCATATTTATAACTTAAAAGGCACAAGTGATTTGGATGCTAAGAAACATTTTCAGGAACATTGCATTTGAAGAAATTATGCAGTAAGTGGACGGTTCTCTAACTTTTCCACAAGGAGCTGTTGAAGCAGTTTAGTAAAGTAGGTGAATATATTTTCATCCCCAGCCAAACTACCCTACTTAGCTTGTTCAAATGCCCTAATCCTCCTTGACTTAGACTGCATTGGGTAAATCATATCCAATAGGACTAGTCATCGTTAGGGCTAATCAATGGGGGAGTACTCTCGTTTCAAGAGCTCGATAGAGAGGGAAATCACATTTTCATCCATGGGATCGAAGAACCTGGCTAAATACAAAACTAACAAAATAATTATGGGAATTTTATTATAAAATTATATAAAAATTCCTACTAAATAGAGTAATAACGTAAATATATTAGACATATTAAGAAAAATTTTGATACCTAAGCCAAAATTACCTAATTTGATAATTTCTTAAAAGTAGTGTTGGATACTTCTTTTTAAAGAATGTTCAACGGTATACTGATATATGTATATATCTGTGTTTATAGATTTATGTTAATATTTACATATATTTGTGTTTATAGATTTATGTTAATATTTTTTTTGATAATTTTTGTCATAAATATGTAGTTTCATCTTAAAATCAATAAATATTATATAGAGTAACTTATGATGTTATATATTAGTGTTGAAAGGCAAGATTTATCCACTTGGAAAAAGTATATTTTTCGACAAGAAGGTACAAATGTGTATTCTTTAAAATATAAGCTCATATTTATAATAGTATAAAATATAGATAAGTAGCTAATTCATTTGTGCAAACTAGAGTACTTTTTTGACTTTTTCGTCAAATTAAATTTTTTGAGGGAAAATATATATATTTCAATTTTATTGAAAAGATTTCAATAGAATAGAAAATTTTGATTGAGGGTTTGTTTGGTCTAGGTATAAAATTTTAGCTTTTGAATCGTAAAGTTTTAATTAAAAGTATTCTCGAACAAAAACCATTAACTATTTCACCTGTCAGACAATATTGCACTTTTAGAATTTTTTTAGAGTAATTTTGGACTTTTAAGAATATGGAAAGTACATGTGAGAAAAAAAAAAAAAAAAAAAACAGCGCCCTACTTTATGTAAAAATAGCTTACCGCTCTATATAAAAATAGTTTCGCAAAAATATTTTTTGAAAAGTTCCAATTTAGAGCTTCTTATTTTTTTTACTTTTTTCAACCTCAACTTTTACCTAAAAATTATCTTAGAAATGGGTCAAACACTTTAAGTATCTAAAAGTTAGACCAAACAGACCCTAAAACTATTATCGAGTGATGTAATTTTTTTAACAAAATAAAAACTAAAATAACATATCCAAAAAAAAATTCGAATTGAAAAACTCAAACTAGAGCTCCAATTATTTATTTGAATTAGAGAGATTGGTAAACTATTTCTCTGGACGTACGGAGTTTTCAAGGATTTTCATGAAATCAGTGTAGACTATTGCCCCTTTCAACACTGAATTCCCCGATCACTTTCATGTTTGAACTTTTGGTTTGCAAAATTAGACTTTACTGCTGCAGACTAAGGTTAATGGGCTTATAGAAATTAAGTGAATTTAACGACCAAAATCAATAGGTCTATCGGGGCTAACAAAGTTTTAAATTAAGAGATAATTCAGGGCTGATGCATTAGTTTCCTTCCATTGGGTGTAGGGAGTATTTATATGAAACAGTTGCAATTTAATAAATTGATCAAGGTCCGTCAAGACTTTATATATGCATATTATGAGTATGAGTCCATTAAATTTATACTTCTTTACTACATGCTCAGAAAATTACAATCCTCACCAAATCTTTAATTGTTTGACAATTGATTGAGTGGTGTTTATGTTTTCCTTTTTTGCTTCCGTGATTTTGTCATATTGTATATTGTATTTTAAATCACTTGTATGAATGAATCTACTTCATAAGTTTTTGATTAATTCTAGTCAATTTCTTTCTAATCCATCACAGTTTTATGGAGGTTTGAGGATAGTTGGACAAATTCTAGAGACTCCATATTTTCTTTTCTGAGGTTTGTTCTTAATATTATACTGGAACTTTATAGTAAGTGTTTATAATCTAGGCAGTCAATTCTGATTTATGTTTATGTTTTGCAACCTGCTTCCTCGTTTCGAGCACTTCACATTGCCAGCATTGGACTGAAGTCAGAGATAATATTTGATATTTTACCTCCACGTGATTTTTATGTTATTTGATATTAATTATGAATAAGTGTAATAGAGTGAATTCACTTTCAGGGAGAGGTGGATTCGGTAGTGAGTTTAAATGCGTAGGTCTATTGGATGAGATGACCTACGCAGTTAAACAAATTCAATTTGTCTATGAAGTTGAATATTGAATATGAAAAACTAGTAAGGCAATTAAATGACATACTATTGCATTGTCAAGAATAATATTCACAAATAAGTGACATTTATACATTAAATTAATTAGGGAGGTCAAAACATTATGTTCGATGGACCATCCGATGGTGCACTACTATCAGTAATGTATCAAAGTGTTGTGAAAATTTTTGTGAAGAAAGCAAAATTTTAATTTGGTGATAACAATGTTCTCTTATTCCTTCTTCTTTATAATTTGTTGCAATTTGTACATGTGTTTTGATGTGCAGTTGTGGATTGAGGATTCAATCAAGGATTTAGGGTTTTGCTATGAGACATTATCCTCAGAAA
This sequence comes from Ehretia macrophylla, assembly GCA_037974665.1. Classification (NCBI taxonomy): domain Eukaryota; kingdom Viridiplantae; phylum Streptophyta; class Magnoliopsida; order Boraginales; family Ehretiaceae; genus Ehretia; species Ehretia macrophylla. The sequence goes on along the minus strand of CM075771.1, from coordinate 58,543,142 downwards.
AGAATAAGACATCACGCTCAGGAAATGATGAAAGACTACCCTCAATAAAGGATTAAAGACAAACTATGATATTATATCTCGTTATAGAGTTTTGTCCCAAGTAAGTAGTGATTTTGTATCTTGCACGGATTTATGATATTACAAATAGTGTGTGCTTGACACTTATTTTGACTAATTGATACAATTTTTAGGACACTAGAGCAAATAATCAAAGAGGGGTTGGATATTACCAATATATGTCAATTGTACAAGCAACTTCTTGCAGCGTTAGCCTATATCCATGGAAAAAGAATCATCCACCGTGATTTTTCTAGATCCCTATTTGTAGATTATTTGGAAATATCAAATTAGGTGATTTTGGGTTAGGTATCTACCTTTTTCTTGATATGTCTAATGTTTTTACTTTATTACCTTTCTTGGTAGGGATTTAGATGTAATTTGTAATATAATTCACTCAATTTTTTGTTGGTTCAGCCATGTACTTTGATCCCAAGGAAGAAAATATGATTCCTCTCCACTGAGCTCCTGAAACAAATAACATTTCCTCATTAATCATCCCTAAGATCGATATGTTTGCCTTGGGACTAGTCCTATTGAAATGATGTATACTATATAGGGTTAAATCCACTTTGTAACCCTATCCTTTGTATAAGGTGACACTTATTACCCCTCACCTTTAAAAAAACCCACATAGTAACCCTTATGTCAACATTTCGTTAACAATTAACGGAATTCATTACTGCTGATATTATTTGGACAAAAATACCACCGCCGACAACACCCATTCTTCATCATCAACCCACTTCGACAAAAAAAAAAAAAAAAATCATCCACACCCCCTTCACACACGATCACAAATGCATGCATCGGTCATCGATGCGAAACACTAAACACACACGCACAGTCTCTCATCCTCCGTGGCTGCCACCTCCTCCCTCACCGCCATTGCTTTTCAAGAACAACAACCACCACCACTAATAGCTAACTGTCCACGTATCTTTTTGCTCTCTTACTTGAAAACACTGTTTAATGGAGCCATTACACTATTTAGCAAAGTTGAAGCATAAGATGGGATTTGACTTCAAATTCGAAAATATGAGATTTTTACATTACAAATCAAATCTTGACTTGCCTATAACTTAACTTTTGCTGCTACCTATATGAGCAAAGGGTGTTGTTAGGCTTGCATTAGATATATGTGGTGATACAGGTACTTTTGCAGCACAAATGAAACTGCAAAATGTGACTTGTGACTATTATGATTCTTGGTACACCTTACAACGAGGCTGTTGCATTGAGGGGTTTGGTAGTTTTACAGGTGCCACTGCGGTAGATTTAGGTTTTAAGATAGAGCTCGGCGTTGTAAGGGGGCTGGGGGTTAGTATTGTAAGGGATGACGGGGGAATTCGGGGCACAAATCTAGGGTTTGGGGTAGGGGTCAGCTGTGGAGTGGGGCAATGGGTTGGTTTATGATTTTCTTGTTAAGGGGTTAATTTGTCTTTACAGAAAATTCACAAGGGTAATTAAGTAATTGTGCTATTGTTATTAACAGAAATCTAATTCTGTTAAAATTGACCAAAGTCAAGGATTACTAAGTGGGTTTTTTTAAAGATGAGGGGTAATAAGTGTCACCTTATGCAAATGATAGGGTTACAAAGTGGATTTAACCATACTCTATATGCATTCTGAGTTAGGGAGGATTAAGGTCTTTAAACAAGCTGAGCAGGGTACGAGAGGATTAGGGTCTTTACAAAATTTAGTCCAAAAGCTAGGGTGGGGTTGGTTCAACAAACCTCAAATTAGCATTTATAGAGTATTAGGTAGAATAACCAACTACTATACATATTAGTTTTGAAAGTCATAATTTATCCACGTGGAAAAAGTCTATAATGTTACAGAAATGTACTAACGTGCATTCATTAGAATATATGTTATTTTATTCAACAATCTAAAAATTAAATCAGTACCTAATTAATGTGTCCCAAACTAGACTACTTGTTTGACTTTTTTTTGTCAAACCAATTTTTTTACGGAAAAATATATAATTTTATCTACTTTAGTGAAAATTTTCAGAAAAACTAAAAGAACACATAAAAAATACCACATTGAAAAATTCAAACCAGACCTCTAATATTGCAAAGTAGGAAGTATGAGAAAAGTAAGGTCTAAAGTGAGACCATATTTGATTTTTGAATATATATATAGTATATAAGTTAGCCAAAAGATAATATTGTATAAAAAAAAAAATTCATTCAAAAAGGTGATAGAACTGTTATTTTGCGAAGGAAATATTGGACAGAGTAAAAACAAATATACTCCAAAAAAGAAGAAAATAAATTACATATTTTGGTTTATTTGACATGCATGGATTCGTGGATTGGAAATGGAAATGAAAATTTCAATGAATTATTTTCACGTTGTTGGATTAACAAAATTATATTAGTAGAGAATCCTTCAAGAATAAATAAAGAAGCAAACACAGCTTAAAGAAGAAAAGAAAAGAAAAATAAAAGTGTGAGATATTTTTAATTTGTTAAGTTTTAAAAAACATAAACAAACCAGATAATGGGATTCTTGAAGTAGCTTGGCGAAGTGATCTTATACTTCCTCACATTCTAATTTAGCATCTTTTTAGTATATGTTAGTTACCTTAGTCTAGTTTTTAATAGGAGAAGAAAGTCATCATCTGTAAAGATGGTACAGGGGGCAGTTTTTGCTGGTACTCACTTCATTCCCGCCCCAATTATAAAAAAATGAGGAATAGGACGGGGGGTTAAGATTAGCTTTTAATCCCTAGGGTGGAGCAATGCGGGACGTGAGGGTAATCATTCCCCTCCACATAACATGTTCTACATACATATAAGTTATTTTTATATTTTTAGTCATTACATATGTACTAGAAGTTTAAAGTTAATAAATATAAAAGTTCTGAAATTAAAATGATATTATAATATTGTTAAAATGGAGGAAAGGAATCACTCAAAAAGATTAATTTACAATCATTCTTCTAATCAAGACACTATATATCATTAATTGATCATGCAATCGTTTTACATGAATACCTCTATTTCGTTATTTATCACAACAGATTTACGAAATTTAGTTGCTGGTCTCAATCGTGCTTTATGATAGTATCAATCAATATAATTTAGGATGATATTTTAAAGATTTACACTTACTAATTATATATTGACATGCAATAACAAAAAAAAAAAAGTTTTATAATAATCAATGCACATCAATAACACCAAGAAATTTTCTTTTTACACATTTACTTATTATACACAATGTTTTTAGTCAAAACTTATTTCACATTTAGTTCTTATACGCAATGATTTTAGTCAAAACTTATTTCAAGTACTTGAAACTCAGTTATTGTAATATTATTTTTACTATTTAACTAGCAATACAAGACTCAATATATAATTAATATTTGACATTTATTTACACCTACATTAATACTCATCTCTAGTTATAATTTTTATTTGAATTGTAAAGTTACATGCAGGGTTTAAAAGAATAATAAAAATTCACAGGTAGTCCCTATTCTCCACAGGGATTCAAGGATGGGGCGAGGATAGAGGATGGGGATGCAAAATGCGAGCTTAGGACGGGTGTTGGGGAGGACTTTTAGGTGATGGTATTGAGCAAAATACCTAGGGTCCCGTTCTAAGGCTCCCTAACTGTGAAATTTCAGCTTTTGAGCTGTAGAGCTTTTAGAGTAGAGTTTTTGCAAGAAGTGCTGTTGAACAAAAGCCGTTGGCTGTTTGACCTGTGTTAGACAACGTAGAACTTGTAAAAATTTTGAAGATAATATCAGACTTTAAAAATATAAAGAGGTAAATTTGAGAAAAAAAAAAAAAGAAAAATAGTTTCCTACATTATGTAAAACAGCTTCGCAAAAATCTTTTTTGAAAAGCTCCAATTTGGAGTTTATCAGTTTTTAACTTTTTTCAACTTCAATTTTTACCTAAAAGCACTTTTGAAAATGGGCCAAATAAATTATTTCAGCTTCTAAATGCACAGAAAGTGTTTTTGAGTATTTAAAAATTAGACCAAAGAGAACCTAAATCCTCCTCATTACCATCCCTAGTCATGCTGTTTTCCCTGGAAAAGTGAACTGAAATTGCCCATTAGACTATTTAAAAGATCACTTGCACTCACAAAAAAAAAAAAACACTCGTAAGATTTCCCCTTTGATTTATTTAGAAATTAGAAGTAAATATCGAGTATTTAGGGTAAGTTTGATTCTTATGTCATGGCTCAAGAGCATTCTTTACATCAAGAGCATGAGTAAATGTCTATATAAGTATGTGAAATCGTGACATATTTAAGATTTTTTTTTAGTAAGGGTTATATATACAATTAAACACTCATATGCCTAGTATTATATATTGTAGTGAGGGTTAAATGTTTTTAAAACTAAAAATATGTTAAGTATATCTACATATTTAGAAAAATTGGGGGTCAAAATTTCATTTGAAATGAATTCTATGAGGATTTGTATTTATAAATAAATTTCCTTATTTGGTGTGATTTGTAAATGTATTTATTGTAGGTATTTCTTTTCTGCTCTTTTATCTTGGAGCTCTGATTTTCAAACTTTAATACGAATATGTTCCATAAATAACACTAAGCAATTTTAAAATTAAACTTAATTAATTAATATTGGTGAATTGATAACACGAATAAATAATTTGTGATTTTAGATGCCTGAATTGTTAAGACTATCTAAAAATAAAAATGAAAGAATAAATAACTTATAATTTAGGCTTCTATCTTGAAGACAACAAGAAGCTTGGATTATCAAATATAGAAAAGAAATTCTTCATGAAAAAGCTTGCAAGAAAGATAAGAAGACTAACTACAAAGGGAATGAGAATGCAAGATAATGGAGTAAAAAAGAAAAGAAACTCATAAGGAACTTATTTAAAAGATGAGCAACAAACTTGATGGATTAGAATTGTAAATTTTACTTCTTGAATAAGAATTTGGATAAAGTTTGAGTAAATTCAAAATTTACATTACTGAAGGGTCACTAAACTATTATGTTAGTTCTGTTTTCACCATCAAATTATTTTGAGCTCAAAAAGGACCAGTAGTTTTTTAGAATAGTCAGTCCCTTTTATTTAAACCATTCTGTTAGGTTGTGTCAAAAACCTTAAAAGAGAGGGTTAGAACGTAAATTATTGAAATAAAGGTGCTCAAATAAAATCATTTTTCTTTTTCTCCTTGTATTTTTTATTCATTTTCACTTCTTCATTTTTCTATTTTCTGTTTTCTTTTCTTTTCTTCCTCCTCACCTTCTCACTCATCTCTTTTCCTCCCCTTGAAAATCAACATTCACCACCACACCACTAGCAGTTAGGGGCGGAGCTAGAAAATCAATGCTGGGGGGTCCAAGATTTGGATTTAATTTATTAAAAGAAAGGGTTTAGAAATCGATCAATTGATCTGCTTATTTTGTTTCCCGCTAATGTCTTTGGAAAAGTGCCCACGTGGCACTTCCTTAGCCTTTCATATATATATATATATATATTTTTTCTAAAAGCCAGTGCAAACTGGTCAAGAAAAACAAAAATAAGTAAAAGCTACAGCTGGGATTGGAACATGGCACGCCTGACTAAACTTAAGTACAATCAACTACCAACCTAAATCAAGAGTTGTGTATCTTTAGATAACTTTACAAATATTTATAAGGGGCCAAACTTATTTTTTATTTTTTAAAAATATACATTAATTTTTTTTTTTTTTGGGAGGTGGCCCCCTTCCCCTACCTCAGCCCCTGCTAGCAGTAGCCATCCACCACCACTTTCACCACTTTTCCATCTCATCTTACCACCACTGGCCAAGACCGAAACCATTATACTTTACCCCTTTCATCCCACGTATAATGCAACATTATCCTTTCTTTCTGTGTCTTTAGATTCTTCATCGGCAAACGCAAATCTCAAAGCAATTAACTTTTGCAAATCACGTTAACAACAGTGCCCTATCTTCCACTATGAATCAGGACATCTATCTTAATACTTTTGCAAAATGTAAAAACTGAAAACATTAGTTCACAAAATCATGGACAGATAAACTTATCACACCAACAGTAGGGATGAGTAGTGTGGACTGGTGATGGTGGTCAGTGGTGGTGGGATGAGGTAAAAAAAATGCTGATGGTGGTGGTGGATGGCTGGGAGTATTTACTTTTCAAAATCACTGCAATGATTGACCAGTGTTAACAAAAGTATATCTAAGTGTTTATACTTTTGAAAACTTGTAATAATTGACAAAACTTGTTGCAAAAAATTTTAGAAACCGTTGTTATAGTTTTTTCTTTCAAAAAAAAAAAAATCGTTGCATATAAGAAGATGTTCATTATGAAGTTTTTTATGAAACCGTTGCACAAAATATTTATTGCAATGGTTTTTAATCATTGCTATTTGTTAGCAAAAAATCGTTACAATAAGAATTTACAACGAAACTTCAAACAACGATTAAAAAATCATTGTATAAAATAATTTGTAATGATTTTTAATCTTTTTGTAATATTTTCTCCCATATTTATATTTGCACCATGTTATCGTCTAGCAATCCATATTCATATGTTGTACCACATAATCATAAGTGGTCAGATGAAATAAATTTCATCTATAATTCAAAGGAGTAAAATACATTTGGATTCCTCAGTTTATATATAAATCCCTTTCTGGTCCCTCAATGAAAAAAATTTCTCTAGGTCCATCTGTCAATTACTTTTGACGAAAAAAGTGAAAAAATATGTTTTGCCTATTTTGCCCTTAGGCCATAATTCTCTCTCATATTTTGATGTAAATCACCATAATTTTTTTATTTTTAATTTTATTTGTTAATTACGAAAAAATGCTAATTTTAATTAATTTAGCTCCCGAGTATAATTTTTATTTTTTTGATTTTACATCTTGGATTAAAAATGAAAATAATAGTTAATTTAGCTCCCGATTATAACTTTAGCTTTTATTTTTTTGTTTGTTTTTATATTAACATTAAGAGATTCATTTAAATTTTGAAGGGCTTATATTTGTTGAGATTTTAATGTGTGTTTTCTGCAATGAATCTCTAAATGTTAATATAAGAACAATAAAATCCTACCTGCCAGTATGTAAGAAATACTACGGGAGCTAAACCTAAATTTTTATTAAAAAATAAAAATAAAAGCTAAATTTATAACCGGGAGCTAAATTAACTATTATTTTCATTTTTAATCCAAGATGTAAAAAAAAATTATACTCGGGAGCTAAATTAATTAAAATTAGCATTTTTTCGTAATCAACGAATAAAATTAAAAATAAAAAAATTATGGTGATTTACATCAAAATAGGAGAGAGAATTATGGTCCAAGGGCAAAATAGACAAAACATATTTTTTTCACTTTTTTTGGTCAAAAGTAATTGACAGATGGACCTAAAGGGAAGTTTTTTTTAGTTGAGGGACCAAAAGGGGATTTATGCATAAATTGAGGGGCCCAAAGGTATTTTACTCTAATTCAAAGCATGTACACTCTATGTAAAAAATTTCGTGGAATGATCAAATAATGACTTATTTTAATCGAAGTGTTAAGTTTATATCACAACTTGGACCTCCATTGCATTATAAAAAAGAAAAAAAAAAAGGAAAAAAGAAACTAGTATGATCTTACTTGTCCATAGTGGTGGAGGTGTGTATGTGCGTTAGTGGGGATTACAGTCTTTACTGGCCAAAGAAAACATAAATTCTATATATATATTTTTTTTTTAAAGTTAAATATCTTTGTATTATTAATTAAAAAGACGAATTAGTCACCACTAAAAACAAAAATATATGTTAAAAAATTATGAACTTTAGCATCCACTAAAAAAAGTTCATAGATCTGCCCTTGATCGTCCATGCTGCCCTTTCTTCCCTCCAATATACTACTGATGCATTTGGCACCATGCACATTCAACAAGACCACAAAATAAGAAGAAAAAGTAATTAAAAACTTTTGATGACCTAAAAGAGTAAGTAGGCAAGAATACACACATATTATATAAATTATATTTCATCATCAGTTGGGCAGAAATTTAGAAGTTTAAAATACTAAAAGAGCTTGTAGGTAGAAGACCCTCAAGTACTACTAAGTGTAGTCATATATACTATTGTTTGTCCTGCCGCAAGCCTCCATATGTGAATTCATCCTACGCAACTGAATTGTGAAAATGGAAATAATCTTTTCCATCCCCTATTTCTCCAATTCCACTCATTGCTTCTATGTATGTACCACCATACCAAACTGGTATGTCATTGTATGGTATTGTCGGATCCATTTCCATCATGTCAAGCCAGTCGAAGTCATGAATGTGTGGCTCAATCTGCTCCAAATAACCGCACTCGTGATTTACTATTATCTCTACGGGCTTAATCGCGCAACCGACTGATCTATCTTCCAACTTTTTCTCTTCACCAGGCTCTTCAAGTAACTCCCTAAGCATGTCTTCATCAAATTCCATTAATTCCATCTCATCTAAATTATCGAAAGTATTTGTGCTTTGGGAATTGAGAGGCAATTCTGAGGTCATTTTGCTATAGGGCAAAGAAAAAATGGACAATCAAAGAGAAAAAATGAAAAAAGGGAGGGTTTAGACGAAATGCAACATGAATAGACAGGGGCGGAGCCAGAAATTTTTGTCAGCTGGGGCTAAAATTCATAATTTTTAAACTATATGAGTATTTTTTTTATAGTGGGGACTAATTAATTTTTTTAACTAAAAATATATAGATATCTATTTTTTTTTAAAAAAATACATAGAAATTTTAACATTTTTATGAGCCAGTAGGAACTAAAATTCATAATTTTTAAACTATACGAGTACTTTTATTTTTTCAGTGGGGGCTAATTAATTTTTTTTTAATTAAAAATATATAAATATCTAATTTTTAAAAAAATATATATATAAAAATTTTAACGTTTTTATGAGTCAATTGGAGCTGCAGCCCCACTAAGTCATATGTGGCTCAGCCAGTGTGAATAGATATTTTTATGGCAATAAAGTTCATACGGCAAAGGCTTAATATAACACCATCTATTTCAATGTCACGAGGATATCCATTATTGGTGCCACGATCAATTGAAAATGTCATGCACCTAATTTTTGCTTAGATATAGATTGGGACCACGAAACATATGGAAAAGAGTTTGGAAAGGGTCAAGAAATTTGTATGTACTTGTCTACCACTATTTTTAGCTTTTTTATGCCATTAAAAAGTGGTAATCCTATACATAAAAGTGGGGTACGTTTATCTCTTTATAGATAAAATTTGAAAGCGATATGTTCGGTCTACACATTTGGTTCGGTTTTCTGGATTGAGCGGAAGTTCATCCACATGAGCTGCATTTGCATGTATTGTAGGATCGCTTTAATTGCAAAAATTTGGTGGGCATCAGGCAGATGATTTAGGCACCATTTTAACTATCACGTCTTAAGCTATAAATTTTAAACTCGTAAGTCAAACTAAAGTTACATATTGTTTGAATTGCCCTTTCTAAGAGAAAGAAAAGAAATTAGAATGGAGGGATTCAAGGGATTAAGGAATCTCTTCATTTGTTTGGATTGACTTTTGAATGGGGAAAAAGCTGGTTACAAAGAGATTGAAGTATTGTCCCCCAATTTAGGGTTTTATGGAAAGAAAGGAAAAGTTAAGGGAAAATTTCACATTTAGTTCATATTGTTTGCAAAGTGTCTCAATTTAGTTCTTATTGTTTAAAATATCTTAATTTAGTCCCTATTGTTTTACCAAAAGTTTCAATTTCATCCCTATTATTTAATATGTCTCAATTTAGTCTCTATTATTTTTAAAAAAATTTCAACTTCGTCCCTATTATTTTTAAAAGTTTCAATTTCATTCTTATTATTTTCTTAAAGTTTTAAATTCGTCCTTATTATCCAATAACTAAATTAAATTTTTTTGAGAAACAATAGGGATGAATTTAAAACTTTTTAAAAATAATATGGATGAAATTGAAACTTTTTGGAAAACAATGAGGACGAAATTGAAACTTTTAAATAATAAGGATGAAATTGAAACTTTTAGAGAAATAATAGGGACTAAATTGAGACATTTTAAATAATAAGAATTAAATTGAGATATTTTGCAAACAATAAGGACTAAATGTGAGATTTTCCCAAAAGTTAATGTGTGGATGTTTGAATTGTTGTTCCTAGTACTTTTATATAATTTTAATTATATCTTTAACATAATAATGAATATAAAAATAATATCTGTTGAAAATAATAAATAATATAATAAACTCATATCCAAAATCTTAAACTTTTAGATGAAATTGAACATGATATCAAAGTTATGTATAAAAAAATCATGGGTTCAAAACTCAACACTATTCATTTAAAAATATTAAAACTGTTTAAGTGAAAAGCTCAAAACTTAACTTCACCTACACTTGTGAGAGCATGTTGAAAATAATAAATAATAGGTAATAAATATTTCTTTAATAGTTTAAACTTTTAGATGAGGTGGTCACGTAACAGTATCTAAATAATCCAAACATATATATTGTTTTAGTTCTAAAATATAATTATCTTAAATCTCAAATTTATTAGTCCAATATAATTAACATAGTCATTATAAATGAACGATACTAATTTATAAACCACACTCATATTTTGTCATTTACAAAGGTGGTTAAATCATATTAGTGCATATGTTTGGTTCATTTCAAGTTGACAAGTCCAATCGCAATTTCTCAAAAATCAACAACGCTAAACACATGGAGACACTTGAAATATGGTGGCACATGCGTGTGCCTAGAGTTTTAGGTAAAAACTAAAAAAAAAAAATAAGAAGTTTCAAATCGGAGTTTTATTTGGTTTATTTTTTAAAGAGTTTTTAAGTAAAAACAATATTAAAAAAAAAAAAGAAATAGCAAATCAGAGCTTTTTGAAAAGGATTTTTGTGAAGTTATTTTTACATCATGCTGAAAGCCGTTTACTCTTTTTTCCTAAAAAATACCCTTCCATAATTTTAGAAGTCCAACATTATCCAACATATATCAAATAGTTGACTTTTGTTCAATAGCACTAATTCTAATCCTAAAAATTATACAATCAAGAATTAAAATTTCATAATTAGGTCAAACTAAGTCTTAATTGCAAGAGGGGGTTGCTGTTAAGAAATATGGGCCTAAAACCAATTATAATAAGTAGAATAGTTCGCATCTTACATAGTGGTATTAATTTTATGATATATCTACTTGAAAAACAATTGGAAATACTAACCATTGTAAGGCCAACACCAATAGCTCTTCGATTTTTTTTTACATTTAGGGTATTAGAAATATTTTTCCTATTTGTACAAATCCCAAATTTAAGTCTCATTCTAACAGCTCCCATATCTTTTATTAATTCCTTATTTTATGAAATCCTTATTCTAATTTCATTTCAACTCCTCTGCTATACTTGATTGTTTAAAAGGTGATATGACATTTAGTGCATGGGGAATGAGATAAGAGATCAAATATGATCCCTCAATTTGGTGGGATGAGAATTTTGAATTTATTATCCTCTAAAATATGGTGGATGATATAAGAGAACTGTTGGAACAATTTAGTCCTAATAGCTCCTCTAAATTTCAGGAATTTAGGCTTTTAGGAGAATTGTTGGAGTTCCCTAACCCATAAAAAAATAAAGAACATAGGTATTGAACGTAATACGTGAGGCCATCTAATTGAATCAGGTCGTTGCCCACTAATCTAACAGAATATAGTTTAAATTTGAAGCCTAAATTTTTTTTTTGGGTCAAAATTTGAAGCCTAAACTCAAAAATCAATAAATTCCAACTTCATTGGGCGTCCACGAGGTGATGGACATAGAAAGTTGCCAAGTTGTTTCCACTCAATCCCTATTTTGTCTTCTTTGACCAAAAGAAAAAAAATCCCTAGTTTGTCTTCTTGGGTGCCAACATGATTTGTCATGAATCCCAATATCCTTCACGTGCCGTTGTCTCGGACGCATTTGGAGTGAATGCCTAATATGACAATCTCTAGAGTAAAACAAATATATGCTGCTATTTGGCTACCAGCTTGTTCGAACGGCGAACAAGATATAACCTCTTTCTTTTTTGGGGTCTAAGCCTAGATTTTATTTTTATTTTCTATTTTTGGTCTGAAGCCTAGAATTTATGTTGGATCTAGCTACTCGTCTCAGATTTAAGACCGATCCGTTAGGTGAATGTCTCTCCGATTACATTTAGCTTTCTCTCAGTTAAAGTATGTTTGGGGTTTTAATATAGTTACTTATGTGGTAGTACTAGTTTAGACAATAATCAAGATTTAGAAATATTTAAATTGTTTTTTTTTTTGGATTAGATTTTAAGTTTCTTTATTAGAGTATGTGCTTGACGATTATCCCTTTTAGGCTAGCTTTCTTTTCTTACTGTCCTTTGTTTCATTGTATTTAGTCATATGACCCGCTTTTGTACATGTTCATTTTTCAATGAAATATACTATGTTTAATTAGCAAAAAAGTTAAGAAGCTTATAAATAAGCGCTCTTATATTGTATTTATAAACACCAAGATTTCACCATCCCGTTGTTGCTTCTTAAAATAGTCGTATTTCTTTATTTATGACTCTATATACATTTTCATCTGCGTTTAACGCGTTGGACCATTAACTAAGGTTTTTAGACCCTCATGTGTTTGGTTCCTATTTTTCTCGATTATGTTCATATCATCTAGTGTTATTTATGGTCTTTATTTCTTGTTCATCGTGGCTTTGGAAGTTTCATCAGTCATCGCTGTTTATTTTTGTGCTCTTTGTGGCTCTGAAAACTATATTAGCTATCTTCGTTTATTTAGCCATCGTCGTTTATTTATATTCCTCATGGCTTTGAAAACTATATTAGCAACTGCAGTTTAATGTTGTGTTCTTTGTAGCTCCGTTGATTACTCGACTTTCGTTTTTTTTTTTTTTTTTATCACTATTCTCCTACGAATTTTCTTCTAGCCACTTTGACCAGTGCCTCCAAGACTTTTCAACAATTCAGTTACTAGGATCCTCGACTCTCACTCATTTTTGTTAATGTTCTCTAAGACAATAGAAAGATAAAGAGAGATTTAATAGTTGCAGAAAATTTCATTATGTATTGCTTGAGTTATCTGAGTTACATTGAGTTTATTTATAGACCTTTACAGTGAATGCCTAAGGCCATCCTTAGCAGAGGCTGTAAATTGCAATTATAACACTTTATAGAGACTCTAATGTATAAACATCCAACCACAGCAGTAAATTTAAAGACCCAAAAAGATTTTTTTTTTTTTTTTTAGAGACCCAAAAAATAAAAGTTGATAAGTCTGCAAAAAAAGTAACAAATTTGGAGACTCACTGTAGCGAGTCTCCAAATGTCTGTCAAATGACAGACATTTTCAGAAAAAAAAAAAAAAAAACAGAAAGTCGCCTGCCACAAATTTTTTAGCCGTTGAAGGTGAACGTTGGCAACGTTCACCTTCAACATATCTATATATACATATACATTGTCTGATTTTGTTTCAAGTTGAAAGCAAAAAAAAAAAAAAAACACAGAAGATCACAACTTCAATCGAAAGAAAAAAGGTAATTTTTTGTTTTCTGTCATGGTGGCGAAGGGAGTGGGGGGGTGGTGATAGTGGCGATAGTGTGAAGGTGGCGGTGGTTTTGATGGTGTGACAGTGGCGATGATGGCGTGGTGGCGATGGTGACAGTGATGATGGCGATGATGGCAAGGTGGCGATGGTGACGGTGATGATGGCGAGGTGGCGATGGTGACGGGGATGATGGCGATGGTGAGGGTGGCGATGAAGGCAAGGTGGCGAGGGTGACGATGATGATGGCGATGATGGCGAGGTGGCGATGGTGACGATGATGATGGCGATGGTGAGGGTGGTGATGATGGCGAGGTGGGAATGGTCACGGTGATGATGGCAGTGGTGAGGGTGGCGATGATGGCAAGTTGGCGATGGTGACGGTGGTGATGATGGCGAGGTGGCGATGGTCATGGTGATGATGGCGGTGGTGAGGGTGGCAGTGATGGCGAGAGGAAAAATGAGGGGAGGGAGGCGGGGCAGTGAGGGAAAAGGGGAAATGAAATGGGGGAGGGGGGTAGGGTTTGATTTACATATTTGTTTTTTTTTTTTTAAATTGTTTTTTTGTTGTTTTTTTTTATTTAAAAAATTATGTTATTTAATTTATTATTTTTATTTGTAAAAGTAAGTTTTAATTTTTAAAATTTTGTGGAATTTTTTTCTAAATGTTATTTAACTTTATATTTTTTATATTTTTATTAAATTTGTTATTTGTTAAATTTTTTTTTGTTCATATTATTTAAATTTTAATTAATTGTCTAATTTGTATTCAATTAATTTTTATAATTTTGCGGAATTTTTTTCTAAATATTATTTAAATTTATATTTTTGATATTTTTATTAAATTTGTTATTTGTTAAATTTTTTTCCTTCATATTATTTAAATTTTAATTAATTGTCTAATTTGTATTCAATTAATTTTTATAATTTTGTGGAATTTTTTTCTAAATATTATTTAAATTTAAATTTTTGATATTTTTATTAAATTTGTTATTTGTTAAATTTTTTTTCTTCATATTATTTAAATTTTAATTAATTGTCTAATTTGTATTCAATTAATTTTTATAATTTTGTGGAATTTTTTTCTAAATATTATTTAAATTTATATTTTTGATATTTTTATTAAATTTGTTATTTGTTAAATTTTTTTTCTTCATATTATTTAAATTCTAATTAATTGTCTAATTTGTATTCAATTAATTTTTATATTTTTGTGTAATTTTTTTCTAAATATTATTTAAATTTATATTTTTGATATTTTTATTAAATTTGTTATTTGTTAAATTTTTTTCATATTATTTAAATTTTAATTATTTTTCTAATTTGTATTCAATTAATTTTTATAATTTTTTGGAATTTTTTTCTAAATATTATTTTAATTTATATTTTTGATATTTTTATTAAATTTGTTATTTGTTAAATTTTTTTTCTTCATATTATTTAAATTTTAATTAATTGTCTAATTTGTATTCAATTAATTTTTATAATTTTGTGGAATTTTTTTCTAAATATTATTTAAATTTATATTTTTGATATTTTTATTAAATTTGTTATTTGTTAAATTTTTTTCCTTCATATGATTTAAATTTTAATTAATTGTCTAATTTGTATTCAATTAATTTTTATAATTTTGTGGAATTTTTTTCTATATATTATTTAAATTTATATTTTTGATATTTTTATTAAATTTGTTATTTGTTAAATTTTTTTTCTTCATATTATTTAAATTTTAATTAATTGTCTAATTTGTATTCAATTAAAAAGTTCATATTATTTAAATCTCATTAATTTTTTTTTTCTTCAGCTATGGATTCCGGCGAAGGAGTTAGGGGCCGCAACTTCACTATTGAAGAAGATATCGCGTTATGTCGAGCATACCTTGCAATTAGTGAAGACCCAATTACAGGCCGAAACCAAACATCGGCAACAATGTGGACGCGAATCTTTATGAAATTCGAAGAATTTCACCCTCCAACGACTCTGTTGCAAAAGAGAACTGCAAAATCTCTAAAATCACGATGGACCCCGATAAACAAAAAAAGCACGAAATTTGCAGAGTATCTTGCTCAATCTCAAATTAGACCACGGAGTGGAGCAAATGCAACAGATATTGTGTGTTTTATGCAGCAAAATATGTTGATTTAGTTTTATTTTTTTTAAAAATACTCATGGTGATGGAATTTTTTGTTTTTTCAGCTTGATGATGCCAAACGACTTTACGCTAATGTTACAGGAGAGAATTTCAACCTTGATCATTGTTGGTCGATATTACAACATGGTCAAAAGTGGAGAAAGATTACCGAGTTCCACCAAGGTCAAAATGCATCTCAAGAGGGTACACCGCTTCCTTTTGAAGATGACTCTCCGTATGAGTCGGTGCCCGAAACCCAATCTGAACCGTCATCCTCGAGGCCAATTGGAAGAGAAAAGGCAAAAAAATTAAAAAAGGGCAAGGATGTTGCGACAGAGATCGTTCAGCAAGGCAGAGCAATGCAAAAACTTATGAAAGAGTACAAAGAGAGTTCTGACTGGACAACAGAGTATAGTATAATGTCCACGAAGACTTCGACCATTGAGACTCCGGCCAGAAGAGCGTGGATGATTGACCAACAAAACAAAATCATCGCCAAGAGGTCATCTCGTTCTATCAACTTTGACGATGATGGTTATCGTCCTGAAATGCCTTGAATTGTTGTACTGTTATATTGTTGTTGTTTCTACGTGTGTTGTACTGTTGGTTTGTTTACATATATTGTATTTTTGTAATCTAATTGAAGCTATATTTGGTTTGAGAAATTTGTGTACAATTAATTTTTACACCGTTATTAATTTTTTTTAAAAAGGAACACACACAGTTAATTTATTAAACCAAGACTTAAAAGACGAGGACAATACAACTATTGATGTCACACATTGAGATCTCGTGTACGAAACTCGTTCCAAACATGCTCAACTAGATCACTTCGGAGTATATAGTAAGCCGCTTTGTTTGTCACCTGACGGCGATTGTTCAAATACTCAGTAATTGTTATGGGATTTCGTGCATGTTCCACAAGGGCCTCTTCTACATGGTAAAGTGATGGATCATCGTTGAAATCATCTCCTTCTTCCTCGCGATTATCTTCTACAATCATATTATGCAGAATGATACAAGTCTTCATAATTTCTCCAATATCACGTTCGTGCCAGAAACGACATAGACCTTTTATTATCTCGAATCTACTCTGAAGGATACCAAATGCCCGCTCCACATCCTTACGATAGGCTTGTTGCAACCTATTGAAAAGCATCTTATCACGCTCACGTGCATCTGGAAATGCTTGGACGATTGTGGACCAGCGAGGATATATACCGTCAGCCAAATAATATCCTTGACTATAATTTCTGCCGTTAATGGTATATCTTATCTGCGGTGCTCGACCTTCAAGGATATCGAAAAAAATCGGTGAACTATATAACACATTCAGGTCATTTCTTCCACCAGGTGTTCCAAAAAATGAATGTCATATCCATGTGTCATAAGATGCAACGGCTTCTAGTATTATAGTAGGACGACAATGGTGTCCAGCATATGTTTCGGCCCACGCAGTAGGACAATTTTTCCATTCCCAGTGCATGCAGTCCAAGCTACCCAGCATTCCCGGGAACCCACGTTGTTGTGCCTTTTGAAGAAGCCTATACAAGTCCTCATTATTCGGAGGACGTAAATATTCATTGTCGTATAATGCATTGACAGCCCGACAAAATCGCTTCATGGACTCCAAACATGTAGTCTCTGCAATATTCAAATAGTCATCATTTGCATCTGCAGGGTTTCGGTATGCAAGCATACGAAGCGCCGCCGTCATCTTCACATAAGGAGATAAGCCTTGCTTTCCTGCAGCATTTGGTTTTTGCTTGAAATAATCGTCATAGTTGATGATATCGCCCATTATTTTTAGAAATAGTTCGCGACGCATGCGAAAACGTAACGTGAACTCAGCAGGAGGATACAAAGGTTGATCAACAAAATAATCCGCCATGAGTCTTTCATGGGCACCAAAGTGGTCTCTGTTTTTGGATCGTCGGCGTAATTGACGTGCAGAGCTACTACTCTCTTCCTTCGTAGCAAGTTGATATGCAATTTGCATCATCGATTGGTGTTGATTGAACATGGTCATCATCATTGCATGACCACGACGACGGTTATTTTGATGCATCCGGACATTTTCATCAAGTGGAAAGGAATCGGGCTCGCCTCCTTGGTCGGACATTTTAGAATGTGGGATGTAGAGTTTAGAGTGAGTGGTGAGAGTTGTGGTGTTTGATTATGGTGATTGTGAAAGTGTTGGATATGTATTATATATAATTATATGAGTGGCTAAAGGATAGAAAATGGACGTACGAGATCCGCCATGGAGAATCCAATCCAATGGTCTTTGTGGGGATGAGAGATTTCTTTAGATAAGATTAAAATGGACGGACAAGATTTAAGTTGAAAATCCAATCGAAATGACTTTATTTTGGATAAGAGATTTAATTGATGATAAAGAATGGACGGCCGAGATCGTTTAGTTGAAAATCCAATCCAAAGGTCTTTATTTTGGATGAGAGATTTCATTGATGATAATGAATGGACAACTGAGATCTTTTAGTTGGAAATCCAATCCAAAGGCCTTTATTTTGGATGAGAGATTTCATTGATGATAATAAATGGACGATCCAGATCGTTTAAAGAAAACCCAATCCAAAGGCCTTCATTTGGATAAGATATTTTGTTTCATGATAACAAATTAATGGATGAGATCATCGAGAAAATATCATATCCAATGGCCGCTATTCTGCTTTCTTGAAAATTAATGTTGTTGTAATCGAGTATAGTTAACGATATAATATTTGGCAAAATTTAATCGTTGTCAGAATTAATTAATTTTTAGGTTGAAATGTTCGTAAAAAAAATTATGAATTTATAAGTATATAAAAAAAATAAAGTACTAAAATTCACGAAAAAGTAGCACAAAATTAGATTATGTTGAAAAATTAATAGAGTCTCTAAAATAGAGACCCAAACACTAATGTGGTTGAAAAATTTTTAAAGACCCAAAAAGTAACTAAACTTTTAGGTAGAGTCTCTATTTTGTTAACAGTCTGTAAAATAATTTTTAGAGACTCTAGTAAGGATAGCCTAACCGATGTAAGCAAGGGTTAGTTATGACAGCTATAACCCACTGTCATGCTAACTAACTATCTGCCTAACAGTGGCTCTGATAAAATATCTCAGAACTATAGAAGATATTGAATGGTGGAAAAACATATTGTATTAGTCTTTGAGCATTAGCTCATTATATACAAGAATTACAAGCATGCTAATATGGAAATACAATTATACACAACTGATTCTATGGGATGCTATACAAGGATTGCTCCTAAACATTTGTGTTGACTTTAGATTGATCAGATATCATGCTTAAGAAAGATTCATTCCTAATATGCCCCCGCAAGATGGTGGTTCCATCGAACACACCAATCTTGGACCTTAGTGATGTGAACCTTGTCTTGGCCAACAGTTTTGTAAGCAAATTTGTGAGTTGGTGTTCAGTGTGTATATGCGCGACCTGCAGTAACTTGGCTTGCACATGTTCTCGCACAAAATGATAGTCCAGTGCAAGATGTTTCATCCTTGTATGAAATACTGGATTTGCACATAAGAACGTCGCACCGATATTATCACACAGTAGGCGTGGTATTTTTTTGATTGGAATACACAGCTCGTGTAACAAATTCTTAAGCCAATCTAACGCCGCTGCAGCCGACTCCACTGATCTGTATTCGACTTCTGTTGACGAATGAGTAGTCGTTCTTTGTTTCTTAGAGCACCAAGAAATAGGATTGTCTCCAAAAAAACTGATATATGCCGATATCAAAGTGTAATCGTCCTTATTTCCAGCCCAATCCGCATCTGAATATGAAGTAAGCTCAAGAGGTTATGATTTGCGAAGCAAAAGACCATGAAATAATGTGTGTTTGAGATATCGGAGAAGTCGTTTGGCTGCACTCCAATGATTTTGAGTTGGAGAGTGCATAAATTGAGCCAATTTGTTGATGGCGTAGGCAACATTGAGGCGAGTGATAGATAGGTATTACATGGCCCCAATTAACTTGCGGTATTGAGTGGCATCAATGATGTTTGAACCATTTTGAAGGATCAATGGCGTGGCGGAACCAAGTGGTGTGACTACCTCTTTTGCACCCTCCATGTTAAACCTCATAAGTAAATCCCGAATGTAGCTATATTGAGACAACATATATCCTGATGTGGTTAGGATCACTTCAACTCCCAAGAAAAAATGCAGGTCACCAAGATCTTTTATTGAAAAATGCTTTGATAGAGTTGCAACCAAATTGCGAACATAAATAGAAGAATTGCCTGTAATCAAAAGATCATCCACATAGACTAGGATGTATGTAATATGAGATTTGTCAGCCCAAATAAATAAATATGCATCAGTACATGAGTGCTGAAAACCAATTGATAAAATGAAAGATTTGAGCTCATTGAACTATGCTCTCGGTGCCTGTTTTAAACCGTAGAGCGAGCGTCGCAAATGACAAACATGATTTGGCCTTGCTAGATCAACAAAGCCTGGGGCTGAGACATGAACACGTCCTCTTGAAGATGCCCATGTAAGACGACATTATTAACATCTAGTTGGTGTATTTTCTAACCATGAGAGAGAACTAGCGTTAGAACGACCCGAATTGTAGGTTTGATTACCGGGCTGAATATTTTGGTATAATCAATTTTGGGCCATTGATTGAACCCTTTGGCAACAAGTCAGACTTTGTATTGGGCAATGCTTCCATCGGGATTTCTCTTGAGTCGAAAGAGCCACTTATATCCAATAACATTTTAGTTTGATGCTCGAGGGATGAGCTGCCATGTTTGGTTGGTGTGGAGGGCCTTTTACTCTTCGTCCATGGCGGCTTTCCAAGGTTGTTGTTTAAGTGCTTGGTGTACTGTTGTTGGCACAATTGTCGGATGTATGGAGTGTTTTGTGGCTGTGAGTGTAAACATTTTTTTGGGTTTGAATATTTGGTTCTTTGCTTGAGTTCGCATATGGTGGTGTTGTTGTGGTTGGGTTGAAGATAATACAAGTGTGTTACCTGGTGGAGGAACCTCGCAAATGGATTAGAGCTGATTGTTAGTAGCGGCAACCATTTGAGTGGTGTCAACCTGAACGAAAGCATTCGGCATTGTGGTGCTGGTTGAGTCATAAGGTGAGGTGACATCGAGGATGGTGCATTAAGTACTAAGACAGTGATTGGTATGTGGGAATGAGTTAGGAATGGAATGACATTCCCAATTCTATTTTAATTCCCATGTTTGGTATGAGGGAATGAACTTGGGAATGTCATTCCCAGGGGAATGTCATTCCCATATACATGGGAATAGTCATTCCAGACCAAATACATGGGAATTCCCCATTCTCATGTATTTAGGAATCAACTTGACTACCATACCCTTTATAAATAATTTGTTTTATAATAATAATAATAATAATAATTATTATTATTATTATTATTATTATTATTATGAAAATAAAAATAAAAATAATAAAATAATAATAATAATAATAGTGATTAAATAATACTAATAATAATAATAATTAAAAATATAATAATATTATTATGAAAATAATAATAATAATTATTATTTTTATAATAATAAAAATAAAAATAAAAATAAAAATGATAATAATAATCATAAATAAAGAAAATAATAAAATAATAATAAAAACAAAAATAAAAAATAATTATAATAATAATAATTAAAAATATAATAAACTTATTGTGAAAATAATAATAATAATTATTATTATAATAAAAAATGATAATAATAATAATAATAATAATAATAATAATAATAATAATAATAATTAAAAATATAATAATATTTTGTTATTAATAATTATTATTTTTATTTATATTATTATTATTTTTTTTATTTTTTTTTTATTTTTTTTATTTTTTATTTTTTTTTTTATTTTGTTTTTATTATTATTATTATTATTATTATTATTATTATTATTATTGTTATTATTATTATTATTATTATTATTTATGTTTATATTGTTTATATTATGTTTATATTTATTATTATTTTTAATATTAAAATAATAAAAGGGCAATTATGTCATATTATACAAGTCATTTACATTACTACTCTTAATTCCTAGAGCATACCAAACATGTTATTCTCATTCCCAAGTTTATTCCATTCCCAATTTCATTCCATTCCTTAGTTTATTCCATTCATGTCCAAATCCATTCCAATGTACCAATCGCTACCTAAGGGATTTGTGGAGTTGTGATTATTGGATTGTGATGGAGTATCTACTGATGGAGTAGGCAAGGTGGGTAGCGGCTCTACTAAGGGACTTAAGGGATTTTGGGCTATGTCATGGTAAGTATGTTGTTGAGACATCATGGAAGCAGTAAGATTTGAAGGCCTATGGGACGACTGATTGTAAGGAAAAGCATTGTTAGAGTACTAGTTGTTTAAAGTGCATGGGAGGGAATTTATTTTCCACAAATGTGACGTGCCGAGAGTAGTAAAATTTGTGGTCTATTGGCTCAAAGCATATGTATGAATTATGAATATTGGAATATCCAAGGAATAGACATGGTCGAGACCGTTGCTCAAGTTTATGAGATGTGTAAGGACGGAGCCACGGGTAACACAAACAACCAAAAATATGAAGTTTGGTGTAATTTGGTTTGATGGAAAAGATACATTCAAAAGGGGATTTGTGTTCAAGAATTGGGGTAAGAAGTCTATTGATGAGGTAAACTGCTGTTTTGAAGGCAAACGACCAAAGTGATAGAGGGAGTGTTGCTCGGTGTAGGAGTGCGAGACTAGTTTTGACAATGTGTCGATGACGCCGTTTAGCTGTGGCAACATGCTAGGGTGTGTATGGAGGGGATATGAGATGTTGGATACCATGTCGAGCAAATATAGCTTTTAAGCCTTGGTATTCACCACCACCATCTGAGTAAATAGTTTGAATTGATTGTGAAAAATAATTTTCAACCATGGATTTAAATTTTGGGAATAAATTGAAAACATCATATTTATTGCAAAGCGGGAACAACCACGTATATTTGGTAAAATGATCAACGAATATGACATAATATGAATATTCATCGATAGATCTAACTGGGGAAAGACCCCACACATCAGTATACACGAGTTCAAGAGGTCGAGAGCTCTATAGGCTAGATGTACCAAAGGAAAGTTTGTGACTCTTGTTACATTTGCACGAGTCACTGAATGTAGATGGAGTAGAAAGAAACGATAGATCATTTTGGGAGAGAACTTGACGTAGAATTTGGGAGGATGGATGACCCAGCCTATCATGCCAATTAGATATCGATATTTTAGTGCTGACACATGCTTGCTTATTTGTTGGACTGAGACCATCTTGCACAAGCCACTCGTAGACATTATTCTTGCTCTGCCCCATTGTGAGGAGTGCCCCCGTGGTGAGATCCTTGACAAAAAAAGAAGAGAGGTTAAACTCAATTGATGCGTTATTTGTTCGGCAAAATTGGGAAATAGGCATAAGATTATTTTTCATAGCCGGGGCACATAACACATTTGAAAGTAAATTTTTTTTTGTGGGAGTAGGAGTAGGTAGAGTGGTCTTGCCAGTGTGTGTAATTAGCAAACCTTTACCATCACCAATGATAATGTCATCAAGCCCTTCATATGGTTGAGAGATATTGAGGTTACGAATGTCAGGAGTGATATGATGAGATGCTCCGGAGTCTAGCAACCAACTAAGCGATGCACTTGTAGTGGCGGTATTGGCAGTAGCTGTTGAAAGAAGGAAGAATAGCTTTTTGGCAGTAAAACATTATCGCATGGTGTGCCCATTTTTCTCGCAAAATTGACAGATTGCACCAGGGGTCCTGTTAGAAGAATTTGTGCTTGAATTGTTGTTGCGCCAGTTTGAGTTTGAGTTACGTGAGTTGCTATTGGACTTGTTATTGTTGAAGTGTTTTTTAACATCTGGTTTAGATGTTGTGTGGCGTGCGGCATTTGCAATAACGGAGCCAAGTGCACTTGCATTGCAAATTTTTCGCGCTTGAGAAATGACTCATATTCAATGAGTTTTTCTTGGAGCTTGTTGAAAGAAATGATATTATCCCGAGCTCTAACAGTAGCGGCTATCTCTTTGTATTCAGGACCAATGCCATTAAGTGTATGTGTAATAAGGTACTGGTTTGGGATTGGGGATCCAACAAGAGCAAACTCATCAGCCAAGCAATAATAGATTGAGAGCCACGAGAGATTAACGCCAATTGTTCTGCCAACCCCATGATTCTGGATGATGAGGGGTTGGCAAAGTTTTTTGCTAAGCGAGACCATGTTTCTGCCGAATAGGTAGCTGAGCGAATGATAGGAATTACATTCATACTCAAGGACCCGATAATGCCAAGCAATAGAAGTTTGTCTTGGTGCATCCAAGTAATATATGCTGGGTTTGGTGTCTTGCTGCCATTTGTGTCGATCTCTACAGGTGGACAAGGATGGGTGCCATCTATGTATCCAAGGAGATCATAGCCATACAAGAGTGCATCAAATTGGTTTTTCCACGAGAAGTAGTTTGTAGATGTTAGTTTGAGCAGAAGTTGACTGGCAGCATTGATTGCAACGAGATGAGGTGTTATGGATGAACTGATGTCAGTTGCTATAGGTGCAGTTGCGTTGGAATTTTCTGCAGCCATAAATGATGTTTGAAGGAAGGTTGAGATAGGAAAGAAATGGTCCAGAACCGTGATCTTACTCGTTGGAGCTAGGATAAAAATCTGATACCATATAGAAGATATTGAATGGTGGAAAAACATATTGTATTAATATTTGAGCATCAGGTTATTATATACAAGAATTACAAGCATGCTTATATGGAAATACAATTATACACAGCTAATTCTATGGGATGCTATACAAGGATTGCTCCTAAACATTTGTGTTAACTTTAGATTGATCAGATATCATGCTTATGGAAGATTACTTCCTAATAAGAACCACTCCTAACTACCAAGCCTCTCTTAACTGTGCTACATAGAGTAGAAAACTATATCTGCAGAGTGTTAATATACCACTGGAGAGTTTATACAATGTGTTTAATCCTATACTATATCACCTTCTCAAACTAAACTGGGTAGTGCACAGGGGTAGCTTGTGTAGGAAATACTTGAACTGTTTGATTGGTAAAGACTTGGTAAATAAATTAGCTAATTGTTGAGTAGATAGGATATAGGAAACCTGCAATTGCTTGGCCATAGCCTACTCTTTAAAAAAGCGATAATCTAGCTCAATATGCTTAGTCTTGGTATGAAATATAGGGTTTGCAGCTAGGGCCAAAGCAGACTGATTGTCACAGTATATGACTGGTGTACTGACCAGTATGTAGAGGTCCCTTGGGGGAAAAGTGAGCCATTTTAACTCAGTAGCAGTATGAGCTAGTGCCTTGTACTTTGTTTCAGTTGAAGATCTTGTCACAGTAAACTATTTCTTAGAGCACCATGAAACTGCATTAACCCCTAGGAATATTTGATAACCAGTTGTGGATCTCTTGTCTAGTATGTGTCACTTGCCCAATCACTATCAAAGTATGCTTGCAAATGAAGAGGCCTTGGCTGAAACAATACACCATGGTTTGTTATCCCCTTGATATACCTTAGAGCTTTTTTAAGGGCAACATAGTCAACAGTTGTAATGCCCCGACCCCGTCCTATCGCTAGGCTAAGGCTGAAACGCGGCGTTCGTAACCAATAAACCTGTAAATTGAAAGCTTAACACCCTATACACCCAATTTATATTCCATCAGAGTTTAAAAGTCAACCAAGTCATCGGCCTTAGAAAATGAAACCATAAATAGTCACATATGTACAAGACCTCGAACCGCCCGATCAAACATAAGAACTAACCAACAATCAGGTTTCTAGGCCTCAAAAGAATATAAGTATTTAGTTACACTGAAGTTGTCCAAAAGACTAAGTTATACATCATTTATATTTCAATTACATCAACAGGTAGTGATCACATAAAATAGAAGTCCTCAGAATCACACCAAGGAATTCCGTCATCATCATGAGTGGCCTGCTTAGGCTCAACCTCACCTGAAATATGAAAAGAAGGGGTGAGCTAGATCCTCACGTATAACTCAATGCGGGTGAACGAGAAAGGTTTTCGTAAAGGTTTTATCTTTTCGCAAACTTCTTTCCGAAACTATGCTATGCATATACATCAGGAATAACAAGATTAACATGGATGACAGTTAAAAATGAACGGACTAAACAACGTATCAATCAAGCATTTCTACTCTCCAAGGGTGGTACCAATCGAGAATGAATGAAACTAATAAGTGAACGTCATACATGGCAATAACATCAACACTAGTACTCAATTATACTCTCCAGGGGTTGTACCATGCGAGAGAATGCACTAATAATTTATCCTAACTCTTCATGGGTAGTACCATGCGAGAAAATGCACTAATAATATGTCCTAACTCTCCAAGGGTTGTACCATGCGAATGAGAATACTAACTATATGTACCAACTCTCCAAGGGTTGTACCATGCGAGAGAGAATACTAACAATATGTCCCAACTCTCCAAGAGTTGTACCATGCAAGAGAGTGATGTGTATGACCCAAATTAAATCAAGTATACCTATCACATAGACAAACAAGTAAACATGTGAACACCTTGCATTTAAAATCCATATGACACCAAGTGGAGGACAACAAAGAGGGTTGTTTTATCATGCGAGTGTTTAATCATGTAGCGAACTCATACGAACATATAGTGACATGTGTATCATTTAAATAATCATGAAACCACACCTGTGATGCTTGAACATATTAATAACATTTAGAAGGACACAACATATCTGTGTACCCAAGGAGGTGTAAGAATACCTTATAACAACTCATAATAACAATAAAATGCAAGCACGAACGAAACTATGAAGCAAACTCAACTCATTTGCAATAGCCTAACTTAGGAGGTAAATTTACCTACTTTCCTAAACTCCAATTAATCTGATTTTATTCTAGAATCGAAGGTTATCGAATGTAAATAACTCTAGAATCAAACGGAATGCAATCCGGAGTTGAATTGAGTGAGTTATGGCCTTTAGAAAAATGTTGCGTAAATCTCTCAAACCCGAAGCCTCGCCAGCGGACGAGGGGTCCTCTACGGGTCAACCGGTGGAGGGGGAGGTAGTCCGGTCATGCCAAATCTATTTGTGAACGCTACAGTGCAACAAATGCATGAATTTTCCTTTTCTTGCTTCTTTTGCTATGCCAATCAAAGCTATCTCTTAACCATTTCACCAAACATAAATTCCACACAACCACAACTCCAAAATCACAACTTAACAAACTATAAACATTTTCAACATAAATTCAACAAGAACACCAAGAACACCTACTAAATCCAATAGACTTTGTCTTTCGATTTCAACAACAAATACAAGCTATATGTATCCAATCATATATAAAACACATCTACATCCTCATTCAACTCTTCCAACTCTCCCACACAAGTTCATAAAAATTCTTAGGTCTACAACACAAAGTACACACAATCATCACCATGAGCTCCATATATACATATAAACAGATTAATCAATATATCTATATTCTAAAATTGGATGAGCTTCAAAACCTTTAAATGAAAATTCCCTTACCTTTGCAATAGATAGAAATGGGAGAAAGTTGATTGGAAATGGTTGAAGAGTTTTGGAAATAGCTTGCTTCTACTCCTCTCTTCCTCTCTTTCTTCTTCCTCTTCTTTTTTCCCTTCTTCTTGGCAAAAATCGTGTAGTGTTTGTAAGTGTGTGTTGTAGGATTTTAATGTGGGTAGAGGGTGTAGTGTGTGTTGATGGTGAGTGTGTATTGGTGTGTGTTTGTATGTTTGACTTGGGTGAAACCAAATAGTGTTAGGATATTTAGTTATTTTGTTTTACGACGAGAGTGCCCTTGAGCTTGCTTGCGTATTACTAGTTTGTCATTCTAGTGTTAATTCTAACTACCTAGTTACTAATCTTAGCTCTACAATGTTAATTAATTTCCTACAACTCCTAATATATTTGGTTGCACGTTAAACTATTATATGCACGTATTTCGAGATAAACATACATAAACCTATTTAACAACATATAAAACACGTCAAATGCATATAAAATGATTTAATTATGTATGACATGACCTAATGCATATGTGGTCTTGGGTCGGGTTTTACAACTTCCCCTCCTTAAAAGAATTGCGCCCACACAATTCCCTAATTACCTCACAAACGAGTACTGCTGCTCCATTTGATCACGCCTCTCCCAAGTTGCATCCTCGACTCCATGGTTATCCCAAAGCACCTTTACCATTGGAATACTCTTGTTGCGCAACTCTCAAGTTTGCTCATCTAGAATCCGCACGGGCTTTTCCTCATAGGATAAGTTCTCACGAAGTTCCAACGGTTCTGGTTCTAGAATGTGAGATAGATCAGGATGGTACTTCCTCAACATCAAAACATGGAATACATCATGAATGTTGGAGAGATTTGGTGGTAGCTCCAACCGGTACGCTAAATTGCCTACTATTTTTACAATTGCAAATGGCCCGATGTACCTCGGGCTTAACTTCTCTCATTTTCCATGTTTAATCAATCCTCTTCGGGGTGACAACTTCAAGAACACCCAATCCCCAACTGCAAATTCTAAGTCTCACCTCCTCTTATCGACAAAACTCTTTTGTCTACTTTAGGCTGTGAACATTCTTTTCCTAACCAACTACACATTCTCTATCTTCTCCAACATTTTCGGTAACAATGTAGGATCAATGGCTTTCATTTCACCAACCTTACTCCAATATTGAGGGGATCTACACTTCTGTCCATACAAGGCCTCGTAAGGCGCCATGCCAATCGTCGCTTGATAAATGTTGTTCTAGGCGAATTCCGCCAATGGCAAATGTTTTTCCCATGTTCCCCCAAAATCCAATGCACAAGCTCGTAGAATGTCCTCCAAGATCTGAATAGTTCTTTCGGATTGCCCCTTCGTTTGAGGATGATAGGATGTACTAAAGCTTAACTTTATCCCCAACGCCTCTTGAAACTTCTGCCAAACCGAGATGTGAACCTCCGGTCTGTATTAGACACTATGCTCACAGGTATGCCATGCAATTTCACAATATTAGCTATGTACAAGTCAACCCGTTTCTCCAAGCTATCAGCCTTATTTATTGCGAAGAAATGGGATGTCTTTGTTAATCGATCCATGATCACCTAAATAGTATCACAACCTCGAGGTGACCTTGGCAATTCCATAATAAAATCCATTGTTATGTGCTCTCATTTCCATTGTGGAATTTCCAATGGTTGCAAGAGTCATGCGGGTCTTTGATGTTCTGCCTTAACTCTTTGACACGTCAAACAACTAGACACAAACTCCGCAATCTCCTGCTTCATATTATTCCACCAATAGAATTGTCTCAGATCCCGATACATCTTTGTTTCCCCAGGATGTATTGTATACCTCGTGTTATGAGCTTCTTCCAGTATCTCTCTCTTCAATTCTGGGTCATTTAGTATACAAACTCGGTTTCTGAATTTCAACAACTCGTCTTCATAGAGCTTGAAATCCGGATCACCTTCTTTTATCTTTTGAAGCTGAGGGTCTTGCTGTTGAAACTCCCAGACTTGGGACAACAAGGTAGGTTCCTTGATTTCCAACCTTGCCAAACTTGCCTTCCGGCGCAATGCAACTGCCACTATGTTCGCCTTCCCAGGCCCATAATCTATAGTGCAATTATAGTCATCCAAGAGCTTCATCCACCTTCTTTGCCTCATGGTCGGTGAATATCTCAAACTTACTTCCCCACAAGTAATGCCTCTACTTTTTCAAGGCAAACACAATGGCTGCAAGCTCCAAATTATGCATAGGATAATTCACCTTATAAGGCTTCAACTTCCGGGATACATAAGCTATGATTTGATTGTTCTGCATCAAAACAAATCCTAATCCTTCCTTCGAGGCATCACTATAGATAACAAATCCCTGACTTCCCTCAGGCAATGCCAATACAGGAGCAGTTGTCAATCTCTTCTTCAACTCCTGAAAACTATTCTCACATTTATCATCCCACACGAAACTGACATTCTTTTGTGTGAGATTTGTGAGTAGCCCCGCTAGCTTAGAAAAATCCTTTACAAATCTCCTGTAGTATCCCGCCAAGCCGAGAAAACTACGTACCTCAGTGACATTCTTCGGTTTCTTCCATGATTGCACAACATCAATCTTTGAAGTATCCACAACAATCCCTTCTTGAGATATCACATGACCCAAGAAGGCTACTTGTTTAAGCCAAAACTCACATTTGCTGAACTTTGCAAATAATTGGTGCTCATTCAACTTCTGTAACACCAAATGCAAATGCCTCTCATGTTCTTCCTTGGTCTTCAAATACACTAGGATATCATCTATGAAAATCACTACAAACTGGTCCAAATACGGTTGAAATACCCTGTGCATCAAGTCCATAAAAGCGGCAGGAGCATTTGTTAATCCAAATGACATTAAAACAAATTCATAATGCCCGTACCTCGTTCTGAAAGCGGATTTAGGTACATCTTCTCATTTGATACGAAGTTGATAATACTCTTGCCTCAAGTCAAACTTTGAATAGACCTTGGCTCCTTGAAGTTGATCTGTCACTTGGTTCAACCCCCTGTAATCGATGCACAATCTCAAAGTTCCGTCCTTTTTTTAACAAACAAGACTGGCGCACCCCATGGGGACGAACTAGGTTGTATGAAGCCTTTTTCCAACAAGCCTTGTAACTGGACCTTCAGCTCTTGCAATTCGGTCGGGGCCATACGGTAATGAGCCCGAGAGACTGGTTGTGTACCCGGTAGTATCTCAATCGTAAACTCAATATCTCTTTCAGGCGGTAGTCCTTGTAATTCTTCCAGAAATACTTCAACGTACTCTTTAACCACTGGCACTTCCGCTAGCTTAACTTGATCCGTTGGCTTGTTGATTAAGTAAGCCAAATATCCCTTGCAACCTTTTCTCATGTATTTTATAGCCTTGATTGAGGATATCACAACCTTCCCTGACAAGTCACGCTCTCTTTTCACCTTAAGTACAGGTTGTCCCGGCACTTGGAACTCAATAACCTTTGTCCGATAATCTAATCGCGCATGATACCGTGATAGCCAGTCCATTCCCAAAATAACCTCATAGTCTCGAAAAATAAGCACTGTGAGATCGGCCAAAAATTCTCGATTCCCAACCTGTATCTAGCATGCTTTACAAGCCAGTCTAATGGCATATTTAGGGCCCATTGGTGTGCTAACTTCTACATGATATGGTAAGTTCTCAACCGGCAACTTAGTGCGATATGCACATTTGGGAGTTATGAATGAATACGTAGCTCCAATATCAATAAGAACCTTAACCAATTGATTATGAATCAAGTAGGTACCTTCAATAATAGCGGCATCCTCAGGAATTACTTCTTGATCCATGGCATAGGCTCGGGCTTGAACCCTTTGCGCCGGAGCAATCCTTGTAAGCTGAATTGGAGCATTTCTCATGAGTTGAGCTTGAGCATCATTTTCCTGCCACATCGAGCAATCTCTAACAAGATGCTGATCACTTCTATACCTCATACACTTGCCATTTTTCTTCCAACATTGGGCTTTAGAGTGCCCCTTCTTGTTACAATATTTGCACACAACGGTTCGGGCTGCAGTTGCACTTCCCAGTGCTCCACGAACTACCTAAGTGGCCGGGATATTAGGTTGGGGCCTAGCAACCGTTGGTCTGGCCTGATCCTGGGGCTTTTGGGTTTGGAATGCTCTGGACTGACCTTGAGTCTGAAAGGGTCTCTTGTTCTATTGAGATAGGCCAACCTTCATTGCTAATTTCATCTCCTCAATCCTTGATGCAGCCTCATAGATAGCATCATAAGTATCAAACTCTGCCACTGCTAGCCCATCCTGGATCTCGAGTCTTAGCCCTTGTTTAAACTTCCATATATTGGTGGTCAGGATTTGGGCCATATGCAGTGCATATTGTGAGAGGCTATCAAATTTCGCCCCATACACCGCCACTGTCATGTTTCCCTGCTTCAAGTACATAAACTTCTTCATCCTCTTGTCCCGAGAAGCCTCATATATGTATTTACTCTTGAATGCCCTAACAAAGTTCCTCTATATAAATGGAGTGTGCTGAACTCCCATTGATCTCTCACTGTACCCCACCATGTCTTTACATCACTTTCTAACTGAAAGACTACATAGGCGACCTTTTCCTCATCTACGTAGTCTTGTGTAGTATAAATCTTCTCCATTAGAGACAACCAATACTCTGCCTCTTCACTATTTGGTTGGCCCCTGAACTTTGGAGGGCTGTAATACAAGAAATCCTTTAGGTTATCACCTCCTTTATTACCTCCGTTTCTACCACTGCTACCAACACCATAGTTATTGTTGTTATCACTATTAGTTGTAGCTACTGCTGTGGCTGCTGCGATTTCTGCTTGTTGTTCCATAGCCCTACTTATCCGATCGATGGCAGTTGCCATCGGATTGAACATAGCTATACTAGGATTAGCTTGATTTGCATTTCTGGACTTTTAAGATCTAGCGCTGCTACGAGTGTTACGACATACCATCTTTGCAATAGATATAGAACATATACCAAACACGGTTATAGGTTATGCATGCATTCAGTTCTATCTAACATTTAAGTTTAAACATAATTAAGAAGCAATTACAGTACGTTAAAACATCTGAATGCACATAAGCACATATAGAAATCACCTAAGACTTTATTCAAGTTAAGACTCTTCCCCCAGGGACCTCTATTCAAAACCCGGATTACGCTAACTTATAGCTAGCTCTAATACCACTAAATTTGTAATGCCCCGACCCCGTCCTATCGCTAGGCTAAAACCGGAATACGGCGTTCGTAACCAATAAACCTGTAAATTGAAAGCTTAACACCCTGTATACCCAATTTATATTCCATTAGAGTTCAAAAGTTAACCAAGTCATCGACCTTAGAAAAGGAAACCATAAATAGTCACACATGTACAAGACCTCGAACGGCCCGATCAAACATAAGAACTAACCAACAATCAGGTTTCTAGGCCTCAAAAGAATGTAAGTATTTAGTTACATTGAAGTTGTCTAAAAGAATAAGTTATACATCATTTATATTTCAATTACATCAACAAGTAGTGATCACATAAAACAGAAGTCCTCGGAATCACACCAAGGAGTTCCGTTATCATATTGAGTGGCCTGCTCAGGCTCAACCTCACCTGAAATGTGAAAAGAGGGGGTGAGCTAGATCCTCACGTATAGCTCAATGAGGGTGAACGAGAAAGGTTTTCGTAAAGGTTTTATCTTTTCGCAAACTTCTTTCTGAAACTATGCTCGGCATATACATCAGGAATAACAAGATTAACATGGATGACAGTTAAACATGAACGGACTAAACAACGTATCAATCAAGCATTTCTACTCTCCAAGGGTGGTACCAAGCGAGAGTGGACGAAACTAATAAGTGAACGTCATACATAGCAATAACATCAACACCAGTACTCAATTCTACTCTCCAGGGGTTGTACGATGCGAGAGAATGCACTAATAATATATCCCAACTATCCAAGGGTTGTACCATGCGAGAAAATGCACTAATAATATGTCCCAACTCTCCAAGGGATGTACCATGCGAGAGAATGCACTAATAATATGTCACAACTCTCTAAGCGTTGTACGATGCGAGAGAATGCACTAATAATACATCCCAACTATCCAAGGGTTGTACCATGCGAGAGAATGCACTAATAATATGTCCCAACTCTCCAAGGGCTGTACCATGTGAGATAATTTACTAATAATATGTCCCAACTCTCCAAGCGTTGTACCATGTGAGAGAATGCACTAATAATATGTCCCAACTCTCCAAGGGTTGTACCATACAAGTGAGAATACTAACTATATGTACCAACTCTCCAAGGGTTGTACCATGCGAGAGAGTATACTAACTATATGTATCAACTCTCCAAGGGTTGTACCATACGAGATAGAATACTAACAATATGTCCTAACTCTCCAAGGGTTGTACCATGCAAGAGAGTGATGTGTATGACCCAAACTAAATCAAGCATACCTATCACATGGACAAACAAGTAAACATGTGAACACCTTGCATTTAAAATTCATATGACACAAAGTGGAGGACAACAAAAAGGGTTGCTTTATCATGCGAGTGTTTAATCATGTAGTGAACTCATACGAACATGTAGTGACATGTGTATTATTTAAATAATCATGAAACCACACCCGTCATGCTTGAACATATTAATAACATTTAAAAGGACACAACATATCCGTGTACCCAAGGAGGGTATAAGAATACCTTATAACAACTCATAATAACAATAAAATGCAAGCATGAACGAAACTATGAAGCAAACTCAACTCATTTCCAATAGCCTAACTTAGGAGGTAAATTTACCTACTCTCCCAAACTCCAATTAATCTCATTTTAGTCTATAATCGAAGCTTATCGAATGTAGATAACTCTAGAATCAAACATAATACAATTCGGAGTTGAATTGAGTGAGTTATGGTCTTTAGAAAAATATTGTGCAAATCTGTCAAACCCGAAGCCTCGCCAGCGGACGAGGGGTCCTCTACCGTTCGACCGGTGGAGGGGGGGTAGTCCGGTCGTGCCAAATCTATTTGTGAATGCTACAGTGCAACAAATGCACGAATTTTCCTTTTCTTGCTTCTTTTGCTATGCCAATCAAAGCTATCTCTTAACCATTTCACCAAACATAAATTTCACACAACTACAACTCCAAAATCACAACTTAACAAGCTATAAACATCTTCAACATAAATTCAACAAGAACACCAAGAACACCTACTAAATCCAATAGACTTTGTCTTTCGGTTTCAACAACAAATACAAGCTATATGCATCCAATCATATATAAAACACATCTACATCCTCATTCAACTCTTCCAACTCTCCCACACAAGTTCATAAAAATTTCAGGTCTACAACACAAAGTTTACACAATCATCACCATGAGCTCCATATGTACAAATAAACAGATTAATCAATATATCTATATTCTAAAATTGGATGAGCTTTAAAACCTTTAAATGAAAATTCCCTCACCTTTGCAAGAGATCGAAATGGGAGAAAATTGATTGGAAATAGTTGAAGAGTTTTGGAAATGGCTTGCTTCTACTCCTCTCTTCCTCTCTTTTTTCTTCGTCTTCTTCTTTTCCCTTCTTCTTGGCAAAAATCGTATAGTGTGTGTAAGTGTGTGTTGTAGGATTTTAGTGTGTGTAGAGGGTATAATGTGTGTTGATGGTGAGTGTGTATTGGTGTATGTTTGTGTGTTTGACTTGGGTGAGACCAAATAGTGTTATGATATTTAGTTATTTTATTTTAGGACGAGAGTGCCCTTGAGCTTGCTTGCGCATTACTAGTTTGTCATTTTAGTGTTAATTCTAACTACCTAGTTACTAATCTTAGCTCCACAATGTTAATTAATTTTCTACGACTCCTAAAATATTTGGTTGCACGTTAAATGATTATATACACGTATTTCGAGGTAAACATACATAAACTTATTTAACAACATATAAAACACGTCAAATGCATATAAAATGATTTAATTATGTATGACATATCCTAATGCATATGTGGTCTTGGGCTGGGTTTTACAACTTCCCCTCCTTAAAAGAATTGCGCCCACGCAATTCCTTAATTACCTCGCAAACAAGAACGGGTATTGCTGCTCCATCTGATCATGCCTCTCCCAAGTTGCATCCTTGACTCCATGGTTATCCCAAAGCACCTTTACCATTGGAATACTCTTGTTGCGTAACTCTCGAGTTTGCTCGTCTAGAATTCGCACGGACTTTTCCTCATAAGACAAGTTCTCACGAAGTTCCAATGGTTCTGGTTCTAGAATGTGAGATGGATCAGGATGGTACTTCCTCAACATCGAAACATGGAATACATCATGAATGTTGGAAAGATTTGGTGGTAGCTCTAACCGGTATGCTAGATTGCCTATTCTTTTCACAATTGCAAATGGCCCAATATACCTCAGGCTTAACTTCTCTCCTTTTCCATGTCTAATCAAACCTTTCAGGGGTGACAACTTCAGGAACACTCGGTGCCCAACTGCAAATTCTAAGTCTTGCCTCCTCTTATCGGCATAACTCTTTTGTCTACTTTGGGCTGTGAGCATTCTTTTCCTAACCAACTGCACATTCTCTATCTTCTCCATCATTTCCGGTAACAATGTAGGATCAATGGCTTTCATTTCACCCACCTCACTCTAATATTGAGAGGATCTACACTTCCATCCATACAAGGCCTCGTAAGGCGCCATGCCAATCGTCGCTTGGTAACTATTGTTGTAGACGAATTCCGCCAATGACAAATGTTTTTCCCATGTTTCCCCAAAATCCAATGCACAAACTCGTAGCATGTCCTCCATGATCTAAATAGTTCTTTCGGATTGCCCCTCCATTTGAGGATGGTAGGCTGTACTAAAGCTTAACTTCGTCCCCAATGCCTCTTAAAACTTCTGCCAAAACCGAGATGTGAACCTCGGGTCTCTATCAGACACTATGCTCAAAGGTATGCCATACAATTTCACAATATTAGCTATGTACAAGTCAACCCGTTTCTCCAAGCTATCGATCTTATTCATTGCGAGAAAATGGGATGTCTTTGTTAACCGATCCATGATCACCCAAACAGTATCACAACCTCGAGGTGACCTTGGCAATTCCGTCATAAAATCTATTGTTATGTGATCCTACTTCTATCGTGGAATTTTCAATGGTTGCAAGAGTCATGCGGGTCTTTGATGTTCCGCCTTAACTCTTTGACACATCAAACAACGAGACACAAACTCCGCAATCTCCCGCTTTATATTATTCCACCAATAGAATTGTCTCAGATCCCGATACATCTTTGTTTCCCCAGGATGTATTGTATACCTCGTGTTATGAGCTTCTTCCAGTATCTCTCTCTTCAATTCTGGGTCATTTGGTATACAAACTCGGTTTCTGAATTTCAACAACCCATCTTTATGGAGCTTGAAATCCGAATCACCTTCTTTTATCTTTTGAAGATGAGGGTCTTGCTGTTGAAACTCCTAGACTTGGGACAACAAGGTAGGTTCCTTGATTTACAACCTCGCTAAACTTGTCTTCCGCCTCAATACATCTGCCACTACGTTCGCCTTCCCAGGCACATAATTTATAGTGCAATTGTAGTCATCCAAGAGCTCCATCCACCTTCTCTGACTCATGTTCAACTCTTTTTGAGAAAAAAGATATCTCAAACTCTTATGGTCGGTGAATATCTCGAACTTACTTTCCCACAAGTAATGTCTCCACTTCTTCAAGGCAAGCACAATAGTTGCAAGCTCTAAATCATGCGTAGGATAATTCACCTCATAAGGCTTCAACTTCCGTGATGCATAAGTTATGATTTGATTGTTCTGCATCAAAACACATCCCAATCCTTCCTTCAAGGCATCACTATAGATAACAAATCCCTGACTTCCCTCAGGCAATGCCAATACATGAGCAGTTGTCAATCTTTTCTTCAACTCCTAAAAATTATTCTCATATTTATCATCCCACACGAAACTGACCTTCTTTTGTGTGAGCTTTGTGAGTGGCCCTGCTAGCTTAGAAAATTCCTTTACAAATCTCCTGTAGTATACCGCCAAGCCGAGAAAACTACGTACCTCGGTGACATTATTCTATTTCTTCCATGATTACACAATATCAATCTTCGAATGATCCACAAAAATCTCTTCTTGAGATATTACATGACCCAAGAAGGCCATTTGTTTAAGCCAAAACTCACATTTGCTGAACTTCGCAAACAATTGGTGCTCCTTCAACTTTTGCAACACCAAACGCAAATGCCTCTCATGTTCCTCCTCGGTCTTCGAATACACCAGGATATCATCTATGAAAATCACTATAAACTGGTCCAAATACGGTTGAAATACCTTGTGCATCAAGTCCATAAAAGCGGCAGGAGCATTTGTTAATCCAAATGACATTACAACAAATTCATAACGCCCGTACCTCGTTCTGAAAGAGGACTTAGGTACATCATCCCGTTTGATACAAAGTTGATAATACCCTTGCCTCAAGTCAAACTTTGAATAGACCTTGGCCCCTTGAAGTTGATCAAATAATTTATCGATTAATGGTAAGGGATACTTGTTTTTTATTGTCACTTGGTTCAACCCCATGTAATCGATGTACAATCTCAAAGTTCCGTCATTCTTCTTAACAAACAAGACTGGTGCACCCCATGGGGATGAACTAGGTTGTATGAAGCCTTTTTCCAACAAGCCTTGTAACTGGACCTTCAGCTCTTGCAATTCGGTCGGGGCCATATGGTAAGAAGCCTGAGGGACTGGTTGTGTACCCGGTAGTGTCTCAATCGCAAACTCAATCTCTCTTTCAGGCGGTAGTCCTTATAATTCTTTCGAAAATACTTCAACGTACTCTTTAACCACTGGCACTTCCGTTAGCTTAACTTGATCCGTTGGCTTATTGATTAAGTAAGCCAAATATCCCTTACAACCTTTTCTCATGTATTTTACAGCCTTGATTGAGGATATCACAGCCTTCCTCGATAATTTACGCTCTCTTTTCACCTTAAGTAAATGTTGTCTTGGCACTCGGAACTCAATAACCTTTGTCCGAAAATATAATCGCGCATGATGCCATGATAGTAAGTCCATTCCCAAAATAACCTCATAGTCTCAAATAATAAGCACTATGAGATCGACCAAAAATTTTCGATTCCCAACCTGTATCTTGTATGCTTTATACGCCAGTCTAGTGGCATATTTGGGGCCCATTGGTGTGCTAACTTCTACATGATATGGTAAGTTCTCAACCGGAAACTTAGTGCGATATGCACATTTGGGAGTTATGAATTAATGCGTAGCTCCAGTATCAATAAGAACCTTAACCAATTGATAATAAATCAAGAGGGTACCTTCAATAATAGCGGCATCCTCGGGAATTACTTCTTGATCCATGGCATAGGCTCGGGCTTGAACCCTCTGCGCTGGAGTATTCCTTACAGCCTGAACTGGAGCATTCCTGATGAGTTGAGCTTGAGCATCCTTATCCTGCCACATCGGGCAATCTCTAACGAGATGCTGATCATTTTCACACCTCATACACTTGCCACTTTTCTTCCAACATTGGGTTTCAGAGTGCCCCTTCTTGTTACAATATTTGCAAACAACATTTCGGGCTGCAGTTGCACCTTCCGGTGCTCCACGAACTACCTAAGTGGCCGGGCTATTAGGTTGGGGCCTAGCAACTGTTGGTCTAGCCTGAACCTGGGGCTTTTGGGTCTAGAATGCTCTGGACTGACCTTGAGTCTGAAAGGGCCTCTTGTTCTATTGAGATAGGCCAACCTTCATTGCTAATTTCATCTCCTCAATCCTCGATGTAGCCTCATAGATAGCGTCATAAGTATTGAACTCTAGCACTGCTAGCCCATCCTGGATCTCGAGTCTTAGCCCTTGTTTAAACTTCCATATATTGGTGGCTGGGGTCTGGACCATATGCGGTGCATATTGTGAGAGGCTATCAAATTTCGCCCCATACTCCGCCACCGTCATGTTTCCCTGCTTCAAGTACATAAACTCCTTCATCCTCTTGTCCTGAGAAGCCTCAGATATGTATTTACTCTTGAATTCCCAAACAAAGTTCCTCCATGTAAATAGAATGTGCTGAACCTTCCATTGATCTCTCACTATACCCCACCATGTCTCTACATCACCTTCTAACTGAAAGACTGCATAGACGACCTTTTTCTCATCCACGTAGTCCTGTGTAGCGTAAATCTTCTCTATTCGAGACAACCAATACTTTGCCTCTTCACTATTTGGTTGGCCCCTGAACTTCGGAGGGCTGTAATACAAGAAATCATTGAGGTTATTACCTCCCTTATTACCTTCGTTTCTACCACTGCTATCAGTACCATAGCTATTGTTGTTATCACTATTAGTTGTAGCTGCTGCTGCTGCTACTGTGGCTGCTGCAGTTTCTACTTGTTGTTCCATAGCCCTACTCATCCGATCAATGGCAATTGCTATCAGATTGAACATAGCTATACTAGGATGAGCTTGATTCGTATTTCCGGGCTCTTGAGATCCAGCGCTGCTACGAGTGTTACGACATGTCATCTTTGCAATAGATATAGAACAGATACCAAACATGGTTATAGGTTATGCATGCATTCAGTTCTATCTAACATGTAAGTTTAAACATAATCAAGAAGCAATTACGGCACGTTAAACACATCTGAGTGCACATAAGCACATATAGAAATCACCTAAGACTTTATTCGAGTTAAGACTCTTCCCCCAGGGACCTCTATTCAAAACCTGGACTATGATAACTAATAGCTAGCTCTGATACCACTAAATTTGTAATACCCCGACCCCGTCCTATCGCTAGGCTAAGGCCGGAACGCAGCGTTCGTAACCAACAAACCTGTAAACTGAAAGCTTAACACCCTGTATACCAAATTTATATTCCATCAGAGTTCAATAGTCAACCAAGTCATCGGCCTAAGAAAGGGAAACCATAAATAGTCACATATGTACAAGACCTCAAACCGCCCGATCAAACATAAGAACTAACCAACAATCAGGTTTTTAGGCCTCAAAAGAATGTAAGTATTTAGTTACATTGAAGTTGTCCAAAAGAATAAGTTATACATCATTTATATTTCAATTACATCAACAGATAGTGATCACATAAAACAGAAGTTCTCAGAATCACACCAAGGAGTTCTATCATCATCTTGAGTGGCCTGCTCAGGCTCAACCTCACCTCAAATATGAAAAGAATGGATGAGCTAGATCCTCATGTATAGCTCAATGAGGGTGAACGAGAAAGGTTTTCGTAAAGGTTTTATCTTTTCGCAAACTTCTTTCTGAAACTATGTTATGCATATACATCAAGAATAACAAGATTAACATGGATGACAGTTAAACATGAACAGACTAAACAACGTATCAATCAAGCATTTCTACTCTCCAAGGGTGGTACCAAGCGAGAGTGGACGAAACTAATAAGTGAACATCATACATGGCAATAACATCAATACCAGTACTTAATTCTACTCTCCAGGGGTTGTACTATGCGAGAGAATACACTAATAATATATCCCAACTCTCCAAGGGTTGTACCATGCGAGAGAATGCACTAATAATATGTCCCAACTCTCCAAGGGTTGTACCATGCGAGAGAGTGCACTAATAATATGTCCTAATTCTCCATGGGTTGTACCATGCGAGAGAGAATACTAACTATATGTACCAACTCTCCAAGGGTTGTACTATGCGAGAGAGAATACTAACTATATGTACCAACTCTCTAAGGGTTGTACCATGCGAGAGAGAATACTAACAATATGTCCCAACTCTCCAAGGGTTGTAGCATGCGAAAGAGTGATGTGTATTACCCAAACTAAATCAAGCATACCTATCACATGGACAAGCAAGTAAACATATGAATACCTTGCATTTGAAATTCATATGACACAAAGTGGAGGACGACAAAGAGGGTTGCTTTATCATGCGAGTATTTAATCATGTAGCGAACTCATATGAACATATAGTGACATGTGTATCATTAAAATAATCATGAAACCATACCCCTCATGCTTGAACATATTAATAACATTTAGAAGGACACAACATATCTGTGTACCCAAGGAGGGTATAAGAATACCTTATAACAACTCATAATAACAATAAAATGCA
This sequence comes from Ehretia macrophylla, assembly GCA_037974665.1. Classification (NCBI taxonomy): domain Eukaryota; kingdom Viridiplantae; phylum Streptophyta; class Magnoliopsida; order Boraginales; family Ehretiaceae; genus Ehretia; species Ehretia macrophylla. The sequence continues at coordinate 58,501,595 of CM075771.1, read as the reverse complement.
AGCACGAACAAAACTATGAAACAAATTCAACTTATTTGCAATAGCATAACTTAGGAGGTAAATTTACCTACTCTTCCAAACTCCAATTAATCTGATTTTAGCCTAGAATCGAAACTTATCGAATGTAGATAACTCTAGAATCAAACGGAATGCAATTCGAAGTTGAATTAAGTGAGTTATGGCCTTTAGAAAAATGTTGCGCAAATCTGTCAAACCCAAAGCCTCGCCAGCGGACGAGGGGTCCTCCACCAGTCGACCGGTAGAGGGGGGGTAGTCCGGTCGTGCCAAATCTATTTGTGAACGCTACAGTGCAACAAATGCACGAATTTTCCTTTTCTTGCTCCTTTTGCTATACCAATCAAAGCTATCTCTTAACCATTTCACCAAACATAATTTTCACACAACCACAACTCCAAAATCACAACTTAACAAGCTATAAACATCTTCAACATAAATTCAACAAGAATACCAAGAACACCAAGAATACCTACTAAATCCAATAGACTATGTCTTTCGATTTCAACAACAAATACAAGTTATATGCATCCAATCATATATAAAACACATCTACATCCGCATTCAACTCTTCCAACTCTCCCACACAAGTTCATAAAAATTCTTAGGTCTACAACACTAAGTACATACAATTATCACCATGAGCTCCATATGTACATATAAACAAATTAATCAATATATCTATATTCTAAAATTGGATGAGCTTTAAAACCTTTAAATGAAAATTCCCTCACCTTTACAATAGATAGAAATGGGAGAAAATTGATTGGAAATGGTTGAAGAGTTTTGGAAATGGCTTGCTTCTACTCATCTCTTCCTCTCTTTCTTCTTCCTCTTCTTCTTTTCCCTTCTTCTTGGCAAAAATCGTGTAGTGTGTGTAAGTGTGTGTTGTAGGATTTTAGTGTATATAAAGGGTGTATCGTGTGTTGATGGTAAGTGTGTATTGGTGTGTGTTTATGTGTTTGACTTGGGTGAGACCAAATAGTGTTAGGATATTTAGTTATTTTGTTTTAGGACGAGAGTGCCCTTGAGCTTGCTTGCGTATTACTAGTTTGTCATTCTAGTGTTAATTCTAACTACCTAGTTACTAATCTTAGCTCCACAATGTTAATTAATTTCCTACGACTCCTAAAATATTTGGTTGCACGTTAAATGGTTATATACATATATTTCGAGGTAAACGTACATAAACCTATTTAAGAACATATAAAATACGTCAAATGCATATAAAATGATTTGATTATGTATGACATGACCTAATGCATATGTGGTCTTGGGCTGGGTTTTACAGCAGTAGTAGGGTTGTGTATGTGTTGACATAATAAATTGATAGCAAATTTAAGATCAAGTCTTGTTATAGTTAAATATTGTAGTGCACCTACTAAACTCCTAAACCGTGTAGGGTTGGCATAAGGTGTATTTTTTGGAATGTGAGGTGTTCAGTTTTTAAAAAATGTAGGTGTTTCTGCTGGTTTGCATTTTGTAATAGTTCAAGGGCATATTTTGTTTGATGAAGGAGCATAGAGTTAAATTGTTGTGTGACTTCAATGCCTAGGAAGTAGGAAAGACTGCCCAAGTCCTTCATTGCAAACTAAGCACTCATAGATGAGATAAAAGACTGTATAAATATGGAGGTGGAACATGTAATGATGATATCATCAACGTACACTAATAGGATGAGAATGTGACGCTGTTTTTTGAACAAAGAATGATGAATCTACTTTACTACACTGGAATCCTAAGCTAAGTAATGAAGAAGAGGGTTTATAGTACCAAGCTCTTGATGGTTGCTCGAGACCATATAGAGATTTTTGTAGTTTACAAACACAGGTGGGGTGTTTAGGATCTAAAAGAGCTTGAGGTTGATGCATGTAAATCTCCTCTGTTAATAGGCCATGTAGGAAAGCATTTGACACATCTAATTGATTTAGAGTCTAGTTATGATGCAAAGCTAGTGAAATGACCACCCTAATAGTTTGAGACTTGACTACTGGATTGAAGGCCTTAGTGCAGTCTATGCCTGGTTCTTGGTTGTAGCCTTTGGCTATCAACCTGGCTTTATACCTAGCAATAGACCCATCTGAGTATGTTTTTATTTTGTAAACCCACCTACAACCCATAGGCTTTCTGTTAGGAGGTAGAGGGACAAGTGCCAAGTTTATCAGCCCTACAATAGTTGGAATTGTTCTTGCATTGCTTTATGCCAATGAGTGTATTTGGATACTTCTTTATAGGTAGAAGGTTCAGTTGTAGGTGGTGTTATATTGAGTTTATGAAACTGATATTTTGGTGGTGGAAGGTACCGAGTCTTGGACCTAGTTAACATAAGATGTAGAGAAACAGGTGTTAGAGCACTAAGAGATTCAATAGAAATGTTAGATGATATAAGAGAGTTAACATTGTTGTTACTGCTAGGTGATATGTTGTTGGGTTGATCTGAATGAGACTGAGTAGTCTCAGTTGCAGGGGAGCGTTCAGTAGAGACTGTGAGAGGTAAAGTTGAGTAATTTCTAGTAAGAGTTGATAACTCTAGAGCTATTTAGGGAGTAGGGATTGTTGTAAAGGACTGTGGAGGTACAGATATTGTAGCTGCAGTTTCTTGTGAGGAAGTAGATGTAGGAAAAATAGGTGGTGTAGCAAAAGATAGGAAATTAGTGGTAGAAGATGATGGAGGATTGAAAGAGCAAAGGAAGATATGCTTTACAAACCTCACAAATCTAGATATATACACTTTATTTGTATTCATATCCAGACATTTATACCCCTTTGTTGTAGGATAGTAGCCCAAGACAATGCAAGGTCTTGACCTTTCTTCTCATTTGTTCTTTGTATATGGCCTTAACCATGGATAACATAAACATCCAAACACTCTTAAGAGTGAGTAATTAGGTTTTTGGGAATACAAGATTTCAAGGGGCGAGTGGTTTTGGAGAGTGGGTGCAGGAAGCCTATGAATGAGATAGTTAGATGTGGCCACTGCTTCTAACCAATACTTAGCTGGGAGATTAGAATTATTCAAGAGAGCTAGGGCAGTTTCTACTAGATGTAAATGTTTTCTCTCAGCTTTTCTATTTTGTTCAGGAGTATAGGGACAAAATATTCGGTGTAGGATGTCTAAGGTAGCTAGATGTTGAGTGAGCTGATGTTTCATGTATTATGTACCATTATTAGTCCTTAGAGTCTTTATTCTAGTATCAAATTGATTTTGCACAAAAGCAGTAAAATTGAGTAATGCATTATATGCTTCAGACTTAGTTTTCAAAAGGTATAACCAATTAAACCTTGAGAAATCATGAAGAAATAGGATATAATAGCTGAATTTCATACAAGATGAGGTTAGGGTAGGGCCCCATACATCAGAATGCACTAACTGGAAAGGAAATTCAGTTATTGTACTAGATGATTGAAAAGGTAGTTTATGTGCCTTCGCCACAAAACATGAACTACAGTCCAAGGTATGTATAGGTAGAGATACAGGTAGAGTAGAAGAGAGTAGTTGAGCAACAAGATTTGAAGAATGGCCTAGTCTCAGTGCCACTGATAGCTTGTAGTGTGAGACTTTGGCTTAGAAGTGCAGGTGAGAATTCTCCTTGTAGGGGTGAAGGTGAGAATAAGTGTAAAGTAGAGGATATAGCCCTTGTCTATAGGGGGCTTGGAACAAAGTCTTGTGGGTGGCATTGTCCTGGATGGTGATCCTTTTAGCAATAAAATTAAGAGTGCAGTTATTATCTTGTTTTTAGTTTAGAAACATATAATAAATTTGATGTGATGTAGGGAATACAAAAAGCATAAGACAAAGACAACGAAGTTGTAGGTGTGGACAGTGAACTAGTACCTATGCTATGTATAAGTAGAGTGTTACCATTACCAACTGCTACTGTGTCTGCCCCTTTATAAGGTTGAGCATGTTGCAGGTATGCCATCTCATGCGTGACATGTGTGAAAGAGTCAAGATACCACTAATTATCTGCATTGTTAGAGGGTCCTGTAATTGTAGCCATTACTTTCTTGTCCTGTTTAGACATGTGTAGTTGACAGCATCAAATCTATGCCAACATTCTAAAGCTGTATGATTTGGTTTGCCACATATTTGACATATGATAGCAAGGGATGTAATTGTGGAATTTGAGTAGGTCTTCTGTGTGTTAGGATTACCAGAGTTATAATTCTTATGTCCCTTTCCTCCTCTACCCTTTCTATTGTTTCTTCATCTTCCTCTGTTAAAGTTGTCTTGAGAGGTGGATGTCTTAGTGTATAGGGCAGTAAGAAGACTAGTGAGTTGTGAGGAGAAGAGTTCTGTGGACTGTAGGAACTAAATATTAAGTTCCTTAGTTAGCAACAGACTGGTTAACTCAGTGATGGAAAGATATGTTGTTCTCATTCTAATATTGGACATGAAAGTTTCATACTCAATGGGTAGACCTTTCAGAATGTATAGAATAAGATCTTTCTCATCAACAGTAGCCTTCATTGAACTCAGACAATCAACAACATTCTTAACATAGTCTAAGTAGCTTTGCATAGATTAACACCCTTTGCTGAGAGTATGCAGCTTTTGTTTTAGGTGATGAATGTAAGACTTATTGAGGAAATTGAACCTCTGTTCAAGAGTTTTCCAAATAGCTACAACAGAAGTGAGATGTAGAACATGTGGAAGGACTAATGGTGAGATAGAGGCAAACAAACATGTCTTGAGGTACTTGTCTATTGTTATCCATGAAGGATAATTAGGATTTGGAGTGGTGGTGCCATTGCTATTAGTAATATCCTTAGAAGGACAAAGAATTTCACCATTGACATATTCTAGAAGATCATAAGCATGAAGAATTGCTTGAATTCGAGCCTTCCAAACAAGACAGTTAGAATTTTTCAACTACATTTTTACCAAATAGTTTAGGTTTTGGATTAAAAGTTTTAAACCAAAGGGATGAAGAAGAAGCCATGGAAAAAAGCTTTAGAATTGAGTAATTTGTAGTAATAGATGTAGATTACTCTACAGATTAACTAAATTGCAAAGAATTGAAGCTAAAAGATTAGGAAATTGAGCTGTGAACTAGTTGAAACTAAGAAGTAACACAGAGAAGAGTTGTGGGAAGACCTTAGGTTGCGCAGTGATGAGAAGACCTCTAATTATGTGTGTAAAGCTTCAAAACACTACTAAAATGGAGTTGCAATGATCTAGAGCATCGAAAAGAGCTTTTATGAGCTTGTTTTCGAAGAAAAATGGTGGATCATTGATCACAAGTAGGATTTGTGGCTCTTGATACCATAAGAAAATAGAAAGATAGAACGAGATTTAAGAGTTGCAGAAAATTTCATTATGTATTGCTTGAGTTATCTGAGTTACATTGAGTCTATTTATAGACCTTTACAGTGAATGCCTAAATGATGTGAGCAAGGGTTAGTTATGATAGTTGTAACCCACTGTCATGCTAACTAACTGCCTAACAATGGCTCTGAGAACAAAACCACTTCTAACTACCAATCTTCTCTTAATTGTGATGCATAAAGTAGAAAACTATCTCTACAGAGTGCTAGTATACCACTGTAGAGTTTATACAATGTGATTAATCCTATACATTATCATTCTCTTACCGATGTTCTTTTGACTACTTTCGCCAATGCTTCCAAGATGCACCAGCAATTCATTTACCAAACTCAAGTTGGTCTCTGTTCGCCTACATAAGTTTGAGGTGGTTGTTAAGCTATATCCAGGTTTTAATATAATTCTTTATATGGTAACACTAGTTTAGGCAATAATCTAGACTCGGGAATATTCAAGTTGGTTATTAGATTAGGTTTCAGGTTTCCTTATTAGATTATATTTCTAAGTAGCCTAGTTCTTAATTCTTGGTCATCAAGTTATGAGGCCTATAAATAAATACTCTTATATTATATTTTTAAATACCAAGATTTTAACATGTAGTCATTATATCTCTCTCTTCTAGAGCCACCATTGATGGTGGCTCTTATTTTTAATATACATATATTTTCTCCATATTTTCTCTTTTATTTTCTTTTAACACTCTCATTCTCTCTTGACTTATGTTGTAATACTTTGTGATTGTTTACATTTGTTCAAGTTACTTTATAATATCCTATGTAAGTTGTTTTATCAATCATGGGTCCTCTCTAAAATGGTAAAAAAGAAAAGGAAAAAGAGAAAAAAAATGTAAGCAAAGACGTGAGTATGAGTGTGTCGAGCAATTTAGTTTGAGGAATCACAACTGAGTTTTTCATTCTAGAAGTTTCTAAGGATAATAATGACAATGGACCTGACCCCATATAATCGATTTTGGATTTCTACTCGTTATTTAGTTTTTCAAATTCAATTTGATGAGCATCAAATATGTAACTCCAGCTAGAGTTTTTCACATGGTCAACTTGAAGGGTGCCTCTTTATATGGTATCGAAACTGAAGTCAAGTAACGATCACACATAAATCCCAAACATAACCAACAGGACATGATGATAAATAGCATATCACCTCTTGCCAAGGGCAAGCTTTTAACTCTGAATATATATTACCCCACTCTCAACACACACCATCAACTCTACCTTATCGCTCACATTATGTTTTTTAGTTGTATCCATGGAATTTATTCACTTATGTTTCTCTGAGTCTATTCTCTTTATCCAAATCATCTTCTACAATTGCTTGAGTGAAAGCCAAGAATGAGCTTGAAACAAGATTCATCGACAGGACCTTTGAGTAAGTCCTAGAGGAACTCTGCAGGGTATACGAGGCAATCAAGAAGATGATGACCTTGACCTTGTTACCTATAATCTTATAGTACTAGTCACCTAAATATTGAGTGACCTCTGAGAGCAGGCCAAAGCCTTGCATGTTGAATGGTCTCCCCCAAAGTCAAAAGAAAGTGAATCTATTGGCCTGTCAGCTTAACTCTCGAATATCAACTCATGAACCTTCTTATTAACTAGGTATTATCTTTTACATGAGAGTTGGACTCTTTTAAGAAAGGCTTGGGCCTTTTCGAGCTGATTAGGCCTCTCAATTCATCCGACTATGAAAAACCCTCCTCTTTTAGACCCTTTTGAGTCGGTCAACGCACTCTCTACCAGAGGGAATTTTTGTTGCACGCCCAAGGCATGGCCCTACCACAAGATGATTTTCCCCTGGTTCAAATCCTTCATTGGGAAAGAGACAAAAAAGGATGAGCTAGTCGAAATTGTGACATTGGTTTGTGTTAATAGCAAATAATCTTAAGACGGGGTAAATTAAGATTATAGCAATAAATTGCTAAATTAGCCCGCAAAAATAAGTTGGACAAGTTATCAAATAGTTTGTAGCGAAACTCATAATTGTAAAGAGAGTAGAGATTTAAAAAAAAAAAGATCGAAAGATTTTCAAATGGTTTGCCTTGAGAAAGAGACAATAGAGGATGAGCCAGCCGAAATCGTGACTGTCGAGGTCGGATTCTCGCAATTGAACTGTTCGGCTACGCTTGCCGAGCTAAACGTTTTAGGTTGGCCTCCGAGTTGAACTTTTCGAGTCGGCTATGTCACCTGCACAGAGAAAAGAAGGAAAAGACGGGGTAATGACCCGGATTTTTCCCTCGGGCGCGCGAATGATTAGTATGTCCAAGCTGCCAACGTAGCTGAGAACATTTAATGATGAGTTACCTCTAAAGTGAAGAGGGTAGAGCTCTATTTATACTAAATTCGAGTCTGACAGCATTTAATGCAGTGCAGCTTTATGTCCCATCAATACTTTATGTCCCATCGGAGCAGCTGGCATTGAGGTCGGGGTTTTCTGGGGTCAGGTCAGTATCTAGGTTGGGTATTTAGCTGAATGCGCTGGGCTCGGCTCAGATTAGCCCATCTCAGCTTGGCATGGGTAAATCACCCAGCTCGGTTACCCCTCGTCAATTCCTCCCCCCCTCCCCCCAAGTCGAGATCGAGGGGGAGAGATCTAGAATTGGGTTTTTTCCCGAGCTGGATGTGCCCGACCCCGGCAGAGGGAATGGCCACGTCAGCGGTACATGCCCTTCAGATGGCTGACACGTCACCTGGAAATTCTGACAAGAAGCGATGTGAAACCCCACTTATCTGCTTTAACTTGATTTACGTGCTTTGTCTCGTTTTGCGTGCATATGACCTGTTTATGTGCTATAGGGCCTAGAATGTTATAATTTTGATATCAATACTCTTAATACGTGCTAAATGTGCATTCATGAAATTTTTATAAAAAACGGAGTCAAAAATTTTATCGTCGATTTTTAGTGAATAGTGATTTCGAAACACGTCCGCTAAAATTTTGAAACTGGTCTTTTTAACCCTTCTAGACCTAGACCACGGACTTTAATAGACCTGTGTTTGATGAAAACGGTTTTAAAATCGGCTTAAGAATTTATTAGGGTTTTTACACCGACTTTTGCAAAAATCGAGTTTTAAGCCGACTCGGGTAAAATTGTTTGATTGTAAAACTTCTTGTCACCTAAAAATAATTTACTTGAGCTAGCTTGGGTGTTGAATACTTTTTTTGAACTTTGGTGATCAAGAAAATGCATTTAAAGTCAAGAAAATACAAAAAAATGCTAAGTTTCAACTTTGACTTTCATTTAAATGGTTGACCAACAAGCTTATATCACCAACACACACTCACAAAGCACAAAACACCCACAATTGCACACACATTGCCGAGAGGGAGAAGAGAGAAAAGAGAAAAGAGTTTTCAAGGTTTTCAAAGCAATTTTTCAAAGAAAAAGCTAGTTTTTGTCCGTAGAATTTCGTGCCGAGTTGGATTCCGCTTGTTGGGCACACTTTGCATGCATTCCTAGGCTTTTATCGCATCAAAGGTGATAGAAAAATTCTGGATCTCAAAACTCAACTTTTGTGTTTTTGCGTAGAATTGAAAATCGAACCGTTAGGATATTAATCTGATGTTAGATTATTGCTCCTTGCATGCTAGGGATCATTTAACTGTAATACTACGAGTTTTTATCGGTTGTAGCATAATTTTTATTTTTCGGGTATTTAAATTTGATTAATTTGTTCAATGTTGATTAAATTGAGTTGTGTTGGTAGAAATCGATTGCCGTCGATTTCTAAAAACTTGATAATTACGTGGTAGCGCTGTTGTAATGCCGAATTTTCAATTGCGTTGTCCGTGTGAAAATCCAAAAAATTCAGCCTTGACACCTTAGGATTTTAGGGTTATCGGGCATGCTTTGGAGGTGTTATGGTGGTTTTCCGAGGAGGCTAATGTAGTTGGTTGAATGGGTGAGTGATAGAAACTAGTTTGGCGGTGTTTGGATTAGTAGAATGTAGGTTATGAATTTTTGAAGTTTAGGTTATCTTTCTTTAAATTATTGAATTGAGCCTTAGTTGATTGGGTGTGGGTTGAGTGATTGAATTGTGAGTTGTTGATGGGTAAATTAGAGTTTGATTGTGTGTTTCATCCATGTTCGATTAGATGCCCTACTTTGTCATCTAACTTAGTTATATGTTGTTAAATTGGTTATTGATGTTACTATGATGATAATATGATTATTGATGATTATTGATTGATGATTGATGCTGGGAGATAAACAGTTCTGCTAGACTGTCCTCCTGTGAATGATTGATGTTTATTATTATTACTGGGTCTCTGGTATGTGTGTGCCACCTCTCGGGCAGCATTGGGCTGTCGGGTTGATAACAGCATGACTATCAGAGATTGCCTCCAGCTCGCATGACGGAGGTGTCATGGAGGGCGAGGTTATTGGGGGTACCCCGGGTGCGTGAGTTTATGGGAGTCACAAGAAGGCTGTTATGATCGTGATGGTGTTTGGAGCTACACCAACTAGAATATCCTTTATTGAATGGTCATATAGTTATGTGATGATATTATTATTGTTGTTATTGTGTGGTTACTGACTCAAAGGATTATTCCAAGGAGTTTAGTAGACCTTGCTCGAGATCTATCGGATCCTCGCTGGGCTTATTTTATATAAGCTTACTCTCTATTATTGCATGCATACAGGTGTACTTTCGCAGGATTACGGGTACGTGCCTCCTGAAGAGGAGAATGTGGAAAACGTGCCTTACGTGGATGAGTCCTATGTTCCAGAGTCTTATCCGTGATGTCGTACATGTTTTATTATCTTGTAAATTAACTTAGTAGACTTTTATCTGCTTTGTAGTTTATAATGTATAAGATGTTTATAAGTTAATGAATTAGTTGATGTTGTCTTAGTAGCCTTTCTTTTGTTTATGATTAGGTTGCTAGATTGGCTCACTATGTTTTTGTAATGTATATTAAGGGTTCATGTATTATGTTGGAACGGAGGCGTATAACGAGGAATGTTTATTGTATAATATGGTTATGATGTATGTTGTTATGTTATTGAGAAGTTGTTTGTTGTATGGTTTATGGAGTTGAGGTATGATGTCCTATGGAGGTTGGTTTAGAGCCTCGGTATCCTATTTACTGTCGTTATATTGCCGAAATTCTGTTGCGTCCTGACTGATTATAGGAGGGGTCGAGTTGGGGCGTGACACACGACGTTTGGACTCCCCAAGGTGATTTTCAGAAATGCCTATAAATAGGGCCTTGACATCCGAGATTCGCTCCACACTTCGCTTTTAACCTACAAGAGTTTTAGGTCGGACAACAGAGTGGTCAGACGCAGTTCGCTCGGAAAGAACCTCCTCGGAATTTTTAGCTCGGAGCCAACTAGGTCGGTAGCATTCCACAATCAAGAGCAGTAGGTACGTCCCGATTCCCTTTAGTCATTCCTGTACATTTATATTTAGTCTGTAAACAGGATGGGGAGGTCGGAGTCGGAAGATTCCCAGGCGATAGAGGTGAGGTCTTACGGTGGGGATGAGAGTCCGTCGAGCTCGAAATCTACCTAAAATAGAGATCAAGGTAGAGAGAGTACTAGTGCGTCTTTAGGGTCAGCTCGGAAGTCTAGACCCGTGGAGAGCGATGATGACTACCAAGTTATTGGGGTCAGACTAGCACAAGAGGAGGCCGAGGCGGATCCTTTGGCCGACCTAGGAGACTTGGAAGACGGGGATGATGAGGAGCCGTTAAATCAACTGGAGGGCATCGAGATACCTCAAGAGTTCCTAGCTGGGGTATCTGCCACCGAGCCGATCGAACCTATCCCAGTTAGCGTTGTTCGACCTCGGAGCTCGGCCACAGCCAGCACTTCTTCAATTTGGGGGAAGAGGATCGAGCAGCTGTTCGCCTGTTGCAAGCGTGAGTGCCATTCCACAGTGCAAATGGCCAACGCCAGGCTAAGGAACTGGTCGGTGGATCGTCATCACAAGCTGAAGGTTCCAGGTAGGCAAGAATCGGCGTGCTATCCACCGACCGACCACTTCACCATATACGATCTAGCGTTCGACGTCATCCAGCTCCCTCTTCCCAGTTTTATTGTCGAAATCCTGAACTATTTCGAGCTCAGCCCAGGTCAGATGTCGCAGAATGGTTGGGCTGTGATGGTGGCCTTTTACGTGTTCTATCCAGAAAAGAAAGTGGAGCCGACCTTGCGCAGGTTCAGGCATTTCTTCCTGTGCAAACCCAACCCGAAACAGCCAAGGTGGTTCCACTTCATAGCTCTGGTTGGAAACTCTATATTCACCAAGTGACATTCTTCCAACAAGGGCTGGCATAACGACTATTATTGGGTAGAGCCGGCCGTGAATTCTGGGTGTAGGCTGGACTGAAACATGGGTTTGAGGAATACCGCCAATGATGACCCCAAGCTCTCGAAGGAGGAACTCGGGGAAGTCGCAGTGCTCAAGCCCGCGTCTGGGACGCTGATAGACATCGACAGCGTGCTCAAATGGGAACGAATCTGGGATTCCAAGTTATTTGGTCGGGAGCACGACCTCTCGAGGGACCATCCCCACCTGCTTCCCGAGCCCGACGGGATGTGGGATCTAGCTCCGAAGAGGGTCAGTTTGCAGGATTGGTGCCCGACATCCCCTTTATTCAGTCTGCTAATTTTTTTTTTTAGGTTGGCCTTCAACTCATTTTCACTTCTTTCCTCTACCTTTTGCAGATATGGCAGACATGAGGAAGCTCGCGTACGCCCAGGTGTGGAGGAAGAGCGAGGCCAGCGGCGAGGCGTCAGCTCGGTCAGGCTTGGGAGGCGCCGTTCAAGGGTAAAGGCAGCGGCCCAGCGGCCAAGCACAGGAGGTCGGTTCCGAGATCTCCTCTAAAGGGGCTTCGGGGTCCCCTTTGCCCAAGAAGTCGAGCTCAGGAGTGGCGATTCCGGAGCGTTCTGCATCCCTACTGGAGAGCAGAAAGCGGCCTCGGGCCGAACACTCCGGGAAGGGTAAGGCCACGGAGGTGAGCCCTCCAAGCAAAGACTTCATGTAGGCGTCCAAGGTGGACTGTGACCCCAAGCTGGCGACGGTTCCAGCAGAGCAGCTCTCGCTCGATTTGAGGACGGCCATCGTCACGGTGAGTCTTTATCCAACTTCTGGTAAGGTTGGTTTTTGTTTAGCTCGGCTGATCGCTTTGTTTTCTACTAAGCAGGCCAAGTCCCACATTCTCTCGGTTCCTAGCTTCCTGGTCAAGGCCCAAACTCACTGTGTTGAGCTCGAGCAACGATACGTAGATGCCCGAGCCGAGTTGGAGACCGTGAGGAAAGATGCTGCTCAAAGGCAGAAGGCGGACACGACGGAGATCGACCGCCTGAAGAAAGAGCTTGACATGGAGAAGGCCCGACGCGAAGCCACGGCCAAGGACGTCGAGCGCTATAAGCGAGAGAAGCGTGAGGCAGAGGCGAAGTTCCAAGAGCTGGTGGACCAGGTCGGCGTCAAGGGAGAGAAGGCAGTGGAGGCCTTCAAGTCCAGCGATGCGGCGGTGGATTGGCTAGCCACGGAAGGCGGAGCCATGGCAAAATACGCCGAGATGGAATTCTATTTTCGGGGCCAAGTCACAGCTCGGGAGAGAGAGAAGACCTTCTTTCCTGCCACCAAGAACGACTACATCAAGATCTTGGAGGTTCCGCCGTCGGAGTTCTGGGAGATTCCCGAACTTCCATCCGACCTGACATCCCAGGCTAAGGAGGTGTCTGAGTTCGTTCAGAAGGGGATGGACCAGGTCGGAGATGAAGCTGAAGCCACCACCTCTGCCGCTGCGCCGAAGTAGATTTTATAAATTTGCCTGAGTTGGGCTCTTGTAATTTCGCCCAAGTTGGGCTTTTTGTAATTATGTTTCAATTGAATGAAATGATTTTTTTGCGTTTTATCAGAGTTAGTACTTGTGCACTTTTTCTTTTTTCACAAAATTTTTTCCAAGTAAGCGGGGTCGGACAATATAGTGGACCACTCGAACTTAAGTAAAAAGAACCGAGCTGGATGCGATTAATGAATTATCATCCTAATCCGAGCTGGTTAAACAGGCAACTTCATAATCGTCACCAACCTAGACTCGTCAGTCCAATTTAAAATTGGTCAAAGTAATGTTGACGAACGTTGAGTTCGCGTTTAGACCCAAACTAATATACTGACCTAAAGTCGGATGACACCGAGTTGGACCTTAATCCGAACTGGTAGAATATCAATTTGTTATTGATTATACCCGAGCTGGAACATAGTCCGAGCTAAGTTACTTGATCATTAGCTCCTGATTAAGCGTGGCCACTGCGTTAATCCGAGTTGGAAGTAGCTGTGTAGCTGTAGCACTCGGGCCCGGGTCGGGTATTGCGCTCGTTTTGGTTTGTCCCCAGGTCGGGCATTGCACTAATTTACAAAAATATATTGTATTGAATTTGTACACGAAGTACTTGGGCTTGGGGGCCAATTACAAGCAATTTCTTGGCCCGGGGCCTTAACAAAAAATTTCGGCCCGAGGCCTTTACAAGAGGTTTCGGCTCGGGGCCGTTACAAAATTTTTTGGCTCGGGGCCATTCAGACAAAATACCGCTTCAGGTGCTCTGAGTGCCATGCGTTCTTCAACAGTTTCCCGTTTTGTCGCGGAGGTAGAAGGTCCCAAGTCGGACTTCTTTCACGACTTCGTACGGTCCTTCCCAGGTCGGGGATAGCTTACTACTCGAGCGTGGCAAAAAGATGGCCTTTCTGAGCACGAGGTCTCCAACTTTAATAGGTTTAGGCTTGACCTGTTTGGCAAAGGCTCTTTTCATGGCAGCTTTGCTGGCTAGCATTCTGATCTGAGCTTTAGCTCGGAGCTCTTCGGCGAGGTCGAGCTCTTCACAGATTCATGCTCCGTTTATTTCTGGATCATGGTGGAGGGTTCTATTGGTCGGGGACCCGATCTCCACTAGTAGTACTGCTTGAGTACCGAAGGTCAGCTCGAAGGGCGATTCTCCCGTTGCCGAGCTGGTGGTGGTCCGCTGAGCCTACAACACCTCGGGAAGAATCGATGCCCACTGGCCCTCTGCTTCCTCCAGCTTGGTTTTCAGGCCCTGCAAAATGATTTGGTTAGTCCTTTCAACTTGGCTATTACTTTGAGGGTGAGCAATAGACGAGAATCTAAGGTCGATCCCAATCTAAGCGCATTTGCCTTGAAAGTATGCACTGTCGAATTGCTTGCCGTGGTCAGTAACGATGACCTTTGGCACCCTAAATCGGCAAATGATGTTTTTTCATACAAAATTCCAAGCTACCTTTTCCGTTATTCTAGCAATACCTTCAGCCTTAGGCCATTTGGTGAAGTAGTCTACAGCTACAAAGGCGTGCTTCTTTTGGCCGACACCGGTCGGCAATGGGCCGATGATATCTAGACCCCATTGATAGAATGGCCATGGGCTTATCATCACTGTGAGGTCTACAGCAAACAACCTTTGTACATTGGCAAACCTCTGGCAGGTGTCGCACTTTTTTACATACTCTTTGGCATCTTGCTCTAAGGTTGGCCAGAAATAGCCTTGGCTCAACGCCTTCCGAGCCAGAGCTTTGCCCCCCAAGTGGTTTCCACATACCCCTTCATGAATCTCCCGGAGTACATAGATTCCCTCTTCGGGTCCAACACATTTCAAGAGAGGCCAAGTGTAGGCTCTCTTATAGAGTTGCCCGGCAATTATGACAAACCTTGATGCCTGTTTCATGAGTTTTCGAGCTGCTTTCCTATCCTCTGGGGTCATACCCCCTTCCAAGTAGTCCATGATTGATTTGGTCCAATCTGGGCTTAGATTGAGCTCGGCTACGGCTTGCACCTCTAACCGAATACTGGGTTCGGATACTTCTTCGACATGGACCAGGGCAGGTCGGCTCTCGCCCAAGGCCAACCCTGGATAGAGCATCAGCCTTGGTATTCTTCTCCCATGGAATTTGCTGTATGGTGAACCTTTTGAGCCCTGAGGTCAAATTCTTGACTTTGTTGAGGTAGGCTAACATGTTATTGTCCTTGGCTTCGAATTCTCCCGATATCTGACTATAAACCAATTGAGAGTCGGTGCTCAGGTCAACTGTCTACGCACCGAGCTGAGCTGTAATATTTAACCCTGTAATCACCGCTTCGTATTCCGCTTCATTGTTGGACGCCGGAAAGGTGAACTTGAGGGAGTATTGGTGCTCATGCCGGGTCGGGTTGAGGATGACCACCCCAGCTCCGCTACCAGACTTCCCTGATGCCCCATCCACATGGACCTTCCATACTTCTTCCGGGTCGTGCTCGGCTCGGCCAGTGCACTCCACCATAAAATCCGCGATGGCTTGGGCTTTAATGGTTGTTCTGGGCTGGTAGGTGTTGTCAAATTGACTTAGCTCAACTGCCCATTTTAGTAGTCTACTCGACGCCTATGGCTTGTGCATGATGGACTTGAGTGGGGCATCCGTCATGACCTTAATCGGGTGAGCATCAAAGTATGGCTTCAGCTTCCTTGCCGCCGTGATGAGCGCGAGGGCAAGTTTTTCCAATGGGGAATACCTCACCTCAGCCCCTTGCAAGGTTTTGCTGACATAATAGACCGGCTTCTGTTCCTTTCCTTCTTCTCGCACTAGTGCTGCTGCAACTGCTGTCCCCGAGCATACTAGGTATAGTACCAGTACCTCACCCACCTCAGGTCGGGATAGCAGGGGGGCGAAGTTAGATACCTTTTAAGCTCTTGGAAGGCATTCTGGCATTCTGTAGTCCATTCAAAGTTCTTAGGATTCCTTAATACTTTGAACAGAGGAGCACACTTGTCAGCCGACCTGGACATGAATCTGCTCAGCGCTACGACCTTGCCTGCTAACACTTGGACGTCCTTCACGCAGGTCGGCGGCGCCAGGTCAAGTATCGCCTGGACCTTCTCCGGGTTGACTTCTATACCGCGGGCTGTGACTATGAAGCCCAGGAATTTGCCTGCCTTGACGCCGAATCCACACTTTTCCGGGTTCAACTTTATCCCGTAGTGTTCTATTATGGCGAAGGCTTCAGCCAGGTCGACTACATGATCCTCTGCCCTCCTACTCTTAACCAGCATGTCATCTACATAGATTTCCATGTTCCGGCCAATCTGATTCTTGAAGACCTTGTTCACCATCCGAGTGTAGGTAGCTCCGGCATTCTTGAGGCCGAAAGGCATGACCTTATAGTGGTAGAGTCCTTTATCGGTGGTGAAGGCAGTCTTCTCTTTGTCTCCGGGAGCCATCTTGATTTGGTTGTAGCCTTTGAAGGCATCCATAAAAAAAAGTAGCTCGAACCCGGCGGTGGCATCCACCATTTGGTCAATCCGAGGTAGAGGGAAGCAGTCCTTAGGGCAGGCTTTGTTGAGGTCGGTGAAATCAATACACAGTCTCCATCCACCTGAGGACTTAGTCACCAGCACCACATTGGACAATCAGGTTGGGTACTGTATTTCCTTTATGTGGCCGACGTCCACTAACTTATCCACCTCTTCTGCTATGATTTTTTGCTTATCATAATGGAAGTGCCTGCATTTTTGCTTTACCGGATAGTGATTTGGGTCGGCATTCAGGTGATGCTCAGTTACATCTGGGTCAATACTTGTCATGTCAGAGGCAGACCAGGCAAATATATGAAATTGGCTTATATCTTTCTTGAGGTTGGCAGAGAGTTCGCTCCCAATCTTTACTCTCTTGGTTTCATCAGAGAGCTCCACCTCCTGAAGGTCTTCAGCTGGGCTTCCTCTCTTAGCATCTCTCTTTTCTTCGGGTAGATCTAGTCCCCAACCAACCTGATATTTAGGTCGGAGTGAGTTTTCATAACATTCCCAAGCTGAGAGCTGGGCTCCACGAATGGTGGCCGTGCCGGCCGGGGTCGGGAATTATAGGGCCTGATGGTAGGTTGATGGGACGGCCCTAAAATGGTTGAGCACCACCCGACCTAGAATTCCATTGTAGGTGGAGTTACAATTCATCACAATGAAGTTGGCTTGCATTGAAGCCTGCTTATCTCCATCCTTCAACTTCAGCGGAAGGTTAATAACCCCTTCAGCTCGGTGTGCTTGCCCAGTGAAACCAGCTAAAGTCCCCCTCAATGGCCTGAGTCGGCTCCTATCCAACCCCATTTGCTCAAAAGCGCTGAGGAATAAAACTTCTGCCGAGCTTCCCGTGTCCACCATCAGTCTCTTTACGGTGAAGTTGGCTATTTCAGCGCTAATCACCAGTGGGTCATCATGGGGTAATATTACCCCCTCCAAGTCTTCTGCGGAAAATATGAGCTCCTCCGCCCTCGGGGCCGGATCTCGCATCGGTCCATACTCACTTCCAGCCCGAACATAACCCTTCCTGCCTGCCGAGGTCTCCCATCCCGAAGCCAGTCCACCTGCAATGGTTTCAATCACAGCCAAATGTCAGCCCCCAGCCTGGCGCCTGGGTGGACTTCTCTCCCTATCTCTTTGATCATGATTTCAGGTCGGCTGCGGGTCTATGTACCTTCGGAGATGGCCTCGAGCTATCAGTGACTCGATCTCCTGTTTCAAGTCTTTGCACTCTTCGGTGGTGTGGCCGTAGTCCATGTGGTAGCGGCAATACTTGGTTCTATTGCGCTTCTCGGGTCGGCCTTTCATCCTCGGAGCTGGAGGCAGGTAGTTCTGGTACTGGATCTCCATCAGGATCTGCTCCCTTGTGGTGTTGAGGGGAGTGAACATAGTGAACCGAGGGTTCTGCTTTGGCTGTTGGGGCTGCTTGCCTCGGTCGTTTTGGACTTTGCCCCCAAGTTGGGCTCGGGAGGTTTCTCCCTTCCTGCCAGCTTCCTTCTCCTTGTCATCGTCCCTCTTTGCCTGATGGATTTCTTCCGAGTGTATGTACCCTTCTGCTTGCACCATCAGCTCGAACACAGTATCCATGGGGTCGATTGCCAACGAAGATGTAAGGGGCCCGACCTGAGCCCACTCTGGTAGGCCATCAACGCCATAGAGTCCTCCAAGTTGGGAATTCGAAGGGGCTCTTCATTGAATCTGGCTGTGTAAGCCCTCAGACTTTTCCCTCTATGCTGCTTTACCAGCAGCAGTGTAGAAGTGTGGCGGGTGGTGCGTCGGCTCCCCGCAAAGCGGGAGAGGAAAGCCTCAGCCAGCTGATGGAAACTTGCAATTGAACCTGGACGAAGCTTCTGGAACCAATCCAAGGCAATGCCAACCAAGGTGGTCGGGAATGTTTTCGTCTTCATGAGGTCGGACATGTCACGCAGGGTCATGTGGTGATCGAAGTTGAGCAAGTGGCTAGCTGGGTCTCCATCTCTATTGTAGACGGCCAGGTTGGGCATTCGGTTGCCGGTGGGCAGCGGCGTGGCTAGTACCTCGGGTGAGAGGGGGCTTACGCCGAACTAGTTGATAACCTTGGCTATGGCGGCCGTGGTTTTAGCCTACTCGGGGTCGGCTTGAACAGCCCTCGGACCTTTCGCCTCACCGGGTCTCGCCACCGGCTCTAGGAAGCCCTCGTGGTCTTGCATCGCCCTCGGCCTGGGGTCTGGGATGCGGAACTGTGGACGCAAGGGCCGCAACGTAGCTTCTCGTGGAGCCGAGGAGCCCTCAGCTAGCCGGGCTACCTGTTCTTTGAGCTCCTCAAACATCCTCAGTATCATTTTTATCTCTGGTGACAGGTTGGAGTTGAGTTCTCCTTCCACTGCGGGGTTGGTTTGAGTGGCTAAGTGTATACGTTGGCTCGTCCCAACGTCGGCTAGGTTTGGGTTTTGGCTAGGCACCTGCGTGGTTTCGAGGTCCCTATCCGGGTTAGGCGAATCCTCTACCGGTGCACTATGGCTTCTCCTTTGTACCATAATGGTTTCTCAGTGAGCGGTGAAAGAAAGTGAGGGAAAGAATAGTTTCCCACAGACGGCGCCAAACTATCGAGGTCGGATTCTCGTAGTTGAACTGTTCGGCTACGCTTGCCGAGCTGAATGTTTCAGGTTGGCCTCCGAGTTGAACTTTTCGAGTCGGCTATGTCACCTGCACAGAGAAAAGAAGGAAAAGGCGGGATGATGACCCGGATTTTCCCCTCGGGCGCGCGAATGATTAGTATGTCCGAGCTGGCAAGGTAGCTGAGAGCATTTAATGATGAGTTACCTCTAAAGTGAGGAGGGTGGAGCTCTATTTATACTAAATTTGGGTCTGACAGCATTTAATGCAGTGCAACTTTATGTCCCATCAATACTTTATATCCCATCGGAGTAGCTGGCATTGAGGTCGGGGTTTTCCGGGGTCGGGTCAGTATCCAGTTTGGGCATTTAGCTGAATGCGCTGGGCTCGGCTCAGATTAGCCCGTCTTAACTCGACACGGGTAAATCACCCCAGCTCGATTACCCCTCGTCAGTGACATTGGTTCGTGTTAGTGGTAAACAATCTTAGGAGGAGGTGAATTATGATTATAGCAAAATTGCTACCTAAAACTTGTGAATCACCCTACATAACCGAGTTGGACAAGTTATTGAATAGTTCGTAGCAAAACTCGTAATTGTAAAAGAGTAGAGAAAAAGAAGATCAAACGGAAGATTTTCAAGTGATTTTCCTTTAGAAAGAGCCAAGAAAGGATGAGCTAGCTGAAATCATGACATTGGTTTGTGTTAGTCGAAAATAATCTTAAGAGGGGGTGAATTAAGCTTAAGATTATAATAATAAATTGCTACTTAAAATTTTGTAAATCACCCCGTAAAAATGCGTTAGACAAGTTATTGAACAATCCATATACAAAACTCATAATTGTAAAAAGAATAGAGATAAAGAAGATCAAATGAAAGATTTTTAAGTGGTTTGAACTCCTAAAAGTCGAGTCCACCACCTAATGTCTTCCTTTACGTAGGATTTTTTACAAACTCCACCAAGACAATGCTTCATCAAATGTTGGTGAAGCACAAACCAACTACAATAATCCTTTGGTCACACGAAGCATCCACAAAGTCTCTTCAAATGTAGGTGAAACTTCAAGACCGATTACAATTCCAACAATCGTTTGAATCCACAAAGGATCAACCAAAGTCGTTGCAAATGAATGTGAGACTTTAAACCTACTACTTCTGTCCTTTGAATCCACAAAGGACCTTATAATATAATCTATGTACTTATATGATTTCCTCACATACACCTCTTTACAAGGAGTCTCTCAATCCTATGTTAGAGCCCCAAGTGTGTAGGTGATACAAGAAAGTACGTGTTTGAAGTGTATTACAATGAATTACAATGATACTACTTTATGAGTAGATATACAAGTGAAAGATCTTTTGAATGCTCAATAGATTTGTAGTTATAGCTCGAACTTGTTGTATAGTGATTAAAATAAATGAAAATAAAAACTTATAATCAATATAGAATATTTTGGAGATGTTAGAGAGTTGTTTTCATAAAATGGGTTGATTTGGTATTTTAGTAAAATGTCCCAATTGTAAAAACAAAATCTAGTTTTGAACTTTTCCCCGATAGACCAGGTCGCTCGGCCACCTAACAAGGAACCTCTATTGGTAGACTAGTCGAGTGGCACTAGCTGGCTGGTGAACTTCCAGCTGACTGGGTGAATAGTTTCAAATAATACCAGTTTAGCAATTTTTGCAAAAATTTACCCGAAATTTAAATTTTTTTTAAAATAAAACATTTAAACCTTTTAAGAACACTCTTTCAAAGAGATTTCGACCCATTTAATATCTCAAAACATTTTTTATTCTCTTGATCAAAGTTTAAAATCAATTTTTTAATCTTAAACACCAAGAGCTTAAACCAAAGTTTTTCCGAAATCCAATATTTTGAAGACAATCCATTTAAAACTTTTAGGACCACTTTTTGAAAATATGTTTTAACTCATTTAATATTTTAAAATATTTTCTAAATTCTTGAGAAATGATTAATATCAAATTTTTAATTCAAGAGCTTAAAACAAAGTTTTAAACCAAAATTCATTTTTTTTAAGATACACCATTTAACTTTTTAAAACTCTTGATGAAATATTTAAAATTATTTTGAAAGATTACCAAGAGTATAAACCATATAAATGCAAATTTAAGGTAAATGACACTTTTAAGCCGTTACCACTTATGTCGCTATATCTTCATCCTTACGACACTACTTCGTCTTCATACCCTTAGGTCTTGGTTTTTCAATTAATGTCTTCACTTTTTCAACTCTTCAAAATTTCATTTCTTCATCCTTGTGGTATGCAACTTTGTATTTTTTAATTCTTTTTAATGATAACATAAGTTTGCATCTTCTCAAGGGGTGACTCTCTATGACAATATGCATTCAATACACTATGTGTTAAGTGAGTAAGATTAAAATAATAGAGCACATATAAAATATTTTAAGACATAACTCCCCCTCACATAATGCATATAATCAAGTTCCAAGACATTCAATTGACTCGGAAGTAGAAGATATCATCATCACCCAGAAAGAATAAATAGTAAATCACATTTTGCAAAAGGGCAAGCTTTTCAATATGAACATATACCATACCACTGTCACCACAAACCATCGACTTTGAACTAAATTACTAATTTGTGGGTGGTATTTAGTTTTTGAGCTTTTTCCTAAAATTGACCCATTTAGGCTCCTTCAAATCTAATCTCTTTTATAAATATTGTTTTATAGACGGGCTTAAATAATAACTTTAAAACGAACCTACGACACGCATAATCATAATTAATGAAAGGAATTCCTGTCAACACGTTGACCATCCTCATTTAGTCCAAACCTATTACTAGTCTGATCAGCTGTTGCTCAACTATCATATTTTTGCTATCGAATTGCTCGAGCATTGTGATATACTTCTCAGAACATAAGTCAATCATAGGAGATCACTAACTTACTCGCGCAATATCGTTTGACACTGATCAAGTGCATGATATT
The DNA here is from genome assembly GCA_037974665.1 of Ehretia macrophylla. Lineage (NCBI taxonomy): Eukaryota > Viridiplantae > Streptophyta > Magnoliopsida > Boraginales > Ehretiaceae > Ehretia > Ehretia macrophylla. Next base: position 58,479,381 of record CM075771.1, on the reverse strand, counting down.
CCCAATTCCAATCTTTTTGAACTATTTGTCTGCTAAATTTATTTAGAGGAAGTATGATCTCAAATATAAATTATCAATCCACATGCTTACGGCATCTGAAACTGAATTTTATATAAGTAACATCATTACACATGTTAGGCTAAGCATGGACAAGATCTCCATTTTAAAATATTCTCTTCCTTTTTGTCGGATTTTAAAATATTCTAAAATCGCATCAATCGTGCATCATCTGAGTGTGTCTGCATAATGACCTTTGCTTCATTCAACGTGTGTCCAATTCTAATCTTTAATGCTAGAATATCACATAAAACGACAAAATATTAACAATATATTCTAATTAGGTAAAATGGGTGGAAAGAAGAGGAATGAAGGGGATAAAAGGAATCTTGGATGACTTGTTCCAAACCTTCTTGTTATCATACTTAACTGTACATAATTTTTTTGTGGTTTAAAAATTTCTTTTAAATTTCTCTATAATTATTAAAAAGTATATATGATCCTTTTGTCATCAAATAATTCGTTAAATTTAACGAAAGTGAAATTTTTATTAATTTTTGACTAATTTTATAATAAAATAATTATAATAATTGATCAAATTATCCCTTTTATTTAAAAATAAATAAATAAAATTAAAAATATAAAAATAAAAATAAAAAACCCAACTTCTTTCCCATCCTCTAATAATACAAAGATCGTCATCCCAGCCCCTAGCCCCCACCCTCAAACCCCTAAAGGTATAAAAGTGTTTTTGTATTTTTTGGTTATTTACATAGATAGAAATTTAATGACAGAGAGGTTCTATGCATTTTTATATGACTACAGAGGAGATATGATGGAGGTTTTTAGACCACAAGAGTCGTGTGTATTTACGACTAATTACAGAGTGGGTTCGATACAATTTACCGAAGGAATCTGCACTTGTTTACAACATGTTTAATTATTATTATTTTTTTCATGTACTTTATCTATCCCAACTATAAGATTATTGCCTTTTGTTTTTCTTCTTCAATATTTTTGCCATTCAAAATGAAGGAAACCTTTCTCTAATTTCCTTTCCTTTTCCTTCCCTCACGATCAAGACATAGCGCAAGAGAAAGAGCATTCACCAATTATATTAGAATTTTGACCTCCCTTAGACTTAGGCTCCGTTTGTTTGCTATAAATATTTTTCCAGAAAATATTTTTCAAATTTTATGATATTTGGTAACATTAAAAAATTTGTCAACTATAAAATACTTTCTGGTCAACAATTGCGGTTGTTTTTTCTTAATTTTACAATGTTTAGTAACACCGGAAAACTGGTCAACTGTAAAATATTTTTCGATAAACAATTGCGGCTAGTACAAAATTCTGGAAAATATTTTCATTTTTTTTGGAAGAAGAAAACATTTTACGGAACTTACGGTATATCTATATACCAAAAAATATTTTCCATTATTCTATTTTTAAAAAATATTTTTTTTCAAATAAGTTATTTTACGGTTGTTGGATTTTGGGGCTGGGTGACCCAATATGAGTTGACCCGACCCGACCCATTCAGTATGGGTCCATAAAAGTTATAGGAAGTTATTTCCATAACTTCCTATCCTATTTCCAATTATAAAAATAGGAAAAAGATAGAATTGAACGTATCAGTTCTAAGAGAAAGAAGACAGAGTATCTTCTTCCATGTCTTCTCTATCTAAAATATTCTCTACCATTTTTACTAAGTGTATTAATCAAATCAAAGGGCATTTAAGTTGTGGCCAATAATCCAAGACCGATATCGTATTTTGGATTTCAATTCGCGACTTTTAAACGGTGGAACTAACGTAGCAACTCTCTGAAATTCTTCCGCATATACTATAAGGTTAGTATTCAATTTTATTCGGTTTATGAAGATCCGTATTCTGTGTTAAATTCTTCAACGGCAAATAAATGAAGCCCTGTAAAATATTTTATTTTTAAAAAAAATATTTTTTACGAAAAATATTTTTTATAAGTAAGTTATTTTACGGTAAACAAACGGAGCTTTAGAAACAAGTTGCAGGCGAAAAATATAGACGATCCAAACAATTCAAAGAGTAATCAAAATCACAGGAGCCTACTCAAACTAATCGTGCTTAGGAGAAGCTCGTTAAACCCTTGCATCACGCTTATGCCACCAGTTTTTGGGCTGTAATAAACCAACGTCATATTCAGAATAAAATAGTCTATGAAAGAGAGATTTGAGTTGGTAAGATCTCATTTGTAAGTCCCATCACATGGATCATGAGTCATTTACCTACCCTTTTAGGATGCATTGGATTCCAAATAATTAATAGGGATGGTAATAGTTAAGATTTAAATTAAAATTAGTGGATATTTGTTCGATAAATATTTGATAACAAAAATTGATAAGGGTATTTGTTAGGGTTTAATTTTTATAAGAGATAAGTGATGAAAAAATTCATAGGTTTTAGTTTTGACGTTCAAAAAATGAAACTCAAAATTTGATTATTAATTTAATAAAAAAATCTAATATATAAATAATAGAAGACTAACTAAATTGATAATTAAAATGATAAAAATTTGAACTAAATTCAATTAGAAAAAAATGGACTAAGTTCAATTAAAAGAGATGGGCTAAACTCATTATAACAAAACTTATACTCTTAAAAATTGTCAACTTTAGTTGTGAATGAATCTTTATTTGCATAACTTTTTAATTTTGATTTTTGGTTATAAAACTATTATGTAATTTATTTCAAATTTTATCATTAACTTGGATTATTTTATTTTTGGTTTCTTTACGTTTTTTAGGTTTTTCTTTAATTTAAACTATTTTTTATTTTTATTTTTTTTAATTAAACAGTTACAATTATGGTTAACCGCGGTTTTTAAAATCTTTAACGGTTATGGTTATAGTTTATAATTTTTAAACCTATTAAGTTTTAGTTACGGTTATAGTTATAGGTTTGTTAAATGGTTTCGGTTACGATTTTGAAATTTTTGAATAACCCCGAGTTGTTGCCATCCTTAGTAATTAATGTGAATCTGATTAATTTTTTATATGAGTGAGAATTCCTTTATAATATTATAATAGTATGAGTGTGATTTAAATATTATAAAAAGTTATATTTTTATAATTATTTTAATAATTTAAAATTATTAAACTTAACTCATAATATTATACGATGGTAAAAAAAATCCAGTCCTCCGTTTTGTATACTATCACTCTTTCGCATCATTGTGTATTTGCTGGAAAGAAAGAAAGAATCTTCTTATTTATTTTTTCCTTTTCCTTTCCTTTTCCTTTTATTGGTTTGAACAAATCCCAATATTCTATTTTTAACTTTTGTTTCTGGTCATAAAGAAAAAATGGCCATGGGTACTTGAAGACTACTCCAAACGACACCCACTAAAGCAGCAGCATAATGGTTCCAAAAATCCCAATTGCTGACTTGTCGAGCAAAGGAGATGCCATAAATGACATGTCAAGCAACGCTTCAAAGCACAAACCACGCATCAAATTCACACGGCCCGCACTCAACCCAGGAATTTTTTTTTTTTGGTAACGTACCCAGGGAGTTGATTCTGTACTTTCAACACCACTTAACAACGCTAAAATATTCTTGACCAAAAAAGAAAAAAAAAATGGAACAACGCAAGAATATTGGTGAAATTTAAATTCACTGTTATATTACTTCACTACATGGCCAAAAACAAAAGATTATGTTTTTCCAAATTCAGCATTGCTCTACCTTAAATAATATGAGACATTAAGCCAAGTCACATTTCAAAGAATTAGTTAATCCAAGACATACATAATTGCACCTAGAAAAAAAAAAAAAAAAAGATATACATAATTGCCCTCTATTTGCAATACTGATATATGTCATCTTTTACGGCACCAAATAATGTAGTTGTTGAGTTTGCAAATGTCCCAGTGCCTATCTCGGATATTTAAAAATCGGAGATGGAAGTTGTTTATGAGTTTTTTATTTTAATAAACATCATGATCCATGTCAACTCGTGATGATGAAGACGAACACTTCGATACTTAATTTATATACGGAAATGAAGGAACAAACATGATCAAATTTGAGTAAAAAAGGGTGTTCGATCAAGGCATGGTATGCACGAGGTCAACATAGTTACCATTTCAGAGGTCTTGTTAAAGGCTTGAACAGAGAGGTCAACATACCCAAGGGTTGTCATGGTGATAGTGTCATGGTGATAGTGATCAGACTGGTTTGTCAGGAGGTCATAAATTCGAGCATAATTATTATCTTTATTTATTTAATATATGTTTTAGGTGAATCGTTGTATTTTAAAAAAAATTAGTTTATATTCGGTCGTTAGGCTAACAAGAAGACGTCGACTTGTCCCATTCGATATTAGTGAGTAGTGAGTAGTGAATAGTGAATAATTTGATTTATATCTTATAAATTGATTGAGTGAGATGTTTTTCCGTATTAATAAAAAAAATTATTTCTTTCCTTGGTCAACTTATCTCTAATTTTTTTCTTGGTGCACCCGCCTAATCTGCGGCGCACTGGATACGTTCTCAACACCCGGAAGCAACCTAGGACACCCTGGGACTCGTTCGGTTTCAGACAAGGCACCCTTTCTTTTTCCACTCGCTTTCCGAAATTTTCTCACACCTTTCCCCAACTATATATCGCTATCAACACCCCCACACCATCGTACTTTATATGAATTGTATGTTTGTTTCTTGTGTTCTCTTGCACTAAATCTTAGGAGGCTTTAAGTATGGTGGTGACATTGAAAGGAGGTACTAGACCGCCATGGGTGGGACTTGGTGCTTCAGTATGGCTGCAAATAGCATCTGGGAATGCATACAATTTTCCTCTCTATTCTCATTCGTTGAAATCTGTTCTGGGTTTCAATCAGCACCAGCTCACAATGCTTGGTGTGGCTAATGATATTGGTGAAAATGTTGGTATCATTCCGGGGCTTGTCTGCAACAAGTTTCCACCTTGGGTTGTTCTCTTGATTGGTGCTGTTGCTTGTTTTCTTGGTTATGGTGTTCTCTGGCTTGCTCTTAGCCGTACTGTTCAATCCTTGCCATATTGGCTGGTGACTTTCCACTCCCTCTTTCTCTTTTTCTTAATCTTTCTTAATGTTCTTGTATTGTATTTTGTCATAAAAGTCGGATCTTTAAGATTTTTCCCTGATAAATTTAAGAGTGTAAGTGTGATAAACCCCGTGTTTTGTCCTGTCCAAGATGCATGTTTATGGTCGGGCTATACAAGAATGTGTTAAAAAGCCTTTCGCACATACCGCACAGAAGGGGGAAGTGACACCTTTTTAGTTGTAAATAAAACCCATAAATAGCATGCTCCGGCACTTGCTTCTTGTTTTCTGAATTTATCTCGACACCCTTTTAGTTGTAAATAGATTCCATAAATGGAATTGGTTTCATATAAATTGATTGCTTGCTTGAGATTCTTAAAAGGATGTTGGTGCATCCACAAAATTCCAGATTATAACATCTGTGTACAGTTGAATGCAAGATCTTATAACAGCTGGAATAATTTCTGAAGAAAGCTATGCCACAACTATGGGCTAACGTAGAATACGTGCTTATTCCTTAATGAACTTGTAGGTAAAGTCGATCATGACTCTGATAGTGTTGTAGTGAACTGTGAATGGGTGCTTTCCCAATTACTTATCGTGCCATGATTAAATTTTGGATGCTTGTGTTTTTGAGAGAAATTTCAGATGGATGCTATGCTGCATCTCGTTGCGTGATGCTTCATGATAATTGCTAAAAAAAGCAATTGTTAAACGCACAGTTGGATCTTCAATAATAGGCAATTTAAATGAGAGTAACAAGGTATTGTTGGTTATATAAAATATTGACATCGTCATTCTGCTTGCCCTTGTTCTACTCAGTCAGTGTGAGTATCTGCTCATCCAGTGACCTTGTAGTGCTAAGTAAGGTAATAGATATATTACTTAAATATGTAGGTCCTTCTACTCTGAGGGGACGCTAAATGGGTGTATATGAGGGGTTTTGCTCTAGGGATGTATGGTGTTTATTTTATGGATCTTCCAAAAGGTGCTTTCTATGTAACGTACTAAGCCGAAGTAAGTATTCAGGAATAGTCTTTCTACTTTAGTTTATTATCCTCATTTTGGCAAATAATTGCACAATGCAAAAAATCCACATTTCTATGGTTGCTTTACTTTCCAAGGTCCAAGTCTGCCTTGGCCATATTGGTAGCCATGACAAGTTTCAATGATCACTAAAAAGGATTGGAAATATGTGTTCCGTGAAAGCAAAAGCAATTTCTTCGAAGTCGTAACCTCGTATTTAATTTTGTAGTGAGATATACTACGTTTTTATGCATTATCTAGTGTTATTCTTTATCATTTGTTTATTATCAGTAGAGGTTCCTAAGTATTTATATGAGGCCTCAACTTTGTTGGAGAATTGTTGAAATTGATTCAATTGTATTGGTTCTAAGAGATGTCTAGTGTAGCCACTGGTTCTCGTGTTTCTCCTTTCTCTCTTTCTTCTTTTTGGCACTTGTCAGTCTCCTATCATCCTCTCCCTAACAGTTAGTACTTGTTGTTGGACTGGCAGTTGTGGATTGCACTTTGTATTGCCACAAATAGCAGTGCTTGGATCAGCACAGCCTTGCTTGTTACTAACATGAGGAACTTCCCTCTCAGTCGGGGAACTGTTGCTGGAATTCTTAAAGGTTATGGAGGGCTCAGTGCAGCAGTTTATACTGAAATTTACAGTGCTTTACTTCATAATTCGTCATCTAAACTATTGCTGTTCCTCTCACTTGGAATTCCTATTTTATGTTTCATCCTGATGTATTTTGTTAGACCTTGTACTCCGGCAACTGGTGATGATTCTTCCGAACCTTGTCATTTTCTCTTCATCCAAGCTGCCAGTGTCACACTTGGTGTATACGTTCTTGCAACTACAGTCTTGGAAGACATGATTTCTTTCAGTGCTTCAGTTTCTCATACTTTACTTGTTATAATGGTACTCCTTCTCATGGCTCCACTTGCTATCCCTGTAAAGATGACTTTCTACCCCTCAAACCGCAGCAAGTCAGCATTAAACACTCAAACAGATGGACCTCTGGACCCACTAGTTCCAGGAACTGACAACACAGAGAAAACTGAACCACTCTTGACACCAACTTCATCAGCAGCGAACCTTGGAAGTTTTCATGAAAGTGACAGTGGCTCGGAGGTGGATATGCTTCTTGCTGAAGGAGAAGGGGCAATAAAGAAAAAAAGAAGACCTAGGAGAGGGGAGGATTTTAAATTCACTGAAGCTTTGGTAAAGGCTGATTTCTGGCTTCTCTTCTTGGTTTACTTTGCTGGGGTTGGTTCCGGGGTTACTGTTCTCAATAACCTGGCACAAATAGGAATAGCTCAAGGTGTACATAATACAAAGATCTTATTATCTCTCTTCAGCTTCTGCAATTTTGTGGGTCGACTTGGTGGAGGTGCTATTTCCGAATATGTAGTCAGGTAATTCTCTACTCATCCCAATTCTTTCTTTCCTTTGAAGTGCGAAGTTTTATTAAATGGCATCAAGTGGATTCCCTACACAAAGAGTTTGCTATCTATATCTCTAGACAACTATATTGTATTCTACAAAGAATAAAAAGTATCAGAATCTTGTCTGTCTATTCCAAAAAAGAAACAACAAATGTAAAGACTCCTTCATAACGTCTGTTGCTCCTTTCAAATGCTTGTTTTTCCTTCCCTTCAAAGAATCCAAATAATATATAAAGAGGCACCACCCCATAGCTTATTTGTTTTCCCTATATTGGTTCTAAATTAATAACATATCTATGATTGTGAATGGCATTAGCAAATCAAAACCACAAGCTAGAAATCTGGAATCCCTTAATCTGTAGTCACATTGATGTTTTCTATAAGGCCTGATACATTCATCCTTCTTTCAAGCTTTACTAAGAAAGGAAATGGTGCCAGGTGTAAACACTTCAAATCTCCGAGCTAGTTGAATGTTAGGCCATGCTCATTGATTTATTACTCATTGTTAGAAGGTAAAATATGTATCATACATTGAGTGATGGCTGCTTCTCTTTCTTTCAAAATGTAAATTATTGAAGTTGCAGTGGTATTGGTTTTCACTCTTTACCAAAAGTGAGAGGCAAGCAGCTGATTCATAAGCTCAAGAAGTAAATAAATTTTTTTCTTTTATATGCAGAATTTGCATATATTAGCCATTATTGTTTTGAACTTTAAGCTACTTCTCAAAAGAAACTATTTTGAACTTTAAGCTCTTTGGACATGCTCCTGTAATGATCGGCCAAATATTATCTCTCTGCAACTTGAGAACAGCATCCATGGTGAACTATATATCTTTTTTTTGTAACTTACTTTGTTTGATGAAACAGTACACGTGTTTTAGGAATTCTTTTCCAAAAAAATTTTCCTGTTATATTTGCATATTCTTCCAAGAGACTTGTTTTAATTTCCAGTGGAACTTTGCTTGCAGATTGAAAGCAATTCCTCGGACAATATGGATGACATGTACACAAATAGTAATGATCATTACATACCTTCTATTTGCTTCTGCTCTGGATGGCACCCTTTATGTGGCAACTGCGTTGCTTGGAGTTTGCTATGGCGCTCAATTTTCTACAATGGTCCCAACAGCATCTGAGCTTTTTGGCCTGAAGCATTTTGGTATAATTTTCAATTTCTTGTCTTTAGGAAATCCTCTTGGTGCCTATCTCTTTTCAGGTCTCCTTGCTGGTTATTTATATGATAATGAGGCCGCAAAACAGCATCAAGTTTCATGTCTTGGCCCAAATTGCTTTAGAATCACGTTTCTGGTTCTAGCTGGAGTCTGTTGTGTAGGCACCTTCCTTAGCATAGTCTTGACCGTGAGAATTAAGCCGGTATATCAAATGCTTTATTCTGGGGGGTCTTTTCGGCTCCCTCAAAGTACAAATCCCTGAGTGACTAGAGCACAAATGAACTTTCACAACCTTTTCGTAAGGCTATTTTCTGCAGTTTATAATCCTTGTTTCATTGCTAAACTCGTGTCTAAATATATATCATATTAGTGTGAGGATTTTATTGCCGCCTACTTTCACATATTCATCGTCATTCAACGTTTAAGCTTTTGTATGCATCGGGAACTGTATTTTATACAATTTAGTTCAATGTAGGAAGGCTTCCACATTTCGTCCACAACCAAGACATTTTATGACATTCTTTCCACTGCTTTAGTTGTGAATGAAATGTGGAAGCGTTTGTTACTAATAAATGCACTATGTAACCGATTCTTGGTTTGCTATGGAACATTATTAGACTTTATGATCTTCATTATTATATCCATGCTTGTGGATGTCAACTGCTGAATTTAAACCTTGATGCAACCTACCAAGAATTTACTTCAACGTGTGTTTCTGCAGATCCATTTATTTGAATGACACAAACTGATCATCCCTGAAGTTCACCCTGAAACTAACATAATAATTATAGCAACTTCCAGATATGGCAACAAATTTTAAGATTTCTTGAGATTCTCTGATGAAGAAGCATGATAATCTGCTGTTCTTGCAATGCTCATATGACAAATTGCTTGTAAGACGTGAGTATGAGATGAGACTACCAAAATATGTTGGTGTATGTATATGGAAAGTCTCTTAGAAATACACTAGTTAAAATGCCCTGTAAATCCACACGACAGAGGCTATTATGCCTTGTAAATTACCAGATGATTAATAGGGAAATGAGAAAAAGCAGACTTGGACTGCCTCATAATGTTAGGGAGATTTAATAGTGGTAAACTGTCCATACAATTATAATGAAATGATCTGAACAATTTATAATTATTCCATCTCTCATATAACGTTATTTCTTATTAGGGGATTCAAACCCGAACAAAGCAGATGGAAAAATATCCCAGATTATTGACACGCCTGTATTCAACTGTAGCAGCTGACATTACACTTACTCTGGGTTGCCGGATATTCTACCATGATCCAGTGGTGTGGTAAACGCACTTCTGTGTTTCTAACACCAAACACGTCATGACTAAATTGCTCCAAAGATGAAACAAAAATAACAATCCTACTCAATTGGGTTTCATATCTTGAAACATCAAAGACCACACTGAGTGAATTTCATCATAAGCACCGATGCTTTCGTCGTTGTAGTGATTAACCTTTGGGCTCAAACCCAAAGGTCCAGAAGCAGTCGTGCTCCTACAAGCAAAAGAAAGTTTCTCCTTACCATCCAGTGGCCCTGATATGCTCAAACACCTACTGTTCACCATCAACTTCTCTTGCTCTCTCCTGTCTATAGGCCCTGACCTCATGGTATATCTACTTGCAACCATTGCTTTATCATAGTTGTACTCCTTTGGGCCGTTGATCCGCCTCAGTGGTCCGGTCCATCGCGTTCGACAAGGGGTTAGCTCGGAGAGAGGCATTGGGCTTGAGTGTTTGTGGACACTCCATTTGGTAATGTTCTTGGCTAAGAGCTTTCTGGTTCTGTTGATGGCTGAAACAAGCTTTGAAAAGCCATTTGACCTTCCTCCTGCCTCCTTTCTAGCAAGTTTAAGTATTTCTAGCCTGTGTTTAGCCACTGAGATGCCCATGCTTTGAAGAAATTCATGATTGAAGTAGCCTATATCCTCTTCTTGAAGCTCATTTCGAGTAAAAGCTAAACCATATTCATATACAAGTGATAACTCCAGGCTGGTTTTGGATAACCAAGAGTACCAGTCCATGGCTATTTGGTTATCATGCTTGATGTTTGGTGTCTGTTAGTTATAGTGATGTGAAGTCTTGAGAATTGTAAGAAACAATTGGAAGGTATGGGGGCCCCTGACTCGGATGTGGGATTTTTATTCAATGCGGGTTAAATATACAATTTAAAACTCATCTATTAATAATTTATTTAGTCAGGGCTCATGTGATTATTTAGACTAAAAATACTCTTCCCCATCCAAACTAATATGAAAAGTCAAGAGTAAGTAAATGTACGTGAAAAGGATGTGCGCCAATGTGGTGGGTAAGATGATGGATGCCTAAATAATTTCTTACTTCACCTCTTTATGAAATTTCAAGAGGTTAGTTGGGGATCGGAAGAGCTTGACAACTTAGGCATTTGTCCTCTGAAATAGGGTTTTAATTTCGATGTAGAGTTGGGTGTGAATTGCTTATTACAAAAATTTGCATTTTAACTTATTTAGGGGGCGTTTGATTTGCGGAATAATTTTTTTTAGGAATGTGATTAAAAGTATTTGGTACGTTACAAATATTTCTAGGAATATTTGATCACATTCTTAGAAATGTTATATTATTGTGTTTGATTTGAATTCAATATTCCTATGAATTTTGAGCAAATTTTCAATAATGTTCTAACTCAAAAATACAAAAATATCACAAAAAAATATACAAGTCACAACACACTTTGTATACTTTTGCCAATACACGAGTAACAGATGTTTAAAGTATTTATACAAGTAAAATAAATTTATTTTTATATTTTAAATATTATAATTTAATTCAAAATTAAAAAAATTAAAAATTTATATTTATTTTTAAAAAAATTCTAAAAATTATAAAAAATTATTTGACTTATTTTTTACATTTTATTTTTTTTAAAAACATTGAAAGTTTAATTTAAAATTTTAAAAATTATAATTTAGCATTTAAAAAGTTATTCTAAATATAGGTTTAAATTAAAAATATTAATTTAACTTAATTATTTTTAATAATTTTCAATTTATTTTTCTTATTTTATTTTATACTTATTTAATTTTTTATTTTATTTTATTGTTTTATTTTTTTTTTAAATTTTATTTTGAAGTTATGTATAAAAAATTATTTCATTATATTTAATTATTATTCTATATTTTAAAATTTATTTTTAATAACTTTTAATTATAAAAAAATTAAATTAACTTTAATAATGAATTATTTTTATTATTTATTATTTATTTATTCATTTTTCATCTTATTTTATTTGTATTTTATTATTTTTATTTTTTAAATTAATTTATTTTATTTGTTTTATTTTTTATTTTCTAAGATGCGTCTTTGTGTCTTTTATTTTCTCCAAAATATTTTCACAACTTCGGAATGTAAGATTCCTACCCTCTCTCATGGGAACGAAAATTGACCAAATCATGGGAATATTGCATTTCTATGAATGTGATATATTTTTAGGAATATTTTTTTATCCCGCGAACTTAACATAAAAATATCACAATCCAAACATTACATTCCCAGGAATTCTGTATAGATTGCGCGAACCAAACGTCCCCTTATAGAAAGGACATCATTCTAGTTCCACAAGTACACATACAACTACAAGTTGTATAAAAAGATTGCTAACCTGAATTGTAGCAAGAGAATTACCATCAATTTATTATAAGAATGAGAAAATTTGGCCATAACATTTGGAAAACACTCGAATAGCTCAATCGGTAATTAACTACAAAAATATCTTGTGTATGTAACGAAATAATTAAGAAATAAAGTGTGAAAAAATCCCTTTGTATTGTATCAAAATTGTATGTTAGTCCTGTAGTACCTTATTAATTGATAATTCCTTATGATTTATAAAAATGTGACTCATTTGACAAGATATTTTTGCCACATTCTTATAAACATTATAAAACATAGAGGTTTACCATATTGTTACGGTGTTACAATATCTAACATATATTTGAGATACACAACATGGAGATAGTTTTGTAGTTTACCCAAAAATTAAGGCAACAGGAGGGTGAAACCTCTTGTATTTAGATAGTGATCGAATCTGGTGATTTGGACGTACTTGAAGAATAGGAGAAAAAACGTATTACAATAATTTATTTAACATTGACAACCAAATGTCGACCATTAAGTTGAAGTAGCATTTGTACTCAACTGCAGTATTGAAGGCATACAAACTTGTAGACAACGTACGTCCTAAAAAGATAAAAGCCTTGGCTAAAGAAAGATGGTACATCGGCTAGCATAATGAATGATATTAAATACGAATCGTATGGTGTAGATCGAAGCTATGGTGCTATATAGAATTTAATTCTTCCTCTCGTAAACTGAACAAGAGACTTTTTACGTATTTTACAAGCATATCCATAAGCATTGGTTTTGGAGGTTTATAACATTGCCGAAAGGCTTGGTAGAAAAATGAGGTATTGCATTTAAGAAGACTCAATTACCTTAACTCAGACGCTTGACATGAATAAAAGTTCATAAATATCCTGTTATTTTTTTTTTTTATTGTCTGAATAAATAAATAAATAAATAAATATCCTGTTATGTCCTATACGGAGTCCATTCAATCAGTTGAGGAATCAGCACAATAAAACAAGAAGGAACCAAGCCCAATGATGAATGCGGATTAGGCCCAAGCTGGAGAGCAGACACATCAATCTCATTAAGAAAGATTCAAACGATGAGATTTTTTTTTGTCAAGAAAGGAAGCGACTTAGCCCCAACTACTTGATGAACTAAGTGGCATAAACAGTTATAGGGAATATTGCGGCATGGTTGAGGTGAAGAATCCAGAGTTGGCTGGCAATTAGATGAGTCTTCAGCTACATATGTAAACACTTGATAATATTAGTCATAGATATGAAGAAGTCTATTGTCATTTTTTTTTTTTAATATTTCTTCTCTTTTCCGTTGGAGGGCCATCCTCCTTAATTGTGATTCCAATTCCACTGAAATCAATACAAAATTCATCATTTTAGAGCACAGTTTGCTTGGACTGTTATATTGCTCCTTTTATTGAGAGACGATGGTCAACGGTTTTAGGTTAAAGGCTCTCGATGAGGCCATGCGGAAGGTCCCAGAGGTGGTGAACAACAGATTCATTGGGAATATTATATGTTATAAAAACCACAAGTACTAAGATATTTCGGTGTAATGGATATTACACTAGTGATATATTACGATAAATGCATCATGAGCATATTTATATCCTTTCTATTTGTTTAGATATATATTGTTATGTGTATGTATTAAGGTCCTTCGATTCTAGTGAATGACTTAAGCACATAGTGGTTACATATAAAAGGTCTAATTCATGGAGACTTGAATCTAAAGAGTTTGTTCATAGCTGAATGATAAAGTTGGATATTTCATCATGATAAAGTTATAATGAGATAGTCTCCTTATTATAAGGTGACCTTGTTAGAATTATTTTGTATGGCCCATATTGAATAATAGGCCTTGTGTATTTAATTAGATAATTATATATCTAATTATAATGGTTTAAATAATTAAACTCTTATTGGCCAATAAAGAAGTGTCTTGTGATTGGGTGTCTTGATGGAAGACACCTATTTATTCTTTATATATATAAGTCTGGTCCTCTCTTTGCACGATTGATAGAATGTTAGTTTTTTCATTATTAAAACTACATAACAAACAGTAAGAAAGAGAGAAAAACCAGTGTCTTCTTAATTTCTGCATAAGGGTCTGCATCAAAGAACGATAATGGATCAAGGTACACATCTCTTATCAAGTTTGTGAAAATTATAAAGTTCTTAAAGTCTTGGGTATCATAGTTTTATGTATTACTACTTACACATAAATTAATTAAAGTGTTCTTACATGTGATATCAGAGCATGTGTTAGGAACTTTTCCATGTAAATTACATCAAGACCTACTCATGTACTAGATTGGTCTTTCATGCCTTTCGAAAGTAAACGTCAATTTGAATCATATTATGCCGAAAGTTCCAAGTTTTGGTTTATGAAGTATAATGCCGAAAGTTTGAACTTTTGGCTTGATCAAAACCTTATAGTTTACAGAATGGGAACACTAGCTATGGCGTGATAATTGTAATTGTCAAGCCATGAATTAAAAAAAAAATGATATGATATTATCATATTGCAGTAAGAAAAGTTTTATGATATAACTTTATTGATAATATCAATTGGTGACCCTTTCTCCGCTAAAGTATGTTCATGATATTAAAGTAATGACAATAACAATACACGGATGTTGTGTGTCTGTCATTTGAGTGGTTCTGATTAAAATATCATGTAAATTCAAGAAAAGTAATTTTTGGGTTCTGTTATATTTTGGTAGACAGATGCCAAGTTCATCATTGTTAGTTTAATGCATAGATGTAAATCATGAAGTAGACAACTTTAAAGTCAGCCATGTTTTTGTTTCTGTTGGCTAGTCGTCGTTTTTTTTTTTTGGTTAATAGTTCTGGACCTTCCTGTGATTAAATAAAACCAGTTATAACCTTTTTGTGGTCTAACAAATATAGTCGGACCCCCTATGTGGTCTATCCATTGATGCACATCATTCTCCTCAGTCAAATTTTCCGTCATTTTTGATGAAAAGTGTGACAAACGCGCTTAAAATATAATTTTTATTAGTTTTTAATGTATTTAATAATAAAATAATATTAGTAATTAAAAAAAAATATATATTTTTTCTTTTTTCTTTTCATTTTCACCTTTTTTATTACTAAATTAAAAAAAAATTTAAAAATCATCTAGTTGAATACGTTAAAAACTAATAAAAAAAATATTTTATTCGCATGTGGTACATATTCCGTCAATTTTGACAGAAAATTTGACGGAGGAAGGCGGTGTGTATCAACGGGTGGACCATAGGGGGGTCTGACTATATTTGTTAGACCACAAAAAAATTATAGCTAATTTCACTTGATCACAGGGGAGTCTAAGACTATTCACCTTTTTTTTTTTCATACGCTTAAAATAATTTCACATTGCTGAGCAATAAATAACCTGTTATGCCATCCACATGTTCTGTTAAACCTTGGTCTGAGAAAAGTATTATTGTGACTTTTTGGATCAAGAGGGCAGTTTGAAAGAAGCGACGCGATTAATAGAATTTCAAATTGTTGTTCACCAATATGCCATCCGCATCATTGGGCATTTCCTTTTTTATATGGCTTTTATATAATGAATGGTTTGGAAGGTATCATTGGAACTGTTTTGAGAAAAACATTAAGCAAATTTAAGGAAGACCATTCCAGCCAATTAATTTTGATGTCGCGTCCTTTGCTTCTTGTGAACTGCTGTGCTAAATAAATGCTTTATGCTCTGTAAGCTTTTGACGTTCTATTATGTTTATGATGAAGACATTAGGATATGTTTTTAAGCAATCAATTAGCCAGCCAGATCAACAGAATGATTTGTTTATATTAAGCCATGTATGTTGGACATGATTATTTTTAAAGTGTAAGAAATTTACACATACTAATTATTGGAAATGATAATATTTTACAATTTTGAAAATCTATTAAAGATGGTTTGTTAGTCGCCAAAGTGGCTAAATCTTAAAGTGTTAGTGAATTTCAAATTGTAAAATACTCTATTACCCTTTAATGTTGATGCTTTTAAATGACATAAAAGGTTGCAAGTTTTATTTATGGCTAAATTATAGTTTGCGATTATAAGGCATTTAGGGATCTCCCAAAGGTTGATCAATTTGTTCTTATAATTTGTAAATGTTGATAATTGATATATTTTGTTAGACTGTTATGTACATCCTAGGATAGCAAACACATCTAATTAAAATATATGTAATTATCAAATTAAGTTATATTAGCATCGTTATGGTTGTGTTTGTATATTTTGGTATTTCCCAAAGGAAAACTTTGATATACACTTATTGTTTACTTCCATTATTTACCGAAACCAGAATTTAAATGAAAGTTTATATATTTTATATTTGCAGTATATGTTCCTATTAGTCCTCATTCACATGCATCGTCTGTTCCTCTATTCAATGGCTTAAATTTCTCAGACTGGTGCAAGCAAGTCTAGTTTCACTTAGGTGTGTTGGATCTTGATTTAGCTCTCTAAGTCGAGAAACCCACTGCTATTACAGACAAAAGTAGTGAAGAGGAAAAATCTTTCTATAAGGTTTGGGAAAGATCAAACAGACTTAGCTTAATGTTTATGCGTATGACTGTTGCGAATAATATTAAGTCTACTATTACAAAAAAGGAAAACGCTAAAGAATATATGAAATCTATTGAAGAGCGTTCACAGAATGCTGACAAGTCACTCGCTGGAACATTTATGGGAAACTTGACCACCATGAAATTTGATGGTTCACGTTCCATGCATGAACATGTTCTTGAGATGACTAACATAGAAGCAATACTTAAGGCACTAGGGATGAATGTGGATGAGTATTTTCTAGTTTAGTTTATACTGAATTCCTTGCCTCCTGAGCAATATATGGGCCATTTCAAATGAATTACAACACTATAAAAGATAAGTGGAAGGTTAATGAATTGGCCAATATGCTTGTACAAGAGGAGATAAGGCTAAAGAATCAGATGACTCATTCTGTTCATTTCGTAAGTCAAGAAGCAAGCTGGAAAGAATTCTAAAGGGAAGCCTGGACAGAGCAAGAAGAAAGGATTGCATAATCAGAATGACTCTTCTAAAGCTCAGATTCAGAAAAAGGAGCATAAGGGCATTAAGTGTCGATTTTGTAACAAATTTGGACACATGAAGAAAGAATGCATGAAACAAAAGGCTTGGTTCGAAAGTAGAGGTAAGCCTAGTGCTTTTGCATGTTTCGAATCAAACTTAAATGTAGTTCCTTATAACACATGGTGGATTGATTCTGGCTCAACAACTCATATTTTCAATATAATGCAGGGATTCCTTACAATCCAGAGCATAAAGCAAAATGAGAATTTTGTATTCATGGGGAATGGAAACAAAGCTCTAGTTGAAGGAATTGGCACTTATCGTTTAGTTTTGGATAATGGGCATTATTTGGATTTTTTTCAAACCCTCAATGTACCCACTTTTTCCCGTAATTTAGTATATTTACCGAAGCTTAATACTATGGGATTCTCATTTAAATTTGGTTATGGATCTTTTAGTATATATAAGGATAATAAATTTATTGGTTCTGGAATATTATGTAATGACTTATATAAATTTCATCTTGATAAAAGTTTTTCAGCATCATTAATGACCTTGCATAACAATGTTGGAACTAAAAGGAGTTTGGTTGACGAAAAATCTGCTTACTTATGGCATAAGCGTTTGGGTCATATATCCAAAGAAAGGATACAAAGATTAGTAAAAATTAATATTTTGCCAAACTTAGATTTTACTGATCTCGGAGTGTGTATAAATTGCACAAAAGGAAAACAAACTAAACACACTAAAAAGGGAGCCACAAGAAGCACATAGCTTCTTGAAATTATACACACTGATATTTGTAGACCTTTCGATGTTCCATCTTTGGGTGGAGAAAAATATTTTATCACATTTATTGATGATTTTTCACGTTTTAGTTATATTTATCTATTGCATGATAAGTCTCAATCTTTAGATTCTCTTGAGATCTATATTAAAGAAGCTGAGAGGCAATTAGATAAAAAGGTGAAAATTGTAAGATCTGATAGAGGTGGTGAATTTTATGGAAAGTATGATGAATCAGGTCAATGTCCAGGACCTTTTGCTAAATTTCTCGAAAAGCATGACATATGTGTTCAATATACTATGCCAGACACACCACAACAAAATGGTGTAGCCAAAAGGCGTAATCGTACATTATTGGATATGGTTAGGAGTATCTTAACTTATTCGTCTTTACCCATATCATTGTGGATGCATGCATTAAAGACTGCTATGTATTTATTAAACAGGGTTTTTAGTAAGGCAGTTCCAAAGACTCCATTTGAACTGTGGACAGGAAGGAAACCTAGTTTAAGATATTTACATGTTTAGGATTGTCCAGCGGAAGTAAGAGTTTATAATCCACATAAGAAGAAATTGTATTTTTGAACGATCAGTGGTTATTTCATTGGTTATCCAGAAAAATCCAAGGGGTATAGATTTTATTGTCCTACTCATAGTCCAAGAATAGTAGAAACTGGAAATGCTAGGTTAATTGAGAATGGTGAAATTAGTGGGAGTGGAGAACGCGTAATGTGGTCATTTAAGAAGATACCTTTACCTGTAACTTCTAAATTTGTTGTTCAACCTAATAATGTTCAAGAACAACAAATGAATGACCAACCATTCCAAAATGAGAATGTCAATAATAAACCTACCACAGTAAGTGAACTACAAGAAGTAGCATTAAGAAAATCTCAAAGACAAAGAAGACCTGCTATTTCTAATGATTATGTGGTTTATCTACAAGAGTCAGAAATTGATAATGATCCAGTTTCATTTTCACAAGCCATTGAAAGTGTTGATTCTACTAAGCGGATAGATGCCATGGAAGAAGAGTTAAAGTTTATGGATAAAAATCAAGTGTGGGATCTTGTCGAATTGCCTAAAGGTTCTAAGAAAGTCAGGTGCAAATGGGCCTTTAAGACTAAACGCGACTCTAATGGCAATATCGAAAGATATAAGGCTAGACTTGTCACCAAAGGCTTTACTCAGAAAGATGGCATTAACTACAAAGAAACTTTTTCACCAGTTTCTAAAACATATTCACTTAGATTTATTTTGGCATTAGTAGCTCATTATGATCTAGAGTTACATCAAATGGATGTGAAAACTGCCTTTCTTAATGGAAATTTAGAAGAGGATGTTTATATCAACCAACGTAAAGGTTTTTCAATTAAAGGAAAGCAATACATGGGTTGTAAATTAAAGAAATCAATATATGGACTTAAACAAGCTTTTTGACAATGGTTTCTTAAGTTTAATGATACTATAACTTCCTTTGGATTTAAGGAAAACATTGTTGATCGGTGTATTTATATAAAGGTCAGTGGGAGCAAGTTTATTATATTAGTTTTGTATGTTGATGATATTTTGCTTGCTACAAATAATCTTGGTTTATTACATGAAACCAAGAAATTTCTCTCTGAGAGTTTTGAAATGAAAGATATGGGAGAGGCAACCTATGTGATAGGAATTGAGATATTCCGTGATAGATCACAAGGATTGTTAGGGTTGTGTCAAAAAGCATATATTAATAAAATTCTAGACAGATTCAATATGGGAAGATGTTCAACAGGTATTGTTCCAATTCAGAAAGGGGATAAATTTAGCCTTATGCAATGTCCAAAGAATGAATTGGAACGTGAACAAATGAAAAATATTCCTTACGCTTCTGTGGTTGGTAGCTTAATGTATACACAAACTTGTACCAGGCCGGACATTAGTTTTGTTGTCGGTATGCTGGGTAGGTATCAAAGTAATCCAGGATTAGACCATTGGAAAGCTGCAAAGAAAGTTCTCAGATATTTGCAAGGAACAAAAGATATCATGCTTACTTATAAAAGATGCGATTATTTAGAGGTGGTTGGATATTCAAATTCCGATTTTGCTGGATGTAATGATACAAGAAAATCCACATTTGGGTATTTATTCTTTTTAGCTGGAGGGGCTATCTCATGGAAAAGTGCGAAGCAGTCTGTCATTCCTGCATCTACTATGGAGGCTGAATTTGTGGCATGTTTTGAAGCCATAGTTCATGGATTATGGCTGCGGAACTTTATTTCAGGACTTGGAATTGTCGATAATATTACCAGGCCGCTGAAAATTTACTGTGATAATTCCGCAGCAGTATTCTTCTCAAAGAACGACAAGTATTCAAAGGGTGCAAAACACATGGAATTAAAATACTTTGCTGTTAAAGAAGAAGTTCAGCAACAAATAGTATCAATAGAACATATTAGCACCAAGCTTATGATAGCAGATCCATTAACAAAGGGACTGCCGCCCAAAACATTTAATGAACATGTTGAAAGAATGGGCATCATTGGACATCATTATTGATTTTGTATTACGATTTTATTAAGTTTATCTATTTGATACTGTTGAGCTCACTTATGGGTTTTTGATTTATCTGTTTTCTATTTAGTATACATTATTGATATAGATAAAAGATAACAAATTTAGTCTCGAATCAAGACATTATAGTTGGACCATTAATTTACCTCTTATTATAGGTCATATTGAGTAATGAGCTAGTATTGTAGTACATGGAAGGGACTATGTCGAAATTCATAACGTACAACCACCATGACTCCTATTAGTTTATTACTTAAGTATGATACTATGTGGTCAATATAAAGAAAGATTTAAGATAACATAATTGTGCACATTATGATATTATTAGTCTATAAGGCAATGTCACATGGGCCAAGTGGGAGAATATTAGAATTATTTTGTATGGCCCATATTGTATAATAGGCCTTGTGTATTTAATTAGATAATTATATATCTAATTAATAATGGTTTAAATAATTAAGTTAAATCATTCACTCTTATTGGCCAATACATAGGTATCTTGTGATTGGGTGTCTTGATGGAAGACACCTATTCATTCTTTATATATATAAGTCTGGTCCTCTCTCTGCACGATTGATAGAACGTTAGTTTTTCCATCATTAAAACTACATAACAGACAGTGAGAAAGAGAAAGAAACCAGTGTCTTCTTAATTTCTGCATAAGGGTTTGCATCAAAGAACGACAATAGATCAAGGTACATATCTCTTATCAAGTTTGTGAAAATTATAAAGTTCTTAAAGTCTTGGGTATCATAGTTTTATGTATAACTGCTTACACATAAATTAATTAAAGTGTTCTTACAGACATGCCTTAGTGTTTTTTAGACTTAACTCCTTAGTATATGATAGCATGTATTGAACAGTGTCACGTTAGATGAGATCTCTAGAGTTTTACTTCATATAGAGAGATCGAGAAATTTAGAGCTACTAAGTGGTCAATGTTCTTAATCTAGAACATATTTAGATGAATTGACGAAGTTAGAGTCATGTACTTGTTAGCGATATGCCCGAATGGTATATTGTTAGATGACTTATAAAGGGCATTATGATGTGAATATGTATATTATATTAATGGCATGATAGTTTACGTTCATATTCTCTGTTTATTTTATATAAATGTGTTCTTAATGTTACTTAGAGAAGAAATATATTCTAAAAGCATTTAGAGTACATTGACATATTTCTTCGATATGAAAAATATTAAAACTGATTCATAACCGTCAGATTATTTGACCCGGACTAGAATAATCGATTACGAACTATCATATGTAATTACTGTTGATTAACATAAGGATATCAATGATAAAAGATGGCGAGCCTTATGGTATAACAGCATAGGGATGCGATTAACTTACATATGAGTGATCATTAGTGGAATGGATCATTGAATGTGACGTAAATAATAAGCTACATGACTTTGAATTAATAGTTTATTATTCGTTGCGAATTGTGCAAATTAATATCCATTGACATGAGAAATTACGCATGTCGGATATATCAGGAGCTAAATATAACATTTGGACAAAACCTGCCTTCGTAAAGGTGAGTTACGACCTATTGCAGTTTAGTCTTGTGATATAAAGACTGACAGGTAATTGTCAAGATAGGATCCGTTAACTTCCGGCGTGAGACGATATCCTATGCGATCTTATTTCGGTCATCGAAAGAGGAAGTCCTTGGCCAAGGCGTGATTGATGGAAAAGGGTTTTTCCATAGGTGTCATCTGTCGTTCCACCGTTTAGATCTAATCGTAGAATCAAGTTAGTGGACTTAATCTTATCATGATCCTCATTTGATCGGGACATATTTAATGGAAAGATCGGATTGCACGTTAATTTGCGACTATAATTAGATTCACAAAAGTCGGACTCCATTACCGTATAAACTGTCATGATACGTATATTGCTAGACGTCACTCTTGAACGCAAGGGTATTCCGGAGAATGACGGAGACATTCTCAGAATAGATTAAAAGCGTTTAATGATCCCTTATCACTATACAGTTGTGAATCTAGAAGGTCACACACAAAAGAACATAATGAATAGGGTTATTAATGAGCTTGTACCTAAGTTAGAAGAGATGTTAAAGAGTTAACGTCATTCACTTTGTTCGTTAAAATTTAACCGGCCAAAAGTGCAATTAGTGAAAGTGTTAGGGCCATTGTGTAAATATTAAAATTTGTTTCCAATTAATTATTCTAATAGAGATTATAATTAATTAATTTATTTACACAAGTTAGTGGACAAGTACTACATATATATATTTGTAAGGAAAGATCACTTGGATAGCTTTTTGCCAAGTCATCATTCCATTATTTCTCTCCTTGATGATGTCATACTCCACTAACTCAAAAAGAATGGCTATGATTAAATCTTGGCTAGAAAAGTGGTTTTGCATCCCTTGGTTTTAAACAATACAAGTGGTTTTGTCTTAGGATTAAGACTAAAACCACTTATCCACTTAAACACTCAAGCTACCCTTGGATGTTCGTGTATTTCCGCCTAGATGCTTCACACTTGAGGAGGAGCTAGTCCACATCCAACGAGTCTTGCATCTTCCTTTTGGCTATCTTCAAGAGGTATACATCTATCTATACCCTTGTATATTATATATAGTCGATATATAATGTCATGCATGTTATTTTCATGGACATTACTTAAAGATTATGTGTGGATACAAAGGTTATGATGCTAAAAATTTTAAAACTCCATGGTTCCATTTTCGGCCATATGGTTGTGATCCACATACTTCTTTTACAATCCATCCATTTCAAGTGGTATCCGAGCCAAGTTTTAATGTCCATGAAATCTCATGTTTTAGCCATATATCTATTCTTTAAAGTGTGTAAAGTTGTGTTATTTCTAGATTTTACATAAATGCATATGTAGATCTAATGTTGATTCTTACATGCATGTGTAGATCTATGAGAAATACATGTTGATTCTTATATGCATGTTAAGATTACTTGTTTTTCATATGTGTAACATGTTTACATGTGAGTTTAGATGATTGATTTAAACTAACCATGTTGAAATATGTTTAAATATGGAATATCATACAACTAAAGTTGAAATTGACTAAATAACTTGAAGTATATTATATAGTGATATAATGTTGTATGAAAAAATAGCAACCCTTGCATTTTTCATAGCCATGGCCGAATACTTATAAGAGAAAAATGAAGGCTAAAAGTCATGCTAACAAAGTTGGAAATAGCTAAAAGTTGCTTTAGATGTTTTGACTTTGTGAATATTATATGGAGATATAATATTGCATGGTGAAATACTTTTGTGCCTATTTTTCTTCTGTTGGCCGAATGGTTTCTTGTTTTTGAGATGGACAAAAAATCATGCTGTAAAGTTTGAAATGCCTAAAATGTGTTCTAGATGGTTTTTGCTTTATGAATATTATATGGTTGATACAATATTGCATGATGAAACAAAGTGCACCTATTTTGTTTTGCTTTGGCCGAATGTCCATAAGAGTATGGGATTACCAAAAGTCTTGCTATATAGGTAAATCTTAGTTTGCATGTGTGTGTTATAAAGTGTTATAATCAAAGGGTCAAATGGAATTTACATGAATGTTGACAAAGTTTAAAGTTTAGATATTAAAGTTAACTATTGTATGTGATGCATTAGTTGTTTACTAGCTTACTTGTTTAGCTTTGATTATTATATTTGATATGTTTAATCTTAGCTTAATGAGTTTATATGGATGGTTGAATGGTGATTTTGATCATGGACTTGGAAGTTGAATGGTTGTAATTTCAAATGGACTTTGTAATTATTTGTCTTTCAATTTGGTTTGTAATTGAGACATAAGTCTCGTTTTACTTTCTTGCAAATGAGAGAATCTTGTAGTGAGGTATATTGTGTATATCTTTCAAGAAGATTTGCAAGAAGACCATTGAAGGCTTTCAAGGAGTTGGAGGACCATTAGTGAACTCAAGGAGTTGAAGACTATGAAGACATTTTGATGTGCTTTAGGATAGTCTTGAGTTTCCTTGTTTTTGTTCCAAGCCCAAGTCCATGATCCACCATTCTTATGTGTTGCATGCATGCTATTTTATTTGCTCTATGTGTTAATTGCTTATAAGTAGCTTTGTGTGCATGATGAGATCTCAAACAAACAAATCCAAACCTCCCTACGTGCAAACTAATATTAGATTGATAAAAACGGTGAAAAGGGTTTTATCGTAGTCCTCCACCATCCTAGGACTTAAAGGAACTTAAAATAAATTATATCCAGTCAAACCCAAAGGTAGAGGGATATGGTTCATAATAAGTTTATTGAGTCCCTAGTAAAACACAGAGATGTAGTTATTTTCCAAAATCAAATGGCTAAGAATACACTAAAGTAAAGGTCATTAGATTAAATTTGTTGGATAACAAGGAGATGACGTTTTTAATCTAACTAGATCACTTAGTCAAGAACACACTAAAGCTGAGATTAAAGTGATTTAGGGACTAAATAAAATTGACCATAGCCTATTTAGGGAAATAGACAACAAAGAGTTGTTGACTCTCGACACCTACATCTCAAGAATACCACAAAGGTTGAGGGATATTTGTGTTAAGAGAATTTTGTCAACCCACTGAGGATTTTTATAGATTTACGCTTCTCATTTGGGGAGTATAAATTTCAGTAAGATTAGTAGGAGGAACTATTTATTTAAAAGTCCATATTTAAATAGTTTTGCATTTTTCATCAACTTGCAATCTTACTTTCTGTGATACTTATTTTCCTACAGTTTGTATTTATGACTTCATTTACAAATCCAATTGCCCATATTCTTGATGACAATTGTTTGACCGAACCCAACTTCCTTGATTGGTATCGTAATCTAAGAATCGTTCTAAGGTTTGAAAAGATTGAATATTTTCTGAATCTTCCCTCTCCGGATACCCTCCATGAAATAGTTGTTGAGGCAGACTTTGAGACTTATGATTTATGGGTTAAGCATGATATGCGTGCCAAAAACTATATTCTTGCATCAATAAATAAGGATCTACAGCCGTACTATGAGAACGTGTCTCATGCTGCGGAGATTATTCATGCTTTACAATAACTATTTGGTGAGCATAGTCGTATAGTTAGATACGAGTTGTCCAAAGAGTTGTTCAGTAAGAGGATGGAAGAGGGAGCATATGTGAACCAACATTGCCTCAGGATGATTTATCTGATAGTTCAGCTTGAGGCGTACGGTTTCATCATGGACTCCCAACTCCAGATTGATATGATTCTGCAGTCTTTGTCACCATCCTTTAGCCCATTTATCATGGATTTTCATGTTCATAAGTTGGAATGTACCTTACCCGAGTTGTATAATATGTTGATTGCTTGGCAATCCCAAACAGTGGATAACGATGTGGAGATCTTTCCTGATGTTGCTTCTTCCTCCAATATCAAACCGAGAATCAAGAGAAGGAGGAGGAAGAGGAACAGAAGGAACTGTTCTACTCCGTACTTTTCAGGAGGCATTGCTATGCCGAGTGGGGGTGATGTGTTGCCAGTGGGAGCTTGTTGCCACTGTCATGGAGTTGGTCATGGATGATGTTTGATAATCTTTGTTTATATGTGAAGTTCTTTTTGAAGGTTGGCTATGTAGCAAAGTGTTGCCACCTTAGCCAAGTAAAGTTAGAATGTATATATATGCTTGTTTGGCTTATTTTGTTTTGAATGATGTTTTTTAATTAGGATAGTAGTGACTATTTCTATGCTTACCTTGGAAGTTTTTGGAAATTCTCCTATGTAAGTTTCATGCTAAAAGTTTACTATGGTAATGAAACTTCGGTATGACTATTTTGAAAAATTGTCTTCAAACAAACAAGTGTATGCATATTACTTCCAATTTTACATCAAAAAGAAAGACCGTCCTAGAGATAATCAAAGTCAATGTAATACAATTATGGCACTTAAGACTTCGTCATATTAACAAGAAAATATTAATATGAATGAGTCAAATAAACTAGTTGGTTTATTGGGATGTTACCCCAACCCTACATATAAATCCTTTTATTCTTGTAAAATGACTAAGTCACCTTTGTTGGATAAGGTGTAAGAGCTATTAAAATTGTTAGCATTGAAACAAAGTGATATTTGTGAACTATTTAGTGAAATAGCTCACATTGGTCATTGATACTTCATAACTTCCACCAATGGTTGTTTGTGGCATAGTTATGTATACTTGATAAAGTATAAGTCTAAAGCTTTGAAAGGTTCAAAGAGTTCAAGGCTTAAGTATGAAAACCAATTGGTAAAAGATATTAAGACTTTACGATATGATCATGAAAATTAATACTTAAATATCATGATAATTGAATATTTCATATAAGGACAGGTTTAACTTCACATATCACTCCACCTGTCACACCATTGACTTGTTAAACCGGGTTCCAACTAAAACCGTTCCTACTATATCATTCAAGTTATGGATTGGTAGGAAACTGGGTCTTAATCGCATTAAGACTTGAGATATCCCTTTTTTGTTGAGAAACTTAAGACGAACAAGTTGGAAACTAAATCTAATGAAGGGAGACTTGTGGGATATCATGAGGAGACGAAATGATATTATTTTCCTAGTGATCATAATTAGTTGATCAGCTGTGTATGCTTTCTTTCTTGAATTGGAGTTTGTTCAAGAAAGAGGTAGTGGGAGGAAAATTAGAATGAGGAAGAGTCCTCTGGACTACGAAGTAACATGAATCATGATCTCGAGCCAGTTCAGCATACTCCAGAATATGTTATCACATAGGTTCCTCGTAGATTGAGTAGAATATCCTATCCTCCAAAAAGATAAGGGTATCTTCTTGAGGATGAACAGAAGTTGTTTGTGGGGATAATAATCATATGAATGATCCTACAACTTATAAGGAAGCGATACGTGATATCAACTTCAAGAAATAGAAGCAAGAAATGCAAGTAGTAATGGACTCCATGTACTTCAATAATGTTTGGAGTTGATACAGGTACAACAAGGCTTGTTGCAAAAAGGCTGTCATCACAAACAAATGGTTAATTATGATGAAACCTTTTGTTGGTTGCTATGTTTGAGTCCATCCGAATCGTGCTTGCTATTGCTGCATACTACGATTACAATATCAGAAAAATGGATGTTAAAATCGTGTTCCTGAATGGTTATCTTGGTGAAGATATCTATATGGAATACATAGAAGGTTTTAAATCCAAACATAATCTAGTAAACAACTTCACATTCTTGATACATCTGATTTAATGATGAAATAATAGAGATTGGTTTCATCAGATATGAAGATGAATCCTATGTTTTTCCAGATCTTACATGATGATGACATTTTAATCATGGAAATGTTTTGTGGCATTTGATGGTGACTAAAGTCTGGTTAAATAACAAAATCTCCATGAAAGACTTGGGAAGAGCCTTTCTTTTATATCTCGTGGATTCATGTCTATGGAGATAGAACGAAAGGATTAAGTTAGGCTTATCTCATAGCTTGTACATAGTTCGGATCTTGAAGAAATTCAAGATGGAGAATTCTAAGAAATGTTTGGTCTCCAGCCTGTGAGGCGGGGTATCCATCTTTCTATTAGAATGTCTCATAAATCCGATGAAAAAAGGCAACGCATGGATCATGTGTCTTGTGCTTCGGCCATAGGCAGTCTCTTGTATGCTATGGTATGTACACGACCTGATATAGTGCAAGTTGTAAAGAGTTACGAGCAGATATCAATCTGATCCAAGTGAATGACTGAGGATCTCATCTATGGGGATAGTGAACTTCGTGGAGACGGATTCACTAATTTTGATTTTCAGTTATATGGAGATAATAGAGAATTTATATATATATGGATTTGTTTTGTATGTAATGAAGGAACAGTACGTTGGAAAGAGTTCTGAACTGCCAGTAACTGTTGACTCCATTACTAAAGCCGAATATATCGCGGTATTTAATGCTGCAGTGGAAACAGTTTGGATAAGAAAGTTCTTGATATAACTTTGAGTGGTTCCATCCATTCAGTGGTAGAGCCACGTTGAGCTATTGGTGTGCAATGGTACACCCTGAAATCTTGGGAAAAAATATTTAAAATTTTTTTTTTTGTCAATAGAAACAGCAGCATGAGTGGAGATTCTAACGTTGGGCTCTTGGTGTGCAATGTCTATCATTTTGTTTTATATAAAGGATTTAAATTTATTAGAGTAGGATTGTAAATAATTTTTTATCTTGTTGCATAAATTTAATTGTATTAAATAATTTTACGATTGTATCCATATAAAGTAAGTCGTTAGACAATTTTAATGAAAAAATTAATGAAGTGGTTAAAACAAAACTCATTTAATAAATTAATAGTCCTGGCCAAAAATAGTTAGATAGTCAAAACAAGATTGTGACAATAGTTTAATGACCTATGGAATAATTTATTTCTGGATTTATATTATTTCTTGAATTAAATGCGGAGAGTCATGCCTGGAAGATTTGTGTTATAAAGTGCTTAAATTAAGCATTGGTTTAGTTATAGCATAAAAATATGATTTTAAACATATAACCATTAGTTTTTTTATAGTTTATATAAAAATTTATGCATAAATGATTGCCTCGGATCCCAGTTACTAACTTTGATACTGTAGTACATACCCTAACCTCTAGTGCCTGGCTCCACTACTGCATCCATTGATTGCTGATACTCTAGTATTACGATATCAATGAGGCTATTGCACAAGCTAAAGTCTCCCATATCTCATCAATGATCCAAACATTGAAAAAGGGTTTTCATATTATTCGAGAAATCATTGCTCGAAAGGATGCAAATTTGCATAAAGTTCCTTGAAAAATGTAGTTGACCCGATTGTTGATCCTGTGAAACAGTCACAGTTAGATCATCATCTTAGAGAAGATGGGTATGCGATACCCGTGTGTGATGCGTTAATCCTATGTAAGATAGCATTAGTGCAAGTGGGAGATTGTTAGTGATGTGCCCTAATTCTATATAGTTAGATGACCTATATAGGGCATTGTGATGTAAATATGTATATTATATTAATGGCATGATAGTTTACGTTCATATTCTCCGTTTATTTTTTATGAATGTGTCCTTAATGTTACTCTTAGAAGAAATATATTCTAAAATCCTTTAGAATACATTGGCATGTTTCTTTGATATGAAAAACATTAAAACTGATTCATAACCCTCTGATTATTTGACCGGGACTAGAATAATCGATTATGGGCTATCATATGTAGTTATCTTTGATTAATATAGGGATGTTAATGATAAAGATGGTGAGCCTTATGCCATAACAACATAAGGATGTGATTAATTTACATATGAGTGATCATTAGTGGAATGGATCATTGAATGTGACATAAATAATAAACTATATGACTTCGGATTAATAGTTTATTATTCGATGCGAATTGTGCAAATTAATCTTTTGATTTGAGCAATTACGACTGTCGGATATATTAGAGGCTAAATATAGCATTTGGACAAAACCCGCCTTCATAAAGATGAGTTACAACCTTTCTCAGTTTAGTCTTGTGATATAGAGACTGACAGGTAATTGTCAAGATATGATTCGTTAACCTCCGACGTGAGGCGATATCCTATGCGATCTTATTTCAGTCGTAGAACGAGGAAGTCCTTGGCTAAGGCGTGATTGATGGAAATGGGTTTTGTCATAGGTGTCATCTCTCGTTCCACCGTTTAGATCTAAGCATAGAATCGAGTTAGTGGACTTAATCTTATTGTAATACCCGAGCCCGGATTGATATTTTTCCTATATTCCATGATATTTATAAGTCATTCATTCTTCGTCGCCAAGTGCATTGCATTTCGAGAGTGATAGTTAGAAAATAATTTCTAGTCCTCAGCAAATAGTGAAAATTAGTATTTAGTGTTTTTAATTTTAGTATTTTAGTTGTTGTTGACTAGAATTATAATTGTGTTAATTGTTTTAAGCTTAAAATACATAAAATAAACTACTTTGACCAAGTTTAAGTTAGCTTTGACCAAGGGCCTTGACTTTTTGACTTGTTGTCACCTTATAAGCATAAAATAGCATAAAATAAAACAAAGCAAAGCTGAAAAAAAGAAGGGGAAAACCGAAACTCCAAGGAAGAAAAGGAAAAAAAGAATTTTCAAGCCAAATCTTCGAATCTTTGAGTGGGGTTGCACGGGATCATTTCCGAGGCTTCTAACGTTGTCTTCCTAGCGTCTAGTAGCGTCTAAGGTGAGGGATGCATCGTTATTTGCGCATTTGAAATAGTTGTATAATTTTTTAGATTTATGCGTAAATTGTTAATTTAACTGTTTTGTTGCTTGAAGAACGTTCTTTGATGATTGTAGAACATGTATTTGTAGGTTTTTAGCATTTTTGACGGTCGAATATAGCTATTGCAATTTAAATTGACAATGGAATAATAAATTGTGAATAGTAAAACCCTGTATTGTAAAAGTTGCTACGTATTGCATTCTATTGATGTGGAAAGGTGCTAGATATGCTAGAATGTTTAAATGTATGGTTTACTTGGGTTGTGAAATGGAAAAATAGAGGAAAATGCCTTGGCTCATGTTGGGGTCGGTATGGTTGAGTTTGGCGTTTCCACGTTTTGCATGATAACGTTGTCTCGGGAGGCCATGGAAGCACTTTTGGTATGGTTATGGCGTTGGTTGGGTGTTTGGTTAGGGTAACTGTAGTTCAAACGAGCAAAAGGGGAAATCAGGGCTTTGCGAGAATTCTAGGTTAAAGTAGGGTTTCGTGGCTTTTACTAGTGCCTTATGGTGTTCTAGGATGAGTGGTGAAGTCGGTTTTCAAAACTCGTGGCTCGTTTGAAAGTAGTAGCAATTTGAAAGTCGGGGCCGTTGTGTGACTTTGTCGATTTTTATAATGCTTTGCTTTTAAAATGCTTGTTGTTGTTTATTATGCTTGTTATACTTGTTTATGATTGAATTGTATAACAATTGTTGCTTTTGCGTGCGAGGGTAACCTACTTTGTTATTCTCCCACGTGTGGCTCTATCGCTCGATTGTTGCATTGTTTATTATATTGCATTCATAGAGTCAGACGCGGGTATGATGAGCCTCTTTGGGTAGCCTCGGGTTGCCAAGGTTGGTTGCTCTAACTCCGTGTCCTATTCCCTTTCTTGCTTCGGTTGCCTCCTAGGGAGGTTTGGGTCGTAGTATTGATTGGGGACTTCCCGGGTATTCCAAACTGAAGCTATAAGGTAGTTGGGGCGGCGCGTGTGCATCGAAATCGTGATTGAAGTTGCTCGTGGAAAGTGAATTGTATCCTTTAATTGTGTGGCTATAGCTTAAAGGTTTATAAAGCTTGTCTTGATTTGATTAATTGGCTTAGTCTTGTTGAACTTGAATGTTTGGGTTGATTGTCCTACTTGGCTATTTGCATTGCACTCTTCTCTCACCTCCGACCTGTGAGACCGATAACCCTCGCTGAGCAATAGTTTTTGCTCATCCCTTTCTATACTATATTTTATAGGAGTAGTTAAGGCTATTCAAATTGAGGTGGTTGAGGAGGAGGGGAGCAAGTGGAAGTGTTTCATTGATAGCACTTTCTTTGCTTAGCTGGTGGTTGGTTGCCAGACTTTTGTGGTGGGCCATGTTTGATGTATATGTTGCTTGGTTGTTACTTTATTTTGAGGCTTGTAGCCTTGTATGTAGTTTATATTTTGAGGCCTTTATGGTCTTGTGATGTAAAAGTTAAAAGTTTGTAAAACTGTAAGCGGTACTCGAGTATCTAGTAAAGAACTACATGCTAATGGTTTAACTGCTTAGTGGCATAAGTACCTGTGTAGTATGCATGACATTTTGGGCTTGCCAAGTTGGTTAATGAAAGATGTATGTTTTAATAGAAAGTTGTCTTGTTCAAATGAATGTTGTAGTTCCGCGTATATTCTATTGAACGTAGTGTTTTCGGATCGTCCACGGTACAGAGGAGACTTCGTCCGTGTGTCGGGTCTGAGCTTGGCCTTTTGCGGGGTCGGGTCGTGGCGTGACATTTTAGGTTGTATCAGAGCATGATAGTATTGCATGAGCCGGGATATGTTTCTCAGTTTGTGGGGTAAAGGTCTAAAATGATAAAGTGTTATTGCATAATTGTTAAGTGAAAAGTGTTATAGTATGATTATGTGAACTTGGTATGTTTATGTGCTTAAGTGAACTAGTTTGACATGTCAATTGCGTGTTATGTGAATTGTGTGATAAGATATTTGATTGTTATTGACTTGAGTGTTATCTAATCTTTTGTGTTATATTTCTGTCTATAAACTGCTTTTATATGTTGCCACAGCTATTGTAAGTTGTTACTATGGCACCACGTCGTCATACTAGGTGTCAAGAGGTAGAGGCAGAGGAAGAGGCGGCAGAACAAGGTTAGCAACTAATGCCTGAATAGTTTATGGCTACTATGACCACTGCAATTGACCGGATTACTCAGGTACTGCATGAACAGAGGCAGGAGCAGAATAATAATCCCCAGGGAAATCAAGTTAATCTTGGTGGACAGGGGCATAGGGTTGAGAACAATCAGTAGGAGAAATTTTTTAGGCACGAGCCGGGTAAGTTCTTTGGAGAGTCGGATAACGAGGTAGCTGAGAAATGGCTTAACCGTGTTGAGAAGATTTATGCTGCCTTGGGATACATTGACGAAAGAAAGATACCATATGCAGTATTCCTATTTGAGGATGATGCAGAACAGTGGTAGAACACTATTAGGTTGAGGTGGGACTGTGAGGATATTCCGTATTTGTGGGATGACTTCATGAGTGAGTTTCGGGACAAGTATATTCCCGAGATGGCTAGGGAAAGACGGGAAGAGGAATTTGTGAGCCTGAGGCAGGGAAACATGACTGTCGCACAGTATGAGGCCAGATTTGTTAAATTGTCGAGGTATATGCCTGAGTTGGTGCAGCCAGCTAGGAGGATGATTAACAAGTTTGTTCGTGGGCTGAGAATGGATATACAGCTGCATTTGACTGGGCAGCAGTACGCTACTTATCCCGAGGTATTTCAAGCAGCCTGAAGTTTGAGAAACGGAAGTCAGAGATGATAGCTGAGGTAGCGAGCCGAGTAAGAAACAGTACTTAGGCCAGAGCAGCCAAAGTCAGCAGATGCAATATCAGACTTTTGTTCAGGTTCCTCAGCAGCGCCCGTATCAGCCTCAGTATCAGATTCAGGCAAGACCGGCTGTGACTAGACCCCAGTAGGGAGGTACAGCTACTACCACTGTCAGAGCCTCCGCACCTACGGGAGGCACTGTTGTAAGACAAAATCAGCAATGCAACTTTTGTAATCGGTCGGGGCACATTAAAGCTAATTACTGGAAAAAGAGTGGTAAGTGCACCAAATGTGGGAACGATCAGCATAGGGTGAAAGATTACCCTAAGTTTAAGAATGTTCAGGGCCGTACTGGGGGCCAAGGTGTGCAGAACAGGGTTGCAGGTGCAGTTCCAGCACAGAGGGTTCATGTTAGGGCCTTTGTTCTTGATGTAGAGGAGTTACCCGATACCACATCAATAATGGAAGGTACATTTCTTCTCAATACTCAGCCAGTTAAAGTTTTGATTGATCTCGGAGCTACGCATTCGTTTATAACTCCTACATGTGCACGATCTGTGAATATTAGCATTGATAAACTACCACATAAAGTTGAAGTTAGTGCGCCTTAGGGAGCGAAATTTGTTACTGAGTCTATTTGCAAATCTTGTGATATATGCATTGAGGACCATAATTTTCCTGCTGATTTAATCATACTGCCCTTTCGTGACTTTGAAATCATATTGGGAATGGACTGGTTAGGGAAATACTACGCACAATTGGACTGTAGAACAAAAATTGTTTATCTTCAGATTCCTGACCAACCAGTGGTTGAGATTGTTGGGAACCGCAGGGCTACTAGAACGTCCATTTTATCGTCAATCAAGGCTTCCAAGTTGTTGAATAAGGGCTGTGAAGCTTACCTACCTTATCTAATCAATCAACCTACTGATAAGTTGAATTTGAACGAGGTTCCAATTGTTAAAGATTTCCCTGGTGTATTTCCCAAGGAATTACTGGGTTTACCACCGGATAGGGAGATTGAGTTTGTGATTGATCTAATGTCGAGCACTGCGCCAATTTTTAGAACTCCTTATAGAATGGCACCGGCCGAACTTTAGGAATTGAAAATTCAACTTCAGAACTTGCTTAAGAAAGGGTTTATACAACCTAGCTCTTCGCCATGGGGTGCGCCTGTGTTGTTTGTGAGGAAGAAAGACGACACGCTACGGTTATTCATTGACTATAGGGGACTTAATCAAGTTACGATTAAGAACAAATTTCTATTGCCATTGATTGAAGAATTGTTTGACCAACTGTAGGGTGTGAAAGTATACTCGAAATTTGACCTGAGGCAAGGTTACTATCAACTTAGGATTCGGAGTGATGATGTACCTAAAACAACATTCAGGACTAGATATGGTCACTATGAATTTGTTGTGCTACTATTTGGGTTGACGAATGCACCAGCCGCATTCATGGACTTAATGCAGAGGGTCTTTTGACCTTATTTGGATCAATTCATCATAATCTTCATTGACGACATTTTAGTATACTCTACGGATGAGGCTGAACATGAACAACATTTAAAGATTGTACTACAGACTTTGCATGAAAACAAGTTTTTTGCTAAGTTCAGCAAGTGCGAATTCTGGTTAAATCAAATTTCTTTTCTGGGTCATATCATTTCACATCAAGGAGTTTTCATAGACCCAACTAAGATTGAAGTTGTTTCTTCCTGGAAGAGACCTGAAACTGTGTCAGAGATCCGTAGCTTTCTGGGATTGGCAGGTTACTATTGGAGATTTGTCAAAGACTTTTCCAAAATTTATGGGCCTTTGACCCAGTTGACTCGAAAGAAAGTTGGCTACAATTGGGATGCTAAATGTGAATCTAGTCTCCAAGAATTGAAGAAGAGACTAACTACAACTCCTATACTAGCTTTACTGAAGGTACATAAAACTTTGTTGTCTACAGTGATTCATCAAAAGAGGGATTTTGCTGTGTTTTAATGCAGAACGGTAAGGTGCTTGCCTATGCTTCTAGGAAGTTGAAACCATATGAAGTCAATTACCCTACACATGATCTTGAGTTAGCTGCAGTTGTATTTGCTTTAAAGAAGTGGCGCATTACTTGTGGGGCAGCAGATTTGCAATTTTTACTGACCACAAGGGTCTTAAGTATTTATTTTCACAAAAAGATTTGAATATGAGGTAGTGAAGGTGGCTAGATCTATTAAGTGGCTATAATTTTTCTATAAACTACATGCCAGGTAAGGCCAATGTTGTTGCGGATGCTTTAAGCCGAAAGGCTACTGTTGCTAGTCTAATTATCAAAGATTGGGAGACTTTGGATGAAATTTGCTCGTGGAAGCCGGAAGCTACTGAAACTGGGATTCGGTTTATTAGTTTACAAATTCAATCTGGATTGTTAACACAAATTAGAGAGGCTCAGAAGACTGATCCTCAAATCTTGAAAATCCAAGAAAAAGCAAAAGGGGGAGAGTCTGAGTTTAAATTACATGCAGATGGTATCTTCAGATTCAAGGATAGGGTGTGTGTTCCTGGAGATCCGACTTTGAAGAATGAGATTTTTTCCGAGGCACATAATTCAAAATATACAATTCACCCGGGCAGTACTAAAATGTACAGAGATCTGAAACAACACTTCTGGTAGAACAATATAAAGAGGGAGATTGCTGGGTATGTATCTAGGTATTTGACTTGCCAGAGGGTTAAAGCGGAGCATCAGAGGCCAGCCGGGCTTCTGCAACCGTTGTTGATTCCGTAATGGAAATGGGTACATATAACAATGGACCTTGTGACTAATCTTCCGAGATCTCCAAAAGGGTATGATTCTGTTTGGGTTGTTATGGACCGATTGACTAAGGTTTCACATTTCATTTCCGTGAACAAACAGGATAGCCATGATAAACTAGTGGAGCTCTACATTGCTAATATTGTGAGACTTCATGGTGTGCCATTGAGTATAGTGTCAAATAGAGATCCTAGATTTAGATCTCGTTTCTGGCAAAAGTTGTAAGAGGACATGGGAACTAAATTGAGCTTCAGTACTGCATACCATCCACAAACTGATGGCCAGTCTGAGAGAACTATCAGGATCTTGGAAGACATGCTTCGGGCATATGTATTGGACCTTGGGAAGAATTGGGAGAAGTTTTTGCCTTTAACGGAGTTTTCCTACAATAATAGTTACCAATCTACTATAGGCATGGCTCCCTACGAGGCGTTGTATGGTCGTAAATACAGATCCCCATTGTATTGGGAAGAGGTCGGAGAGATTAAGATAGTTGATCCGACTATGTTACCTGAGATAATTAAGATGGAGGATAATGTTCACCTTATTCGCCAGTGTATGCTTACAGCCCAGAGCCGTCAGAAGAGTTACACGGATAAGCACCGCCGGGATCTCGAGTTTGCGTTGGGTGATCAGGTTTTTCTTAAGATTTCTTCTCGAAAAGGGTAGATTCGGCACGGTAAGAGTGGGAAACTGAGTCCCAGATATGTAGGTCCGTTTGAGATCACCGAAAATGTGGGTCATTTAGCTTACCGATTAGCTTTACCTCCGAGCTTGTCGAGACTGCACAATGTCTTCCATGTGTCAATGTTAAGGAAATATCATCCAGATCCTTCACATGTACTAGAACCAGAGCTTTTGCAGATTGAGGATAAGTTAACTTATGAGAAAATACCGATTCGAATTGTGGATCGGAAAGTTCAGGAGCTTCGCAGAAAGAGCATTTCGATGGTAAAGGTTATGTGGAGTCATCACGAGTTTGAGGAAGCAACTTGGGAAATGGAGGACCAGGTTCAGAGTTAGTATCTGGAGTTATTTGTTGATCAGGTAAGAATTGCGTGGACGCAATTGTCTTAAGGGAGAGATGGTGTAATACCTGAGCCCGGAGCATGGAATTTTTCTGTTTCTTTTTCTAAAAATTATATTTTTCCTATATTCCATGATATTCATAAGTCATTCGTTCTTCGTCGCAAAGTGCATTGCATTTCGAGAGTGATAGTTAGAAAATGATTTATAGTCCTCAGCAAATAGTGAAAAGTAGTATTTAGTGTTTTTAATTTTAGTATTTCAGTTGTTGTTGACTAGAATTGTAATTGTGTTAGTTGTTTTAAGCTTAAAATGCATAAAATAAACTACTTTGACCAAGTTTAAGTTAGCTTTGACCAAGGGCCTTGACTATTTGACTTGTTGTCACCTAATAAGCATAAAATAAAATAAACTACTTTGACCAAGTTTAAGTTAGCTTTGATCAAGGGCCTTGAATATTTGACTTGTTGTCACCTAATAAGCATAAAATAGCATACAAAAAAACAAAACAAAGCTGAAAAGAAGGGGAAAACCGAAACTCCAAGGAAGAAAAGGAAAAAAAGAATTTTCAAGCCAAATCTTCGAATCTTTGAGTGGGGTTGCACGGGATCATTTCCGAGGCTTCTAACGTTGTCTTCCTAGCGTCTAGTAGCGTCTAAGGTGAGGGATGCATCGTTATTTGCGCATTTGAAATAGTTGTATAATTTTTTAGATTTATGCGTAAATTGTTAATTTAACTGTTTTGTTGCTTGAAGAACGTTCTTTGATGATTGTAGAACATGTATTTGTAGGTTTTTAGCATTTTTGACGGTCGAATATAGCTATTGCAATTTAAATTGACAATGGAATAATAAATTGTGAATAGTAAACCCCCGTTTCGTAAAAGTTGCTCTGTATTGCTTTCTGTTGATGTGGAAAGATGTCAGATATGCTAGAATGCTTAAATGTACGGTTTATTTGGGTTGTGCAATGGAAAAATAAAGAAAAATGCCTTGGTTCATGTTGGGGTTGTTTTGGTCGAGTTTGGTGTTTTCTCGTTTTGCATGATGGCGTTGTCTTGGGAGGCCATGGAAGCACTTTTCGTGTGGTTATGGCGTTGGTTGAGTGTTTGGTTAGAGTAGCTGTAGTTCAAAGAGCAAAGGGGGAAATCGGGGCTTTACGGGAATTCTAGGTTAAAGTAGGGTTTCGTGGCTTTTAGTCATGCCTTATGGTGTTCTAGGATGAGTGGTGAAGTCGGTTTTCAAAACTCGTGGCTCGTTTGAAAGTAGTAGCAATTTGAAAGTCGGGGCCGTTGTGTGACTTTGTCGATTTTTATAATGCTTTGCTTTTAAAATGCTTGTTGTTGTTTATTATGCTTGTTATACTTGTTTATGATTGAATTGTATAACAATTGTTGCTTTTGCGTGCGAGGGTAACCTACTTTGTTATTCTCCCACGTGTAGTTCTATCGCTCGATTATTGCATTTTTACTGTATTGCATTCATAGAGTCAGGCGCGGGTGTGATGGGCCTCTCTAGGTAGCCTTGGGTTGCCAGGGTTGGTTGCTCTAGCTCCGTGTCCTGTTCCATTTCTTGTTTGGGTTGCCTCCCAGGGAAATTTGGGTCGTAGAATTGATTGGGTACTTCCGGGGTATTCTAAACTGAATTTATAAGGTGGTTGGGCTGGCGCGTCGTCATCGAAATCGTGATTGAAGTTGCTCGTGGAAAGTGAATTATATCCTTTAATTGTGTGGCTATGGCTTAAATGTTTATAAAGCTTGTCTTGATTTGATTAATTGGCTTAGCCTTGTTGAACTTGAATGTTTGGGTTGATTGTCCTACTTGGCTATTTGCATTGCACACTTGTCTCACCTCCGACCTGAGAGACCGATAACCCTCGCTGAGCAATAGTTTTTGCTCATCCCTTTTTATACCATATTTTATAGGAGTAGTTAAGGCTATTCCTATTGAGGTGCTCGAGGAAAAGGAGGAGCAGGTGTAAGTGCTTCCTTGGTTGCACTTTCTTTGCTTAGTTGGTGGTTGGTTGCCAAACTTTTGTGGCGGGCCATGATTGTTGTACATGTTACTTGGTTGTCACTTTATTTTGAGGCTTGTAGCCTTGTATGTAGTTTCTATTTTGAGGCCTTAATGGTCTTGTGATGTAAAAGTTAAAAGTTTGTAAAACCGTAAGCGGTACTCGAGTATCTAGTAAAGAACTGCATGCTAATGGTTTAACTGCTTAGTGGCATAAGTACCTGTATAGTATGCATGACATTTTGGGTTTGCCAAGTGGGTTAATGAAAGAATGTATGTTCTAATAGGAAGTTGTCTTGTTCAAATGAATGTTGTAGTTCCGCGTATATTCTATTGAACGTAGAGTTTTCGGATCGTCCACGGTACAAAGGAGACTCCGTCTGTGTGTCGGGTCTGAGCTTGGCCTTTTGCGGGGTCGAGTCGGGGCGTGACACTTATCATGGTCCTTATTCGATCGGGACATATTTAATGGAAGGATCGGACTGCACACTAATTTACGACTATAAATAGATTCATGAAAGTCGGACTTCATTACCATATAAATTGTCATGATACGTATGTTGCTAGACGTCACTCTTGAACGTGAGGGTATTCCGGAGAATAATGGAGACATTCTCAGAATAGATTAAAATCGTTTAATGGTCTCTCATTGTTATACGGTTGTGAATCTAGAAGGTCACAAAAAAAATCATGAATAGGGTTATTAATGAGCTTGTATTTAATTTATAAGAGATGTTAAAGAGTTAACGTCATTCACTTTGGTCGTTAAAAGTTAATGGGTTAAAAGTGCAATTAGTGAAAGTATTAAGGCCATTGTGTAAATATTGAAAGTTGTTTCCAGTTACTTATTCTAATAGAGATTAAAATTAATTAATTTATTTACACAAGTTAGTGGAGAAATACTACATATATATATAGATATAGATATATATATATATATATATATATATATATATCAAGGAGAGAGATAATAGAATGATGACTTGGCAAAAAGCTATCCAAGTATATAAGAAGTGATTACTTGGATAGCTTTTTACCAAGTCATCATTCTATTATCTCTCTACTTGATGATGTCATACTCCACTAGCTCAAAAAGAATGGCTAGGATTAAATCTTGGCTAGAAAAGTGGTTTTGCATGCCTTGGTTTTAAACAATACAAGTGGTTTTGTCTTAGGATTAAGACTAAAACCATTTATCTACTTAAACACTCAAGCTAATCATCATAAGTGAAATAACATGAAAAAACTCTATCTTCTCTCTCTTCAATGGTGGTCACGACAATGAGAGAAAAAAGAAGATAGAGTTTTTCTCTTGCTCTCCATTTTAGTACATGCTCATATCCACTTAAGATATGCTAGCACAAACCCATTTTCAATGGAATATACCCTTGGATGTTCGTGTATTTCCACCTAAATGCTTCACACTTGAGGAGGAGCTAGTCTGCATCCAACGAGTCTTGCATTTTCCTTTTGGCTATCTTCAAGAGGTATACACCTATCTACACCCTTGTATGTTATATATAGTTGATATATAATGTCATGCATGTTATTTTCATGGACATTACTTAAAGATTATGTGTGGATACAAAGGTTATGATGCTAAAAATTTTAAAACTCTATTGTTCCATTTTCGGCCAATGGTTATGATCCACATACTTCTTTAATGATCCACCCCTTTCAATACTTTGATGCACTATGGTGAGATCTTTTACAGGCTCAATAACTTTGTGCCTTGGGTGTATGGACTTGATTACTTTGGGACATGCTTGTGCAATATAAAGTCTATGATTATCTCAGGGGTAGAGTATTCACTCCTTTGTGATTGTCCGTCTAATCATCTAGAAACTAAGTACTTAGTATTATAATCAATCGGGGCTATAGTATT
This sequence comes from Ehretia macrophylla, assembly GCA_037974665.1. Lineage (NCBI taxonomy): Eukaryota > Viridiplantae > Streptophyta > Magnoliopsida > Boraginales > Ehretiaceae > Ehretia > Ehretia macrophylla. The sequence goes on along the minus strand of CM075771.1, from coordinate 58,437,877 downwards.
ATAGTCAGTTGGGGCTATAATGGATATGAATTGCGGGTCGTTCCCAGGATCAAAAGTATTATATTCAGGTAATGATTAGTTTTGGATTAAAGGTCCAAGGATAAGATATAATCAAGAAAAGTTAATAGTATAGTCAAAGACCTTGTCTTGATTATGAATGTTACATAGAGGGATATTTTGGTAATTTTACTTAGCAGAACAAAGACAAGGGTCATACCTCATATGACGAGCCTCTATAACATTTATATTTATTCGAGAGTGCAACTTAGACTCTTTAGTGGAATGAGTTAAGATTAAAATGATCTTAATGCATCTAAACTAGTAGTAGGGGCATTTTGAAAGCTAGGGTAAATATGTCTTTTGGTCCCTTCTCTAGCCAATTATGTATCTAGCATATTTTCTTGTATAAATGAATTCCTGAAGTGGAATTTAGGTGTGTGGAAGATAGTGAGTTGCAAATTATACTTGTATTTAGGGCTATTTTAAAAATAGTGAAAGTATGAGTATATAAAGAAAGAGAGAAGAGAAGAAACCTATCTTCTTCTCCCTTGAATTCGGTGCCTCTCTCACCATAGGAGCTGAATTTTCTCTTCTCACAAGCTAATTTTTAGACATAGATTGCAAGTAAAGATTTTAGTATAATGCCCACACACTATAAGGCTAGTGTTTGCATTATTGGACATAAGAGGAGAAGGTCAAAAGTGCTTTAATTCAGAAAATTTCAGCCAGCAAGTCTTGGTGTTCTTACATGTGGTAAAAGGCTCTTCTTCTTCATTTGGTGTGTTATTCTTGTTGAGTTCTTAAGCCAACAAGTGGTGTAACAAATTAAAGTTATTTCTACATTCGATCTAGTGTTTAATGTGATTAGAATTCATGTTTATGTTGTATATATTGCATACTTGTCTGCTGAGTTTTGTTTGTGTAATCTATATATCTATAGTTATACATCTAGTATGCGCGAACCTTTAGAATACTCATCACTTGGATCAGGCACAAAGCCAGACACCGAGGGTCAGTGTAGGTACTCGGCGCCTAGCCAGTAACCAAAAGTTCATGATACTATCTATACACAACACAAACCTAAAATATAAGTAATTACACACCTACAATGGTTAATTAGTAATGCACTGATACACACACATATAATATATCTACAAAAAGGCACGTGAACCTGAAGATTCATTTAGATACATTATTATGATTACACAAACATAATACACACACAAACACAAAAATACACACACTGATACAAACACAAACACAAGCATTCACACTGATACATATATATAGTTTACGCCAGAATGATACACATATCATATTAAACCAAGAAGATAGAAAGATGTCACCAGAAAATGGCTACTGTTCATGTCAGAAAAACTGCTTTCGAGTGCTTTAAATCTAATCTCCACCACACAAATTGAAGAACTAAGAGTTGTGAATGTGCTCACAAAATTTCAGCTCAATCAGATGAGAAATCACCGTCGTGATTGTTAATTTGATCAAAATTGCGCAAAATTTTACAATATTTCTCCAAAGTCTCTCTTCTTTCTCTCTCTCTCACTGTTTTTTTTTCTCTCTCTCTCTCTCTCGTGAACCTCTCTCACTTTTGTTTGTTTGTTTTTTATTTTTTAGTCAAAAAGGAAAAATACAATCATGAGAAATAAACATAATCATGAGGAAAAAAACTCAAAAATATAATTTTTTTTAATATGTATTTTCCTATTATAGCAGCTGCTGAAAATGGAAAAAAAAACTCAAAAGTATAATTTTTTTTAATGTATTTTCCTATTATAGCAGCTGTTAAAAAGGAAAGGAAAGGAAAAAGGAAAAAAAACTACCACAAATACAACTGCCAAGATTTGATCCTATGTTGTCCCATTCTCAAATAAAACACTAACTAATTAAACTAGATTAATTCTTTGTGCAAGAATACCACTGCAAATTTTAATAAATAATTCAGTGTAGGCTTGTGGCTACACTAACCTCAATCTATCTCTGTCCTTGGCTTGGATGACTACCAACAATTGCTCGGAGACCTAATTGCCAAGGTGACAATGTTGGAAGGAAAGCTAGAGCAGGCCATCAAGTTCCTCAAGGAGAAATCTGTTGGGTTGCAAGGGACCAACAGTCGAGGCTCTCCAATTGGGAAAGCTACCTCCATGCCAACGCCTAGACTAACAACTCCATCAACTGGGCTAGCCTCACTAGTAGGCACCTCCGTTGTGATGACTCATTTGCCTTTGCCAATAGGCAATCCAATTGGAGCATTGTTGCCAGTTGTTGTGGGGCCTTTTACCATGACATCAACAAGAATTCAAGGTAGGCAGATGCATTTGGAATTTTCACCAATTGCTATTTTTTCTCTCTCTGTATAAAGTAAGTTAGTATCATTATTGGACAGATCTTATTATTAAAAGATCGTTTCACTGGAATACTTGTTTGATGTAAGTAGTAATTCCTACCATTGCTAAAGCTTTTTCTTTAAGACTTTTAACTCTAAGTTTGACAGTGAGAATCCCATCGAGTTAAATTTAAAGAGGAGACATTCTTTGTTTATGATTATACCTAGAATGATTAACGTGTATTGATTACATTGTTCTACATAGATGGTCGAGCTTTGTAACAATCATACTGTTTGGAATTGTTGACTAAGGATGACAACAATCATAATTGTAAGGAGAAAATTGACTCAACAAAATTTGGTCGGGTCAGTCTATGTTGGGTGACCAATGACCCAATATCCAGCAGCAAGTGTAATTTGTTCAAAGATGAGATGACACTCAAGTAAACGAAAGAAAAATAAGAATCTCATTTTGTGGATTTCTTTTGGAAAGCCTTCTACTACACAATGTTTGTGTGTGGAAAAAAAGAAAGATCAAATTGTCGCATTGAGTAGACGAGGCGGAGAAATTGCAAGAAATTTTAATTCTCAAATCTTAAGCATGTTAACTTGGAGGCATTTTCTCGTAATTATTCAAAAGATGGAAAAGGAAAAGGATGGAATTGTAATTTATTGAAAACCTAAAAACAAGAAAAACTAAAGTGAAAACAAAAAATATTTTCAAAATATGACCCTTCATGTCTGCGATAAAATGTTAAAAATCTATTCTGCAATAAAATGTAAAGGACTATCAAAGGTAGGTTTGTAAAATTGTTAAACACGATTTAAAACTTGTTAATAAAGTATATATTTTCATTCGACTTTTATTTTAACAAATAATTGTATAAAAATTGTCCAAACTATAATTAAATTTCATCCCTCTAATAAACCTAATTTAAACGAGATCACTAAAAATTAATTTTTCACTTAACTCAACTCGAACCATTGTAGATTACACAACCAGATACCCCACCTCAAAGTCCCACCTAAGAGGGGTCAAGAACTAGTCTTATTATTTAGCAAAAAAAAGTAGTCTTCTTTTTTCTTTTTTCCCTCATTATTTATTTATTCATTAAACAAGTGATTCATTCATAACCTAAACATAACCAAACAAAATAAGGCAAAAACACTGTCCTTACAATCTTAAACTACATAACACGTCCCACTACCATATCCTTGTACTTTCCGAACCCGTTAGATTGTCTGAAACTTAGTCCCCAAGTAAAACCAATTATAATAGGACTTCTACCTAGACAAGTTCACCACATATATATAAGTTAACAACACAAAGGTTGACAAAAGAAAAAAAGAAAAAAAAAAAAAAAAAAAAAAAAAGAAGAAGAAGATGGGTATGGCGAAATTGAAGATAGGAGGGGCATGGAGTGGAGTATTGGAGGTAGAATTGGAGGAATGGACAGTGGCCATGTTGAGAGAAGAGGTAGTAAAGAGATCAGGGTGTGGTGGGCCCCATTTAATCAACCTTATATGTGCTGGGAGAGTTTTGAAAGATGGTGATGGCACTGAGAAGCTGAGCCAATTGGGTGTTAAGAACAATGCAAAGATTTTGGCCTCAAGGGTCTCTCTTGATCAAGGCAAGTCTCTCTTGGATGAAGAAGAACGCTCTAAGAGACTCTCAAGGCTAAAGTTAGTGTCTTTTCTTTTCTTTTACACTTATCTATAATCAATCTTTATGAAAGAGACATGGAGGTTACGGGTTCGTATATTGATAACAAGCATCATGTAAAAATATAAGATTAGGCTGCCCAAAGTGATCCATCCCTTTCCCGAACTCTCTAGAGTTTCGTATATTTGACTATCCTCAAATTTTAATTAATCTTTATGCTTATGGTATTTTTTTTTTTTTTTTTGAGGGGGTCTTGACTTTAATGTGCTTTGGTCAACGGTTTGAATTTTGTGTTGGTTTTAATTTTTTCTTATAGTTAGAATTGGGTTAAAAATTACTTGATCAATGTGAATTACAGAGTCTCTTAGTGAGGGTTAAGGGTCAAACCAACCCTATGGTCAATTTTTAGGAGCATGTGTTTGGTTAATGTTATGAGTTTCATGCTGATTGTTTATTTCTTTTGTTATGATTAATGGAGTTTAAACTGCATAATCATAGTGAACTTGAAGTCTCTGAATAAGGGGAAAAGGTCCAAGTAGTGTCATCTTTGATTCACACGGTGGTGAATCTCTATATGGATGTGTTTGTGTGTTTCTTCTTCTTCTTCTTCTTCTTCTTCTTCTTCCCTTTTTATTTATTTTTTGCCTTTTGGATGGGGGGTGGGTAGTTTTCTGGAGTGTCAAATTTGAACAATTCGTATTTATTTTGGCCCATGGCGTGGATTTTCTGTTGGATAAGTTGATTACTGTTAAACTATTGTAGCATTGCAGGCTATGGAGGCTCAAATTTGTCCCTTTTTGCTCCCTATAGTTAAATATTTGACTTAATTTGCAGGTGAATGGGCAGTCCGGTGGATTTTTATGTTGTTCTTGATAGTGATCTTCCACCTGGTTGATGAATGCTGTGAATTGTCTTAAATTGCATGGTTATGATGAATTATGAGGTTTCCATGTCATACGCATTTATGTCTTTGAGAATTGGTGTATCCATAGGGTTTTAGTCTGGGGCCTTTTGCTTTGCTGACCTGAATGCTGAATTATTCTAGAATAAATTATCACAGCGTTGTATGGTGACACATTGTAATTTGGTTCTATATACTGTAAAAGATATAAAAAAGAATGGGGATTTGACCAACTCTAACTTTAGGTTTTTAATTGTATGTTCTGTGTTTTCTTACTAGCTTTTTCCCTCACATCACTAAACTGCAGGGGGGCTGCCACTTCACTGGCCAAGAGACATGCTGATGGGTCATTACCTGTTGAAGACTTCAACTTGGAGCTGGAAAATCAGAGTGGAGAGAAAGTGCAGCTGGGATCTGAAACTGACCAGCGGTATGATGTAATAAAACTAATATTAAAAAAAAAAAAATTGACTTGCAATATTCTAAAGACTTGACAGAATGTCATTTCATTTTTTCCCTGAAACATGTGGGACTTTTATATGATAGGGCCATAATGATGGGTCTTATGCTTCACGCAAATGCTAAGCGGCTTATTAAGATGCAGAAGTATAAAGATGCACTAGAAGTTCTCGTCATGGGAGAGGTAAGGAACTGGATAACTTCATGTTAAAAAATTTTGAATTATGTCATGCTCTCACTATGGATGAAATGAGTTGAAAATAATTGTTGGAATACATGAGAAATAATTAGATCTTCCAACTCTTAGCTAGGCTTGTAAACTTATAGGTTCTAGAGGCAAATTTTTATGTTCACAGAATAAGTCATGTGAGTTAGCTTGAAGAACTCTTGTAGATTATCCTGATATTAGATTAATATGTTGTAAGAACTTGCATGAGCACTTCGCAATTCATATTTTCCATAATATGCACAGGAACCAGTAGTTTTAACCCTGTAGACTTTGTTATACCATTACTTTTTTATGTAAAAAATGCCACGACAGTTATCAGCTTACAAGCGTTTGGCAACTGAATTCTCATGGAAAAACATTAGTGTCTTATCTTGTGCACCAGCGGTTTACACTGCTTTTTCATGATTAGAATCATCTCTGTTGATTATTCTTATGTCTGCCACATTAGGACCCATTCTGTACGATGTTGATGAGTGGTTTCATCTCTCACCTTTGTGCCTTCCCCTTTTATTTCTTTTAGACTTTGTTGCTTATTTTACTAATTTCAAGTTCTCCAAATGGCAAAGCTAAACTGAGCAATGTTTCTTGTCCAAAGACCAATATGCGTGATTAACTTTAATTATGTCCTTCTCTTTATTGCAGGAGGCTTTCTCTCTTTGTGACCCAAAACTAATTGAGGTGAGTATTCTTTTGATTCATTACAATCTTATCATTGTTGTTTTCTCTTGTTCTCACACTGAAGATATAACCCTGCTCTACTACAGCATTGCTTCTTGCCATCACCTTATATCTCCTGGCTTTATTTCTGAATTTTGGCTATCATCTTATGCTGCCTGCCTTTTGTCTTTGGTTGTCAGATGGTTGACAATGTACCAATTCTACAAATTGACATGGTGTGGTGTTATTTCATGCTTCGGGATATTAGTTGGCTTTCCGTGGCCGGAATACGCCTTGCACAAGCAAGAGAAGGTATTGAACGTGCTCATGGGAAGGAAGCCAGTCGTGTGAGACTACTTCAAGGAGGTCGTTATCCAGAGCTTGCGCTGTAAGAGTCCTCTAGTGAATGCCAATTAGCCTATGGCTTAATTCTTTAATCTTTGACAGTTTCTTGACCAATGGTCTTAGTTTTTGAATTTTCATCAACCGTCTGCAGACATTTGAGGCTTGAGCTTTTGGAAGGAGTTGTGGCATATCACAATGGTCATTTAGATAAATCAAGGGACGCCTTGACTTCTGCTCAGTCTAAGTACTTCCAGGTTCGTCTTAGCTTAATTAAATATTCTAATAGGTATTTGTGAAATTGTCTTACTCTAATCAATTTCAGATACAGCAAATTTTTGTAAAATTTCAGAAGAGAACAGTTAGCATACTTTTGCTAATAATTTTGTTAGTTCTTTTGTCAACTCCCTCCCTTTCTTTATATCCTCAGGGGAAAGAAAGAGAGAGCCGGGGGTGGGTTGATTCTGAGACTTCTAAAGTTTTGTGATTTATGCTTGATTCATCCTAAATAAATTTCCTATATGAAAACAGCTTCAAGTGCCAGATGAAGTGCTGTCATTACTGATGAGCATGGGTTATAAAGAACGTGAGGCAAAGAGAGCCCTCCGCATGAACAACCAGAATATTGAGAGTTCCATCGATTTTCTGGTTGAGGAGAGGACAAGGAAGGCTAAGAAACAGGAGGAGGACATTCGACACCGGGATGAGATCATGTGAGTTTCTTCTATAGATTTCTGTTATTTATGTTCACTTATGTGTCCTTTGGTTCCAATAATAATGACTATAACTTTGACATGCCTCGGATTACAGGGAGCAAAAACGTTACGGAATGACACCTCTTAGGAAGCCCGTGGACCTCCAGAAATTAAATCAACTGGTCTCTATTGGGTAAGTAGGCCCTACAAAGACATGGCTTTTATGTCTGTAGACACATTCTTTATTAATTGGCGCCAGAGATAAGAAGTTGAAGACCCTATGGTAGTAATAGTTATAATGATAATAGCTAAATACTTGGGTCTGTTTCATCTCTTTAACCCCATAGCCCTATGAGTCAATTTAGAATGAACACCAGGAACAACTATCATTAGAACATTTAACCAACCTCTTTGATCATGTGTCCTGACCAGAACTTAGTTTTTTCTTCTATTTTCGGGTTATTCATTCTTTTTTCAACTGGCACGCGGGAAAAGTAATTATAAAATATAAACAGAAGAATCTCAAAACTGTCCTTTATATGATTCATTTGCTCTTCTGTTGGGTCAACAACATTTCGCTTAGATTGCACTTTTCTGGATAATTTTGGGTACCCTCCCAAGTTTACATTGGGGGCAGCCACCCATGGAGTAAAAAACTTAGATAATTGAACTATGTGCAGATATGAGAAAGAGCTTGCTGCAGAAGCTCTTAGAAGAAATGAAAATGACACTCAGGAGGCTCTGGATGACTTGACAAATCCAGAAACTAATTCTGCTATACAGGTAAGTTTTGCATCAATATTCTTGGTTCAACTTTCTATCGAATGTTCCAGCAATTTCCTCTTCCGTTTGATTTTTAGGTTGATATTGAGTCAAAGAAGAGGAAGAGATTGCGCCAGGCAGCAGATGCTGCTATTGAAGAACTTATATCGATGGGTTTTCCTAGAGCAACAGGTATTTTGTATGAGAACATCTCGGGTGCCATAGTATTTGTATCTCTGTACCTCTCTTTTTCTGGTCACAAATGGGTCTCCGCAGGTGTGTCTGGATTTGTACCTGCTTATGTGCACTCGTGTATCTCCTCTCCATGTGCATTTCTGTGTGAGAAAGAGAGAGATAAATTAATTTACCTGAGGATGACTTTCAACTTTCAAGTTTCATCTTGCTTGTAGAGTCTCCAGAAACCATGCCCCAGCATTCTCTTCATAGCCTTTCTGAAATCTATACTTTAATGCTTTCAATTATCTTTACTGAAAAGTTATAAGTTTCAGTCCTTCGGACTCGGATCAGTTATACAAACCATGGTGGCTTGTCTAATATCATTTTCCGAGTTACTTTGACCTAAAGGTGTGCCATCAGTGGCAATCTTTGATACTACCATAGCCATGTACTATCCAAGTATCAAGTCCTGATGCATCACAGAAAAGTCTTAAATTGGTTAACTACAGGCATAGCTAAATGTCTGAATACCTTTTCAATTTATGTTTTTGCTACTGTAATCCAATCATCTGTTTCTTTTGTATTTGTAGTAGCGGCAGCTGTTCGCATGTTTGGCACACAGGAGGCAGCACTCAACCATCTGCTTGGAGTGCCCAATGAAAATGCTGAAAATAGTATTGATGGCTCGAATCCTTCTGCCTCGGTTCTTAACTGTGGTGAGAGTGATCAGACAAACACATCAGATACCGATGCAGCTTTAGGTGCTGGAGGTAATGATGAAGGTCCATCAGATCACTCTGCAGTCGAAAAGCGGGATGTGGAAATGGAAGATGAACTTACGAGGGAATTGCTAAAAGGAGATGCTTTTTCCGACTATGATATCGAAGTTACAAAAGAAGGTGAAGCTATTAATGAGTATCTGGCTTTGCTCAATTCTGGAGTCAGCAGTGAGAGAGTTTCATCTTTGCAGTAAATGCTATATGATTTTATGGAGCGGATATGCTATATTATTATCTCAACGGTAGTGAACTAATGATACATCATATTGATTTTGATAGTTCACAACCATCAGGCTTACATTACACACTGTATATAAGGATATTTCATGTTTGTTTAGCAAGTAGGCGGGTATTGTTGAAAAATAAAAAAGATGCTGTGGATCCTATCTCTGTTATATAATGGAAGTAAATCAGGTCCTTACTATTGCTACTTTAATTTTGAACGTGGAAACAAAAACATTAGTTTCTACATTCCAATTACAATACTTGTCCTTGCATTTTGAAGTTAGATGGTTCCATGTTTGTCTATGATTGGCTAAAACTTTTCTTATTTTATTTTTCTATTTAAAACTGAAAAATTAAGTTATAACTCGAATTCTATTATTTTGGCATATTAACTAGATGAGTTATGATGTAAAACAAAAAAATGGTTTATAATGAAGAAAAGAAATATATTTGACTTTGTTCCTTGCGACTTGTCAAGAAACTAAAAAATTGTAATCCTCGAGAACATTTACAATAAATAAGAAATCATGCATAAGAAATTGAAAGGCAGAAATAAAGTAAATACAATCAGGCCTTAGGTAGGGATTGGTATATTTGAATGGGGTTTGAATTTGTTACTATACGTAACAATGTTATTACGTTCTTCTGCCTGATGTGTAGTGTCCGCTTGTTATGTATTAGTCATGATGTACTATGTTAGGTATTAAGAAGTTGTGTTCATGTATTTCGAGCAAATAATTTGTAATCTTTAATTATGTTAGGTATTATGTGTTAATAAAGGATGATATGTAATCATCTATTAATTATGAATGTAAAATTAAGTTTATGTTTGTAATGCAATAAATCTTATAATAAAATGCTTTAATTTTAATTCCGTGGTGTTGATTTGAAAAAACTATTGTTTATATTTTGCATTACGTTAAATATTAATGTTGTATATAAGTTCACCGAGACTTAAATTTGTCCCATAAATTGTTTTAAGGTTGAAAACATGTTTTTATTTATAGTAAAAGCCATATTTTTTTTTTGTCAGTAAACATGAATAAATTATTGTTAGAATCAAAGCCAAATTGCGGACAACTTATGTGACAGTCAAGACACCTATCATTCTTGCAGTAACTGTTGCATACACTATTTGTGCATTTACTTGTTTCTTCAATAGTTACTATTCATCACGATTTTCCACTGCCTAGTTTCTCTGAATTAGCATTTTTCCCACATTATATGACCTTCAGGAGGAAAGATAAAAATGAGAATTTGAGTAATTCGTGTTAGGAGAGTTTGTTTAGAAAATAATTCTCGGTTCGTGTGAATAGTGAAACATTGGTTAGTAGACTAAATGAAATTATTTGCATTGGAATTTGTTTTAAGTAGCTTTTTCAAGTTATTTTAGCCAAAATTGTTGTCAACTTAATGCATATATACATAATACATATATTATATAAAAACAATAATACACGTACGTATACATATGGCTTAAAAAATAAAACAAGAAATACCCTTTATATCCCCCCCAAAGCCGAGAAGCATAGGAAGGAAAAAGAAGAAGAAAAACTCAACAAAGCTTGCAATTTGATCATTTGGCTTGAGTTTGAAAGCATTTTGGAGCAACCTAGAGCCTCCTGCTAGCATCTACACTTTGAATTTGTGAGGGATTTTACTTGTTTTTGCATATTCAATGTTTTTGCTTAAAGGTTTAATTTCTAGATTTGTATGTATATGCATATATTGTGCTTAATTCCTTTACAAAGTATATTCTACATGACCTAGAGACTTGTTTTGTGGAGCCTATAGCTTTGGTTATGGTAGTTTGCTTAGGGTAGTTTAAGGAAGACAATGAATAGTATAATTTTAGGGTTTCGATAAAACGAGCCATAGAGATTGATTCAATGCTATAATTAGATGCTATAGGTGCTAATTAATATAGATTATTGGTTGTATGAAGTTAGATTGCTCGAAACTTGATTAAAACGCGAAATTAGTTGAATTTCAAAAGGGGGTTTCGTATGAAAAGTAAATTCGGGTGCGAATTGAGGTTAGTTTGGTGTTCTACTAGGTATGGAAGTACTTTTGGTACTTTCGTTGCGTTAAATTGCGGGGCGGATTGGGTAGCTATAGTTCAATGCGCACTCAGGGCCTTCCCGAGCTTCTGTGCTAAAAGTAGGTTTTTAAGGCTTGTATATGTGTCCTTTTGTGTTATTAGAGATGTGTGATAGTTGGTTTGTGTAGATTTCGATTCATGTTTCGTTTAGAACCTAAATCGTGCTTGTAAACAAAGGGGTTATATGCCAAAGTTGTGTTTAGTGCTTGCATTGACTTGGGAACTCTCTTATCTTGATATTTTAATGCTTATTGAATTGCTTATGTATTGAATTTCATGTTTGAGGGCAACCTACTTTGTTGACCCTCTTTTATGTGTTTACCAGCTTTTAATGTTATACTGCTTTAGCGTTGTTCCCTGTGTGTTATAACAAATGGTTGCGCAACCTTAGCATCATGGCGGATGCGATGGCCTCGCTGGGCAGCGTCGGGCTTGCCAGTGTTAGTTGCCTTAGCTCCATCTGCTATTCCCTCATTCGCTTGGTCCGGAGATCTCCAGGGGATGTTGGGTCATATATTGGGTACATCCGGAGTACCTTTGGTGTTTAGGATGCCGACATAGCATCGTTTTGTGTTTCGAGAGATGGAGTGATAAGGGTTAAAGAACGTATCCTTTTGAAATGTGTGGTACTTTATTGTTTATTTATTCTCCTATTTGTATAGTTTCTATTCTTTTCTATTATCTGCTGCATTGCACGAAAAAGGTTTTCAAAAACGTCCCAATAGACTGTTATATCCCTCACTGAGCATCGTGGTTTGCTCATTCCTCGTTTTAACACATTTCAGGAGGTACTGAGATAGACCCTCAACTCTTAGCTGTAGAGGGAAAAGAGGAGGTGCAATTGGAGGAATTACCTTGATTGCAGTATTGTTGTGTGCATATTGCTTGAGGTTGGAGTTGTTGTTTGCTGGGTTGTGTAAAGACTTGCTTGGTTGTATTAAGTTCTATTTTGAGCCTATGGGTTTGTGTATATTTGGTGTTGTTGAAAGGTTGTAATAGTTAGATTGTTGATGTATGATCTGAATGGTAGCGGCATGTAATAACTTATGAACTTTACTTTATTTTGAATGTTGCATGCTTGTGTGTTTAATGGAAGATGGTTAGTTGATTGGTCTTAATTCATAAGAACGGTTAATTAGTAATGTTAGAGTGATATAATAAGCGGATTAAAAAGATAAGATTTCAATGGCTTTGATCTTGCATGCTTGTGTGTTGTAATATCTTGTCTTGCTTAAGGCTCGGATGGCCTTGAAGCTGGGAAAATGGTAGAGTTAGAGTTGAAGAAGGTTGTGGATTGTGTTGTGGTTTTATTTTCTGTTTATAGGTATCCAAATAGTCCACGGTACAAAGGAGACTTTGTCCGTTTATAGGGTCCGGACTTAGCCTTTTGGCGTGGGGTTGGGTTGTCGCGTGACAACTTAGCTATGTAGACGCCAATTCCGGACCTTTTAAAAAGGAAAAATATTAGTCACTAGCTATATGTATAATTATTTAATTAAAATAAATCATATTTATATTTTACTCAAATATTATTATTAATTTTAAATTTAATATTTTAGAAACACTCATAAATTGTTATATGAAATAATCCTAATTTGACCAAAAAAAAAAAAAATCCTAATTGTTAGAACTAATTGTTTGTATTATAAATTACGACAATTTTCACGTACTGTCAATAATGTTGGCTTTCATATTCACTTTAGTCCCAATAGTTAGAGTATCTCCAATGGGAGACACTATTTACAAAAACATACTATTTTTGTAAATAGTCTCCCATTGGAGATGCTCTTACAAAAGTGAGAGTATTTACATCAAATTGATAACAATGGGGACTAAATGAAACTTATTACTTTTTGGTGACGGCAGGGTGACTAAATGGCGACGCGTTTTGCGGCCCGTCTCCAAGCTGTCGCCAATTGGCGATGGCATGGGGACAACATGTCATTATCCGTCACCAAGTAGTCACCATCTGGTCACGTTTGGAGACGACATATGGTGTCGTCACCATATTCTTGTCAATTGGCGACGAATTGGTGACGGCGTATGTAGATCGTCTCCAAAACGTCACCAAATTGGCGATGTCGGCTTCCGTCACCGTGCTGTCGCCAATTTGGTGACAAATTAGCGACGACCCGTCGCAAAAAGCTATTTTTTTGTAGTGACAATCGATCGTAGATTCCCTGGCTTGGCTAGGAACCTAGTCCCTTCTTGTGACAACAAGAGAGAAGGTGTTTAAAAGCTTGTTTGATAGAACTGTTAAGACCAACAGAAGATTACAGTTTGTTTAGTTGAATTTTGTAGATATCTTTTATCATATAGTTTGCTGGAGTCTCCTTTAGCTTTTAGACTCTTTTTAAACTTGTTATAGATAAGCTCATAGTCTTCAGTTGTAATCTCCTATTGTAACTGAATGTTGTTGTACGTGTATTTAAACATCAATAAGCATATCAGAATTGGTACGAGGAAATCACTTCTTACATGGTATCATAGAGCCAAAGGTTTTTTTTTTCAAACTCTCATTGTTCATGGCTTCTTCAACCTCCTCTGCTGATGCTGCGCAAACTAAATCAACTTCCTCAGCCGATGTTGCGCAAATCGACTCAACTTCTCTTCCCACCCTTGATCGGATTCATCAAGACATCTCTCTTAAGCTTGGCAGTGACAACTTCCTCTTATGGAAAACTCAAATTTCTCCTGTCTTGCGCTGTCATGGCCTTCTTGGCTTCATCGATGGCACTGTCCCCAAGCCACTGACACCTCCTGACCAAGTTGCAAACTGGATTCGCCTTGACCAAATGGTCCTTGGTTGGTTGCTCGTATCGCTCTCCGATTCCGTCCTTTCTCAGGTGGTTAATCAAACTACTGCTCGGGGAGTTTGGCAAACTCTCGAAACTCTCTACGGTACTCAATCACGCTCACGCATTCAGCAGCTCAAAACCCAACTGTAATCCCTTAAAAAAGGCTCTACATTTATTCATGGCTATATTCAACAAGCGAAATCTCTCTCTCTCGCTCTCGCTAGTGCCGGCAAGATTGTCGACGATGATGATTTGATTTTGTGGACCTTAAGAGGCCTTGGTTCTGAGTTTGATCAAATCATTGCAACAATTAATTCATGCCCCACTTGTCCAAATTTTGCGGAAGTGTGTGGCCTACTGCTTGATTACGATCTTCGCTTATCTTCTTCTGCATCTATGGCTGAAAAATCAGCGGCCTTTTTATCTCCAGGTGCTCGTCATTCCACCTCCTCTTAGATCCTCGTTCAAAAAAACCATATGACATGAAACGATCTGGCCGCAATTTCACTCCTGGTCGTCGTGGTTGTGGTGGTCGTGGCTCTGGTAGAGGTCGTGGTAGAAACAATTCTTCTTCCTCTCAAGTTGCCGCTGGGTCTCAAGTTGTATGCTATCGGTGTGGTCATCCGTACCACAAGGCAAATACTTGCTGGGCTCCAGATGAAGTTGTTGTGGCTTCTGCAAAAGCTTTCAATTCTATGACTATCACTGATCCAACATATTCAAACTGGTACCTGGACACTGGTGCCACCAACAATATGACACCGGACGATAAGCAACTCTCTGGGAAGATTCCCTACCATAAATCTGATACTGTAATGGTTGGGGATGGTACAGGTTTGACAATATCACAATTTGGTCACGCTTCTATTCCCCTGTCAAATGGTTCTGTTATGCGATCTCATGTATTACATGTACCATCTATTGCCAAGCGTCTTATATATGTTGCCTAGTTTACTCGTGATCATAATTGCATCTTCATTTTTAACTCCTCTGGTTATTGTATTAAGGATGTGATGACAGGCACAATTCTGCACCAGGGAAAAATCAGTAATGGTTTATACAGTTTATCTCAACCTCCAAAGCAGTCTTTCTTAGCTAATAAAGTTAGTTCGAAGCTCTGGCATGCACGCTTGGGGTATCCCTCTGATTAGACTCTTCAGTGCCTTCATGGTGTTCTTCCAACATTTACTCAGACTTCAGATCGTGAACTTTGTAGTAGCTGTCAGTTTGGCAAAAGTCCTCGACTTCGTTTTTAAAATAAAACTCAGCGGTCTTCTTCATTATTAAATGTAATTCATTGTGATGTATGGGGGCCGTCTCCCACTGTATCTCTTGAAGGATTCCGTTATTATTTAATATTAGTTGATGATCACAGTCAATATTCCTGGTTTTATCCACTTATTCGCAAGTCTGATGTAGCACATATCTTTCCAACTTTCATTCGAATGGCTCAAAATATGTGCAATGCTAAGATCAAATTTATTCAATCTGAGGGCGGCGGGGAGTTTGTTAATCAACATATTAAACATTTATTCAATGAATATGGCATTATCCATCGTTTGAGTTGCCCAGGCACTCCTGAACAAAATGGAGTCGCGAAACGTAAACACAGACATTTGTTACGCTGTCAATTCCATCTGCCAATTTATGCATTCGCCCTGCTCGTCACACCTCACTGCTGCAAAGCGCGTTCTCCGCTATGTAAAAGGGACTCTACAACATGGTCTTTGCTTCACTCCTACTTCAACTTTGCAGCTAACTGGGTACAGTGATGCCGATTGGGCTGGGTGTCCAGCTACGCAATGTTCCACCACTGGAACGGTTATTTGCATTGGCCGAAACTTGCTTTGTTGGAGTTCTAAGAAACAACCAACTGTTTCAAAATTAAGTGCCGAAGCGGAATATCGTGCACTTGCATCTCTCGCTTCTGAGCTCTTATGGGTTATGGAGATTATGAAGTTTCTTCGCCTTCCAGTTACTCCAACTCCCACGATTTTTTGTGATAACATCAATGCTATTTACCTCGCCTATAATCCCGTGATTCATAACCGAAGCTAGCACATTGAGATCGACGTGCATTTCATGCGGGAAAAAGTGAGCAATGGTACTTTCAAAATTCAATATGTCGCTACATCTGATCAGCTCGCGGATATACTCACAAAGCCACTATACCGACCTCATCTAGACGCTCTACGAGCCAAGATTCAAGTCGCAACTCCTCCCTCAGCTTGCAGGGGGTATTAAGACCAACAGAAGATTACAATTTGTTTAGTTGAATTTTGTAGATATCTTTTATCATATAGTTTGCTGGAGTCTCCTTTAGCTTTCAGACTCTTTTTAAACTTGTTATAGATAAGCTCATAGTCTTCAGTTGTAATCTCCTATTGTAACTGAATGTTGTTGTACGTGTATTTAAACATCAATGAGCATATCAGAATTGGTACGAGGAAATCACTTCTTACAAGAACCAGGAATTTCCTTTTTTGTTTTGACTAGGCGAAAGGCGATTTTATATAAGATAAGGCGCATTTCAAGATGCCTTCGGCTTAAAAAAAGATGGACTTTTAGAGCCTCTATGCCTGTTCTCGAATCCGCAACAATAGATGAGGATTTCGCTTGCCTTGGTGGAAGCTCTGGATGTCGCTAGAGCAACTTCTAAACTACATCTAAGAAGTTGTCTTAATAAACTTATAAAGAACAAACTTTAAGCATGAATGATCAAATTATGAAAAAAAATAAATTACAAATATAGTATCATGGGATTTTTGTTGATTAACTAAAGGAAAAAATGTCAATCATGTTTAAATTCAACAATTAGTCAATGGTATGCAATAGAACGTATTAAAAATAAGCTTTTAATCCTAGAACATATTAAAAATAAGCTCTTAATCCTAACATTCATAGTGTGAAACTATGTCGGATCTTTCCTAAAGCAAACCCTAATAATATATATGAGTACATTCAAACCGATTCCCGAAAAGAATATCAATTTGGATAGAATTAGAATTAGTAGTTAATCTCAACATGGAAGTATTGAAAACTCGTTTACAAGAGGAAAATTTCAAATACCCTTGCTCATGAGAGATATAATTATCACTATAAATAAGAACTACTTATTGTTATTATGGTTCTATCAAAGTAGCCGAATTCTAAAGAAAATCATTATTAATGGTCCAAGATCATATATATTGATAGATAAAATTGCTATTTATTTATTGAAAAGACAAATTGAGTGAAAAAGTCATGATTATATTCAACAATAAAATACTTTGAAAAGCCCATATGCAATGAAGATTTTTCGTTCCTGTTAGAAAAAGAAGAAGTCCTACTCCTATTAACATAGGAACTATAAGTGAAAGCAAAATCATGATCTATGCATATTGGTATATCTGTTCCATGAAAAAGTTTTTAGTTTCTTACTTAATTGATTGTTTGCAATTTGTCAGATCTTACCTCTTTTGAAAAAGTCAATTGAAAATCAAATAGTGAAGTTGACTAACTAAGACAATACTCATTTTTAAGTCCAATAATTTCATTGTTGTCAATAAAAAAAAAAAGAGCCATTTTACCAGCTATGCAGAGGTTGCGTTTCATCATTATGCTAGCAAAACAAACATTTACTACATATGACGTACTATGGATAGAAAGTAATGGTTACAGAATGAAATTACCAAATGGCAATTTTCCGAAAGAGAAGGCCATGGTTTAAAATAATTACTATATTCTTGAGTAGTGGAAACACTTGCTACCATACTTCACATCAAGGCAATTAATAATTTAGAATATTTTGGGACACTCACAATAAATAAAGCTAATAACTTACCTTACTAATTAACATTTATACTCTCATAAAGGTTCATACTCAACAAGTTCCAATTATGGACTCATCAAAGTAAGTCTTATCAAAATATCTCTACCCAATCAACTCCTCTCATGGTGGAAGAACGGTAAACAATCTATTCAAATATCCCAACTACGAAACTGTGAGCCCCTCTCATCTTCTCTTCGTCTTTTCATTTCTGTTTTCCCTTTTGATGTGTTCTCCCTTACACGTGATCACTCCTTTTATTCTTATTCCAACTATTCGTGGTGTATTTATGTGGCAAATTTCTATATATCATGTTATGTTTTAAAGTTTGCCTCCCTTTATCTATATACTTCTTGTATAATTTAAGCTCTTTCAATTTGGGACATCAAGTTTTGGTTTGAAATATACTATCCCAATGTCTTCCATTACATGAATCCTTTTAGTAATTAAAATTTATATGTTTTTTATATGATTTTATGGTAGGTATATTCCCTTTCGTTTTTGTTTTTTTTTTTTTTTTTGGATGGAAAAACAACTGTAACAGTTTTTTTTTTTCATTGAAAATATAATAAATTGCTTTCCAATTTGCAAACATCTCATTTATAAATGTGAAAATGTATATAGTAGATTAATGTATGTTCTTATATTTTGTTTTTGTAGAACACAATTTTTTTGGAGCTAATTTTTTTGAAAGATCGAGGGATTGCCAAACAATGTGCTCCCTTATCAACGACCATCTTTCCAAAGAACTTATAGCCTTGATCTTGCAATACTTGGACGAAGAAAAGTACCAAGAGACTGCACGCAAGTAATTACTATTACTATTACTATTTCATATTCTTTACTCCTACGTATGTGTCATGCTTGTTGGTGCAAATGATGTGTTATTCTTGTGCAGACTTGAGCAAGAGTCTCGTGTATATTTCAACGCGAGGCAAGTTGAGAAGATGATACTAGATGGCCAATGGGATGAAGTAGAAAAGTATATAACAAGTTTTATCCAACCCGATGATAGTTCGGCTTCAATGATGATCTTTTGGAACATTAGGAAACAAAAGTACCTGGAAGCACTTGAGGGGTAAAATCTACTAAAAACTCTCTCACTTGCTCATGCAAGTTCTCCTCTTGATACAAATTAATATAAGCTAAGTTTACTTTTGTAGGGAAGACGACGTAGTCAAGGCTGTCAATATTCTTGGAAACAATTTCAAGATATTTTTACCGCATCATAAAGACATGGTTGAAGAGCTTGCAAAGCTATTAATTCGAAATGATATTAGGTATATTTTGTTATATATATATTTTTTGATTTAGGGAAGGCTTAAGGCCATACAACATAACCAGTGAGACTCGAGCTCGCAACCTCTTGCATGACAGAGAGTAATATTACCATTGGACCAAAGCCCTAGTGGCTATTTTGTTATATTCATACATGGGTTTGGTATGTAATTCTTGTTTCTTTTTTATTTATTGTGGAGAAAACCCGACCTTTTTCTTTGTTTTGATCTCTCTCTATCACAGTGTATATAACACATATCCTTATTCTCAGATAATCAACTTGTATGTTTTGACACAACAAAAGAAAAAGAAAAAAAAAAAGAAAGAAAAGATGGACACTCATGGGTACAACTTTTGTTTCTTTCTTCAGGCAAAGTCCACAATTTTCCAATTCTGATGATACGATGAAGATGCGCTTAAATCTAGTCCGTGACCTAGAGAAGCTATACGAAAAATGTCCGAGTTTGCATAACAAACTTCAATTTCCTAAATTCCAAAAGGGAAGATTGTTGGCTTTGATTAATCAGAGGTACTACACCATTTATGAAGTTCAATATGTATAATACAAATATGTAATTAATATATATCTAATCTCTATGTGTGTGTACACTTACAAATGTAATATGTAGCTGAATAAGATATAATAAATATAATTGATGGTAATTTATTAAACTTCATGTATACAAAACTACAGATCATTTATTAGAGAACGTATTGTAGTTTAGTACTTTAGTTGCAAGATTTTATAGACATGCAACATTTTGGTGCTGATGAATTATTGCATAAAAATTTTGATTTGGTATACACGCATGCATTTGACACTTAGATATAAACACACACACACATAGAAAAAATGCATGTAACAATATATGCACAAGAATAGCACTCCATACAATATTTCATTAGCAGTCTAACATTCAAAGAAACAGCCAGCAGGGATGTATTTTTTTAGGATATTCATTGTTACTTTTCAAGGAAATGAAAAGTTGACAAGGGTTACCACTTCACTTATAGAGTCTTGATTCGTATATAAGCATAGTTGATAGAAAAGTTCTGTACCGTCCGGTATATTTTCAAAATACTTGGTCATAGATATTCCCAAGCTTGTTGACATTAATTACTTGCATTTCTAGTAATTACAAGTAACTAATGTATTATACTTTCTCTGTATTTTGATGATAAATAGCTAAAGCTAAGCGTTGCAATTGAATGAAGTGTTGTTTGTTCTATCTACTTATATAATTAGACCGCTAATAGTAAAAAATGGTCAAATACCTTAATATTTCTGGTTCTAGGATTTATGCTATCTTTTTCAATTTAAGGGAGATTTAAACCAATTATTTACATCTTCAAAGTGTCTTTATTCATCATTTGGGACTTATTCTTATCTCAGAAACTTAGAAATAGTTATTGTTGCGTATTTGGGTTCTAGTGGTCTAATGAATTGATAAAGATAATTGACATTAATTTCAGCTTGGGCTGGCAACATCTTCACTGTATTGATGGAGGAAGGGAAGAACCAGAAGTAAAAACACTATTTGCTGATCACAGATGTGAAATGGTATGAAATGCGTGATTTTGTCATCCGTTATCGAAGGAATTACTTTGAAGAAAATAATAAAATCCACACATTGGTCTTTTGCAGGCAGGGGTAGACAATGTTACAACCTCCACTTCCAATCCATGGCCTTCAAATATTAATGCTCTATCAAATCCAAAACGAAGTAAACATTTTTTTACCTGTTAATAGTGCAATGTTATTCTTACATCAAGTTTCTTTAAGCCCTCTAAATTCATGTCTTTTTATAGAAAATTCATCCAGGGATCAAGTTGATGAAACTACAGAAAGACAGGCGGAGACAGAGATTCCTGCAGGCAACGAGGTAAAGTTTTGCATATGTTAATCCTTGATTATGGTAGTGCACACTATAAGCACCTGGAAGAGCATATATTTCAGCATTTGTGTTGAAGATTATTTTTCTATATTCTACTAAACTTATCGTTCAATGCTAGTTGAATACTCCCAATATGACACCTCCATCTTCTGAAGCACAAAGTAGCCCCGAAACCATCAACCCACTTGATGATGTACCTAAAACTGTTGTGCGTATCCTAAAACTATTCCAGCCCACCATGAGCATGGATTTTCACCCCATTCAGGAAACTAAACTTCTGGGTGAGTATTGAATCTCGAATAATCCTGATTATTTGGTAGTGTTAAAGGTAAAATATCCGGAACACGACCGAGCTGGTCCTGCAAAAGAAACAGATCGATGGCACCAATATTTATATTCATAGCTCACATCTAAATTTTTTTTCTCAGCTGGAACAAATGCGGGGAAGGTTATGATCTGGGAACTTGTTTCTGGAGAGAAGTTATATTCTGATAAACTTGAAGTTAGGGATCCAACTATACAAGCGGTATGGGTGCTCTAACCAAGTGATTTGTTTATGTTATATATTTTACATTGTATATATATAATGCACGACATGATCAAATATCTTTCACTCACTAAAATCCAGGGAACTTCACGTCAGGATCGAATAGTTCCTGTTACCCTAGTAAAATGGACTTATGATGGCACTTTATTTGGTATGATTTGGAAAATGCTTTTCTATTTTCCCTCCAATATCATATTCCTTTTTTTTTTGACACGAGATTGAGCTCTATATCGTTGTAATTAAACAGGAGTTACTTACTCCAGACATGTGCGTATATATTCTTATACTGGAGGCAGGCTGTTCAAGAAGGAGTTGGAGGTAAATTTTTTAGATATGCTCAAATTTGCAATTCTTCATGCTTAAGAATATTTTGTCGGAAAAAAAAAAAGGAAACAAAATACCAAGTGACCCTTGGATATTGTAGAATCTAAGGAAATAAAGATCAAGATTCATGGTATTTGACATTTTCAAAGTGCATTAATTAAAAATACATTTTAAATCTTGTCAAGCGCTCAAGCTATGACTTTAGTCAATTGTCTTTTAGTATATCTAGATAATAATTAATAGCTCTGTAGTGTTCTATTACTAGTATAAATAGGAGTTGTGTTATGATGGTTTGGCAAAGAGTGTGAAGTAAAGAAAATATTGAGAGTGCAAAAGAAAAAGTGAGTGTGCTGTTTTTGTAAAACCAGTAGACTATTTTGTGAGTATATTCATGTAAGAAATATAAATTATGCTTTAGATAAATATTTTATTCGTAGTCCCTTTTGTTCACTCACGAGTATTCGCACCCAAAATAGTGTTCAATATAATAGGATTAGAGTATTATTTTTTGTATAGAATGGATACTCGAATTGACATTTTGACAAAACCATTTTTAAGAAAACAGTTATCAATTCAAGGATTCCATACTCAGGACTTGTTTTAGTTCACTTTCTTGAGATGACATACACATCCTCTTGTCCCTCCAAAATGAAAACTTTCAAGTTGCTTAACATAAACTTCTTTCTCAAGTATGTTATTGAGAAATGTTGACTTTACGTTGAATAGGTAAATCTTTCAATTATAATGAGCAACAAATTATATCTATATTCTAACAGTGTCAGTCGAACAAATGGTGCAAAGACTTTTTCATAATCAACCCCATATTTCTGCTTGTAACCTTTAGTTGCAAGTCTAGCCTTGTGGGGATTGATATGTCCTTCGGTGTCCTTTTGGTTCTTTAAGATTCTATGTCATTGTTTTCTACCGACAATCTTCTTCAATGGCTTCTTAGAAGGACAGGGTTTCACGGTCAGCATAGAGACATAACAAGTTTGTCTCTTCTATTTCTTCATAGATTTCTCTAAAACTGCAGGTCTTAATTGGTGAAGATAAAGAACTACTTGATCTTTCAACTAGTAAGGAATCGTCTTGAAGACATTAATGTTGAGTTTTTATTTTGAAAAACTCTTGTACGGAAAGAATTGAGAATGCTTGTTTTGGAATTTTTGGATTTTAAATATTTTCTTCTTGGTCAAATTCAAGTTGGTTCCTTTTGGCTTGAACCTTCTTGATTCTATTTTTAGGTTTCGTCTTCACAAAAAATATCTTCACTTACCACTACTCCAAAAAGACTAATTTAACATGTAGGCTGAGCATATCAATATTTTAGTCCAAAATGACTTCCGCGCATGCACAAACGCTTTTCTTTTAATATGGTCCTTGTCATATCAAGAATGGTGCAATTCTTCCTTTATGCAATCCTATTTGTTGTCTTGTGTATGATGTTGTAAATTGTTGCTTAATACATTGCTCTTTACAATAGACTCTAATAAACCATGCAAAATATATTCACAAACTTTATCATATCTAAGGATTTTTATCTTGTGAACACTTCGTTTCAGAGATACCTTGAAACTTTTGAAAATAGTATTTCTAGATAAAAATCAATAGCTCTAGAGTATTGTACAACTTATATAAATAGGAGTTTTATGATGGTATTTTGGCAAGAGTATGAAGAGAAGAAAAAGCAAATTTTGAGAATGCTAAATATACTTTGTGAGCAATACGAAATTATTGTTTGGAAAACAAACTTGGTACTTCCATTTAATTTCTTTTGATTATTCTTCTTATCTAATTTCTTTTTTTGCTTTTTGATTTTGAAGATTGAAGCACATAATGGCAGGGTCAACGATCTTGAATTTGCTAGCAGTAAGGACGAACTTACTTTTATAACTTGTGGCGAAGATAAGACCATAAAGGTGGGTTTTTTTTTTTTTTTTAAAGACTTAGGTTGTTCTTTGACTCAATCAAGTATTTACTTTAGCATTTTATATCAAACACTCATTTCTCTCATGCTGAATGGTTTGTCGCAGGTTTGGGATGCAGCATCAGGAGAACTGCAACTCACCATAGACGCTCACGAGGCACCTATTACATTCATCTATTCTTACAAAGGAGTAAGTACTTATCGTCCTTCCTATAGAATAGATTTAGTATATTTACCACTGCTTGTATTTTCGGAAATTAAATACAGTATAATATTTTGTTGTAATATCCAGTTTAATCCTTTATTTTTAACGTGTTTAATATAGTGGTCCCTTATATTCAAAATTCTACATTCTAGCTTTTGTCTTTTATATATGTGAAACTGTTAGTCACTTTTTTATTTTCTGTCAAAAAAAATGATGGATCGGAATTGTCTCATGAAAACCATGTGACACAAAAAACCTTCAATTCCTAAGGGTAAAATCGTCAAAACATGTATTATTACATCAAGTGTATATATATATATATGTATGTATGTATGTATGTATGTGTGCATGTGTGTTTGGGCATATCTAAATCATTACCTATAGGCTCAAGGATGCAAAACTACAGTAGCACAAAACGTACTTGAAATGGAAGAATTAAATAAGTCAAATTGATTGAGGAGTGATTTTGTTGTTTCTTGTGGGTTATCTTTCTCTAATCGATTTTTGTGGGTGTTTGTTTCTTGTGTAGATCTATTTCATATGGAAATGCATAAGCTTTATGGATATTGAGCACTGATTTTGTTGGCTTAGTAAATGTGATTTGTTTGTTGTTTAGATCTGGATGCTTGGTGGGGGTAGGGGTAGGGATGAAGGAAGAAGAAGAAAAAGAAAAGAGAAAAAATAAAATAGACCTCAAAAGACAAGTTCACCCTTGAAGTTAGGGAAAATTATAGTCACGAGCCAACCACGTGCACGTATCGTCTACTTTTTAACAAAATGTGAAAAAGGATTGACGACGTCACATATATAAAAAATAAAGGAATAAAATGTTGTACTTTTGAAAATAAAGAACCACTATGTTAAACATTCTAAAGCTAAAGCACTAAACTGGGTATTAACTCTAAATCTTTTTAAATTAGTAATCTTAGAACTACATAGATTTTCTTAATTTAGTGAGATATTAATTCACATTATAGTTACTAATTACTAATTTATGAAGCTATTTTTAGTTTATTTGGCTTAATAGTAAAAGTATTATTACATCAAGTGATTAAGTTGAGATTTAATGTACTAACTCAATATGTATTTAATCAATTAAAAGCTCATTCAATTATGCATAATTAGTATAAAGATTCAATATATTCAACTTTATAAACAAGTGCATACAATGTATATTGCGTCAAAGCAAACACTATTTCAACCAACACTATCTCTTATTATATATCTATGATACCTTTAGTTTTAAAATAGCAAAAATAGCTTCCCATCTCAAATATGTCAAGAAAAGAACCATGACAAAAGAAATATATAAAGCGTTATATGAGCATAGAAAAAAGCATTCTTCATGCACGCGAAAAGAATTGCAGCAATGAGTTCTAGAAAAATATGATTTACAAGTCAATCAAGGGTAGCTTGTCTAAAATTTAGTAGGAGAAGTTTTAAAAATTTAAAAGATAAAAATATGTGAAATGTGCAAAAGAATCTTCATTTGTGGTGCACAATCATGGAAAAATGAATGTATTTTTTAGCTAATTTTTAATTTATAAAATAGGGTAAATAGCACCATAATCTCCTATAGTTTGCTTAAAGTGCACAATACCTCCCTATGCTTTTAAAAGTGCGTCAAAACCCCATGTGATTTGAAAACGTAGCACACATGCCCCCTCTCTCCTTTTTCGTTAAGTTTATTAACAGAATATGCTAAAAGACGTAAATACCCTTCACACTCACACATCGCCACCGTCAACAACACCACAACAAATCACACCGCCACCGTCAACACTGTATACTGCACAACACACAGTACACCGCCATCGTCAACACCGCTCACCACACAGAGCACACCACTACCATCAACAGTGGTGGAGCCACCCTTTGAACTGTGGGGGCTGTAGCCCCCACTCAACTCAAATTTTGTTGAAAAATATATGTATTTTTAAGGTATTTTTAGGTTAAAAAATGAATCAGCCCCCACTGAAAAAAAATATTTATATATAAATGTTTAATTGAATGATTTTAGCCCCCACTAGAGAAAAATCCTGGCTCCGCCCCTGACCATCAACACCGTACACCACACAAGAAGAAAGCAAAAACTAAAGTACTGCAATTTGCTTGTACTATTGCACATCATAATATATGTATATATACACTGTAGATAGATATATATATATATATATATATATATATATATATATATATATATATTCGTCGTCCTCCAGTGAACGCAGAGCCACCATCATTTCTCATATCCGACGCCAGAACGCCAATCACTGCCACCTGCAGCGGTGTCATTTTTAAGCTCTCGTCGATGTTATTCTCCGACATGGCAAGTTGCGGCTCCACCACCAATGCGTTCTTCTCGCCAGTGCTACCTTCTCGCACCATCCACGTGTCGTCAACACTTCATCATCACCAAGCACTAGCCTCAACACACCACCCTCACAAGCCACACGGAACACCATTACCATCACTATTACACCATACCCAGAGACTACTGTATGTTTATAGATCCACAAACTAGATCAAATAAAAATACACACACTCACACCCCAGATCACAACACGGGCACAATCACACATAGAAGATGAATATTTTTTTCTTTTTCTTCGGCGGGGCTGCAGGGTGGTGGTAGGTTCCGCCAGGGGTAGGGGCTGGGAGGTGGGGTAGGGGGGAGGGTAAGTGGAGAAGATGAATGTTTTTTCTTTTTCTTTTTTTTTCTAATTTTATTTTCTTTGTTGAAAAGAATGCATGGAGAAAACAAGAAAAGAAAAGCAAAAAAACATATTATAAGGGTATTTTTGTCCAAACAAATAACAATTTAAGTCCAAAAACATGACTATTTGCACTTGACGCGCATGCAACACACTCTCTGTTAAAGATAATGATTTTTTTGACGGAGGGGGTTGTGATGCTACATTTTTCAAACCACAGGGGGGTCCGGTGTACTTTTAAAAATATAGGGGAGTCTTGTGCACTTTCAGCAAACCATAGGAGACTATAGTGCTATTTACCCTTAAAAATATTTAAAACCTATGAAATACAAAAGAAGTATTTAAAATGTATGATCTTAATTTATGAAGATTATTATTTAGCATACTCATTCCAAGTCGGGATTACTTTAAAAATGTTCTACTGTATCCATTCCCGTCACATTCTTGGTTGATCTTCTTTTTATGTTTGTAACTCAGATGCAGATTATTTATGGGTACACGCATCTGAGATTCGTTTTCTCAAGCTTTTCAAATTTATTCTAATTAAAACATGAAATTATATACAAACATAAATTATACTTTATGCCTTTGACTTTTCCCAAGCAATACATTTGTTTTATGCATAGTTCGTATTGGCAGTGCATTTTTTCAGGCTCATCTAATGGGGAAATGAAAACATGGGAGCAGAACAGTACAAAGTGCATACTGTGTATGCACTATCCAAATTTTCGGTGCATGGGACTACTGCACAATGCTGATAAAACAAGGTTAGCTAATTTACAAGGGCGTGTATGGTTACAAACATTAAATTTATTGGAAAGAATTCTTATGTTTCCTTCTGTCCCAAAAAAAAAAAAAAAAAGAATAATTATGTGTCATACATTTTTAGGTTTTTTTCTCGCTGGATAGATGCAGCAGGTAACTCCTACTTCTTCGAAATGAATGACAAGTTTGGGAAGCCTAAAACGATTTACCAAGGACTATGCCGGCCCTCGAAAGGTGTTGTGAACTTTGACATTGGTGGAAACCATATTTTGGTGGCTGGCGATGACCATCAAGTCAAATTCTGGGATGTGAACAACGCTGCCCCTATGAATAAAATTGATGTCAAAGGGGGTCTTCCGGTAGGCATTTTATTATTATGGAAAGTCTTGTTGGGGTAAAATGGAGTTAATTATAATGCATTGCTTCAGTAAGTGTTGTTAGAGTCCGTCCACAATGACCGAATTGATTATCTTCATGTATAAGGATACTAGATTACCTAGTAGAAAAGTTTGAAAAATCATCACAAACCTCCCTTAGACAAATGAAAGAATTTTTTAAGATTCGTATTCATTCACTTGAGATTTTAAAAAAGGGTTGGTTGAACTTGAAAATTCCCTCATTGAAGATTGAATAAGTAAACAATTGAATTGGATTCGAGTGGTGTGGTTTGTGTTAGAGTTGGGGTTATTAGGGTGAGTGAGTGTATAATTTGTTGAATTTATGAGATCAGTTTTTAATTATTTTGTATTTCTTTGAGTGAGTGTATAACTTATAAAACTTACGTGGTTAGTTTTTAATTATTTTGTCTTTTTTATTTGATTATTATGAAAAGACTAAGTTGCCATTTAGTAAGGGACCTCTCGGGATTTTTAAAAATTAAATTTATGCTAATATGTCAGATATTTATTTGGTTGTATATTATAAGTATTTTATTATTATGGCATGTCTTGTTAGGGTAAAATTGGAGTTAATTATAATGCATTGCTTCAGTTGTACGAT
Source organism: Ehretia macrophylla (assembly GCA_037974665.1). Classification (NCBI taxonomy): domain Eukaryota; kingdom Viridiplantae; phylum Streptophyta; class Magnoliopsida; order Boraginales; family Ehretiaceae; genus Ehretia; species Ehretia macrophylla. The sequence goes on along the minus strand of CM075771.1, from coordinate 58,409,289 downwards.
AATATATCTCCTATTTTCAGCCCTGTCCCATAATCAGGTTCAGTAAAGATGGTAGCCTATTAGCTGTAGTGGCAAAAAACAATGAAATAAATGTCTTCGCAAATCCGAGAGGGCTCGAATTATTTCCCTTATTACCTGGTGGAGAATTGTTGCCTCCACTACCTGCTGGAGCATTCAAGAAAGTGAAAGTGGAAGCAGATGTAGAATCGGTTAGTTCACATTATCATTTTACGTGATCTTTTAGTTTGATATGCTAGAATTTTTGTCAACGCATCAAAGCATTATAGCCAAAGAAGTATGCAAATTTTTTTACTATGTTCACTGAAAATGTAACTGCATGGTGATCATTTTTAACAGAGTGGAGGTCCAAGGAGTTTAACAATTGGTCAAGGATCTAGAATGGGAGTATCTACTAAAGAAAAAGAGCGTGTTCTTTGATATCGATGCTTCTTAAAAAACTGCTGTACAAAATTTAAGTTTTATTATTAATTATGAAATGCTTTACGATATTGATCTTTATGGTTTTATTGTTTTCTTTCCGCGGACGTCATTTGACGATAGTTCAAGGATATTTTGTGACGAAACATAATTACTTCTTGTGGTCACACTACTACATGTTGGATCTATCACAACACTAAAATTGAAAAAATAAAAAATCATTGCCATTTTTGTCTTTTTGCAACAGCTTTCACTACAAAAAGAAAATACATCCGTGACGATTTTTTCTCTTATTCGCGACGATTTATAACCACCGCATATGTATAGGCGGCGGTTTTAAGAACCACCGCAAATTTGTCTGTCGCGAATACTATAGGCGGCGGTTGTTTAAACCGCCACCTATAACATTAATAGGCGGCGGTTTCAAAGTCCATTAAATAGAATTGATGCTCGGATACTATAGGCAGCATTTATCAAACCGCCGCCCATAGCTTTTTTTTTTTGTTTTTTGATTCTGGTTTTTTATTGTATTTTTTATTTTTTTCAAATATTCTATATTTTGTGCTTATTAGATAATAAAGAACATTGAAGGCTATATAGAGAATATTAATGGCTATACAAAGAAGAAAAATTGCTCATAAAAGTAACATTTATTCAATAGTTTCAAAATGTACCATAAAGAAATTACATAAAATAGTCATATGCTCTGTACAAAAAGCCAACTCAAAATTGAAGACAAGAATCTGAAAAATCCAACTAGCTTTTTGTTCTCAACTGACGAACAATTTCATTCCACGAAATAGAAAGGGCTGGACTTTTAGATTAAGAACTGCTTCCCTAGCAATTAAGAGAATGGAAGAAAATTAGTCATGACAACAAATAAATCTAATAGAGTATCCTATTTGTTACAACTTATAAACACGTAGTACTATAAAATTTCATTCTCTAAAACAACTAACCTCATTTCAACATACAACACAGTAAGATGCATGTCAAAGTTTTTATAATCAATAATGCATGTAATAAATTAAAAGTTTAGCTGGCTCATGAACAAGTTAGATATTTCTTTTAGGGTCTTTAATACTGATTCTGAGTCCACTTGAAAACATACATATCCACAAGTTGTTTAAAGGGTGCATGTATGACCCTGTATAACCTGTAGTACATTTTGGTCAAAAGATGGGAAAAGTCGAAAAGGGCTAGAACAAAATAGAATTTTAAAGTTATCATTCAGTTTTTGGACTTGAGTGGAAACATTAATAGCTGAATCCTTTTGAACCACTGACATACACAGAACATCAGAAACAAATGCAATTAGAAGGTGTTGAGTATCCTAATAGTAGCACCTGTAATGGCAATATATTAACGCCCAATAATTTGGTTAACCTCATTGCTCTTTTAGATTCAGGAACACTACCTCCTGTCAATATGCTAAAAGAATGTAAATAAGTCTTTAGTATTTCAATTGTTTAGAAGTGAAAAGAAATTACCAATAGTCGAGAGTTCAACATTTTTTGTACAGGAATATGAATTCTCATTGATAAATGAATATAATTTTTCTTGTGCTAACATATAACCATTGATTGAGATGAAAAGAAACAAAAAAATTTAAGTACTTCTAGTAGCACCAAGGAAATGTTTTCTGATTTCAATAGTAAGCATTCACTTAACCACACTAGTTATTCATTCGTCCCTCTTAGGTTGTCCTTAGTAGAGTCTCTAAAATAGAGACTCTAGTATCGTATAATTATTACGTAATATAATTCATTTGGTGAAATAAAAATTCATAAAGTAGAGATTAAAATCATCAAAAGTGGGCCCGGGTCTCTAAAAAGTACAGAGTCTCTAAAAATGTTAACAAATTTGTTAATATTTTTCGAGACTCTGTACTTTTTAGAGACCCAGACCCACTTTTGGTAATTTTAATCTTTACTTTATGAATTTTTGTTTCACCAAATGAACTATATTACGTAATAATTATACGATACTAGAGTCTCTATTTTAGAGACTCTACTAAGGACAGCCTTAGTAGTTTATTACAACTTTTAGCCTGATGATAAAACTACGCAGTCAACACCTCACAATTTGCTAAAAAGACAATCCTACTATCCTATGCATTAAACATATTACCACCAAAGCAAATGCACACGAATCACTGACCATATGTCAAGAAAACATAAGGAAATTTCAGATCACCTGTCCAAACAAGACAAATCACTTTGCATTAGACGAAGAAAAACAATTTTTTTGCTCAAAATACAATGATATGATAGGAAATATATCAATATCTACAGTTAAGCATCTCAAGTTGCATAATTAAAATGCTTTGTATAGTCAGTTTGAAGTGAAAGAAACTGGAGTTTTTCTGACAATTGACAAGCCTATATCATTATTATCAAGTTACATAATTAAAAGCATTGAAAAATTTAGACAACAAAGGAGCACATATCTCTCAAATATCTCAACCACTCTAAAATACCTTAATTTATGGAGTTGAAGTAGAACCTATCTTAGTTCTCCAAGCTGCCAAACCCAACCAAAAGAAATATTAACATCGAGTAAATATTGTAGCTATTAACTCGAGCGATTTATTATATAACTAATGATACTAATAGAATTAGCATTTTAACGAGCAGGTATTCATACTTAAGTAACAATCAAAAAATAAAGAAACAAGTTATAGACAATATGACAAAATGAGATACTGTACCTTTTATTTTCCCTCATACGTCTCTCTTCTCGGTTTGTCCCTAATCCATATAATACAAAAACTGAACACAAATTTGCCATGGTGGAAACTATGAGATTTAACATCATGGTTCAAACTTGAAACCGTTTATTAAAATTGGTCACTATCCGACCATTACACCCGACTCTACCCGGCCAAAGAAGCCTGCCATATAATTTGACTGATTACTACTGCTTATTACTAGTCAATTAAGACACCATAAAGTTGACCAAGAGACCATTGGCGAACATGGAACACATCTAGTTGACTGTTTTGAAATGTCCGCTACATGTAACTCATTAGGAGTTCCTCAATAAAAACTATACAGAGCCAATCATGAGAAGTCACAAATTAGTTACTAGAGAAATGATAGATTAATGATTAAAATTTCAAAATGAAGACAGCTCAAGCCTAAGTTTTTGAATTCAAGAGAGAGTTAATAACCTTCATTTGATTTGAGAAAACAGACATTATTATTTCCCCTTTTTTCCCACAAAAATATACTATTAATCAGATATGACATATGGCATGTGATTTCTTTCGATTGAAAATTGATAAACATCTTTACAACATAAGAGCAGATACCTGTTAATTAAGAAATTAACTCTTCTTTTCAATTTTAATTATAGACAAATAAGCACCTCATCCAAGACGGCTATGCAGAAAATTGAACAACATTTGCAAGGGCAGGGAGGAAGATAGCAAGTTTATACACTCCAAGAGGCTTCTAGCATCATCTATTTAAAGGAATGATTGACAATTTCATATACCAGAAAGGAAAAAAGAAAGGTGTTCAAAACCTAAAAATGTCTAATGACCTGAACAAAGAAAGCAAAAGCAATCTTAATAACACATTTGCCATAGTGAAATTAACCCTCTTCCACTTCTTTAAAGTAGCTCTATTCTCAATTATAACACAATTACACCACGCACACATATAAAGAAAAAATTACACATACACAGAGACATATATACATCAGCTCTAGGGATTAAGAAATATATACATATATACATATAAAATGGAGCAGCGAAATTAAAAAATATATATATTAATTAAGAGAACAAATTAAACATATACAATTATACATATACGAGTTTGAATTTGGGGTTTCAATTACCGAAATTCGAAACCTTCAAATTGGGAACCCTAACTAACTGAATAAGTTTCCCAATTTGGGGTACCTGAAAAAGAAAAAAAAAGAATTAAGAAAACAAAATAAATATATACATACATATATATATACACACACACACATATATATATATGTTTGATTTCATTTTTTAAGTGTGTGTGTGTGTGTGTGCGTACAGATCTAGGTGATTAGGGGTGGAAGGAGGAGAGGGGTGGAGGTATGGGCGGACATGGTGGTGCGTCGTTGTGGAGCAAGGGTGGAAGAGAACGGGTTTAGGGTAGGGGTAATGGTGGCTCTGATGTGGGGAGGTATGGAAGGGTTTTTTTGGCTGAATAAGAAAAATTAAAAACAAGGGGCGGGGGGAGTTGTATTTTCAATTGAAGTACTTGTAGCAGCGGTTCCCCATAACCGCTGTTAAAAGTGGAATTTTCACGACAGTTTCTTAGAACTGTGACTAAAGAGGGACTTTTAGCGGCGGTTCAGGAAACCGCCGCAAAAAATGAATTGTAAAACACAATTCGCGGCAGTTCAAAGAACCACCGCAAAAAAAGTGTCGCCGATGTCCGCATTTTTTGTAGTGTTTTTAATCATCAATTAAAATTAAAACTTTTAGCAATGTTTATTTTGCCGTTGCAATATCCAAGTTATGTATCTTTGTTAAATACTAACTATAACTTTTAATTTTTATAATAATTTATGAATAACTTATTAAATTAAAAATAATCTATCAAATTAAAGCTAATTATATCAAATATGCTCTTAAGACTAAAACTTTACTCAAAGTTGTTTATCAAATAAGAATTTACAACTTATATAGCTTATTTACTCTTGCCGTACTTTAGACTAAAACATTGCGTAAAGTCTTCTATTTTCTTATTCAATATACATAGACCTCTTCCACCAATGTACAAGGATCGCTTCATTGTTTCCTTCACTATTCTCATATCACTTTGTAAACTCCATCAATATATAGAGACCTTTTCAGTGTTTCATTCTCTACTCTCTCACTTTATTAACTGTAAACTCATTAGTCAGAGACATCCAAACCTTTTTCTTTCACTACACCAAAATCAAAATCAAAATCATCAGATCATGAGCATAACTAAATGAGTGAGTGTTGAGCCTTGTCTATCTCTCATTCATCAAAAGTGTGTGAATAATTGTAGGGATTTATTGCAACAAGAGCTTTGATATTGACAGTTTAGGTCTATGATTTCTCAATTTTTGGGTTTCACAAACCCTAGAATCCATGTATTTAGGTCAAATTGTTGTTTAGTGCCTATATTTTCTTAAATTAATGTAGAGTTGTGAATAATTTGACACCTTTTGTGCATTTTGTTTAGGTATTTGTTAGATTTTAATTTGCATGTGTTTTGATATATATATATATATATATATATATCAATTTATAGTAAATTATATGTGTATGTATAAACAGAGAGACATAAATATATATAAATGGAAAAATGTGTGGATATATAAATATGTATATGGGTATATATGTGTGTGAGGGGGAGAGAGAGAGAGAAAAAAAGTGACATAGAACGAAAGCAATTCTAGATATGTTCTAAAAAACGCTTCGCTATGAGGATATTATTAAGCTAAGAAAAATCTAAGATACTAGAGAAAAATAACAATCTCTGAAAAAGATAAATTGAAAGGTGTAGTGAATAGGCTACAAAGCCACTTATTTCTACTAGCTAATCTAATCCTAATCCTTCTAGCATAATCTAGCCCTAATCTATATAGAATAAGGTAGTCCTAGTTAATATAGAATAAGGTAAAGTAGGGCAAATGAATCTAAAATAAAGATAGAGTCCTAATTTATTTGATCTTCTACTTGTGTTTGACTTGATAACTCTTTCCTTAAATTTTTTCATACCATGTTCCTGCATCACTCCCTCCCATTTGAGAAAAACTCGCCCTTGAGTTTATGTTTGGTACAACAGGTCATCTTGCAGATTAGTAGTCATACAAGTTCACAATGTTGAAGGTTTGCAAGATTTGATGGGCTAGAGTGTTGTGTGATTTTTAACGCAAGTGCACGTATCGCAACAAGTAATAAAATGATAAGTAAAGATCGTTCTCACGAGGACTGTGATTACTAACTATCGAAATTAATTTAGCTTTAACTTTATTCGGACAATCAAATATGAGAGATTATGAGTAAAACCTAATAAATAAAGTAATTTTGGAATTAACAACTAAAATGAATCCGAAATTAATAAAGAGGATAAATCAAGAATTAAAATGCTTTAAGGGTTCCAATTTCACCAAGATTAATCCTACTTGAAACTATTGATTTAAATCAATTGACGCATATTTCTTACGTTACCAGCAATTTAGCTAAGGTAGATATTAATCTTTCTCAAGCATCAATAACCTATCTCAATAAGCAAGCTAACTACATCTATGTAATAACTGTGAACTTATGGAATGCATTAAGCCCTAGAAATTCAAGCCTGCACTAGATCTCATAACTATCTCTAGCTTATGACGATTTAATGGTATTTTACACGTGGTCTAATTTAGTTATCACTTCTCAGTCTCAAACCAAACCACGAATCATGCAATTGTTGATCAGGCAATCACAAGCATTAAACTTAGCATGAAATATTCAATGCATAAATGGAATAGTTCATCAATCAATCAAAACCAAGAGCATCAAATATTCATAATCTAGCTACATCGTAGCCCTAGAAAAATAATCTAAAACATCATAATGAAATTAAATAAAATCCCAATTGGAACGTAAATCATGATAAGAAATATAGAGAAAACTAGGATTTGGAAAAGAATTGGGGCAGAAGTCCGTCTCCGGATCGTTCCTCCGTCTTCAACTCGCGAATCCTCTCTTTCGTTTCCTCTAACACGTTGCATTTTCTCCCCTCTTGATGCCTTCCCACTTCTCACGCTTTTTCTCCTTTTATTTCATAGGGTTTCTTTCTTTCTTGCCAATTTACAAAACTGCCCTTAATTTTCCTGCGATACTACGCAGCTGCGCTATGACTGCGCTACTTCTATTTGTTCTTCAATTTCTCCACAAATTGCATAAAAGCCAATCCTTTGCAATTTCTCTTCTACCTTTGCCTCAAAACTCATGCTTCTTCATATAATTCACCTATATCGCAAAACAAGCACGAAACCAATCAAATTGCTCATAAATTACTCAAGGACTAACCAAATTTAAGTAAAAATGTGCTGAAATAATATATCAATAATACACCCAACAAATACCCCCAAACTTAAGCTTTGCTTGTCCTTAAGAAAAGACACAACTAAAGAAAGAAACAACCTAAAAGTTAAATACTTGACACAATATAACTTATGAAAGCAGTGTTGTAGGATAGTAAATTTTCACGGCCTCAGTAGCTTTATTTCACAACTCAAGAGGTGACTTTCAATCATAAGCATGAGAAATATTAACTTCACATAATTTGCATTTTACTTCAAATCCCCCAAGTGAGTGTGTAAATAGCCTCTATCCTAATCAATTGTACCCGAATGAGTTTATGCAAGCTAAGCGAAATTCCAATGTGGATCTTTTATTTTCAATTACTTAGGACTTCATAGGCTCACTTTTCATGCCACTCTCCAATAATGTAAGTTAATCATAGCATTAAAGATCAGTAGGACTTTACATTTGGTTGTAACGTGTAGCTAGGGTCAATGTAGGATAATGGAGATAATAAATGGCTAAACTACCCGTAAGCACACAATTATTCGAGGATGTTCAATGGAGCACATGCCAACTCTACTTCTTACCACCACAATTATTCAACATATCTCTTTTCTTTCTTCTTTCATTTCACTTCCTCAACATTCCTCCACAACTTTTACAAATCACATAGAGAATTTAGACTCCCCCAAACTTGCATTTTGACTTTAATTACAAGGAGTGTGCTCTTTTATTTTCTTTTCATTCCTTTCTCTCTTTTTTTATTTTTATTTTTCAATATTTTCTTCTCAAAACAATACAACATATCACCCAATCATCATATCTCCCATCATTCAATACAAAATATAGCTCCATATAGTTATCATAGAATAATCATATATTACAAGTAGGAGGGTCATTATTCGGGGAGATCAAACTTGACAAGTTAAGGAAAATATTGTAGGTTGCATAAGAAAGAAAAGGCTAATTAAGCTCAAAAGGGTAGACTAGGGATATTCAATTATTACAAGAGTTGGCTTGAATAGCTCAAACGATCCACAGATGGCCTAAATCATTTCTCTAATGCTACATAACCTAGGATTTCGCCTCGAGTGACAATCAAGCAAGTTTTAAAGTCCTATACTCATTTTTCTTTTTACTTAAACTCACATAATCATTTTCTAAGCAACAACATAACTAGGCGAGGCTAAGTGCGCAGTAGGTGGAGATTTTTCGTAAAACAAAACTATGTTTCAGTCAAGTATCCTCACTACTATCATGTCATTATTATGCTACTCATCATCAGCCTAATTTCTTATCCTGTCAGCATCACTTTCAAAAAAAAAATTTCCAGTTTTTCAATTTTTTTTTTCATTTTTTTCAAAATGTAATAAAAATAACAAAACACATGAAAAGAAAACACATAAAACAAATACAAAAAGAACAAGTGCACAAGCAAGCAACTAATAACCACTCCTAAACTTAAAAAGAAACATTGTCCTCAATGTCAAAGTCTTAAAGAAAAGCAGGTATCAAACTTCCCTGAATATCCATGTTGTGCATCGTCCAAACGCTCCTCAAATGTTTCAGCTCCAATTATGCAAAGCAGCTTAGTCCAGTAGATGTTATTGGCATGTTGATATACTAAACAACGTACTCCAGAATGGCACGCTTGCCACCATAACATAGCTTCAACAATACAATGCATTCACAAATCACCCAACCAACAGATAGGTGTGAAGGAACGATATCCGGGATTGCACATATAGAATAAAATTTTTTTGCAGCGGAAGATAGCATAAAATACAATTTTTCATAGCATATATGACATTCATATGTGTAGTCAATCCCAATACTTGATATTTATGCAATATACATCTCAAACCAAAGGTAATACAAGAAGAGAACAATACCTCTTGAAGACCAAAGGTTAGAATCATTTGATGAAGATTTGAGAACTCCTTGAACCTTCCACAAGTGTAGAAGTCCTAGATTGTCCACCTAGCAAATTGAAGAAGCCTTTCATCCTCCTTGAGTTGTAGTGCTAGCAAACTCCTTGGGAGATTCATGGACAAGAACACTTCTCTCTTTTGAAAGATTATTTAAAACTACTCTTACTGTAGTTGTTTTTCCAAGTCTCAATTTAATCCAAGATGAGAAAAGCAAAAATGAAGAACAAACACTTGTGTTCTTGCAACCATCTATGGTGTATGTTGCTGATTTTCAGAATGTAGAAGGAAAAGCTTTTCTCAACTTCTCTATTTTTGGTTGTGCATTTCAACAAGGATTGAAGAAGTCTTTGTCTTCTTTCTCTTGCTTTTGCTTTGACCAAGAAAAGCACAAGACACAAGGTACATGTTTTTTTTCTTGTTATGTTTTCTTTTCCTTGATTCATGCAAAACAAAAGACATAATATATTAATAACTTTGTCTTCTTTTGTTTTTGTTTTCCCGTGAAAGAACATAACACATACATACAAATGTCTTGCAAGTTGTCTTCACAAGACAAGTTGATATTATTTAACACTTAAATAATGCCTACAATTGTTGACCAATTTCAACCCTTGGATTAATAGATGGATGTCTAGGATTTTGATCTTGGTACTTTGTGTTTATTGGCTAATATTTTGCCACATCAACATGTTGGCAACCAATACGAAGAAATCAGAGTTTACCTTTTTGCACTAAGCACCCAAAACTTTCTCAAGCTTACAAATTTGCCCCATTAACTTTTAATGGTTGAGACTATAATTATTAACTCTTAATAATTTCTTAGAGAAGATGATTCAAGTCTAAGCAAAACTTAATCTCCTTGCTAATATGGTGTGACTTTCTAGGTTCATAGCCAAATAGCACTAAAGAAACATTAAACACCTTTAATGTCAATCAGGTTCTTGATTTGTTTCAAGAATTTCTCCTTTAATTCTTGACACACCCTTAAGGTCTTGAGTAACGTCTAGCAACATATCAAGACAATTTATAAGGCAATGAAGTAATCACGTAATGAGCCTATTTATAGTTGCCGATTACTGTGCAATCCAATCCTTCCATTAATTGTCCCGTCGAACAGGAACCATGATTCGATTAAGTTCATAAACTTGATACTATGCATAGATCTAATTGGTGTAATGAGAGATGACACATGAAAAACCCTTTCTCCATCATTCATACCTTAGCCAAGGATTTCTTCATTAAACAACCAAACTTAGATCACATAGGACATCGCCTCACGACGGAGGTTAATGGATCCTATCTTGACCACTACCTGTCAATCACTATACTAGACGAATGAAACTGCGAGATGGCGTATCTCATCTCGTTTGTCGAGACAAGCATTATCCAAACGTTTGAATCAAACTCCAATACATATGACAGCCGTAATGCCTCAAGTCTAAGGATTACATGTACAATCGCAATGGATAACAAATTATTAATCCAAAGTCATGTAATTTGTTAATCACGTCACATTCAGAGAACTATTCAACTAATAGTCACCCACATGTTTGTTAGTCGCATCACTATGCTATTATGGCACGTGGCTCACCATCCTTTATCATCAACATCCTTATGTTGATCAAAGGTAACAACACATGTGATAGTCCGTAATAGATTATTGAAGTCCCGATCAAATAATCTAAGGACTATGAACGCTTTAAGTATTTATCATATTAAGGAAATAAGCCAACATATTCTAAACGCTTTTAGAATACATTCCTCTAATGAAAATACTAGGAACTCATTCATACACATAAAGAAGAAGAATATGAATGTCCTAATTATGTCAATATGTAAACGAACATATAAACACTAATACCATAAGTAAATGTCAAAATGTCCCAATATATGTCATCCAAATATGTAGCATTAGGGCATATCTCTAACAATCTCCCACTTGCACTAATGCTATGTCACATAGTATTAGCACAACATACAATGGTATCGAATATCCATATTCTCAAAACGAGGACCTAGCTGTGATAGGTTCATAGCTACGGTTAGTGGGTCAACTACATCAAGAGATGTGGTCGTTTTTTGCAAAGACATATCTCAATATGATTATTGGCTACAGGTGCAACGCATGAAGATGAAAATACTTTTCCAAATGTTTGGACATACTGTGAGACCTGGGTTCCACAAGCTTGTGTAGTAGGTCCGTATAGTTGTAACATAAAAGCATCACAACTTAACGGTTGGAACCATAACCAACTCGTATGATTTCCTCGATCCAAACAATTTATTTTGTAATATTACATATCACAAAAGACATGAGTTATGTAATGAAATCTACAGTTTGGTCAGAACCTTTCTAACTTACTGAGCTCCCACTACAAACAAATATGAACCCTAACAAAAACTTTCTACTATAAGATTCAGAATAAGAATCTGAACTTGTAAATCCGTCACTACGCAATTTGCCTCATCCATAAACCAAAATATATCTTTGGTGCTTCCCAAGTACTTAAGAATATATTTTAATTTTATCCACCGTTCCCAAACCTGGATTGGATTGATATCTACTCGTAACACTTTACAATTTGCACAATATCAAGCTTTGTACATAGTATAGCAAATATGAAGTTACTATAACTTGAATATAAATTTGCTATGCATCTAGAGTTTCTTGAACACCTTCAAAAACACTCTATGTACAATCTAATGAATATGTTGAGTAATCTCTTCTTATTATCACCATAGCAACGAATTCATAAGATACGAACGACATGTTCCATATGGAGAGCATTTAATATGACTAGACTTTAATTAATATCATAACACACATATCATCATCCATGATATCCAAGTCATCATTATTGCAGTCATAGAAAAGTGGATGCGTTCCCACTATTCTTTTGCAATCACAAGGTTCATCCACATTTTAAATGAAATCTAACTCTTTAATCTCATATGAATTGGACGAAACAATTCCAAGAAATTTACTTAAAAATTCACAAGTGGATTTATCAAGTACGCACGTATTACTCATATCAATAGATCAGAATTATCAATAAAGTAGTACAATGTGCTATAATGACTAGCATAATACAACGAGACTAAAGCACAATAATTGGTAAAAAGACTTCATCATAGCCAACATTTTTGCATTTGATGATATCTTTTAAAAAACCAATCTAGCTATAAAAGGTCACCAGCCTTTTCATTTACTTCAACATTTATCTCAGAAATCAATATCCAGATTAAGTTAAAGTATATGGAGTCTAATTAATATGCTTTACATTATATAGTTTCTTGGAGTCAATATCACATATATTGTTTCTTTGTAAATCATAGGATCAACTAATTGATCATTATCTCAAATACACAAACAACTTTCGTGCATCCTAAAAAGATATCCATCTATATTCCTTTTAAGAATGAGATACATTACTAGATTTAAAAAGATCTTGTGTGATGACACATTCCGGACCTTATTGAATAGATTCATTACTTTGGTCTAGGTGATTTTATAGTTTTAGAGGATACTTCCTCAATTTCTATTTTATTAAAAAGTAACATTTTCTTGAACAAAACATTTTCTTCAAGAAAGGTTACAATATAATAGATCAATAGACATTAATCATTAAATAGAAATTATATCCTACAAAGCTAAGATATACTATAAAATTACTTTTAATCAAAACTTGCACTAGTCCTTTAAAAAATTGTCAATAAAATTAGGAGAAACCAAAATTAACACATTTAATCCTTGGTTGTTGTCCAACTTGTATCAAATATAAAGTTCTAGCAATAGTAGGAATTTACTATTCAACATAAAATTAAATTGAGGAAAGCATGACCCACAAATAAATATAATGATTAGCCAAACTAATCAACAATTATACTATGTCCAACAAAACACGTTTTCTTCACTATGAAAACCCCATTTAATTGTGGTACTCTGGGCATTGTTAATTTCAATACTATATCAAAATTTGGGATACTCAAACAAAATAGTACTTAAGTATTTTACCTTCATGATCTAATCATAAGACACTAATACATTTTCTTATACGAGCCTATTCACAAATAGCTCTAAAATACATCAACATGTACTAATTCAAATAGCCTAGTAGTTTTAATCCTTTATCAAACAAAGGATGACTTGGTTACCATTCCAATAAATAAGATGTATAAGTTCATCAAACCAACCTAATTATCATCTTATTATTAGAAAAACCTAATCATGTAGAAACTACAATTAATTTGGATTATTTGAGCAATCTTTTAAAATTTGGTGGATGATTATAACGGTTGACAATATGTTTGCAATACATTCTTTCGTTCATATCAAGATAATAAAGACTACACTATAATGCGCTTTTACAAGCTTTAGGAATATACATTTTATTCCTAATATCATTTAAGTATAATCCTTAAAATACAAAATATGTCCAGAAGGTATCCAAACAAATTGTCTTTAGCTAACGCAACAACCTTTGTTTCATTTGCTAACACTAAAAAATATTCCACGCTTCCAAAAGTGCACTACTGTGATTAAAATTCTATCCATGAACACATTCACTAATGTTTCATTAGAATTAAAAAAAACACTAAGTAGTACCAATCATAATAAAAAGAAGATTTATAATTCATAGTAGTTTTACAACCTTGACATTCAAGCTATAAAGATACTTTAGATTAAAACCTCTTTTAATGTCCGGTTTTTAAGGCTATGAAAATATCATTTATACATGCCTATACAATCCTTAATTTTCTTCTTAGATACGCTCCCCTTGGCTGATAGAAATCATTTCTCTTTGTCTTTCTTCTTTGTATTACCACTAATCAAAGAGGAAATACAATTATGAAAATGAATTCCATTTATATCTAATATCATGCTATTAAATATGCTTACAACACAACCATTTGCTAGTTTAGAATCATATTCTTTACATCTTGCATTTCCATATGCAAACTATGAAAGAATACAACTCCTTAGCATATTTAACTTGTTTTACTTATCAACCATAAGTACTACAATTTTCCGTTTTGATACATTATTAAGATGAAAAATAACAGAGCATTTATTTCTAAGACTTGATTAAGTTTCTAAGAACCATTCTTAGACAAAATCGTTAATTCAAAAAATTTGGTCCGGTTACGCGATATATAGTCTAGTTAATAAAAACGGGTTCACTGTTGTAGCCATAAACGTATGCAGAAAATAAGATCGCAAGTTGACATAAAACTTGTTAAAACATTTAATTTGGCATTTAATTAAATGATATCTCCCACTAATTTTATCAAGTCTCACACTTCCTAAATGATATCGTAAATCTAATTAAAGACTCATTAGTAGGTGATCATTATTTTCTTTAATATGAATACCCCTCAGCTTTGGTGCATTATTAGAATATACATACAAAGAGTTAACAACGATTACTATTTATATCACTATATATTATATGGTCATTTTGCGCGTAACTCACCATAAGCTCAGTTTTGGTGTATTATTGGAGACGTGATCTAGTTAGATTATACCCACCGTCACAGTGTTGTGACAATTTGAATCCCAGACCTCAGCTTTGGTACGTTATTGGCCTCGTGATATTGAAACAACACAACATCACTATGCTTGCTAGGTAAATATAATACTTTTGTGGAATATGTTTTCCTACCTTTGGGTTAGCCAAGACATACCCAATTGAGAAAATATAATCTAGGATAGTGGAGAGCAACGATAAACATTTTTATTGCTTTACAATCTAATATGTTTGCACGTAGGAAGATTTTGAATTTATTTAGGTCTCACTTTGCACATTAGTGTATTTAGCATGCATCTCATACAAAATAACTAAATAAACATATATGCAATAATATAAATATGGTGGATCATGGACTTAGTGGTTGATCAAATTTGAGCCATATAAATTTGATCAATCACAAAACCTAAGCAAGCACAACTCATGTCTTCAAAGGGTCTTGGCTCCTTGAACTCAACACCTCAAAGTCCATGAACTCCTTGATTGATCTTGAACTCCTTGGCAAGCTTGATTTGTAGAATAATTACATCATATGTCTCACTACAATTTTCTTTCTTGCAATATATGTAAAAATGAGACTTATGTCTCAATTACAAATCAAATGAATGAAAGAATATAATTACAAAGCCATCAAATGAATTTACAACCATTCACCATTCATCTATAAGTCCATGATCCATCCATCATGCCAAGATATGAATAATATAATTATGAATCATATCCATAAAAGAAATTAAAGACATGGTTGCAATAAGTTTCATATCTTGAGCTTTTAACATCTAATGTTTAAATAAAAGAACTCTACTTGTTGAATAAGGCCCAATGCAAATTCTTAGTCCATTTCGTGGTCCAATTTGAGTTCCTAGGCTTGAATTAATCTTCTCCAAGAAAAATCCATCTAATCCTATCAGATTTAAGCCCATGAATATTTGGGCCCTTTGGGCTTTACCAAAATCCAATTAATTAGTTATGACTTTCAACTTGTAATATTACTATTACAAACCTGCTGCACATGCATCAAATATTTTGATTCGTTTCACCTATCCACAGTTCTTCAAAAATTACTAAATTTTATAGAGACGTAGCTCTTCGAGTATAGATAGTTTTAGAATCAAACGAAACTCAATTTGGATTTAAATTGACTGAGTTATGCCCCTCGAAGCAAACACTGCCCAGTCTATCCAGTGAGCACGAGAATCAGCAATGCTACTGTAATGGGTCTAAATGAGGCCCTTAACCACAAAATTTGGAGATGCCTGTTAGAAGATGAAATGTTCTACTATCTCTATAGCATAACATCCAAAAATCAGCCCCAAAAAACAAGATTTACTATGTCAAATCAGTGTTGCAATTTCAGTGCGCAAAATATTTGCTTACCAAATCTAAACATCAAACATGCATAGGCTATGAAACTCTTTCCAAGTTTTTTTTTGTGCTCAAGACTCACGAAACTAAATGCAAACAAACATGTAATTGCATAAACATCAAGTCATGGCTCTGATACCAATTGAAGGAATGATATCCGGGATTGCACATATAGAATAAATTTTTTTTTGCAGCGGAAGACAGCATGAAATACAATTTTTCATAGCATATATGACATTCATATGTGTAGTCAATCCCAATCCTTGATATTTATGCAATATACATCTCAAACCAAAGGTAATACAAGAATAGAACAATACCTCTTGAAGACCAAAGGTTAGAATCATTTGGTGAACTTTGAGAACTCCTTGAACCTTCCACAAGTGTAGAAGTCCTAGATTATCCACCTAGCAAATTGAAGAAGCCTTTCCTCCTCCTTGAGTTTTAGTGCTAGCAAACTCCTTGGAAGATTCATGGACAAGAACACTTCTCTTTTTTGAAAGATTATTTAAAACTACTCTTAGTGTAGTTGTGTTTCTAAGTCTCAATTTAATCCAAGATGAGAAAAGCAAAAATGAAGAACAAACACTTGTGTTCTTGCAACCATCTATGGTGTATGTTGCCGATTTTCAGAATGTATAAGAAGAGAAAAGCTTTTCTCAACTTCTCTATTTTTGATCGTGCATTTCAACAAGGATTGAAGAAGTCTTTGTCTTCTTTCTCTTGTTTTTGCTTTGACCAAGAAAAGCACAAGACACAAGGTACATGTTTTTTTTTTTGTTATGTTTTCTTTTCCTTGATTCATGCAAAACAAAAGACATAATATATTAATAACTTTGTCTTCTTTTGTTTTTGTTTTCCCGTGAAAGAACATAACACATACATACAAATGTCTTGCAAGTTGTCTTCACAAGACAAGTTGATATTATTTAACACTTAAATAATGCCTACAATTGTTGACCAATTTCAACCCTTGGATTAATAGATGGATGTCTAGGATTTTGATCTTGGTACTTTGTGTTTATTGGCTAATATTTTGCCACATCAACATGTTGGCAACCAATAGGAAGAAATCAGATTTTACCTATTTGCACTAAGCACCCAAAACTTTCCCAAGCTTACAAATTTGCCCCATTAACTTTTAATGGTTGAGACTATAATTATTAACTCTTAATAATTTCTTAGAGAAGATGATTCAAGTCTAAGCAAGACTTAATCTCCTTGCTAATATGGTGTGACTTTCTAGGTTCATAGCCAAATAGCACTAAAGAAACATTAAACACCTTTAATGTCAATCAGGTTCTTGATTTGTTTCAAGAATTTCTCCTTTAATTCTTGAAACACCCTTAAGGTCTTGAGTGACGTCTAGCAACATATCAAGACAATTTATAAGGCAATGAAGTAATCACGTAATGAACCTATTTATAGTCGCCAATTACTGTGCAATCCAATCCTTCCATTAATTGTCCCGTCGAGCAGGAATTATGATTCGATTAAGTTCATAAACTCGATGCTATGCATAGATCTAATTGGTGTAATGAGAGATGACACATGGAAAACCCTTTCTCCATCATTCATACCTTGGCCAAGGATTTCCTCATTAAACAACCAAGCTTAGATCACATAGGACATCGCCTCACGACGGAGGTTAATGGATCCTATCTTGACCACTACCTGTCAATCACTATACTAGACGAATGAAACTGCGAGAGGACGTATCTCATCTCGTTTGTCGAGACAAACATTATCCAAACGTTTGAATCAAACCCCAATACATATGACAGCCGTAATGCCTCAAGTCTAAGGATTACATGCACAATCACAACGGATAACAAATTATTAATCCAAAGTCATGTAATTTGTTATTCACGTCACATTCAGAGAACTATTCAACTAATAGTCACCCACATGTTTGTTAGTCGCATCACTATGCTATTATGGCACGTGGCTCACCATCCTTTATCATCAACATTCTTATGTTGATCAAAGGTAACAATACATGTGATAGTCCGTAATAGATTATTGAAGTCCCGATCAAATAATCTAAGGACTATGAACGCTTTAAGTATTTATCATATTAAGGAAATACGCCAACATATTCTAAACACTTTTAGAATACATTCCTCTAATGAAAACACTAAGGACTCATTCATACACGTAAAGAAGGAGAATATGAATGTCCTAATTATGTCAATATGTAAACGAACATATAAACACTAATACCATAAGTAAATGTCAAAATGCCCCAATATATGTCATCCAAATATGTAGCATTAGGGCATATCTCTAACAAGGTGCACAATAGAAGCAGGCCTGAATACAACAATAGTTCTACAAGTTTTTCTGCCTTGTTGAGAACATTAATCCAACAGGTAGTGTGCAAGCAACATCCACAACATATTCTACCCAAAGCACAAACCACCAACACTGAAAACACAAAATACAATCCCAAACACAAACGAGGACAACCTCATCAGTCCTGGGTACCTTTTTCTCACGTGGTGCTTCTTAAAAATTGTTCGTTGTTCCTTTAATTTTTTTATTGTTTCTCAATTCAATGAATCACCACACACACAAAGATGAGGCCTTACGTGGGTAATAGGAGCAGCCTTAAGCACCACCGGCTGTCCACAATCTGCCGCCGAGATCACGTCTTGCTGTCGCCGCCGTAAATCATGAAGAGTTGTGGTGGTGTATGGTTTCGTTGTTTGTTTGTGCCGTGAGTTCTTGTGGGTTGAATAACGAGAGAGAGTGTGTGAGTGAATGAGAGTGTTTTATGAAGTTTGTGTTGTGGGCTTAGGGTTTTGAGAGAAAGAGTGATAACTTGAGAAAGAGAGACGTGAGATAAGTAAAGAATCTTTGAGGTGCTTGTGTAGTCTAGGATTTGGTTCTTGGGTCTGATGAAAGAAGACAGCGTTTGTGTTTTTGATTTTCAATTTTTTTTTTTTTGAACGTCAACTTCAAAGAACGCCAGTGCAATTGCGTTCTTTTTAACGCAGCAGCGCTACTTTTTGTTCGAATAGCTCTAAAAAAAACGTAACTCTTGACACCGCCAACGCAATTGCGCTAGAATTTAGCGCAACAATGCTACTGCACAACTTTATTACTTCTTGTTTTTCTCTTCCATGCACACACCCCCTTCACTCCAAACACTAATTCTCCATATTTTCTCTCTTAAATGACTTGGTAGAACCTCTCGTTGTCTCTGCTTCCCCCAAACTTGTTTTCTTGAACCTATCATGACAATAAAAATCAACAATTAACTTCGACAACTATAACTCAAAAATTAACTAAAAACAACTAAAACTATTAAATCAAGAAAAGTAAGAAACTTCGGATTGCCTCCCGAAAAGCGCTTGTTTTAACGATGACAGCCCGACGGAGCAATTTCTCAAGCCGAGTTGAGGTGGACAACGGATTTGTGCTTATCAAACTCATCATCCCAATAAGTCTTCAACCGTTATCCATTAACCTTGAACATCCCTTTCTCTGGATAATTTACTTCAACAGCTCCATAAGAAAACACCTTCGTTACAACAAAAAGGCCAGACCATCTTGATTTGCGTTTTCCAGGAATCCATGGGTTATAAAGAAGTATTTGTTGCCCAGGAGAGAAATCTTTTCCCGAAACGGGTTTGTCATACCACTCTTTTGTCATCTCCTTGTAACTTCTTACATTCTCATCTTCTTCATTACCTAATTCTTCCAACTTATTCAATTGCAATAATTCTTTCTCATCCACTGCTTGCACACCCATGTTTTTTTTAATAGACCAATATTCCTTGTGCTCCAATCCCATCGGAATAAAAAAATCATCTTGTAACAAGCTAGCCTCCAAGGGATCCAATTGACCCCCATGGTTAAACACTATAGCTTGTATGACATCAATGCGAAAACAATTGTCGATGGCTTTTGGGTACTTGATAGCTTTGAAAACATTAAAGGTTACCTCTTCCTCTTGTACTCGCAATCTAAGCTCACCCTTTCGAACATCAATAAGTGATCCTCCAATTGCAAGGAAATGTCTTCCAAGAATGATAGGAATTCTCTTGTCTTCCAAGAATGATAGGAATTTTCTTGTCTTCCTCCATGTCTAGGATTATGAAATCTGCAGGAAAGATGAATTTATCGACTTTGACTAGCATATCTTCAATAACTCCTCTGGGGTTCTTTAGCGAACGATCAACTAACTATAATGTTACAGCTGTGGGTCTTGCCTCTCCTAAACCAAGCTTCCTAAAAATAGACAAAGGCATCAAATTAATACTAGCACCTAAATCACATAACGCTTGCTCAAAAACAACATTGCCAATTTCACATGGAATAGTAAAACTCCCTGGATCCTTAAGCTTTTATGGTAGCTTCTTTTGTAGGATGGCGCTGCACTCTTCAGTAAGTGCAACCGCCTCATAATCTCCAAGCTTCCTCTTGTTTGAAAGAATATCTTTCATAAACTTCACATAACTCGCCATTTGTTCAAGCGCATCCGTGAATGGAATATTGATGTGAAGTTTCTTGAAGACTTCAAGAAATTTAGCAAATTGCTTGTCAAGCTTGCTCTTCTTCAAGCGTTGTGGAAAATGAACTTTCAGATGTGGTTCTCGAGGAGTTTGTAGCTGCTCTTCTGTTTTCTCTTCATATTTCTTCTCATTTTTCGCTTCACCTTTCTCAACCTTCTTGTTGGCTCTCACTGGTTTCTCTAACTCTTTACCATTTCTCAAAGTTATCACTTTGCAATGCTCTATGCAATCTTTTCTAGGATTCACCTCAGAAGTACTAGGTAAACTTCCTTGTTGTCCTTCAGAGAACATTGTAGCCATTTGGCTCAACTACATCTCTAGGTTTTTGATTTGTGCAGATTGATTCTAGAAATTCGCCCTTGTTTCATTCATGAATTGAGTTTGCGAGGTCGCCAACTGAGCCAATGCATCCTCCAAATTTACCTTCTTCTCTGGTGAGGGGTTATTCTGCTCAGGTTGCAACACATTCATACTATTTTTATAGGACAAATTTAGGTAATAATGCAATCCTGGATGATATCTGTTGAGATATTGATTGTACTGTTGCCCATTAAAATTCCCCATATAATGTGCTTGTTCCGCTACACCTTGTGCAAATGGATTGTCAACCTGACATTCTACACTATAATGTGGACCACAACAAAACTCACACACCACTGCCGCTTGAATAACATTAGCAGTCACTTGATTATTCTACAACTGTTTCACAAGATTGTCAATTTTCGTTGTCAAGGCAGTTATGGCATCAATCTCATGGACCCCAGCTGTCCTCTTTGGTGTGACTTTCTCGCTTGACCACTGCAAATTATTCAAAACAATATCTTCAAGTAACTCATAGGCTTCATCTGCAGTTTTATTCACTAGAGCTCCTCTTGCTGATGCATCAATCAAAGTTCTTGTTGAATTTACCAATCCATTATAAAAATTGTGAACTTGCATCCACCTACGTATTCCATGATTAGGACACTTCCTCAGCATTACCTTATACCTTTCCCACGCTTCACATAGAGTTTCTCCTTTATGTTGAGCAAAGTTATTGATTTCAATGCGCATCTTCGCTATCTTGCCAGGTGGGAAAAATATCGATAGAAACTTGTGCACCAAATCATCCCAAGTGGTGATTGAATCCGAAGGCAGCGAGTTCAACCACTCCTTAGCTTGATCCCTCAAGGAGAAAGGAAACAAGCGAAGGCGTAGAGCTTCATCAGTGACTCTATTGTACTTAACAGTTCTGCAAACTTCTAGAAAATTCACGATGTGCTGATTAGGATCTTCAGTAGACAATCCATGGAATGGAATATTCTGAATCAATTGCAACGTCACTGTCTTCAACTCAAAATTATTCACTTGAATCGCTGGCCTTCTAATCACAGGATAAATGCCAATAGGTGGTAGCGCATAATCTCGCAGTGTTCTAGGCGGATTTTTCTGGTTATCTTCACCTTGTACTTGCACTATTTCAGCCATGTTTTCCTGCAATTGATGGATAGTAGCTCTTTTCTCCTTCTTGTTCTTCCTACAGGTTCATTCTATCTCAGGATCAAAAGGCAATAAGGTGCTACTTCCCAACTTTCGCATACACCTGAAAGATTATAATCCTGAAATGCAAGTAACCAAAAAAAATAAGAAAATGACTAACAAAATAAAATAAAATCCAAATTAAAATTAAAGCTATTTGGTATCGATATTAATAAATGGCACAGTCCCCGGCAACAGCGCCAAAAACTTGTGTGATTTTTAACGCAAGTGCACGTATCGCAACAAGTAATAAAGTGATAAGTAAATATCGTTCCCACGAGGACTGTGATTATTAACTACCGAAATTAATTTAGCTTTAACTTTATTCGGACAATCAAATATGAGAGATTATGAGTAAAAACTAATAAATAAAATACTTTTGGAATTAACAACTAAAATGAAAATGAAATTAATAAAGAGGATAAATCAAGAATTAAAATTCTCTAGGGGTTCCGATTTCACCAAGATTAATCCTACTTGAAACTATTGATTTAAATCAATTGACACATATTACCTACGTTTCCAGCAATTTTGCTAAGGTAGGTATTAATTTTTCTTAAGCATCAATAACCTATCTCAATAAGCAAGCTAACTACATCTTTGTAATAACTGTGAACTTATGGAATGCATTAAGCCCTAGAAATTCAAGCGCTGCACTAGATCTCATAACTATCTCTAGCTTATGATGATTTAATGGTATTTCACACGTGGTCTAATTTAGTTACCACTTCTCAATCTCAAACCAAACCATGAATTATGCAATTGTTGATCAGGCAATCACAAGCATTAAACTTAGCATGAAATACTCAACGCATAAATGGAATAGTTCATTAATCAATCAAAACTAAGAGCATCAAATATTCATAATCTTGCTACATCGTAGCCCTAGAAAAATAATCTAGAACATCGTAATGAAATTAAATAAAATCTCAATTGTAACGTAAATCATGATAAGAGAGATAGAGAAAGCTAGGATTTGGAGAATAATTAAGACAGAAGTCCGTCTCCGGATTGTTCCTCCGTCTTCAACTCGCGAATCATCTCTTTCTTTTCCTCTAGCATGTTGCTTTTTCTCCCCTCTTGATGCCTATCCACTTCTCACATTTTTTTCTCCTTTTATTTCATAGGGTTTCTTTCTTTTCTTGCCAATTTACAAAACTACCCTTAATTTTCCTGCGATACTGCGCAAATGCGCTATGACTGCGCTACTTCTATTTATTCTTTGATTTCTCCACAAATTGCATAAAAGCCAATCCTTTGCAATTTCTCTTCAATCTTTGCCTCAAGACTCATGCTTCTTCATATAATTCACCTATATCCCAAAACAAACACGAAACCAATCAAATTGCTCATAAATTACTCAAGGACTAACCAAATTTAAGTGAAAATGTGCTGAAATAATATATCAATAATACACCCAACATAGACACGCCACGAGTTCCTATTTCCTACAACCTGTACAACTTTTTAATCCTTGTATGCATCGCCTTCTTCTTGAATTTTGATTATATGACCAACTTCGATATGTAGTACTCCCATAGAACTTCTCCAATAAATAAGACAATATATCTCATGATGTTGTACTATTGACAAATATTTTAGTAGAGCATGAATCTTTCCAGAGACAGAGGCTAAGGGGAAACCTGGATTGTTTAAGGTCATTCAAAAGTATATCTTGTGATAGATAGCACTAATGTTCAAGATTACCCGATAATACTTCAGTCTTTTTCCTACCATCCAATGTTGATAAAAAAATATTTTACTTTACATTCTAAGTCTTCAACTTTTGAATTTAGGTGTCTCTTTTCACAATCCAAAAATGCCTCTATCAGTTCTTGGCAATCCTAGCACATAGTCCATAAACAAGTCTTCTCAAATATTCTATGGAGTAGCCAAAGGCATATAGAGACCTAATTATGTGCCTGACCTTTTGCTATTTGAAAAATTGGGAATTTTCACACGAAATTTCTCATATATCTCTTTAAATGTGACCAGTAATACCTTTCCTCCACACTGCCTATAGTTTTATCTCAATCTAGATGTCTACTTAATCCACCTCCATGCAAGTCACGAATAATCTTCTCGTGCAAGAATAGCTTAGGAATAAACAATTGGTTACCTTTAAATAAAAAGTCATCAAGGATATGGTAATCACCTATAGGTCACCTCTGCCAAATGCTACCAAAATCTACATTGTTTGTATACAACCCCTTTAAACAGTCGAATCCCACAATTTTTCCACTCAGTGTGATGAGTAGGCTGGCACAAAGACATAAGGCATCTTCTATACAATTTACCTTGCCTAACTTGTGTTTGATGACATATGGAAATTTTTCCAAATAGGAAGCCCAACATACATGCATTTTATTCAAGTGTCGCTGGCTCGTGAAGTGTATAAGGGCTTTGTGATCTAAATAGATAACAAATTCACGTGGAATTAAATAGTATTCCCATTGTTGTATAGCTCAAATAATAGCATATAATTCTTGCACATATGTGGACCATTTTCTGCGTGCTTCACTAAGTTTTTCACTATAATAGGCAACAAGTCTGCCTTATTGAGATAACACCGCGTCGATACACACTCCACTTGCATCACATTCTACTTTGAAAACTGTGAGACCCGAGTTTGAATTATGTGCAATTTATGTGTTTGTTTATTTTTAGTACACAATATGTGCATTTAAATTACATATGTCTATGGATTACATGGCATTGGACTAATTTTTTACTCTTATATACAATACGCAACATATATGCATGCAAACATAGAGTTATTTTGCTAGCCAACCACTCTTGACCACATTTGACATAGCATAATTTGTTTTATTTTGACCATACTTTGACTCTTTTAATAACAAAACAAAAACAAAGGCAAATAAGACTCTAGAATCGGGTAGAAGAGAGGAAAAAATAGGGAGGAAAAACTTGAGGGAGAAAGAAGAAGAAAGAAGAAGAAAATAGAAGAAAGAAGGGGTTTTGGCTCAAGTTCTTGCTATGTTTGTGCATATCTTCAAGTTTAGGTGAGGGATTTATGCCTTGTGCATGTTTATTGTTGTATGGTCAATGATAAGTTATTTCTATGTAGTTGAATGATAATCTAAGCTACTAGAAAGCATGCTAAGCTAGTTGTGGTGGAAGAAATAAAGTATATGTTTTGTATGACTTGAATAATTAATGTTTTGAATGTATATGTAGTTGGTTGCTAAAGACTTGTTGTAGTGATTGAAGTGTAGTTCATGTGATTGGTTAATGGCTTTAGTAAGAGTTTTAATCCATGTAACTGGAAAGTAGCATGCAAAGTTTAATAAGCAACCAAAATAGAGGTTAAAAGAGAATCTTGCGCACTGTTTTTGCATGATTGTTTTGATATAGTAAACCTTCATGTATAGGGCTGATTTTCGGGTATGTTATACTAGACTTGTAGTAGAACAAACTCTTAGTTTGGTGAATGAGCGAATTTTGAGGTTAAGGTAATGATTTAAACTGATTACAGTAGGGTTTTGATTCTCGCGTAGGTGTAGGGCAGTTTGTACAATAAATTGCTAGAGGCCATATCTTTGTGAATATAACTCCGAATTGAGTTTTGTTTGATTCTAGAACCATATACAATTAAGGAACTATGTCTCTGTGCAATTTCATAACTTTTGGAAGACTGTAAGTTGGATAACTAAATTAGTAAATTCATGCATGTGCAGTCCGAGTTTTTTAGCTAATATTTCTAAGGTGTTTTATATTATGCATGTGTTCAAAAGCTAGTTAATCTTGGTTCTAAGCTTGAATGTGAAGTTCATAAGTATGTATATATGTTTATTGCATAATTTAAGTGCTTAGAAGTAAGAGTCGTAGCATGAGCAAGCATAAACTAACCTTGAAGCCAAATCATCATGTCTTTGGTATAGTTGAGCTATCGTGAGGTCTATGATCATGCTATTGAATGCCTATTGAGTTGCCATTGAAATGAGAGCATGTAAATACATTAATGTGTGTTCAAATGGTGTTGTATATGAATGAATGTTCTGCAATATTGCTAATGTTATGTGGCCTACCTTGTCATCGTTTAAATGTGTTAATTGATGTTAAATGTATTAAGAGGAAACCTACTTAGTTGTCCTCTCAAAGTGATACGTATGTGTATGATTGTTATTGTTGTATGCATATGCATGTGCTATGCGATGTGAAGCGTTGGGTGGATACCCTTATGTAATAGGTTGCAACCTTTAGTGCGTCATGGTAGTGTCGTGTCGTGCTTGGCGGCATAGAGGTTACCGATAATTGCATGCCTACCATGTACTAGTCCCCTATCTTGTGTGGTCAATGAAGGCCATGGTGAGTTAGGTCATTGATTCGTGTACATCCGGAGTACACTCGCGGGAGTATAGGGGAAGAGTTCATGAAGGAGTTATAAGTGTTGGCATCAACAATGTTAAGCAGTATCCTTACAATGTGATATATATAACTTGGTTGAATTCAAGTTATAATACGATACAAATGTGAATGTGAATATATGTTGTCTGTAATGTGTTTCAAAAGAGTTTTCAGGTTAAAGCCTCCCAAAACTCCCGTTTCTCCTTCACTGAGCCTGTTTAGCTCACCTTCTTTAGTACATGTTATAGGTGTTTTCGGTGTAAAATATGTGCACAAGGAAGCTGTTAATGAGCCTAAGAATGTTACTTATGTTTGACATGTTCTAGTTGTTGAGAAACATGTTAGTTGTTTGGTTTTATTGTATAGAAGGTTTTGAAGTTTATGGATTGAATACTTGGTAAACATGTTCCTTACTTGGATTGAAGAAAGGGAAATTTATTTGCCTCTTCAGTCCACATAAATTTCCCTTTCTTCAAACATTCAGTAATTGGAGCTGCCAGGCTACTGAAATTCTTAATAAACTTGTGATAGAATGAAGCCAAGCCATGAAAACGCCTTACCTTGCTAATGGTTTAGGGGATTGGCCAACCCTAGATAGCACAAACGTTTTTAGGATCCATATGAATTTCTTTTGCACTTACTATGAATCCCAAGAATACCAAGCAATCCGTCAAGAAGTGGTACTTCTTTAAGTTTGCAAACAATTTATTTTTTCACAATTTTCTTAGGATCTGTTGCATATGTTCCAAGTGTTCTTCTTTCCTACAACTATATACTAGAATATCATCAAAATAAATAACACAAATTTTCCTATGAAGGCCTTGAGTACATGGTTCATTAGCCACATGGAAGTCCTCGGAGCATTGGACAAGTCAAAAGAATCACTAGTCATTCATATATTCCTTCTCTTGTTTTAAAGGTTGTTTTTCACTCATCCTCAAGCTTGATACGAATCTGATGATACCCATTACTAAGGTCAATTTTGGAGAACACTATAGATTCTTATAGTTGATCTAACGTATCTTCCAATCGAGGTATAGGGAAGCAATATTTCATGGTAATTTTATTAATGGCTCTGCTATCAATACACATTTACCAAATGTCATCCTTCTTTGGTGTCAATTGTAGACCCTTAAAATCTACAACTAAGATTATGTGCTTTATACCTCTATAGATCTATGATTTAGATCACGTGGTTTTCACCTTCATAATTCTTTTTCTTAGTGGGCACTAGCAAGCTTACCCTAATCCAGAAGACTGAAAGGTCCCTCCCTACTAGAGTAATGAAGGTAGAGGCTATTTATAGAGATCTCTTGACTTGTGGTCCAAGTTGGGCCTTTGGCCATATGGGCTTCAATTAACCCTAACCCAATTCAGTATTAAGAATCGAGGCCTTGGCTAGATTTTAGCCATTACAGTTAGTTCCCTACTCTCTAAGTCGAAGAGTCTTTGGGTTAGAGAGTAGACAAGTCTTATATTTGGAATCTAAATTTTTGTGGACTTGCTGAAGGATTATAGACCCCCAATCCGGGATTTGTGTGGATCTTTTAACGACCTAGTCAAAATGAGAGTGTGAAGACTCATTAAGGTACTGTGGTCAACGTGGTAGAGCCCGTAGGCTTATTGAAGGTCTATGATCATTTATATTCTAATTGGGGCTTCAATTCTTTGTGGGGTCTTGGATTCCATTGGGCCAATTCATGCTTTTGGGCCTATGTAGGTCGCAACCTTTACATTGTTTTCAAGCCTGAGTAGGCCGCATCCCTAGTGGGGTGCTTCAGGCCTGAGTTGGTCGCATTCCCAGTGGGGTGCTTTCAGGCCTGAGTGGGCCGCATCCCCAGTGGAGTGCTTCAAGCCTGAGTGAGCCGCATCCCTAGTGGGGTACTTCAGGCCAGAGTGGAGCATCAATTCTATTTTAGGAATTATTTTTTTTAACCAACTAATAATAAGAAGTAGCAAATTTATTTCTTAAGTTAATATTAAATGACTTATTATCAAATTTTTTTATGATATTGCAACTTGCAACTTTAAGTCCCTTCATATTATTTTTTAAAAGATTTTAGATACAATTTGTTTTTTATAATTTTTATAATCGTACATATATTTTTTCTATAAATACTTAGTAACATAGTGCTTTAGTCACTTAGTATATTCAACTTTATTTATTACAAGTCTACAATATTATATATAACTATGTCCATGGAGAATAAAATCTTTCACGATGACTACATTCATCAAAACTTTGGAATTATTTTACATACTTTGAAAAACAGGAATATGCAATTTGTAACTATTGCCAACGTCAATTTATATTTCGACGTAAATTTGAAATTGAGACGCTTGTAAGACACCTTATATCTCAACAATCAAATGTCACAAACTATTTTAATCATGAAGTGGTTATTCAACCACCGCCACTACTAAGCCCACCACTACTATCAGCAGGCCCAACACCCATACAAGGAGAACAACAAAATAGAGAACTGTTGCACTAGCTTTTCTCAAGCGTTTATGTAATGTTTTATTTTTATGTTTATATCATTAATATACTCTGTCTCATCAACTTGTAGTTTGTTATGTAGTTTTTATCATTTATATTAATTGTTAATTTTATCAATCAACTTGTATATTGTCTTGTTAATAGTTAAATGAACTATTCTTTAAAAAATTAAGTTTAAATTTTATTTTTTTAATTATTAATATCTATATTTTGTTCTTTGTGTGTATATATATATATATATATATATATATATATATATATATATATATATATATATATATATATATATATATTAATATTCAGAATACACTAATCACAAAAAATGGGTTGGCCCAGCCCAACTCGCGACTTGTATATATATATATATATATATTAATATTCAGAATACACTAATCACAAAAAATGGGTTGGCCCAGCCCAACTCGCGACTTGTGATAGCGGGTTCGTGGGCCGAGTTGGGTCCTATATTTTGATAAATGAGTCCAGCCCAACTCAGTCCACTAAATATCTATGTCAAGTCGAGCTCAATTTTTTCAACCCACGATTCGGTAGGGTCGTGTTGGGTTGGCCCAAATATCACTTCTAGAGATGGAGATGCAAATAGTGATGGGGAGGGGAAAAAAAGGGAAGAAGATGAAGAAGAAGGGAAAAAGAAAAAAAAAATGGGACTGAACTATTTTTAAAACAATTCTTAAAAATATTGAGGAGCATTTTTTTTTAAAGGGTAAATTATTGGTGAAGTCATGAATTTTGTTTTTTTTTTATAAATGAGTATATTGATCTCATAATTTTGTTTTGACGCAAATACATACGTGTATAGTAAGCTTGCAGTGGTTTAGTGGTAAAAGCTTTCATTTATTATGTTGGTGATTTTGGTTTCAAATTCCAGTAGCATAATCTTTTTATATGAGATTTTAGTTATTGGGGTAAAATCATAAATAAGTCTTATTTGGTGGAAAAATATAATTATATTAAGTAGTCATGGGGCTAGATCATAAATACTTTTTATTTGGTTTGAAAATTGTAATTATATTAAGTGTTTTTACAATTTTACCCATGTACACTGATGCCATTAGTCAATTTTAACGTAAAAGTTGACGGAATGGTTAAAATGAAAATCATTTAATAAACTAATGGTCTTTTTAGGACCAAAAATAGTTAAATGATCAAAACAAGACTATCAAAATAGTTTAGTAGCCTCTGAAATACTTTATCTTAATAAAATAACTTCACTTTACTATCGCGTAGGAATAGAGAACATGTATATAAAGGATAAAATAATGTGCAAGTTGCCGTTACCAAGTACCATAAAATTACAATAAAAACACATTATGGGTATGAGGTCACATAGAATCACAAAATATGGGTATGAATTCGACTCGAGAAATATCCTAGTCAGTACAAGATAAAACAATAATTCACCAAGACATCATGTCCTGTTCACCATTTATATAAAGGTCCAACAGGTTTACACGAAGATTCAATGGAATATCACTTTACTTCTAAAAGGTGGGCATTCTCAATTAAGAGGGTTCAAATGAAAGATCAAAAGGTATCTTATCAGGCCAAATGAGCCACGAAAGAGTACTAAGGAAAAGAAATGCAAATGAGTGCTCAAGAAACACAAATAATCCAATCGCATTGGGGTCAAGAATAGGAATAAAAAACGAACATGAAACATGCGAGGTTAAAAAAAGTACAAATACTATACGTGAGTTTAAGGGCGAAAAAGAAGAAGGAACGCTACACATAGGTAAAGTAAGGGCAAGTCTACGAAATCTTATCCATGGGGGCTAAGTGGTTATGGAAGGTAAAGCTAGTAGTGTTGTTGGGGCTACGTGGTTTTTCAGACAAATGATATCAAGGTATTTTAATTGTGTTTTAAAGCATTTTATGGATTAGTAGGGTTGCATCTTCCAACAACCCCAAGTGTAGATTCACCCGTGCAAGAGCCTTGAATATTGAAGGTAAAAGGATTAGCGCTTGCTCTTTAGTTTCAAGCTTCTCTTCATCCCTCACAAGTTTGATCTCTAGCTCCCTCAATATATTGATGTAATATTGGATCCCTCAATGCTTCAGTCTAGCATCCCTCAACGCTTGTCCAAGATACCAATAGGAGTTGAATCATACTCTCCCACAATATGATGAAGTTCATCTTTCCGTCTAATGGTGGAAATTCAAACTTCTGCATATTACCGCCATTACTACCCCAATGGGCAACCAAAATCTAGAAACACCAACGTAAAGCAAGAATTTGGAGAAAAGACTTCAATGTCAAATTTACCGCATTGAAACACCCCAAGAACACCCTTGATCAATATGACCAATCAAATCTTCTGGTCAACTTTAGTTTACAATCCTTAAGGTTAATCGCGATTTTTAAATTCTTAATTGTTACGGTTATAACTAGTGACTTCAAAACCCATCAAGTTTCAATTACAATTATGGTATTCTAATCGGATTTGGTCACAAAGTTTCCATTATTCGCCGTTGTTCAAACCGTTATCCCTAATCATGAGAAAGCAAGATGAAGAAAAATGAAGTAACTCATTTAGCCACAATCTCACTCTCCCTCTCCCTCTCTCCCCCTCCCTCCTCCCCCTCTCTCTCTATCCCCCTCTTTCGCTCTCTCTCCTTCCCGCTCCCTCTCTATCTATCACCACCCAAGTCTTTTCCTGGACGCTAACGTTTCAACAAAAAGAAACTATAACTCCTACTTCACTATGTCGTGGATGTTTCCATCCTCTTATAAATATCAATCAATAAATAGTCTTGTGCTTTTGTCTATGCAACATGTCGCATGAAGCCCAAAGCAGAAATCATGGAAAATAAAGGATAGAAACGTATAGATATTGCCTATTGAATGTAGAGAAGCTAGCCTGACCCGTGCTTATACACAGTAATAAATACAAGGAAAATTTTAGACCTATTGCAAAGTCTCAGTATTTGTCATGAAGGTAGCTTAGAACGAGCGGCTTTGCGTCCTAGGCCAATACCCAAACCTGCAGGAACAGAATCACTTTTGCCATTGCTACTATGACTACAATGAGAAGAATGAACATGACTTTGATGCGTTTTCGTGTTGTCCACATTTATTACTACATGACCATTTCCATTAGTTTGATGAGAATGGCCAACGCCATTTTGCAGGTTTGAATTCCTAACAATATGCATCATCCCGATCCCTTCAGATTCAGCTGATTCTTCGAAACACTCCACATCCTCGTTGTAACCATTTATCAAGAAGTCCGAACAATTCTTCTTGATCCCGTGGTCATATGGGTTCTTGAATCGACCACCTGGTCCTCTGAGGTAACCGTAGCGCATTGCATTTGCCAATTCATTTGTTGTAATATTGCGAGAAATCTGCAATAGGAAGAGCCAAGGTGATGAGACAATGATCAAGCACAGCCATTTCCACATGTTTTAGGGTAGTTAGATGACACAACGTTCATACAGTTAATTGCACGGGTGGGGGACTCTAGGCCCCTAGTCCCTTAATATGCTAAACTAAGCTCCGGTGTCAAGTGTGTGTCTCAATGTTTTGAGAAAGGAGAGATCCACAGATGTTCTTAAGAAATAAAGTTCCCCACCACCCAAAAAATAATGAATAAAAATAAAATAATAAATAAAAGAAAAAGAAACTCAATTAGAAAATTCGAATGGAGGAAAAAGTAAAAGAACGCTAAGTCACTTTGCCAAAAGTTTTCTGCTGAGTTTGGTTTGGAGATTTCAAATTCAAAGCTCAAATTCATCGCAGTGGTTTAGATTTACGGATTTGAAATCCATGATCAAATCCGTTGTAAATATTTTTCTCAATAAGTTGGTGTCCATTAGATCCTTTTGTCCCCCAAGTTCTGAATTTATGGATTTAAAATGCAACAAATACGACTATTCAAAAAGTTCAAAATCATTCCTGAAATTCAAATCTACCAATCCAAATGCGGCCTAAATGAATGCTTAAATCAACTCCAAAGCAAAATAGCTCGCCGCAAAAGTTCAAGCAAAACCAGAAGCTACAGACAAGCAGACACCCCCAAAACGCTCAAGTCAAATAAAGGAGAGGGAACCAGATAAGCCTCAAAAGCCCCTTCAGTCTTCAGATTTTATAATAAACATAAGAAAGAAATATAAGGAAAGTAAACTTCTACGAGTATTACATACAAGGGCTTCCTAAAGAAAAAGATGGAAGAAACTTCCATAAAGGCCAAAAAATTGAAACTTTATCAACCCTGATTAGAGGTCTTTGCATTTCCCTTCATCCTATGTTTATTTTCATTTAATAATCTCCTTTTGTCCTTACGGGTTTTCTTTTTCTTCCTTCTAATTTTTCTTTTGTGTGTGTGTGTGTGTGTTTTGGGGTGGGTGGTTCAGTGCTTTGGGCTGAGAGGATGCGCACACAGGTAACGTACCTGAGAAGCTTGCACAACTGTCAACACAGCAACGAAGGAAAAGATCGATAAGTCCACCATAAAAAATGATATGGCACCAGTATGCTGACTGCCAGCATGGTTCAACCATGCACCAAAGGAAGATGGAGCCAATGGATCGGTTAAAAGTCCTGCAATATGAAGATTCTTTTCAAATTTGCACATCCAACGTAGAAGAGGATTGTATCACACAAAATGTCGGTGAGCAACTCAGAAAAGCAAAAACAGAGAATAAGAAGTCTCACTTGTAAGAGCAACTGAGCCAGTTACTAACATTGCAAGAACTTCTAGAACTAGGAACATGAAGAAATCCCACTTGTTTTTCTGAGTAAGAAAGACAATAACAACTCGTCAGACCACATGCAGAAATAGAAACAGTAAATTATCACAAGGAAAACCATAGTCTATGCCATACATGACAATGAGATATCGATAATACATGTTATCAAGAAAATAGTTACATTTCCATCCCTTAGATTTAGGGTGGTAGGGTGCAACCAGCTTTATCTTTAGAAGCAGTTGACAGAATGCATTCACAAGGAGCAACTAACCCCGCCCCCGAAGACACCCCCCAAAAGAGCACCAAGCCAACAAAAGAAAAATTAAAACAGACTTGTTCTTAAATCTCTCTTCTTATCAAAATCTGGTACAATGAGTATCCTTCCCTCTTCGGGATCATGCTCTGGTTCTTTCTCAATAGCTAGGCTTGACAATGGTTATGCCTGGTTGATGACCCAACAAGCAAAGGCACTAATGCAAAAAACCCTTGCGTGTTAGCCAGTGTATCAACACATGCGCACTCAGTGTGCTGCTTTCAGCTTTGTGCCTTAATACGATTGCTGCTGACCACAATAGGTGCTATAATGGTAGCAAGTGAATGTGATACCGCCCTTTATTTTGACACCAAATCTTGATACTAGAAGGAGAAGGATCCCAACTAATTTTTGCAGAGATTCTGGCTCAGCCGCCCCAACCAGGGTGCAAGCATGTGAGGCTTGTTTGCTTCAGGCTCATCGTCATGGTAATCCAAGTTTCCCAAGCTCTAAGTTGTTGTAGAACTCTGCAAGGGCCTCATCACAACGGTGTGCGGCACCAGAGGCTGTTGCCTGGTGGTGGTCAAGGGCCTACGAGGTACCCACTAATCAAAGTACTCCCTCCTCCCACTAATGATGATCAGGACAGAGAGAATGGACTTGGTTCAAACATCCATGTTTTTAGTCGAGTCAGGAGATCAACCTTTCAGTCAACCAGCTTCCATCAAATCACGTGTACAGACTTTGGCCCTCGGTTCATACAGCAATTAGGAGATCATCCTATGACAAAGACCTTAACCTCAATCGACCTTAGAGTGTTTTCTACCTTCTCAACATCAGCAAGCAGATTATTTGGGCTACCTTACCCATGTAGCCATATCACAAGCTCGTGTTTCTGCAATCTCTTATATGGGAAGACGGGAATGGATACTGAAAATGTCCCTAGTGCTATACACCACGTTGAGAAAGACCAAGCTCCTATGACAAGTTCTCAGACGAGGTTGTTAAAAGAACATCGATAGGTGACAGGTGTAAGCAATGGCACATAATCCTCTTCCTAAAATAAAAAGGAGCCTCCTGAACAGGAGATATACTCAGCTAAGGAGAAGATGATGGTAAATCAGCTGAAGGAGCAATTTTTATTTTAGGCCTCAACAAGATGGAAAAAATGGATTTACCAACCCACTTCTTACAATACAGATGCACATAATACACTTGTAAAACATATACGTATCCCAATATAAGGCAGATGTAGCAGCAAAGTGAACATTCTTTTTCGCCTTTTTGTGTTGTTGAAAGAAAAAGAAAAGAGAAAACATGGAGAAAATAGATATTGATTGAAGACAATATGAGTCACCACCAACGATGGCTCTAGAAGAGAAATAGATATAATGACTACATATTGAAATCTTGTTGTTTTAAAATGCAATATGAGAGTGCCGATTTATAGGCCTCATAACTTGGTGAACAAGAATAAGAACTAACTAATTAGAAATATAGTTCAATAAGGAAACCTGAAATCTAGACTAATAAAGAAACAATTATGATTAATGCCTAAGTCTAGATTATTGCCTCAACTAGTGCCAAAAAATAAGGAATAATATTTTAACTTAAAATATATTTCAATAGCCCCCCTCAAACTCAAGTACGATGAATAGAGAGCAACTTGAGTTTGATAACTGAATTGTTGAGGCGTCTTGAAGGCATTGATCAAAGTACCTAAAAGAACATCCATTTGGAGTTGGAATCAAACCAAAACAGAATCAAAGGCACATGACGACGACGGCAATCGGATACTCAGTACACCTAGACAAGGGATGATTAAGGAAGAAGAAAACGTCTTTTTTACCACATCAAGAGAGAGAAGGTACAATCAGGACGACGGCTGAAGGCATACAATGACAACAACAATCAGACGCTCGGACACCTAGAAAAGGGACGGTTGAGGAAGAAGAGAACATCTTCTGACCACATCAAGAGAGAGAAGGTACGATCAAAGGACCACAGCTAAAGGTAGAGAATGACAACAACTACTGGACACTTGGACGCGTAAACAATCGACAATGGCAATGTTGGTAGTGGTAATAACGAGAGAACAATGACACAGGCTACCAGGATGGTAGCTCTAATACCAAACCAAACTAAGTCTTGTCCCACTAGGTGGGGTCGGCTATATGGATCATACGACGCCATTCCTTCCTATCGAAAGTCATCTCCTCTATGAGATCCATACACGCGAGGTCTCGTCTAATTGTCTCCTTCCAAGTAATCTTAGGTCTACCTCTACCCCTCTTCTGGTGTATTATTTATAAACCTTCGTACCTTCTAACAGGCGCCTCAACAAGTCGTCTCCTTACAAGGCCAAACCATCTCAGATGATTTTCCCTCATCTTATCCTCAATCGAGGCCACTCCTACTATTTCATGTATTACGTCGTTCCTAATCTTGTCCTTCCTAATTTTGCCACGCATCCATCTCAACATTCTCATCTCAGCCACCGACATTTTATGAACATATTGATATTTCACCGCCCAGCACTCCGAACCATATAACATAGCAGGCCTAATGGCTATCTTATAGAACTTCCCTTTTAGCTTAAGTGGTATTTTTCGATCACACAAGATTGCTGACGTATTTCTCCACTTCATCCATCCTGCTTTGATTTTATGATCAACGTCCGCATTAATCTCCCCATCTTGTTGAACCATAGAGTCCAAGTATCTTAAACTCTCTTTTTCTTGTATTCTTTCTTAATCTAATCTTACCTCTATCGCATTTATCGACTTATTTTTGCTAAACATACATTCCATATATTCTGTCTTTAATCTGCTTAGCTTAAAGCCCTTAGATTCTAAAATAGATCTCCATAATTCTAGCTTAGTATTTATACCTTCTCTAGACTCATCGATCAAAACAATATCATCCGCAAATAACATGCACCACGGTACTGCATCTTGAATTTGACTAGTGAGTTTATCTATAACTAGTGCGAAAAGGTATGGGCCCAAAGCAGATCCTTGATGTAGTCCTATTGTAATCGAGAAAATACTAGACTCTCCCCCCATCGTCCTTACGCTAGTTATCGCTCCATCGTACATATCTTTTATCACCTCAATGTATGCTACACACACACCTTTTTTCTCCAACACCCTCCACAGAACTTCCCTAGGAACTCGGTCATATGCTTTCTCCAAGTCAATAAACACCATGTGTAAGTCTTTCTGGTTTCCTCGATATTGTTCTATTAACCTCCTTAGCAAAAAGATAGCTTCCATTGTTGATCTTCCAGGCATAAAACCAAATTGATTTTCTGACACCTGTGTACTTCTCCTTATTCTTCTTTCAATCACTCTTTCCCAGAGTTTCATAATGTGGATCATTAATTTAATTCCTCGGTAATTGCCACAATTCTGGATATCTCCTTTATTTTTGTATATTGGAATTAAGGTGCTCTTCTGCCAGGCATCAGGCATCTTCTTGATCCTCAAAATTACGTTAAAAAGCCTTGTTAGTCACGTTATATCCACATTACCCATGCATCTCCACACTTCGATTGGGATACCATCTGGACCTACGGCCTTTCCAACTCTCATCTTTTTGAGTGCCCCTTTAACCTCTTCTCTTCCTATCCGCCGGAAAAATGTGCGGTTTAACTCCTCTTCTGATCTTTCTAGTTGTCCCCAGTTTATGTTACTAGAATGACCCTCATTAAAAAGCTTGTAAAAATAGTTTTTCCACCGCTCCTTTATCTCATCTTCTTTAACTAGTACCTTATCATCTTCATCCTTAATACATTTCACCTGACTTAGGTCCCTAGTTTTCCTTTCCCTAACTTTTGCAAGCTTAAATACCTCTTTTTCTCCTTCTTTTGAATCAAGTCGCCTATAAAGTTCCTCGTATGCTTTTGTTTTAGCCTCGCTAACTGCCTTCTTTGCTTCCTTTTTTCCTACTTTGTATCTCTCCAAATTTCCATTATTACAATATTTTTGACACGCTTTGTAACACTCTCTCTTAGCCTTAACTTTATCTTGAACTTCGTTACTCCACCGCCAAACCTCCTTTTGGGCTGCAGCGACACCTTTAGATTCTCCTAAAATATCATTTCCTACCCTTTTTATACACTCTGACATTTGTTTCCACATATCATTTGCGTTTCCACTTGTCCCCCATACGGATTCTTTCAAAACCATAATTATCAGATTCGTGGTACGGTCTGAGTCATGGTACGAATTCGGGTACGGAGTACGACACTTAGAGTTTAAAGGGTACGATGGAGGTATACTTCTTGGTATGCTAATTTTTGTTCACAATACAGTATGAAGAATTATTGGGTTTCATTATTAAATATTCTGTAGAGCAATGGTATTTTATGTTTACTAATTACTAAAATCAATTTGCTGTAACGTTAGTCTAAAATCCAAAATCCAAACCCAACAATTAAGATAGTTTTTTAATATTGTATATCAAACACAAGACACAAAAACAAATTAGAAAATTTTTATATGTTAAAGGTTAGCAGTCTGTATATGTTATACTTTTAGGCTCTTTATTCTTTTTCATTATTTTTCTAATAAAATTTTGTATGTTTTTTAAGTCGCTAACTTTAGTGAACTGGAACGTGAATCGTAGAGTTTTGGTACGCAAATGTACCGTAAATTGGAACGTGGAATCCGATACGCGGTTCGAAGGGGGGTAGGGCGAATCTGGTAACTATGTTCAAAACTTTTGACTTAAACATTATTTGTTTCTCTCCTTTTAGGTTCCACCATCTAATTCTCGAACACTTATAAACCCTCTTTTTCCTTGTCCATTTTTTAACACTTATGTCTAAAACTAGCAATCTTCGATACGATGTTGAAGAAAAAGAAAAGTGAAAACATGGAGAAATAGATATTGATTGAAGACAATATGAGCCACCACCAACGATGGCTCTAGAAGAGAGAGATATAATAACTATATGTTGAAATCTTGATCTTCTAAAATGCAAATATGAGAGCATAACTTTGTGATCAAGAATAAAAACTAACTAATTAAAAATATAGTTCAAAAAGGAAACCTAAAATCTAGTCTAATAAGGAAACAATTATGACTAATACCTAGGTCAAGATTATTGCCTAAACTAGTGCCATAAAATAAGGAATAATATAAAACCTAAAATATATTTGAACGTGTAAATTATTTTTAGATCATACAAAATTTGCAAGCAAATATTAATATCTAATCATTATTACAAAAGAATCAAGTAGGGATATTAAAAAGACATAACAATTAGTCTCAAAGTACCTTGCCAATGCAATTAGATACCCAAGGGCAATGATGGTCAAATTGTTCTACACAACGATCACAGGTGGAACAGTGCTTGGCACGAAGAGGACGAACAATCTGACAAGGAAAGAAAGAGTTAGTAATTGAAGTTAATCAAACAAACAGGACCCTCGGTGAGGAGAATATAAACAGTGAAAACAAAGTTGACTGCACCTTGCATGTTGAGCATAGCTGAGACCAGTTCCCAGCCAACAAAGCAGGATGATTCATTTCAATTTTCAGCAAAGGTACCTGAGATAAGACAATAAAACAGAAACATATCTGATTAAAAAGCATGCATTAAGCACCTGAAATTGTAAAGTACAAGCACCAATAATCGTACGAATCCTCTAAAAAGAAATGCAGGAAAAGAAGAGAGCATCAAAGTTCGAAAAAT
Organism: Ehretia macrophylla; assembly: GCA_037974665.1. Classification (NCBI taxonomy): domain Eukaryota; kingdom Viridiplantae; phylum Streptophyta; class Magnoliopsida; order Boraginales; family Ehretiaceae; genus Ehretia; species Ehretia macrophylla. The sequence goes on along the minus strand of CM075771.1, from coordinate 58,369,418 downwards.
TAAAGATGATGGTAAAACATATTATGTGGGTGGGCAGGAGCAACTTACATCATCTTTCAAATTTTGTGAGTCATGCACGTTCATTCTAATGTAACCAGGATCTTTGCTACAAACAAAAAGGCCAAAGAAATCCAAACTTGTTAAGAAGTACAAGCATATCATACACTTTTGATATATTGGATAAATTATGAGACTGCTGCCACAATAATATACATGGAAGATAAGCATTTATCTACCATCTAGGTTAACCATCATCAACGACTTCTTTCTTTTTTCTATGTTTTTGCAAATAAAGCATACGGACCCAAACAATTCATAAAGGCAAGCATCACAAATGTGGCACATTCACAAATTTCTATATGCAAATCCTTTGAAAAAGAGTCAGCTATAGAGACAATGATAATTAAGAATGCACAGTAGTCAGTGCTGATAGGCCGAGGTGGAGTTATACACAATTGCACAGCGTTTCTAAATCATCAGGAAAGAACACTCTAAAACCAAGTAGCAAGAATCTCTCAACAAGTAATAAGATACTCTATGATGCAAAAATATAGTTGATCATTAAAAGCAAAAATAAAGCCTTCAGGGATTAGTTTTACATAAAATATGAAGGTTGAGAAAGTAAAACATAACAAGACAGCTAGAGTCAAACAGGTTCGACAAGTGGCAAACAAGTTCAGAGAAGTTTCAGATGAAATGTGAAGATATCGTATATTATCAAAATCAATGTCACTCAACTATGATACATTTGAATGATCGACAGAAGTAGGATCCTATGTATTTGAAGTAGATAGATCAATAATAATAATCAGAAAAAGTTGGGGTCGAATATTTTGTTACATCATTTTCCCAAATTTCTTTCTGTAGCTATTTCAATTGAAGGGTACCAGGATTGAACCTCCTTTCATAAAAATTGGTGCATAATTTGCTACTATCCAAATGGAAATAGTGACACTTAACGTAGGACTCTAAGAACAACTAGTTTTTGTCTATAAAATAAATTTTATTCATGAAACTATGACTACGATAACCATAGTACAGATCGAACAAGTTAGTACGCCTTTCATTCCAAAATTCTTTCTTTTTGGCAACCTTGACTTCTAAGAATGAACAAAGACTTCATGCATGAACAAGGAAACAATATAGTTTACCTGGTGCACCTATAAAACGTAACTAGTCCAGAAGTTGCCAGGAAAACTCCCAACCATGAGAAAAGGGCAAAGCCAGCTGTCAATTTAGGCATATTTGAAGCTGCACTAAAGAGGAAGGGTATAAGGATTGTAAGTAAGACATACTTTAGAATAAGAGGAGTACAGTCAAATTGGGGACCACAGTGAGAGTTTAGAAGAAGTACCCATAATGACTGAATGAATATAGGTGATAAGTAGCAGAAATATTATACACAATAGTACAGGTGCAAGTCCTAGTTTTGAAAGTTTCTCTATGTGGCTATTCCCATAACAGCGTTTGTCCAGTAACCTTCTAGCATTTCCCTGCAGGATCAAATTTGAACCAGCATGAGTATTGAAGATATTGGTGTTGGCAAGACAGAATGCAACAATTCAGCTACCAAGCTTCTCATATAAAAGAAGATAAGCCAAAAACAAAAACCTACCAACGCAGAGAACACTTTAATTAAGCAAAGGTTCATAAAACCCTATAGCAAACAATCATTACATACTTCAATCACAATGTTAGGTACATGTGTTCTTAGGTACCCAGAACAAAGACAAGCTACTGAAATTAATTGTTTCATGTTTCTTCTAGAAGGTAAGCACAAGAAGAAGGTGCAACTTTCGACATATTAGCATTAGCATGAAGCTATACAACGGGTCATAACACTTCATTACAGTACAAGAAATACATAATGAACAGACTATGTCTAATTGAAAGATTCTCGGAAAAATGATGAGCCAAAAAGAGCGAAAACAACTTCCAGACATCCTAGAGAGAAGTTCTTTGTTCTTTATGTTGCCAAGAAGAAATGATTACAAATATGAAAACATTTCAGACCTCAACATAAGTTTTAGTAAATAATCTGATGAAGCCTGGTCACAAAATTGTGTTATCTATCAGTTGTCAATAACTGAATCTGAAACTGTAAACTGTACAGTAGTTATTAATATAGACGAACTATTTCTGTCACAACTTCAAAATTTTGCACTCTTAAGTACTCAAAATGTAATTGTCAATGTATTCAATGCCAAATTGGGACTAAGAAATTCCATAAAGGAAAATTTAAACTAGCTTGTAGCTGGCCCCATAGTACAACAGTGTCATAAGATAAAACACGGACAAAAAGTTATGAAGACGGAAGTACAAGGAAACGACACACCAAAGGATAAAATTAATGAAGTATACCACTTCGAAAGTAATAAGTTATTAGTGCGTTAAGAGAAGGTTAGTGGTAGAAAATTCAACAGTTATCTAGCCCCACCCAACTATGTTATCACACTTCAAAAGTAATAAGTTATTAGTGAGTTAAGAGAAGGTTAGTGGTAGAAAATTCGACAGTTATCTAGGCCCACCCAACTATGTTATCACGAAGCTCTTTATGCATACTTTTCTAGTCTGCAGATGTCGAGAAATTTCTTCTTAAAACACTCAAATCACAAGCATGAACAAGGAAGATCAGAAAAGACAATATATATGAACTTACTCTGAATAGATGCTTTTATTTGACATATTGACAGTATATGAAGTGTACTTCCAGAGAAATTCTATAAAGATGATAAATTGTTCTGTAACAAAGGAAACCAGTCCATGAAACATATATCACCAATATCTTATTTATGTTCAGAAGGAATGAAGCAAGGAATGAATTAACAAAAGCTAGGCTGAGAAACAAGAATACCAGAGAAACTTTTAAAACCTCTACTTAAAGCAATGAACAGAAGAATTAGCATCGTGAATGCTTGTAGTCAGAAAACCTAGATCCTAGGGCTAAGGAGAACTACAAAATAGAAATCAAGCATATGAAACTCTCAAGTATATTTGTAATAGTTTACAATAGTAAAACAAACAACATCAAGATCCAGCAGTTTAGTAAACTTGTATTTAACACTACTATGTATCAATCAAGGGAAGTCCACAAACTGTGTTAGAGAAACTATAGTTAAATGATAAATAATAAACTTCTATATTAGCACATTGGCATAGGATGATACCTGTGGTGCAGAAGTATCTGCCTCAAGAAATTTCTTGATTTTTTCAAAACTTGACTTAAAATCAGGATATTGGCAGATTCAGATTCATGAAACTGATAGATATAAAACTGCTTTTACAGTCCCGATTGGACACTATGAATGGAATGTAATGCTTTTTGGTCTGAAGAATGCTCCTTCAGAATTTCAACATATTATGAATGATATTTTTATTCCTTAGAGTGAATTATTATTGTTTATATTGATGATATTTTAGTTTTTTCCAACAATATGGAACAACATTTTAAACATTTGCATATTTTTATGCAAAATGCTCTTGTTATTTCTCGACCCAAAATGGTGTTATGTCAAACCAAAATGGTCATAATATTGAACAAGGAAAAATTATTCCTATTAATAGAAGTATTGAATTTGCTTCAAAATTTCCAGATGAAATTCTTGATAAATCCCAATTGCAGAGATTTTTAGGTAGCTTAAATTATATTTTACCATATTATCAAAATCTTGCTTTTGATACTGCTATCTTATATGATAGGCTGAAAAAATCTTCATCTCCTTAGACTTCAACACATACTAATATTGTAAAAAAGATTAAATCTAAAGTTGTTAAATTACCATGTCTTTCCTTAGCTAACCTAACTTGGGAGAAAATTATAGAGACTAATGCGTCTGATATTGGTGGAATTTTAAAACAAGTTCACCCACAAACATAACAAGAATATCTTGTGAGATTTCATTTTGGTAAATGGACTAATAGTCAGAAAAATTATGCTACGGTTGCGAAAGAAATTCTTGCTATTGTTAAATGAGTTTTAAAATTTCAAGATGATTTATATAATCAAAAATTCTTAATTCGTACTAATTGTAATGCAGCAAAATTCATGTTTCAGAAAGATTTTAAGCATGATGTTTCCAAGCAACTGTTTGCTCGTTGGCAAGCTCATCTTGCTCCTTTTGATATTGAAATCAATTATATTAAAGGGAATAATAATTCTCTCCCTGACTACACGTGAATTTTTGCAGGATGCTCCAGTCTAGGGGCAGTTACTCTAACCTAAATAGGGCAAGAGGACGCGGAAGACATGACTCTAATAGGGTCATTGCAGGAAAAAAACTAGTTAATATGACTAGTGGTAGAATTGCAATCGATCCATCACATCCTAATTATGAAAAAATAAAGAAATTTCTTGAGGCAGATACTTCTGCACCACAAGCATCATCCTATGCCAATGTTGTGGAACATGAAGATGAGATGGACTCTTATGAGTCTCATAATCATGAAAAAATTATCTTTATCCTTGAAATTTCGGATAAGCAGTGGATTAATGATCCTTGGTACCTAATGGATAGATTTTGAATAATTATATGTTTCCGGTTCATCACCATAAATATTAAGTTTATTATGAATCAATTTTACAGGCAACTGTTTCCTGTGATTTTGAGCATTTCAAAAGGAATAATTCTATTCCGGTTTATACTTATAGTAAAATTTATATTAAGAGAATAATTTATCCCTCAGAATAGGGAATCAGCACATTGAAAGAAAGGGAATTTACCATTCCAGGTGATAATAAAAATGTTTATCGGTTCAATTATTGAGACTATATGGAGGCATTCTCCAAGGTTTTCTTATATGAAAATCCTCAGAAAAAACATTCTTGGTTTATTAAATTTAACCCTAAATTTTTCAAAAAATGAAATTCCTGCTTGGATTCATTCTTGGTGGACGAATTATGGCCTTCTTAACAAAATTTTACCTGAACCTTATAAAGGACTTTTTACTGAGCGGCTTGCATATTACCCTCATATTGGAAATAATCCTGATATTTACATTGAAGGATTAAGTTCGTTATTTTTCTTTATGGAATTTGGTATTCCTTGGATCTGGAAATGGATACCTATTGCTGAAATGAATAAATAAAAAATATTTTTTTAAAAAAGAAAATTTCTAAGTTGTTGAAGAATGACCCTGAGACGAAGAAACTTTATGGACAGAATTTGATTAATGAAATTTCTCAAGTTGTGCAAATCTACAAGGAAAAGGTGGAGGAATCCAGACTCCAGGACCAGAATCAAGACTCTCATTTCTCTCTTTTTTTGCGAAAGATCCAGATGAGACAACAGATCAACTCAAAGGAAGAAGTGATGGCTTCATATCTTGATGCAATCAAACAAGATTTTTTAAAGAATTTCAAAAATGATATTGATGGAGATGACGACAATGATTCCACATCAGAAAATACTTCCATGCGATCCAACTCATACGCAGTGTTTGCGGGTCAATCACAAAACCCCAATGTACTGGCAAAAGATGTGTGGGACAGTCTCAAGGATGTCTTACTGGAGAAAGCATTCCAAGCCAAGCAAAAAGGAAAAGCACATGCCCAAGAGCAATAATTCCATTTTTGGACAAATGAAAGATAAGGGATAAAGCCTGAAGACACTCAATGATATTTTTAGGACTGATGAAGAAAGTCGGAATTCACGGATACGCTAAATTTTACTTTTGAAATACGCCAAATGAATGTTCAAATCAGCAAGTTGAATGTCACTCTCAAGTTAGTGGAATGTCACTTTCAGGAGACAGTTTCCGATTAATTATTTACTTTTTGTCGCGTGAGTGTACAGAGACCCCGGATTCCAAAGTTTTCAAATCCGGAATGAGTTCTTTTTAATTTTAGGTTGAAGTCTGCATTCTTCTATAAATTGACGGCATTTGCTTTGTTGAAGGTATAGCTCTAGAAAGCAGCCTACTTTTTACTCAGTTTTTATATTTGTAAATTTTTACATTGGCAATCGAAGAAATCTTTTCTTCAGGTACTCTCTTTATTTTTTAGTTTTTACTTTCATTTAGCCTAATGTTAGGCTAAGTCTCTGTTGTTTGGTAACCACTATTCTAATATAGGAAATGCTCAGTATAATATTTGACCTAAGGCATAATGATTCATGACAAAACATTAATTACTTGAGTATTATTTATCCACTCTCTGTCATGGTTTGTTTATAGCATCCCTCGAGTCGCGCAGTTTTTGCCCTTCTCCTACCGTGTGATGGCACTATGTGGAATTGTAAGTCGTTGACTGTGGCTCTGCTATGATACTGTTCAAAAAGTTCATTGACACCTTGAGTTAATGCTTAATACTTTTGTGTAATGCATGACCTTGCTGCGAGCCGTTATCCCTCGAGGGATGCTATAAACAAACCATTGACACCTTGAATGAATGCTTCATACTTTTGTAATGTAAGACCTTGCCACGAGCCTTTATCCCTTGGGCCTCATAAGAACTCATTCTAAATTTGAAAACTTTGAAATCCGGAGTCTCTGTACAATCACGCGACAAAAAGTAAATAATTACCCTCACTTTAGATAAAGTGAATAGGAAACTTTGTCTCCTGAAAGTGACATTCCACTGACTTGAGAGGGACATTCCACTTGCTGATTTGAACCTTCCTTTGACATATTCCAAAAGCAAAATTTAGCGTGTCCGTAAATTCCAGCTTTCTTCATCAGTCCTAAAAACATCATTGAGTGTCTTCAGGCTTTATCCTTTATTTTTCATTTGTCCAAGAACGGAATTATTGCTCTTGGGCAGGTGTTTTTCCTTTTTACTTGGCTTGGAGTACTTTCTCCAGTAAGACATCCTTGAGACTGTCTCACACATCTTCTGCCAGTACATTGGGGTTTTGTGATTCACCCGCAAGCACTGCGTATGAGTTAAATCGCATGGAAGTATTTTCTGATGTCGAATCATTGTCGTCATCTTCATCAATATCCTTGAAATTCTTCAAAAGATCTTGTTTGATTGCATCAAGATATGAAGCTATCACTTCTTCCTTTGAGTTGATCTATTGTCTCATCTGGATCTTTCGCAAAAAATTAGAGAAAGAAGAGTCTTAATCTTAGTCCTGGAGTATGGATTCCTCCACCTTGTCCTTGTAGATTTGCACAACTTGAGAAATTTCATCAACCAAATTCTGTTCATAAGGTTTCTTCATCTCAGGGTCATTCATCAACAACTTAGGCCAAAATTTTAAAAGAAATTTTCTTTTTAAACAAAACATTTTTTGTTTAATCATTTCAGCAACAGGTATCCATTTTCAGATCCAAGGAATACCAAATTTCATAAAGAAAAATAACGAACTTGATCCTTCAATGTAAAGATCAGGATTATTTCCAATATGAGGGCAAGATGCAAGCCACTCAGTAAAAAGTCCTTTATAAGGTTTAGGTAAAATTTTGACAGGAAGGCCATAATTCGTCCACCAAGAATGAATCCAAGCAGGAAATTTCTTTTTTGAAAAATTTCAGGGTTAAATTTAATAAACCAAGAATGTTTTTTCTGAGGATTTTCATAAAAGAAAACCTTGGATAATGCCTCTATATAGTCCCAATAATTGAACTGATGAACATTTTTATTATCACCTGGAATGATAAATTCCTTTTCCTTCAATGTGCTGATTCCAGGGAGAAATTATTCTCTTAATATAAATTTTACTATAAGTATAAACCGAAATAGAATTATTCCTTTTGAAATGCTCAAAATCACAGGAATCAGTTGCCTGTAAAATTGATTCATAATAAACTCTATATTTATGGTTATGCACTGCAAACATATAATTATTCAAATATCTATCTATTAGGTACCAAGGATCATTAATCCACTGCCTATCCTAAATTTCAAGGATAAGGATAATTTTTTCATGATTATGAGACTCATAAGAGTCCATCTCATCTTCATGTTCCACAACATTGGCCTAGGATGATGTCTGTGGTGCAGAAGTATCTGCCTCAAGAAATTTCTTGATTTTTTCATAATTAGGATGTGATGGATCGATTGCAATTCTACCACTAGTCATATTAACTAATTTATTTCCTGCAATGACCCTATTAGAGTCATGTCTTCTGCATCCTCTTCCCCTATTTGGGTTAGAGTAACTGCCCCTAAACAGGAGCATCCTGCAAAAATTCACGTGTAGTCAGGGAAAGAATTATTATTCCCTTTAATATAATTGATTTCAATATCAAAAAGAGCAAGATGAGCTTGCCAACGAGCAAACATTTGCTTGGAAACATCATGCTTAAAATCTTTCTAAAACATAAATTTTGCTGCACTACAATCAGTACGAATTAAGAATTTTTAATTATATAAATCATCTTGAAATTTTAAAACACATTTAACACTAGCAAGAATTTCTTTCGCAACAGTAGCATAATTTTTCTGACTATTAGTCCATTTACCATAATGAAATCTCACAAGATATTCTTGTCCTGTTTGTAGGTGAACTTGTTTTAAGATTCCACCAAAACTAATATCAGACGCATCAATCTCTATAAATCTTCTCCCAAGCTGGGTTAGCTAAGGAAAGACATGGTAATTTAGCAACTTTAGATTTAGGCTCTATTTGGCCTAACTTTTCGATAGTCAAAAGTGCTTCCTGTGAGTAGAAACTGATCTCACCTATTTGGCTCATTTCTGAAAGTGCTTTTAGGTAAAAGCAGAAGCTGAAAAAAATTGAAAAACAAAAAGCTCCAAATTCGAGCTTTTCAAAATAAGCTTTTGCGAAGCTGTTTTTATATAATGCGGGAAGCTATTTTCTTTTTCTTTCTCAAATATACCCCTTCGTATTTTTTAAAGTATAATATTACTTTCAAATTTTTTAAAAGCTCAATATTGTCCAATATAGGTCAAACAGTCAACGACTTTTGTTCAACAGCACTTCTAACCAAAACTCTACAAAAAAGCTCTACAGTTCAAAAGTTAAAATTTCACAACTAGGCCAAACACAGCCTTAATTTTTTTTACAATATCAGTATGGGCAGCAATCCAAGGAGATGGAGATTTTTTCAGCCTATCATATAAGATAGCAGTATCAAAAGCAAGATTTTGATAATACAGTAAGATATAATTTAAGCTACCTAAAAATCTCTGCAATTGGGTTTTATCAAGAATTTCATCTGGAAATTTTGAAGCAAATTCAATACTTCTATTAATAAAAATAATTTTTCCTTATTCAATATTATGACCTAAGAATCTAATTTTGGTTTGACATGACACCATTTTGGGCCGAGAAATAACAAGACCATTTTGCATAATAATTTGCTTAAAAATATGCAAATGTTTAAAATGTTGTTCCATATTCTTGGAAAAAACTAAAATATCATCAATATAAACAATAATAAATTCACTATAAGGAATAAAAATATCATTCATAATATGTTGAAATTTTGAAGGAGAATTCTTCAGACCAAAAGGCATTACATTCCATTCATAGTATCCAATCGGAACTGTAAAAGCAGTTTTATATCTATTAGTTTCATGAATTTGAATCTGCCAATGTCCTGATTTTAAGTCAAATTTTGAAAAAATGATAGCATCATGAAGTCTATCTAGCAAATCCTTTTTATTAGGAATAGGATATCTAATCCATTTTAAAACCTTATTAAGAGGTTTATAATTGATAACAAGTCTGGGAACTACTCTTTCTTGTTCCGCATGTATTCACATAAAAAGTAGTACAACTCCATGAGGAGTGAGAAACACGAATTAATTTTTTATCAAGTAAAGAACTAATTTCTTTTTTACATAATTCAAGATATTCAGAATTCATTTGACGAGGCCTAACCTTTGTCGGAATATTTTTCTCAAAAAAATCTTCTTTATAAGGAAGAGAAACAATATGTTTCTTTCGATTCCAAATGCTCCAAAAAGCATTTGGATGATCATCACAAATCTCAAGAGCAAATTGATTTTGAATCATTTTGATTTTTTCTTGAATTTTTGGATTTTGTAATTTTTCTTCAATATTGTAAAAAGATATTTCTTTTTGAAGGAAATTGAGTTGCAAATTCTTTGTTGTAAGCAAATCTTGCACTTGATTTAAAAACTTTATTTTTGGATTAGTTATAAACTGAAAATTAAGATTCATGCCTTTGTAAGAAGCTTTTATACCATTAGCATCAATATGTGTAAGAGGCATAATTTCTTGTATGAAAGGTGTGCCAAGTATAACTTGATTAGTCAAATTTTTAATTAGTAAAAAGGTTGCAGGAATACAAACCTTATCCTGATAAATATAAACATCTGGTAATTTATATTGGACATGCAAATTTTGTCCATTAGCTGCAGAAACTGAATGAGCAGTTTTTTCAAAATATTTTGTAGGGATTAACCCTTCCTGAATATAATTTATATCTGCTCCAGTATCAATTAAAGCAGTAAGATCTTTTTTTATGAAATCTTTATCAATAAGAAGACTAATTTTAATATGCCACTTCTGAGAAGTAACTAATTTAAGATTGGTTAAAAGATCATTATGATCTTCAATCTGCAAAGTAGATGATGAAGGAATACCCTCTATAGTTTTCCCTTTTTCTAATATAGAAAGGCGTATATTGATCAAATCATTATTGTGCCTTAAATCTTGAATTTCTTCTTTTAAGACTTTAACTTACCTATTTAAGTCAGTAATTGTGACCGGAAAAGCTTTACATTGCCTCTGATTTAATTGGTTAATCAATTCAAAAAACATGTAATGTTTATTATCCTGTTTGACAGGAATTATTGGAGGAGATTCTGTCTTTTCATTAAAACAATCAATTACTTTAGCTTTTATTTTAGGATCACTGATATTATCAAGTAAATCCACAATTTTTTCACTAGAAGTGATAACATTTAATTCTACGTTCTGAAATTGAGATTGTAATTTATAAATATCTATATCATAATCATTATTATTCTGACATTTATCACAGCAAACTTTTTATTGTTCTTCATCAGAAGAGAAATCAATTAAATCATCTAATTCAATAGCATGCAAATTATCACTACCAGTATTACTAGTGTCGGTATCAGTATCAGATTGGCTATTGTCTGAATTTAATAAAACTTTTGCTACCGATTCTTTTAGCTTTTCGTCTATATCAAGACTATTTATTTTTCTCTTCATTCTACATCTATTAGCATAATGACATTTTTTACCACATGTATAACATGTAGGAATTTTCTTTCGAGGTATATAACCTTTTTTCTCTCTCCATTCTCTTCGCCTAGCAGCTTTTTTCTTATAAGCATTAGATTTATATTTCTTGTAATATTCTACCTTATGAGGTCTTTCTTTATGATGTTTCTTGGATTTATTACCCCTAGAAGTACTAGGAACATCCATAGCAAATTGTTCACAAAATTGACCTAACTGGTTTTTCTCAGTCAGATGTTTCTTTAACTGATGATTCAATATAATTTCATTACAAAGAGATAACCCTTCTTCAACACATAAACTAAAAATAGCACCATAGGTAAATTCATCCCAAGCAATACTATCACTGCTAGATTTATTTTTAAGTATCTTTTTAACTCTTTCCGCAAATACAGAGGGAAGACCATCAATAAATTTAGCTTTCCAATGATTACTATTAGCATCTGGAAGACTTGTTACTCTAGACAGGAAGACATATTTATACCATCTAAAGGAAGTAAAAGTAGGACATCGCAAATTCTGCAAAAGAGTCCTAGTATTATCATAATTATGGTTATAACAACCTGTAAAATGTTCACAGATAGAAAGGCATAAGCATTTTCCTGAATCTCATTATCTTCAATAATAGTAGTATTATAAATTTCTTCTCTTTGGGATTGATCAAGATAATTATCTCACCAACCTTTTAGCTGTCCTGCAAATCCAGCTACAATCATTGTTGCAATTTGTTTATCAGTATTATTATTCTGTTTACAAATAGTAGAATACATAAGTATTCTATGAGCAGTATTATAAATTTGTAAATCAGCCTGGCCATCTATGTTCCATACATAGATTTGTCTACCATTAAAAGTAATAGTTTCTGTCCATCTGTGTTCCATACATAGATTTGTCTACCATTAAAAGTAATAGTTTCTATCATTAAAGGTTCTTCAAAAAGAACATCCTGGAGAGTTGGCCGAGAATAATAATAACGCGTTTGATTAGGAACATCCTGGGGAGTTGGCCGAGGATAGAAAATTGTTCACTAAAGATCTTTAAAGATATATTAGTGTAATTATTTTGTTTAAAAATCTTATTTATATGGTCAGTGACCGTAGGCAGAGAATTGTTTTCAATTAGTTTCATAAAAGCATTGCCTTCTAGTTCTAATGAAGATTTATCATTCGCAAGTTTAAAAGGTTGCAAATGCGTATAAGTAGCCTACGAAATTTTTGTAGAAGTGGAAGTTCCAATATTCCATTTTCTTTCTAAAACAGCAATTTGGGTTTTCATAATAGTTTCCATAAACCAAGGAACAAAATATTTTCTTTTTCGAATATAATCAAGGTGCTCATAAAACTGATCACGCAATTGAAATCTTTCTTTTTGAGAAAAATATGAATAAAACCAATCCCTAAAGGGTTTCCATTTGGGGTGAAGAAACTCATGATTAATGAGTTTCCTTTCATCACTTCCTGGTGTAAAATCCATTAAACACCAAAACTCATTTCAGATGGAGTTGGATCTATTCCTTTCTTAATTCCTAGAGGAATACGATTGTCAGTCATTCTAATTTTTTCTATTATTTCTTGTGGAAGTTGTTGATTTTCTTCCGAAGATTCAGATTTATTAGTACTTCACGCAAATGTGAAGTAGAAGCTCTAGAAGAGGCGGGAATATCAACCCTATAGTCAAAAGGGGAAATATAATTATGTAATGACACAGATCTCGCAAGTAAACGAGATGGTTCTAAATTAGGAGTTTGTTGAAATCTAAGTCTAATTTGACCTTCAGGAGTCTGTTCAACTTCTGTTAATTCTGTTTCAATCAAGGGAAGTCCAAAAACTGTGTCAGAGAAAATATAGTTAAATGATAAATAATAAACTTCTATCTTAGCACATTCAGGACTAAGTTTAAGGAAAACCTACAAGGAAAAAGGCAACTTGTCTATGATTTTTATCTGCAGCGAGTTGAGCTGGTGTGAGGCCAGTGTTATCTGTCACCATGAGATCTTCCTTCTTTCCAGCCTGCACCAACACCGTGCATGCTTCTAAGTTGCCTCTAATAGCAGCCCAATGGAGAGGAGTGCAACCTAAAAGTAGAAACAAATGTTAGGCATGTTTCCCTACAATGAGCTTTGTGTGACTGCAAGTCATTCTTTACCAAAAATCAACAACACCTCAAGCTAAGAAAATGAATAAGCAAGCATATTACCCTCTTTATCCTGTCGTCCCCTATATGCGTCCAGAAAAAGGAGAAGACGTATACAATCCGCAAACCCCTTGTACGCAGCCCTACAGGTAGCCCAAGCGAAAGTTTTCTAGTGATTCAAACTAGTAAAAGACATAAAACACATGGAAGCATCAAGTCAATTTACAACAATAAGAAATACATGTTAATAACTGTCATCTCTTTTATTTTACATTATCTGCATAATATTATGATATTTGCAACCAGTTTCTTTTTCGTGTCACCAATCCCACAAACGTGCTCAACCATATCTCCATCGAGCCACCACCAGAACATTTCTCCCTAATTCTATTCTTCTATATTTCTATACATCTCTATTGCATTGCCCCCCTCCATCGACCCACTCTCCAATCAACCCTTCTCTGGCCACCCACCTTTCAGAGCCATGTAGAGTGAGAACACAAAATACCCTGAAAAACCATCCTTCAATCCATCTCATCACTGTCAAACAAAGACCTAACCTCAACTTCCAATTCTGACCAGCGCTCAACCTCCAATGATATGCACCATCAACCTTCCCCTTGGCATTACCACTGACCATCAACCCCATTGAAATGAAAAAACACAAACCAAATCCAATGCAAGTCTTTTCATGCCACACTCAATTGCAAAGCAGCCTAGTTATGAACTTGCGGCAAACTTGAACTATTCCTTTTCAACTAACAATGAATTGCCCCATATTAGAGAAAAACATGTGTACGCCTTTGGAAGCATGCTTACGTCCATGAACTCATAATTTTATATATCAGTCTCACCAAACCTCAACAACTTTGAGTACAAGTCCCAAAACTAATTATTTTGAACTGTCCATGTCTGCAGAGAGTTTCCCTATTCTAGAGTTGTAAAGTCAGATTCAGAACTAAAAGACCTAAATCAAAAGTTTCATTATGTGGACATCTATCATGAATTGAACCATTTTTCTCCTTGGTCACTATGGGAGGCAAAATCTGGAGCTGTTGACAATGGCTACGAGCAGCTAATGTATCTCTCTCTTTTTCTTTCTTTCCTTTTCTTTTTATTTTCTTCCTGAGGGGGTTGTCAGTAACTTACCAACTAGACTGAAGGTAGATTAAGAATGTTTAATTTTTGTCTAAAAGTCATAGAAATAATATTTCATTACCAGTGCAAAGGGCTTCTTCCGTCATTATCAGGAACATCAGGATAAGCATTCCACTTTGTAACGATGTAATAAAGAAAAGCAGCCTGACCATATTGTGCGGCAACATGTGTTGTCTGCAATCAAGTTCAATTTAAAGGCTCAATAAACACACAAGAATGTTAGTCACCAGATGGGTTTCTAACCTGGTGGCACTCACAATATAACCAAAAATTTATTAGGATAAGTAAAGGACAGAAAGAATAGAGCAAGAAAGTTATCTCAAGTGCTATCTTGAAAACATGAGGTGCTGGGAGTCTGGGACGTGACTTAAAACCTAGCCTCTGATTTGACAGCATGAAAGACACTTAAGATCAAGCATGAGCCACCACATTTCAAAAACATAGCACTCACCTTTACCAATGCAATTAACAACAAAAGAATGACCATGAGAAGGCACACAAGGTTATTCAGTACAGACATTTTGAGTTCCTGAACTCTATAAAGAATAAAATCATATGTCCTTTTATTCATGTACATCGTTGCAAATGGGCATCCACATGACAATTGTGGAAACCAAGGAAAAATATTTAAATTCCGGAGGAAACAAAAGTGGCAAGCATAGAAATACCACCCATGGACATTCTATTCATGCCAATGGAGTGATGGACTCCTATCGAAATAATATTAGTTCACAACTCGAACGTCACACCTCTCATAATTTCTCATATAACTTATGTTTACATATGATAAGTTTACATCTTGTCATATGTTTACATCTTACAAAAACCAACTAACACTCTAGCACACAATTGTTTCTCTGGTCAGTTGCACTTTTTGCAAGCATAACTTAATTTCAAGATAAGAAGTCAAAAAGGCCAAAATAATTACAACTTAATTTTGTGAATTAACAGTGAAAGTTTCACATCTTTAATTCTTCTAACCAGAGTTCCTGACCAGTAAATACGCACTTCATTATTGTGCAGCAGCAATGTCCTTTTGTGTGAAGCTTCCCCCGTAATACTGAGGAAAATTACCAAACAAAATAAAAATGGAAGATGGATGAAGTACTCAGCAAGTAAGTTGAAGCTTTTAGTTATATACATAAGTAATGGGTACTGAAACATCAAAAAGCAGAGTAGCACTACCTGTGCCCAAAAAGAAAAAGAATGGCAGACAAACAAAAATACCCATTTACAATCTAATGATGCAATTTGTTTCATATATTTGCTTTGATCAATCTTGCCAAATTTATAGATAAGAGATTGTAAGTTGTAGGAATATCACAGACAGAAAAGCTGTAACCGACGACGTGTTTATTATCTATGCCAATATTGGTCAGACCTCCAAGCAACTCCAATGAATTCAAGGACAGACAGCACACATATCTTCTCCATAGTTTTAATTAATTTTTCTTCCCGCCCTCTGTTTATTTGATGCATTTTTTCTTGTAACTGGAAAATTGATAATGCAGACTACAACCAGTGAAAGAGACAAACCTGATAACCATATATATCAGCTGCATTAACCCGCGCACCTTCCTGTACTAGAAGCTCGGCAACTTGGATTCCACCACGAACTGCACTCCAGTGTAATGCGGTTTGACCTGTATGATCTGCAGCATTCACGTCACCTCCATGCTGCCAATTATTATCATTACAACATAAAAAGTCAAGATGGTGGTTCCTCTAATCAAAACGATCAGTTTCATGAAACACATACCATTGGTTTAAACTGAGAGCGTAGAAACACAATTACTTAACCCACCTGAGAAAATATTCCTACCACATTCTTTCCACTTAAAATGACAAACAAAACCCTTATGATATCTTTTCCAATATAGAAAATAATTTCCTGAAGAACCTATTGGATACAAACTCGTCTGAATTTCTTATGAAATGGAAACTATCTATACATACACAACACACATGCAAACCAAAACCAAACCAAGCCTTATCTCACTAGTTGGATTTGACTCCGCCACTCATTCTTATACGGAGCTATCAGGTCCCTATCCAACCCTTCTTAGGTCTTCCTAAAATTCCTCCTTTGCGGTACAAGCTCCATACCTCACACCTTCTACCAGGTACCTACACCGACCACCTACTAACATATGCAAACCATCTCAAACTATTCTTCCACATCTTCACCTCTGTCGAAGCCACCACTACTTTTCACAAATCACATCACTTCTAATCTTATCCTTCCTAGTATCTCAGTTACTGACATCTTGTAAACATTTTCGTATTTTACTCACCCAATGCAGCACACATGCACTCCTACAAATTCAAAGTAATCAAGAAGCTCAAAACACTTGGGAGTCAAATTCCAATCATTAAAAAAATCATTTTTTCCCAGCTCAATTGACTTCTAATTCATCCGAAAAGTAAGTAATCCAAACTGATAATCAAATTAAATCTTAGTCAAATAAAACCTAATCATATCAATCAAAAAACAAACTTTCAGCTAATTAATATTACATAAACACATACACAAACACATGCACATGCACACACACATATATATGATACATATGACTATGTACGTGTGTGTGTGTGTGTGTGTGTGTGTATATATATATGGAGAGAGAGGGAGAGAGAGAGAGTAAAAGGTAACCTCGATAATGTACTGAGCGGCAGCGGTGCGGTTGTTAAGGGCGGCCCACTGGAGGGCAGAGTAACCGAGGCCGTCGGGTTCGGAAACAGAGCAGCCCTCGCTCTCCACCAATCTTCGCAGCTTCTCCATGTCACCGTAGGCCGCGGCTGTGTACACATCGTTCCTCAAGCTATCCTCATCCTCCACTACCACGGCGCCGCCGTTCGCACCCGACGATGGCCGATCCCTCGAGTCCACCTCCTCCACCACCTCGATCTCCGACGCCATTCAAACTAGGACCAAGAATTGAATGTCTCAAAAAAATCCGCGTTTGAAAAAGTCAAAAGTCAATGCTTTGATTGATCAACGATGAATGTACAATTTTATATGTGTCTATATGTATATATTGTATATATTGTTGATAATGTATGTATAGTTCTAGGGATTTTTTTGGGGGAGGCGAGGTAAGGGTAGTTGACTCGGTTGGTTTGAAGAAATGAGAGGCAGAAGAATCCAACTCACTTGCATATGAGTATCAGATGATTTTTTTTCTTCCTCTTTTTTTTTTGTTATTTTTTCTTACTAAATCTAGTATCAAATTTTTTTTTCATAGTGTTTGGAACATTCGAGGTGTAAAATTTATTTAATTTATAAATAAATTTTGTGAAAATTTATATTTATAAATAATTTTTTTCGTTTAAAATTATAAAATAATATTAAATCAATTATATTATTTATAAATATAAATTGTATTTGAAATATATGTAGAATTGAATTAATATTTTTATTTTACTTAAATGTCCTTTTTATTATTTTAAAATTAGTCTTGTCATAAGTTATATCTCATTCCATTATTTGATTATTGTTATTATCATAAAAGTGTCCAAAAAAAACAACAACAAAAAAACAAAGAAAAACTTTCAATAAAGTTAAACAATACAAAATAACCATAGTTTTAACTATCAGTTCAAGATTTAAAAAAAAAAAAAAACCCTACATTTCACGTGATAAAATAACCTTAAATTCAATCATACGTTTAATATGAAAAAATAATATTAAGAGAAAGGGTGACAGAGGTGGTTTTTTTTTTTTATTGTTGAAATGATTTTTTTTTTATTTTTGTATTTTATCCAAAGCCCATCTCTTAAACTTGATGACAATTTTGTCCTCAAAAGATGAACAACATATTTGAAAATTATGGATTTGTAAATTCTCCCCCTCTTGAGTAAGGATTTGACTAAAGTATAATGAAATCCAGAATTTGCAAATATTGAATTTCTAATTTTTTAAAAGGGTACTTCTAAACATAAAAAATTAGATTTGCAAATAAATTTTATAAAATTTTATAAAATTCATTTGTTCCAAACAGATTAATATAATTATTGGAAAAAAAACCATTTTAGTCCCTAAGGTTACATGAAAAACTCAAACAGGTTCCTGAGTTCTGGAAAAAGCCTAAAATGGTCCCTTCGTTAAGTGAAGTTCATTAAAATTAATAGATGGAAGGGCAAAAATGACATTTTTCCCTTTATTAAAATATATATATATATATATATATATATATATATGGTTGAAGAAATGAAAGGATAGAGAAGTTATCTTCTCTTCTCTTCTCTTCCAACGACACACACACCCACACCAACAAAAACAAACAAATCCACGACAACTATTATCCAACATAAAAAAATAAAAAATTAAGAAGCTTTGAACGTACCAACGAAGCTCCTTTGCATAGAGATAATTCCTATAGCAATCCTTCAAAGCTAACAAATTGTGAGACTCAAACATGGATTCACGTGCATTTATGTGTTTTAAATTATTATTTTACATAATATGTGTATTTACATGATTTATTTGTTATTTGAATATAAAATGTGCACTTAAAGTTTATTTGAATTGCATTTAGTTGACATAAGTAGTCTTTTATACTTTTAAATATTTAGTCTACCATAGTTGACTCAATTTGTTCTTGCATTGACTTTATTTACCTAGACTAAATAGTGATATTGGTAAACTTGAAATTAGAAGCAAAATGCAAGGTTAAACTAGTCATTTGGCACCTTGAAGATATCTTATCTTGCTTGACCTCTACATATGCATATATTATAGAAAACAAAGCCGTGAGAGAGAAGAGAGGAGAGGGTTTGAGTGAATAGTATAAAAACTTGAATTTGAGCATTTTAGAGAAGTAGGAAGCTGATTGGAGCGAATTGAAGCTTGTTCTTGTATCGTTTAGGACTATTCTAGCTGTTTCTAGCCTTTTTAGCATCAAAGGTGAGAGAAATTTTTACAATTTAAATTTGAAGTTGATGCATATTTCATAAACTTGCTTATATTTGTTGTATTATTGTTATTGCTTATGAATCTTGCTAGATAGGGTCTGGAGTGCATCATACTTGAATCTTAGCTAAAATGATCCATGATTTATTATAGTTTGATATATGTGTTGTATATGGACATTATTTGGTTAAAAAGTAAGTTGAAACTTGGTTTATAGCTTATATTTGAAGTCTATACATGTACATGTACCTATATAGCATTAAAAAATGGCCCGGTTGCATGATTTGGTAGAGATTTCTTGGTGGATGGCCAGCTGAATTTTTCCAGCCTGAACAGTGGACTGCCATGGCTGGGCAGTCCATTTGCATGTCTTTAATTGCTCATTTCGCGTGGTAAAATGCATGCTTAGCTATTGGATTGATAGGTGTATATGTATATAGGTGTGTTGCTTCATAGTTTGTGGGTTTTGTTGCTAAAAGTTGATGCAAATGCTATCAAAAGTTGAGTTAAGTGTTGATTAATTGCTATTGAATGTTATTGTGTTGAATGTGTTGCTAAAGCTTGGGTTGGTGTCATGTAGGGTCGGAATTTGTTAATGTATGGATGTATATGCTTGAGGTTAGGCAGCCTACCTTGTTATCTAATTAATGCGTTCCTAAGTGCTTTTAAAGTGTTGATTGAATTCTAGTTTAGTAGAATTGTATATGTGCTCAAGTATGGAGTCAATCTTGTTGGAAATGGTTAAATGGTTGAAAGTATTTGTGTAACACCCCGATCTCTCACGAGACCGGAGCCCCGATCCAATACCCCATGGCACGAAATACGAGAAAAAACAGACGGAATGTCACGCCTCAGCCCCGACTCATTGCCAAGACAAGGTCGGAATGTGACGCAGACTAAAAAGATAACCTGTGCAATCATCCATTCATACCCTAGACATTTATGTATTCTACAAGTAACTTCAAGAAGGGTGCCCAACTTTTGGCACTTTAACTTGCATTAACCTGTTCATACCTATACACAAGGCCTAGCATTACCCACATGGCATGTTTCAAACATCAATGCCTTCTAGACCTCAAAAGAATAGGCTAAAAAAACGAGATTACAATCCAACATTTAGAAGGTGAGTTATATAACCAAATCCAAAAGAATATTACAATACATGAAGTTGTTCAATATTAACATAGTTCAATGACAGGATTAGCATCAACAGCAAGCATGGTCACAGCAAGCAGAAGTCCGACTCGTCACACAAATAAGTCTCGCCCTCAGCTTGAGCACCTGCCTCAGGATCGGCCTCACATGAAAGATTGTCGTAAAAAGGGGTGAGCTACACTTAGCTTAGTGAAGGCTAAAAGTCACGATAGGTTTTCGCAAACATTTTCATCTTTCAGAAAGCGCTTTTGAAAACATGTCATGCATGAGTTGCAATTAAGTACAAGAATTAACGAGCAAGCAATAACACATAACTCTACCCTCTGAGGTCCTCAAGGGCCCAAGTGAATGTAGGTTTACCATATATCAAAGGATACAGTTTTGCCTTGCAGTTGTTGTAGACGGTCGGCCTTGATTCAGACTTCATTCATTTTTCCCCAACTCCAAACATTAGGCGATATCTGGATAATCATCGGGGACAATGGTAGTTGAGACTGATTGGTAGCCCGATGCTACCCAGAGGAAATGAACGCCACCATGCCCATAATTGTGGTTGCAACCGTCGCGCCAATAGTTAATAACATGTAAGCACAAGATATAAAACAACATTGGTAGGAGGGTAACAAAGTAGGTTGCCTCCTGTAAATCATGTACAAGCATTTGATCGAATAAAAGCATTGAATGTAATCCACACTTAAGCTTTCCATGACCCTAGATAGTTCATAAATTAGTCACATACCAAAGGAGAGTGAAATAATCCCTTAGGACTACTCTAGATAGCAAGAGAAATGCGAAACAAGCAAAACATCATTAGTCCAACTTAACTGGTTAAATGACCTACTTTCCCAAATCCCAATTAATCTGATTTTGGCTTAGAATCGAAGCTTATCTAAAGTAGATAGTTCTAGAATCAAACGAGACTCAATTCGGAGTTGAAACGAATGAGATATGGCCTCCGGAAAATCACTGCACAGAGCTGTCAAACATCTGGCGTTGTAGCCTTCATCCGGGCGCCCGGATGAAGCAGGTAATGCCCGAATGGGAGTTTTCTGCTGGGCGTTATGGCTTCTATCCGGGCGACCAGATAGAGGCTATAACACTCGGAAGCTGAACGGAAACACCCAAATTCTACCCAAATCATCCAAACAACAACCCATCATCCTATCAACATTCAAACAAGTTCAAGGTGGTTATTAGGCATCATACAAGGGTTCAAACTCAACCAAAACCACCCCACATCAACAATCAATAAACACCCAAAATGAAATTCCAATTCCTAGATCTACAACACACCAAACTCAATCTCCTCATTCAAGCTTAGATATACAAGCTATAGCAATATTAATACATATATATAATCACATGCTCAACATAGCTTTGAGAACTTTTAAGAAAACAACCATCACCTCAACAATGCAAGCAAATGATGATTCGAGTGTTGTAGGATGCAAGCAAGAGCTCGAAAATGGTTAGAAATTGCTGGACAAAGCTTCTTCTCCTCCTTCTTCTTCCTCTTTCTTCTTCTTCTTCCTCTCTTTTCAAACTCGGTGTGTATGTGCTGAAAATGTGTGGGTGTGTGTGTTTTAGTGTGTTTGTATATAATATGTGTGTAGTGTATGTATTTGTTAGGTGAGATATTAATTTGACTTGCCAAAAGACCACCTTACCCTCCAACCAAGACATGTATTGCTAGTTTGCCATTTTGGTTCAATTGTAACTAATTAGTTGCTAGACTTGTGTTGCTAGGATATAATTTATGTCTATGTTATAATGAAATACCTAAATGTACGTAATTGAACATTTTGGCACGTAAAACGACGAATATGCACATTAAATGATATTAAGGCATGTTAATTGATACTAATGCATATGAAATAATATGAATGCATTATAAATAATATAATTATATATAGACTCTCGTGTCGGGTTTTACACGGAGTCTCCTCTATTTATATGACTATCCAAAACCTGTTCTCATAAGAAATATCCATAGAAACAATAAACCAATAAACCAACCTCCATAATAAAACCCAACCTCCAATATCATAACATCCTTCAACCCCAAGGCCATCTAAGCCTTATTATTTCCAATAATATACAACACACACAGGCAAGTATTCTCATAAGTTATTGAAATACTATTTTATAAAACCAGTTATCATATCACTCTAATCCTATTTATTTAACTTTCTTATATTTTAAGTCAACCATCCATTATACCTAATCCTCACAAGCATGCAAACTCTTAGGCAATGAAGTAAAGCTTTAACTTATTACGTGAGCCATCTACTACTACCCCATTATACAAGTCTTGAAATTCATAATACAATCCTCCAAGATAACAAACAAATACATACAAGACCAAAATGTCTCAAAATAGAACATATATATGACAACATCACATTCTTCACACAAGTCATCCAACCTCGGTAAGCAACAAGTCAAGGCAATTGACCAAATTGAAATTCTTCTTCTCCATCTCTGAAGGACCCGAACCTGAGATGAATAGAAAGAGGAGTGAGCATACATCACATGTACACTTAGTGAGGGAGGGAAACAGTTAACCGAGGAGGTTTTCGAAATCATTTTCGTGCAATACAACAGTTAGTCACAAAAGATAGCAATTATACAATAACGAAGCAATTAAACTATGAAATACCACACATTCAAAAAGGATATGATGCGATAACCCTTATCACTCCAACTTTTCAAATCACGAACTACAAACTTGATCTCGATATGCCGGCATCCCTTTACACCAATGGGTACTCCGGATGTTACAATACCTACGACCCACACCCCCTGGCATACTCTATACCAGGCGAGTGAGGAACTAGGGTACGAAGGTAGAGCAACCAACACTAGCAAGCCTAATACCGCCCAGAGAGGCCCATCGCATCCGTCCCGAACGATAAGGTTGCACAACCATCGATGCAATGCACTCAATAGCAAAGACAATACAATACAGTAACACAAAAAAAGGACAACAACGTAGGTTGCCCTCGAAAACAGTTATAATATAAGCTTTAAGCATGAAATAGACATATGCGATCAAAGGGGTAAGTTCCACATAATTCACGAAATAACTCCAAATGTTAAAACAACTCATTAAACCCTCTATTAACATTAAATCAATCACAAAAAGGCAATTACAAGCATTAAAGACCAATTACCCATTTTTCCCCCTTTGACTGCTAAGGCTATTTGACTTATAAACGAAGCACTAGTTTCAATATTCCCAAACAGGCTACTCGACTCTTCTAATGACACTTTATGCTACCACTGAAACCCATTAAACCATACATTAAACCGCATTTAAGCCGAAAGCCCCGAAAGCCCCTTAGTGCATTTGAACTACAAGTACCCTAACCGAGCATCATTTAAGTGCCATAAAAGCACATTAGGCTATATCCTACTTAATTAAGACCAATTAGTACCATAAACCTCACCCCGACACCTTACGTCTTTCAGTTTCTATTTTAAACGCAATTAAGTTCTTAATTTTCAACGTTCTCGGAATTCAATAAATTTTATCGAGTAACTATTTTAGCATCCCTAGGGTCCATATCAAATGTCAAAACTAATATCGGGTCACGTTTCGTTAGTCATGAGTAAATAATGCCCATAAAACTAACTTTAACTTAATGTTCTTGCATTTCAAGTATCTCTAATTCATTCAAGACTATAATCTAGGTTCATTTACTCCTAAATCAAGCATAATTAACAATTAATCGAGCTAGGGTGCAAGATTTCACAAAATCCTCAATTTCAATATAAGAACCCTAACTTTAATTAAAAGATTAAGCAATCTACCCATTAACAATGCAATCTAATCTCATAAATATGTTCTACAAGCATAATAAGGAGCAAAATAAACATAGATAAGCATAAATGCATCAATATACAAAAAATCTCAATTATCAAAGTAAACCATAACTATTCATTTTCATGAGAATGCAAATCTCCCTCACCTTACAAGGCTAAATCCCAAAAGAACAAGCTCAAAACCACAATCAAACTATGAAAATTGCTCAATTTTCCTTAATTTCTTCACGGTTTTCTTCTTCTTTCTTCTTCCGATTTTCCTTTCTATTGCTTAGCTTGCTTCTGTTTTTCTTTTTGTTCTATTGTCTTAAGTCAACTAAAGCCTGTAAACTAAGCATTCTCACATTGTAAAATCCGTTAGTGGATTACGTACTAAGAGCCTTGATGTTGTCTTTTTTTTTTTTGTGTGTCTCGGGCTCACCCGAGTTAATCTACCTTTTTTTTTAATGCTAATGTCTAAATGATTAATTCATTAAAAGATCACTAAGCTAGTTAATTAAAATGAAATAAAATGCTATTCATAAATTAAGTTTAACCGAATTAAAACTAGCCCAAAAAAAATAAAAACACCCAAATCTAACCTCCTGGACATGCGAAACACATAAATAACACTGATCGAACTCACATATTAATTCACGTAAGGCAATTATGAAATCAAATAAAATAAATAAAAGAAAAGAAAACCAACTCCGGGATCAAGAAATTTAAATCAATTAATGTAAACAAATAATAACATATTAAGATAATCATTTCTGGTAATTAGGGCTCCGTTTGTTTGCCGTAAAATATTTTTTCGGAAAACATTTTACGGATTTTACGGTGTTTGGTAACACTGGAAAATTGGTCAATCATAAAATGTTTTCCGGTCAAAAATTACGGCTGCTTTTTCTTAATTTTACGGTGTTTGGTAACACCGAAAAATTAGTCAACCGTAAAATATTTTCCGGTCAACAATTGCGACTAGTACAAAATTATGTAAAATGTTTTCATGTCCTTTGGGATAAGAAAACATTTTACCGAACTTACCGTACATCCAAACACCAGAAAATATTTTTTAGTATTCTATTTTTCAGTAAAATATTTTCCCTCATTAAGTTATTTTACGGCAAACAATCGGAGCCATGTAAAATATTTTATTTTCCAAGAAAACACTTTCCACGGAAAACATTTTACACAAGCAAGTTATTTTACGGCAAACAAACGGAGCCTAGATGTAATTCAAATAGATACATTTATTATTAAAAATATTAAGATAGCCCGTTCAGGTCCAGGTCCGGGCTTCCTGTTTGAACAGTAAAACGAATTAATAAAAAAGGCATGTAAAATAATTTAAATAAATAAAATAATAAGATAATGGTCCCGGACAAGTCATATAAATATAATTTAAATAAATACAAATAATAAAAATCATAATTAATTAGTTTTCGTAGATCAATTAAATATATTTTAAATAAAGGTAAATGGTGATAATATTAAAAATAATTATTCTCGGGTCCGAGACTTCACCTTCAAATAATAAATTTAAATCAATTAAAATGTTAGTAAAGTAAATTTTAGTAAATAAAATAATAAAATAGTTATTTTATGTGTTTATATGTAGATAGAAGATTAGGCTTTGGGCTTGGGTGGTTTTGGGCTTTAGAAAAATCAAGTTAAATAATTAAATTTAGCCCAAAATAAAGATAAAACACCAAATAGCCCAAAATGCATTCTAGCTTATACTATTCATGTCACGCCCCAACTCGACCCCACATATGATCAGTAAGGATGTAACGGAATTTCGACAGTATAACGACAGTAACACGGATACCGGGCTCTAAAATAACCCCTTTGTAACTCCATACAACCAACTCCAAAGATCAACAACAACTCCACAACTATTTCAACAACATACAACACAACCAATTCTATATTTTAAACAACCATTCATCAGTTCATCCATAAGTTATACGCCTTTGTTCCAACATCACAACTCAAGCTATAACATACATTCGCAAAATAGATTATAAACCAGTCTAGCAATCTAATCATGTTCAAAAGAAAGACTACTAAACTACTATTATATAAGTCTTTATCTTTAAGTAAGTTATAGAATACATCATACTACAAAAGCTAAGACAAACTCATGGATATGACTCCGGCACATAAGACTCGTCCACGTAAGGCACATTCTCAGCTTCTTGAGGCATATACCCGTAATCTGGTTCAATAACACCTGATTGCAGCAAACGAATGATAGTGAGTTTATATAAAACAAAGCCCACTGAGGAATTCGATATATCTTTGAAAATATTTACTTTACCACTTTGGAAATCATCCTATAAGCAACAACACGCAATTAACACCGATAACAATACAAATATAGTAACAACTGTAAACACACAATAAGGATACGATACATTTGTTGATAAAGCTCCATACACCATTTCAATGCTCATCAACTCCTCCAAACCCAATGACACAATCCTGAGGTACATTAACCAAAACCCACACCCCATGGCCTCTCCGCCCATGCGAGATAGGGATTAGTGATGATAACTATGCCCGCAACCCAGGATGCCTCCCGAGGTGATACAACATTATCATAGCTCACAACAATGACAATTGACTCTATATATTCTGAGAGATCAGCAACGAAGGTGCTCGATTCCCTTATTTTAACAATCAATCAATATTCCGAGAGATCAGCAACGAAAGTGCCCGATTCCCGACATTCAACAATCAACATTCAATTAACAATGTAACGCCCCGAATTAACCCGAGTGCGTTACTAAGAAGGTAATTTCCGCTTTGGCTACACCCCGGATTAACCCGAGTGTGCTTCTCATGGTTTTGTATCAACAATCAATTAAACAACATTTAAACAATCAACAACTATACCATTCTAAATCAATTAAACTAGATGACAAAGTAGGCCATCCAACTCAACATGCATTTAAACAAACATTCAACTCCGATCCCTATCAATAACAATCCAAGAATCAACTACTCAAACACTACCCAACAACCAAAGACAACATTTCAACATATTAAAGAAAGACTAAACAAACTTCTAAAAGTCATAACTTACAATCTAGAAATCCAATAACCTCCAAACCACTTTCTATCACTCAACCACACATGCAACTACATTAACCCCATCAAAACTCAACCAAAATTCATCCAAAACAAGCCCAACAACCCTAATTCCTCAATGCATCATGGCTGAATTTTTTAGACTTTTGCTACGACATCCAAATCAAAAATTCGGCATTACAACATTACTACCCCATAATTAACAAACTTTTAAAAGCAACAACCAATCAATTTCAATCAGTACAACAACAATTATTCAACAAACAAGCCAAGTTATCAATTAAATACCCAAAAAATAAAAATACACGTTACAACCGTTCAAAATAGCTATAAACTCATCAAGTTGGTCCTTATCAACTACTTAGCAATAATCTATAAGTAATTTAACAAAACAATAACTATACATGTATTAAATAAAATTTGACATGAACTTTAATTTCTAGATCTATTTTTTCTCTCACCTTTTATGCCAAATGATGTTAGAAAAGTGTACAATAGATGCCCAACAAGTGAAATCAAGCTTTGAATGACTCAATTCGGCTTTGAAATGCAAAATCTATGAGAAAAATGATTTGAAAACCTTGAAAATGTTCTTCCTCTTTCTCCTCCAAGGAGCTACGGTTTTTGGTGTGTTTTGTGGTGTTTTGGCTGATATTTGAGTATATATTAAGTTAAGTAAAAAGTCAATGCAAAAAGAATTTGTCAAAGTTGTCAAAAATTAGATTTTTAATGACTAAAGTCTAAATTAGCTTTTGTTTTTAATTCTAATTGAAATTTTACCTTAGTAAAATATTTAAGATGATGAAATATTTATTTACAATATATACTTGGTCAACAAAAGTCAACGCAAGAATCGTGTTTAGCAAAAATCACTATTTGGCTGAAAAACGCTGCTTTTTCGCTCAAAAAGTCTATTTTAAATTCCTAATCTGTTTCAGAAATAATTTATAGTAAATCACAGGTCTTTTAATAATGGAGGACTAGTTTTTAAAATGTTTAAAAGACTAGTTTCAAAAATTTAGCAAAAGGGTCTTCAAATGTCATTTAACGGCACTTTAAATGAAATTTTCTCCAAAAATGTTTATGAAAATTTTATGAATGCACATATATCATGTAACAGGAGTAGTATTTAAATAAACCTAGTTTGGACAAATAATATAAAAAGTCAAAGTCAAAGGAGACCAAAAAGTCAACATTTAGAAAAAGTCAAAGATGATAAAAGTCAACATTTTCTAAAAGGTCAAAGTTAATAAAAGTCAACATTTTTCAAAAAGTCAAAGTAAATAAAAGTCAACATTTTTCAAAAGTCAAGGTAGATGAAAAGTCAACGCAATAATCGGTTTTAATAAAGTAAAAGCTAGAAGTCTTGGTCAAAGTTGATAACTTAAGCTATTTTAGTTGTTTTTGCCAAAAATAGTAATATTAATACTATCCAACTTAAATACTATTTTTTAGTAGACTATTTTTGGGGACAACATTTATTCATAAGCATTTAATTACATATAGTCTAGTTATACTACACAATTTTATAAAAGAAAATGAAAAGTCACATTATTTGTTTTTCAAATATCTTTTAAATACACATTTAATCCAAGATCATTTAATAACTCACATATAAACATGTATACTAATTCTAATAGCATTTAAATAGGTGAAAACACGTAATTACAAATAAGGCAAATTCCGGGGTCTCATAATTCACTCGGGGACACTAATTATTTTATATATCACGTTCTATATATGCTATGCACATACTTTCAGTGAACGAATACTAGATAAATACCAAGTAACATGAGAAAAATGAAATTTTAGAAAAATATAAGACTTGAAAATTTAACTCGGCCTCGGGTGCTACTTATTCAATTAATTGAAAATAATGTAAACTAGTACCTAAATGTAATAAAATAATTTCCAATAATTATTTTACCAAGGTAATTGCCTCATTTAAATTTACTAAATATTGTTTGCATGTTTTTCAAGAAATGTGAAAATAATGTAAATAAATGAATAAATTAACATAAACATGTAATTACCAAACATTTAAATTAAACACATAAGTACATGCAAGTAGGTACTATTCGCTACGTGCTGAGTCTGGGTGCCACAATTTGCTAACGGTTAAGTGACCTACTTTATTACCTAACCAATGTGTTGCTGAATGGAATGATTGGTTGAAGTGTAGTCTAAATGTTAAATGTGATATGTGTTAAATGTGATTAGGTGTTAAATATGATTGGAGGGACAACCTACTTTGTTGTCTTTTCAAATATTGTGAATGCGTGATATATGTTAAATGCGAATGCAAAGCGAATGTGTTAAATGTAAGCGGTTATGTGCGGCATGGTAGCATTGTATCACACTGGGCGGCATCGGGCCTATCAGGCAAGGGCATGACTACCATGGTCCGAGTCTCTCACCCGCGTGGATGAAGTTTGTCCATGGGGTGTTAGGTTGTAGATTACAAGGTATCCGAATGCACCTAATAGGAGTATAGGGGAAGAGTTTGTGATGATGGCATACGGAGCGGTATCAGCAACAAAGTGAACGTATCCTTATCGAATGTTTATTTACTTTAATATTACTTGAACTATTGTACTTGTTGCATATCTATTGTTTTATGGCATGTTTTCAAAAAGGGTTTCCAAAGCTAAATGTTTTCAAAACCTACCTTACTCTTCCTCACTAAGTTCGTGGAAACTCACCCCGTTTGCTAACATTTCAGGTGGAGCTAAGATCGTGCCTCGGGATGATTAAAGTGATGGCTTACTTGTCATGTTTGATTGCTTGTTGATGTTGTTATTTTATCTTGGAGCTTTGTTGATGAGGTTGTAAGGAATGTTATATTTGTAATATGTAAATTATGTTGTCTACTTTAATGTTTGAAGACTTTTGGAATTCATGTTAAGTTTAAGTCTTTTACTTTAAAGTTGGGAAGTTTGGAGGATTTTGTTGAAAGTTGTAAATCTACTTGGCCATGCATGTAATTATTGGGCCTTTGATCATCTATTTTGTATCATGTAACTCCTATGAGCATGTTTAAAGTAGCTTTGCTAGGTGGTTATGTAAATTTATATGAATGTGCAATGTACGGGTTGTGTATTGTATTGTTGTTAAATGAGATGTTGAACAGATTTTCATGTTAAATTGGCATGTTTCAAACGTCGTCATGCCCGTTTACTATCGCATCTTGGCTTGGTCCTAGGTGGAGTCGTGACACAAATAGGTTATGACACTAAAGAAACAACATGAAAAATATTCTTACTAGTTTATTGTTCTTTTTTGGAAGGAAAACTACGGTGAAATAGGAGAAAGAAAATGAACGAACAATATGCTTTGTACTAGGGTATAGAAAGCTTTCATAAATTTTAAGGACAGTATTGGATTTTGAAAAAATAAGGAGTATTTTTTAGAGAAAAAAATTAAAATAGCTTCCCGCATATTGAAAAAATGTCTTCGCAAAGCTTTTTCAAAAACCTTTTTTGAAAAGCTCCAATTTGGAACTTCTCATTTTTTAGCTTTTTCAGCTTTGGCTTTTCTCTAAAAGCACTTTAGAAAATAGACCAAACAACTGAGATTCAGCTTCAAAACCCACCAAAAGCACTTTTAGAGGCCTAAAAGTTAGGCAAAACAGAGCCTTAGTCTACAATCTTTAGTGAACTTTCATGCTAGAACCACATACTTGAGAAACATTTAAGGAGTTTTTTGAAGATTAATTTCAAGAAGAATAATAGATTCTGATCAATCAAATTACTTAGTCTTGTAGGCAAGAACATATTGATTGATGTATATTTAAACAGAAACTTAATGGTTGCAATCTACATAATTAATTTGTTGTGTATATAAAATTTTGTTCGCATAGCATTAAATCAAGATGTTACTCTATTACAGATTAAGAAGGTAATTCGATACATGAAACTCTCGTTGTACACCAATCGTAAAAATAGTTAAACCTACCTTTGTTGTGTGTCCACTCGTGAAGCTTTTGATTGAATCTTGATGGAATCCTCCAATAGGAGTGGTTTATGCACTTTAGTATTTAGATTGACAGAGTCATTTGAAATAGAGGAAAACTAACCGTCTTAGATTGCTTTTGATTGAATCCTGATGGAATCTTCTTCTTCGAGGCTGGTCTTCTATTTCTACACATAATAGTTTTGTCGCTCCTTTGGTGTAATAGTAATATGAATTGAATTCAGTAAGCAGTATGAAAGATAGGATGAGAAACTGAGTTTTTTAGGCTTGATATTAATGAAAGATAGGATGCGAAATGTAGATTTTTTCATTAGACATCATTCTCTTATGTAAATATATGTGTTTAGTTAATT
Source organism: Ehretia macrophylla (assembly GCA_037974665.1). Lineage (NCBI taxonomy): Eukaryota > Viridiplantae > Streptophyta > Magnoliopsida > Boraginales > Ehretiaceae > Ehretia > Ehretia macrophylla. The sequence goes on along the minus strand of CM075771.1, from coordinate 58,337,694 downwards.
TGTTTTCACGTAATCTTATTGAAGGTAATTTGCTATATAGCCATGGAAACTCCACCATTATTTTTTAGGTTATTATGAACCCTTCGAATCCTAGGCTTGTAAGTTTTCTAAATTTTTCTCATATAAATTACGATTAATTAAATTAAACTTGGAATTTTCTATTGTTTACTAAACTGGGATTATATGTTATATAGAGTATGTCAGTTCAGTTTTTTGAAAGATACCACTACCATATAATGCCTACATATACGACATGTCGCAGAGGGTGACGTTAGAGGAAATAAATTATAGGTATTACCTTAGGGGCTGTTGGATAGAGTTCACGAATACTATTTCTCTCAAAATTGGAGAGTTTCTAGTCTTTTCTTTGAAATGCCCGAGAATATTTATAATTACAATCTTCGGTCACAACGGTTGTGAAAGAGATATTAATGGTAAGTGATTTAACTATTATTTCTACATTTTAAGCAACCCATTAATTTGTTTAATTAATAGTAATCATAATCATTCTATTTTTTTAATAATGAATATATAGTTGAGCCCATTTAGATTGAGAGTGATGATAGCAATGAGGTGGAAGAAGAAACAGAAGTGGCTGACGAGGAAATTGGAGAGGTCGGTGGTGAAAAACGTGTTAAGCATGTTTTGGAGGTGGTAGTGAAGAATGACAGAACTTATGTGGAAATTCTTCTTATTTTTTGCTCCTAAAAATTTCCTAAACAAATCACAAATCATGATTACATGCTAATTGTCATATTTGAAATATGTTATAGCCACTCGCAAAGAACTTTGTAGAAGGGAATGGAATTTCTAACACGGACACGATGACAGTGATTGATTGTCATAATAATCAACACAGTCTTCGTGTGGGTAGGTGACGGGCTGAAACCTACTTTGTCTCTTCTGGTTGGTCAGCTCTACGCAATACCCATAACGTGAGAGTAAGAGATAGGTGTATGTTTGAACAAATAAATGAAGGACAATTTCGATTTCAAGTAATTAAGAGCGAGGGTACCAGTTAGAGAAGAAGATAAATCATTACTTTGTATTTTTTATTTTGACTGATAAATTATAACTTGTTATTTTTATTTTTTGATAAGTTTTACGTTGTTTATATTTGGATTAGATTAATTATAGTTTTTTTTTTCAATGTGTATGATGCGTATTTATTTTTTCAATGATATGTATTTCCTTGATGATGTATAATGCCTTTTGGATGATAATGCTTTTTGGACTGATTTGAGTTTTTGCTACAATTTCAGGGACCAAATTGGTTATTTATTTTTTTTGTAAATATATGTGACTTAGGGGCATAAAATTCTTTTAACTCGGTCAACCCTTTGACCGTTAACATTTGATTGACGAAAGTTTGCTAGAGGGACCATTTTGGGCTTTTTCCAGAACTCATGGACCTGTTAGATTTTTCATATAACCTCAGGGACTAAAATGGTTTTTCCCTATAATTGTTATTGAACAAAAAAAATATATCAATATAATTGTTGGTGAAACTTGTTTTGTTATGATGAAGGTGTGGGATGCCGACTAGTTAGATTAAGATTCAAGAATAAATAATTGAAGTTTTTTTGCTTTTGTCTGAAAAAATAATTGAAGAGCCTATACAAGCTTATAACTATTTTTATGTTTCATTTGCCGATGACAAGAAATTAATTCAAGATCTTAATTCAAAAATTCAATAAAAATGAGGCTCAAAAGTTTCAGTACAAAATTATCAATATATAACTATCCATAAATCGTTTTCTCAATTTTAATTTAAATAAATATGAATACATGAGATTCTTTTTGAAATAAAATTGTCATACAAATTTGCCTTTTTTAGAATGTTTTGTTGATTGTTCTTTGTTTTTGTAGAATGTTTTGTACGTAGTTTTTCCATAATGCTTCATCTATTATCCATTTTCACCTTCAATTTTTGAAATGATTTGACTTAGGCATCTGTCCACTTTTGTTTAAAGTTTTTGAATTTAGTGGGATTTTGTTTCACATTTTGAATTGCAGCTTGTCGTGTGAAATTGTCACAACTTTATAGTTTTAGTTTTTCTTAAAGTATACAAATGCATGGAACCTAGTTCATTATCCTATAAACGTAATATACACATTTAGTACAAGTATTTATTGAATAGGGTCACCCTCCATTGGTGGTAAAATTATCATTTGCCTATAAGTTATGAGCTTTAGTCCATTAATTAGAGATATTTATAGTGAATTTGAATTACCTTGATGTCCCGCTTAGAGACTTCATAATAATTAAAATTGGCTTATGAGTGACAAATACTTTACTATAGTAAGACTATAGTTTCACTTACGATTTCAGTCTTTTAATAATTAGAAAAATCACCTTTAAGTTAGACAAATTATGTTTTTCTCCTTTGTTACCGTAATAAACCCCACCACCTTTCCCTATTATTTCTATATTCTTCTATCAGCTTCTCCTACCACTTCTACCACTGTTGCCTAGAGCTGGCATATGGGCCAGCCCCACTTGGTCTGGCATATGGGCCAGTCCCGCTTGGTCTGATATGGCTAAATCGAGTCATGGGTCGAGAAAAGTGAGCCTGGCTTGGCCCAAATGTTTAGTAGGTTGAGTTGAGCTGGGCTCGTTTCTTAGAATACAAGATCTAATGTGGCCCATGAGCCTACTACCATGGGTCACGAGCTAAGTTAGGTTGGGCTAGTATAGGTTTGGCGTGCCTAAAGAAATCATGATCAACAACGGAGCATAGTACATTTCCTAAGACTTCCGTAGATTCTACGAAACATGGAAAATCCAAGTCAATTATTCCACCTCGCGTCACCCCCAAGCAAACAGTCAAGCTGAAGCCTCTAACAAAACGACATTGGAGGCCATGAAAAAAAGACTAAAACAAGCTAAAGGGAAGTGGGCAGAAGAACTACCACCAATTCTATGGACATATCGAACCACCCTACGATTAGCGACAGGAAAAACTCCCTTCTCTTTGGCATATGGAGCAGAATCCATGATCCCACCGGAAATATGGATGCCCTCATACAGCGTAGAGTACTTGACAGATGAAGATAGTTACCAGGAGATATAGAATCAGTTGGACACCGTAGATGAAAACCGAGAAAGGGCGTCAAGACGGGTAGTAGAATACTAATGGAAGTTGTCCCTACACTATGACAAGCATGTTCACCCTCGTGAATTCAGGATCGGCGAGTAGGTGTTAAGGAAGACTTGTTGGGAATGGGTATGACTAAAAGACCACTAGCACATTGTCTTTGATATATCTGGACATTTGCAATGAATAATTATTGTCATCTTACTTTTATGAGCATGTTTTTCTCTTATGTGGTTGACTCTTTTTTATATATATATATATATGTGTATATAAGGTCCTTGCTACAAGTTGACTTAGGTACGTGGTGGTTACGTACAGAAAGTGTAAGTCATAGTTACTTGTCAATCAGAACTATTTAGTCTATAACTAAGTCGTAGAGCTGGGCACTCTACTATGGTAGAAGTTGTAGTGGAATAAGTTCCCTTTATAGTAGGGTGATCTGTCTTGGTCATAGATAAGGGTTCCAGACTTACTTCACTTATGCATGTGTATGCATTAGACGGGCCACCGTAGGTGTAATACTCTAAATATATAGTATCAAATAAAGAGGTTACCTATACCTACAAGCTTCTAAGTGGATCAGTGCTCTTAATCTTGAGCATATATGGATGAACTGACGAAGTCAAGTTCTTGCACTTTGAGTCACTATAGGTAAGATCTTATATATGGGTCAACAGTTCTGTGATTTGGGTATCTAAACTTGGTTAGGAAGGACATGCTTATGCAATAAGGAATCTATACAATAATCATTCCCTTAGAATGATCCAGGTTGATCATCCTGAATCTGTGCTCATAGTAATACATGATGTATTGGTTGTTATGCTTGTGGGTCACTTCTGTGGTCAAGTGGATAACTTCCAAAGGATGGTTAGATTTTGGGTTAGAGGTTCTAAGGAGAAAGATGTAGTAAAAAAAAGGTGATAGTATACTTGGCAAACTTGTCTTGACTATGAGTGAGTATAGAGGGACAACGTGGTTATTATCACTTAGTTGGTCTAAAGACTGAGCGTTATATATTATTGACTAACTCCTATTCATATAGTAATTATCTTGGAGTGCAGCCATAGTATTTTAGTGGAATAGACTAAGGTTAAAATGACAAGATACTGCTAGGAGACTAGCAAGGCTATTCTGGTTATTTTCAGTGGAAGGATAATTATGTCTTTGGTCTCCCTTCTAGCCATTTACCTTATAAGTGTCTTTACTAAATAAAGAATTACTAAATTGAAGATGGGATATAATTCATTGGCAATTAGAAATCATAAATAGACTTTTCTATTTTGAAAAGAGTTTCAATTTTGATTATTGGCTAAAATTGGATAATATGATTAAATAAATTATTTAATTAAAGGCGAGGCTAGCCCATAAAAGGAAGGGTGCTTCGATCATAAGGGACCCAACGGAAGATCCGAGGTAGTGGCTATGATAGGAAAGCAATCACTGAGAGATAAAATCGACTCCAAACAAGAAAGGAATCATTATCCATGGAAGAAATCACGAAAGGCGCAATTAGGGGAGACGAGATTATCGCTCCAAAATGGTAAAGGGTCCAATTGAGCAATGAAGGGATGATCTAGGGAGGATTATTTAAAGAGGCAGGATCAGTCACTCCAGGACATGGCTAGACACCCTCAATTGTGACGTCCGACTCTTAAAGCATGCATATGTCATATATAATTGCATATAATTGTGTGTTTTCATCACTTATAGATCTAATTAGAATAGTTACTATTCACAAGCATTTTCGACTGCTTTATTTTTCTAATTTTCATTTTTTCCATGTTACTTGTCATTTATGAGACATGAGAAAAATAGAATTTTTTGCATAACATATTGAGAACGTGAGATAGAAAATGATTAGTGTGTCGCATGAATAGTAAATTTCAGCATTGTTACTATTAAGTTTTTTTTAGTGTTTAGCTTTGCATTTGACTTAACTTAACTACACAATTAACACATAATAAACAAAATAAAAAAACTCACACACATACAAACACATATAAACGGTTATAACACACACACACACACATAAACACACAAACACACACACTTAAAACAAACAAAAACACACTCCTCACACACACACACAAAACAAACAGCCAAGAGAAGAGAGAAAAAAAAGAGAGAAACCGTGAGAGGAAAAAAGAGAGAGGGGAAGGAAGAAGAAGAGGAAGAGAAGGAGCAAAAGGAGATAAAAGGCTTGTCTTCAACCTCTACATGCATATTCAACGTGATTTGGGTGAGAGAATTCATCTTTTGTGCATTTTCTATAAGTTTTATATTATGTTTCAAATTCTTAGATTTGTAATATATTGCCATTAAATGCCTATCTATGCTTGAATTAGCTTCTATTATGATTGTAGAGCACTCCTGTGTTTGTAGTTACCATCTTTAATGGCTAAATTGATATATGTAACATTTAAAGAAGATGATAAATAGTAAAAATTAGGGCTTTGATCATTCTTGTGTTCTAGCTTAATTAATTGATATATGAGCTTGTTGTAGGAGTTGCCAAATCTAGAAAAATACTTGTAATGGCTCGGAATAGTTAGTTATATAAGAAATTGGATGTAGGTTTTGTTAAAGGGTTACTATTCATTCAGGCCTATCGAATATGGTTCCAACACTCAGTTTGGCACTAGATATGGGTTCTTGGGATGATAAAAAGGTTGTACAATAAAATTTATTCATTTCCAAGAACATCGGATTTTGAGATCTCATTGGGTGCATAAAAGAAATTCTAATAGTGAGGTGGCCCGGGGTGTGATTAATTGAGTCTTACATATGCTAGGTAGTGTCTAAAATGTTTTTATGACATCAAATTGATAAATGGTTTTGGTACTTGTAGTTCAAATGGACATCGGGGCCTTCGGGGCTTTTGTGTTAAACATAGTTAAAAATGGGTTTTTTTAGCATTCGGTGGAGCCATAAAGTGTTATTAGAAGTGTAGAATAGCTAGCTTGTGAATTAGGTAACTTGTGTTTTGTTTGTGCATCAAATTACGTTAGTAGACTAAGGGGAAAAGTCACAAAGTTACTCTAATGTTGGCAATAGTTTGGGGTTCTAGTTTTCATGTGGAATTAATTGATTTCAATTGATTGGCTAAGTGTTTAAGTGCATAGATTATGGGGTTGTAGTACAAATGGACTAAAGGGCTAATTGGGGTTTTGTGGTTGTTGTGGTTTTAAAACTGGTTTTCTTTGCATTTAAGTGGATCATAAAATGTCTAGGTTTGAATGGTAAAATTGGATTTCAAGTATCGTAGCTCGTTTGGATGTAGTAGCTTGGGAAAGTTAGAGAAATGAATAGTATTTTATCGAATTAATGGTTAATGCTGGATTTGATGCTTGTAGTGGGTGCCACAAGTGTTTGAATGATTAGATTAATGCTTGAATTGCTAGAATGTGATTTGAACTTGTAGGAAGTTAATTGAACATAAAAAGGGGCCTTTTGGTGTTTTGGGGCTGTGTGAGTGTTTGTGTGTTAAAGAGTGGTTGGTTGTGGTTTGTTGGCGATTATGAAGTGATTAGTAGGCTCAGGATGTGTCTTTGATGATAGATAGGTTGTATAGTTGTTAAAAAGTGTAAAGGGCTAGTTGGAGGAAAGTTTAATTGATTGTTAATAATAGCATTGAACATGGCTAGTTGGGTGTCTAAGTGAACTTGAGGAGAATGTATATCTAATAGGAGGAATAGAAGTGGTTGAATTGAGTGATCATGTGACTTCGAATAGAGTTAGAGTATATTTGTTTGGAGATGATAAAGTTTATGTTAAAGGCTAATAGGTTAACTTTTGAGTAATAATGGCCATGCTTGGTATAGATTGAACTAATAGGATCCTTGGAGTGTTTAAATGAGTGGTTTTGGTGATAGTTTAGATTGGAGTTGTGAGTTTAATTGCCTAGATGTAAATGTTACCTTGAAGTGAATAATTGAGCTAGTATTGATTGTTAACAAATAGTGATTACTGGAGCTTGGTGTTGATTGGAGTTATGAGCTAAAGTAGTAGTTGCTAGGTAGATTGCCATCTTGGAAGAATAAGAATTGTTAAGTGCCTTTGATACGAGAATGAGTTAAATGTTTATTGATTGCTATCGTGAATTAAATTGCATGTTTAATTACTTATGCAAATAGTTGATTGTTTTATGTAGTGATAAATGGAAGGAATTGGTGCTCTGGAGGTGATTTGGAGAGATTCTTGGCTTTCTAGAGGTGAGGGATTTAGCATTTTTACATGTTTTCATAATTATGTCATAAACTTTATATTCTTGATTTGTGTAGAGTATTGGCTTGGTTAATGAAATTTTGCAAAGGGTCAATTCTATTGCCTTAATTGTCTTGTATTAATACTTGTTGTGCTAAATAATTATTTATTGACTAGCTCGTACATTGATATCTATGTGTGATGACAACCTACTTTGTTGTCCCTCGTATATGTGATATTGTATTATTTTGCTATCTCGTGGTATCTTGTGAATTCTCGTGATCATATCGGGTTGCGCAACGTTTCAGACATGGTAGTGTCGAGAAACTTCGGGCAACATCAAGTTGTCGGTCTAGCTCGGCTACCATGGTGTCGATTCCCTCTCTCATTAAGGTACACCTATCTGTTTCAGAGGCGTGGTTCACCTCGTTGGGGCATATGCATCTACCTCAGGAGTGTTGGGTTGTAGGATTCGGGGTACATCCGGAGTACACCCATCAGGAGTAAGGGGTTTACCAGCAATTGATATCGATGCTCGCAGTTCGTGGATCAAGATCAAGTGGAACCGTATCCTTTCATATGTGATTATCTCATTACTTGAATATATTGTTGTATGTTTTACTCGTTACTTGAGTGTTAACTAGTCTCGTGTGCTTGGGCATTATCTAGTCTCATATTCTTGCGAATTATCCAATTTACTACTTGTATACATGCATAGCACGAAAGGTTTTCGAAAACTCCCCAACTATATGTTCCTTCCCTCACTGAGTATACGTGTTTGTATGCTTACTCTCGTTTCTAACATTTTCAGGTTCAATACCTTCAGAGGTTGATAAAGAGAAAGCTCGAGAGTTTTCGTGATTGGTTATGTTAGTTTCCATTAGTTGTACATGTATATCTATGTGAATTAGCTATGTGGCTTGGATTGTAATTTGATTGGAGCCGTAGAAATCTGGCATGTAGTTGTATTCAAGTTTGTATGTATTTAAGTTGCTATGAGGGATTGTATTGTAAAGTTTAAGTGTTGTAAGAATTGTTAGTGGTAGATGGCTTATAATAACTTATAAGCTTGGCTATATTGCTTGGTAGTTGTGTGCTTATATGGTTAGTGGAAGTTGGTCGCATGCCTTAAAATATAAGAAAAGTAAATAGATAATATTAGAGTGGTATGATAAGTAAAAATTGTAAACATAGTATTTCAATAGTTTAAGTCATGCTTGCTTGTATATTCATCTTGACTTAGTTAAGGCTCGAATGGCCTTAAGGATGGAAAGAGGGTATGGTTTTTGAAGGAAGGGGTTTGTACTGAATGTTGGTTTATTATTTTGTGGATATTTCTTCTGTGTGCAGGATTATGGTTAGTCCTAAAAACAGGGGAAAGTTCATCCATTTTTCCTCATTTTTCATGACTAGGGTATTAGGATTGGGGCTCTGGTCTCGTGAGGGATCGGGGTATTACATAAATACTATACCTACACCCGCAGCACCTATAGCCCACCAATGGTTCTTGACTGTAACCCACTTGTTAGAACCCCTCCAGACAAAGGGATTAGGGTTTGCCTTAGTCTTAATTGTAGATTCTAAGAATCTATAGCTAGGCCAATCCATTTTTTGTAATTAGTGTATCTTGAATAAAACATTATATATATATATATATATATATATAATGCTTAAACTTAACTTTTTAAAGAAAAGTTAATTTAACGATTAACGAGACACAAGTTGATTGATAATATTAACATAAATAATAAAATATTACATAAACAAACTATAAGTTCACGAAATACGAGTACATTAGTAATCTAAACATAAAAATAAACTATTACATAAACGTTTAAATGCTAGTGGAAAAGTTCTCTATTTTATTGTGCTCATTTAGGATTAGTGTTGGGAATAGTAAGCGAACTAGAGTAAAAATATGATTGTGATTGTGAAATATTTATATTTTTTAATTTTACACTTGGAGTGTTACTTTGAGAGTAAGGATTTGGTAATAAAAATAAATATTTCAATAACATTACTATTATAATTAAAAGAATATCTCAACTAAATTCAAATGAAGAAAAGTGAAACTCCTCTTCTTGAAAATAAATCGAGACTAAAAAGTTGAATTAATCTTGAAACTTTGAACAATTGACAGTTGAGAGTCTTTAAAATTATCTTTGAACAATTGAAATTTGAATCTTATAAAATATTCAACACTTAAGAATATATACAAAAGTGAGAAAAAGAAGATTGATTTGGTATGAGAAGAATAAAAATTGGTTAAGTTATTTATAGAAATTATTGAGGGACTAAAATATAAATAAAAAATTAAAGGATTTAATTTTAAAAAATAATAATAAAATAGTCGTTGGCAACATAGTTACTATGACTTGCTAGTTTATTTTAAAAAAATAGTTATTAGTTACTATGACTTACATTGCATAATGCATAATAATTACTAAGACATAGAATGGGTACATACCACCTGCTTCTTAATCTAATGAAATGGGGTAGAGCCAGCGTAGTGCATTGATAGGACTTAAGGTGGTTATCCTTGTTATGTTTGGCATTCTTCACCTATTTGTCGTCATTTCGTCACACCTTTATTTGCTCGCAGCTTTTCTCTAAAGTCCAGTCCGGCCTCTTGTTCTCTTGGCGAGCCTTGTACAGTCCTTGAGTCTTTCCCTTACCTTGATAAGGAAGTACTTCCTTATGAGCTGGCTCTCACAAAATACCACTTATAATCTCTCTGCAATGACAAGGAAGAAAAACAAATAGTAGATAACTAATAAAATAAAATAAACGTACATGTATAACATACACACAGACACACATATATATATTCATACACATTGACTTCATTAATGCTAATATTAATCAGACAATTCATCATCATCATCTACTTCCTTGTCATTGTCAGATTCATTGTCATGATTTTCATCCATGTCATCACCCTCGTATTCATCTTCAGCATCTCCAACTAGTCCAATATATTCACTTGACTCATGACAACAAATAAGGAAATCGTTATGATTTGGTAGTACTAATAGCACGTCCATTTTGTCACGCCCGGACCTAACCCCACCTAGAACTAAGTTCGGACATGACGAAACACGAACATTATGACATTTGTAACATGCCACATTTAACAAATAGTAGAGGCTACACAACAAACAACTTGAAATACCTGCTTAATACATGACATAATAAATACATTGTTTTCCAAAATAACTAACATGAGCCTAACAATATAAACATGGCCAACAAAACTAATCACTTTACAACAAAGTCACCTAGACTTCAAAATAACATCCTTAGTTAAATACATCACATAAGCACCAAGAGTATTCATTACAACATAACTTCAACAACTACATAAACAATATATATGTCATCCAAAACAAGTCAAGTAAAGTCATCACTTTCATTCACTTCGTGGCTCGGTCTCGGTCTCACCTGAAATGTTATAAAATGGGGTGAGCTACACAAGCTCAGTGAGGGGGGTATACGGGATGTTTTGGAAAACATTTAGCTTGAAAATCCATTTGAAAACATGCATTCAAAACTATATGCATTCAATAACCAATTAAATGCAATAAAGACAAGTACACATAGAGCTATATAATCAATCAAGAAGGATACGCTATTCATTGTTGAGGCCGTCACTTATACAACCATCACGAACTCTGCCACTTATCACTCACACTCAATAAAACCTATGACCCAGCACCCCATAGACATTTTCCGTCTATGTGAGCGAGGGAATTGGACCATGGTAGTCATGCCTTGGCAATCCCATTGCTGCCCAGTGTGACACGACACTACCATGCCTTCTAAAAAGTTGTAACCCTTACACATTCGCATTCGCATTCAATCACGTATCACACATTCACATTCATTTAGAGAGGACAACAAAGTAGGTTGCCCCTCAATCACATTTAACATTCAATAACACATTTGTTAGGTAACAAAGTAGGTTACCCAACCATTAGCAAACACCTTCAAACATTTAGCCATTTCCATAATTTTACCTCAACCATTCAACAACACTTAGCAATAACATTTATCAACACTTTATAACAACATTTAGCAAGACTTTTCATAATCTACCATGCAATACAAATACACATACATATATCTAACAAATAAGAAGCAAAGTAAGCATTTTAAACACACAAAAGGACAGCCAAAAATCTGCTACAATGGCTGGCCAGTGCTGGAAAATTCTAGCCAGCTCAACACATACACACACACACACACACCTCCTAACCTTGTTTTCAAGCTCCGAATTCATGTTATGGACATATATACATGTATATGAAATACATATCTAAACTAGGAATGAAGATTAACTACATAACCAAGCTACAAATTCAATTATAACACATTAAAGTTAGCATATACATTTAGTGATTCCTTCATGTTTTAATGCATATATGTTACTTTAAAATCACTACCAATCAATAAATACTTGCAAAAATAATAAATATAACATAATAATATGAGTTCATAACCAAAATGCAAACTTTAAAACTTTAGATTTGAAAACCCCTCACCTATTTTGAAGATTAATGCAAGAACAAGAAAGGTTGTGCAAAGGTTGAGTAAAATCCACTTGGTTTTGGCCTAAAATGCAACCTTTCTTCTTAAATTTCTCTCCAATCTTCAACCCTAGCTTTGAAAATTTTCCCTCTTTTCTTTCCTCTCTAGCCATTACTTTCCTCTTCTTTTTCCTTTTTTGCTTTATTTTATTTAATGGTCAATTGCTAAGTTAAGACTAGTTAGTTAGACAAATATCTTAAAGGGGTAAAAGACCACTTATGCAAAGACATTTAATATAATGACATGTATGTCCTACTAGGCAAAATATATATTATGGTGAAAGACTACTAATGAATCAACAATTACAATAATGACAAGCTTGTCCTAGTCTACCAAATTAAATGAAATGCCACTTAAATGATAATCACATATGTAACATCCCACATCGGACGCGGATGGTTCTGGGCTGCTAGATATAATGGGATGTCTCGTTGTATCGTGCACGCTCGTTTTCCTGGCAGTGGCTGGGAGGCGACAAAACCGTGAGGTGTATGGGCACCAAAGCGGACAATACGTGCATAGTGCGCTTCCGGGTCCGTACGCCATGGCCTCGGTGCACGCTCGTCCCCTATGGGCTGGGTGTATCCTGCAGGCGTGGGTGCGTTGGTTCGGGGCGTTACAAAGGTGATATCAGAGCCGACGCGTTGGTATGGCCAGCGAGGATGCTGGGTCCCCAAGGAGGGGCGGGTGTAACATCCTACATCGGACGCAGATGGTTCTAGGCTGCTAGATATAATGGGATGGCTCGTTGTATCGTGGACGCCCGTTTTCCTGGCACTGGCTGGGAAGTAACAAAATCGTGAGGTGTATGGGCACCAAAGCGGACAATACGTGCGTAGTGCGCTTCCGGGTTCGTACGCCATGGCCTCGGTGCACGCTTGTCCCCCATGGGCGGGGTGTATCCTGCAGGCGTGGGTGCGTTGGTTCTGGGCGTTACAACATATAATCTAAATGCACATATTACTTCCAAATAATAATTAAAGTAAGTAAATGCACAAATTATGTATCAACAATAAATAAAGTAATTAATTGCACATAAAATTCATGTTTGGGCCTCACACATTTTATCCACCTTAAAAGCCAAGTGTTAATCTATTTTATGTATAACCCTAGGCACATCATAGTGATTCCTTGGTTTGATCTTGCATATAGCCCACAAATATGCTCGATCTATTTTAGTACTTGGATACTTGACTAATAAACTTGATGTGCTTGTTCAGCTAAGACAAATGGATCATACTTTAGGTATCTTTTATTCATATTTATACTAGTCAAACAATTTTTCAAATGAACCTTTAATCCCTTATCATTTTGAAAATTGCAGCATTCATAGTTGAAGAGCGCAACGTAATAATGGCATGACAACGAAAGGTTTCATATTAAAAATTAATATTTCTTAATTCTTGTATATGTCGTAAGACTGCTGCCAGTCTTTGGCCTTGTCCTTGTCATCAACGCTTCAGTCATGGATAAGCAACGAATTGGCCTTCTCATCGCACATTCATCGCCGATCCGTGGTCATTTAACGACATAATTTTTTTCCATCGCCCGAGTCGCTGATTCTTGTAGTGGACTTGTAACTATAAATGTGAACTTTATAGTTCTTTGGTTTCTAAATATATTGATGATCTAAGCTTATATAAGTTCAATATGATAAGTGAAAACTTATATATCTCAAATTTGCATGCATAGTATAATATATGAATTAAATCACGAGAATGTATATTTTTTTCATCGAATATGTCATTTTGATATAATAGAATGATTTTTTCATATCCAGATTAATATATCCATTTTATGAATAAAATGTGACCAATTAATTAACCTGAATTCAGGACCGCTAATTGAAATCTTAGTAAACCCTGATTTTTTTATCTCATGTTTGTTTTTTGTGAAAAAAATACCCATTGAAATGGATTCAAATTTTGTTGGTGAATTGCACAAATAGTCCCTCAAATATGCTAGAAGTTTGAATTGTTTGTTGATATTTTCTTTTGCATATTTTCATACTCAAGTTTTATTTATATTCAACTATTAGTCTATGTTGTATTTTCACAATAAAAGTTATTGATAAACATTCTAAAATATGCACACATGTTCTATTAAATGATGATTACAATTAACTTCTTGATAGCTCTTCGATATGCATATTAAAGGTATTACTAAGAAAGTACTATAAAAAAAAATTGAATGGTGAAACAATAGGCCAACTTAAAAATGTACAAAATGTAAGGAGGGCCTTCACTAATTGTTTAAATTAAACTAGAGAAATTAGAGGTTCCTTATAAGATATTTTTTGAGGTTAATATCACTTTACCCCTTAAAGTATGTATAATGTAATGTATCACCTCCTAATATCTAATTTGTATAATTTGACCCCCTTCTATGTCATACTTAATGAAACCAATAACTTTGAACCATTAAAATAATAAATTGACAAATGTGCCCTTTTGTTCATGATTCCTACACTCCTTAAGCATACATGGGCACAAGTGCGAGTCTGTATAACAACTTATGAATGTAAAACAATACTAGAAGATAAAGAGTTGAACTTCTAATGAGTATTCAATAAAAATGAAGTTAAAGAACCCATGAACAATGATAGGTTGTTACTTCTTCAGGGCGGCTATTTTATTTAACAATAAGACCCTTTTTCAAGAGCCTTTGAACAGTAATTTGTCCAAAATAAAAAAGATACTTTCAAGAAACAAGGAGTAACGATTGCGTACTATGAATTTTTTAGCCTTGTTCAACACGATGTCACGGGACTTGTATACCTATCGGTTGCTCTCATGACAAGAAGCTCAAGCAATCGAGATTCAGTGAGAATTTCTGTGTAAAATACGAAGCAACGTAAAATAAACCAAATTTGATGCCAAAATATTTGGTTTGATAATGTGGCTATTTCTAAAAGATCTATTACATGGCTGCTTTATGTATCAATGCTATAGTCATCGGTAGTCTCAAATCATTTCCTTGCCCCACTCTTTATTGGCTTGTTTTGTAGGAATAGAGTAAAGATGACTAAAAATAAATTGACTCAATCTATACGTGACATGAGCATGAAAGAAGTTTAAAAATGTTCTTTTGAAGCATTGGATACACATCAAATAGTGAGGCATTTTTAGTAATATCAAGTCTTACCCTATTTTGGCATTTTTATTTTTGGAGTTTTAACTCCGACTAGATTTTTTATGGCAAAGTTAGGCTATTTGGTGAAAAAAGTTATCCGCCAAAATCATTTATTGCGAAAACGAGAACTTGATTAGCTCCTATTAGACGTTAATGTTCACGTTTGTGCAATGAGTAACTAATAATCCTAATATATAGAAAAGATTTTTAAATATAGTGGAAACTTGTAATAAAAAATTTAAATCTTTTTAGTTCACACAAAAAGACAAAATTGTAATCAAAACACCAATAAAAATCAAAGTTTGATAGAAAGCTTACCCTGGCCACACTTGCAATGGAGGGCTCACTCTATACCTGGTGATACAAAATTGATCTCATTCATTTAAGTCCCTTTACAATTAACTTGGGAAATCCAAATTCATGTGAGTCATGTTTTATTAGCTTCATTTTAGGCTAAGAAATTGATTTCTCATTCTTTGTTGACATTAAGTAGTGGTTCTAATTCATTTATGCCAAGTTAACAAGTGGTCATTATTTTTCAATTTATTTGTCACTTGGCTCTACTAGTTTAATGAATTCTGAAATAAATGCGATTCAAAATTTAAAGTGAGACATGGATGGCTTGAAACCCATATATTTATATGACACCTCACCACTTTCAACTCATGAATTGGTTGGACCCACTTACATTATAGAAGAAAAATTAATACAATAAGTAATCAAATTGCATTAGACCTCTCTTGCGCCCAAAGAGAAGCCGTATCCTACGTGCACCATGTCAAACTATCTAAAGGTCAATGCACTATTAACCATGTTTATGTAATATTTAGGGTAACATGCACAACACTCTCCTATGATTTGTTGAATATGCTAGTTACCCTTTTGTGTGGTACCGCAATTACCTCATAAATCACATGTGTTTTTCAGATTGTTGCAAATAACTCTACCATCATTCTTTCATCTAACTTAATAGAGATTGCATGTCACATGCTTAATATGTAGTCATGGTAATTTTTACTTCATATCTCACCTAATGAAATTTTTCAAGGACAAAAATATCCTTGAGTCAACTCAAATTCCTAGCTTGGGCTTTTTAACTTCATCTTTGTGGTATGCATTAAAGATTAAAGATGGGTGGGTTCGCTATCATTGTTCAAATATTAAATTATATGCAAGTTTAAAGATTTTTTTTTTCAAATGTGTTCTCAACTGTTGTTTGAAAGAATCTCCTTATTGAAAGATTAATATGAACAACTGAAAGAATTATTGAGTTTTTTCCTCTTGTTCAATGAGAACTTAGACACAATGATTCAAAACTCTAAAAAGTTTGAAAGTGCTAGAGTTTATTATGAATAATGATTTAAAATTTGTATTTGGATTATGAAAAATGATTAAAACTTACAATGGGGTTATGAATAAAATGATGCACATACATATTTGATGAAATTACTCATTGGCTTTGGTACCATAACTATTGCAGATATAAAAAAATTCATATTTGGGTTACAAATAATGATACACACAAGGTGTTTTATAAATTACTCAATAACCTTGCCACCATGATTCTATTACAATTAAAATATATTGACATTCAGGTTATGAATAATAATGCATGGATTTTTTTATTAAACAATACTTATTTCAATACTATTATTTCTTATGTGTTTCTTCTACTTATGAAAATTCTACGGCCTTGTTTGGATTCAGGAGGAAAAGTATAATAAAGGAAAGGAAGTGATGAAATCATAAAGAAAAAGAGAGGATAGGATTAAATCTTGTTTGGATTAGAAAGGAAATACAAGGAGAGGATAAATTTTATATAAAAATTAACAATTATGCCCGTATTGAATATAGTTGATATTAAAAGATACATGTATTATAGTCATTACACAAAACAAAACAATTTATCCCCTCATTTTACTCTAATTTGGAAGGATTAAATTTAGGGGTATGGGAGGGATTAAACCATTCCCTCTTATACATTTACTTTAATATTCCCCCAAGTCAAACAAGGGGAGGGATTAAAGACTCATTTCCCAACCATTTATTTCCTCCCATTCCCCCAATCCAAACACACTGTAAATGGGTTGTGGATGAATTTCATAAAAAATGTTCTCACAGGTTGGAGATCACCATGGTTGATGATTTTTGTCGCAAATGTTTATTTTCCTCTTGCTCAGCTTGATTTTGGCATTGTGGCAACGTCTCTTCACTATACCATCGACGATAATCACCATACTTAATGATTTTTTGGCAAATTTTAGAGTTCATATGTCTAAAATCATATTTAGGTGGATAAAGTGTTGGTTGTTGAATCAATGAGGGTAAAGAAGAAGAAGGAGAATAAAAAAAGGAAGGGCATTACTATAACACCCTGAACCCAACCCCACGCTAAAGGTCAAGTCCGGACCCGTTACATGGACAAAGTCTCCTCTGTACCATGGACTAAACTGGTACCTGCAAATAATCACATACAAGTTCCAAGCCACTAGCCAACATCACATTCAACTCAAACTTCCATTTAACCATAGTCAACCAACTTCATAAGACTAACCGAGCCTTGATACCACAAAACTAAATATAACATACAAGCAGGCAAGGCAATTCTAGCTTTAACCATAAGAAACAGGATATAATGATATGCCATGTTCGACCTTCTAACTATCAAGCACAAGCATGCCATAAGAGAAAGTAAAACTAGGATCAATTATTACATGCCCTCTACTTTACTAATCAACACACAAGATTACAATTTGTTACATCCACCAAATATATACAAGACCACATGGTCTCAAAAAGAACACCACTCAACATCTTCACACAAGCTGCACATAAGCCAACCTTAACACACAAACAAGTCATGAAAGTTGTTCAACTTGCACTTCTTCTTCTTCCTCTACTGCTACTAGCTGGGGATTCACCTCAACTTCTCTTGAAACATGTTAAATGAGGAGTGAGCAACAATGTTGCCCAACGAGAGAGGTAATGCAGCATACCAGGGCGTGCAACATGATATGCAACAGGATGTACAACAAGATAATAACATGTTCAACATCAAATAACACGACTAGTTAAACAAGTAATTAACCACATATAAAAAGGATACGGTTCACTTGTCTTCGATCACGAGCCACAAGTCAAGAATCTTCAAGCATGTGCTGGCCAAACCCTTATTCCTCTAAAGTGGGGTACTCCGGATGTACCCCGATCCTACGACCCTTTCTCCTGAGGTAGCTCCATATGCCCCAACGAGGTGAACCACACCTCTGGGGTAGTGGAGTATACTCAACGAGAGAAAGGGAATAGGTACCATGGTAGTCGAGAGAGCACGACAAGGCCGATGCCGCCCATGTTTCTCGACGCTACCATGTCCAAAAAGGTTGCACAACCCCGAAACAAGTCCACAAGAACCAAGGTCAACACATATCACGTAAGAGGGACGACAAAGTAGGCTGCTCTCGCAAATAACCACAATATGCACAAAGTCATGATTTAAACATAAAGGAGACAATAGCATATTTTCTTCCACAACCTCCTCAAGTAACTCAATTACACTTTAGACAAGCATATAATTACATAATAATACATTTACAAGCACTTATAAGCATCAAAATAGTCAATCACTACTTTTCCCCTTTCTTTAACCAAGTCATTCTTCTCTTATATGCATTTCGAAGTTACAAAACTAATATCCAATCATTCTACATCCCTATTGAAGTCAAAAGACACCTATCAAGACCATGAAAACACGCTTTGGAGGCAAGAGCTCGGGAAGGCCCCGAGCGGGTTTTAACTACAACTACCCTATCCGGACCCCAATTTCATGCAATGAAAGCACCAAAAGTACTTCCGTGACCCAAAATACCTAATCTAAAGCCCAAACATGCCCGGATTGCGTTACGTGAAAAAACCCTTTTTTAAAGTTAGCCAATTTTGCAATTTTGCTCAATTTCGGGTAATTCAACTTCATGTGGCCTTTCAACTAGTTTCACTAGTGCCTAGAGCACCTAAAGGAAGCCTCAATTCATTCTAATTATCAAGTTTTATCAAAGCCCTAAGTTTTGGCA
The DNA here is from genome assembly GCA_037974665.1 of Ehretia macrophylla. Taxonomy (NCBI): domain Eukaryota; kingdom Viridiplantae; phylum Streptophyta; class Magnoliopsida; order Boraginales; family Ehretiaceae; genus Ehretia; species Ehretia macrophylla. The sequence continues at coordinate 58,318,607 of CM075771.1, read as the reverse complement.
CTATTCATCATCTCTTTCATGTCAACCAAGATTTCAACCATGGAATCTATCAACAAGCTACTCAAGCATAGTCCAAACAACGTATAAATCAGATTTAACATCATATTTAAGCATTTCAATAGCTAACACCAACAAATCACAAAAATTAAAAATATGACATAAACTTTAAATTCAAATAAATACATCTCCCTCACAATTTTGAAGTTGTAGACTAGTTGTATGAGCTCCAAAATGCTCCAAAACCCTTCCAAAGCCAAGCCAAGAGATCAATTTCAATGCTTGGTGAAGAAATTCTCTCCCTTTTTCTCTCCTAGGGCCATCGGGTTTGGGGGGGTATTTTGGGAATTTTTGCTTTTGTTTTGTTGAGTAAATTGCATATATTGTGATAATTTGAATATATGTATGTGCATGTGCAATTAATTGAGGTCAAATGCTACTAAAATCTTGGTCAAATGAGGTTAAACTCCAATTGTTTGCTAACTAATTCAAAACTAAAGTTTATTTACATAATACTATTCATACGAAGCGGAAAAATAATTTTCAAATGCGTACACCCGGCCCCCAAAGCTCAAAACTATCATTTTCCGACTCCTTTTATATGTCATGTGATTTAAGAAAAATATTAAATCGAACATTTAAGACAGTCAAATTTCTTATAAATAGTGCTTAATAGTAACACAATTAAACAAGACAAGAAATGCACATAAAATGCTCAAGTAGTTTATGCAGCAGTTATTTAAAAGAGGTGACGAAATTCCCGGGTGTCACAATTATGGTCATTTGCCAATTTTCATTAATGGAGTTAAGAAAAACACGAGTCTAGGCAGTGCACCACCTTATAAAATTGACGAGTGACTTATAAAGTAATTATTGTAGCAGAAAGAAATAATTAGTGTATTCGGTAAAGTATAAGGTATTGTGCATTTTAACCAAATATTTATTCTAAAAGTTGTATATGGAAGATAATGTGTCACCAACTGTTTTACGGATTGACTCACTATAGCCTCTTTGAAAGTTATGTTGCTTGTTAACTAGTAAAGTTGTAGTTATGTCAGTTCTTTCATGCTAATATTGTAAATATTGCTTTTGGATGAACCAGATTTTTATAATAAAATTGTCCCACTTTGACCAAGAAAAAAAAAGGGAATGGAGTAATGCATATGGGAATGGATTATTAATAATGCATGTGGGAATGGATTATTAAAAAAAAATTGACTCTTTTAAGAAAATTAATAAAAAAAACTAGATCCCAAGCACTCAAAGCCAAATTTAAAAACAAGACAATTGAAAAAAAAAAACTTTTAAGTCCCAAAGAAAGACAAAATTCAATTTTACACCCCAAAAAACCCTAGACCCCAAATCATTCAAAAACCCTAATCTCTTTATTTTCCTTTTCTATTTTTTTTTCTTACATTCGTTTGGACACGACACCCAAAAACTATCTGACTAAAAAAAAAAAAAACCAAAAACCAACCCCAACCCAAATTCCTCTCCCCTACCCCCCCGCCCTCTCCACTCCTCTCTCTCTATAAATTTATTTTCTCTCTCTTTATTTGTGAATTTCTATTAACTTTTTCTATTTCTTTTCTTTTTGGTGCTTTTTTTTTTGGGTGGTCAATGGAGGTGAATAGCTTCAATTCTGAAATGGCTGCAGTGGCAAAAATGATGGCTTGCTCTGTTGTGGAAGCTGTGGTGTCTGACACCCTTTTAGCTACCCACAGATCTATTGTTTGCCTTCTCCTCCTGGTATGTTAACATAGTCCTCTATTCCAGGTCCAACCTTTCTCTAAACCCCGCCCGTATATGCGTGGGGTTGAAGTTTTGAATTTTATGATGTGGGTTTTGATTCTTTTGCTGCTTTTTTAGCCTTGTTTTAACTACTGGGTCTTGCTTGTTTGAGGCTAGGATTTTTTGCTTCTTTGTTATCTTCTCAGTTTTGAATATATTTATAAGTGTTCAATTAACTAGTTGCTATTAGAAGACTGTTTGTAATGGCCTTAGTTTCATGCTAGACTCAACTGCTAACATTGAATTCGAGCTCTTCTGCTGGAAGAAATATGCTATAAAATCACGCAAAAATTATATTTACAGGGTAACAAATAAATATATAGAATGCTGATGCTACTTTCTTTGAAGACATTTTGATATGCAATGCATTTATAGTAAAGAGGCACCTTTAGCTAAAACTAGTTGATCGAAATTTGGTGCACACCTTATAAGAGTTGCCTTTTCGGCTCGTTACTTGATAAGCCTCTGTTATCCTTGAATTATTGCTTGTTATAAGATTGAATCGGCTTATATTTAATTATTTTGGATACTTAATTACTAAAACTGTCGAGTGCACTGCACTGCATTTACTCTGTTACTAGTGACTCGAGGTGTTTAATAAATGAACTGATATCGTGCCGTCGGTTATTTGGACTTTCATGCTTGTTTCGTATTAAGGTTTATAACTCATTAGTATTAATGCGACTAGAGTGAATCTGGTTGTAGAATCCAATGATAGTACGCGCGTATTTGTTCGTCAAATCTACTTACTGACTAAGCTGTGTTTTCAGACGGGATCTCTGCTGGAGGATGCTGATAGATTGTCAAATTTGGCCTGTGTTGAGAATAGGTAATAATAATCGTTACTGTGTGGTTGCTTTCCTCACAACTGTGTTTTTCATGATAGATGGGTTTAGTCGAAGTGTAATTGAATGCAATTTTGCAGGTTTCCCTTGGACGAGCTTCATAAAGTGAAGAAGCCTGAATCAGAAAACGAAGATGCTAGTGATACAGAGGACGATGATGAAGATGATGATGATGCCGGTGATGAAGATGATGATGATGATGCAGGTGAGGAGGACGTCTCTGGTGAAGAAGGGGGAGAGGACGATGATGAGGGTGACCCAGACGAGGATCCCAAGGCCAATGGTAATGAAGGCAGTGATGATGAAGATGACGATGATGAAGAAGGTGAAGAGGACGAGGATGGTGAGGATGAAGACGAGGACGAAGAGGAGGAAGATGAGGACGACGAGGATCAACCACCAGCCAAGAAAAGAAAATAAATTAGTTTGGGAAGTTTGTGGGACTTGTTTTATCTTGATTGGAATGTGTAATAGGAGGGAGTTTAGCTTGTCTGTCTTGATAGTGTAGGTAATTAACAATCCATGTTCAGTGCAAAACTGCATCTTATCATGTCAGATATTTATGATATGTGCCCCATTTTATGGAATTGAGGATTTATTGTGCCTGCTGTGATTTCATGCCGTTATCCTTCTAATATTCTCAATGCAGGTACATATCTGATGTGTGTTTATTGGCAAGGGCTTCTCTATCTAGTCATTTATCTCTATTACTCTCAACTGCTACCCCGCAGCTCCCCTCCCTTGCACCACTCTCATCTGAGAAAGAAATATTAGATCGTCTAGAATCGACAAATGAGGTTGGTTGAATAACAACCTGTGCGGGTGTGATTGTACCTCCGTTCTGCATTCTACTAAATTATCAATCTCCTTCACCTTTTTGAACATAGGGTGCTGATTTAGCCTGGGTTATGAGATCAAATGCGTCAAGATACATTCTTGCATGATGGCCAAAAACCGGATGCATTCTTTCACGTTATCATAATATTTATCCTAATAGCTTTGCTCTATCCAAGTACGTGGATTTTTCATAATGTTGGATACCTACTCTAAAACTGTATATCACTTGGTATGCTTATGAGTTTTAATGTCAATAAATCAAATTTCTTGCTTTTCTGCTACTAAAAATTCATGCTTATAAACTATAGGGTAAATGACCTATTAGGTTCCTTATCTTTTTCGCTATTGTCTAATTAATCCTTCATATTTCAAATGACCATATATTAATCCTTCATCTTTCTAACTTGTGCCATCGTCAGTCTTTCTGTCAAAAAACTAACAGTTTAGTCACATGCACGGCACATGACGATTTTTAGTAAGGGCATTAATATTTTTTGGGGGTAGTCAGCATATTTCCCTTTTATATTAGTATGAATCTGATTTGAAACCCAAATCCCTAAAACCAAATTCCTAAATCCCTAAAACCCAAATCCCTAAATCCCCAACTCCTTCTCCACATTCTTATGAATAAACTGAAATTATTAGAGCAAAAGTTATGTAATCAGACATTAAATAAAGAGACGAGAGTAAAGTATTTTGCATAGCCCGGCTCTTGCCCATTCATTCTTTCGTGGGCATGTGCTAAAGGAAGTGTAGAAGTAGGAGTAGGAATAGCAGGCACTGGTCTTGACCCTTACCCTCGGAAGGGGATCTAAGACCCATGGGCCAAATCTAATTCATCAAGAGGCACTAAGGAAAATAACATCAGAGAGTCGCGTGCATCAGCAACAAGAGACTCTGTGCTTAAGCATTGCCACAAGGAAATTTGCTTTCCAAATATTCCCTGCAGTATAATCTGTTGTATAACAACTCCAAATATATGCTCTTTCGATAATGCCTGCAAATGCGTGCGTCAAGATTGCAATCACAAACCACAGGAGGGACACAAGTTAACTATATGCATTTTGGCTGCCTTCCTCCAAGGACTCAGTGATAAAATCTTCAGTAAGAATGTTTTTGTGTTGAAATCATCTTGGCTCGTGGTAATCTTCAGTAAGATTTGCAGCGAGAAGACGATTTCGCCGGCTTGTAGAGTTGCAACCACTTTATCAATTTTGCAGCGAGAAGAGTTGCAGCAAAAAGTTAAAATTTTTGGAGCAATGTTAGGGTTATCGGGTTTGATAATAGAATTGGAGATTTTAGTATTATGTAATCAATTGCTTGCAAAAAGATGATTTTGCCCCCAAAAGACGTTAATGCCCTTACTAAAAATCGTCATGTGCTGTGTATGTGACTAAACCGTTAGTTTTTTGACGGAATGACTGATAATGGCACAAGTTAGAAAGATGAATGACTGACATATAATCGTTTAAAAGATGAAAGACTAACTAGACAATAACGAAAAAGATAAGGGACCTAATAGGTCATTTACCCTAAACTATACTGTAAAATTTATTTTATCATAATTGCATCAGTAGTTCGCTAGCACTAGATATTGTTCATAACACAAGTCAATTTCCTAATGCCAATGGCTTCTCCTTACTAATCTTACCGGCAAATAGCGATGTGGTGGAATACGTAAAAGCAAAACATTAGACCATTTTGTCAACAATAATGCAAGTTGTTAACGTATTTTGAGTACAATTGAGACATGTAAGGTGTGTCTAGAACATTAACAGCAAAAGAGCAGATAAAAGTAATTCTACAAGACTCGTCCTTTCAAATCTTCAAGTCCACAACATGATATATGAAAAGGTTGCAAATGCATTACCAACTGCAAATGCACATATTTGAGCAACCATCGACTGCAAATTATCCGTTTTTTTATTATCAGGGACAGATCTAAGAATTTAATATTGAGAGGGCCAAAATATTTTTTTAATGATACTATATAGAATTTTTTAAAAATTAGGAAGGCCAATAATTTTTTTTGACGATACTACATAGATATTTTTAAAAAAATTTAAAACGTTGGACCACCCTCCCACACTACATAGATCCGTCCCTGTTTATTATCCTTCATGAACAGCCAAGCGTGATCACCTGGATCAATATAACAAACAGCTTAGGTATGCTATAATTGATATAGTACTCAATACAGCAAATAGAATAATGTTTAATATATGTTAATCAGGATTTCACGTACGATCATGTGTCAAGGTTATAATTTTTACACACATGAATAACATATTCCCATTTTAAAACTGAGACATCCATGATACCCACATCTAACTACGGACCAAGCAAAACGATATTACATCATTTCAAATAAATGAAAGTATCTGTGGCCGTTATGATTAATATTAACAGCAAGTTTTGGAAGCACCAGTGACAATAATCATTTAGGATAAACACAATATCACCATTGATATTAACACCAATTTGTTATCTCATCAACCCCCAAATCTCTAGCAGACTAAAAACTGTATAGGATGTTAGATACTGAACTTTGAAAATCAAACACATTCCACGCTCGACACAAGTCCGCATTAATATAAAGTTTACCTCCCAACATCTGCAATTACCAATCTGCTCATATTGCCAGTATGGAAACCTCTACGAACTATTATATCATATACGATCTTAAAACTAATACCATCTGGAACCTGAGAGGTGCACCACAAATCTTGCAAACCTCAACCACCTTCTGTTGGATCCAAATTTTCAACACATTGGCTCAACAACAATTCAAGATCACCTATCACCCCACAAGCATCCTTAGCTTGAATCGAGCATACCATCAGTAATCCACATATTCAACAGACACCATCACCAACAGTATCAGCATCTTAGGTGACAGTGGGATGTGGCTTTACGAAGAGTTAACAGTGGTGGTAGTTCAGAATTTCAATAAATCTAGACATACGCAGCACATGAGATGAAGTAGGCTGAATGCTAACACTAGCAATTCATTTGAACCAATTTTCTGGGATTTCAAGAAATCACTGCATAGTTTTGGTTCTGGTCTTTTACTTAACAATCAAGCCATGAGTAAATTAGACAGGCATGCTTATCTACCCTTGCAAAAAATATTATCAGCATGACTGTCCAAACTTTGGTCAACTAATGACAACTCTTGGTATGTAATGCATGTTATTTGAAGGATAGACAGCTGAATGGATGAACAACCCAATTAGTGTCGACACAGAGAGTACATTATCACACAAAAGAAAAATTCATGTGTTGCAAATAGACCTCAAATTAGAACCAGAAAGCAACTTCACTAGATGAAAAATGAAGCCAACGCCCTACACTGTTAAGGCAAGGACTAATTCAAAGGCAAAGGTTCCGATGGCAAAGAAGAAAAAATAAAGATTGGAACTCTTTATCCTTTTCTTTACTGGGTTGGTAGTAAGTTTCAAGGACGAAGACAGCAGAAGATGAAACATGACAAGGAAAAAGAAGTCATAAACAAGAGAATGCTATAACTTTTAAAACATTAGATAAGAATGTTAATGACTCTTATAGTTCTATGACAACGAAACAGTATACTTATCTAGAAAGTTGGTCAAAGATACGGATATGTAATAGGAGCAGAAAAATCAATTTTGAAAAGGAAGATATGAAGGATGGCACAAGTTTACTTTTGAGAGAACTAGAAAACAGATTGAGTGCATCTTATCATGATATAGTAAAAGATCATACTCAAGTCAGAATCTCAGAAGCCCCATGAAGGTTGGTTTGCGCATTGACATAGCACAGCTATTAGACTATTTACTTCCAAGTTTACAGGAGTAGGATGACACATTCATGGGTATCAAGAGATAGATAACCAAACTTTAATATTAACAAAATGCATAAGCAGTTTTTAAAAGTGATTGATCAATAGACATCTCAAAGATATGAAATATTTATACAGTAGACATGAATTTGCTAATTGAACCATAGACTTCTTTCTAGAAAAGAAATTGAAAAATTATGCATAAGCAGTTTTTAAAATTTCTTAAGTGGGACCTTTTCTTTCGTCACTAACTTTCTAATCAGACAATGGAATTCTTTCATTCATGCATACAAGTTTCTAGCCTGAAGCTTTTGAGAATCTAAAGCATACCCAAACCCATTCATCAAGGCAAGTACATAATGCAACGATACCTAATGTCAATCTCCTCCAATAATAGGAGAAATACCAAGACACAATATTATATAAAATGAAAATAAGAAGAGACACATATACAACCTTAGGGGTAGCTCAACTAGTAAACATCCTGAGAATGTACGCAGATATGCAGATGTCACCAGTTTGAGTCCTTCCGGGGCCACTGGAGTTTTATTCGGCGGTTAACTTCAAGACCCTATGAAATTAGTTGGACAAAGGTTGGATACTCATGGATTTCAAAAAAAAAAAAAAAAAGAAGAAACACATATACAAGATGCAAACCGCACATAAGAAATATTCTAACCCATGTAACTAAACAACAATTTGTTAAACGGTAACCTCCCAATCATAGTTTTATGCATTCATTATATGGAGCTTAAACAAAAAAAAAAACAAAAATCACACTCTTTCAATGCCAAATGCAGCGAAAAAGAACAATGTGCATTCTGTTTTATACATCCTAATAACATATCTACAAAGTACCAAACCAAACTATGACTTATCCTACTAAAGGAGCTCGTTTACACGGTTATGATAAAGTGGAAGGTACAGAAGCAGTTTCAAATTTCAGCCTCTTCCCTTCTCTCTCCCGGTTGCTCCTCTGTTGTGCCCCCGTCATGCTTGCAGTGCTTAGGAACTACGCCGTCACTGCCACCCACCTCTTTGTCCCCCTCTTTGAATCACTAACCACCATTTCAATCCGTCCGCCTTTCTAGTTTATAAATCCACCATCCCCCCCACAAACCAACCACCGTGCAGTTCTGAACATGCAGCTATAAATCTTAGTCAATCATGATTCAATAAATAAACTAAAGGTGCTGCGAGAAGAAGGAACTTTGAAAAAGAAGAAGAAAAGAGAGTGGGAGATGTTTGATGAATTAGAGACTCGGCCATTAAAATTGAGTGTTTACAAAAGCTTCATAATGGGCACGCACTTGTTTAATTTGAAATTTAGTTCAAACAGTTGTCGATCATTAATGTTAGTTCAACTTTAAACAGTTACCTCCCAATCATGGTTTCATTACCTAAAAAATTTTGAAGTAGACACTTACTCTCTCACTTTTAAGGCAATTTTCCAGAGCGAAAAGTCTCAAACTTGGACTTGTCCGAATACGAATACTCAACCCCATTCTCCTTAAGAAAATCCTCAATCATAACTTTAACCTTTTCGGGCTCTTCACTCTCACATTCAATCTCATAACAAGTCCCAAACGAGTAAATCGTCTCGTCCACCTCCAACATCACCCCATTCCATTCAAACACATTCCTCACATTCCTGAACTCTCCTAATCCTACAAACCCTTTCACTTGAAATTCCTCTTTCACCCTTCTCACGATCCTCGAAGAATCCATTACGCTCATCAAGGAATTCGGATCGTTGACGCATTCGTAGGCTATTGTGGGGTCGACTTCTTCTTCTTCCGCCTCGACTCGGCTCACGCCGTTGACGATTGTGGCTTTGGCTTTGAGGCCGATGAAGCATTTGGCGTTTCCATTGGTGTTCTCGTAGAAACGGAGGCGGAGGACGGTACGGCGGGAGCTGAGCTCTCCGGAGGAGCCGTCAAAGAAGGTGTTTCGTTGGTTGTGTGTTGCGATTCTGTATGGGGTTAGCAACGAAAGCACTTTTTGGTGTGCAGCTGGGTTCGGTAATCGAAGCTTTATCTCTACTTCCATTTTTATTTATATACGATCAAAACGGCAGCGTCCTGATGGAGACGGCGGTGGAGGAGGAAGTGGCGGCCCTTTCGGGGGCTTCTTCGAGTTCTTCTTTGTCCGTGTTTGGGTCCACTTTTTTATAGGGAAAAAATCAATTTAGGAAAAAAATATAACTTTATAGGAAAGAAAGAAAACAGTTTCTCTTTAAAATACTAAAAATATATCATAGGGCTAAAATTTTCCAATTTCGCTTGTTATGCTTTCATCCGATGGACTTTGGGTTAATATCATTGTATGCTTATTTTTAAATGACCATGATGCCCTTCTTTCAGTGGAGTCTGACATGTTGTATGCGGCAAGGGAGAGATGACGTGACAAACAAATGAAGAAAAAGTTGACATGTGACGTGTCATTTTGGCTGTGTTGTCATATATTCTGTATCAAAATTACAGTTTTAGCCTTATTTGAAAATGACATGCATAAATGTAAATTAAAAATATTAAATTTGAAATGACCAAAATAGACAAGCAAGTGATGAAAAAAATTGTTGTCAAATGACCATATTAGGTCCCTTACATGTAGACTTACTTGTTTGCAGTCATGAATTTTTTTGATATTTTGTACATGTAATAAAATGTCGTGCAAAATTTTTTGTTTGTACGTGTGAGAGAGTAATATTGCCAAACTCTATGCAATATATCCTAAAAAAAAAAAAAATTCACGCAATCCATCTGCGGGAAAAGTGCATGCAGTACAAGAGTGGCTTAGCAATTGTAATGGTCTTCTACGAAATATTCATTTATCGAGCGTATCGTTATGAAAACGTAATTAAAAATTATTTAATTTTATTCTCGAAATATAGCAACATGGAGGTCGTTATCTATAAATAAGCCAAAATTAGTTTTTATCATGCAACTAATTTTATAACCTATTCAAAAAAGATTTACTGTAGAACTTAAATTTTTTTCATGTGGTGGAAACGTGCAATAAACAAATAAATAAAATTAGTTTATATTGCGCAACCAATGTCCTATATAATGTGAATGAAAATGTAAAAATCGGCATATATATATAATTAATGATTAAATTTCAATTAATAGTGATTATTTTTGGTGATATGTAATGCATAACCTACTTGAGGCAATGTTGGATTTTAAAAAATATAAAAGAGTATATTTGATATAAAAAAAAAGGGAAATAGTTTCCCAATTATGTAAAAATAATTTCATAAAATTCTATTTTGAAAAGTTTTAAAATGAGTCAAATAAAGTAGCCTAACTTATAAACTGAAAAGATACTTTTGAGCATAAAAACTTTAGACCAAACACCGAACTTTTGTGCTATTGATGATCTTCGGTTCTATCTTTTGATGTTTTAGCTTGGATTTCTCAGCCTTTTTGCTATGTATTCATGTTAGCCTGCTATATTTTGGGATTGAGTTTGTTGTCTATTGATGAACTTATGTGTTTTGGGTCGATTAGTTATATATGGGCTTTTATTTTATTGTTTTCTTTGCAAAGTAAATTGAGGATTTAGATCCTCTCATTTCTCAAATGATGTATACGGTCATCAAAATTATTTCTCTTTGATTTCAACTATTACATCTAAATTAATAACTATAAACTTTTAAAAAGATAGTTTGAAATAAAATTTAAAATAAATAATGATTCATAGCACACGTCATGTAAAATGATAGGATATTTATTACTAATATGGACTGAGTCTTCTGCATAATTTTCTAATGCAAGTATATTTTATAACTACACTACACACCCGAAAGGAAAAGAAGAAAGAAATAATAGTTGATATCTTGTGAAATCTAGGTTCTTTTGATTTAAGGTTCTTTTTCGTCGGGTCCACTTAAGGTTCAATACGTCAAAATTGAAATACTTATATTTATTTATGTTTCATGCACGAAAAAATATGATTTTTCACCCATCTATTAATAAATTGTTGTCGCTATCAAAACCAATATTTTTAAAGTTCATAGGGCACAAGACAATTATTTCAAGTATTCTATTTTGTTTGAACAATTATTATATAAACCTTTTCTTTTTTGTCATTATTATTATAATTATAATTATAATATGAACTCTCAAAAGAAAATATCTATCACCCATACCTTGCTCTGTCCAACATAAATTTACTCTCTTATTTAACAAATCCTTAACGCCATCCAATTGCGTGAGAGTATCACAACAACGATCATATTATTCTCTAATAGCCTTTTTTTTAATCGCTCTATTGTAGTGAAAAATCATATTCAATTTTAAATAAGGTATGTTTCGTAAGTGTTAGAAAATGGTATTGTTGAAATAGTGTTTGCTCGACCAATAAAAAAAATAATGTTTGCTAAGCATATGTCACGTAGTTATTATTCTAAACACCAACCTAAATTGATCATCAATGTTATTCTTGATGGGCTGTTGTTTGAAATAGTGGCAAAAAATCACTAACTTCATCAATAAGACTGAGTTATGACTAGTCCCCAAACCCAAATCTTAATAGTATCAACTTATTCCATTTATCGAGCTTATAAAAATAAGCATATATTGGCCCAACTTGACATGGTTGTCTGTATATGTAAGATGGGCCGACTAGGTCGAATACTCAATGTAACATCAAAAGTCCATTAATGACTCATAAATAAATGTGACTATGCATACAACATTCCAATGATATAAAAAACTATGGCCCAAATTGTGACATCCTAGACTTTCCTCATATTTATAATTAATTGTTGCATACCGTTTGTGCATTTCAATATGTAACACCCCGATCCTTCTCGGGACCGGTAGTTCTATCTATCAATCTAATCACAACCCAAATCCAAACCCGGGAAATTTTTTTAGGGAAAACGGACGGAGTCTCCCCTGTTTCTAGGCAAAAAGCAAACCTGCGACAGCATATAAGTGGACCAATACCATGTCCAAACATTCAACCACCTCAAGGCCAACCGAGCCTTGTTCTCAACAAGTAACCACAAGCAAATATACATACATTTCCAATTTAAAAGCTAACCTATCTCTTTACATTTTTGACAAGTACATTCAAACTAGACAATTAAACCATACTAAGCTACTGTATAAAATAAACTATCATGCCATTCTAATTCTTTTCCTTGGGACATTACAAACATGCATTGAAGTTAAGCTATGCTAACTGATTACATAACTAGCTTATCAATTTACCTCAAGTATTTAGCTAATTTGGATTACATTTCCTTTAACAATAAATACATACAATACATAAAAGCATACATCTTGCATCTTTGACAACTCAAGCCACATAGCACGCAAGACAACTCTTCAAGCACGAACTTTCACGAAATCACGAACTTTCCAGCTAACATGACATTTCCTGAAATGTGGTGGTGAGGAGTGAGTATATACAACACGTATACTTAGTGAGGGCGAGACAGATATCGAGTTGGAAAGAAAGAAAGTCGTGCAATGCAAATAAGACAGTTAAGCAATATAACTGATAAATAAGCAATCAAGACAAACAATCAATACAATAAGCAATTACTGAAATCATTAACACAACCATTCAAAGCTATACCACACTCTGAAGGCTATGGTTCACTCTTACGAGCAATGTACCATTTCACGAGCGATACATCAATCTCGAGCTTGATGTTGACAACGATGACAATAAGCGCGCATCCACCTTATAACACCAGTTTGGAATACCCCGGAAGTATTCATCAATTCTACGACCCAAATCTCCCTGGGAGGCAACCCAAGCGAGAAAGGGAATAGCAGCGGAGCTAGAGCAACCAACACTGGCAACCCGAGGCTACCCAGAGAGGCCCATCACTCACGCGCGAGACACTATGCAATGCAAGACTCGATACAAGGCAATAAACGAGCGATAAACAAGATATCAAGCATTATCAACAATTGATAAACATTTCAATCAATAAACAACTCTAACAAGCGTAATAAGCATTAACAAGCATTTACAATCCAACAAGTAACAAGAACAACACCAATTAACCTTATCAAGCAATAACAAGTATCCTATAGGCATTATAAGCATTCTATAAGCAATATAAACATTCTATAAGCATTATAAACATTCTATAAGCATTATAAACATTCTATAAGCATTATACTATGAAAACACACAAAATCCCAAAAATGACCCCAACTTTCAAACGCTACTACTTTCAAACGAGCCACGAGCTTTGGAAACCGACTTCACCAATCCTCCTAGGTCACCATAAGGCACGTCTAAAGACCCCGAAACCCTACTTTACCCTAGAATTCACGCAAAGTCCCGATTTCTCCCTTTGCTCGTTTGAACTACAACTATACTAACCAAACACCCAACCAACGCCATAATTGCACCAAAAGTGCTTCCATGGCCTCCCGAAATAATGCCAAAACGCAAAACGAGATAACGCCAAACTCGACCTAAACGACCCCAACTTTCACTAAGCCCTTTTTCTCCGTTTTTCCATTATGCATTCCAATTAAACCACACATTTAGGCATTCTAGCATACCTAGCACCTTTTCACATCAACAGACAGCATAACAGCGCAACTTCATCGAAACGGGGGTTTACTATTCATAATTTACTATTCATTACACAATTTATATTTCAATTTCAATATTCAACCGCAGAAAATGTTAAAAAGCTATAAATACATGTTCTACAATCAACAAGGAACATTCTTTAAGCATTAAAACGATTAAACTAACGATCTACGCATAAAATCCAAAAATCAAAGTTTAGATACAAATATTTCAAATGCGCAAATAACGATGAAACCCTCACCTTAGACGCTCCTAGACGCTAGGGAAACCACGCTAGATGCCTCGGAAACCACCCCGCACAAGCTCACGCGACGAAATGAATATTTGAAGTTGAAATGTTTTTTTTTTCTTTTTTCTCCATGGTTTCAGCCATGGCTCTTTATTTTTCTGGTTTTTTTGCTCTTTTGTTTCGTATTTCATACTTAAATAAAAGATGACAAATGGTCAAAGCTTCGGTCAACCCGCTAAACCAAAACAGCTTTGCGCGACCTTACGAAAACGGCCATAACTTCTTCTAGAAAACTCTAATTCACAAACGGTTTGAAGCCTCAGAAACTAGACTCATAGAGCTTTCCAACCATATATAATTTGCTACCTAAATCTTCCCCAATTGGTTCAAATTTAATTCCAAAGTTAACCCAAAATTTGACTAACTTAACATTGCATTTTTTTATTTCTAATCCTAAGTTTGCCCTTTATTAAACATTTCAAAAATTTTCACCTTGTCCTAGTTGGTCAATGTAGATGAAAGGTCAACTAGTTTGGTCAAAGAAGGTGAAAGGTCAATAAAATGCAATTTAAATGAACTTTAAATGCTATTGAATACATGCCAGGTTCGGGGTATCACACAATATACCTTTTTTTAATTAAAAATATGTTTACTTGTTGTTACTATTCATCGTACGTTTTTGACTATTTAACTTGCCCCGGTTCGTATTTTTCTTAGGTTACATGACTCATAAAAGGAATGAGAAAAATGAGATTTTGTACATTGCATGTAGGGAACATGCATTAGAAAAATATGTTATGTATCGAATGAATAGTAAAACATTGAAATACTAGCTAGATAGTTTTAAGTGGACTTTTGAGCTTTGATTTTAATTGGTCTTGCAAGAATAGTACTCCAAATGCCAACACACTTAATACATATAAACACTATTACACAAACTTAACACTTAAGCTTATAAAACAAACCAATTAAACCCCTTTGAGTCCCTCCTAAAACCGTGAACCTCCTTTGAGCACCAAGGAGCAAAATTTCTTCATTCAACCCTAAGATCAAGCTCAACCAAGCAACTTCCAAGTGTTTTCAAGCGTTCCTAAGCTAGTTCAGCATCTTCAAGCATAGGTGAGAGAGTTATTGCATTTTATTTGAGATCGAATAGTTAGGATTTAACTTTGAAATTTTGATTCATGATGTATTGAGTTATAATTACTTATCTATGCTTAAAATGGCTCCTAATATGCTTGTAGAACATGTTTATCTGATCAGATAACTTTGTTAATAGCTAGATTGCTCTATCTTTAATTTAAAGTTAGGGTTTTGTTTAAAAATTGGGGATTTTGTGTAACTTTGCACTATTGTTCAATTAAATGTTATTTAGGCCTAATTGAGGAGTAAATAAACATTGATTAATGCCTCAAATGTAACTTTGATTACTTGAGCTATATTGATTCTAGTTAGTTATATGGATATTCGAATGGAATTCATATAGTTAATTGATAAGTGTTATACTTGTGTGAAGAGACTAAGGTTGCACCTTTGAGTTAAGTCAGGGAAGGTTGGAAGTGAATATAGCTTTTCTCTAGCTTATGTAGTCTAATCCAAGGTGAGACAATTTTCATTCTTTTTGTGCATCTTAGCTTATTTTATCGCTCTCAAATTATATGATTTAGTTTAATTGATTGAATTTATATGAACTTATTACTTGATGTATTGTGATTGAGAACAACCTACTTTGTAGTCTCTCGTTTATATGGTTCTTGAAGTATATTGTCATTGCTTGAGTTATCGTGATCGAATATCGGGTTGCGCAACCTTTCGGACATGGTAGTGTCAAGCAACTCCGGGCTGTCGGTCTAGATCAGCTACCATGGTGTCGATTCCTTATATCACAGGGGCATATTCCCATACCCCAGAGGCGTGGTTTACCTTGTTGGGGCATACAGATCTACCTCAAGAGTATTGGGTCGTAGGATTCGGGGTACGTCCGGAGTACACCCATAAGGAGTTATAAGGTGGTTTGCTAGCAATTGATATCAAAGATTGAGGTTCATGGATCGAGATCGAAGACAAAGAACATGAATCATGTCCTTTTAAATGTGTTTAATATATATTGTTTAATTAGATTGTTATATTGAATTACTTAATTACTTGTGTTGCTGTTGCATTGCATGAAAAATTTGTAAAATCCCCGATAAACCGTATTCCCTCCCTCATTGGGTAACTTTGGTTACTCACTCCTCGTTTTAACATGTTTCAGGAGGTGCAGTTAGAGCAATTGTTGTTGCCTTAAGTGCTGTGTTGTTGTGTTGCTTGTCTTGCTGAGGTTGGAGTACTTATATGCTAACTTTGTGAAGAATATATCGAAGATGTGATTATGATCTATTTTGAGGCCTATGGGACTTGTGTATATTTGAGTTGCTTTATATGAATGTAAATTGAAGTTAAAAGTATTGTATGTTGTTAGCAGTTAGTTGAGTTGTTATAACTTTATGCTTTGTTTTAATGTTTAGTATTGAATGCTTGTGTGGTTAATGAAAGTTAGTTGGTTGTTGACTTAACTTATAAGAAAGAAAGGTAAATATGATTAGAGTGGCAAGATAAGCGAATTTAAAATATAGAATTTCAATGGATTTTATTTTTGCATGCTTGTATGTTTATATTGTCATGGTCTAAGGTTCAGATGGTCTTAGTGTTGGGAAAGTTACGTGGTTGGAGTTTGGAGTTGTTGAGAATGTGGTAGCATGTGGTTTGTGGCTTTATCTTTTGTTTATAAGTAACCGGTTAGGCCTAGAAATAGGGAAAACTCTGTCCGTTTTTTCTCGTTTTTTGTGCCATGTGTATTGAATCCGGGCTCTAGTCTCGTGAGGGATCGGGGTGTTACAATTGGTATCAGAGCTTAGATAGCTCTCAGCTGGGAAAGAGTCTTCATCCCGTTGGGTAGTGACCCTTGATCATGTGCTTGTGAAGTATGATTTGAAGTGGTGTGTGCTTGCATGTGATACTTATATGTCTTAAATGATAATGTGTATGTATGTGACTTATTTGTACAATAAACGGAAAATATGTGATATGTGTATTGTGTTATGTGATTATGTGTGCACCCATATGTCCTACTTGTATAATATTTAAAGATTGTGTAATAGGTGCCTTTATGTGATTCATTGTGTATCTAAGTGATCTCTTGAGTGTTTACTTACCCTGGTTGCTTGTAATGATATATTAAATGTTTATCTTATGTGAAACCCACCGCATACATGCATTACCTTTTGAAATGGTAAGTAAACACTTTCCCCTATAAAGTGATGGCTTACTTGAAGATGTGGACCAGTGAAAGAGAGAATAGTGAATCAGCTGGCTATTGGTGATCAGTGAAAAGGATTTAGTACTCAGAGGTTTATATTCAGTAAACAGCCGTTGGTGTTCATCTTCCATAATCGTTCTTGGTATTCTCTTTTGCCTTTGGAACTTGATCATTAGAATTCTTATAAGGTATTATCTCGGAATTCTAGTACTATGCTCGGATATTCTACTTAATATTTTGATATTTTCATTTGGAAATTTCTGCTGGATTTCTTATAATAAATCATGATTGAAATTCTTATTCGAGTTTTCGTAAATGGTAACCTCCACGGCATTTTGTTGGGAATTCTTGGTGGTATACTTATCCAACATCCATATTTGGTATACTTATTGGAATTCTATTGGAAATTCTTATATGGAGCACCCCCTCGGTATTCTTCTTGACATTGATATGTGATAGTAACGTTATCTATAGCATTTACAATTGGATCTCGTATTGGAGTTTATAGCATACTTATTTGGGATTTCTTATGAGGATTTCTCTAGTACTCTTATTGGAAATTTTATTGGTAATCTTGCTCGGCGTATGTATCAGTGTTCTTCTCTTGGGTATCATGCTTCTTTGGCTTTAGAACTGAATAAAACTGCTGCAGTTATCGAGGAATCTTTTGAGCTTAAGGAATTGCGAAGACGCAATTGTTTGAAGGGGGGAAGAGTGTGATGCCCGAGACTTTCCTCATATTTATAATTAACTGTTGTATACCTTTTGTGCGTTTCAATGTGTCTTTTCTTACTTAAAAATATATTTACTTGTGGTTACTATTCACAGTGCATTTTTTACTGTTTAACTTGCCCCAATTCGTATTTTTCCTAGGTTACATGACTCATAAAAGGAATGAGAAAAATGAGATTTTGTACATTGCATGTAGGGAACGTGCATTAAAAAAATGTTTTATGTATCGAATGAATAGTAAAACATTGAAATACTAGCTAGATAGTTTTAAGTGGACTTTTGAGCTTTGATTTAATTGGTCTTGCAAGAATAGTACTCCAAATGCCAACACACTTAATACAAATAAACACTAACACACAAACTTGACACTTAAGCTTATAAAACAAACCATGTAATTCCCTTTGAGTCCCCCCCAAAACCGTGAACACCCTTTGAGCACCAAGGAGCAAAATTTTTTCATTCAACTCCAAGATCAAGCTCAACCAAGCAACTTCCAAGTGTTTTCAAGTGTTCCTAAGCTGGTTTATTGCATCTTCAAGCATAGGTGAGGTAGTTATTGCATTTTATTTGAGATTGAATAGTTAGGGTTTAACTTTAAAATTTTGATTTATGATGTATTGAGGTGTAATTGCTTATCTATGCTTAAAATGGCTCCTAATATGCTTGTAGAACATGTTTATGTGATTAGATAACTTTGTTAATGGCTAGATTGCTCTATCTTTAATTTAAAGTTAGGGTTTTGTTTGGAAATTGGGGATTTTGTGTAACTTTGCATTATTGCTCAATTAAATGTTATTTAGGCCTGATTGAGGAGTAAATAAATATAGATTAATGCCTCAAATAGCTTAGTAGTGCTTGAATTACTAGAACTTAAAATTAAAGTTTGATAATGGGTACTATTCTCTCAAGACCAACGAAACGTGACCTGATACTAGTTTTGATACTTGATATGGACCCTAGGGATGCTAAAATGGTTGTACGATAAAAATTATTGAATTTCGAGACCGTTGGAAATTAATATCTTAATTGCAAATAAAATGGAAATGAAATGAAGTAAGGTGTCAGGGTGAGGTTTAGGGTACTAATTGGTCTTAATTAATTAGGATAGAGCTTTTAATGTCATTATAGCACTTAATTGATGCACTGATAAGGGTAATTGTAGTTTAATTAGGCTAAAGGGCATTTGGGGCTTTTGTGTTAGATATAGTATAAAATGTTGTCTTGGGTTCTAAGTGGTGCCAAAAGATGTCTTTAGATGTGTTGAATAAATTGTTTGTGAATCTAGAACCTTGTGTTTCGTTTATGTGTCAAGCTGGCTTAGTAAATAAAGGGGAAGTAGTTAAGTCACTTTAATGATGGAAATGGTTTATTGTTCTATTGTTCCTATTGTTTTAATGTTTATTATGTTGTTTATATAATGTTATTTACACGTGAACTTAAATTTGTATATGAGTAAGTTCCATTAGATGTCTTGGATGCTAAATTATCTTGTTAGACATGAAGATTATGGAGTAACTAGTTGTTTGCATGTTTATCCAGATAAGGTATGTGAAGAGTAAATTATTGTATAAGTATTACGTTATCATCATGTCTTGATTATTTTGTAAAGGTTGGATATAAGTTAAGAGACTAGGCTATATTGTGCTAGGAAATGTTTATGGTTATGAATTGCTAAACTAGCTTAGATTTATTTGAGTACTTTCAACTGGATATTTTAGAATGGTAATTGATTACTTGAGATATATTGATTCTAGTTAGTTATATGGATATTCCAATGGAATTCATATAGTTAATTGATAAGTGTTATACTTGTGTGAAGAGACTAGGGTTACACCCTTGAGTTAAGTCAAGAAAGGTTGGAAGTGAATATAGCTTTTCTCTAGCTTATATAGTCTAATCCAAGGTGAGGAAGTTTTCATTCTTTTTGTGCATCTTAGCTTATTTTATCGCTCTCAGATTATATGATTTAGTTTAATTGGTAAATTTATATGAACTTATTACTTGTTGTATTGTGATTGAGGACAACTTACTTTGTTGTCCCTCGTTTATATGGTTCTTGAATTATATTTTCATTGCTTGAGTTATCGTGATCGAATATCGGGTTGCGCAACCTTTTGGATATGGTAGTGTTGAGAAACTTCAGGTAGCATCGGGTTGCCGGTCTAGCTCAACTACCATGGTGTCGATTTCCTATATCGCTAGGGCATACTCCTATACCCCAGAGGCGTGGTTCATCTCGTTGGGGAATACAGATCTACTTGAGGAGTATTGGGTCATAGGATTTGGGGTACATCCGAAGTACACCCATAGGGAGTTATAATGTTGTTTGCCAGCAATTGATATCAAAGATTGAGGTTCGTGGATCGAGACCGAAGACAAAGAAGATGAACCATGTCCTTTTAAATGTGTTTAATATATATTGCTTAATTAGATTGTTATATTGAATTACTTAATTATTTGCGTTGCTGTTGCATTGCACGAAAAGATTTGCAAAAATCCCCGGTAAATCGTATTCCCTCCCTCACTGAATAACTTTGGTTACTCACTCCTCGTTTTAACATGTTTCAGGAGGTGCAGTTAGAGCAGTTGTTGTTGCCTTAAGTGCTGTGTTACTGTGTTGCTTGTCTCCCTGAGGTGGGAGTGCTTATATGCTAGTTTTGTGAAGAATATATCGAAGATGTAATTACGATCTATTTTGAGGCCTATGAGACTTGTGTATATTTGAGTTGCTTTGGATGAATGTAAATTGAAGTTAAAAGTATTGTATGTTGTTAGTAGTTGGTTGAGTTGTCATAACTTTATGCTTTGTTTTAATGTTTAGTATTGCATGCTTGTGTGGTTAGTGAAAGTTAGTTGGTTGTTGACTTAACTTATAAGAAAGAAAGGTAAATATGATTAAAGTGGTAAGATAAGCGAATTTAAAAAATAGAATTTCAATAGATTTGATTTTTGCATGCTTGTATGTTTATATTGTCATAGTCTAAAGTTCGAATGGCCTTAGTGTTAGAAAAGTTACGTGGTTGGAGTTTGGAGTTGTTAAGAATGTGGTAGTATGTGGTTTGTAACTTTATCTTTTGTTTACAGGTAACCGGGTAGGTTTAGAAACAGGAGAAACTCCACCTATTTTTTTCATTTTTCGTGCCATGGGGTATTGAATCGGGGTTCCGGTCTCGTGAGAGATCAAGGTGTTACACAAATATTTTCTCTGTGTTAAGTACTTGAAATATATTTACATATGTTATGGTCCAAAATTTGCAAAAGTATTTACATAATATTAATTTACCATTTGTACGTGTGGGTAAGAATATATGTCATAATAATAATAATAATAATAGCAATAACAATAAAAGTAATAATAATTGTACTACTAATACCTCTAACTTTTTAATAATAATAATAATGTTAATACTAATAGAATTTGAATGAAAACATTTTAAAATTAATGTTCATTAATATTGTGATTTTATATTATTAAAACCACTACTACTAATTCTAGTACAACTAACTATTAATAATACTAATATTACTAATAATACTACTAACTATTAATACTTATAATAATGTCAATAAGAAGAGAGTGTTTTCGTAAAATTACTACCATTACTACTAGTACAACTAATACTACTAACTATTAATAATAATAATAACGGTAAAAATAAGGGATTCTTTTGGTAATATTACAACAACTAGTACTACTAATAATACTAATAGTGATTAATAATAATTATGATAAAAATCTTAGATTATTTTGCTAATATTACTAGTACTACTACTACTAGTAGTAATACTATTATGTACTAGCTAGTAATAATAATAATATTATTACTAAAACTACTAACTATTAATAATACAAATGTTAACAATACGAGATTCTTTTGGCAATATTTAGTACTACTACTACTACTACTCATTCTCAATAACAATAATAATATTGATAATAGTAATGTTAATAAGCAAAGATTATTTTGCTTATATTAACACAACTACTAGTAATACTAATAGTACTAACTATTAGTAGTAATAATATTATTACTAATACTACTAACTTTTAGTAATACTAATGTTACTACTAATACTAGAAATACTATTACTAGTAACTAGTAATAATAATAATTTTATTACTAATACTAATAACTATCAATAATACAAATGTTAACAATAAGAGATTTTTTTGGCAATATTACTACTACTACTACTACTACTACTACTAATATAATAATATTGATAACAATAATGTTAATAATCAAAGATTATATTGCTAGTATTACTAGTACTACTTCTAATACTATTACTACTAATTATTAATAAGACTAATGTTACTATTAATACTACTAACTTTTAATAATACTAACGTTACAACTAATACTAGTAATACTGTTAATACTAACTAGTAATAATAATAATGTTAGTATTAATACAACTAACTATTAATAATACAAACGTTAAGAGAGTGCGTAGAACATGTAAATGAGCTAAAGAATTGTGGATGGAATAATTTTTTTGGGCTTCATTGTTTGGAATATGTTTATATTTACTCTTGTAATGATATTTCTGTTTGGATCTCCTCCAATTCTAATAAGAGACGTTTAAGTCTTCATTATCGTACTTTTATTCGAAGCAACAATCTTTCATATTTCGAGCAAGGAATTGCAGGCTACATCAATCCAATGTTTTGTACGAAGATGCACTATTTGATAACATTGCTTTTGTTATTAGAAGTTGTATATACCATGTTAAAAAATTTAGCATTAACAATAGCAATAGAGTGCTTCACCTACGCTTTGTGAAAGGGATTGGTTCACCCATTGTTATGTTGTATTTTGATCCATGTGTGAAATAATTTTTAGTGAGCCAATTTTCAAAACAGTGTCTAGTATATTTGCATTAAAAACACCAAAGAAAGAGTGCTTTGATGCCTACGAGGTTGAGAATAAGGTTGAGCGTGATAAGAAAGCAAACTAGTATTTACACGAGCTAAAGAATGGTGCCTCGAAATTTTTTTTTTCGTGCTCATTATTTGGGTTATGTTTATATTTTAAATGTTCTAAAGTTCTCCATAGTATTTACACAATATTAATAGTAATAATATTAATAATACTAATAATAATCATAATAATAATTATTATAATTAGAATTAAACTAATACTAATAAGAATACCAATAAATAATCATCGATAATGTTACAAGATTATTATCCAATGTTATTATTATTATGTATATTGCTAAGCATATGTAACATAACTATTTGGAATATGTTTACATCAGTGTGCGCACAACATCTAAATGAGCAAAATAGTGCTGCATAATTTCCAAAACATGTGCTAAGCCTTGAAATTGAAATCTTTCCATTGTGGCTTAATTTTCGTTCAGTGGGTTACTTAAAATGGAATTCATTATGTCATTGGTTTAAAATGTTATGAAAGATAAAATTAAAAACCAAGAATAAAAGTCAAATTTGTTGTCACAATCTCATTAATACATCTCATAATTGTACCTATGTTCTCTTGTTGCCTACTTCTCAACATCGTAATCTTCATAATAAATGAACTAAAAAGGAGTTTGCTCATCGAGAAACCCGCTCATAAAATGGCAAAGGAATGCTCTAGTAAGAAATTACTAATGTGGAAGTTCTATAAATAATCCCAAGTCACATAAGAACAAATGTAAGATATCCAACTAGTCCAAAAAAAAAAGAGTAGTTTGTTCAGGGAAGGAATAAGTTTTATCTGAGGTTAGTACAACTCTGTGTTTATTACCTATATTTATTAATTTTACAAACTTTATGCTAACGCATAATGAATAATTTTGTTAATTTATATTCATTCATTAAAGTTATTATGTGATTTATCTCATACATCAAATATATTAATTCACACCATTTAATAAGTACATAATTTTTAATAATATAGTAATATGTTGTGTCCCGTGGCTAAAACATTTTTTTATTGTAGATATATAAAGATGAATAACAACGTGGTCTCTGCTATTGTACTCGACAACCGTTCATCAAATTATCTAGAGTTAACCGTAGCTGAAATATGACAAATGACATTTTCTTCTAAAGATGATGAATATAGGTTCTACAATGACTATGCATATGCACATGGATTTAGTGTTAGGAAAGACATAATGCACAAAGATAAAGATACTAGTGTAGTGTTGAATCGTCGACTTGTATGTTATCGTGAGGGAGCACAAGATGATAAACACGTGTAGATGCCCAACCGACAACAGGAACATCGAGCATTAACGAGATGTGGTTGTAGAGCATGGCTCCGAATTAAACTTAACAGATCAACTATGGATTACATCGTCAGTAACTTCATCGATGAACACAATCAAGAATTGGTACCCGTGTACGACGTCTCATACCTCCGTTCACACAAATACGTTGACGACGGACGTAGGAAAGAAGCGCACGTAATGATGAGATCAGACATAAAGACAAACAAAATAATGGATTTTTTCCACTTTTCATCCGAAGGATATCAAAACGTTGGGTTCCTCAAGAGGGATTTGTACAATCAAATGAACTGCGACCGGTCTAAGGAAATTGTCGATAGGGACGCTAAAGTTGCTTTGGCTTATCTTCAGAAGAAATTGAAGGACGATAATAGGTTCTTTTATCATTATACAATGAATGGAAAAAATCAACTAGACAAGCTATTCTAGACGGACGGGAGATCGAGGGATAAGTATGCAATATTTGGCGATGTCCTGATTTTTGATGCGATGTACAAAATGAATACGTCCAGATTTCCTCTGATCGTCCTAGCCAGGGTGAACAATCACCGCAACACATGTGTCATTGGAGCCGCTCTGATTGAGAACGAGACCACATATTCATATATTTGGGTATTTAGCACATTTTGATTGCATTGGAAGGCAAGAGTTCGACATCGGTGGTCACCAATGGTGATAGATCAATGCAAGCGGCAATATTATTGGTTTTCCCTAACACCGTCCACAGGCTCTACCAGTAGCATCTACAAAGGAATGCAAGTTCGAATGTGAAAATAAGAAAATTCAATCATATTTTCAGCTATTACATATTGCTGAGATGCACTGTCGATGAGTTCGAGAATCTCTGGAGTGATATGGTTGTTCGACACGGCCTTCAAAATCACAAGTGGACCATTGATGTATACAAGATGAGACATATATGGTCAGAGGCATATTTACGCGGAGATTTCTTTGCCGGAGTGAAGAGCACACAACGGTGTGAGGGCATGAATGCCTTCCTAAACAGTTACCTTGGTACCGACAAGAAGCTCATAGACTTCGTTAAGGATTATCATCGAGGGGTAGAGTGCGTGAGGATTAGTGTGATGAAGGAGTCAAAACGAACTACACAACGCCAATCCTAACTACCTTATTAGTAGGTATTGAGACTCATGCATCTATTATCTATACCCGAGCTGTTTTCTTGAAGATTAAAAAGCACATTGAATCTCAAGCAACATTTTGGCACAAAATAGTTATTTTGTACACCATCAATTCTCCCACCTACGCCGTTGCTGATTATAGTCATGAAGGGTTAGTATGTAATGGTTTATTCAACAGCGTCACATTGTAAATCAATTGCGAATGTAGGAGGCTTGGGTCGTCAGGGATGCCGTGTAAGCATATTATATATGTGCTTAAGTGCGAGAGATTGAATAAGATTCCATCGACATGTATCAATCGATTATGGACATCTGACATAAATAAGGAGTTCTGCCATAAGAACCTGTTATGTGCCACACAAGAGGAAATTGAAATCTCCCGGTACACGTTCATAATCTCGAAGTGCACCAAGCTAGGGTTATATGCTAGAAAGATGAGCCAGGGATACAGTGAAGTAATTGAAGGCATTGCGAACCTAACTACTCATGCAACGGAGTTGAGGTCGATGGAGGTGCTAAGTATAAGGGTGGTCCGTCTTAACCTGTGAACATCGATATTTTGCATCCGAACAGAGCTAGGCCAAAAGGGTCGAGGACGAAAGGTCAGGCATCACATAGAGCACCTAGGTGATGTAGGCGATGTAGGTTAGTCAATGAAATGATAGCACACATAATTAATTTATCTCATTTTAATTTCAAGTATAATTATTAATGCTACCATTCTTAACTTGGTATTGACCATTAGGTATAATATGCATTTCCAATGTAGTATATTATATATACATCAAATATAATAATGTACATTAATTTCGTTTAATTTACAAAAATATTAATTTATGTACTTCTTTAATATATTCGTACTGAAGTAAATTTCATCGTAATGTTTAGTAAACCCCTTACTATAAATACTAATTCTTTCCTTGTAGAATTATTGGACACCAAGCGAATAATTGTCCAAGAATGCGATGTGATGATGTATCAGACGATGGAGATACGCACAATGAGAATTTCCAGAACATGCCAAGTCAGTCGACCGTGGGACATTCCTATGTAGGGGATCATGGACGTGGTATTTCAATTGGTTTGTTACAGTTTAGAGATCCTGAGAATAGTGTTGGACAACAGATTTTTGGAACCTAGTATGACTACTTTGGAGTGATATCTTCATTATATACAAATAATTCCTGGTCGTAATAGTTGATGCCATGGCATCTCAGGCATTGTAGTTGTTATTTTATATGAGTCCTATTGTTATATGTTTTGGCACAGGCACATTGCAAATCAATTTGTAATAAGTTGTGGAGTATTAATATAGAATTAAAATGAATTTAGTGTAAAAAACTGCCTAATATTATACTAAGAAATACTTAACAACACAAATAATTCAATTATCGTTTAATGAATTATAAAATAATATTTAAATTTACAAAGTTAATAATTCAGAACATTTAAATTGTTTTATGAATATTATTTTAGAACGTATTGATTATTTATCGATATTACACCTGACAAATAAATAGTTTTAAGTTTTTGGGCTTGTCATTCATTCACAAATTGTGAACCTAACATCTATCTTATGCATACATAAAGACTTTGGGAATTAATGCACTCATTGCCATTTCACTAATTCACACATGTGAAGCCCCGCACGAGACCCTATATCTATAACATATGCATTTAGATCATATAATACATAATCAAATCATTTTTGATGTTTTTATATCAATTTATGTACATCTATCTTGATTTACGTGTATTTTATCGTTTAACGTGCATTTGAGTATTTTAGTTAGTGTGTACGATTATTAGACTCTATTACATATAATAACTAACTAGAATAATTAAACTAGAACTAAAGCAATTAGAATTGAACAACAATGGCATGCAATAAATAACACTTAGTTAGAAGGGCACTCTTGTCCTAAGGCAAAAATAAAAAAATATGCTACACTATTCTTTCCTAGGCAAAAACACACAAACACATACTGTCACACATTCACTTACACAACACAAACATACATACTTCACACACTCAGATTTTCGACCAAGGAGAAGAGAGAAAGAAGAGAAGAGAGAAAGATGAAGGAAGAAGAAGGGGAGAAAAAAGAAGTGCAGCCATCTCCAAGCTTTTCCCTTTACATTTTCTTGTTTTCTTCAAGATTATCTTAGCTCAACTTTATCTAGAACCCAAGAACCAAGGTGAGGGGTTCTTCAAAACTGATTTTTAAATGCTCATTCAAGGTTACATGATGCTCATTTGGTGTTAATCTTGATTGTAGTATGCATACAAGAGCCTAATGTGAAGACTGAGTATTTTGATATGTTGTAGATCTAGAACTTGTGTTAGAGGTCCTTGAGAAGTTGAAGGATGAGCTTGGTATTGTTTTTATATATGTGATGAAACATATAACTTGTATATAAGAATTGGAAGTGTGAGGTTAACATTTTGGTTGATGTTTGAACTCTTGTATGATACCTAATAGTCACCTTGAGCATGCTTGATTGTTAGTAGAAGGTTGTGTTGTTGCATGATTGATTGTTAGTAGAAGATTGTGTTGTCCTGTAATCAGCACGACCGATCGACCCCTGCTCAATTGGTTGACCGGAAGAGGAGAACTCTCTCCACGACCGATCGACCCCTGCTCAATCGGTCGACCGGAAGAGGATATCTCTTCCACTGGAGAGACTCTGGGCGGAAGACCCTACTTAAACTGGTTGACCGGTTGCTCTAGGGTCTACCGGTTTGATAAAAAATGCAATGAACTTGTTTTACTGATTTCGGGAGCTACAATTGTCGAATTGGGGCATAATCGGATGCGTTGGAACTGTATCGAACCCCAAATTATCATAGTAGAATTTAATTGTGGATTTGTGCCATAGTTTGGGTGCTATATTTTCACGACCCGACCCCGACCCATTGCTAGGTTAAGGCCGAAGCATAACGTATCAATGCTTAAACCCTACTAGATTTGAAAGTAAGAACCTAAACAATTATAATATTCCACAAGAAGTTTCAAAGACTTACAAAATTCTCCCAACACATTGGCCTTAAGGGTGTACAACACCATGTTACATGTTACAATACCCGAGTCCACTTGTCAACTTTTCAACCTAGGTCACTAGGTAGAGTATTCAACTTAACTAGGTATCTAGTTGACCAAAAGAATTTTACAATAAATTAAATAGTTCAATTATACAAAATCATGCTTATTACAACAAGGAATACATCTCCACAAGCGAGCATGTAGATCATGTAAGCCGGACTCTAACTCATCACATCAATGAAGCTTGTAACCACATGGGAGCTTGCTTGGGCTAATCGTCACCTAAAATTGTTAGAAAGAGGGTTGAACTAGTCCTGCGTATAACTCAGTGAGGATGAGAAAGGAAGGGTTTTCACAAAGGTTTTA
Source organism: Ehretia macrophylla (assembly GCA_037974665.1). Taxonomy (NCBI): domain Eukaryota; kingdom Viridiplantae; phylum Streptophyta; class Magnoliopsida; order Boraginales; family Ehretiaceae; genus Ehretia; species Ehretia macrophylla. The sequence goes on along the minus strand of CM075771.1, from coordinate 58,289,690 downwards.
GCTTTTCGCAACTTCTTTCTAAAACCATGCAATGCATATACATCAAGAATAACAAGATTAACATGGATGACAATTATACAGGAATGAACTAAACAGCGTATCAATCAAGCATTTCTACTCTCCAAGGGTTGTACCAAGCGAGAGTAGATAAAACTAATAAGTGAACGTCATACATGGCAATAGCATCAACACAAATACTCAATTCTACTCTCCAAGGGTTGTACCAAGCGAGAGAGAGCACTAATAATACATCCCAACTCTTCAAGGGTTGTAACAAGTGAGAGAGAGCACTAATAATATATCCCAACTCTTCAAGGGTTGTACCAAGCAAGAGAGAACACTAATAATACATTCCAACTCTCCAAGGGTTGTACCAAGCGAGAGAGAGTACTAATAATATGTCCCAACTCTTCAAGGGTTGTACCAAGTGAGAGAGAGATGCATATGATTTGAACTTAATCAAGCATACCTAAGAAATTTACATGATTCAAACATATTCAAGCGTATTCATGGCTCGAGCACAATCCAAGCATGTTCAAGTATATTTTATGTACATAACATATAAACATGTAGTTGTAAGTGCACCGTTTAGACAATCATGAAACCAATACCCATCATGGTAGAGCGTAATAATAACATTTAAAAAGACACAACATAGCCATATACGAAGGGAGGGTGTTAGGGTACCTTAAAACAACTCAAACACATTTACAATTGTTAACGACACAATGCACAATCATAGGAACATCTTGTATATATATATACAACATTGGTAATGCTATAGTGAATATTAAGTCACAATTAAATATAAGTATTGTACTTAGATGTAGCAAGTCTAGAAGTTATATTCGTGCACAAGCTGATAGCATAGGTTAAAGTAACACATAGTCATCATGCATTTGCCACATTAGTGATGCCACAATCAATGCCGTGAAATGTTTATTGATAATGCTCGAGACATGACATAAAAACAATGCCACAAAACCACAATTAAATTCCTCTATGATAAACTAGGGTTTGATACGATTCTAACGCTTCTGACCGTGCCTCAATCTGACACCGGTAGCTCCTGAAATCACTAAAACAAGTTCCTTGCATTTTGGTCAGATTGGTTGACCGGTCGTGCAAGGGTCTTTTACCCGAGGTATCATTAGCGGACGAGGGGTCCTCCACCGGTCGACCGATGGAGAGGAAGTCCCCTAGTCGTGCTGTTTATGGGAAAAATCAACCTTCTACTAACATTCTGCCATACAACAACCCAACCTTCTACTCACAATCAAGCATGCTCAAGATAGTTTATCAGGCATCTTATAAGGATTCAAACATCAACCAACACATCTCATATCAACAATTAACAGCAAGCCCACCTAGAATCCATTATAGTTCAAACATACATTAATGCTCAAATCCTTCATCAAACTCCAACATATTTATATATATAAACAAGATGAACTCCAACACATATCAAAACACCTTGAATGAGATTAGAAAACCTTTTGAAAGAATCTTTCACCTTTGCCTTAGAGTTTGAGATGTAAATGGAGTAACAACACTTGAAGAAAAGCTAGAAAAATGCAAAAGAGAAGCTCAAAAATGGCTGAACTTCTTCTTCTTCCTCATTTTCTTCTTCTCTACTCTTCTCCTTTCTCTCTTTCTTTTCTCCTTGGTCGAATTTCTGAGTGTGTGTGTATAGTGTATGTGTGTATGTGTGTGTTGCAGTGTTTTAGTTTGTGTGTGTGGTGTATTGTATGTGTTTTGTTAGATTTGTTAGGTGAGATATTTTCCTAAGATGCCAAATGACTAGAGTGCCCTCGAACTAAATGTCTATTTTCTAGCTTGCCATCTTGTTATATCCTAACTAATTTAGTTAGCTATTGTTGTGATACCCCGAACCTGACATGTATTCAATAGCATTTAAAGTTCATTTAAATTGCATTTTATTGACCTTTCACCTTCTTTGACCAAACTAGTTTACTTTTCATCTACATTGACCAACTAGGACAAGGTAGAAATTTTTGAAATGTTTAATAAAGGGCAAACTTAGGATTAGAAATAAAAAAATGCAATGTTAAGTTAGTCAAATTTTGGGTCAACTTTGGAATTAAATTTGAACCAATTGGGGAAGAGTTAGGTAGCAAATTATATATGGTTGGAAAACTCTATGAGTCTAGTTTCTGAGGCTTCAAACCGTTCGTGAATTGGAGTTTTCTAGAAGAAGTTATGGCCGTTTTCGTAAGGTCGCGCATAGCTGTTTTGGTTTAGCGGGTTGACCGAAGCTTTGACTATTTGACTTCAACTTGTCATCTTATATATGCATAATACATAACAAAACATGCGAAAATCTGGAAAAAAAAAATAGAAAGGGCCAAAACCATAGGAGAAAAAGAAAAAAAAAGATTTCAACCTTCAAATCTTCGATTCTTCGCGTGAGCTTGCACGGGGTTGTTTCTGAGGCATCCAATGTGGTTTTCCTAGCGTCTAGTAGCGTCTAAGGTGAGGGTTTCATCGTTATTTGCACATTTGAAAATGTTGAACATAAACTTTAATTTTTGTGATTTAACTGTAGGTTGTTATTTTGTCCGTTTCATTGCTTAAAGAATGTTCCCTAGCAATTGTAGAACGTGTATTTATAGCTTTTTAACATTTTCTGCGGTTGAATATTGAAATTGAAATATAAATTGTATAATGAATAGTAAATTATGAATAGTAAACCCCCGTTTCGATGAAGTTGCGCTGTTATTCTTTCTGTTGATGTGAAAAGGTGCTAGGTATGCTAGAATGTCTAAATGCATGGTTTGTTTAGGTTGCGTAATGGAAAAAATGAGAAAAATGCATTGTGGAAAGTTGGGGTCGTTTAGGTCAAGTTTGGCATTTTATCGTTTTGCGTGATGGCATTGTCTCGGGAGGTCATGGAAGCACTTTTGGTGCAGTTATGACATTGGTTGGGTGATCGATTGAGATAGTTGTAGTTCAAACGAGCAAAGGGGAAAATCGGGACTTTGCGGGAATTCTAGGGTAAAGTAGGGTTTCATGGTCTTTAGACGTACCTTATAGTGACCTAGGAGGATTGGTGAAGTCGGTTTCCAAAACTCGTGGTTCGTTTGAAAGTAGTAGTGTTTTGAAAGTTGGGGTCATTTTTGTGATTTTGTGTGTTTTCATAGTATATTGCTTATAGAATGCTTATATTGCCATTAGAATATTTATATTGTCTATAGAATGCTTATAATGCCTATAGAATACTTATTATTGCTTGTTATTGTTTGTTGGTGTTGTTCTTGTTATTTATTTGATTGTAAATGCTTATTAATGCTTGTTGATGCTTGATAATGCTTGATATCGCTCGTTTATCGCCTTGTATCGAGTCTTGCATTGCATAGTGTCAGGGCGTGAGTGATGGGCCTCTCTGGGTAGCCTCGGGTTGCCAGTGTTGGTTGCTCTAGCTCCGTGTCCTATTCCCTTTTCTCGCTTGGGTTGCCTCCCAGGGAGATTTGGGTCGTAGAATTGATGGATACTTCCGGGGTATTCCAAACTGAAGTTATAAGGTGGTTGAGCCGGCGCGTCATCGTTAAAGTCATCGGAATCGTGATCGGTACATTACTCGCTCGAGTGAACTATAGCCTTCAAAGTGTGGTATAGCTTTGATTGGTTGTTTTAATGCTTTCTTGATTGTTTATTATATTGTCGTTTGTATTGAATGCTTTCTTATTGACTTTATTGCTTAACTGTGTCTATTTGCATTGTGCGATCTTCTTTCTCTCCAATTCGATATCTGTCTCGCCCTCACTGAGTATACGTGTTGTGAAAGTTCGTGCTTGAAGAGTTGTCTTGCGTGCTATGTGGCTTGAGTTGTCAAAGATGCAAAGATGTATGTTCATATGTTGTATGTATTTGTTGTTAAAAGAAATGTAATCTAAATCTAGCTAAGTAGTTGAGGTAGATTGATAAGCTAGTTTATGTAATCAGTTAGCTTAGCTTAACTTCAATGCATGTTTGTAAGGTCCAAAGGAAAAGAGCTAGAATGGCATGATAGTTTATCTTATGCAGTAGCTTAGTATGGTTTAATTGTCAAGTTTGAATGTACTTGTCAAAAATGAAAAGAGATAGGTTAGCTTTTAAATTGGAAATGTATGTATACTTGCTGAGTTTAATTGTTGAGAACCGAGGCTCGGATGACCTTGTGGTGGTTGAATGCTTGGACATGGTATTGGTCCACTTATATGCTATTACAGGTTTTACATTTTGCCTAGAAACAAGGGAGACTCCGTCCGTTTTCTCTAAAAATTATGCCCGGGTTTGGATTTGGGTTGTGATTAGATTAATTGATAGAACTCCCGGTCTCGAGAGGGATCGGGGTGTTACAATTGTGACGTAAAAGAATTTAATTATTTCCTATGATATCTAAAACATCCAAATGCACGTAGATTGAGACAAATGCACACAAATCAAAATAAAATCATATAAGTTGATATAAAGGCATATTAAATGATGCAAAAATATATGTAATGCTATGAAATGCATATGGGCTCAGTACGGGGTCTCACATCCTTCTCTCCTTAACAGAATTGCGCCCTCACAATTCATTCTTTATTCTAAGACTATTAGAACTCAATCATCAAAGAAAATCCTTAACACATGGTACCTGATTTCACTTACTAGAGGAGTTGTTTCTTCTTATTAGTAAGGGCTTGCTAATTACTGGAAAGACATTCTCCGATCATTATAATAGTAACTTCATCATCAACTTACAAGAATATTTCTAATACCATAAAGCGGAAGTAGTTTCCACACTTATCAAATAGCTTCAAAATTGATGTCCAAGCTCTCAAAACCTATTACCATAAAATCAAGCCATCAATTATAACACTGACACCAAGTAGAGAGTCTCCTGAACCATCAATTAACACACCGAGTTCATCAAGATATCCTTTAACACTAAATGGCTTTGAGCCTTTATCCTTATCTTATTACGCGTCCCAATTTACATATAAAATCAGTAAGATACCTCATCTAACTAGGATTCTCAACTTTTAGCACAAAATAATACTACAACTCACCAAGCACCATCTTCAATAACACATATATCATAGTCAATAAGCCATTATAGCATAATTATAGGTTATAATACCCAAGGCTAGCACCTAATGTTTAGGGTTTCATTTAAGTCCAAATTCATGTATATTACTTCATGTCTATTATCCATCAAGATGTCCTAGCACTGGTAATACCTTAGTAACCGTATATGAGAATCTTGGCCAAGGATATATGTAGACCTCATATCCACTTGTTACCCCATTGTAATTAACTTGTACTCCTAGGTACACTTGCAGAACCAAATATGCTAATGGTTCAAGACTTAATCATTTTATAACTAGCACAACCTATTTCTTGTATAATACATATTTTAGCCTAAACACACTATATAACCTGTTCCTTTACCAATATTCCAAGTCTTTAGACACACACGTTCTTACTTAGTATCTTATAAACTAATGCCTTAAGTAGGTTGGTAGTCATCAAGATTTATAACTCACCATTAAGCACGATCATCCTTAAAATTGCACATATACACTAACCACATAATAATAATTGAACTTTTATATTGGGTAACATTAGACTACCATTTGGAATTTTAATGCCTAGATGCAAGGTTTTAAATCTTAACACTAACTTAACAGAGTTATACCCTGATGTGATGCACAGTATTAGTGTAGTCAAAACCTAGCTTCAACAATTAGGTGACAAGTCATACTATTCAGAAAAATCAACCAGACGACTACAATGACATGCCGAAGAAGCCATTAACATAACAAAAGAAATAAGAAGCAAGAATTACAAAAGAAATACATAGCAAGAGGGAAATTCATCATTTACCTTATCAAATCTCCAACTCTCTAGGAACTTAAATCCATCAGAACCCTAGATCATTCTCACCATCTGATACACATAATCATTTCGGAATTAAGTTCTCAATCATATCTCTATATAACTATAAAATCACCAATCTGTGCACAACTGATGTTAACTATAAGGGTCAAGATTAATCTTTCCGACCTTTTATTAATCTCCCAAGGATCCACAAGGTTTAAAATAACTTAATCCAATCTAAACCCTATAATCTATAGATAAATCCATAAGTGACCTTTAAAGATGGAACATCTCCATATATATCTCAACCATTATTAGTTATTATAAATACTTCCAAGATTGGGACTTATGATTTGTACAATGTCAAGGTCATTCTCGTAATTTTTTCCATTAACCAAAATAAGTAACTCGGTATATCAAATTACCTACTTCCTACGTCATATGAGAATGCCACCTTATTTGTTCCTTTAGGTGGTCCCAATATCACCATCCACATCTACTAAGTCGATCTACTTAAAGGCGTACATGTATAATCCATCTCCAAGATTGCTTAAGCCATTACAGCAACTTAGTCTGAAAGAGAGCAATTTACATGGTCTACCCAATATCCAACATTAAGCTCACACTCAAATTCTATGAAAAGTTTAGTCCTTCGCAAAACTAAGTATTTATCTTAAGCATCACATTTATGTAGTCCTATGGATCATTGCCTATTGTTCTAGCCATTTATGACCTTAGGAGATTAGTACGGGTCAACTCACATATACAAATATTATAATCACACCCAACATATAGATTTCATATAAGCAAGAAGCAGTTATGTCATGGAAGTCACATAAGATTCACACAAGCACGTATAACACTTAACTTCATATAAACACATATAGACACCCACACACGTTGATCATATAAAACACATGGTTCACTTAACACCTAACGCATGCACACATATCTTTCGGGACAGTTCACATCAAGACATCTACCCAGGGACTTTCATTTGAAATCCGAACTATGTTAACTAAGGCTAGCTCTAATCTAACCAAAGTTAGCTCTGATACCACTTAAATAGGTATCACGCCCCGACCCCGACCCATCGCTAGGTTAAGGCCGAAACAAGACATATCAACGCTTAAACCTTGGTAGATTTGAAAGTAGGAACCTGAACAGTTATAATATTCCACAAGAAGTTTCAAAGACTTATAAAATTCTCCCAATACATTGGCCTTAAGGGTGTACAACATCATGTTACATGTTACAATATCCGAGTCCACCTGTCAACTTTTCAACCTAGGTCTACTAGGTAAAGTATTCAACTTAACTAGGTATCTAGTTGACCAAAAGAATTTTACAATAAATTAAATAGTTCAATTATACAAAATCATGCTTATTACAACAAGGAATACATCTTCACAGGCGAGCATGTAGATCACGTAAGTAGGAATCTAACTCATCACATCAATGAAGCTTGCAACCACATGGGAGCTTGCTCGGGCTAATCGTCACCTGAAATTGTTAGAAAGAGGGGTGAGCTAGTCCTGCGTATAGCTCAGTGAGGATGAGAAAGGAAGGGTTTTCACAAAGGTTTTAGCTTTTCGCAACTTCTTTCTAAAACCATGCTATGCATATACATCAAGAATAGCAAGATTAACATGGATGACAATTATATAGGAATGAACTAAACAACGTATCAGTCAAGCATTTCTACTTTCCAATGATTGTACCAAGCGAGAGTAGATAAAACTAATAAGTGAACGTCATACATGGCAATAACATCAACACAAATACTCAATTCTACTCTCCAAAGGTTGTACCAAGCGCGAGAAAGCACTAATAATACATCCCAACTCTCCAAGGGTTTTACCAATAGAGAGAGAGCACTAATAATACGTCCCAACTCTCAAAGGGTTGTACCAAGTGAGAGACAACACTAATAATACATCTCAACTCTCCAAAGGTTGTACCAAGCGAGAGAGAGTACTAATAATACGTCCAAACTCTCCAAGGGTTGTACTAAGCAAGAGAGAGATATATATGATTCAAACTTAATCAAGCATACCTAAGCAATTTACATTATTCAAACATATTCAAGCGTATTCATGGCTCGAGCACAATCCAAGCATGTTCAAGTATATTTGATGTACATAACATATAAGCGTGTAGTCGTAAATGCACCGTTTAGACAATCATGAAACCAATACTCATCATGGTGGAACATAATAATAACATTTAGAAAGACACAACATAGCCATATATGAAGGGAGGGTGTAAGGGTACCTTAAAACAACTCAAACACATTTACAATTATTAATGACACAATGCATAATCATTGGAGCATCTTGTATATATATATATATAGCATTGGCAATGCCATAGTGAATAATAAGTCATGATTAAATATAAGTATTGTACTTAGACGTAGCAAGTCTAGAAGTTATATTCATACACAAGCTAATAGCATAGGTTAAAGTAACACATAGTCATCATGCATTTGCCACATTGGTGATGCCACAATCAATGCCATGAAATATTTATTGATCATGCTCGAGACATGACGTAAAAACAATGCCACAAAACCACAATTAAATTCCTCTATGATAAACTAGGGTTTGATATGGTTCTAACCCTTCCGACCGTGCCTTAATCCGACACCGGTAGCTCCTGGAATCACTAAAACAAGTTCCTTGCATTTCGATCAGACCGGTCGATTGGTCGTGCAAGGGTATTCCACCTAAGGTGTCATCAGTGGACGAAGGGTCCTCTACCGATCGACTGGTGGAGGGGGGGTCCCCCGGTCGTGCTGTTTACAGGAAAAATCAACCTTCTACTAACATTCAACCATACAACAACCCAACCTTCTACTTACCATCAAGCATGCTCAAGATAGTTTATTAGGCATCTTATAAGGATTCAAACATCAACCAACACATCCCATATCAACAATTAACATCAAGCCCACCTAGAATCCATTATAGCTCAAACACACATTAATGCTTAAATCCTTCATCAAACTCTAACATATTTACATATATAAACAAGATGAACTCCAACACATATCAAAATACCTTGAATGAGATTAGAAAACCTTTTGAAAGGATCCTTCACCTTTGCCTTAGAGTTTGAGATGTAAATGGAGTAACAACACTTGAAGAAAAGCTAGAAAAATGCAAAAGAGAAGCTCAAAAATGGCTGAACTTCTTCTTCTTCCTCCTCATCTTCTTCTCTTCTCTTCTCATTTCTTTCTTTCTTTTCTCCTTGGTCGAATTTCTGGGTATGTGTGTGTAGTGTGTATATGTGTTTGTGTGTTGCAGTGTTTTAGTGTATGTGTGTGGTGTGTTGTGTGTGTTTTGTTAGATTTGTTAGATGAGATATTTTCTTAAGATGCCAAATGACTAAAGTGCCCTTGAACTAAATGTCTATTTTCTAGCTTGCCATCTTGTTATATCCTAACTCATTTAGTTAGCTATTGTGATGTAAAAGAATTTAATTATTTTCTGCGATATCTAAAACATCCAAATGCACGTAGATTGAAACAAATGCACACAAATCAAAATAAAAGCATATAAGTTGATATAAAGGCATATTAAATGATGCAAAAATATATGTAATGCTATGAAATGCATATGGGCTCGGTACGGGGTCTCACATATATAGTTGTTAACTTCTATATGTTGCTTAGGAGACTATTGAACGTAGGTAATATTGATGTCTTTTGTTAGTTTTATAGCATGGTTTTGATGTCTTTTATCAAGCATGATTCATGAATATTACATGGCGTTATTTGAAGCTCTATAGGCGGGTATATGCATGTAGGTTATGTATTTGCTTGTATACATTATTCAGTAATTAGATTTATACAAATGAAGCTTACATCCTATATTGTTGATATTACTATTGTGACGGAGACAACCTACTTTGTTGCCCTCCAAATATGTTTTTACTTAATTAGTGCCCACTCTCGCTTGGTGTGTTTTCTCGGAGAGTTGGGACGTATTTGTTCAATTGCTAAATAATTCAAGCAGTCTTGTGAACCCCACGGTAGAAGTTCCGATTCCCTTGGGCGGTATCGGGCTGTTGGGTATAAGTCTCGGCTACCATGGATTTGGGTTGCCTCCGGAGTACCCACTCTTAATTGTGTGATGAAGACGATTTGACAAGAAAGTTCGAGAGTGGCCACCTTCAACAAAGTTCATGATATTGTATCCTTTTACTACATGGTTCCTACTTTCGCTGGGTCCCTTGAGATCCTCTGAGAGTAGAGTTTCTTGATTAAGATTGTGATTATCCCGTATTTGTTATTCTTGTTATACTTGTTATATGAGATATTCGCATAGCATGGTTTTATAAAGATGATTTCGAAATGATAAAATGTTTATGAAAACCTTTCATTTTTCATCCTCACTGAGCTATATGCAAGACTAGCTCACGCCTCTTTCAACCATTTTAGATAAGGCTGAGGCCGAGGCAACTGTACAGGTAGAGAGCGATGAGGCTCTTTGTGACGAGACTGATTTCTGTCTCTGTTGATCTTCTTGCTTGTGTTGAAGATAGGCTTGTTAATAGAAACTGGTGATGTATTTTTGAACAACTTATGATATGTAATATTCTTTTGGATTATTAACTACATACTAAGTTTGATTATCATTCTTTTGAGGCCTAGGTGTCTATATTTGGTCACGTATAAAGTACAAACAAGGATTCTAGGTGTTGTAATTATGAAACAGGTTGATGTCACCTTTTAATGTCAAATGTATTGAGTATTCTTTTGAAGTTACTTGTGGAAATTAATGAATGACTAGGTTGTTAAATAATGATCTTTTAGATATTAAGCTGATTGACACATCGCACTCCGACCTTAACCTTCGTAGGTCTTGGTCCGAGGCATGACAACACATGTCATTCCCTCTCTCACTTTATCTCTCTCTCACGTTTTTCTCCCCCCTCTCACTATATTTCTCTCTCTCTCTCTCTTTATCTATCTTTTACGTTTTCCACGCCACAGTTTCTTGTTTGCCTACTTTCCATATAGTGGTATTGCAAATTTATTATTTTATATATTAACATTTTTCATACATGGCTACATCTACCACTAGATACAAAAGAACTCAAGATCTAGCCCTCAATTTACAATATGTAAGCAAGAGGTGCCTATGTAACATTAATGCAGAAATTGGGGTTGTGGTTGATCCTAAGAAGGACACCATAGGGCGTTTATACTATACTTGCAATAGATGCCGATTTTTTCAATGGTGCAAGCCAGCTTCCACATCGTGGTTCATCACCCAACTTGATGTTCGAAAACAATTACAGGATAACGACGGTGATGTAGGATATGGAGAAGAGGTATCTTCTACTATGAGAATGAGGGTTACAGACTATGATAACAATGTGAAGATGAACAAATTGATCCTTAGTATGGGTGTTGTTTGTTGCATGTTGTTGTTAATACTCGTTATTGTAGCAATATTTAAATGATTTGTACGTCTTGTTTTTATAAATAATTGTATTGTAGTAAGTTGTATTTGCATAATTAGGTATGCAATATATGTATTTCATATATTCTTTTAACGTTCGGCATATATTGGAGCAATAACACATAAATCAAAAATTGCATAATTAGGCATTAAATCTATATGGATGATTATCGATCAAGTGGTTGTATTAAATATAAAAATCTTCACATCCGATTTAGGTAATTGGGACGTATCCCTGTAGAATTGCTTCGACAATAACAGTGAGCAAAAGTTTTTAGTTTGAGGGAAAACAAATTGTAGATCGAGTAAAAAAAAAGTGAAAGTAATTAAATTTAACAAAATATATTGATCTCCTACTCCACCTATTTGACCCTTATTCACGTTCAACTAATTTGGTTTTCCTTTTTTTATTCCCCTTGCCCAATTGGAAAATTGTATCTTCTTATACGTATCATAAAATATGGTATGCGTGAGGGAAAGAATGCAGTATGTATAAACATAAATATAAATTGATATCATAGTTCCATCGCCTTAAAATGATTATACATGATGCTTTTTGTTATAGTAGGACAAGAGTTAAGTACATCTTGTAATACCCCGATCCTTTTCGAAACCGGAGCCCCAATCCAATACCCAAGGTCATGAAAAAAAAAAAAAAAGACGGATGGAGTCTCCCCTATTTATAGGACAATCCAAACCTGTACAAGCAATTATAACTTCAAAACCAAAGTCCAACCTTCTCCGTAAACCCCAACAACCATTAACATCACATACAACCAACTCCTTAAGGCCATCTGGGCCTTGGAACCCAACATTGAAGACATACTAGCATGCAAGGTCAAACCTATTGAATTTCTGTGTTTTAGAACCACCTATCATATCACTCCAATCTTATCTATTCAATTTTCTTATCTATTAAGTCCGCCAATCAACTTCATTTTCTCCAAGCAAGCATGCACGACCGTTAGACGATAAAATAGTTTATTATGCTATTTCAGGCCACCTACAACTATCAATACATTTGAGACTTTAAACTTACATTACAAGACCCTGTAATAAATCAAGTACAACAAGACCTAAGATATTTATATGTCAAATTTCTATGATTCTAATCAAATTACAAATCACGAAAGCCAACATAATCAAACACGAAAACTCTCGAGCTTCCTCTTATCAACTTCTGAAGGTGCTGAATCTGAAAGGTATTAGAAAGAAGTATGAGCATACAAAACATGTATGCCCAGTGAAGGGGGAACATTTTCGAAACCATTTCGTGCTATGTATATAAACAAGCCGTAACCTGGATGACACACAAGATTACAATACTAAATAGTACACAAGGATACGACTCCAAATAACACGCAAGCACACGAGATTGAATAGCACATTAGCATGCAAGTATATGACTCAAGATAACACATAAGCACACAGGCTAGATAGTATACAAATACACGAACTATGAAGTACATAAGTCTAGTTAACACGCAAATATCATGTAAAGCATATAACCATGTTTCAAGTAACAAGATAACGAATATCAAATAATAATCGAGTATCACATATATTTAAAAAGGATACGGTTCATCTTTTTGTCTTCAATCACGAACCACGAACCATGATCTTCAAGCAAATACCGACAAACCCCTTATTCCTCCAAATGGGGTATTTCAAATGTACCCTGATCCTTGACCCATATCTCCCAAGATAGGTCTGTATACCCCAACGAGGTGAACCATGGCTCTGGGGTAGGGGAGTATGCCTCAGCGAGACAAGGACCGAGAAACCATGGTAGGCGAAGAAGCACGACAAGCTCGATGCCGCCCGTGTTACTCGACACATAAGAGGGACGACAAAGTAGGCCGCGCTCGCAAGTAGTTGCAATATAAGCATTATAACAATATAAGCAAGAGATAAGTATATTCACTCAATTCTTAACAAGGTACACATATGTATAAACAATTATATTAAACTTTACAATTTATGAACAATAAAATAAACTAAGATGCACAAAAGAATGAAAACTCCATCACCTTTAATAAACCAAAACCTGTAAGAATCTAGCCAAGAACCCCTCCAATTCAACTTCAAAGCATCAACACCTTCCAAATACCATTCAAGACTACTACCTAAACATAACAATTCCATGCAACTTAAAGATAACTCAACCATATTATTCACATACATGTTCAAGAATCAAGCAATTATAAATTCCATGGCATTTTATTACATAATAGTACTATCAATATAAACTAAAAACAACATATTCCAACAATGTACTATACAAGTGAACTAACCTAACACTTTAACAATTAGTTATGCCAATGCCAAATTTAGCTATTATACAATTCAAGTCTTAGCAATAGAAATTATAGACAATTACTTATATAATTCATATTGTATCCTAGCCCAAGTAATTCCACAAGTAACTTTAAAACATTTCTTGAATCTTGCCAAGGACATAAATTACATTAACATTTAACGAGTTAAATTTCATAACTAATTCAACTTCATTTATATCACAAAGGAATATCAAATTAGGTGTTCAATCAAGACGACTATAAACATGATCTAAGAATCATTATCATGCTTTTTCACCTAATTTACCATTTATAACTCAATCAATAGACAAATATAGCAATTATAATAACTCAAATAGCTAATCATGCAATAAGCTCAACCTATTCTCAAGAAATCCAACAATTCACTAACTTTAGATTCTACGTAAATAACATACAATGTTTATTAGAATTTAAATCTTAGAAGAATATCACCTAGACTAGCCAAAAAACAAAACTAGCCATTAAAAAGCCTAAGAAAACAAAAAGAAAAAGGCTATAACCAAAATGGCCCTTTGGCCGAAAATCTACACACATACACAACACTAGAAATTTTCTTTGAAATCTTACTCATAAGCTGTGTATAGTGTGTTTAAAGCAAGGTTACACTTCATTCAAGCATTGTTACAAACATGTAGACTACAACTCAGCTTTAGGCTAACATAGCATTCTTCTAATCTTCCAACTACTAGAAAACTTGCAAAATATATTAAAAGAGAACATCTCTAGCATTATGATTACTAATTCAAAAGTTAGATATGTATAATAACTCAATTGATCAACTTTCTACTTAAGCTAAACTTTAAAGAAGCAAGAATATCAACAATAATGGACAAAGAAGATGAAATCCCTTACCTCAATCATGAAAATCATGCAAGAATATAACCAAGAACCACTTCATTAGAACACAAAATAACTCTCATTTATATGCTAGCAAACTAGGCAACAAAACCGTACCATAAACCAATGCATATAAGTCAAAACCCAAAATCTGCCGACTAATACACAAAGTCAGTTGGTTGATACACAAAATCAGTCGACCGATACACAAAATCAGCCGACCGATACACAAAATCAGTCGGTCGATGCACACTCAGCTACGTAAATTTTACCTCCAGACTCTCATTTTTTTTCTTCTTGCAATACATGAGTATACAAACAATCTTCATTATACCATAACTCACATACCTCACTTAGCATGCTTATACATCATTTAACATATACTACAACTTTTTAATTCATCAAGAACACCAAAAGCATGATAGGATAAGCCCTAGTTCTAACAACATGTAAAATGCCCAAATCATACACTAAACTCTTATATCATGCACCACAAGCAAGAAGATCAACATAAATGCACAAATAGGATGAACCTCTTACCTTTAGAAGCTAGAAAATGCAAGAAGATTGCTCAAGAACTCCTTCTTCTTCCTTCTTCCTTCTTTTTTTTTCCTCTTCTTCCCTCTCTCTGATCGTGTGAATTTGTGTGTGTGTCTGATTGTATGTGTATGTTTTGTGTGCTTGTGTGTTTTATTTAGTTCATGATAGGTAAGATATTTAGTTTAAGCTCATTGACTATTTTGCCCCTTCAACTAATTGTTTATTTCTGGTTTGCCATTTAGTTGACTTCTAACTATTCTAGTTCGCTAATGTTATGAGGTAGAATTTAATTATTGTCCACGATGGTGTAAAACATACAAATACATGTAATTGAGCATAAATGCAAGTTAAATAGGGCACATGCATGTAAATCAATAAATATACAATTTTATGCAAACATATATATGCACATTAATAAAATAATTATATGTTCGGGACAAGGTGTCACACATCATATTTTTGGAATGATACTTATTGTTAATGTAATTCTCATGAGTTAAATTTTCAAAGCAGTCATATAAGTTATGAGATTAAATTACATCATGAATTACGATTTTTTTTGCAACGTAGAAACTCATAACTATTTATGACTTAGATAACTTATTATCCAAGTATTTTTTTTATAGAAGTCTTATATGGTTGTTATTTTCTTCAACCACTATACACGTACCATATCATTCTAATTTTTCATTAATGCAGTCGACTAAGTAGTTCGGGTACTTAGGTAAAACTATTTGGAGTTAACATTTTTTCTAGAGAATATTATGATTGATATATACGAAATTTATTGGACAAAGACGAGTCTTTTGCCTTAACAAGACGTTTATTTTTTGGGATAACGATTTGATTATACCAATTCATGATGTAATCAGAATAGCTGGATCTGTTGACCCTTCAAGCCTTCATGGGTTAATATAAACGTGATTAATGGATGTGATGGTAATAGGAACAATTTTGCCCTCTCAAATTATGGATATCGAGGTGACACTTTCCTGGGAAATGAAAGTGCATTCAATTGCCTGAAAAGAAAATTTTGAAAGCAAAGGTGCCTTGGATAATGGATAACCCTTGACCCCTACACACGATCCCGCTCAAATTTAAGAGAAAGATTTAACTATTGGCCCCTAGTTGGCCCCTTCTTGACCCCTAAATACGTTCTAAATTGAAGAGAAATATTGATATTCCAATTCGATGATGGAAAATTATTTAGTAGTAATAATAGTTTGCCAAGATATACGAGTCGTTTATTTTCATTTGTACCCATGTGTGTTATTTTGGGATAAGTAGTATAGTATACGTTTAACGGTTTAATGAATAATTAGTAAATTTGCCAAAAAAAGAAAAGTCAAAGGATAAATAAATAATATAAAAAATTGAGACACTAGTTGGCCCTTCAAACCAACAAGAGTCAACTGTCTCATCTACCTCAAGATATGCATCGTATGTGCTCTCTCTACCCGACCCCTATACAAGTTTCAATTACGGTAATTACTCATACTCTCTCTACCCGACCCCTATAGAAGTTTGAATTACGGTAATTACTCCTACAATCTCTACCTAACCCCTACAGAAATTCCATAATTGGTAAAAGAATTTATGGAATTACATTTTTTAACGAGATCGACGAGATACTTCCAAGCATTTAGATGAAATTACATTCTATTAATACTTTTTTTTGTAATAACATTTAGATCCGTCAAACATTGTTATAGAAAATGAATAAAAAAAATATAAAATAGAAAGCAATTTTGATTTATATGAATTGTTTTCGACATGCACGCGTCATTTATATTAAAAATACACATGCATATTTTTATTTTGGAGTAATGATTGTATTCCACAAATTTGGGTCTAATCAAATTAATGAAGATCAAATCAAGATATGTGATTAATTAGATTAGATAAAAAAAGCCATCATGACATGTCTAATCCTTTCTATTATAATTAATGAACATTAATTTAATCATGTGGCTTAAATAACGATGTGCAGATCGATACGAAAGTGGAAGTGCACATTGTAGCTGATCCAAGATTGTCGTTTTGCGGTATTGTAGTCGACTAAGTAGTACTTAGGTAAAACTATTTGGAGTTAACATTTTTTCTAAAGAATATAATGATTGATATATACGAAACTTATTGGACAAGGACGAGTCTTATGCCTTAATAAGCGTTTATTTTTTGGGATAACGATTTGATTACACCAATTCATGATGTAATCAGAATAGCTGGATTTGTTGACCCTTTAAGCCTTCATGTGTTAATGTAAATGTGATTAATGGATGTGATGGTAATGGGAATAGTTGTGCCCTCTCAAATTGTGGATATCGAGTTGACACTTTCTTGGGAAATGAAAATGCATTAAATTGCCTGAAAAGAAAAATTTGAAAGCAAAGGTGCCTTGGATAATGGATAACCCTTGACCCCGTCTTGACCCCTACACACGATCCAGCTCCAATTTAAAATAAAGATTTAACAATTGCCCCTACTTGGCCCTTAAATACGTTCTAAATTGAAGAGAAATATTGATATTCCAATTTGATGATGAATAGTTATTTAGTAGTAATAACAGTTTGCCAAGATGCACGAGTTGTTTGTTTTCATTTGTACACGTGCGTGTTATTTTAGGATAAGTAGTATGGTATACGTTTTACAGTTTAATGAATAGTTAGTAAATTTGTCAAAAAAAGAAAAGTCAAAGGATAGATAAATAAAGTTGGCACTTCAAATCAACAAGAGTCAACTGTCTCATCCACCTCAAGATATGCACCGTACATGTTCTCTCTACCCGACCCTAATACAAGTTTCAATTACAGTAATTATTCATACTCTCTCTACCTGACCCCTATACAAGTTTGAATTACGGTAATTACTCCTACAATCTCTACCCAACCCCTACAGAAGTTCCATAATTGGTAAAAAAATTTATGGAATTACATTTCTTTTAACGAGATCGACGAGATACTTCCAAGCAGTTAGATAAATTACATTCAAATAATACTTTTTTTTGTAATAACATTTAGACTCGTCAAACATTGTTATGGAAAATGAATTAAAAAATATAAAATAGAAATCAATTTTGATATATATTAATTATTTTTGACATGCACGCGTCATTTATATTAAAAATACACGCGCATATTTTTTTTTGGAGTAATGATTGTATTCCACAAATTTGGGTCTAGTCAAATTAATGAAGATCAAATCAAGATATGTGATTAAGTAGATTAAATAAAAAAAGCCATCATGACATGTCTAATCCTTTCTATTCTAATTAATGAATATCAATTTAATCCTGTGGCTTAAATAAGGATGTGTAGATCGATACGAAAATGGAAGTGCATATTGTGGCTAATCCAAGATTGTCGTTTTGCGGTATTGCCGTGACATTGTGATTCTGCCGCTTTGCACACAATGTAAGTTGACAAAATTAGGTATTTATTTTTTCCAGCTTTTCTGGAAGCAGTGTCCATCAATAGTTTTCTTCTTTTAGTCAGATGAGCAGCGATACAAACCAAAGTGTCCCCGGTCGTGCTTGCCTTCAACTACGTCATGCATCCAAGCTTGCTGTAAATGATGAACTCATAAAAGTGCATTTGTTCTTGGAGAAGCTGGACCAGAGATAAATATTATTAATTTGGTGTGACTTAATCAATTTTTGCATAGGATGTTAATCAATGATATTGATAATTATTCTTCGACCAGAGAAGTATTGGTCGACACAGAGAACTCCCACATAACAAGGTTTCATATGCGACACTTGTTTCAGAAATCTTATGTTGATGGATGCGTGAGTATATAACCCTTTTTTGGTTGATATTTTGAAAATGGATGTGATGGATTAACATGACATACTAATTTAATTAGATAATCGATTGCTTTGTTGCACAATGTGTGAGGACTCTGAAACGATTCCACACTGCGATGCCACGGTGGTACATGCCTACGACGCTCTCGGTATGAGTGTACCAACTACCAATCACCAATAGTTAATATACCAAGTGAACAGTGTATATCCCAACATTTCATATCATCCTATAACTAACCACAAGTAACTTTTCCAACTACTATCCACAACATTAAGATTAGTAAACATTGGTCGTTCTTACAGTTCAAGACTTACCCTATCGACATGTAGTCACAGGCAAAAACTAAATTGACTACAGGCAATACTTGTATATGAGTTTAACTTAGCCCTCAAAATAGATTACTAACTATAGACATATTAAGACTAAGTTAAACATATATACAAGTACATAACATACTACTACTGCATCGGTATTAAAGACTTATACATCACTTGATTTCATAGTATCACAATTACAGTCCACATTCCCAGACTTGACCCAAGTAAGCAAGTCCTGTTCAAAGTAAACAGAAATTGGCTTCATCACATGCATGAATATTCTCATCAACCTGGTTAGCACATTTGGATTCAATTTCACCTAAAAGGGGAACATAAAACGGGGTAAGTTTACAACCACATAAGCTCAGCGAGGGGAGAATAGGGAAAGAGTTTTTGAAATCATTTTCTCTTTCAAAAACCTGTTAGAAAACCTGTGAAAGTAATGCACATAATAGCATCAATTAGTAACATATCGCATCATTTATAACAAGCCTTTAACACGCATAAGGGTAAGAATACGTTTACACTGATATAATGCATCGCATCGCATCACATGAGGTGGCTGGCCAAATAGTTCATCAAATCTCTTATGCCTCCCAATACGGGGTATTCCGGATATACCTAAAGCCTATGACCCACTCTCTCAGGATAGTAAAGTTCCCTAGCGAGAGGGGAATTGGTAACCATGGTAACCGAGGTAGACTGGCAAACTTGATGCCGCCTGGAGTTTCCCGATACTACCATGCCAAAAGTAGGTTACAACATTTCCAACACGTTAGTTTATGCAATGCACATTAATCACATAACATGTTGTATTTCACATAGGTAACCACATCGCATAGTGCATCGCATCATTTTTAGTCTTAACACATAACTTCACATAGTTCATGTTATATATCACCCATCAATAATGTCTTATAAAGCATAATTTAACCACAAGAATCAATAAGACCACAAAATAATCAAGTTCAACAGTTTTAGAATTTCAACAATAGCTAATATTTGGAAGCATAATTACCTAGGTAAATGACCTCAAATTAAATGGATTTTTACATATACTTGAAGTTCTTCGAGTTTAGATAACTCTATAATCAAACAGAACTCAATTCTGAGCTAAATTCATTAAGTTATGACTAAAATAGTATAACTACATAAAGCAGTCTAGATAGCGATATTTTATGTCAACTTTCAGTTTTTATTTTTTTAGAGGCAATAAATGGTGGAACTAGCCTTTCCACCCAAAACAAAACTTGTTACAAACTGGCCAAGATATGTCTTGTAAAAAGTATAGAATTTTTCAAGTAGTTTTACTAGGTTAAAAGTACCTGGGAACACCTCGATCACAAAGTCAATCTCTCACTTTGGCGGCAACCCTGGCAACTCCTCAGGGCATACATCTGCATATTCTTTTATCACCGCTGCTTCTTCCAACTTGACTTTATCTGACGGCTTGTTGATCAAGTAAGCTAAACACCCCTTATAGCCTTTCTTTACCATCTTCACGACCTTTGTAGCTGATAATAGGCTTACCAAGATGATTACCCTTGCCCTTCTCTTCGACAACGGGTTGGCCTGGCCTTTGAATTCTTACAACTTTTGTTTGACAGTCTAGTTGTGCATGATGTTTAGATAGTCAGTTCATCCTCAAGATAACGTCATAGCCTCGAAAGGGAAATACTATAACTTCGGCCAGAAATTCCTACCCTTTTATTTGTACTTTACAGGCTTTACAAACAGAGTTAGTGATAAAATTGGAACCCATAGGAGTACTAATTTCCACTTTATATGGTAACAGTTGAGCTTACAAATTCATACGTTGCACAGATAGAGGAGTTATGAATGAATGTGTAGCACCGGTATCAATTAACACTTTAACCGATTGATTTGAAATCAGAAAAGTACCTTCCACAACTGTTGCCTCATTAGGAAGCTCCTCTTGATCTACCACATAGACCCGAGCTGAAACCCTCTAGGCTAGAGCGTTGCCTATGGGTCTACATAGAACCATCTTACCTGCAGTCTATCCCTGGCCTCCTTGCCACCTCGGGCAATCTTTAGCCTTGTGCTAGTCATTCCCGCAGCCTGTACATTTTCCAGTCTTCCTCCAGCATTGGGCCTCAGTCTGTCTCTTCTTATTACAAAATCCACAAGTAACAGCCTTGGAAGTAGCAGTTGTACCTATCGGTCCACGTGCTGATGAGGCCACTGATGTGCTGGGTTGCAGTCTGGGAGCAGTCGGCTTATACTGACTCTGACTGGGTTGACTCCGGCTATGATATGACCATTGTTGAGTTTGAGATACAAACGACCTCTTATTATGTTGACTGGCCCCAACTCTTGTCTCCAACATTCTTTTTTCTACCCAAATAGCTGCATCAACCACATCAGCATATACAGTAAATCGATGTAATGATAAATGGTCCTGTATCTTAGGCCTTAAGCCTCGCAAAAACCTTTTAATTCTCGGGCTTGGCGGCTGGACCAACTTTGGTACATATTGGGATAATTTGTTGAGGTGAGTTTCATATTGCACCACGGTCATGTTCCCCTGCCGAAATGTCATAAACTCTCCCTCTCATCTTTCTTGAGCAACCTCTGGAATGTAGTTGTCTTTAAATGACCTCACAAAATTCGCCCAAATGTAAGGAGTACGCTAGGCTTCCTATTGTAACTTCATCATTCTCCACCACTGTTGTGCATCCCCTCTCAGCAAAAAGGATACAAAAAAGACCTTATGCTCATCAGTATTGTCAAGGACTTCATTACTTTTTTCAACCTCTTGAAGCCACTCCTCAGCTTTTTCATCATCCGGTTTTCCATAGAATTTTGTTGGCCCATATCTTAGGAATGCCTACAATATATCATTCCTTCCATTTCCATTCCCTCCACTACTAGTACCAATACCACTGTTGTTGTTACTCCACTCAAGCTAAAGAGGTCTCAAGTTCGACTCTTGTAAAGCTAAAATTAAAAAGTCTTTTTAACAAACAAGGGAATAAGTAATGTTTCCTCTCAATTTTACACTAAGAGATATTCCCAGCCTAGCGGCAAACATTCTCAAACTCAAGCTTAAGGTCCACGGTTCAACTCTTGCAAATGCTAAGCCAAAAAATATTTTAGTCTTTTTGACAAAAAAAAGAATAAATAATTTTGCTGTCAATTTGATGCTAAGGGATATCCCCAACATAATGGCAAACAATTTCAAACTCAAGCTAAAGAGGTCTCAAGTTCGACTCTTGCAAAGCTAAAATTAAAAATTCTTTTTAACATAAAAGGGAATAAGTAACTTTTCCTCTCAATTTTATACTAAGGGATATCCCCATCTTAGTAGCAAGCATTCTCAAACTCAAGCTTAAGGTTCCTGGTTTGACTCTTGCAAACACTAAGCCAAAAAATTTTAGTCTTTTTGACAGAAGAGAGAATAAATAATTTTCATGTCAATTTGATGCTAAGGATATTCCCATCATAGTGGCAAACAATTTCAAACTTAAGCTAAAGGTCTTAAGTTCGACTCTTGCAAAAGCATTTTAAAATTTTAGTTATTTTTAGTAGAACAGAGAAAAAGTAAATATTTCTGTCAATTTAATGTTAAGGGATGCCCCAGCCTAGTGGCTTTCAAGCTCAATTTCAAGGTCCCACATTCGACTATTGCAAAAGTTCAACATTTTAGTTTTTTTTAACATAAAAGACAACCAAAGGATTTGTGTTTATTGACAACTCAATTAAGACAATTATCTAAAACAACATTTTTTTGTTCTTCCATTTTTCCATTTTTACTAAATTTTACATTGTTTATGCAAAAGGAAAAGACAATATACATCAATAATATTACTTTTCTACCAATATTAAGCTAAATTCTAAACATTCTTTAATATATTAAAAAAAAAATATAAAATAGTATTAGATCAATCTTACTAACCTAATAAATAATCTGTATTTTCTTCTTTCCTCAACAATATTACTCTTCTACAAAATTATCTATGAAATTTACATTTGTCTACCATCCATTTGAGTTTGCTTTATTTATAGAGGATGCATTCATTGTGTTAGTTGTAACTTATTATGGTTTATTTATGAGATATGACATTGATTTGAGGTGATTAATTCATTAATACTTTCTTGTACACATATGATTTGGACATTAATCTTATATTTGATTTCATGAAACTAATTAGTGCAAGATTACGTGGTTATAATCATCAATTGAAGTATTTCTTCTAGTAAATTATATACTCATTCAAACATTTTCATAGTTGAGCTCTTTACATAGATTGGATACTCATGATACAGGAAATCATTTTTTTTACAGTAGCTCACATCCAAAAATGTTTAATATACATTAATTTAGTACATGTTTTAAATTAGTATATGTTTTAAATAAAAATATATTAAAAGTCACACGTGAGCAATATTTTGGATAAACAAAAAACATTTGTACACAAATAATGTAGTCATTTTGTAAATTTTTATATTTTATTTTATACCCATTTAGGTCATTTTATATAGATATATTATTTTTTAATTATGTTTAATTTAGACAATTTTATATATATTTAGTGAAGTCATATCAAGACTAAATTTATATTTTCATTTAATATTATGACCTCATTTATAAAATTGAATACACTCTTTGTCCCTCTGTTACAGACTCATGGAAGAAATTTCCTTCCAGTGTACTCTGTCCACCTTTTTGTTTCTTTCACTTTAATTTGGATCGGTTCTCTCTCTTCCCCATTGTCACATGTTCTCTCTCTTTCTCGTTCTTTCTCTCTACTGCTTCAACTGAGTAAGTACTTTTCTCTCTTTCTTTTTTTTCTTTTTTTACTTCATTCGATTCCTAAACCCCATCTCCGACAGCCCCAAATGTATATCTATGCATCATATACCCGCCTCTGCGCTTCATAATTTTTTTCCCCTCACGATCCCAAATCCCCATCTCCGACAGCCCCAAATGTATATATTTAATATTCAGTAGATCTAATTATATCATTTGTTTACTAATTTTCAGTAGATTTTTAAATTGCTTAACCCTTTGGGTGTTTTTGTGTGTGTGTGTGTGTGTGTTTTTTTTTTTTTTTTGTCTTCTTCAAGTTGACTAATTATATCTCGAGGTGTATTTTTCAACTATATTTCTAATATCTTCGATGTATTAGTTGTATTTGAATAATCTGCTCAGATTATCTTACTCTTAGTTAATTTTTTTTGAGATGGTACTTTCCTGTTCACTAATATCTTTATCTGTTGATAATACCACTATCTGATTTTCCCTTTCAACCATTTTGATAAGTGGGTTTTATTGTATTTCGGAGGCTTGTCTTTAATAATCATGATGTTCCAGTTTGATATGTGGAATACTCATATGTAACAAGTTAGTTTTTTCTACGTATATGTTCTTACTTCTTAGTATCTCTACTGATCTCCTTTTGTGTTTGTCTCAGTGTATGACGACTTCGAACAGCGCATCTTCTTTTAACTATGCTTCATTGCTAATCAAATGAAAAAAGAGATGATATCTCCGTAGCTTAAATTATGAAAGGTCTGGGATGATAAGGTATATATGTCATATATCTGAAATATGAAAAATCTTTTATTTTTCTTTTTCTTTATTCCTTAAAATTTTTGATCATATGTTGTTTAATAAGGATTCAAATTTTGTAGGATATAGCAGCTACAATTGTTGATCGTAATGGGACTGAGACTAGCCACATTATGGAGTGGTTCATTTTTGGCTTAGCTTCGCAGAATGGCTAATTTTAGGATCCAATTTTGTTGTGAGATGTTTGCTGTCTTTTTATGTGGTCTTCTATTCTGAAAGTGGAATTGATATGTAGCCATTTTCCACCCGTTGTCTACTATTTGAAAATTTTCTTTATTATTTCAGACTATAAGCTGCATGGTTGAACAGGTTGCAAGGCAAGAATCATTTGGGGTGGTGTTCTAGGTGAGAGTTATGTAAATATATAGCGTGAAGCTCCTTATTCTTTCTAGAAAGAATTATATGTAATGTTCGTAAGAAATCTTGAGCAGTAAAATATAATTTGGAAGCAGAGGAAGGCTGAAATGTATGTTGATAGTTAAAGTGTTTAGGGAATTACAAAGAAACTAAGCTACTGGTTGATAAGAGGAACCACCTCCTTTGAAGGAAATAGACAAAATAGAAACTACATGAAGCCCATTACTCTGCTACATTCACTTCCTATATACAGTTGTTGCCTCCTTAGCTTTCCACACTTTCCATGCCTTCGCTTACTGTTGTTAATTCGTTAGGAGCAGCTGCAACTGATTCCCCCATATTCAGGGTCAAGTAATGCCTCAGATAGTTAGGTCTCTTTGGTAGTAACAGAGAAATTATGTGTACTACAAAATAAAATTACTACGAAATTCCTAAAGGTGCTTCAGCTAAAGGTTTCTACTTTCTTGGCACTTGAGGCTTGTTGCTTTTGATACGTACACATGTATTAGATACTCAAGCCCCGGGAAAGTTTAACTCATTTCTAGGTTTATTAGTGTTCTAGGTGTTGAAAGAAAAACCAAGAAAGGCAGTCCTTCAAATGTCACCTGTGACAGGGGAAGGAATGACAGATGACACAGCCTGAATTCAAGCTTCCATCAGTCTATTTTGACATAGTACAAGCTTGTGTATTATGCTACTAAGCAGGCAGCAAAGGGTGTCTTAGAATTTATTTTGTCCTTATTATTAATATTTTTTGCTTTTTATTAAGAGATATTTTACTTTCCCATATAGTACTATTCTTCCTTCAGTGAATTTTCGGGTGTCCCCGTTCGGATCTTTTCTTGAGGTAGTAGACTTACCATGAGTTGTTTTGGCTGTTAAGTACCATACATGAAAATTAACTTCACCAGTGATTTTTCAATACTAATCTACTTATTGTATTGAGCTAGCTCATTGTACACTATTGTGAAATAATTTAACTGTTGTGTTCAAAGAAACAGCTTTAGATATCTATGGAAATTAATGTATGAATTTCATAATTTACATCTTTTAAGTTTGAATCTCACATAAAGACGGATGCAAATGTATAGGTCTATTTCGTCTAGAACTTGCTTACTGACAAATTTAAGTAGTATTCTTTCTTTCTTTGTATGTCCCATATCATTTTCTGGTCGATTTTGCTCTGCTCTTTTTCTTGCGGTTGAAGAATTAGAATTGACCAAAAAATGCACATTGACAAAATGCTGAGATACTTAGTTGAGGCAAATGCATCTGATACTGTTTTCTCTAAATCTCACTTTTCATCAAGGATCATTTTTTGGGACACTGGGAATACAAACCTCATTGTATTGTGATGTAATGATCCTTTATTCTTTTAACCATTAAAATTAGATCAAGAGGACAAAATAATTATGCTATCTGATACCATATCATGGTACACTTCATTTGCATTTTGTGTCATCTTGAGGAGTTTATGAAATAATCATACCAAAGCTCACTGAACAATTCTATTCTAGGTGGCAATGCAGGTTATCATGCTGCAGAAACTGCTCCAGAGGACACACCGACGGTACATGCCCAACCCATTGCTATAGATGCTATTTCAGTCGTTAAAGGACGTAGCGGATAACTTTGCTACAAAGGCTTTGGTTGGTGAGGCTTCATATGGAAGGGTACACTGCGATGTTCTAAAGAGTGGCAAAGCTGCTGCTATAAAAAAGATGGGTTAGTAGTAGACTTATCAATAAAACATTACTATTGTTGAAGTTATTGTGTGATACAAAGAGAATGTATAGAACTGCTAATCAATTAACATATCTACAGCTCTATATTGTAGGAAGATGAGTATCAGAGGTTGGCTGAGTCAACTATCCATGACTTGCTAGAGAAGCTAGAGGTGGTTGATATTGATTGCTCTTGCATTACTTAGTTTTTTAATCTTATATAAGTAGAATCTTCATGCATATTTTGCAAATGGCTGCGTAGCCCACAACTCCGGTGAGGAGTCAAAATTGAAATGGCTGCCAGAGATAAATTCTGAAGTTAATTCGATGACTACTATATATTTAATGTAATGGCTATTCTATACTTAGAAATTATTTTAGTTTTTCGAATTTAAGATTAACTGTTTATTTCTTTGCATTTATTCGAGACTTATTGACAATTTGAGTT
Source organism: Ehretia macrophylla (assembly GCA_037974665.1). NCBI lineage: Eukaryota > Viridiplantae > Streptophyta > Magnoliopsida > Boraginales > Ehretiaceae > Ehretia > Ehretia macrophylla. Next base: position 58,262,390 of record CM075771.1, on the reverse strand, counting down.
CATTTATTTTTATAAACTGAAGATAATAATTTGTCCAATAAAAAAAATTATTTATATAACAAACATACTAGCTCAAATTAACTAAATTGGAATATATATAATTAACAGTATTTATTCCAATTCATCAATACAAGTTCACTTTCAATGTAAATAAGTTTATTTATGATATTTTCTTATAATATACTAAAAGAATATTAAGGGATAAAGTTGTCCAATAAGATAAAAGCTTAGGTCGTCACTGCACTAATCGTATTGTACCATGTGTTGCAGGTTGTACTTTTCATATTCTAATGACCATAACGCCTTCGAACAAAATTGTCCAAGATGAGATATTTGTAGCTCATCATTTCATCAATGCATAAAAATACTTGTAACATGTGCTAATAATTTTGTACATTTTTAATATAACCAAAACATCCTTAATGGAATCTGACATGTTTTCACTGTAGTTTCTAGACATTTTCTGTTGCTTTCTCTTTTATCATCATCGTTTTTTTTTCCCTCTCACCTCAAAGCTTCATCAGTTCTTTACCAAAAGTTTTTTCACTATTCTTCTTTTTTTTTTCGAGTAAAATACACCATATATCTTTGTGTTTTTAAAAAGTTGCGTTATAAATCCTGTGTTTTAAAAAGTAACGCCACAAACCTTGTATTTTTGAAAACGTTGCAAATAAAATCTTGCCGTCAATTTTTTCGTTATTTTTAATACAAAAAATAACGAAAAAACTGACGGCAAGATTTTATTTGTAACGTTTTAGAAAACACAGAGTTTGTGGCGCTACTTTTTAGTACCAAAAATAACGAAAAAACTGACGGCAGGATTTTATTTGCAACATTTTCAAAAACACAAGGTTTGTGGCGCTATTTTTTAAAACATAGGGTTTATGACGTAACTTTTTAATAACACAAGGGTATATGGTACATTTTACTCTTTTTTTTATGTTCATGACGCTTCATCAACACAATAAGTTTCTTTTTCTTCATCAAAGTAAGCTTTGTGCGTGCGTGTGTATAAATATATATATATATATATATATATATATATATATATATATATATATATATATTTCTAAGTTATCTTGTCCATGGACATAGATCATATATATATATATATTTCTAAGTTATCTTGTCCATGGACATAGATCATAAATTTGGGATGAAATTTTGTAATTTCAAGTTTTAATACAGTCTTTTGTTTACAACTTGTTAATGGGTTTCAGCACAATACCTTGAACAGGTATCATTGTGGGTCAAGACTTGTATACACCCCTACCCCGTGAAAAAATCATTTAGTCCCTGAGGTTTATTGGAAAACCCAAACAGGTTCCGTCCAAAATGGTCTCGGTCGTTTAGGGTGAGTTAACGATCAAAGGTATAATCAGATGAAAAGACCAAAATACCCTTATTTTAGCAGTTGGAGATTTGAAGGGAAGAAAAAAAAAAAAAAATTGGAACCATGAAGCACGGCTATTTAAGCAGTCAGCTTGATAGAAAAAATCATCCCCAGTTTGGTGGTTTACACATTTAGGAGCATCCTGGAAAGTTTTTTTAAAATGGATTTAGACATTCGCTCCGGCCAGAGAAATTAGAACAAACTTCGGTTAGCTTCTTCAGTGGTGAAGGAGGCAGATTTAAAGAAGCATTGCATTTCTGGCTCTTGCACCTCTTCATCTTCCCGGTGTCATGCTGAGCATTAAACAGTAAATTTTATAGAAGATCCAATAAGTAATGGAAGGTGCTAAAAAGAAAATTTCAACTAAAACCCCGTGAAAGTGTTGGATACACAGCCTTCCAAAGGCCAAAGCAATTTCTGAATGTTATGATCTTTTTTTTTTTTTTTCCCCGATAAGAAAGGTAATGTAACTTAACCAACAAGTAGACATGAACGAGAGTCAATACAATATAATATGATTAGACAAATTAGAATATATTCACTACTTTCTTAGCCCAATAATGCATTATCATTTCGTCGGCAGAACATTTTTGGTCAAAAGTGACCGAAAGAGATACTTTCATCAATCAAATTTCAACGGAAAATTTTGAAATAAGGTCATGGCTGAAATTGTTCACTGAGACTGAATCACGACCAGAGATTGTGGCAATCAACACCATACATATTTTGCATGTTATGACTCCACCAAAGGTTAACAATGGTTAAAAAATGTATGATCATTGAAAGTGACGTACTGACAATTACCATCAGCACGGGTTTTTCGGATTATGCAGAAAGAGAATTAAACTACAACTAAATAACATTCTATACATATAGTTAGTAGTTTAATTCCAACATGAACTTCAAAAACCATTATGCTAACTCGATAACTAATAAGATGTTCGAACAAATTAATACAAATTTTTGCATAATCTAAAAAACCTGAACTTAACACTAACATCAACATAACATTCTTAAAATTAGTTATTCACAATAATAGATGAAAAAAATACAAAAATTAACAATATATATGCAAATAAACCCAGATCATATAATCTCAAAAACAAAATAACCCTAAAAACTAGGGGAAAAAAATATGTATCACAAATAAATCACATGTAAAGCTAATAGACAACAAAATCAAACAGAATATGTTAAAAATAAATCTAAACTAACATAATATACAATAGGGTAAAGAGCATATTACCCTCCTGTGTATTGCTAAAAATATACAATATCCTTTTATGTTTTAAAAATTAACTGATTACCCCCCTGTATTTTGCTAAAAATACATAATATCCCCTTGTGTTTTATAAATTAGCTGCTTACCCCCATGTATTTTATAAAAGTAGCTAATTATCACCTTATATTTTTTAACAAAAGCGCTAATTTTTAAAAAGCACTGGGGGTAATTAGCTACTTTTATAAAATACAGGGGGATAATCAGTTAATTTTTAAAACACAGGGAGGTATTGTGCATTTTTAACAAAACACATGGAGATAATCAGCTAATTTTTAAAATACAGGGGGGTATTGTGCATTTTTAACAAAACATAAGGAGGTAATATGCTATTTCCCCTATACAATACTATTAAATTTTTTAGCAAAAATCTAAACCCTAAACCCTACTAGCCTTTATAATTTGAAGCAATTTCGTAGAACAAAAAATGCTACGGGAATGATCTCTATGCAAAGGAGTGTTCAATGTGCATAGAATGCTTCTTCAATTTTTTTATTTTTTAAGTTGGAGTAGCCATTCGCGGGTTTGATGATTTGTGTGTGTGTGTTTCGTTTAAGGATGAAGAAGGCTAAGACACAACTTTTAAAAAAAAAAAAAAGTTCATATCCACAACTACCTTGCTCATTTCCTGGCAGAATGGGGAATGCCGACGTGGCATTTCCCTATCCATTTATCTCAGCTTTTCAATTTTTTTTAAATGAAGAAAAATGACTTAAATGTGCTTATACCAGTTAATTCTAACGACAACCACATGATGGCAAGGATCATTTTGGACTTTTTCTAGAACTCAGGGATCTTTTTGAGTTTTTCAGGAAACCTTAAGGACTAAAATGGTTTTTTTCCCCTCCCCTGCACGACGCTCATCCATGAAAGAAATATTAGATCATCTAGAATCGACAAATGAGGTTGGTTGATTAACAGCCTGCACAGGGCGTGATTGGACACTTCTTCGTTCTGCACTCTACCCAAAGCCTTTCGCATTCTTTCATGTTAGAAAAACTCTTCGATCAGTCTAACTGACTGAAACACATTAGTGTGGAGGTGAACCCAACACACTCATGTGAGAGGCAATTCTGTCAATCAGTCTGATCGAAGAATTTCCCTTCATGTTATCGTAATATTTATTTTATAGCTTTGCTCTATCCAAGTAGGTGGAATTCCCATAATATTGGATACCTACTCTAAAACTGTGTATGACTTGATATGCTTGTGAGTTTTAATGTCAATAAATCAAACTCCTTGCTTTTCTGCTACTAAAAAATTATGCGTATAAGCTATACAGATTTTCCTTGATCATCTAGTATGTCATAGTGCCAACGAGTGAGAATCCTCTCCTAACCTAATAATCTACAAGTAAAAAATAATAGTCTTGAACTATAAAAATTATTTTATCACAATTGCATTATCACCATTTCGTTAGCATTACATATTGTTCATAACACAAGTCAATTTCCTAATGCCAATGGCTTCTCCTTACCAATCATTACCAGCAAATAGCGAGGTGGAATACATAAAAGCAAAACATTTGACCATTTTGTCAACAATAATGCAAGTTGTTAACAGAATTTGAAGGTACAGACAAACTGGAGCCACCAAAGTTCTGTAAAATGATGCTTATGCCTTTTTTAGTACAATTGAGACATGTAAGGTGTGTCTAGAACATTAAGAGCAAAAGAGCAGATAAAAGTAATTCTACAAGACTTGTCCTTTCAAATCTTCAAGTCCACAACATGATATATTAAAAGGTTGCAAATGCACATATTTGAGCAACCATCGACCGCAAATTGTCCGTTTCTTTATTATCCTTCATGAACAGCCAAGCGCGATCACCTGGAGCAATATAACAAACAGCTTAGGTATGCTATAATTGATACAGTACTCAATACAGCAATTAGAATAATGTTTAACATATGATTAATCATGATTTTACGTATCATCCATGTGTCAAGGTTATAATTCTCACACACATGAATATACATATTCCCATTTTAAGACTGAGACATCCATGATATCCAAAAGTAATTTAGGATCAAACAAAACGATATTACGCCATTATAAATAAATTAAAGTATCCGTGACCATTATCATTAATATTAACAGCAATTCTTAGAAGCACCAGTGACCATTATCATTTAGATTAAACACAACATCACCATTGATATTAACACCAATTCATTATCTCATCAACCCCCAAATCTCTAGCAGACTAAAAACTGTATTTGATGCTATATATTTAACTTTGAAAATCAATCACATTCCACGCTAGACACAAGTCCACATTAATGTAAAGTTTATCTCCCAACATCTGCAATATTACCAATGTGCTTATGTTGCCACTAATGGAAACCTTTACGAACAATAATATCATACGACCTTAAAACTAATACCATCTGGAACCTGAGAGGTGCACCACAAATCATGCAAACCTCAACCACCTTCTGTTGGATCCAAATTTTCAACACATTGGCTCAACAACAATTCAAGGATCACCCATCACCCCACAAGCATCCTTAGCTTGAATCAAGCATACCATCAGTAATCCACATATTCAACAGACACCATCACCAACAGTATCAGCATCTTAGGTGACAGTGGGAGATGTGGCTTTACAAAGAGTAAACTGTGGTGGTAGTTCAGAATTTCAATAATCTAAACATATGCAGCACATGAGATGAAGTAGGCTGAATGCTAACACTTGCAATTCATTTGAACAAATTTTCTGGGATTTCAAGAAGTCACTGCATACTTTGTTCTGGTCTTTTACTTAACAATCAAGCCATGAGTAAATTAGACAGGCATGCTTATCTAGCCCTTGCAAAAAATATTATCAGCATGACTGTCTAAACTTTGGTCAACTAATGACAACTCTCGGTATGTAATGCATGTTATTTGAAGGATAGACAGCTGAATGGCTGAATGGCTGAACGGCTGAATGACCCATTTAGTGTCGACACAGAGAGTACATTATCACACAAAAGAAAAATTCATGTGTCGTAAATAGACCTCAAATTAAGCAACCAACTTCACTAGATGAAAAAATGAAGCCAACACCCTACACTGTTAAGGCAAGGACTAATTCAAAGGGCATAGGTTCTGATGGAAAAGAAGAAAAACTAAAGATTGGAACTCTTTATCCTTTTCTTTACTGGTAGGTAGTAAGTTTCAAGGAGGAAGATAGCAGAAGATGAAACATCACAAGGAAACAGAAGTCATAAACAAGAGGCTGCCATAACTTTTAAAACATTAGATAAGAATGTTAATGATGACTCTTATAGTTATATGACAGCGAAGCAGTTTACTTATCTAGAAAGTTGGTCAAAGATACACATATGTAGTACAAGCAGAAAAATCAATTTTGAAAAAGGAGATATGAAGGACAGCACAAGTTTACTTTTGAGAGAACTAGAAAACAGATTAAGTGCATGTTATCATGATATAGTAAAAGATGATACTCATAGAAGAGTCAGAATCTCTGAAGCCCCATGAAGGTTAGTTTGCGCATCAACATAGCACAGCTATTAGACTATTTTCTCCCAAGTTTGCAGGTGTAGGATGACAAATTCATGGGTATCAAGAGATAGAGAACCAAAATTTAATATTAACAAAATGCATAAGCAGTTTTTAAAAGTGATTGATCAATAGACATCTCAAAGATATGAAATATTTATACCATAGACATGAATTTGCCAATTGAACCATAGACTTCTGTCTAGAAAAGAAAATGAAAAATTATGTAAGACCCCTCTTTGATATCTTAAGTAGGACTTTTCTTTCGTCACTTGATTAAAGACAACACAAACTTTCTAGTCAGACAATGGAACTCTTTCATTCATGCATACAAGTTTTTAGCCTGAAGCTTTTGAGAATCTAAAGCATACCCAAATCCATTCATCAAGGCAAGTACATAATGCAACGATACCTAATTCCTCCAATAATAGCAGAAATACCAAGAAACACAATATTATATACAAATGAAAATAAGAAGAACCACATATGCAAGATGCAAACCACATAAGAAATATTCTAACCAGCATACCTAAACAACAATTTGTTAAACAGTAACGTCCCAAGTTTTATGCGTTCATTATATGGAGCCTAACAAAAAAAAAAAACTCATTCAATGCCAAGTGCAGCAAAAAAGAACAATGTGCATTCTGTTTTATATATCCTAAAAATATATCTACGAAGTACCAAACCAAACTAGGTCTTGTCCTACTAAACGCGGTCGTTTATATGGTTATGATAAAGAGCAAGGTACAGAAGCAGTTTCAAAGTTCTCGCTCTTCCCTTCTCTCTCTCGGATGCTTCTCTCTTCTCCCCCCTGTCATGCTTTCAGTGCTTAGGCACTAGGCCGTCACTGCCCCCCACCTCTTTGTCCCCCTCTTTGAATCACTAACCACCATTTCAATCCGTTGTCGATCATTAATTAGAGACTTGGCCATTAAAATTGAGTGTTTACAAAAGCTTCATAATGTGCACTTGCTGTTTAATTTGAAATTTAGTTCAATCAGTTGTCGATCATTAATGTTAGCTCGACTTTACACAGTTGCCTCCCAATCATGGTTTCACGCATTCACCTATGTATTGCCTATGGAGCTTAAAGAGAACAAAGAAATACTCACAAAATTTCAAATGCAACAGAAGAAGAACAAAGCACATTCTAAGTTATCTGCCCTAAACAATTAACCACAAAATGCCACAAAAAAACCAATTCAAATCAAATCAAACCGAACTAAAACTTAAGGTCATTTATATGGTAGCCACATCATTTCACTACCAAAAAAATTTTGAAGTAGACACTCACTCTCTCACTCTTTAAGGCAATTTTCCAGAGCGAAAAATCGCAAACTTGGACTTGTCCGAATACGAATACTCAACCCCATTCTCCTTAAGAAAATCCTCAATCATAACTTTCACCTTTTCGGGCTCTTCACTCTCACATTCAATCTCATAACAAGTCCCAAACTCGTAAATCGTCTCGTCCACCTCCAACTTCACCCCATTCCATTCAAACACATTCCTCACATTCCTGAACTCTCCTAACCCTACAAACCCTTTCACTTGAAATTCCTCTTTCACCCTTCTCACGATCCTCGAAGAATCCAGTACGCTCATCAACGAATTCGGATCGTTGACGCATTCGTAGGCTATTGTGGGGTCCACTTCTTCTTCGTCCTCCTCGACTCGGCTCACGCCGTTGACGATTGTGGCTTTGGCTTTGAGGGAGATGAAGCATTTCGCATTTCCATTGGTGTTCTCGTAGAAGCGGAGGCGGAGGACGGCACGGCGTGAGCTGAGCTCTCCGGAGGAGCCGTCGAAGAAGGTGTTTCGTTGGTTGTGTGTTGCGATGTTGTATGGGGTTAGCAACGAAAGCACTTTTTGGTGTGTAGCTGCGTTTGGTAATCGAAGCTTTACCTCTATTTCCATTTTTATTTATATACGATCAAAACGGCGGCGTCCAGTTGGAGACGGCGGAGGAGGAGGAAGTGGCGACCCTTTTGGGGGCTTCTTCGAGTTCTTTGACTTCTAGTGCGTTTGGGTTCAATTTTTTTTTAGGTAAATAGCGTCTCGGCCCCTGTAGTTTATTATAAGTGTAAGTTGGGTCTTTGTGGTTTTATAATTAGTTTATAATTCTTTGTATTTTTTAAAATTGAAGCATGCATGCCCTATTTGTCAAATAATTTGTCAATTTTAACAGAATTTGTTATGAACTTGCTAGTAATGTAACTGTTTGTGTTTTTTACACGATTGACCAATATGTATGAGGTGCACAATGGCCCCTTGTGTTTTAATGATGGTGCACAATAGCCCTCTGTGTTTTTAATGATGATGCACAATGACCCCCTGTGTTTTTAATGATGGTGCGCAATGGCCCCTTGTGTTTTTAAAGATATTTGATATGTTGACATTACTTCGGGGGTATTTGTGTCATTTTGATATTGTCGTTAAAATTTTAAACGAACTTAGACCAAAGGGGCACGTGTGCTTCAATTTTCAAAAATACAGGGGGTTATAAGCCAATTATGAAACCACATGGATTCGACTTGCACTTATGGTAAACCACATGGGGCCAAGATGCTATTTACCCTTTTTTTGTATATATAGAAAAAGGAAGGAAAACGACTACTTAGAATCCAAATGCCTAGACCCTAAATTAAACTGAACTAAACCAAATCAAACCAAACCAAATTAAATTAAACTAAATTAAACTAAATCATTATCTCATTAGATGGGATCGCTTATACAGATATATCAATACCATTCATTTTTGGTAAGAGCCATTTTCTCTCTTGGCTTTATAAACATGAGACTTTTGTTTGAATTGGGGGAGTTTAATAAAGGAAAGGAAATGAGATAATCATAAAGGAAACGAGAGAAAATGATTGAATCATGTTTAGATTGAATAATTTTATAAAAGAGAGACAAATAAACGATTATGAGTTTTTTTTGTTTAGATTAGAAAAAAAATGAAAGGGAGAGATAAATATTATATGTAAAATGATTTTTATAAAGGGATTAGAGTCTCCTTTCACTCCATTTTATCCCAAATTGAAAAGAAAGAAAAAATGAACTTAGGAGGAATTGCTTTGACCCTTCAAGTTCCTCCCCTTGGAAAACTTTCAAAACAAACAAAAAAGAGAATTTTTCAATCTCTTTTCCCCCATTCCCTCAACCCAAACAGACAGTAAATGTTTTCGTCCAACCCATCTTAGTTTTTTTTTAGGATATTATCTTCATACATTCGTACCTTTTAACAACTCATGCTTCACTATCACGTCCACCCCTCACATAATAGGGAAGAGAAAGAAAATCATGTTATAAAATAATTACTATAAAGACAATAATATAAGAAAGAGTTGAGAAAAACTAGAGAAAGAATACTATTGATTTCACTGTAAACTATGAATTACAATAACCTCTATTTATAGGAGAAATGAAGTTATTATGCAGTTGACTACTATTTACACAGTATCACTATTTGAACAGTATCTGGCGGCTACTGTTCATAAGTTGACTACTATTTGAACAGTGTTTGGTGGCTATTATTCATTAATATCCAACTTAACTCATAACACTCCCCCTTAGATATTTAATGCTCAAGAATATGCATCATTAAAACTTTATCAAGAAAACCCAGTGGGATAAAAACTTGACTAAGGAAAAATAGTATAAAATTCTTTGTGTATGCCTTTTATATTTCATTATTAAAAACCTTGTCAGGAAAACCCAATGAGACAAACTTTACGAAGGGAAAAAAAGTGCAGTTCATATGTCTCCCCCTCTTATGGACATATCAACAATGATCACGGAGTTGCTGTATACCAATCTTCCATACTAACTTTTCGAATGTGATAATAGGCAATGATTTTGTGAACAAATCAGCAAGGTTCTTACTTGAACGAATCTGATGAACCTCAATTTCACTATTCTTTTGAAGTTTATGAGTAAAGAAGAACTTTGGCGAGATATGCTTAGTTCTTTCACCCTTAATATAGCTTTACTGTATTTGGGCAATGCATGCAGCATTATCTTCATAAAAAAATAGTGGATCTACTTTTCCTTATTGAAAGATTGCATTCTCCCTCAATGTGTTGGGTCAAAGATCTCAACCAAGCGTATTCTCGACTTGGCTCATGAAGTGCAATTATCTCGGTGTGATTTGATGAAGTAGCAACAATAGTTTGTTTTGTAGATCGCCAAGAGATAGTAGTACCACTATATGGAATAGATATCCAATTTGAGATCGTCCTTTATGTGGATCAGACAAATATCTAGCATTTACATATCCAATCAATTCTAGTTGCGGATGTCTTCTTCCCCTCATTGCCACCTTAGTCATGGCGATAAATCCATCAAGCATCGCATTCCAAATTTTGAACCATATAATGTGAATATGGTTGTGTGCTTTAGTGGGCAAATCCATGGATTTTCACTTGAGCATAATTGTTGAACATCAACAATACCATTTAATTCAGAAGAATATACTTCACTCTGTTGTCTTAAAAATAACCACATAATCTTTGCATAATGTGGTTGAACTGTCTTTGAAGAGTTACTAGATGATTCTCAAACATGTTGCATGATTAAACTCAACCATATACTTTCTTGTTATGACTGAAGACATACTCTATTTGTGTCTTTTCCTTTCAATGATCAGATAAACAACCAGTATTTGTATAATCAACTATCATTGATTTTGATAATTTTGAATAAAATATTCTCTATTCGATATTTCACAAAGGTTGCAAGTATGTGCTTAAATCCATTTCAATATCTGTATTGTACTTGGCTAACAAATAAACAAATAAAGGCAACATCTGGCCTTGTGGTATTAGCAATGTGACGGCCCAGACCTAGCATTTAGTATAATATACTTAATTGCACATAAATTGGTGCTAGTTTAAATGTTATATGTGTGAAAGTGTTTGTTTTAGCATTTAAGATTTTAACTAGTAGTTTCACTTCCTTTTTAATTCTCTTATTTGTTTTAAAAATGGAAAAAATACTATTAATTCAAATAAAATATTTTTAAATACTATTTTGACATTTATTGTGTCACCCGAGAATTTTCATCATATTCATAAATAACTGTAGCATATCTCCTTCTACATTTTAATGTGTTTTATTTATAGTTTAAATATGTTTATTTGAGGGTTATTATTCGTAAGGTATTTGAGTATCTTAAATGCTCGATTTAATATTTTTCCTAGATAATTTAACTTATAAAAAGAATCGAAAACTTATAGTTTTAGACCTTAGAGGTCGGGAACATGCATTTGAAAAATATTTTGAGCATTGCTTGAATAGTGTTACGTAAGTGTAACATAGTTAATTAGTAGTCTTTTAAATTGAGCTTATAACTTGGTTGGACTAAGTTTTTGCTAGCATTTTGACTTCTAATATGACACCTACTTATATTATAAACATAATACATCACATATACAAGCAAATGAGCTAAAAAATAATTGAAGAAATCCCCATTTTGTCCCTCCCCCCTTCCCTCCCTACCCGATGGCTCAAGGAAAGGAAAAAGAGCATTTTCTTCATCAAATTCTTGGTGGTTGATCTTTTGCAAACATCCTACATCTAATTCCAAGTTTTCCTAAGCTCCTACAAGCCTTCTAAACCTTGTACAAGTAAGGGAGTTTCACCTTTTAGCTATTTAAAGTTTATATCAAGTTTTTGTAATTTTCGGATTTCACTATTTCATGCCATAAATTGCTTGATTCTTGCTAGATATAGTGTTATTACATGTTAGAGAACATCCTTATACATTAGTATAGCTTAGAACCAAGTTTATTAGTATGAATCACTTGAAGAAGATGATGAATAGTGCCGAAACTAGGGTTCCGAAAAAAAGTTATAATTTAATTTGATTCAAGGCTTCTAGTAGTTGCTAATTAGGTCCTTGAGTATGGAAAAAATATTCGTTATACTTTTCATGTGAAAATTTTGAGAATTTTGATCAAAATAGGCTACTTTAATTGGGGATTTCGGGGTTAACTCGAATCCGGGCATATTTCGCCGTCATGGCTAGTTTTTATTAAGTATTGAAGCCTTAGAAGTGTATTCGTTTCGCTTGTTTGGGTTCCAGAATTGGTACTTGTAGTGAAAACCCACAAAGAGGCATTTTCGGTGTTTTTGTGTACTTGTGGTCTAGGTTATGATTTGGAGGTTCTAAATGAGGTATTTAAGTATTCTTAGATTGGTAGGATGGTTAGTTAGCTTAACTTGATCATTGAATTCCGGTAGGAAGCTAAATAGCCTAGTTGAACAAAGGGAAAATGAATGAATTAATTATTTTAGTACTTGTATTGACTTATAGTTGCTTCTAGAGTGTTTAAATGCAGTTTGGAGGCATGTATGAACTTGTGGTAAGGTGTTGGGAAATGTATAATATTGACCATTTGTGTTCGCATAGCTAAGTTCATGATAATTGCTTTATAATTGGGTAATTAAATATTTATAGGCCTTTGTGTAGCGTACGTATCATAATAGTGAAGTTTTGTGAATTAAGTTATTTGGTTTGTATGACTTTAGTTAGTATGAACTTGAAAGAGGACTAAAGGAACTAGTTATGAACTATGTTGGTAATTATTGTTAATTGACTCATTAGTTGATTGGATAAGTGTTGTATGTGCCAAAGTAAAGCCTAAAGCTAGCAAGCAAAGCATGAAACCAAGGTAGAATTCAACTAGGTGCTTGTGTGAGTGTGTTCTGTTTTGGGTCAGTCCACTACCCGTGTCTTTTGAAGCTTCTTTGACGTAGAAAACGTGTTCAAAAATTTTGCAAAATTTGTACAGCAGCCAGATTAGGCAGTTTAGAGCAAATGTTGATTTCTAGGGCTAAGGATAATTCTAACATTTTAGGCCTCTAAACACATCATTTCCAAAATGTAGCTCAAAAATCGCTGGTTCTGTCCAGCTATGCATAATTGAGCGGTAAGGGTTATAACTTTTGGAACTTAACTCGGAATTGAGCACCGTTTGAACCTAAAATTAACTACACTCGAAGAGCTACAATTATACATAAAAATCAGATAGTTTAGAGGTCAATAGACTAGGTAACCTAATGGGTTAAGTTATGCTTCTGTTACAGGAATTGAAAAATGTCTTAGTTGAGCTTGCGGTATTAACTTTGCACTTGCAGACTTGTATTGAATGTTTGAAGAATAAATCAGAATGTAAGTTAAATGTAAAATGTTAACCAATGCATGTTAGTTGAGTTCACTTGTACAGTTGGCATTTAGGTTATATGTTAAGTACAATTTTGGTTAGTTATAGTTAGCTTAACTTTATATATTAGCAAATGCTTTTATGTTGTTACAGAGCTATGGTGTTTAATTAAGTTATAATGATAAAGTATGTAATATAAATTCTTGGATGTGAAAGATAGTTGTTAAACCTTTTATAATCAATTGCTAAAGTGTTATATGAAAACTAGGGTATTCATATTCAAGCTAACCCATGGAAAGTTGGAATAACTAAGTCATTTCTACATCTTGAGGCTTGGAAAAGGTGATGGAGTCTTTATCTCTTCTGTGTATCTTAACTTATTTTACCGTTTCTGTATTGTATTCTTTAGTAGTTAATAAGTTTATATGCGTTATTTACTTGCTATCTTGTGTCTTTTTGTGTTATATGTATTTAACTGCGAGGGCAGCCTACATTGTCGTTCCTTTTATGTGGTATTTGATATACTTGCCTCTCGTGATCTTGACCCGAGGTTACACAACCTTTTCGGACATGGTAGCATCAAGAAACACGGGCGGCATCGGGCTTGCTGTGCTTTCTCGACTACCATGGTACCTATTCTATTTCTTTCACCGAGTATACTCCACTACCCCAGAGGCGTGGTTCACCTGCTGGGCATATGGACCTAACTCAAGAGAAAGGGTCGTAGGATCGGGGTACATCCGGAGTACCCTATTTTGGTGGAATAAGGGTTTTGCCGGCACTTGCTTGAAGATCTTGGCTCGTGCCTCGTGATTGAAGGCAAAGTGGAACCGTATCCTTTTTATACGTGGTTAAATACTTGTCTAATTAACTTATTTATTTGTATTATTAATGTTATTATCTTGTTGCATCTCATGAAAACACACCCTGGTTTACTGTATCACCTCCCTCACTGAATAACTCTGGTTACTCATTCATCGTTTTAACATGTTTCAAGGAAAGTTGTGGTTGGATGTTATGTGTAGGAAATGCAAGTTGTTGGTTGTATGTGTTTTGTTTTGAGATTATGAAACCTTGTGTATGTTTCTATTGTCTAAAAGGTTGTAATATAAAGCAAATCTTATATTCTTGTATGAGTTAATAACTTCAATAATTTACTAGATTGCCTAGTTAATTTGCATGCTTGTGTGAATGGGATTGTACCTTAGAGTTGGATTGTGGTTTTTAAGGATAAATTACTGCTTGCAAGTGAACTGATAGCCCTATAAACAGGGAAGACTCCATCCATTTTTTCTCGTTTTTCGTGACTTGGGTATCGGGGTGTTACAAACAACATACTTTAGTGTACCTACTTTAGTAAAATATTGCATATGGTTCTTGTGAATCAATAATTCATTCATTATATTTCCAATAATGGAAATGATTCTTTTTAATATCAAGGAACCATTCTATTTTGATACCAAAAATATCAGTTTCAATATTTTGTATAAGGTAAACATGTATTTTCAATTGTAAATACCCGATATTCAGATTGTGAAAACTCTTTCTTTATATGATCTATAAATCTCACATCATTTGAGATATATTGTTTGTTTATGTAAGCTTTTCAAGCTTCTTTATGATATATATCAATAAACGCCAATCCAACATATATATATATATATATATATATATATATATATATATATATATATATATATATATATATATATATATATATATATATATATATATATATATCAATCTTTCACCACATTCTTTCAGAATGTTTTCATTGATACAAAGATCTTTGTAATCAAATATATTTCTCGAGATTTTCATTCATATGCTTCATGCATATATAGTCCTTCTAGGACTTCAATATAAATATTATTATCACGTTAATATGTGCTTCAAACATATAGAGTCCTTCTAGGACTTCAATATCAAATATAATTATCACGTGAATATATGCTTCAAACATATAGAGTCTTTCCAAGACTTTAATATAAATATCATTATCACGTGAATATATGTTTCAAGCATATAGAGTCTTTCCAAGACTTCAATATAAATATAATTATCACATGAATATATGCGTCAAGCATATAGAGTCCTTCAAGGACTTCAATAATATTATCATGTGATTTATGTAGGTAAAATATTATTATACTCATAAGATGCATGTGAAGTCCTTTTTCAAAAATTACCAGACTAATATCAATGTAATTTTCCCAAAGAGTATAGACTAAGGTGTAATCACACAACATACTAACCCATTCATTGTTTGCCTTCGAACAATTTAAGGAAAAACCAACTGTCGTGATTAATTCCTTGTAATTTCATTTCATTTCTAATTTCATAGTGATGTGGGATGATATTATCTTCATAATACAATACAATGCTCCCTCATAATCCCATCAATATATTTCATGTGCATTTATTTTCTGCCTGGATTGCGTCTTCGTTTTGGCCAATCATTCATTTGTCGACATTCATAAGTGGACTTGAAGATCCTCAATTTTTTTTTTCTTTCATAAAATCAGTAGCTACTACATTTTTCCAAAAAATTGATCAATTTTTCTTTTCAGTTTCATTCTCTTTCAAGAGTAATATAACTGAGTGAGATTTCTTTATTCTCAATACTTTCAATACACATCATACTCAGGTACCTGATACTTTCTTAGAGTAAAATTTCTCAATTATATTTTTAACTTTTTGTCTTGACATCTTCATGATATCAAACAATTCAAATATGCCAACTTGCATATTTTGCTCTTTTATCTTTGAAACCGATATATCTATTATGCTTTAAGCGTGCAGTAGACTATATTCATTTATGTGTTTCTTAATTGAAACATCAATTCTATTAGGAGCATTTATAGCTGGTAGATATGACCAAGTCATTATCTTTGCATCTAACAATGCATTTCATAATCGATTTGTAACTTTTTGCAAATGAATAATTTGTAGTTCTTTTAGTTCACATTAATTTATACGAGGATCAATATGATAATGCTACCCATAAATTTCTCATTTTTTTCAACTTTTGTTTTGCTCCCTTGATCTTGAGAATTTCATTATTTAGTAAAACATGCTATTGAAACATATCCCATCAATGGTCCATATATATATATATATATATATATATATATATATATAATATTTGATGGAATTTCAAATAATAAATTCTCAGTTTTCTTTATAGACCCATGTAACGGTCCGATCCCTCACGAGACCAGAGCCCCGATCCCAAAACCCAAGGCATGAAAAACTAGAGAAAACGGAAGAAGTCTCTCATGTTTATAGGACAATCC
Source organism: Ehretia macrophylla (assembly GCA_037974665.1). Classification (NCBI taxonomy): domain Eukaryota; kingdom Viridiplantae; phylum Streptophyta; class Magnoliopsida; order Boraginales; family Ehretiaceae; genus Ehretia; species Ehretia macrophylla. Next base: position 58,245,746 of record CM075771.1, on the reverse strand, counting down.
AAAACCTGTATAAGCAATTATAACCTCAAAATTAAAGTCCAACCTCCTCCATAACTCTCAACTTCCTCTATCCATTTTCCTTATGAATTAAGTCTGCCAACCATTCAAATCATGCAAGTATGCATTTGTTAGACAATAAAGTAAAGAATACAAGTTATTGTATACCATTACAATTATCACATCTTACAAAATTAACTATCTATTACAATCCTTCCCAACATGAATCAAATACACACACAAGACTTCTATTTTACAAATTTTACTATCACGAGCAAGCAACACCTCAATGTTCAGGATGCCAAACAGCTTGTAGGCTTCGCAGTTATTTCGTACTAAACCTGAAAGTATTAGAAAGATGGGTGAGCATACAACACATGTATACTCAGTGAGGGAGGAAACATATATTCTAGGAGTTTTCAAAAATATTTTCGTGCAATGCAACAAATAAGGAAGGTACAAGAAATCAATATAAAATAACCACTAGATAGACAATACTTTTTCCACACAAAGAGAAGGAACCAAGTTGCAATGCGAGGTACAATAGCAATTAATAACTAAATAGCTCATGTAAAGGAGTATAGTTACAGTTAACTCTCCTGTGGTAGATCTGTATGCCCCAACGAGGTGGATCAAGCCTCTGGGGTAGTGGATTATGACACAGTGAGAAGTTCTAAAAATGATATAGTTAACTCTCCTGTGGTAGATCTGTATGCCCCAACGAGGTAGATCAAGCCTCTGGGGTAGTGGAGAGGTTCTAAAAAGAATATATCACCGATCGCGAGCACGAACCACGATCCACGAATCACAAGAAATATTTACTATATCGATAAGCCAGCACAAAACCCCTTATAACTCCCATGGGTGTACTCCGGATGTACCCTAATCCTACGACCCATATCTCCCGAGGTAGGTCCGTATGCCCCAACAAGGTGAACCACGCCTCTACGGGAGGGGAGTGCCTCATCGAGATAAGGTCTGGAAAAATCATGGTAGTTGAGGGAACACGGCAAGCCCGATGCCGCCTGTGTTACTCGACACTACCATGTCTGAAAAGGTTGCGCAATCCTATGCCACCCGTGTTACTCGACACTACCATGCCTAAAAAGGTTGCGCAATCCTAAATAACGAATCACGAATCACGAGACAATAATACGAATCAAGATGGAAAGTTAGCAAAGTAGGCTAACCTCGCCCAAATGGAACATAAATAACTCAAATAACAATCAAAAATAGCAAATATAACCATTTACTAGCTAGTCATGAAATAAGTTCAAGTAATTCTCAAGCAATATACTAGATCATTCAATCTAATAGCAATAAACAACTAAAATGCACCAAAAGGATGGAAATCCTTCACCTTCACCAAACTTCGAGATGCAAATATGGTTTAGTTACTCCAACCTTCCTTGAATTAGCTTGAATATGTAAACCCTAGTTTTCATATAAGTATATCCTTTAACAATTGATTATACCAAGTCTATTCACAAAACACAAACTCACAAGTTCGTAAAATCCTTAAGAACTCAAGGATACTCAGCTAACTACAAACTAGTTCTTAGTGCATTTTGAACAACACATAACATGCGTTAATATTTGATTAACAACAGCCCACTACATCTAATAACTCCTCATCTCTCACTAAGAATAACTTATCAGTTAGAGTCATTTTTCCTCGAACTAAATTAGAAGCTACATTTACATGTCTCTAATTCTCTTGATTATCTAACAGCAAGGTACAATACATAAAGCACAAGGTTATACAACTTAATGGTAAAAATATTACACTTAAGAAGTTAAGCTAAGAGTAAATTAACTATAATTACGTCTTTAGCCAACACATAAAACATTATATCACACATAAACACACCAAATTTGCACTAAAGAAAAAGAATACAAGAAAACAAGTTAATTAGCTAACTAGTGTTCCAACATTATTAGTTTGCCACTTAAAACTAGGATCAAAATACCCAAGTTTACAAGCTCGCTAATATTTCTACCATTACTAGTTTAAAACTCTAAGCTAAATTCTTTATCACTTATTAGTCTTCAAATCTTTGAAGTACACCCCGTAGCTAGCTAGTAAGTAAAACTGATCCTTATGTTGACAACTAACCTTCTAACTAACTTTATATTTCGCATAGATAGGATTTAATTTTAATAGCTTCCAACCTTATGTAGAATGTCATTTAGGCCAGCCACTAAGTCAATTAGGCAACATAAGCTCAAGATAACAAAAAAAAGATACAAGATAGCACCAAAAGGGTCATTTGGTCGGTTTCATACATACACACAATACATGAACTTTCACTTAAATAATAGAATGTAGACATCTTTTAGTGTTCACGTAGGCATTTACATAAGCATGTAACACGCAAACATTAGGCACGATACTAAGTCCTTAACAAGCACTTGATTTCTCACAACTAAGCTAGACATATTTAACTAGTGCGCTTCAAAGGTGATGTGTCTTAAATATATTATACTTACATTATTCAACTAAAACTTAATGTTATGGTAGAAGCATCTTAGATTCTCAACAGGCAAGTCCTCTACATAATCCATAAGTTAGCACTTTAGTCTTTTAGTAATTTCACTTCACATAAGTCAATTAATTTCACATAACTAATTCATAATAAAATTTCAATAAATATATATATAACTATCATATAATTCAAATTACGTATATGTGCATCGAGAATTCACAGTTTTACCATCTAACGAACTTAACCCATAATGTCAATTATCAAATTAGCTAAACAACCATCCATTCCTAACAGGAGCTTGACTTTATTCAATCCGTAGCCTATGATATTGAGCTTAATATTCCCTGTTATTTATCTATAAATATAGCTCTTCGAGTGTAGATGATTTTAGAATCCAACAGAGCTCAATTCCAGTTTAAAATCAGTAAGTTACGATCTTTCTCGTGCAACTACACAAATTGCCCCTGCTTCAGCGATTTTCAGACACGTTTCTAAAATGGCAAAATCGAAGGGTCCAAACGTTAAAATTAGCCTTAGCACCAGAGTCAAAATTTGTTCTAAACTTCTTAATCTAGCTGCTATAAAAATTTTGCTAATTTCAGAGCACGTTTACTACCTCAAAACCTCTCTGTAAATCAGTTGCTAAAATCTGCCAGATTTTCTTCTCTTGCTCATCTTCTCCTTTTAGTTAATTTTCTTGCTTTCTTGAACTAAATTAGGCATATACTGTAATGCCCCGATCCCTCACGAGACCGGAGGCTCTATTAGCCATGCTAATCACAACCCAATTTCAACCCGGTCACAAAATTTAGGGAAAATGGACGGAGTTTCCCTTATTTATAGGACTATTTGGAAACCTGTAAACTACAACATACAACCACAAGACCATAATCCACAACTTCAATCTATTTCATCCCTATCAGCATGCAAGTCAACTAAACAGAAGAGTAAACAATTGAAGTTATTACAAACCACTAGCACCTAACTATCACCCAAGACTAAAACTGTAATATTACATTTCTTAAGATAACACAAATACATACATGACCATAAGGTCTCAAATAGTATATAGGCATATAATGTACATATTATTTCTTGTTCTACACACTGATAGAGCAGGTAGGCCACATAGGAGGCATGCCACACAGGTGGCAATCCTATTTCCAGCTTATAGCACTGATCCTGAAAGGTGTTAGAAATGAGGATGAGTATACAACATGTATACTTAGTGAGGGAGGTGATGCAGCAAACCGAAGAATGCTTTCATGAGATGCAACAAGAATAATAACATATACAACACAAAAAAACAAAGTTAATTAGACAAGGATTTAACCACAGATAAAAAGGATACGGTACCATGTTTGTCTTCAATCACGAGCCACGAGCCAAGATCTTCAAGCAAGTGCCGGCAAACCCTTACTCCTCCAAATTGGGATACTCCGGATGTACCTCGATCCTACGACCGTTTCTCCTGAGGTAGGTCCATATGTCCAGCAGGTGAACCACGCCTCTGGGCGAGAAAGGGAATAGGCACCATGGTAGTCGAGGGAACATAGCAAGCCCGATGCCGCCTGTGTTTCTCGACACTACCATGTCCGAAAAGGTTGCACAACCCGACACGAATTCAAGAATTCACGAGAAACAAGAATATCAAATCACGTAAGAGGAACGACAAAGTAGGCCGCCCTCGCAGTTAATCACAAATAATACGAAAAGACTCAAGATAACGAGTAAAATATTACATATAAACTTTATCAACTACTAAATAATTCAATTTAGAAACAATAAATCAAGTTAAAATGCACATAAGAGATGAAGACCCCCTCACCTTTGAAAAGCCAAACCTCCTAAACCTAGCTCAATGTGCAATCTCTAGCTTATTCATACAAGTGCAACATTTAAACATTAAAACTAACATAATACTATGCAAGTAAGCTAGCGTAATCATAATAAGCATCTTACTTAACATAAAATCACTTCGATTAGAAATGTATAATTAGCAATTAACTAATTCTATTAATATTTACTTACTAGCCAAAAACATCTAGTTAACAATCAACAAACCAACATCCTTCAACCTAGTCATTTTTACTGTCTAGCAAGTATACAAGATAAAAATTACATATAGGACTTCAAGTTAAAAGAAACATTTTATTAGCCAAGACTGATAGTCCACCACTAGCACTTAGAAAAGAAATGCATTTTCAACTAATAGAAAAGTTATCTATAACTACTTAATAACTAATATGCAACATTAACTAAGTGACCATATTACAAGTTAAAATTCTAACATAACACCAGTAGGATCCACTTACTAATCATATTTACATGTAATAACCAACTATCAACTTGGAAATAGCTTTATATGTAAGTTTAAGTTTAACGAGGGAGCATATTCTTATTCATTTTATAGTTAAGCATTTTTTCTCATATAAGAACATACTATACTTTAGCTACAGTCACTCATTTTTATTCAAAGGACTAAACATTTCATCTAATTACTCCATTCAAACAAGGACATAACTAGGAAATGAATTATAAACCATTATAACAAAGTAATAAGTCATATCTTAGCAACTAGGCTTCTAATTCATCTCCAACAAGCATCAACTTCCAACTCTTTATAAATTATGGACTATCTTAAATCTTTAGGCTTCGTCACCTATCAATGGCTAAAAGACAGTTTTATAAGATATCTTGCTAACTCTCTTTAAACTGAATAGTTAACAACTTGTCTATCAAATAATTCATTTGCAACAATAAACCAATTCTAACCTCAACTAGCCAAACTAACAATCCACTACATCTACTTTTAAATTAGAATACAAGGCTTGTATCAAATCAATAGTTCATTCAAAGCTAACTAGTGAAAACTAACATGCCTTAACATTTCATATTACATTTACATAGAATTTAAGGACAAGAGGGAGGGGTGAAAAGCCACGGCAGCTGCAAGTCCAGTTACTAGGTCAGAAACAACCTAGAATTCAATTATAGAAATCTGTCCAGTTCTCACCTACTTACATGCCTCTCGGAAATCACCTAAAAACGAGTACCTAGAGTTGGAATTAGGTCAAGCCTTAGAAATACACTTTTGTTCTACTAGGAGTCTACTACAACATATCCAAAATTCAGCTGATTTCATCAACGTTTGCTAGGTAAAATTGGTTCTACAACTCAGGCACGAAAATCTGTCTAACTTTCCAGATTTTACATAAATCATGCTTTTGCCATTATTTCATTATAAACACAAATTTTTTAAGGCTCTACTATACATGAATCATCATATATACTCACATACAACATAATAACAAGATACTACAACATTTAAAACAAGGTAAATCTAGCATATAACATGTTAAGTACTCAATCTTAGTCATATAGCACATAATTAAACAACAATAATCAACTATTGCACAAATGAACAAATTCAACAGTTTCAAAATTTCAGTAGTAACTCAACTTTGCTGTAAACTTACCTAAGCAAACGACCTTCTATAAAACTTATTTTTATATGTATGGAAATCTCTTCGAAAGTAGATAACTCTAGAATTAAACAGAATTCAATTCTGAGTTAAATTCATCAAGATATGACTAAAACAACTCAAGTGCGCAAAGCTGTCCAGATTAGTCATGAATTCTGTCAGGTTTCGGTTTTTATTTTTTTAGAGGCACTAGATGGAGGAATTGGCCAACTCAACCTAAATAGAACTTGTTCTAAACTAGCTTATCTAGGTCCTATAAAATTTTCATAATTTTCCAAGTTATCTAACTAGGTCAAAAACTCCACGAAATTCAGGTAAGTAAAACTGTCCAGTTCCAGTCAACTATAAAACTTCACTGATTTCAGCAATTACGAGCAAACAAATGATTTTTCTTCACAATTCATCAAACATAAAAGTTGTACCTCTCCAAGTCTAGATTAATATGTGATTTTTCCAGATTTTTCCCAAAATAATTAGTTGCTTAAACAATTCACAAACTACAGTAGCTACAACAAACTCCTGCAAACATATACATGTATAAACTTGTCTAATACAATAATTTCTTACTCAAAAACACATATATATGCAATATAAGTTCTGAAATTAGTTTTCAAAATATTCCACTCACCTTATACATGCTAGGAACGTGAGCTAATGCACGAAAATGCGAGAAAATTGGCTCGAGGTTGTTTATTTCTTCTTCTTCTCCTCTTTCTTCTTTTGATCGATTGATGTGTGTTGTGTGCGGCCTGATGTGTGTGTGTGTGTGTGTTGCAGTATTTTGTGTGTGTGTGGGGTGTGTTGTGTGTGTTTTATGTTAGGTAGAAATATCTAGGTGGCTCCAAAGACCAAATTGCCCCCTTAACTAAGTGTATATTTCTAGTTTGCCACCTTATAGTATTTTGACTAATCTAGTTAGCTAGTGTAGTGTAGTGTAATTGATTTATTGCCTACGATACTTAGAATATAAAAAAAATGTACGTGAATGTACACTAAATGAAACGAATACATATTTTCCAAGAAATATAAAAAGTAATGCTAATAATTATATACAAACAATTAAGGTAACATGTAAATGTACGCAAATGATTAAAATAAGCATATTAATATACGCAAGTAAATAAAATAACTATATGCTCAGGGTCGGGGTATTATATATACATTTCACAGTGAACTCTCATCAAACATCTAACCTATATACAAGAGTTCCATCTAGCATAGACATAATATTTTCAAGAATAACGAAAACAATACACAAATCTTGCAAAAGTTTATTCAATCAATATCATACATGCTCAAATTTCACTTTTCTTGCAATCATAGTTCAATACTCAATCATATAATTCATAAGCCACACCATAAGAACGAGGTACTACAATAAATTACAACAAGGATGCAAACCCTCACCTTATACATGCTAGAAATGCGAGCTAATGCATGAAAATGCGAGGAAATCGGCTCAGGGTTGCTTATTTCTTCTTCTTTTTCCTTATTTTTCTCTCTTTCTTTCTCTCCTCTTTCTTCTCTCTTGTTCAACCGTGAAGTGTGTGTGTGGAGGGTGGTGTGTGATTGTGTGGGTGCATAGTGTAGTATTTGTGCTTTGCTTTTGTTATTTTTTTTTTCATTTAATGCCAAAAGACCAATTAACCCCTCTAACTAATTAACAAATTATAGTTTGCCATTTAGTTATAATCTAACTAATCTAGTTTCTACTGCAAATTAATAACACACAAGTAATACCTCCGATACTTAAAACACGTAAATGCACATGAATGCATGCTAAACGAGACGAATACACGTAAAATAGTGCAAATAATTATCAATATACATTTTCATGAAATATACAAATTAATTCTATACAAAATTAATTTAAGGCCCAAAAATTGCAATTAAAGTCTACTAGTCCACAAAACTATGTTATATCATGTTTTAGTATTCATATGGTTCAAAAATCATTTTTTTAACACACTCTCCTGATGTATTATGCAATTAAAATTTATGTACGTATATCCAAAAATAAGTGTATTATAAGGGAAAAATATGAGATTCGCAAAATAAATTACTTTAATTTTTTTATTCTGGGCTCAGGGCTCGTTTTCAAAAGATGAAAATAGGTCTACTAGATATTTGAAATAATCCATTGTAATGTAAATATCAAAATAATAGGTAAAATATTTTATTTGAACTAATAATATCAGTGTCACCCTTTTGAAGAACATAAAATAAATAAAAAGAAAACGAAACTACTATTTAAATCTTAATTGTTAGAAAAAACACATTCACACATAACACTTAAATTAACCCAAATTTATATGCAATTAAGTATGTCATGCTATATGTTGGGTCTTGGGTCTCACAACCCATCTTTATGCGCTTGTGGGGAGCAGTTGAAACATATATTGCGCAAAACATTCTTAGATGGTCTTTGAATAATAGGGAGTATATAATTCAATCGGTTGGTTTTATTTGAATAAATATTGCAGCATATAATATAACGTGTATATGTGTGAATCACATAATATTCAACACTAATCCTAATTGACATACAACAATTATCAAGTGACTGGGATGTAAAAATTCCTTCATTATCAAGACAATTCTTTTGATTGTATAATTCATAAATATTTCTCGTAATCGAATTATGTATATAAAAACTCTTGAAAATGCCATATATCATGTGGACAGTAACATACATGTGACCATCGTATTGAGACATCTATTAATACTACAAAATATTAAAATGGTCCTCATGATAGAATAATAGGCCCACATATATCCCCTTGCATCTTTTTCAAAATAAAAATGTAGGATTTTCGATATCAATTTTAGTAGGGTATGACCTTTTGGATCAATTTTCATTAGGCACAAACAAAACATAAAAATTAATTTAACAATAGAATCTTTTGATTCTTTAATGAGCATCCATTTGAATTTTCAATAATTCTTTTTATCATCACTACGCTTGGATGTCTAAGGCGATCATGCCAAAGCATAAACTCTTTGGATCAAATATCTTCTAGTTTATTAATGGGTGTTCATAGGAATTTTTCGATAATTCCTCTTTCATTGTCATTACACCCATATAAGTTATCACTTAAATATAAGAAAATACTTGGATAACTATATCTTTATTCAACTACTCATATATTTGTATGATAAAACCCAGAAGATCAAATAGTGACATGATAATAGTTCTTGTAGAGCATCCAATAAGACTGGTAGTAGCAGAATATGTCATAAACAAATATGACAAGAAAAACAGTTAAACATAATATTAAGATATAGATCATCATCCAATATAGAATAATCAATATGATCCATCTTAACTCTTATAATTTCATTCATTCATTGATATTCAAGAAAATTTAAACAAAATATATTAGCGTATCATATGTACTCATCAAATACCCAAATGAACCATATTTGTAGTAAATATCACTATTGCTTTGAGATCTTATTTCTTGTGATTTCTCCTTAATACTTTTTCTCATTATTCTCCTTGGGGATAAAGTTTATTTTTCTCACCCAATAAATAAATAATCATCAAAATCACAATTAATACTCTCATAGAAATAAATAATATATTCATTCGATAAGCTATGTGCATCTAGTTATTTATTCTCCATATGATAACATAAAATTTATATTCTTATGAATAATATCATCCGAAATCATAAATCACAAGTTATACAAAATAACCCATCTTAAAAAGGGAATTTTTTTTTCGATAACAAAAAAGTTTGTTAATGAGAATATTGATAAAATACTCCAAAGAAATATAATAGGGATATAAGTAAAGATAACTACACTTACTAGATCATGGGAATAATATCATCACCTCAATAAATGATTATAAAAACGATATGATAAATTTGTAACCTTAAATAACTTGTGAGCTACAAACAAAAGAAAGATGTTCAATATTCAAACATCTAAAATACAATTATTCTTAACAAAAGATTCAGATGTATGGAATAGATCATTTCTACAACAAATTTAACTATATTTCACATATATATTCCAAATTTTATTTTCAGTTAATGAGGATAAAAAAAAGATATATAATAATTAACAATTCAACAAATATTATCCCGGTAATAAAATGATCCTTCATTGTTAATCTCTGAATTTTTTTTTTTTTTTTTTGTGTTGAAGGTGAAGGATGGGATGAGAGAAAGATGATGGAGAAGTGAAGAGTGCAGCAAAATGAGGAAGAGAAAGAATAAAAAGGGTATTGGGTCAAACCCTAATGGCTTGGTCAAATTGCATTTTATTATTATTATTATTGTTGTTGTTGTTTAGAGAAATGATATGACTTCTAACTACACAGTTTATTAGGGACTGACTTAAAATAATGAAATAAGAGAACTCGCATATTCAGATAATAAAAATAAATATTAAATTTATTGTAATAAATAAATTAAGAAAATTAAAGTTAAATAAAGTAAATACATAAATAAATAAAGAAAATTAATATTAAATTCAATAAAGATGTGTTAGGTATGTAAAGAAATATTAAATGAAAGAAATGTTGAATATAAGCTAATTGTCATATCATTAATTATATCCAAGTCATCATTTTTGCATAAATAATGAAAAATTAAGTCCAGAAGTTATTCCATATCCTTGTAAGCAACAAAATATTAGATCCAATATTTGTTTTGACATGATTAATTAAATGCCAATACAATTATTTAATTGAAATAGTACCTGGCGGCTCCACTATTGAAACAATAATACTATTCAAATAGTAATTGTCGATGGTTACTGTTCACACGTTACTATTCATGTTGTATTGTTCACGTGGTGCTATTAACACCGATCACTATTTATGACATTGTTTATCCATTACTATTTTCATAATAACTTGATTATGTATTAGTATATTAAATGCTAATATCATTATTTAATTGCTGGTAGGGTCATCTCATTTTTGAAAAGAAAATTATAGAAAAATAGAAAATAGTATTTTAATGAATGGATTTGATAAGGAAAAGCATTTTGGATTCCTCACGCTTCCAGAATCAACTTGAACATAGTATTATATACGTGTGTGTGTGTGTGTATATATATATATATGCATATGTAAATATATAGATACATATATGTGTGTCTAATTTATAGATCCTATATATATAATCAAAATACAATTAATGAGAAAATTTGAATCGGTTACTTTGTGCGTTATTGTTACGATAGAGTTTCATGCTGATAACATATTATAAAATAATTACTATAAAGACAATAATATAAGAAAGAGCTGAGAGAAACTAGAGAGAGAATACTATTGATTTCATTATAAACTATGAATTACAATAATATATATTTATAGGATAAATGCAGTTGACTACTATTTACACAGTAACACTATTTGAACAGTGCCCGACGACTACTATTCATAAGTTGACTACTATTTGAACAGTATTTGGCGGGTACCATTCATTAATATCCAACTCAACTCGTAACAAATCCTTGTTTTTTTTATGTTTGTCAGACTTAATATTTCTTTCGGTCTATTTATGATTAGGCAAGTACAATGTTTAGGTTTCCTTCTATCTCCTTTTTACATGAATATCTTCTTGTTCTAGTTAATAGGTGTTTAATGGTTTTTTCTTAATTTTATTTGTTTAAAAAGGATTCTCCCAAAAGATTATCTCTCTCTGTTGTACTCGACGTAATTGACTTTTGTTTTTGTTTTTACAATTTTTTGGTTAAGAAAGAACCAATTTCATTGGAAAAATTGTGCAAATAATCCTTATTATTTTTTTAAAATTTCAAATTTATCCCTATTGTTCAAAATTAGCCAATTTAATCCCTATTTTTTTCAAAATTATTTAATTTAGTCCTTGTAGTCAAAAAATTAGTTAAATCTGACGAAAAATTGGTAATATACGGTGCACATAACCACTGCTTGGGGGGAAAATTGAGAAATTATTAAAATTTCAATTTAGTCCCCATTGTTTTTATAAAAAATATCAAATTAGTTCTCAAGTTTAAGAAAATTTCATAATAGTCCCCAAAGTTTTGCATATAATATCAATTTCATCTCTATTATTTGCCAACATTTTCAGTTTAGTTCCTCTTACCAAAAGAGTTAAAAAGCCCAGTGAATATTTGTCAACACTGCAAAAAAACTTTTTCCCTTCCTTAATCCAAAAAAATGCATAACAATAATATAAAATAAAGTCATCAAAGTGCATCATATAAAAAGTGATAATCATAAGCATATATTGAATAACAACGTCAATAAAGTTTTGTCAGTGCACTATTCTATTATTGAGATTGTAAGTTTTCAAAAAAAAAAAATTCATTTATCACTCTATTTTCATATTTGATTAACTTATAATTTTCATTTACTTTTACGTGTGTGCATGTGTATGTGTGTGTGTATGTGTGTGGTTGTATGTATGTATGTATGTGTTTATGGTTTTGTAATAGGGACCAATTTAAATATTTTGTAAAACAAAATAGATGAATTTGAATATATTGTGAAACAATAAGGATCAATATGATATATATTCAAAGAATATGTTGATAATTTTGCTAATTATGTAAGGGCAATTGGCATTTCACACATTTTCAGTTAGATTTGACTAACTTTTTGACGACAAGGACTAATATGAAATTTTTAGAAAATAATATGGACTACATTGGCTAATTTTGAACAATAGAGATGAATTTGAATTTTTTTGGGAAACAATTGGGACTAGTTGGCTAATGTTGAATAATAGTGACAAATTTCAAATTTTAGATAAACAATAGGGACCATTTTTGTAATTCTCCCAATTTCATTAAATGAAAGATGAATTAAAATTACAAAGAATGAAATCAAAGCTAAAAGAAAGGCATAAATTGTGATAAAACTCAATTGACGAAAACAACATCAAAGTGAAATAAGGATGTTCTATTGCAAAAATATCAGTTGTAACTTGTGTTGATATTCCGTTCAACTGAATCTTGGTGATAACTTTATCCAGGATGGATTTAACAATTTGCTCTTCCGTAAAAGCTTGGCCATTGAAGATCCTATTATTTTTTCTCTTTCCAAATAAAGTAGATTGTCGCACAGAAGAGGATTTGGAATGATTTCAGTTTGATGTTATCCTGACCTGCAAGGTAGAGACCATTTGCAAGATGTCATGGAAAATAATAAGAGAATTGTCGATGCAAAGGGTGTAACGTCCCGATCCCTCACGGAACCGGGACCCTGATCCCATTCCAAAAGGCACAAAAAATGAGAGAAAATAGACAGAATTTTTCCTGTTTCTAGACCAATCCAGAACCTGCACTCAGAAGAATCATCCCAAAACACATCCACAACATATATATAATAAGTTTCATCCTTGGTCCATATTAGGATTCTAGCTTTCTCTTCTCTTAGATAGGGAGCAAACATGGATTGAGACTTAAACAATACTAATCAAATGCCTTTACTAGGTTATCATACCACTCTAATCAACTCTTAACTTAAACTTTGATTACATCTCTTTACATGACAATTACATTGAACTCACAAAATAAAATACAAGCCAGGATCTCCGATTTACTTTACATAAATTCACATAACTATTCAATCAAAGATACAAGCATTCAAGGGACACTTGATCTTCCTCTTCTACTTTTCAAGACTATCTCCACCATGCATGTAAAATGTTAGAAAGACGGGTAAGCAAAACACTATTGCTCAGTGAGGGAGGGAAAGTAATAATCCGGGGAGTTTTCGAAAAGGCTTTTGTGCAATGCATATGAGCAAGCTATAAGATAGTTAACAAGTCAATAACGAGTACAATATAATCACAAAGGTACCATAACAAAACAAGGGTACGAATTAAATAACACATGTAGAAAGAATACAATCACATGTAACTCTCCAATGAATTAGGGCCCAAGCGAGAGTTATGCTAGATAATCACATAGCAACAATAGTAATCAAGACGGTTAACTTAGGTAAAGTCAAGATTGACACTGCTTACATAATCACGTACGAGCTCATAGTAGTCATATCAATACACCGACAAACTCGGCCATCCGGAGTGACACGATGCTACCAATCACTTCCAATACCAAGGTAGTCATGCCAATACATCGACGAACTCGGCCGTCCGGAGTGTCATGACGCTACTTGATCATTGTAGTCATACCAATACACCGACAACATCGGTCGTCCAGAGTGTTATGATGTTACCATGACCCACTGAGAATAAGCATGCTATATCATTTGATTAATAAATAAATTCTCACGTAAACAAGATAGCACATTCAAGTTCACTTAGACACAAAACTAGTCCATTCCAACTTAATTCCTAACAATTAATTCAACTATCTTTACCTAGCCCTTTATACTTTCTAGCAACTATACAAGCTACCAAACAACGAAGTGGCAAAACGAGCATACTAGACACTCCATAATCATGAACCAACCACAACCAAACTCTAAAAACACACAAACACACACACGGCCCAAAAACACATAAATGCTCCTTTATGTTCAATAAATTCTAAATAAGTTCTAATCATATTTCAACGAGTTTAAGCATTAATCTAGACATTCTAGCATTTATGGCACACATTTATAACATAGAAACAAGTATACAACCAACAAACATTAAACTAAGCATGAATAGTACTATTCATTGTCTTCTCCAACTAGCCATTTGCAAATTCACATACAACTCTAACTACACATGCTCTACAAGCTCAAAAGTCTACTCTACACATCAGTATACTCTCATAGCATGCATTTATAGCTCCAACAACCATTAACTATATAACACCCTCATCCCTCACGAGACCGGTGCCTTTATTAACTCCACTAAACTCAACCCGACCTTAACTCCGGGCACAAAAATCGAGGGAGAACGAACGGAGTCTTCCTTGTTTATAGGACTATCCATAAACTTGCACTCAGAAAAAATAACCACAACGATAGTATATAACCTTCCCAAACATAACTCTCTAGATTTCTAAGGCTATCCGAACCTTTTACTAAAACAAGAAGGCATACAAGCATGCAATATCTTTAGTTACTGAAACACTAATGTCATGATTTCGATTATCATACCACTCTAATATTTTATATTTAACTTTCTTAGATTTTAAGACAACCGACCATCATTTACTTAACCTATACAAGCATGCAAACCACTAAGCAATAAAGTAATTCATTAAGTTATTACATGCCAACTATATCTATCAAATCATACGAGACTTTAATACAATTCTCCCAACCAAATACAATTATATGCAAGACCTCTATGATCTCCAAATAGATTACAAGCCAAGTTTTTCAATACTTTACACAAATTCATATAATACAATCAACTAAAACTAAACATCCACTCAAGAAGACTCTCGGGTCTTCTACTCCTCAGACACCAGAGGAATGAAACTTGTCTTAACTATAAAGTGTTAGAAAGGATGGGTGAGCATACAATACATATATACTCATTGAGGGATGGAATAAATGAAAAGATTTTCGAAAATGCTTTCATGCAATGCATGTAAGTCATAAAGTCAAATTAACAAGAGAAATACTAGCTCAAAATAGAAAAATTAGGTACCATATCTTAAAAGACTATATATTCAAACATTAACTACATTATCTAAATAAAGTCCATAAGGCAATCACAATAAGCTTGATTAACTTTACTAGACTAATTTACAATAACAACTAACTAATAAACATTAAAGAAAGTAATCAAATACGAGAACACGAGTATAGCAAGTAGCCCCAAGAACACAATATCAAAACAATATATTATCCAAGTAAGCAAGCTAGATAACAACACAAAAGAGTACAAGCAATGGTAACTCTCCAAGGACTTAGGGCCCAAGCGAGAGCTACTTACTAAAAGGATACAATCTCAATATTCCCAAACACTCCAAAGTCTTGATCTCGATCACGAACCACGAACTCGATCAATGTGCCGGTATAAACTCAAACACTCTAATAGGTGTACTTCGGATGTACCTCAAAATCCTACGACCCAACACTCCCTAGCAATCTCTGGACCAGGTGAGCGAGGGATTAGAGCACGAAGATTGAATATCCACTGGCAAGCTCGCTGCCGCCCAGCAGATTCCCAACACATCCGCCTCGATGATATAGTTGCGCAACCACGATGTAATCCACTCAAGATACAATAAGCAAGATAATTCAATAGTCACATAAATGAGGGACAACAAAGTAGGTTACCCTCGCATATAATTATAATCAATAAACAATATAACAAGAATTAGACATGTTCAGTCGAAGTAACCAAATAACACAATTCCCGAAACTTCACCAAATGAATGAACATTCTAAAAAAGCATCTTTAGGCACCTAACCAATCACATAAAGGTCAATTACTAACATTAGATTTAACTTTAGCACTTTTCCCCTTAGTCTATTAACACAATTTGAAGCACATACGAAACACAAGTCATATAATTCATAAGCTAGTTGTTCTATACTTCTAATGACACTTTATGGTACCACTTAGAGCTATGAAAACTCGTTTTTAACTACGTCTCTCACAAAAGTCCCGAAAGCCACAAGATTGCTTTGAACTATAACTATCCAAACCAACCCTCAAATCAATGCCATAATTACATTTTAAGCACCACCTCACATAATAAACACTAACTACGGTATTCAATTACACCCGAACAACTTATCAACAAACGACCCCTTTAGCATTTAATCCAATTTAAGCGAGATTAATCATGTTCTATCTATTTTAAGCTCTATCCTAGGTACATCAACACCCATGGTATCATTATATAACATATAATTAAGCTTTAAATCAAGAATTAACAAAACCCTAAAATGCACTATTCATCATCTTCAACCTTGAGCTATAATCAATTCTAGCCATTAGATATGCAATATAACCATATAAACATGTTCTATACACTCCATGAACAACAATATAAGCACAAATCTAGAAATTTACAACCTAGGGTTCAAGCTCAAAATAATGTATTTATGGATGAATCCCTCACCAAAGCTAGAAGAAGAAAGGTTTTAGATGCTCTAGGAAGGCTCTAAATCAACTCCAAGCAAGTTTTGATGATCAGAATAGAAGAATCAAAATTTTCTTTTCTTCAATGAAGCTCACGGCCTTGAGCTTGTTTTTCTCCTTTTTTTTGTTTTGCTTGCAAATGGGTTGAAAGATGGGTTATAAGAGTAGTCAAATGGGTCATGGGTCAATGGTTGGGTATTTGGGTCAAGTAGATGCAATATGGGTTCAAGTAGTTGGCTAGGCAATTAAATCAAACACTAATGCTAAAACTAAATGCTAAAAATACTATTCATGCGATATGAAAATTATTTTCCTAATGCACTCTCCCAATGTGCTATGCAATTAAAAATTATGAAAGTATGCCAAAAAATAAGTGTATACTGAGGAAAAAAATACAAATTCGGTAAAATAAAATACTTTAATTTTTACACCAGGCTCAGGGCTCGTTTTAAAAATATGAAAATAAGTCTATTAGGTATTATAATCAATCTCGAAAAATAAAAATGACAAAATAATGGTTCAAACATTTTATTTAAATTAATTATATGTTAATGCACTTTTTAAAGAAAATAGGAAAAAGATAAGCTATTAGGTAAATTCAAGAACTAAATTAAACACTTACGCACATATAATCACTTAAGCAAAATTTAATTATGTGCAAATATGTATAATATACTACATGCTAGGTCCGGGGCATCACAAACTACATAATATCAAAAATTACACAAAGCTAGAAAACCATAAAAATACCAATTAAGATGCATTCCCTCACCATATACAAGTTGTAGAAGCTAGGAAATTGCTCAAAATCATTCCAATTTAGCTTGAAGATGCTCCAAAAGATCAACCCTAGATTTGCCCTCTTTTTCCATTTCTTTTTTGTCTTGGCCGATTTGGCCCTTTTTTTTTTCCTTTTTGTTCTATATATGTATATTATGTGTAATATATAGATATATGTATGTATATAATATATGAGTAGACTTTGGTTAAGCTTAAGTTGGTTTATTAAAAGTATAATCTTAGCCCAATGCAAGTTAAAACATCAAATGACCCAAAATGTAGTCTAGCTTTTACTATTCATATGAGACACAAAATATTTTTCCTACCCGCCTTCCCGACATGCTATGCAAATAAAATTTATGAACGAATACTATATATGTGTCAAGTAATATGAAAAAAATGCGAAATTCAAAAAATAAAATACTTTAATTTTTACCCCAGGCTCAGGACTTATTTTAAAATCATGAAAACTAATTTATTAAATGTAAGAAAGTAATCCCACATAATATAAATAATAAAATAATAGATTAATCATTTATATAAATTAATTAAACTTAGTGTGCACATTTCCAAGAAACAGGAAAATAATGTTAATAAACAAATGCAATTAACTCAAGTAAACATGTAATTATGCACTAATACTTAAATTAAGCACATAAACATATATAAATAAATATATTAACTACATGATGGGTATGGGGTGTCACAAAGGGCTCTAAGACCCAATCTCCAAATTACCTAATTCAAGTTTGATCTTTTTTTGTGATAGCATAATTGAATTTGATTAACCTATTATCATATTTTATGAAATTTAATCATGTTATTATCGTTAACTGATGGCATTTTATTAGGACCTCACTGGTGTAGTAACATCCACTACTTCTGCTCTTTGGTAATATTTTAGTAATTTCATGTTAGCGAATGATCAGTAGATTTTAGTAGCCCATTGTGGCATAAACCAAATGCGCCAAAAACATTTTTTTTTTCTTTTGGCTTTGGAGGAGGCTAAGTTTGTTATATTGCGAGTATTTTGGGAGATGTTTCATTCCCTCTGTCTTTTACTAATAGCACCAAAAGATGTGTTGAGAGTCTGTCAATCACATGAAGACCAAATAGTTTTTTAGTCCAAAATTCACCAACCAATTTGCGCACTGGTTGTCAAAAACATTATATACACATGCAACTCATACACAATGGCGATATCAATTGAGACACGCAACGTTAGTTACTTTCCCATACCATGTCTTGGATGGGCAACACTTTGCCCGCTTTAGTTTCATCTATAAAACTTCACACTCTAATACTATTCACATTGAGGTATTAGTCCAAATGTGACACATATCAATAATACGACAAAATATTCCAAGGTCTCCTAGTAGAACATGGCATATGGATATGCATTCAATTAACTGTGTTTTGGTGTTAAAAAATGCCTATGGAAAAAAAAACCCTTTTAGGTACGTAGTGCATGTACTCACTATAACATTTTAAATTTTTTTCTATACTCTAATTAAAAAATGAAAAAAAATTGTTAGGAAAGATGAAAAAACCGTTGCAATATGTGTCTATTTGCAACTGTTTTTAATCATGGTATAGAGTAAAACTTTTTACAATGATTAAATCATTTTTTACTAATAATTGGTCATGAAATTTCTTTTTTGCATCAATTTTAAAATGTTGCCTATTAATTATAAAAAAACCATCACAAGAATTTGCAATGAGACTATATGCAAGGATACCATATGCAATTGTTAAAGTTATTTATAAAGATTTTTAGTCTTTTTGCAATAGTTTTAGTGGTAATGACTGTACAATTTAATTGTGGCAAATCAAGAAAAACTTTAAGATTGTAAAATAGTAGGTTAATACTCATTTAGTCACTATATTTAGCGTGCTTGGCATAATGGTTCCTATCTTTAGAAATGCAACATTGCAGTCTGATATTTTTTGAATGTATGACACCGTTAGTCCTCTTTTTTTTCTTTTTTCATTTAAAATTTGATGGCATTAGCACAAGACTACATATAATCATGTGATAACCACGTGCTTTGTCCTTCAAATTTAGAACGAAAAAGTAAAAAAAGGACTAATGGTGTCATATATTCACAAGATAAAGGATTACAATGTTACACTTTTAAAGATAAGGGATCACTATTCAAATACGCTAAACATAAGGGACTAAATTGGGTATTAACCCTAAAATAGTAATGGTTTCATGCATCTCTTTTAAGAACGGTTGGATAGTATTGCAAAGGTCCACTGTTTGCCTATACTATTATCTCTAACTCCTTGTTTGGATTGCAAGAGGGAAAGAAAAGTAAAGTAAGATGGAGGAAAAAAATAAAGGAAAGAAAAAGAAAGAGATTTACAGATTTGGATTGCAAAAAGTTAATAAGGAAAAGGAAATGATAGGATTTTATGATTTTTTTTTTTGGATTAAAGAAGGAAAGGAAAAGAAAAGATAATTTTAAATGAAAAATTATTGAAATACCCTTTTTATTTTCATGACCAAGAGATAAAACTTTTTACAACGTTACTTTACTTTCCCTCCAAAATTTCTAAATTGGAAAGATTGTAAAAATGAAAAGATTTTGAAACCCCTCTATAAACTTAATTTCCCTCATTTGAAATTCAACCCAAGCAAGAAGGAATCCTTATTCCCTCTCTATCATTTCCTTTCCCGTAAAATATGTAATCCAAACAAGCTGTAAGAGAAATAAGCATTTTTCAGAGCAACTTTACCTTTTCCATACTTGCACTTTCTTAGGTTCCACTTATTGTACTTATGAACCATCAAGGCTAAGGTTCCTTTGGGTTTAGCACAATATCATATAATTGTCTAGCTTTACAATCTCAAGGATTGTTTCTGCCATCTCAAAATTAACAAGTAAGAATTCATCCAGAGGGACCTATTGCGTCCAGATTATTAATATAGATGACTGAAGTAAAGAATGCAAAACTTCAAGGTGCATAGTGTAAAAAAGGCAGAGCCTTGAGGTGTAAAGTGTGAATTACCGTTTTGAATATATTGGCATAATAACAAGATTGCGTTTTTATTTTGTTTATTTTTATTTTTATTTTTTTGTCGAAGAAAGATTGCGTACTTCAATTTTTTGTATTTTGATTCCATTTGCTAGGAATAGTGATTCCAATTGCCCTCTAATAAAAGGTAAGGATCAATTCTCTTCTATATCTCCAATAATTGTTCATGTTAATGGTTTAAATTCTAAACTATTTTTCTGGCCACTTACCATTCAAGATCGCGAAGAGAACTGGAGCACGAGTTTAACTCCGTGATAAATCTCGTTACAGTTACTATTATGCGGTTCCTTATTTCTATTTTTAAATTCTTTTCTCTTTCTTGTCTATTTATTTCATTTTTCTATTTCCCTCTTCGATCTCCTTTCTCCTTACCCTTCTCCTTTGCCAGTGGTGTTGCGGTGCCGGAAATTAAGTAAAGCCCAAACATACACACATACACACATACACACTCAATGATTCGTATTAAGTTGTCATCTCATTTAAATATTTAAATTTTTAGAAAGAGATTTATTTTATTCATTTATTAAGTGATCAACATGCTCCCTGACGTGAGGAAATATTATGTTGGCCTTGCTCGTAGACATATACGTGAGACAAAATTATGACCTTGCATGTGAACAAATTAATAGGTGCCACTGATACATGAACGTATGGCTATTTTGGTAACATGAGCATTGATACTATATTAAGAATGATAAGGTTCCATCCTAAAATTAATTATTTTTAAGAGGAGTATAAGATCTTATAAGTTGGTATTAGATTTTATGTTTTTTCTCAAGGCAAGACAAGTATATATTTTAATTCTCGCAACGTGTGAATTCAATTGAGATGAGTCACACGTGGATAAATATGATTTGCATGTGGATGAATACTCACATGTGGTAGATACATATGATTGGACCAAAGATTCAACTCTAATATTATAATAAGTTATTAATGCTCTAAAAATTTAAAACTATTAGATAGAGATTTATTTTATTAATTTATTAACTCAACAACCTACTGCCTAGGAAGTCAGTTTTTTATTTTTTTTATTTTTTGAGCTTCTGTAGGTGCAATGACCAAAATTGAGATGAGCCCGAGCCCGTTAAATATGAGACCTAATAAATATTAATTTGGAATTATCGTATGCTATGGGGCTTCGTCACATGGTTTTGATGTTACGATTGCCCATTTACGTTTTTGCTTTTAATTTATATCAATGTCATTTCCTTAAGTTTTATCCTCAGAACAAATTAATTGAAGATTAAGTGCTATTTTGGTCGAATCTAATTACAGAATATTAATTAAAATTTTGGTAACAACGTAACTGATGGATATTTTATTACTATCTTGGCCATAGCGTATTTCATAGAATTTTAACTACTATTTTGGTCAGAATCGAATATTAATACAATTTTAACTATTATTTTGGTCAGAATATGATCATGAATACAATCTTAAGTACTATTTTGGGTGGAATTAGAAGAATATTAAGTATTATGCAAATTTCTGTTTAAGAATATTCATTGCATCACTGTAAATATCATTAACAATATGCATTTAAAATCGCAAAAGAAATGGAATCATGCTTGAGAAAAAGAAGGTACAGTTTCAAAGAAATAATTACCTCTTCCCTTATAAATGTCTCATCTCTAACCTCTCCATTTCATCACATTCACTTGGAAGTCTCACTAGAGCTAACTAGCGTTACAAGTAGCTTACACAACACACACGCACCACAAGGAAAACAAAGTTTTAGGTAACAAAGCGAAAATGCCTCGAGCTAAAACCATCTATGCAATTGCAATAATTGTTGCATGCATCTCAATGGAGTTTTCACCAAGCCATGCAGAATTACATGGAGGATCAGAGAAGCTTGGTTTAGGTGGTCCAGGCATTTTAGGCGGCATTGGTGGCTCAGGAGGCTTTGGGGGTTCAGGACCCTTTGGGGGCATTGGAGGTTCAGGACCTTTCGGGGGTATTGGGGGTTCAGGACCCTTCGGAGGCATTGGAGGTTCAGGACCCATTGGGGGTTTTGGGGGTCCATTTGGTAACCCTTGTCTTTCACCAATTACGTCGGTTCCAGGATGTATTCAAGAAATTATGCGTTCATTCTTTACTGCACAACCCGGCTTCCTTGGCCCGGCATGTTGCAAGGCATTTTTGGAGGTTCAAGAGAGTTGTTGGTCGAAATTGTTCCCTCCAAATCCTTTCTTTACACCATTGCTCAAGAACTATTGCGCAACGCAAGCTCCAAATGTGCCAGGAACACCACAATCACCGCCAGGAGTAGCACAACCATTCCCAGGAATACCACAACCACCGTCGGTCCAAGGGTGATTTTCTGGTATTGCTAAGCAATACTTCGTACTTTTTCTACTCTTCTACCCCAGAAAAGAAGAAACAAAAATACAAAAATACAAAAAAAAAAAAAAAAAAAAAAAATCTTTCGATGTTGGGTCGGAAATGCATTGTTTAAACTTTGAACTTTTTCTTATTTTTAAGTGAACATCTTTTCTGTTCTCTCTACCTGGTCACTGGATTTTCACGGTTCATTGAATTAGAAATTCTACTAGAAGAACAGATTCTTTCTCCTTCACTCTCCACTCTCGTCATTCAAACACGTAATGCGATATTGTGTGATAACAACTGGCATCAATATTGTGGAATTAGAAAGTGTGCAAGGTTAACCAATACTTCCCAATTAATCACGGGCACTTATTGTTCAGGATTCACGTTAATCTTAAGCTAGAGACTACCAAGAGGCTACTCTTTCTATTTCAAACAACTTTCTTTAAGGGCCGAAAGCATCATATTAAAGATGATGGCAATTTGAATCAGGCTGGCATAAGCTGCTTGAGCTACAATGGATCGGCTTCCCATATATTAATCGATTTTCTGTTACACTTTTCTCTTCCAACACAAAATTTAACTAGTTCAAGACAATATGATTGTTAAATTTTCTTTATCAGTAATGATTTCTTTTTTCTTTTTTGTTTTCCTATGCATTTTAAATAATCCTTTTCCTTTTATCCTTCTTTTTTACGTACTTTTAAATCTCGCAAAAAATGCCTTAATGTCTCTTGTAGTTTCCCTTATCTTGCATTTTCCACCTTATAGTTTAGTTGCAGACTCTTTGGACCCTAATGGCTTGAGTCTTTAACAAATTAGACGTTGACTATTGACACATATTTACATGCTCAAGACTGTAGTTCATTAATGTTTACATGAAGGGTACATAAACAATCCATATGCTAGAACCAACTAAGCAACATAAGATTTTAAAGTTAGCTCATACAGGGTTAAGAAATGTCTTCCATACTCTTCCGTGGTATAGCACTTTAAGTTACACAACACTTGGTTACAGTGGCGGAGCCAGACACTCGACATCAGGATATGCACTACAATATCAAAGTCAGTAACCGGGATTATAGGACAATTATTTATGCATAAATTTTTATATAAACTATAAAAAAAATTGATGATTTTATGTCTAAACTCATATTTTTATACTATAACTAAACCAATACTTAATTTAAATATTTTATAACACAAATATAAGGGTGTTCCACTGTAAAAAATGTTGTTTTCATGGCATTGAACTATAATTTCAGGGTGTTCCACAACAAAAATGATATTTTCATGATAGGAGAAAAAAAAAAAAAAGACTGCACACCCAAAATTTCAGGGTGTTCCACTACACACCCAAAGCCAAAGGTGGCTCCGCCCCTGCTTGGTTATGACACTTCCTATTGGTGCCTGCTCTATTCCAAGCCCTAAAGCTAGAGCACACAAGCAAAGCTTCATAATAACTGTCTTAGGCCAAAGATCAACTAAATTTAACTCAAATTATTACTTGAACTCACCATTAACCTATAACTAGACTTATATCATATTTTTCATATAGGACATCACAAAGGGAGATTCTGTTATTATTTGGGTTTTAACCCAAGTGAATAAACAAAATTTAACCCAAATATTGAGTGGATCTTACATCTCAGGGAGAGAAGGACTATATATATATGTGTGTGTGTATGTGTGTTCATCTTTCGGAGTAGATGACCATAGTGTATTCACTTATTTAAAATGAATATTTTTGTGAATGAGAAATTGCAGCTTAAAGATTGGCGAATTAACATGAGGAATATGAAAAATCAACTTTGGATATGTTGAATTGTCTCACATCAAAAAATTGAGGCCAAAATATTCTATTTATATAGCCTGAAAATGACTCTAATGTTTGGGCCCCAAGAGGCAACAATAGTTTTTAGACTGGACATGACCTACTCAGAATTAGGTTTGATCCAAACCACACACGCGCTTGCACGTGTTGGCCGCTTGTCCGTCCGCCTTGGCTTTACCATATCTCACAATAGTTTTTAGACTGGACATCACCTACTTAGATTTAGGTTCGATCCAAACCACACACGCACGTGCACGTGTTGGCCGTTTGCCCGTCCGCCTTGGCTTGACCGTATCTCAAACGGACCCTTGGGTTCGTCCCCTTTAAGGGGACCATCCCTTTTTTACTATATTTTTTTAAACAAAAAATTTATTAGTAATTTTTTTAATATTGGAGATTTTTTTTTATAATTTATTATTTATCAGTATTAATTTATTTACTATTTAACTAGTAGTTTAATTGTTAATTATTATTATTTAATTAAATTCTAAATTAAAATAAATTATTAATTAGTATATATACTTTTTTATTTAACTGTTAAGTATCATTATTAGATTATTTAGTTATTTAAAATAATTTTTAATTTATTTAATTATTAAATGGCAAGGTTTAATTCATAACTACGTAACATTATATATTAAACAAAAATTCCGTCTCCTTTCCGTTTCAAGTTGGAGATGAAATGGAGACGCAAATTATATCTTCAACCATATTGTCTCTTTTTCGTCCATGTGCCGAGACAAATTGGAGACGACATCCTTTTTTTCGTCTCCAATTCGTCTTCGTTAAAAGACGGAAAAAAGGGACGACATACCCAAGTCGTCTCTGAACCGTCTCCAATTTGTCACTGTTCATGCATTATAAATTCCAAGATAATTTCCTTCGTATTTCTTGTGACTAAATGGAGACGGTTTGAAGACGACATACCCAAGTCGTCTTTGTAACACCCCGACCCCTCGCGAGATCGGGAATTATATTAATCAAGCTAATCTTAACCCAATACCAAACCCGGGCATAAAATTTAAGAAAAACGGACGGAGTCTCCATTGTTCTAGGCAAAATCAAAACCTGCAAACAATATATAAATGGACCAGTATCGTGTCCAAACATACAAACTCCTCAAGGCCATCCGAGCCTTGGTTATCCACAATCAAACACAAATAAATATACATTTCTAAACCAACACAAAGATAGCCTAACTATAATCCTTTAGACCACACATTCATATCTTGCATTTAAACTATACTAACCTATTACATAAAATAGGTTATCATGCCACTTCTATAACCTAATTAAACTTAAATTACATTTCCTTTAACATTAAATACATACAATACATGAAAATATACATCTTTGTATCTTTCTACAACTCAGGCCACATAACACACAAGGTATCTCTTTTGAGCAACGAACTATCACGTAATCACGAACTTTTCAGCTAACATGGCATTTTTTGGAATACGGTGGTGAGGGGTGAGGATACACAACACGTATACTTAATGAGGACAAAACAGTTATCGAGGTGGAGAGAAAGAAGATCGTGCAATGCAAATAAGACAGTTAAGCAATATAACTAACAAAAAAAGCAATCAATATAAACAACAATACAATAAACAATTGAAGAAAGCATTAACACAATCATTCAAAGCTATACCACACTTTGAAGGTCACGGTTCACTCATACGAGCAATGTACCAAGCGATTTGATTCAACAAGTGATACATTAATCACGAGCTTGATGTTGACAACGATGACAACAAGCGCACAACCACCTCATAATTTTCACTGAGTGTACTCCGGATGTACCCCGACACATTTACGATCCAAATCTCCCAGGGCGGCATCCCTAGCGAGAATGGGAATATGACATGGAGCTAGAGCAACCCAACCCTGTCAGCCCGAGACTACCTAGAGAGGCCATCACTCACGCGCCTGGCACTATGCAATGCAATACGAGACATATAGCAATAAACGAGCGATAGCACCAAAGTGCAAATTTATATCAACATTCAATATATTAAGTACTTACAACCAATTGACTTTTCAAGCATGATTATCATTAATATCAACAAGAACATCAATTAAACAAGCAATAGTAGTTCAAACAAGAAAAGTTACAAATAACACTATTCAATCTCTAACTTCCAAAGGCAATTACGAGCAAACGAACTACGAAATTAGGAAACTGTTTTCACTACCCTCACTTAGGTGCTATAAGGCACATTTCTATGCTATTAAACCTCACTTTTCCAACCGGAGCTCGAAAGTCCACTTACTGGGTTTGAACTACAGCTATGCTAATCAGGCATCCAATCAACGCCACAACAGCGCCAAAAGTGCTTCCATGCCCTCACTAGGCAAACCCCTAACTTAATTCGAGTACGGTCAACACTTGGTCAAATGGCTCCTTTACGTTTCATTGTCAAATTCTCAATTTTAACAAAGGGTAATCCGTTTTTATTGGACATCTAATCTTTCTAACACTAATGACGCCTAACCAAATCAAGAAATCGCAATTCGGATCGAAAATCCGAAAACTAGGTTTTACTATTTATAAAACACTATTCATTGTTCTTCCCCAATTCAATTTAGCGTTTCTAATCGTAAAAATCTCTAAATAACTATCAATCAATGCTCTACGATCATTATAGAAGCTAATTTAAGCAATTTTGAGCATTTAAACGCAATATATAACAAATCCAAAAATTTGAAACATAATATCAACTTATTGAAAAATGCACAAAAAGCATGAAAACCCGCACAGAGATTGTAGAGGAAGACTTGATTGAACCCTAGCCATGCTCCTTATTCGATTCCATGCAAGATTGTAGCTTAAAAATGCAAAACAATCTTTATTTTTTTCTTCTTGTTGAAGTTTTGGCCATGGTGATGTTTTTGCCTTGTTTTATTTTTTTTTTTTTCCTTTCCTTTGTTTTATAAAAGATGACAAACAAAGGTAAAATGGTCAAAGTCTAATAGCTTGGTCAATGTTGAGTTAAAAAGTCAACACGTTGGTTATTTAGTCTATTTCAAGTCATAAAATGCATTATCAATTAATACGAACTAAAACCATCTACTAAATACTAAAAATAGTGCTGAAAATTCTATTAACTGAGGACTCAAAACAATTTAATATCTTTCATTTCCGATGCGCTACGCACGAACGAGCGATGGACGATTGCTATTCAAATAATAAGTAATGATAGAAAAATATAATTTTTGAAAAGTAGAATAGTTTAAATTTCACTCCGAGCTCGGAGTTACTTTTTCCATTTAGTTGAAAACAAAGTAAAAATACAAGGAAATAAATCCAAAATAATATAAACAACAAAAATAGTTAATATTCATATCAAATAATTAATTTAACTATTTTCAGAATATTTTTGAAAAATTATGAAAATAATACTATTAATGAATATATTACTTAAAGTAAACACTTATTTTATGTTAGCATTCATAATAAAACCTAAGGAAAAGCAAACAGGTATTATTAATTATATGTTGGGTTCGGGGTATCACAGTCTTTATACCGTCTCCTTTTTGTCACTATTCATGCAAAAAAATATTCTGCCTCATTTTCGTCTCTTTTTTTTTATAGATGAAATGGAGACGGAAAATCATATATTCAACCATGTCGTCTCTTTTTCGACTTTGCGCGGAGACGAATTGGAGACGATAGTCATTTTCCGTCTCCAAATCATCTCATTTGGGGGACGAATTGGAGACAACATATTTTGTCCATCTCTAATTCGTCTCGGTGCAGAGACAAAACAGAGACGAAAAACGATAGCTTCTCATGTCCGTCTCCATTTTGTCTCCAATTGGAGACAATTTGTAGATTATTTATTAAATCGTTGCCATTTGCCTGGTTTGGAGATGACGTACCTAAGTCATCTCCAAACCATCTCCAAATTGTCACTATTTATGCGTCAAAATTTTTGTCTCATTTTCGTCGCTTTTTTAGTGACAAAATGGAGATGGACTATCGTTTTTGACAGTTTTTCTTATAGTGAATGATATATTACTTAGAGTAACTAAATATTATAATTTTTCAATAGTATGATTAGAAAGTTAAATAAATTGATTTTATATTACATATTTTTAGTATACCTCTTTACACCCGTGCGACCACTTACCATTCAAGATCAAAGAGAACTGGAACACGAGTTTAACTCCGTGATAAATCTTTACAGTTACTATTTTGCGGGTCCTTATTTCTTTTTTTAAATCCTTTTCCCTTTTTTGTCTATTTATTTCTTTTTTTCTATTTCCCTCTTCAATCTCCTTCTTCGTTACACTTCTCCTTTGCCAGTGGTGTTGCAGTACCAGAAATTAAGTGAAGCCCACATATACACACACATACAAACTCAGTGATTCATATTAAGTTGTCATCTCATCTAAACGTTTAAAATTTTAGAAAGAGATTTATTTTGTTCATTTATTAAGTGATCAACATGCTCCCTCACGTGAGGAAATATTATGTCGGCCTTGCTCGTGTCTATATACATGAGGCAAAATTATGACCTTGTATGTGAACAAATTAATAGGTGCTGCAACCCATGGCTATTTTGGTAACATGAGCTTTGATGCTATATTAAGAATCATAAGGTTCTATTCTAAAATCAATTATTTTTAAGAGGAGAACAAGATCTTATAAGGTGGTATTAGATTGTATGTTTTTTTCTCGAGGCAAGACAAGTATATATTTAAATTCTCCCAATGTGTGTGACTTTAATTGAGATAAGTCACACGTAAATAAATATAACTCCCACGTGGATGACTACTCACATGTGGTAGATAGATATAATTGGACCAAATATTCAACTCCAATATTATAATAAGTTATCAATGCTCTAAAAGTTTAAAACTATTAGATAGAGATTTATTTTATTAATTTATTAACTCAACAACCTACATGCTAGGAAGTCAGCTTTTTTTATTTTTATTTTTTTGAGCTTCTGTAGGTGCAATGACCAAAATTGACATGAGCCCGAGCCCATTAAATATGAGACCTAATAAATATTAATTTGGAATTAACGTATGCTACGGGGCTTCCTCACATGGTTTTGATGTTACGATTGCCCATTTACGTTTTTGCTTTTTATATCAATGCCATCTCCTTAAGTGTTATCCTTAGAACTAATTAATTGAAGATTAAGTGCTATTTTGGTCGAATCTAATTACAGAATATTAATTAAAATTTTGGTAACAACGTAACTAATGGATATTTTATTACTATCTTGGTCATAGCGTATTGCATAGAATCTTAACTACTATTTTGGTCAGAATCGAATTAATACAATTTTAACTATTATTTTGGCCAGAATATGATCATGAATACAATCTTGAATACTATTTTTAGCGGAATTAGAACAATATTAAATATTATGCAAAATTTCCGTTTAAGAATATTCATTGCATCACGGTAAATATCATTAACAATATGCATTTAAAATCGCAAAAGAAATGGAATCATGCTTGAGAAAAAGAAGGTACAGTTTCAAAGAAATAATTACCTCTTCCCTTATAAATGTCTCATCTCTAACCTCTCCATTTCATCACATTCACTTGGAAGTCTCACTAGAGCTAACTAACGTTACAAGTAGCTTACACAACATACACGCACCACAAGGAAAACAAAGTTTTAGGTAACAAAGCGAAAATGCCTCGAGCTAAAACCATCTATGCAATTGCAATAATTGTTGCATGCATCTCAATGGAGTTTGCACCAAGCCATGCAGAATTACATGGAGGATCAGAGAAGCTTGGTTTAGGTGGTCCAGGCAGTTTAGGCGGCATTGGTGGCTCAGGAGGCTTTGGGGGTTCAGGACCCTTTGGAGGCATTGGGGGTTCAGGACCCTTTGGGGGCATTGGAGGTTCAGGACCTTTCGGGGGTATTGGGGGTTCAGGACCCTTTGGAGGCATTGGGGGTTCAGGACCCTTTGGGGGCATTGGAGGTTCAGGACCCATTGGAGGTTTTGGGGGTCCATTTGGTAACCCTTGTCTTTCACCAATTACTTCGGTTCCAGGATGTATTCAAGAAATTATGCGTTCATTCTTTACTGCACAACCCGGCTTCCTTGGCCCGGCATGTTGTAAGGCATTTTTGGAGGTTCAAGAGAGTTGTTGGTCGAAATTGTTCCCTCCAAATCCTTTCTTTACACCATTGCTCAAGAACTATTGCGCAACGCAAGCTCCAAATGTGCCAGGAACACCACAACCACCGCCAGGAGTAGCACAACCATTCCCAGGATTACCATAACCACCGTCGGTCCAAGGGTGATTTTCTGGTATTGCTAAGCAATACTTCGTACTTTTTCCACTCTTCTACCCCAGAAAAGAAGAAGAAAAAAAAAAAAAAATCTTTCGATGTTGGGTCGGAAATGCAGTGTTTAAACTTTGAACTTTTTCTTATTTTCAAGTGAACGTCTTTTCTGTTCTCTCTACCTGGTGACTGGATTTTCTTGTTTCATTGAATTAGAAATTCTAGTAAAAGAACAGATGCTTTCTCCTTCACTCTCCACTCTCGTCATTCAAACATATAATGCGATATTGTGATAATAATAACTAGCATCAATATTGTGGAATTACAAAGTGGGGAACGTTAACCAATACTTCCCAATTAATCACGGGCACTTATTGTTCAGGATTCACGTTAATCTTAAGCTAGAGACTACCAAGAGGCTACTCTTTCTATTTCAAACAACTTTCTTTAAGGGCCGAAAGCATCATATTAAAGATGATGGCAATTTGAATCAGGCTGGCATAAGCTGCTTGAGCTAGAATGGATCGGCTTCCCATATATTGATCGATTTTCTGTTACACTTTTCTCTTCCAACACAAAATTTAACTAGTTCAAGACAATATGATTGTTAAATTTTCTTTATCAGTAATGATTTTTTTTTTCTTTTTTGTTTTCCTATGCATTTTAAATAATCCTTTTCCTTTTATCCTTCTTTTTAACGTACTTTTAAATCTCGCAAAAAATGTCTTAATGTCTCTTGTAGTTTCCCTTATCTTGCATTTTGCACCTTATAGTTTAGTTGCAGGCTCTTTGGCCCCTAATGGCTTGAGTCTTTAACAAATTAGACGTTGACTATTGACACATATTTACATGCTCAAGACGTTCATTAATGTTTACATGAAGGGTACATAAACAATCCATATGCTAGAACCAACTAAGCAACATAAGATTTTAAAGTTAGCTCGTACAGGGTTAAGAAATGTCTTCCATACTCTTCCGTGGTATAGCACTTTAAGTTACACAACACTTGGTTACAGTGGCGGAGCCAGGCACTCGACATCAGGATGTGCACTACAATATCAAAGTCAGTAACCGGGATTATAGGACAATTATTTATGCATAAATTTTTATATAAACTATAAACAAAAAATTGATGATTTTATGTCTAAACTCATATTTTTATACTATAACTAAACCAATACTTAATTTAAATATTTTATAACACAAATGTAAGGGTGTTCCACTGAAAAAAATGTTGTTTTCATGGCATTGAACCATAATTTCAGGGTGTTCCATTGCAAAAATGCTGTTTTCATGAAAGGAGAAAACAAAAACAAAAAAAAAGACTGTACACCCAAAATTTCAGGGTGTTCCACTGCACACCCAAAGCCAAATGTGGCTCCGCCCCTGCTTGGTTATGACACTTCCAATTGGTGCCTACTCTATTCCAAGCCCTAAAGCTAGAGCACACAAGCAAAGCTTCATAATAACTGTCTTAGGCCAAAGATCAACTAAATTTAAACTCAAATTATTACTTGAACTCACCATTAACCTATAACTACACTTATATCATATTTTTCATATAGGACATCACAAAGGGAGATTCTGTTATTATTTGGGTTTAACCCAAGTGAATAAACAAATTTTAACCCAAATATTGAGTGAAGCTTACATCTCATGGAGAGAAGGACCATATATATATATATATGTGTGTGTGTGTGTGTGTGTTCATCTTTTGGAGTAGATGACCATAGGGTCTTCACTTATTTAAAACGAATATTTTTGTGAATGAGAAATTGGAGCTTAAAGATTGGAGAATTAACATGAGAAATATGAAAAGTCAACTTTGGATATGTTGAATTGTCTCACATCAAAAAATTAAGGCCAAAATATTCTATTTATATAGCCTGGAAATGACTCTTGGGTTTGGGCCCCAAAAGGCAACAATAATTTTTAGACTGGACATGACCTACTCAGAATTAGGTTCGATCCAAACCACACATGTGTGTGCACGTGTTGGCCGTTTGCCCGTCCACTTTGGTTCGACCGTATCTCACAATAGTTTTTAGACTGGACATGACC
The DNA here is from genome assembly GCA_037974665.1 of Ehretia macrophylla. Taxonomy (NCBI): domain Eukaryota; kingdom Viridiplantae; phylum Streptophyta; class Magnoliopsida; order Boraginales; family Ehretiaceae; genus Ehretia; species Ehretia macrophylla. Next base: position 58,212,459 of record CM075771.1, on the reverse strand, counting down.
TACTTAGAATTAGGTTCGATCCAAACCATACATGCGCGTGCACGTGTTGGTCGCTTGCCCGTCTGCCTTGGCTCGACCGTATCTCAAACGGATCCTTGGGTCCTTCCCCTTTAAGGGGACCGTCCCATTTTTACTATATTTTTTTAAACAAAAAATTTATTAGAATTTTTTTTTAAACATTGGGGATTTTTTTTATAATTTATTATTTATCAGTATTAATTTATTTACTATTTAAGTAGTCATTTAATTGTTAATTATTATTATTTAATTAAATTCTAAATTAAAATAAATTATTAATTAGTATATATAATTTTTTATTTAACTGTTAAGTATCATTATTAGATTATTTAGTTCTTTAAAATAAATTTTAATTTATTTAATTATTAAATGGCAAGGTTTAATTCATAACTACGTAACATTATATATTAAACAAAAATTTTGTCTCATTTCCGTCTTAATTTGGAGATGAAATGGAGACGCAAATTATATCTTCAACCATATTGTCTCTTTTTCATCCATGTGCCGAGACAAATTGGAGACGACATCCTTTTTTCCGTCTCCAATTCGTCTTCGTTAAGAGACGAAAAAGGGACGACATACCCAAGTCGTCTCTGAACCGTCTCCAATTTGTCACTGTTCATGCATTATAAATTCCAAGACAATTTCCGTCGTATTTCTTGTGACTAAATGGAGACGGTTTGGAGACGACATACCCAAATCGTCTTTGTAATACCCCGACCCCTCGCGAGACCGGGAATTCTATTAATCAAGCTAATCTCAACCCGATATCAAACCTGGGCATAAAATTTAGAAAAAAGAGACGGAGTCTCCCTTGTTTCTAGGCAAAATCAAAACCTGCAAATAGTATATAAATGGACCAGTATCGTGTCCAAACATACAAACTCCTCAAGGCTATCTGAGCCTTGGTTCTCCGCAATCAAACAAAAATAAATATACATTTCTAAACCAACACAAAGATAGCCTAACTATAATACTTTAGACCACACATTCATGTCCTGCATTTAAACTATACTAACCTATTACATAAAATAGGTTATCATGCAACTTCTATAACCTAGTTAAACTTAAATTACATTTCCTTTAACATTAAATATATATAATACATGAAAATATACATCTTTGCATCTTTCCACAACTCAGGCCACATAACACACAAGGCATCTCTTTCGAGCAACGAACTATCACGTAATCACGAACTTTTCAGCTAACATGGCATTTTTTGAAATACGGTGGTGAGGAGTGAGTATACACAACACGTATACTTAGTGAGGGCGGAACACTTATCGAGGTGGAGAGAAAGAAGATCGTGCAATGCAAATAAGACAGTTAAGCAATATAACTAACAAAAAAAGCAATCAATATAAACAACAATACAATAAACAATTGAAGAAAGCATTAACACAATCATTCAAAGCTATACCACACTTTGAATGTCACAGTTCACTCATACGAGCAATGTACCAAGCGATTTGATTCTACAAGTGATACATTAATCACGAGCTTGATGTTGACAACGATGACAACAAGCGCACAATCACCTCATAATTTTCACTGAGTGTACTCCGGATGTACCCCGACACATCTAGGATCCAAATCTCCCAGGGCCGCATCCCTAGTGAGAAATGGAATAGGACACGGAGCTAGAACAACCCAACCCTGTCAACCTGAGACTGTCCAGAGAGGCCCATCACTCACGCGCCTGACACTATGCAATGCAATACAAGACATATAGCAATAAATGATCGATAGCACCAAAGTGCAAATTTATATCAACATTCAATATATCAAGTACTTACAATCAATAATAGCAATCAATTGACTTTTCAAGCATGATTATCATTAATATCAACAAGAACATCAATTAAACAAGCAATAGTAGTTCAAACAAGAAAAGTTACAAATAACACTATTCAATCTCTAACTTCCACAGGCAATTACGAGCAAACGAACTACGAAATTAGGAAACTGTTTTCACTACCCTCACTTAGGTGCTATAAGGCACATTTCTATGCTATTAAACCTCACTTTTCCAACCGGAGCCCGAAAGTCCACTTACTGCGTTTGAACTACAGCTATGCTAATCAGGCATCCAATCAACGCCACAACAGCGCCAAAAGTCCTTCCATGCCCTCACTAGGTAAACCCCTAACTCAATTCGAGTACGGTCAACACTTGGTCAAACGTTTACGTTTCATTATCAAATTCTCAATTTTAACAAAGGGTAATTCATTTTTATTGCATTTTTAATCTTTTTAACACTAATGGAACCTAATCAAATCAAGAAATCGTAATTCAGATCCAAAATCTGAAAAACTAGATTTTTACTATTTACAAAACACTATTCATTGTCTTCTCCAATTCAATTTAGTGTTTCTAACCGTAAAAATCTCTAAATAACTATCAAACAATGCTCTACAATCATTATAGAAGCTAATTCAAACAATTTTGAGCATTTAAACGCAATATATAACAAATCTAAAAATTTGAAACATAATATCAACTTATTAAAAAATGCACAAAAAGCATGAAAATCCTCACATAAATTGAAGAAGAAGCCTTGATTGAACCCTAGCCATGCTCCACATTCGATTCCATGCAAGATTGTAGCTTAAAAATGAAAATCAAATCTTTTTTTTTTTTTGTGTTGAAGTTTCAACCATGGTGGCCTTTGCCTTGTTTTATTTTTTATTTTTTTCCTTTCCTTTGTTTTATAAAAGATGACAAACAAGGGTAAAATGGTCAAAGTCTAATAGTTTGGTCAATGTTGAGTTAAAAGGTCAACACGTTGGTTATTTAGTCTATTTCAAGTCATAAAATGCATTATCAATTAATACGAACTAAAACCATCTACTAAATACTAAAAATAGTGCTGAAAATTCTATTAACTGAGGACTCAAAACAATTTAATATCTTTCATTTCCGATGCGCTACGCACGAACGAGCGATGGACGATTGCTATTCAAATAATAAGTAATGATAGAAAAATATAATTTTTGAAAAGTAGAATAGTTTAAATTTCACTCTGGGCTCGGAATTACTTTTTTCATTTAGTTGAAAACAAAGTAAAAATACAAAGAAATAAATCCAAAATAATATAAACAACAAAAATAGTTAATATTCATTTCAAATAATTAATTTAACTATTTTCAGAATATTTTTGAAAAATTATGAAAATAATACTATTAATGAATATATTACTTAAAGTAAACACTTAATTTTATGTTAGCATTCATAATAAAACCTAATGAAATGCAAACAGGTATTATTAATTATATGCTGGGTTTGGGGTATCACAGTCTTTATACCGTCTCCTTTTTGTCACTATTCGTGCAAAAAAAATATTCCACCTCATTTCGTGTTGTTTTTTTTTTATAGTCGAAATGGAGACGGAAAATCATATATTCAACCATGTCGTCTCTTTTTCGTCTCTGCGCGGAGACGAATTGGAGACGATAGTCATTTTTCGTCTCCAAATCGTCTCATTCGGGTGACGAATTGGAGACAACATATTTTGTCCGTCTCTAATTCGTCTCGGTGCAGAGACAAAATGGAGACAAAAAATGATAGCTTCTCATGTCCGTCTCCATTTTGTCTCCAATTAGAGACAGTTTGGAGATGACGTACCTAAGTCATCTCCAAACTGTCTCCAAATTGTCACTATTCATGCTTCAAAATTTTTGTTTCATTTTATCACTTTTTTACTGACAAAATGGAGACGGACTGTCGTTTTTTACAGTTTTTCTTATAGTGAATGATATATTACTTAGAGTAACTACATATTATAATTTTTCAATAGTATGATTAGAAAGTTAAATACATTGATTTTATATTACATATTTTTAGTATACCCACATTACACCCGTGAAACCACTTACCATTCAAGATTAAAGAGAATTGGAACACGAGTTTAACTCCGTGATAAATCTTTACAGTTACTATTTTGCGGTTCCTTATTTCTTTTTTTATATCCTTTTCCCTTTTTTGTCTATTTATTTCTTTTTTCTATTTCCCTCTTCAATCTCCTTCTTCGTTACACTTTTCCTTTGCCAGTGGTGTTGCAGTACTGGAAATTAAGTGAAGCCCACACATACACACATATACACACTTAGTGATTCGTATTAAGTTGTCATCTCATCTAAACGTTTAAAATTTTAGAAAGGGATTTATTTTGTTCATTTATTAAGTGATCAACATGCTCCCTCACGTGAGGAAATATTATGTCGGCCTTGCTCGTGTCTATATACGTGAGGCAAAATTATGACCTTGTATGTGAACAAATTAATAGGTGCTGCAACCCATGGCTATTTTGGTAACATGAGCTTTGATGCTATATTAAGAATTATAAGGTTTAATCCTAAAATCAATTATTTTTAAGAGGAGTACAAGATCTTATAAGGTGGTATTAGATTTTATGTTTTTTTCTCGTGGCAAGACAAGTATATATTTAAATTCTCCCAATGTGTGTGACTTTAATTGAGATAAGTCACACGTAAATAAATATAACTTTCACGTGGATGACTACTCACATGTGGTAGATAGATATAATTGGACCAAATATTCAACTCCAATATTATAATAAGTTATCAATGCTCTAAAAGTTTAAAACTATTAGATAGAGATTTATTTTATTAATTTATTAACTCAACAACCTACATGCTAGGAAGTCAGCTTTTTTTATTTTTATTTTTTTGAGCTTCTGTAGGTGCAATGACCAAAATTGACATGAGCCCGAGCCCATTAAATATGAGACCTAATAAATATTAATTTGGAATTAACGTATGCTACGGGGCTTCCTCACATGGTTTTCATGTTACCATTCCCCATTTACGTTTTTGCTTTTTATATCAATGTCATCTCCTTAAGTGTTATCCTCAGAACTAATTAATTGAAGATTAAGTGCTATTTTGGTCGAATCTAATTACAGAATATTAATTAAAATTTTGGTAACAACGTAACTAATGGATATTTATTACTATCTTGGTGATAGCGTATTGCATAGAATCTTAACTACTATTTTGGTCAGAATCGAATTAATACAATTTTAACTATTATTTTGGCCAGAATATGATCATGAATACAATCTTAAATACTATTTTGGGCGGAATTAGAAGAATATTAAGTATTATGCAAAATTTCCGTTTAAGAATATTCATTGCATCACGGTAAATATCGTTAATAATATGCATTTAAAATCGCAAAAGAAATGGAATCATGCTTGAGAAAAAGCAGGTACAGTTTCAAAGAAATAATTACCTCTTCCCTTATAAATGTCTCATCTCTAACCTCTCCATTTCGTCACATTCACTTGGAAGTTTCACTAGAGCTAACTAGCATTACAAGTAGCTTACACAACATACACGCACCACAAGGAAAACAAAGTGTTAGGTAACAAAGCGAAAATGCCTCGAGCTAAAGCCATCTATGCAATTGCAATAATTGTTGCATGCATCTCAATGGAGTTTGCACCAACCCATGCAGAATTACATGGAGGATCAGAGAAGCTTGGTTTAGGTGGTCCAGGCAGCTTAGGCGGCATTGGTGGCTCAGGAGGCTTTGGGGGTTCAGGACCCTTTGGAGGCATTGGGGGTTCAGGACCCTTTGGGGGCATTGGAGGTTCAGGACCCTTTGGAGGCATTGGGGGTTCAGGACCCTTTGGGGGCATTGGAGGTTCAGGACCCATTGGAGGTTTTGGGGGTCCATTTGGTAACCCTTGTCTTTCACCAATTACTTCGGTTCCAGGATGTATTCAAGAAATTATGCGTTCATTCTTTACTGCACAACCCGGCTTCCTTGGCCCGGCATGTTGCAAGGCATTTTTGGAGGTTCAAGAGAGTTGTTGGTCGAAATTGTTCCCTCCAAATCCTTTCTTTACACCATTGCTCAAGAACTATTGTGCATCGCAAGCTCCAAATGTGCCAGGAACACCACAACCACCGCCAGGAGTAGCACAACCATTCCCAGGATTACCATAACCACCGTCGGTCCAAGGGTGATTTTCTGGTATTGCTAAGCAATACTTCGTACTTTTTCCACTCTTCTACCCCAGAAAAGAAGAAGAAAAAAAAAAAAAAATCTTTCGATGTTGGGTCGGAAATGCAGTGTTTAAACTTTGAACTTTTTCTTATTTTTAAGTGAACATCTTTTCTGTTCTCTCTACCTGGTGACTGGATTTTCTCGGTTCAGTGAATTAGAAATTCTAGTAAAAGAACAGATGCTTTCTCCTTCACTCTCCACTCTCGTCATTCAAACATATAATGCGATATTGTGATAATAATAACTAGCATCAATATTGTGGAATTACAAAGTGTGCAAGGTTAACCAATACTTCCCAATTAATCACGGGCACTTATTGTTCAGGATTCACGTTAATCTTAAGCTAGAGACTACCAAGAGGCTACTCTTTCTATTTCAAACAACTTTCTTTAAGGGCCGAAAGCATCATATTAAAGATGATGGCAATTTGAATCAGGCTGGCATAAGCTGCTTGAGCTAGAATGGATCGGCTTCCCATATATTGATCGATTTTCTGTTACACTTTTCTCTTCCAACACAAAATTTAACTAGTTCAAGACAATATGATTGTTAAATTTTCTTTATCAGTAATGATTTTTTTTTCTTTTTTGTTTTCCTATGCATTTTAAATAATCCTTTTCCTTTTATCCTTCTTTTTAACGTACTTTTAAATCTCGCAAAAAATGTCTTAATGTCTCTTGTAGTTTCCCTTATCTTGCATTTTGCACCTTATAGTTTAGTTACAATCTTGAGTCTTTAAAAAATTAGACGTTGACTATTGACACATATTTACATGCTCAAGACTGTAGTTCATTAATGTTTACATGAAGGGTACATAAACAATCCATATGCTAGAACCAACTAAGCAACATAAGATTTTAAAGTTAGCTTGCACAGGGTTAAGAAATGTCTTCTATACTCTTCCGTGGTATAGCACTTTAAGTTACACAACACTTGGTTATGACACTTCCTATTGGTGCCTGCTCTATTCCAAGCCCTAAAGCTAGAGCACACAAGCAAAGCTTCATAATAACTGTCTTAGGCCAAAGATCAACTAAATGTAACTCAAATTATTACTTCAACTCATCATTAACCTATAACTACACTTATATCATATTTTTCATATAGGACATCACAAAGGGAGATTCTGTTATTATTTGGGTTTAACCCAAGTGAATAAACAAATTTTAACCCAAATATTGAGTGGAGCTTACATCTCATGGAGAGAAGGACCATATATATATGTGTGTGTGTGTGTGTTCATCTTTTGGAGTAGATGACCATAGTGTCTTCACTTATTTAAAACGAATATTTTTGTGAATGAGAAATTGGAGCTTAAAGATTGGAGAATTAACATGAGGAATATGAAAAGTCAACTTTGGATATGTTGAATTGTCTCACATCAAAAAATTGAGGCCAAAATATTCTATTTATATAGCCTGAAAATGACTCTAATGTTTGGGCCCCAAGAGGCAACAATAGTTTTTAGACTGGACATGACCTACTCAGAATTAGGTTTGATCCAAACCACACACGCGCTTGCACGTGTTGGCCGCTTGTCCGTCTGCCTTGGCTTGACCATATCTCACAATAGTTTTTAGACTGGACATGACCTACTTAGAATTAGGTTCGATCCAAACCACACACGCGCATGCACGTGTTGGCCGCTTGCCCGTCCACCTTGGCTCAATCGTATCTCAAACGGACCCTTGGGTCCGTCCCTTTTAAGGGGACCGTCCCTTTTTTACTATATGTTTTTAAACAAAAAATTTGTTAGTAATTTTTTTTAAATATTGGGGATTTTTTTATAATTTATTATTTTCAGTATTAATTTATTTACTATTTAAGTAATAATTTAATTGTTAATTATTATTATTTAATTAAATTCTAAATTAAAATAAATTATCAATTAGTATATATAATTTTTTATTTAATTATTAAGTATCATTATTAGATTATTTAGTTATTTAAAATAATTTTTTAATTTATTTAATTATTAAATGGCAAGGTTAAATTCATAACTACATAACATTATATATTAAACAAAAATTCCGTCTCTTTTCCGTCTTAATTTGGAGATGAAATGGAGACGTAAATCATATCTTCAACCATATTGTCTCTTTTTCGTCCATGTGCCGAGACAAATTGGAGACAACATCCTTTTTTTCGTCTCCAATTCGTCTTCGTTAAAAGACGGAAAAGGGACGACATACCCAAGTCGTCTCTGAACCGTCTCCAATTTGTCACTGTTCATGCATTATAAATTCCAAGACAATTTCCGTCGTATTTCTTGTGACTAAATGGAGACGGTTTGATGACGACATACCCAAGTCGTCTTTGTAACACCCCGACCCTTCGCGAGACCGGGAATTCTATTAATCAAGCTAATCTTAACCTAATACCAAACCCGGGCATAAAATTTAAGAAAAACGGACGGAGTCTCCATTGTTTCTAGGCAAAATCAAAACCTGCAAATAGTATATAAATGGACCAGTACCGTGTCCAAACATACAAACTCCTCAAGGCCATCCGAGCCTTGGTTCTCCGCAATCAAACACAAATAAATATACATTTCTAAACCAACACAAAGATAGCCTAACTATAATCCTTTAGACCACACATTTATGTCCTGCATTTAAACTATACTAACCTATTACATAAAATAGGTTATCATGCCACTTCTATAACCTAGTTAAACTTAAATTACATTTCCTTTAACATTAAATACATACAATACATGAAAATATACATCTTTGCATCTTTCTACAACTCAGGCCACATAACACACAAGGCATCTCTTTCGAGCAACGAACTATCACGTAATCACGAACTTTTCAGCTAACATGGCATTTTTTGAAATACGGTGGTGAGGAGTGAGTATACACAACACGTATACTTAGTGAGGGCGGAACAGTTATCGAGGTGGAGAGAAAGAAGATCGTGCGATGCAAATAAGACAGTTAAGCAATATAACCAACAAGTAAAGCAATCAATATAAACAACAATACAATAAACAATTGAAGAAAGCATTAACACAACCATTCAAAGCTATACCACACTTTGAAGGTCACGGTTCACTCATACGAGCAATGTACCAAGAGATTTGATTCTACAAGCGATACATCAATCTCGAGCTTGATGTTGACAATGATGACAATAAGCGCGCAACCACCTTATAACTTCCACTGGGTGTACTCTGAATGTACTCTGACACATCTACGACCCAAATCTCCCAGGGCGGCATCCCTAGCGAGAATGGGAATATGACATGGAGCTAGAGCAACCCAACCCTGTCAGCCCGAGACTGCCCAGAGAGGCCCATCACTCACGCGCCTGGCACTATGCAATGCAATACGAGACATATAGCAATAAACGAACGATATCACCAAAGTGCAAATTTATATCAACATTCAATATATCAAGTACTTACAATCAATAATAGCAATCAATTGACTTTTCAAGCATGATTACCATTAATATCAACAAGAACATCAATTAAACAAACAATAGAAGTTCAAACCAGAAAAGCTACAAATAGCACTATTCAATCTCTAACTTCCAAAGGCAATTACGAGCAAACGAACTACGAAATTAGGAAACCGTTTTCACTACCCTCACTTAGGTGCTATAAGGCACATTTCTATGCTATTAAACCTCACTTTCCCAACCGGAGCCCGAAAGTCCACTTACTGCGTTTGAACTACAGCTATGCTAATCAGACATCCAATCAACGCCACAACAACGCCAACAGTGCTTTCATGCCCTCACTAGCCAAACTCCTAACTCAATTCAAACACGGTCAACACTTGGTCAAACGGTCCCTTTACATTTCATTATCAAATTCTCAATTTTAACAAAGGGTAATCCGTTTTTATTGCATTTTTAATATTTCTAATACTAATGATACCTAACCAAATCAAGAAATCGCAATTCGAATTGAAAATCTGAAAAACTAGGTTTTTACTATTTACAAAACACTATTCATTATCTTCCCCAATTCAATTTAGCGTTTCTAACCGTAAAAATCTCTAAATAACTATCAAACAATGCTCTACGATCATTACAGAAGCTAATTCAAGCAATTTTGAGCATTTAAACGCAATATATAACAAATCTAAAAATTTGAAACATAATATCAACTTATTGAAAAATGCACAAAAAGCATGAAAACCCTCACAAAAATTGAAGAGGAAGCCTTGATTGAACCCTAGCCATGCTCCACATTCGATTCCATGCAAGATTGTAGCTTAAAAATGCAAAGCAAATACTTTTTTTCCTTTTTGTGTTGAAGTTTCAGCCATGGTGGCCTTTGCCTTGTTTTATTTTTTATTTTTTCCTTTCCTTTGTTTTATAAAAGATGACAAACAAGGGTAAAATGGTCAAAGTCTAATAGCTTGGTCAATGTTGAGTTAAAAGGTCAACACGTTGGTTATTTAGTCTATTTCAAGTCATAAAATGCATTATCAATTAATACGAACTAAAACCAACTACTAAATACTAAAAATAGTGCTAACAATACTATTCACTGAGGACTCAAAACAATTTAATATCTTTCATTTCCGATGCGCTACGCACGAACAAGCGATGGAAGATTGCTATTCAAATAATAAGTAATGATAGAAAAATATAATTTTTGAAAAGTAGAATAGTTTAAATTTCACTCCGAGCTCGGAGTTACTTTTTCCATTTAGTTGAAAACAAAGTAAAAATACAAGGAAATAAATCCAAAATAATATAAACAACAAAAATAGTTAATATTCATTTCAAATAATTAATTTAACTATTTTTGGAATATTTTTGAAAAATTATGAAAATAATACTATTAATGAATATATTACTTAAAGTAAACACGTAATTTTATGTTAGCATTCATAATAAAACCTAATGAAATGCAAACAGGTATTATTAATTATATACTGGGTTCGGGGTATCACAGTCTTTATACCGTCTCCTTTTTGTCACTATTCGTGCAAAAAAAATATTCCGCCTCATTTCGTCTCTTTTTTTTTATAGACGAAATGGAGACGAAAAATCATATATTCAACCATGTCGTCTCTTTTTCGTCTCTGCGCGGAGACGAATTGGAGACGATAGTCATTTTTCGTCTCCAAATCGTCTCATTCGGGGGACGAATTGGAGACAACATATTTTGTCCGTCTCTAATTCATCTCGGTGCAGAGACAAAATGGAGACAAAAAATGATAGCTTCTCATGTCTGTCTCTATTTCGTCTCCAATTGGAGACAGTTTGGAGACGACTTATTAAATCGTTGCCATATGGCTAGTTTGGAGATGACGTACCTAAGTCATCTCCAAACTGTCTCCAAATTGTCACTATTCATGCTTCAAAATTTTTGTTTCATTTTATCACTTTTTTACTGACAAAATGGAGACGGACTGTCGTTTTTTACAGTTTTTCTTATAGTGAATGATATATTACTTAGAGTAACTACATATTATAATTTTTCAATAGTATGATTAGAAAGTTAAATAAATAAATTTTATATTACATATTTTTAGTATACCTCATTACACCCGTGCGACCACTTACCATTCAAGATCAAAGATAACTGGAACACGAGTTTAACTCCGTGATAAATCTTTACAGTTACTATTTTGCGGGTCCTTATTTCTTTTTTTAAATCCTTTTCCCTTTTTTGTCTATTTATTTCTTTTTTCTATTTCCCTCTTCGATCTCCTTCTTCGTTACACTTCTCCTTTGCCAGTGGTGTTGCAGTACCAGAAATTAAGTGAAGCCCACATATACACACACATACACACTCAGTGATTCATATTAAGTTATCATCTCATCTAAACGTTTAAAATTTTAGAAAGAGATTTATTTTGTTCATTTATTAAGTGATCAACATGCTCCCTCATGTGAGGAAATATTATGTCGGCCTTGCTCGTGTCTATATACGTGAGGCAAAATTATGACCTTGTATGTGAACAAATTAATAGGTGCTGCAACCCATGGCTATTTTGGTAACATGAGCTTTGATGCTATATTAAGAATCATAAGGTTCTATCCTAAAATCAATTATTTTTAAGAGGAGAACAAGATCTTATAAGGTGGTATTAAATTTTATGTTTTTTTCTCGAGGCAAGACAAGTATATATTTAAATTCTCCCAATGTGTGTGACTTTAATTGAGATAAGTCACACGTAAATAAATATAACTTTCACGTGGATGACTACTCACATGTGGTAGATATATATAATTGGACCAAAGATTCAACTCCAATATTATAATAAGTTATCGGTGCTCTAAAAGTTTAAAACTATTAGATAAAAATTTATTTTTATTAATTTATTAAATCAACAACCTACTGACTAGGAAGTCAGCTTTTTTATTTTTATTTTTTTGAGCTTAAGTAGGTACAATGACCAAAATTGACATGAGTCCGAGCCTATTAAATATGAGACCTAATAAATATTAATTTGGAATTAACGTATGCTACGGGGCTTCGTCACATGGTTTTGATGTTACGATTGCCCATTTACGTTTTTGCTTTTTATATCAATGTCATCTCCTTAAGTGTTATCCTCAGAACTAATTAATTGAAGATTAAGTGCTATTTTGGTCGAATCTAATTACAGAATATTAATTAAAATTTTGGTAATAACGTAACTAATGGATATTTTATTACTATCTTGGTCATAGCGTATTGCATAGAATCTTAACTACTATTTTGGTCAGAATCGAATTAATACAATTTTAACTATTATTTTGGCCTGAATATGATCATGAATACAATCTTAAATACTATTTTGGGCGGAATTAGAAGAATATTAAGTATTATGCAAATTTCTGTTTAAGAATATTCATTGCATCACTGTAAATATCATTAACAATATGCATTTAAAATCGCAAAAGAAATGGAATCATGCTTGAGAAAAAGAAGGTACAGTTTCAAAGAAATAATTACCTCTTCCCTTATAAATGTCTCATCTCTAACCTCTCCATTTCATCACATTCACTTGGAAGTTTCACTAGAGCTAACTAGCATTACAAGTAGCTTACACAACATACACGCACCACAAGGAAAACAAAGTTTTAGGTAACAAAGCAAAAATGCCTCGAGCTAAAACCATCTATGCAATTGCAATAATTGTTGCATGCATCTCAGTGGAGTTTGCACCAAGCCATGCAGAATTACATGGAGGATCAGAGAAGCTTGGTTTCGGTGGTCCAGGCAGTTTAGTCGGCAATGGTGGCTCAGGAGGCTTTGGGGGTTCAGGACCCTTTGGAGGCATTGGAGATTCAGGACCCTTCGGGGGTTTAGGACCTTTGGGGGGCATCGGGGGTTCAGGACCCTTCGGGGGCATTGGAGGGTCAGGACCTTTTGGGGGCATTGGGGGTTCAGGACCCTTCGGAGGCATTGGAGGTTCAGGACCCATTGGAGGTTTTGGAGGTCCATTTGGTAACCCTTGTCTTTCACCAATTACTTCGGTTCCAGGATGTATTCAAGAAATTATGCGTTCGTTCTTTACTGCACAACCCGGCTTCCTTGGCCCGGCATGTTGTAAGGCATTTTTGGAGGTTCAAGAGAGTTGTTGGTCGAAATTGTTCCCTCCAAATCCTTTCTTTACACCATTGCTCAAGAACTATTGCGCAACGCAAGCCCCAAATGTGCCAGGAACACCACAATCACCGCCAGGAGTAGCACAACCATTCCCAGGAATACCACAACCACCGTCGGTCCAAGGGTGATTTTCTGGTATTGCTAAGCAATACTTCGTACTTTTTCCACTCTTCTACCCCAGAAAAGAAGAAACAAAAATACAAAAAAAAAAATTATCTTTCGATGTTGGGTCGGAAATGCAGTGTTTAAACTTTGAACTTTTTCTTATTTTTAAGTGAACGTCTTTTCTGTACTTTTAAGTGAACTCTTTTCTCTTCCAACACAAAATTTAACTAGTTCAAGACAATATGATTGTTAGATTTTCGTTATCAGTAATGATTTTTTCTTTTTCCTTTTCTGTTTCCCTTTGCATTTCTAAATAATAATTTTCCTTTTATCTTTCTTTTTAACGTACTTTTAAATCTCAAAAGATGTCTTACATAGTGTTTGAAATGAATTCACATGTAAAATTCATTTAAATGAGGAATTCATTTACAAATGAATTCTCTTGTTTGGAAGTGAAAAATAATATTAAGTCAATTCTGTTATTTGTAAATCCAAATTATTTTTGGAACACATGTGAATTGGAATTAATATTTGAATTTTACTTAAGTACCCTTCTTTTATGCAATTGAAATTAGGCTATTATATAATTATTATCTTCTCAATCTATTATTGATTTCTAGTACTATCATAAAAATCCAAATAAAAAAATAAAAAACAAAGAAATATTTTCAAAAAAGTTAAACATCACAAAATAATCATAATAATCATAAGTTTAATATAATAGTACTATAATAATAACAAAATTAATATATAATAGAAAAAATATCACCAATAAATTTGCAAAATACCTGAAAGAGGAGTGAATGGGAAAAACTGAATTTTTTCTCTTTTTGCCGTCAATTTGGAAGAAGAGAGAAGAGTGGAGAAGAAAAGTGAAAAAGAACTTTATTTTTTCTTTAACTTGAGGGTAGTTTTATCTTTAAAAAAATAATAACATAATTAAAAAACGTGAATTTGTAAATTTCACCTATTGGGCTTGGATTTGAGTAAGACTTGTGTAAATCTAAGAATTGTAAATTTTGGATTTGTAATTTTTTAAAAAGGAGCAACCAAACAAAAAAACTTGGATTTGCAAATAAATTCCACAAAATTTTGTACAATTCATTTATTTCAAACAGTCTGTTAGTATTTTTTGTACAATATTTTTTGAGTTAGTAGAAAAGAGACTCAGAAAATATCTTTCAACTTCTAATCAACATAATAATTATAATAAAAACAAAACCAGTTAAAATTCAATTAAATAAACATTACATATTTACATTTGACCAAATTTGGAACATTTTGACATTATAAGTTGATTTTCATTGTTTGCAACTAAAAATTTCAAATAAAATAAAACAGAATAGATGTCATGAGAATTGATATCTTTTAGCAGAAAATAACATTATCATATTCATTATTCAGGACAATAATCAAAATATGAAGCTCTAGGAAACTTAATGTACTAAAAAAATTATAGATAAAATTATATGCCCAAAAAATTGACCGAAAGAAATAAAATGACTATTCGCTATTTTGCCTTCCCTCTATCTCTATTGCTATAGCTGAGTCTTCACATGGTTTTACTAGCAATTCAGTTAACTCCATGGCGTAACAACCTTCCCCTTCTTTGTTGGAAATACAAACCAAAAGTCAATATTTCTTGGAGACAAAGAAATAACAAAAGTCAATATTTCTTGGAGACAAAGAAATCACAAAAGTCAATATTTCTTGGAGACAAAGAAATTGCCTTTTCTTGAAGATAAAGAAAATTGCTAGGCAAGCTTTGTCATATCTTTCTCCTATAAATCGAGATGTAGTTAAGAACAAATTGCAAGAGAAACGTAAGAGTGCAAGTGAGAGAAATAAGAGAATGAAACATAGAAAAGAGAGTGTGTGAAAAACTCTTTGTAATATTTGTGAGTTTAATATATGAATATTTTAGGATTGTGAAAAAAACAGAGTATTTTCCCGTAATTTCTGTGTGAGGATCCAAAATCAAATCTAGTAAATCTTTTGCCACTTCTTATAATCTCGTATCATATTTCCAACATAGTGGCATTAGAGCCATGGTTCTGAGTGTGCGAATCATGGCATACAATCTTGTGCAACCACAACTTCCAAAACTCACTGGAGAAAATTATGAAAGCTAAAGTATTCAGATGAGGGCCGTATTTAGGTCTCAAGATCTTTGGGACATCATCTTAGATGGGTATGATGAACCTACCACAGAAGCTGAAGCAACTCTCACCACAGAGTAGAAAAATTCTCTTCATGAAACAAGGAAAAAAGATAAGAAAATCTTGTTCTTGCTTTACCAAGGCGTTGGCGAATCCATGTTCGAGAAAATTGTAGAAGCAAAATCAAGTAAAGAAGTGTAGGATAAACTTGCAACTTTGTTCAAAGGAGTTGAACGTGTCAAGAGAGTTCGTTTGCAAACACTTCGAGGTGAGTTTGAAAATACTCATATGCGAGAAGGTGAATCGATTTCTGATTACTTTTCTCGCCTACTTTCAATTTTTAATCAATTGAAAAGAAATGGAGAAACCATTGAAGATGTTCGTGTGATAGAAAAAATATTACGATCTCTTACAAAAAACTTTGAGCATATGGTGGTCGCAATTGAAGACTCCAAGTCCATGAATAATGCATTAAGAAGAATTCTAACTCTGCCTTAGTTGAACAAGCTTTGGAATCAAAGCTTAATTTGCAAGATCAAAAGCCAAGAGGTAGAGGTTCATAACGTGGCAGACGTGGCAACAACTATCGAGGCCGAGCCCGATTTAGAGGTAATTTCCATGACCAATCTCAACAAAAGAATTCAAATAACGTTGCTAACAAAGATAGCAGAGGTAGAGGAAGAAGAAGATATGGTCATGGACGTGGAAATTCTGGAAACAAAAGAAATGTTGAATGCTATAATTGCCACAAATTTGGTCATTATGCCTTAGAATGTTGGAACAACAATTCAGATCATGATGAGCAATCCAATCTTGCTCAAACCTCTAACCAAGGGAATGGTGATGGTGTACCGCTTTTTGCACAAGAAAGATCAAAAAATCAAAATTATGTGTAGTATCTTGACTCTGGAGTGACCAACCACATGTGCGGGACGAAAGAACTCTTTGAAGAGTTGGAGGAGAATACAAATGGTGACGTGAGCTTGGGAGACCAATCCAAATTACTAGTGAAAGGAAAAGGTAAAATAAAGATCTATTAAAAGAATGGTGCTCCATATTATATCTCTAATGTGTATTATGTACCCAATATGAAAAACAATATTCTTAGCCTTGGGTAACTTCTTGAAAAAGGGTATATAATACACATGAAAGATCTTTTCCTTTTTTTGAGAAATGCACAGGGAAAACTTGGATTTGCAAATGAATTCCACAAAATTTTGTGGAATTCATTTATTCAAATGAGTCGTGGAAGTGGTATCTTCGGCTTGGCCATTTGAATTTTGGTGGTCTCAAGCTCTTACAAAATGCAAGAATGGTGCATGGATTGTCGCGTATTAAGAAGCCCGGATTTGTATGTGAAGCTTACACTCTCAGCAAGCAATAAAAGAACAACTTTCAAAGTGGAAATTCATGGAGGGCTCATATACCATTACACTTGGTGCATACAGATATTTGTGGACCTTTTGAGACTCCTTATCTCGAAGGTAACAAGTATTTTATTTCTTTTATTGATGAATATAACAAAACATTGTGGGTGTATTTCATAAAAGAAAAATCAGCTGCTTTTACCATTTTTAAAAATTTCAAAGCATCTATTGAAAAAGAAAGTGGTTACAAAATAAAAATTCTTAGATCTGATAAAGGTGGTGAATACGCCTCAAATGATTTTTGAAATTATTGTAAATAACAGGGCATTAAGCAGCAATTCACAACTTCATATACCCCACAGCAGAATAGTGTTGCTAAAAGAAAGAACTAGACCATTCTTGACATGACAAGGACCATGTTGAAGGAGAAAGGCTTGCCTAAGTTTTTTTGGGCTCAAGCAGTAGCTTGTACAACCTATTTGCTAAACAGGTGTCCAACCAAAATGAAAGATATGACACTACAAGAGGCGTGGAGTGGCTATAAACCAACAGTCAGGCATTTGCAAATTTTTGCCTGTGTAGCCTATGCTCGAGTACCAGAGGAAAAAAGAAAGAAATTGGATAATCATGGTGAGAATTGCATCTTTATTGGCTATAGTGAGAAGTCGAAGGCCTACAAGCTCTACAATCCACTTACAAATAAAGTAATGATAAGTAGAGATGTTGTGTTTTATGAAGATAAAGCATGAAGTTGGAATCAAGATGGTTCAAGCAAAGAGAACCCACTTGATTTCGAAGAAGAAGAAATGGCAAGGCAGGAAGATCAGGAACAAGGAGTTATAACTCCTCCTCGCACGAGATCTCCTCAAAATCAAAGATCACCACAGATAGGATCATTTCATAATTCAGGTAGTTCATCACCATTTCTACCCATCAAGACTCGAAGTCTTAAAGAAATTTATGAAGAAACTCAAGAGACAAATATGTTTTGCCTTTATGCCTATCATAAGCCAATGTCATTTGAAGAAGCTGTTCAAGAAGATTGTTGGAAGAAAGCCACGGTTGAAGAAATTCGTGCAACTGAAAAGAATGGCACTTGGGAATTAACTCTACTTCCCAAAAGGCAGCAGTCAATTGAAGTCAAATGGGTTTACGAAATAAAGAGGACAATTGATGGAAAATTGATCGTTACAAGGCAAGACTTGTGGCGAAAGGATACAAGCAAAAGTATGGAGTTGATTATGAAGAAGTCTTTGCACCTGTTGTTCGACTTAACACTGTAAGAATGATGATTTCTCTTGCTGCCCATCATAATTGGAAAATATATCAAATGGATATCATGTAATACCCGAGCCCGGAACATGAAATTTTTCTGTTTCTTTTTCTGAAAATTATATTTTTTTAAAATTCTTTGATATTTAATTATTATTCGTTCTTTGTCGCAAAGTACATTGCATATCGAGGGTGTTAGTTAGGAAATGATTTTTAGTCCTCAGCAAATAGTGAAAACTAGTGTTTAGTATTTTAATTTTAGTATTTTAGTTGTTGTTGATTAGAATTATAATGGTAGTAGTTATTTTAAGTTTAAAATGCATAAAATAGTCTACTTTGACCAACTTAAGTAAACATTGACCAAGGACCTTGACTTTTGACCTTTTTGTCATCTTTTAAATAAGCATTATACATTCAAAAAATAACACAAAAGTTGAAAAAAACAAAGGGGAAGCCGAGAGGTCCAAGGGAAAAAGAAAAAAAAAGATTTTCACTCAAATCTTTGATTTTTCGCGAGGGTTTGCACGGGATCGTGTCCGAGGCTTCCAACGTGGTTTTCCTAACACCTAGTAGCGTCTAAGGTGAGGGATGCATCGTTTTTTGCGCATTTGAATATATTGTGTCTAAACTTTAATTTTTGTGATTTAGCCGTAGATCGTTATTTTATCTATTTTGTTATTTGAAGAATGATCCTTGATGATTGTAGAACATGTATTTGTAGGTTTTTAGCATTTTCTATGGTTGAATATAGCTATTGCAATTTAAATTGATAATGGAGTAGTAAATTGTGAATAGTAAACCCTTGTTTCATAAAAGTTGTTCCGTTTTGCGTTCTGTTGATGTGGAAAGATTCTAGATATGCTAGAATGCCTAAATGTATGGTTAAATTGGATTGTGTAATGGAAAAACGGAGAAAAATGGCTTAGTGCATGTTAGGGTCGTTTAGGTCGAGTTTAGTATTTTCTCGTTTTGCGTGATGGCATTGTCTCGGGAGGCCATGGAAGCACTTTTGGTGTGGTTATGGCATTGGTTGGGTGTTTGGTTAGGGTAGCTATAGTTCAACTGAGCAAAGGGAGAAATCCGGGCTTTGCGGCAATTCTAGGGTAAAGTAGGGTTTTATTGCTTCTGGGTATGCCTTATGGTGTCTTAGGATGAGTGGTGAAGTTGGTTTCCAAAACTCGTGGCTCGTTTGGAAGTAGTAGCATTTTGAAAGTTGGGGCCGTTGTGTGATTTTGTGGTTTTTATGGTGTTATACTTTTAGAATGCTTATTGTTGCTTATTATGCTTGTTAAAGTTGATTATGATTGAAATATATATCAACTGTTGCTATTGCGTGCGAGAGTAACCTACTTTGTTATTCTCCCACGTGTGGCTCTATCGCTCGATTGTTGCATTGTTTATTGTATTGCATTCATAGAGTTAGGTGTGGGTGTGATGAGTCTCTCTGGGTAGCCTCGGGTTGCCAGGGTTGGTTGCTTTAGCTCCGTGTCCTATTCCTTTTCTTGCTGGGTTGTCTCCCAGGGAGATTTGGGTCATAGTATTGACTGGATACTTCTAGTGTATTCCAAACTGAAGTTATAAGGTGGTTGGGCTGGCGCATCGTCATCGAAATCGTGATTGAAGTTGCTCGTGGAAAGTGAATCGTATCCTTTAATTGGGTGATTATATCCTTAATGCTTGTCTTGATGTATTGTTGGCTTTGCTTGTATCTCTAAATGTTAATTGATTGATCTACTTGACTATTTGCATTGCATTCCTCTTTCACCTTCGTCCTTGAGACCAATTAACCCTCGCTGAGTAATAGTTTTTGCTCATCCCTTTTTATACTATATTTTACAGGAGTAGTTGAGGTTGTTCCTATTGAGGTGGTAAAGGAGGAGGAGGAGGAAGTGGAGATGTTTCCTTGATAGCACTTTCTTTGCTTAGCTAGTGGTTGGTTGCCAGACTTTTGTGCGGGCCATGCCTGATGTGTATATTGCTTGGTTATCGCTTTATTTTGAGGCTTGTAGCCTTGTATCTAGTTTCTATTTTGAGACCTCTATGGCCTTATGTTGTATAAGCTGAAAGGTTGAAAAGTTGTAAAGCTGTACTCGAGTATCTAGTAAAGAACTGCAAGCTAATGGTTTAACTGCTTAGTGGCATAAGTACATGTGTAGTATGCATGACCTTTTGGGTTTTATGAAGTTGGGTTAATGAAAGGATGTATGTTTTCAAAGGGAATTGTTTTGTTATAGATGTATGTTGTGGTTTCCACGTATATTCCATTGAATGTAGGGTTTTTGGATCGTCCACGGTACAGAGGAGACTTCGTCCGTGTGTCAAGTCCGAACTTGGCCTTTTGCGGGGTTGGGTCGGGACGTGACATATCAAGTCGGCATTTTTAAATAGCATACTTGAAGAAGAAGTCTATATTGATCAACCCGAAGGCTTTGTTGTGGATGGACAAGAAGACAAAGTCTAATGTCTCAAGAAAGCTCTTTATGGGTTGAAACAAGCCCCCCGAGCATAGAATGCTCGAATTGACAAATATTCTCAAGAACATGGATTTGTCAAAAGTCCATTTGAGCATGCAGTTTATATGAAGAAGAACACTCAAGGTGATGTTTTCATTGCTTGTCTTTATGTGGATGATTTGCTGTTTATTAGGCATAATCAAGAGATGTTTGATGATTTCAAACAAGCCATGTTCAAGGAGTTCGAAATGACAGATGCTGGGCTAATGTCATTCTTTCTTGGCATTGAGGTAAATCAAAAGGATGAAGGTATATTCATTTCGCAAAAGCGGTATGCCACTGAATTACTTAAAAAATTCAGAATGTCGAATTGCAATCTTGTTGAAATTTCTATTTCCCCTGGCTTGCGATTAACAAAAGAAGGAGAAGCAAAATCTGTGAATGCTACTCTTTTCAAGAGTTTAATTGGAAGTTTACGATACCTTACAATCACAAGGTTGGATACTGTCTATGGTGTTAACTTGTTAAGCAGATACATGGAAGCTCCAAAAGAGTCTCATTGGCTCGCAGCGAAAAGGATTCTAAGGTATATCAAAGGTACCTTGGATTTTGGTCTATTTTATTCTTGCAAAAATAAAGATATCCTACATGGATATTCTGATAGTGATTGGGGAGGTAATAAAGATGAAAAGAAAAGTACTACTGGTTATGTGTTTTTCCTTGGATCGACAGCTTTTACATGGATTTCAAAGAAACAAAGTGTGGTAGCATTGTCATCATGTGAAGCTGAATACGTTGCATTGTCTTCAGCAATCTGTGAATCAATATGGTTGAGGAATTTATTGAAGGAACTTAATCATCCACAGAAGTATTCAACTCTTATATTTGTTGATAATAAGTCTGCAATTGAATTATCCAAAAATCCAGTGCAGCATGGAAGAAGCAATCTCAAATTTCATTTCTTGAGAGATCATATCAAGCAGAAGACAATCTCGTTGGAGTATTACAATACTTCTGATCAAGTAGCTGACATTTTCACTGAGGCATTGTCAAACGAAACATTCAAGAAATTAAGGTCATTGCTCGGGATGAAAAAGGTTTTGGTTTGAAGGGGGTTGTTGGAAATACAAACCAAAAGTCAATATTTCTTGGAGACAAAGAAATAATAAAAGTCAATATTTCTTGGAAACAAAGAAATCACAAAAGTCAATATTTTTTGGAGACAAAGAAATTGCCTTTTCTTGAAGAAAAAGAAAATTGCTAGGCAAGCTTTGTCATATCTTTCTCTTATAAATAAAGATGTAGTTAGGAACAAATTGCAAGAGAAAAGTAAGAGTGCAAGTGAGAGAAATAAGAGAGTGAAACACAGAAAAGAAAGTGTGTGAAAAACTCTTTGTAATATTTGTGAGTTTAATATATGAGTATTTTTGGATTGTGAAAAAACCAGAGTATTTTTCCATAATTTCTGTGTAAGGATTCGTAAATCCAAAATTGAGTCTAGTAAATCTTTTGTCACTTTTCATAATCCCATATCGTATTTCTAACATTCTCAAGGGTCACGTCTAATATTAAATGTGTAAAATAATATGGTGTAACAACAATTCTGCTAATCCCTCATGTAAAATGGAAACTCCTTATGCCTGCTACTCTTTACTTGTCTGTTTAGTAGGTGCGTAACAATAATTCTGCTAAACCGTCAAGTAAAGTGGAATCTTCTTATGCCTCCTACTCTTACGTGTCTGCTTAGTAGGTTGCTAAGTCATAGAATCTTCCATAGCTGAGGTCATTACACAATACTAGCGAAAGACTATAAAAGAAAATATGTTGCTGCAAGGATTTAAATTCACGCCAACAATATGAATACATTTGTTATTAATCACCATAACCAACTACATATTTATGTAAATTTTTATAACGCATTTGCTTTTTACTTGGGGGGCAAATCTACTTTTTTCAATATTAAATGATTTTTTTAGAGGTTAGCCCCCTCTAAACTGAATGATGAGCTAAACAGAGAAGAAGATGGGGTTTGATTGAATATTTTTCCTAGCTATTACAGAGCTCGAGCATAATTCTCCAGATACAACGAAAAGAGAAAACAGAAGATAAAAAAAATTTAAGAGGCTAGATCATTTTCATCCTATCACTGATTCTACTCAGAGTCTGTTATGCCATCACACACATAATCCTTCAGGGTAGTTGGTTTATTCTTCACTTGTTCCTCGACGTGGCTCTGTTGCCTTCACACTGGATATGCCTTCATTAAGCGACATCGTTGCATTGCCCCTCTATTGAGCAAAAACCTTGTCCTCAAGGTTCCAAGTAGTGTAGGTACGATTGAAGTCGGCAGTATCTTCCCAAGTTGCATCGTCAAGAGGAAGACCAGCCCATTGTATCAAGTGTTGAGAAACTGGGTGACCTTGACAGATAATCACTCGAGAGTCGAGGACTTGAACGGGCTGCAATTCTGGAATGGTTTGCTCATGGACAGGAATGAAAGTGGCATTCTGATCAATTGGTGGTGCCCCCTCAAATGGCTTTAATAGGGAAACATGAAAAACATTTTGAATCTTGGCAGAGGAAGGAAACTGAAGTTTGTAGGCCACCTTACCAATGCACTTAAGAATTTGAAATGGGCCATAGAAATGACGACTAAGCTTATAATTACCAGAGCCACGCAATGAGGTCTGTCGATAGGACTGTAATTTGACAAATACCCAAGAACCTTCAGTAAACTCGCAATCAATTCTATGCTTGTTTGCTTTCTATTTCATTTTGTTTTGAGCTTGGGCCAAATTGAGTTTCAATTGATGCAAGAGATCGTCGCGCGTTCCCAGTTCAATATCACCTGCAGTATTTGAAGAAGATAATGGATAATATCAGAGCAACGTGGAGGGATCACGATCATATAAGGCGCGAAACGGAATCATTTGGATAGAGGAGTGGTAAGCAGTATTATACCAAAACTCTGCCCAAGGGAGGAACTTTCGTCAATGTTTGGGATGATCCATGACAAAGCATCGCAAATATAATTCAAGTGTTTTGTTCAAATTTTCAGTCTGACCATCACTCTGAGGGTGGTAAGCTAAACTCATATAGAGTGTAGTACCTTGCAAACGAAACAGTTCCTTCCAAATTGAACTTAAGAATAGTGGATCGCGATCACTAACAATACTCCTTGGAAATCCATGGAGGCGAACCACTTCATTGATAAAAACTTTAGCCACACAAGTAGTAGAAGGACTCGCAACAAGGGTTATAAAATGTGCAAACTTTGTAAGACAATTGATAACCACAAGAATTTCATATTTACTTTCGGATAAGGGCAACCCTAAAATAAAGTCATTGCAATGTCTTCCCAGACCTAATTGGGATTGGGAAGAGGCTGCAAAAGTTCAGCTGGTACTGTATTGGGGTATTTTGCATGTTGGCAGATAAGACATGCTACAATAAACTGTTTGACATCTTTACGGATTGTGGGCCAATAACATATAGCCTGGAGTCTGTGGAGTGTTCAAAAATAACCAGCATGGCCACCTAAGGTTGAGGAGTGATATTCTAGTAAGAGTGACGGGTGTAAAGATGTAGGGACAAATAGCTTATTGCGATAATAAAGCAACCCTTCACGAACGCTATAGAGATTAGACATTGCTGGCGAAATGAGCAATTATTTATGAAGTGAAGAAGCTCAAGATCAGAAGAACTGACATGTTTAATGGCAGTGACCAGGTCGACATAAGGAGCTGAAAAGGCCATGAATAAGGCAGCAGGAGGCCATGAGAGAGCATCAGCCACTACGTTATGTTTACCAGGCCTATAGCAAATTTCAAAATCAAACCCAACCAGTTTAGTAAGCCATTTTGCTGCTCGGGAGTTTGAACGAGTTACTCTGTTAGATTTTTCAAGCTTTGCTGATTTGTAATAATAATGAAATGGCGACCCAAAAGGTAATGGCGACATTTAACTATTACGGATGTGATGGAAAACATTTCCCGATGATATGTAAACTTTTTACTAAAATAGGCAATGGGGTGGCCTGCCTGAGTAATACCATACCAATGGCATATCCGGAAGCATCCGTCTCAACTGTAAAAGAGGAGGAAAAATCTGGTAGAGCTAAGACTGATGCAGTGGTTAAGGCTTGTTGTAATTGCAAGAAGGCTGATGTAGCTGCTTGAGTCCAATTAAAAGAGTCATTTCGTAATAAATCTGTCAAAGGGCTGGCAATAGCTGCATAATGCCGGATGAACCGTCTGTAGTAGCCTGTAAGTCCAAAAAATCCACGCAATTCTTGCAACGAAATAGGGACGGGCCATTACAGGATGGGTTAGACTTTGTCTCCCTCCATAGAAACCCCTGCAACTGATATAACATTACCAAAATAGGAGATTTCAGGCTACCCGAATACACACTTGGACATTTTAGCCACAAATTGATTATCACGCAAAATGCATAACACCTGTGACAAATGAGCAATATGATTAGTAAATGACCTGTTGTAGACGAGAATATCGTCAAAAAAAAACCAAGACAAATTTGTGAAGATAAAGATGAAAGATTGAGTTCATTGCGGCTTGAAATGTAGAGAGGGCATTGGACAATCTGAACAGCATGACGAGGAACTCATAATGTCCCTCGTGCGTTCAAAAAGCTGTTTTGGCAATATCAGAAGGGTGTACCCGAATCTGATGGTAGCCTGGCTATAAATCGAGCTTGGAAAAATATTTAGCACCGTGGAGTTCATCGATCAGCTCATCAATAGTGGGTATAAGAAAACTATCTTTAATCGAGAGGGCATTAAAAGCGCGATAGTCAACGCAAAACCGCCAAGAACCATATTTTTTTTTTTAACAAATAAAATAGGGAAAAAGAAGGGACTTGTGCTATGATGGATGATACCATCCTGTAATATTTCTTGAACTAATTTTTCAATTTCTGCTTTTTTTAAGTGGGGATACCTATAGGGACAGACATTAATAGGCTTGGCATTATTGTGGAGGTAGATACGATGATCATAAAACCGAGAAGGAGGTAAGCCTTTAGGAGTGAAGAAGACATCACTGATAATATTTAACAGGGAATCCAATGCTAGAGCGAGGGAAAGAGACGGAGCTTTGTAGGAGAAGCGAGTTTGAGGCTATATAAGGCGGCAACACCATCGACCTACACTAAACGACAGAGAGAATTATATTGAATATGAGCAATGGTTGAAGACGAGAGAGCTTGTAGATGAACAGTCTGGCCATGGGAAATAAACTCAATAAAAAGGCGACTATAATCATGAATTACAGGACCGAGTGTGGACAGCCAAGCTGTGCCGAGGACAACATCGGATTCATGAAGAGGAAAAACATAGAAATCAGCGATGATATGGTGACCTTGTATGGAGAGGACAACATTTGCGAACACAACCCTCACTAAGAAGTTTTACGCTATTACTAACAGAGAGAGCAGTTGTGATTGGGACGCCTAAGTGGGGTGCGATGCGGGACTGAATGAAATTGTAGGTACTACCCCCATTAATGAGCACTTGGACAGTATGTCTGTGAAGGGAACCTTCGAATCGTAGTGTAGTACGAAAAATATGACCAAAGAAAGCATTAAAGGAGATGTCAGATTGTGGAGTGAGTTCTTGGAATTGGAGTTGCTCAGCGATGTCACCATTGGAAGTGGCAGGAAGGAGAGGATCAGAATCATAATCAAGGATGAATAGTTGAGGTGGAGTTTTGCAGTGATGAGAACAAGACAACTTCACATCACAGTAATAACAAAGACCTTTAGCTCGACGATTTTGCATTTCGGCAGTGAAGATTTTTTTGATGATGGGAAATGATGATAGACGTTGTGGTGATGGGCTGTTTGGGGCTAGTAAAGTTAAGGGTGATTGTAATACCCCAATTCCACACAAGACCGGGGTCCCAATCCTAAAACCCAAGGCACACAAATTTAGAAAAAAATGGACGAAGTCTTCCTTGTTTATAGAACAAACCAAAACATACAAACAGAATATAAGTGGACCAGTACCGTGTCCAACACATTCAATAACTCCTCAAGGCCATCCGAGCCTTGGTGCTCAATAAACAAACCCAACAATTATTTATCTATAATTTCAAAGGCTGCCCTAACTCTTTTCCTTTAGACATGTACATTCATGCTTGAATTGAAATAATACTAACCCATTACATAAACTAGATTATCATACCACTCTAATGGCCAAATTAAACTTAATTTATATTTCTTTATTTATTGAATACATACAACTCAAAAGTAACACATTTACAACCCACGCCACATAACACATTGACTCCCAAGCAAAGACCAAGCACCGCAAGCACGAACATTTCTTCTAAGACTGCAATACCTTAAAGGTGTTAGAAACGAGAATGAGTATATAACATGTATACCCAGTGAGGGAGGTGATGCAGCATACCGGGGAATGCTTTCATGAAATGCAACAAAGATAACCAAATATACAACACAAAGAAACAAAACAAGATAGATAAGTATTTAACCACATATAAAAAGGATACGGTTCCACTTGTCTTCAATCACGAGCCACGAGCCAAGATCTTCAAGCAAATACCGGCAAAACCCTTATTCCTCTAAATGGGGTACTCCGGATGTACCCCGATCCTACGACCCTTTCTCCTAAGATAGGTCCATATGCCCCAACGAGGTGAACCACGCCTCTGGGGTAGTGGAATATACTCAGCGAGAGAAAGGGAATAGGCACCATGGTAGTCGAGGAAACATGGCAAGCCCGATGTCGCCCGCGTTTTTCGACGCTACCATGTCCGAAAAGGTTACGCAACCCTGAGTCAAGATCACAAGAGCCAAGTATATCAAATATCACATAAGAGGAATGACAAAGTAGGCCGCCCTCGCAGCTAATCATATATAACACAAAAAGACTCAAAATAACAAGTAAAATAATACATATAAACTTTATCAATTACTAAATAATTCAATTTAGAAACCATAAATCAAGTTAAAATGCACAGAAGAGATGAAGATTCCATCACCTTTACCAAACCTGTAAGGGTATAGCTTACACTTACTCTAAACCTCTTTGAATCCGCTCAAATGTGCAAACTCCTAGTTATTTATATAAGTGTAACACTTTAGCAATTGACTATAGAAGGTTTAACAACTATTTTCCACATCCAAGAATCTATATCACATGCTTTATTTCATTGTAACTTAATCAAACACCATAGCTTTGTAACAACATAGAAACATTTACTAATATATAAAGTTAAGCTAACTACAACTAACCAAAATTGTACTTAACATATCAACTAAATGCCAACTGTACAAGTGGACTCAACTAACATGCATTGGTTAACATCTTTACATTTAAATTACATTCTAATTAATTCTTCAACATTCAATACAAGTTTCCAAGTGCAAAGTTAATACCGCAAGCTCAACTAAGACATTTTCCAATTCCGCTAATAGAAGCTCAATTAATCAATTCGGTTACCTAGTATATTGACCTCCAAACTATCTGATTCTTACGTATAAATGTATCTCTTCAAGTGTAGTTAATTTTAGGTTCAAACGGTGCTCAATTCCGAGTTAAATTCCAAAAGTTATAACCGTTACCGTGCAATTACACATAGTTGGGCAGAACCAGCGATTTTTGAGCTACATTTCGGAAATGGCCAAATCGGAGGGTTCAAACGTTAAAATTAGTCTTAGCTCTAGAAATCCACATTTTCTCTAAACTTCCTATTCTAGCTTCTGTACAAATTTTGTTAATGTTCGAACAAATTTACTATGTCAAAAGTGCTCTAGAATTTGCGTGACATTTTCTGTCCAGACAGGGCATTAGCTATCTACCAACTTTTCTTGCATTTTAACTAGTTTAATGCATGAATATAGCTACCACATAACTTCTATACTTCACCTAGGACATTTAACAAACATGTAATCTTTATTTATGAGCTTTAACTAGCAAGATAACAACACAATTAAAGCTTTTAGCAATACTTATCAAATATACAAAAGAGAACTTCCACAACACTTTACATACTAGGAATCATCCTTTCATGCATCTACAACTCATGGATCATGTAACTACATAATAACCAACATTATAGAAACAAGAATAAGCAATAGAAATGCACACAAAGGTAAGTTTCCTCACCAAAACATGAAGAAAAGCATGAAAATTAGCTTGGAAGCCACTTCTTTTCCTTCTTTTCTTCCTTTCCCTCTATTTTCTCTTCTTTCTTTGCTTCTGTCGTGTGCTTGTGTGTGTGTGTAGAGTCTGATTTTTGTGTATGTTTTGTGTGCTTGTGTGTGTTGTAGTATTTTAGTAGGTGTAAATAATAAAAGACAAAAGACCCAAATGACCAAGATGCCCTTCAACTAAATGCTATTAACTGGTTTGCCATTCTAGTTTAATTCTAACTAATTTAGTTACTCTATTGTTTATCAATACATTTATTTATTTACCACAATTTCTAAATCACCTAAATATTCGTGAATGCACATAAATACACGTTAAATGAAATAGATGCACGTAAACCAAAAAAATATGATATTTTATGCAAACAAATATATATGTAAATAATTAAAGTAGACATATAAATATATGCACATTAATAAAATAATTATATGCAAGAGTCGGGGTGTCACACTCTCCCCTCCTTCAAACAAATAGCGTCCTCGCAATTTTTTTTTTCACAAGAAAACTCCACATAAGCTTCCTGAACGTTCTGGAAATCGATCGTGAATGCAGATACCATAGAAGATACTAAGAGGGAGTATCAAGAATCCACACCAGTTAGAACCTTCAGATCGAATTCCAGCAAATAGCCTAAGAGAATTCCAGATAATAATTCTTGAACAAGGACGCCAAATAAGGCTTCACTTAAGAATGCCATTCTGAAGTCCAATTAAGAATATTAGTTAGAAGTGCCGAGAAAATATCAATACGGAATCCAAGTGAATACCATAGAAGACGCCACGAAGAATGCCAAAGAATACACCACTTGAGAATCCCCATATAGAAATCCTGAAAAAGGACACACATATATAAATACCAAGTAAGAATGCCAACTAGAGTTCCAATAAGAGTACTGCTAGAAAATTCCGTATAGAAATACCAATAAGGATCCCCGGGAAGAATACTGCAGATAATAGCGTGTAAGAATTTCCATAGGAAAACACCAAAGAAGAATATTGAGAATGAACTTCAAGGCTGACTACTGATTGTAACCTTCCGAGACTGAATTCCTTTCTCTGACTACCGATAATCAATCGATCAACACTCCTTCTTTCTGTTGGTCCACATCTTGAAGTAAGCCGCTACTGACCATTTCTTTATAAAGAGGAGTGTTTACTTACCATATTAACGGGTAATGCATGTATGCAGTGCGTTTTACATAAAATAAACACCTTATACACTTTGTTACAAATAACTAAGGTAGGTAAACACTCAAGATATCACTTACATGCATAATTAATCACATAAATAACATATCATATAAGGTTTACATATTCCACAAAGAAGTCACATAGGTGCGCACATATTCACATAATACAATGCACATATCACACAATCTTCACTTATTACACAAATAAGTCATATAGGGCACATATACAATCAAGACACACAAGTCTTCCAAACAAGCACACGCATCAATTCAAGACACACTTCACATGCACTCACTCAGGGTTGCTACCCAACAGATCAAGAACCCTATCCCGGCTAAGAGCTAACTAAGCTTTGATACCATTTTTAACACCCTGATCCCTCACAAGACCGGGGTCCCAATCCCAAAACCCAAGGCACCAAAATTTAGAAAAAAATGGACGAAGTTTTCCTGGTTTATAGGATAAACCAAAACCTGCAAACAGAATATAAGTGGACCAGTGTCGTGTCCAACACATTCAACAACTCCTTAAGGCCATCCGAGCCTTGGTTCTCAACAAACAAACCAAACAATTATTTATCTATAATTTCAAAGGCTACCCTAACTTTTTTCCTTTAGACATGTACATTAATGCTTGAATTGAAATAATACTAACCCATTACATAAACTAGATTATCATACCACTTTAATGGCCAAATTAAACTTAATTTACATTTCTTTATTCATTGAATACATACAACTCAAAACTAACACCTTTACAACCCACGCCATATAACACATTGACTCCCAAGCAAAGACCAAGCACCGCAAGCACGAACATTCCTTCTAAGACTGCAATACCTTAAAGGTGTTAGAAACGAGGGTGAGTATACAACATGTATACCCAGTAAGGGAGGTGATGCAGCATACCGGGGAATGCTTTCATGAAATGCAACAAAGATAGCCAAATATACAACACAAAGAAACAAAACAAGATAGACAAGTATTTAACCACATATAAAAAGGATACGGTTCCACTTGTCTTCAATCACGAGCCACAAGCCAAGATCTTCAAGCAAATGCCGACAAAACCCTTATTCCTCCAAACGAGGTACTCCGGATGTACCCCGATCCTACGACCCTTTCTCTTGAGGTAGGTCCATATGCCCCAACGAGGTGAACCATGCCTCTGGGGTAATGGAGTATACTCAGCGAGAGAAAAGGAATAGGCACCATGGTAGTCGAGGGAGCACGGCAAGTCTGATGCCGCCCATGTTTCTCAATGCGACCATGTCCAAAAAGGTTGCGCAATCCCGAGTCAAGATCACGAGAGCCAAGTATATCAAATACTACATAAAAGAAATGACAAAGTAGCCCGCCCTCGCAGCTAATCATATATAACACAAAAAGACTCAAAATAACAAGTAAAATAATACATATAAACTTTATCAATTACTAAATAATTCAATTTAGAAATCATAAATCAAGTTAAAATGCACAGAAGAGATGAAAACTCCCTCACCTTTACCAAACCTATAAGCGTATAGCTTACACTTACTCCAAACCTCTTTGAATCCGCTCAAATGTGCAAACCCCTAGTTATTTATATAAGTGTAACACTTTAGCAATTGACTATAGAAGGTTTAACAACTATTTTCCACATCCAAGAATCTATATCACATGCTTTATTTCATTGTAACTTAATCAAACACCATAGCTTTGTAACAACATAGAAACATTTACTAATATATAAAGTTAAGCTAACTACAACTAACCAAAATTGTACTTAACATATAAACTAAATGCCAATTGTACAAGTGGACTCAACTAACATGCATTGGTTAACATCTTTACATTTAAATTACATTCTAATTAATTCTTCAACATTCAATACAAGTTTCCAAGTGCAAAGTTAATACCGCAAGCTCAACTAAGACATTTTCCAATTCCGCTAATAGAAGGTCAATTAATCAATTCGGTTTCCTAGGCTATTGACCTCCAAACTATCTGATTCTTACGTATAAATGTATCTCTTCAAGTGTAGTTAATTTTAGGTTCAAACGGTGCTCAATTCCGAGTTAAATTCCAAAAGTTATAACCGTTACCGTGCAATTACACATAGTTGGGCAGAACCAGCGATTTTTGAGCTACATTTCGGAAATGGCCAAATCGGAGGGTTCAAACGTTAAAATTAGGCTTAGCACTAGAAATCCACATTTGCTCTAAACTGCCTATTCTACCTTTTGTACAAATTTCGTTAATGTTCGAACAAATTTACTATGTCAAAAGTGCTCTAGAATTTGCGTGACATTTTCTGTCCAGACAGGGCATTAGCTATCTACCAACTTTTCTTGCATTTTAACTAGTTTAATGCATGAATATAGCTACCACATAACTTCTATACTTCACCTAAGACATTTAACAAACATGTAATCTTCATTTATGAGCTTTAACTAGCAAGATAACAACACAATTAAAGCTTTTAGCAATACTTATCAAATATACAAAAGAGAACTTCCACAACACTTTACATACTAGGAATCATCCTTTCATGCATCTACAACTCATGGATCATGTAACTACATAATAACCAACATTATAGAAACAAGAATAAGCAATAGAAATGTACACAAGGGTGAGTTTCCTCACCTAAACATGAAGAAAAGCATGAAAATTAGCTTGGAAGCCATTTCTTTTCCTTCTTTTCTTCCTTTCCCTCTCTTTTCTCTTCTTTCTTTGCTTCTGTCGTGTGCTTGTGTGTGTGTGTGTAGAGTCTGATTTTTGTGTATGTTTTGTGTGCTTGTGTGTGTTGTAGTATTTTAGTAGGTGTAAATAATAAAAGACAGAAGACCCAAATGACCAAGATGCCCTTCAACTAAATGCTATTAATTGGTTTGTCATTCTAGTTTAATTCTAACTATTTTAGTTTCTCTATTTTTTATCAATACGTTTATTTATTTACCACAATTTCTAAATCACCTAAATATTCGTGAATGCACATAAATACACGTTAAATGAAATAGATGCACGTAAACCAAAAAAATATGATATTTTATGCAAACAAATATATATGTAAATAATTAAAGTAGACATATAAATATATGCACATTAATAAAATAATTATATGCATGAGTCGGGGTGTCACACTTAGTGGCATGTAATAGTTAGAGATAGACTTTATTGTCTTTTGATTGCATGCTCATGTGATTATGTTTTTCTTTCTAAGGCTCAGATGGCCTTGAGATTGGGAAAAGTGGGACAGTTGGTGTTGGGGTATTGTATTGTGGTTGTATTTGCTACTAGCAGGTTTTAGATTGCCCTATAAACAAGGGAGACTCTGTCCGTTTCTCTCGTTTTTCATGCCCTCGGGTATTAAATCAAGGTTCCATTCTCGTGAGGGATTGGGGTGTTACAATAATAGGTTGGATAGGGGTTGGGCCACGGGCATCGAGGAAAAACGTGGGCCAGAGGAACAAAAGGGAAGTTTGGATTTGGCCAGCAATTTCTCTTCTTATAGACGAGCCAGCCCAATGGCTTGAGCTAAAGATGTGGGCCAGAAGGCTTGAACCTCTAAGCGAATCTTAGGTTTTAAACTGGCGACAAAACAACTGATGAGAAATTGATGAGGAAGCCCCTAAGTATGATTGACTAATGACTCAAAGAGGGATTGATAAGCTTCAACGATGGTCACTTGTTGAAGCTTGGCAAGGCTGCCGAATGAATCCTTAAACTCGGATAGACCAAATCGCAACTCCAATACATGGGTGAAGGAATCCTATGTAGGGAATTGACGATTGCGATCCATCCATTAAAACCAAGCGAGGGCTCGGTCGTCCATGTAGAGGGTTCAATAGAAAAAGAAGAATCTTTCGGCTTTGAAGACCCATCCCGAAGGATCATCACTGTCAAAGAATGAAAAGTCAAGACGAATGATACGTAGGAAGAAGGTATTGGAAGAGATGGTCGGAGTGGGAATGGCAGTAGACGAAGGAGGGCTCACCGCGGCAGTAGATGACGAGGAAGGATTTGAAGTGGTTGAAAGGGGTAAGGACACGGTGGGAATCGACGGATCTGGTTGGAGAGGTGATTTATCAAGGCAGTGGAGAAGTTGGTCGAGTTTGCTGTCCAATGAAGTGCATTTCACGACCAACTCACCTAAAAGCTCTTGGTAAGAGTCAAGGCGTTGTTCTTGGGGGGCAGATGTAGAAGAAAATTGGTGAAGAATTTAGTCATGAGAAGCAGGAGAAGTAGATAGTTGTGTAAGTACTTCATCAATTTGTTTGAAGCTAGTACCCTCAGCCATGATGAAAGGGTCAATGAAAGCACCAATGAACTAAAAGATGAGCTGACCAGAGAAGAAGATAGGCTTTGATTGAATATTTTTCCTAGCTATTACAGAGCTCGAGTACAATTCTCCAGATATAATGAAAACAAAAAACAAAAGATAAAAAAAAAATTAAGAGGCTAGATCATTCTCATCCTATCACTGATTATACTCTATATATATATATATATATATATAGCTTTTCTTTTAGAGTTTGTTATGCTCAGAGTTTGTTATGCCATCACACACATAATCCTTCAAGGCAGTTGGTTTATTCTTCACACGTGTTCCTCGACGTGGCTCTGTTGCCTTCACGTTGGATACGCCTTCATTAAACGATGTCGTTGTACCCTCCCTCCACTTATACATGTATTTATCTATAATTGGTTCAAAAGAAAAGTTATTCTAGTATTTATCTATAATTGGTTCAAAAGAAAGGTTGTTCTTTGGAAATCATCAAATGTTCAATAATAAGATTCTAAACCATCTCTTGATACTCATAAACTTTGTGTTAAATTTGAAAGTAATGAGAAGATATTTCATCTATCTTCTTCATTTTTTTATGCTTGGAGAGATTAGTAACAACGCTTGCGACTCTTTAGGAGCTAGAGCGTTTTCCTTCACAAATTGATGATGAAAGAGAGAAATGACTAAATTAGATTATAGAATATTAAATACTATTCTAATCAAAATGTAATTAATCAAATATTAATTAATATTTTGGCTAGAACCTGATTAATAGAATACTTATACTATTTTTGATAGAATCTAATAAATAGAAGGTAAATAGCACACACAATTTTAGTCGCTGACACTACAAGAAAATTGGTCTGGGGCGACGAAGGTTTCTCGCTGCCCTTTGGTCGCCTACACCCATTGGGCGACCAAAAGGCGACCAAAAACTGAGCGTCGAGAAAACCCTTGTCGCCATTTTGTCATTTGGTCGCATTTTGGTGGCCAAATCGGGAAAAAAATATATATATAATTTTTTTTTACATTTCATAGCTCCTTGGTCGCAATGTTTAGAAAAATAAATTATTAGTTAATTTTTATAATTAGTAATTTTATTAATTAATTCGTTAATTTATGTATCAATTAATTATGCTTGGTCGCCCCATGGTGGCCAATCTTTGTAGCCATTAGGTAGCAAATTATTTTTAATATTTTTTTGTTAATTATTAAGTTTTGTCACCATGTGGTAGCCAATTTTTGTAGCCATAATTTGGTGGCCATGTGGTAGCCATACTTTTGTCACCATTAGGTAGTCAAATATTTTAAATCTTTTTTTATTAATTATTTACATTGGTCGCCATTTGGTAACCAAAATTTGTAGCCAATTTTGGTGGCCATATGGTGGCTATTTTATCGTCACCATTAGGTAGCCAAATTTTATAATTATTTTTTTTTATTCATTAATTTTCATTTCCATGTGGTAGCCAATAATAGTTGCCACGTGGTAGCTAAGTTTTTGTAGCCATTTCGTCGCCACACAATAATTTTTTAAAAAAAAATTTAATTATTGTGACACCAACCACATCCACGTGCTCATCCTCGTCACGCACGTGGAACCCAGATAAGTGACCAGATAATCCTGTCGAAGGATGTGATATCACGACGTGGGTAGGAGTATCCATACTATCCTCATTGCCATGTGATGCAGATAGTGTCGAAGATGATGGTCTTCCCGATTGTGACCAACCACTGTACGGGCTGTTACCTTTACCTCTATGTCTAGGCATCACTAAATTTAAAAAAAATAATAATAAGATAAAAAATATCGATAAATGCATAAAAAATATTATAACTTTTCATTATACAATAATAAACAACCACAATATTGAAGTTGTGAATACAAATTTCTTTCAAGTCATTCATCGTCTTCAAATTGTATGTCATCATCTGAACTTTCTGTATCTTCATCATCGTTGTCATGGTCATCATGCTCTTTTGGTATTGTGGTTTGCTACATGCAAACACAACAAAATTTTCTACGCCCTTAACAAAAATAGGATTCAATGATCTTCCATAGGGTGTTAAGCGATTGTTCATCCAGGACTAGTGATCCATTTCCATTTCGACTAAATTTGTATTATCAATTTGACTTAATTATATACACAATTCATCATTATTGTATGATCCACAACTCCCAAAATAATTAACTACAAAATATTATTAACAATAATAGACAAAAATTAATTACAAAGTAATTTTTGGTTAATTTTATCTTTCCAAAGTAACATTCCAAGTCCTTTAAATTTACCTTTTACATAGTTAAATTCAAAGTCCTTTGATTAAAATTATTTCAAGTATAAGGCAACAACACATTTCCAAATACAGTTTTCTCTGCAACAATATCTCACCTATAACATTAACCTTCATTAAATTCAAAGTCATTTTATCAACATTATTTCAACTACAAGGCAACATCACATTTCTAAAGACAATTATCTCTACAACAATACATCTCAACCTACAACATTATTTCAAATATAATATCTCAACACAAATATAAAACATATTGAATTAGAAGACTAAACTGAGCCGTGATAGTCTGGCCTATCGCACTAAACAAACTCCAATCCTTCAAAAAAATATTTCAAACAACCAACAATTGCATCATTAGCAATCACCCAAAAACCAAACAATACATTACACATACACATAAACATACATATATAGAAATACTTGAACATTTAAAAACAAACTAACCACAAAAATAATGCAAACAAACTCCAAAACAACAATAAAAACCCGAAAATAAAAAAAATTAAAAAAACAAAAAAAAATCTAAAATTAAAAACCCCAAAAATAAGGTAAGTTTGATAAAAAAGAAAACAAAATTTAAAAAACGTAAAATACAAAAAAAATAGAATAAAATCAGAAAATATAAAAATAAAATAAAATAAAAAATAAAAAAAATCATAATATATATATATATTTGAAGCTAAAAAATGGATATAAGAAAAATAATCTGAAAAAATAAAATAAAATAAAATAACAGAAAAAAGAGGAAATGTATATATATATATATACACACATACATACATACATATATATATTTTTAAGTTAAAAAAAGAAGAAAAAAATAAGAAAATCAGAAATAAAAGAAAATGAAAAGTTAGAAAAAATAAAAGCAAAAAGCATATATATATATAAGATCTATAAATATAAAATACGATCTATATATAAAAAAAGGGAAAAACAAAAATAGAAAAATAGAAAAAAGAAAAATGCATATATATATATATAAGATCTATATATAAAACAAAGGGAAAAACAAAAATTAAGTAGGGCCAAAGGGCCTCCAGCCCTTTAGTCGCGCCAAGCCCTAATTTTTTTTTTTTTGTTAATTTATATGTTTCATTATAAGTTGTTATATTATTTTTAATTATAAATAAATATGTTATAATAAATTATAAATTAATTAATTTTATATTAAATAAGTAAATTTATTTAACATTAAATTTTGTAAATATGTTTTATATTATCTAAAAACAACTTTTGATTTATATTATTAATTTTATTCTAAATAAATGAATTTATTTATTCATATAAACAATTTGATTTATATTATTAATTTGTAGTCCCTTCATAGCTATTGGCGACCAAACTTTTACTTTTTGTCGTCGTTTGGTGGCCAGTGGCCACCACGGGGCTACGAAATAGTATGCAAAAAATAAAATTTGTTTCATATAATCAATGCTTTTGTTTTAAGTAGTTCTTCTAAGCTAAATAATATCTTTTATTATAGTCATTTTTCAATTTATACTAATTCATTAATGTTAGTACGAAATTACAATTTGATTAGTGAGCGAAAAGCTGATGACAATTATAAAATCTTTATTGTTTTTTACTTTGTATTTCATAATTTCACTTTTGTTAAATATAGAATTATTAATCATTAATTCAATTTCATACTTTTATATCTTAAATATGTACAACTTTATACCATTGAGTAAACCTTATAATATATTTTCAATCAAAACAAAGTAGATATTACACAAACTTGTAAAGTATTTGTTATTATTAATTCTTATGTTCTAAATCAACCTAACTTTTCATGAATATGAACATTTCGTAGCTTCTTCGTAGCCATTGGTGACCAAAGGGGGACCAAACTTTTACTTTTTGTCGCTGTTTAGTGGCCAATGGCCACCACGTGGCTACGAATTAACATGCAAAAAATAAAATTTCTTTCATATAATCAATTCTTTTGTTTTAAGTAGCTTTGCTAAGCTAAATATTATCTTTTATTATAGTCATTTGACAATTTATACTAATTCATTGATGTTAGTGCAAAATTACATTTTGATTGGTGTGCGAAAA
The DNA here is from genome assembly GCA_037974665.1 of Ehretia macrophylla. Taxonomy (NCBI): domain Eukaryota; kingdom Viridiplantae; phylum Streptophyta; class Magnoliopsida; order Boraginales; family Ehretiaceae; genus Ehretia; species Ehretia macrophylla. The sequence continues at coordinate 58,173,473 of CM075771.1, read as the reverse complement.
ACTAATGGCAATGATAAAATCTTCATTGTTTTTCACTTTGTATTTCATAATTCCACTTTTGTTAAATATACAATTATTATTCATTAATTCATTTTCATACTCTTATATCTTAAATATGTACAACTTCATACCATTGAGTAAAGCTTATAATATATTTTCAATCAAAACAAAATAGATATTGCACATACTTGTAATGTATTTGTTATTATTAATTCTTATGTTCTAAATTAACCTAACTTTCCATGAACATGAATATTTCGTAGCCCCTTCGTAGTCATTAGCGACCAAAAGGCGACCAAACTTTTACTTTTTATCGTCGTTTGATGGTCAATGGCCACCACGTGGCTACGAACTAGCATGCAAAAAATAAAATTTATTTTATATAATCAATTCTTTTGTTTTAAGTAGCTCTTTTAAGCTAAATATTATCTTTTATTATAGTCATTCTTCAATTTATAATAATTCATTGATGTTAGTGCGAAATTACAATTTGATTGGTGTGCGAAAAGCTAATGATAATGATAAAATCTTCATTGTTTTTCACTTTGTATTTCATAATCCCACTTTTGTTAAATATAGAATTATTTATCATTAATTCATTTTCATACTCTTATATCTTAAATATGTACAACTTCATATCATTGAGTAAACTTTATAATATATTTTCAATAAAAACAAAAGAGATCTTACACAAACTTGTAATGTATTTGTTATTATTAATTCTTATGTTCTAAATCAACCTAACTTTCCATGAACATGAATATTTCGTAGCCCCTTCGTAGCCATTGGCGACCAAAGGACGACCAAACTTTTACTTTTTGTCGTCGTTTGGCCACCACGGGGCTACGAATTAGCATGCAAAAAATAAAATTTCTTTCATACAATCAATTCTTTTGTTTTAAGTAACTCTTTTAAGCTAAATATTATCTTTTATTATAGTCATTCTTCAATTTATACTAATTCATTGATGTTAGTGCAAAATTACAATTTGATTGGTGTGCGAAAAGCTAATGACAATGATACAATCTTCATTGTTTTTCACTTTGTATTTCATAATCCCACTTTTGTTAAATACAGAATTATTAATCATTAATTCATTTTCATGCTCTTACATCTTAACTATGTACAACTTCATACCATTGATAAACCTTATAGTATATTTTCAATCAAAATACAATAGATTTTGAACAAATTTGTAATGTATTTGTTATTATTAATTTTTATATTTTAAATCTACCTAACATTTTTATGAACATGGATACTTCGTAGTCCTTCGTAGCCATTGGCGATCAAAGGGCGACCAAACTTTTACTGTTTGTCGTCGTTTGGTGAACAATGGCCACCACGAATCTATGAACTATCATGCAAAATATAGAATTTAATTGATATCATTAATTCTTTTATTTTATAACTTTTTTAGTTTTTTTGTAATTTCTTTTTGAAAAATTAAATGATATTTGTCACCTATGGGTCACCCTTTTGCGACCTAAGGGTGACCCTTATTTAGTTTATTTATTTAACTTTTTTTTGTCAATTTATTTTTTTATAATTTTTACTTCTAGAAATATTTATGTTTTTTGGTTGCCATTTGGTCGCTAAATAGTGACCAAATGGATATCATATTTATATTTTTTCTATTTTATAATTATTTTTTCTAATTTATTTTTGGTAATTAAGCTGCAAACAAAAAATTAATGATAGCGGTGGCTATGTGGTCTCCATTTGGTGACCTAATGGTGACCAATAACTAATTAATCAAAAATTATCTTTGCTTGTCGCTATTTCGTCACCGTTTGGCTACCAAATGACGACCATTTGTAATTTTCCCAACAATATATTTTTTTCGCACATTTTAGCCACCAAACGGTGACGAAAGATTTTATTTCGTCGCCAGTCGTTGCAAATGGCTACCAAACTTTTTTTCGTCGCCATTTTTGGTAGCCTTGGTTGTTTTCATGTAGTGTGATCTTCAAAACAAAATATTTAAATCTCTTATCTTTTAATTTTGTGAGACCAGTAGTACTCTAAATGATTTTCATCCAAAAATAGACGGATTTCTCACCTCCAATGGAAGTGAATGTCAAGTTTAACTTTTATAATCAGTCTATTTTTTGACAAAAAATCACTAAAGACTAACAGTTTCACAAAACTAAAATATAAGATGTGAAAATGTTGTGCCTTGAATATGAAAGAGTTATCAAGAGCAGATAAGGGATGATTGGTGTTATTTACCCTAAATATAATCTTAAATTTAATTAGTAGAATATTAAATACTATTTTGTTCAGAATGTAATGCGCAAAATATTAAGTATTATGTAAATTTGAGTTTTAGAATATTCATTGCATCATCGTAAATACCATTAACATGCATTTAAATTCGCAAAGGAAATGGAACCCTGCTTGAGAAAAAGCAGGTACAGTTTCAAAGACATAATTACCTCTTCCCTTATAAATATCCTATCATTTACCTCTCCATTTCATCACATTCACTTGGAAGTCTCACTAGAGCTAGCTAGCATTACAAGTAGCTTACACATACACCACAAATAATAAAAGATCTTGGATAACAAAGAAAAAATGCCTCAAACTAAAACCATCAATACAATTGCAATAATTCTGGCATGCATCTCAATAGGGTCTGCACCAAGCCAAGCAAAATTGCATGGAGGCTTAGAGAAGCTTGGTTTAGGTGGTCTAGATGGTTTAGGCAGCTTGGGTGGCTCAGGGGACCTTGGGGTTTCATGGGGCTTTGGTGGTTCAGGACCCTTTGGCAGCATCGGTGGTTCAGTGGTACAGGACCCTTTAGCGACATAGGGGATCTTAGAGGACCATTTCGTAACCTTTGTCTTTCGCCAATCGCATCGATTCCATGGTGTATTGAAGAAATTATAAATTCGTTCTTTAGTGCACAACCTCGCTTCCTTGGTCCAGCATGCTGCAAGTCTTTTTTTGAGGTTGAACGGAGTTGTTGGTCAAAAGTGTTCCCTCCAAATCCTTTCTTTACACCAGTGATGAGGAACCACTGTACAACGCAAGCTCCAAATGTGCCAGGAACCGCACAACCACCACCAAAAACACCAAGAACAACACAACCACCTCCAAGAATACCACAACCACCCTCAGGAACACCACAGCCATCACCAGTCCTAGTATGCTTTGTTTGTATTGCTGGCCATACTTCGTACTTTTGCTCCCCTCCAAACCTAAAAAGAATTAACAAAAATGAAAGAAAAAAATATTTCTATGTTATTTCAGAAAAGTAGTCTTCGAATGTTGAACTTTTTTTTAATTTTTATGAAAACATCTTTTCTGTTCTCTCCGCATGTTGTTAGGATTTCTGCAGTATCGTTCAATATTGAAATGCTATTTGTTCTTCACTTGCCAGTTTTCTCATCTAAATAGATGTTAGAATATATATTATTGACATTTAGAATCAATCTTGTGACATTTGAAGACGTGTAACGAGGATTAACAAATACATGCCAATAATTCGCGGGCACTTAAGGGCTATTTGAAACTGTTTTAAAAGATAGTTTTATTGTTTTTAAAAACAAGAAAAAAAAATATTTGTCATGGGTTGTATTCGGTAATTGTTTTCAGAAAGTGTTTTCAGTATATGTTTTCAAGATAAAGAAAAAAAGAACACATGAAAACATGTCTTCTTGTTCCCTCCCCTACCCCTGAACGCAATTCAAATTAATAATTGTTAATAATTTAATAATTAATTAATTTGATTAATAATTAGTTAAAATGTTGATGAATAAATTGAATAATAAATATTAATTAATTCTTAACTAATTATTCAATTAGTTTAATTTAAATTAACAGTTTTAACAAATTAATTATAATTTCTTTATTATTATTTTATTACTTAATTTATTGATTATTATTTAGTTAAAATATTCATTAATTATTAATTTTAAGTTACATCAATAAATAATCAATTTTATTAGTATATTTATCAATTAATTATTTAAATAGATAATTAATTAACTTATTTATTAATTAAATTTTTATTTAATTATTCAATTAATAATAATTAAATAATAATTTAAAAATAATTAGTTAATAAATTTATAATTTTAATTCATTCATTAATTAAAAATTAATAACATAATTAATTTATCAAAAAACATTGTAGTTTGATAAAAGATAAAAAAATATATATATATAGTTCATATAATTTTAAGGGCGTCTTCACTTTACAAACTTTTAGAAAATATTTCTACTCAAATAAATTTTCTGTTCTTTTGTTCTTAAAATTATTTTCAAAATCGTTCTACAAAATAAAAAATTGGAACACTTCCAAACATACCCTAAGTGTTTGTGAGGTTTGGTTGGGGTATTGGAGGGTAAGAGGGTTGTAATAGGTTAAAAGTTTAAATGAGGTGGTAACTTAATACGGTATAAAAGTCTAGAAAATAAAAGATCTTGGGTCCAAAAGGCACTGCTATCTATTTATAATATTACGTCCACGTGTAAAACTCAACAAAAAACTATGTAGCTTACATGTGAGGGGCGCATTAGTAAATTTTTAGATGAAGTGGCCATTTAATATCTTCAACTTGAGCTAGAAATTTGATATTGGAGGGCCAAGATTCAATTAAAAATAATAATAATATTAAACATTTTAAACCTAAACAAGTCTAAACAATGTTAGCTAGCAAAAATAACATAAAATTATGTAAGGATGATTCTAAAAGAATATTTGTGTCAACGTCAAATGTAGAATGTTTGTTCATTGAAGTCTAAATTGATAGTTTTGCATGTACTTAATTGTTTTAAAACTCTACCAACATGTAATTAGGTCACTGATCCAATTAGTTGATTGACAATCCCTTCTAGAACATGTTTTTCCATATTGAAAAAGATTAACCTTTTCTACTTTCATTTTAAAGATGGCTAATATGTTTGGATCTGGCTCCTTATCATATTCACTTTTTGTAATAATAATCTTGATTGATACCATGCACCACAAATACAACCAATGTATTAAGTTAATCCTTCTATACTAGTCTTGTACCCACAAATAGAGTTGATGTTAGCCTGAATGCCTTAATCCTATATTTTGATGATAACTAAATCTTAAATATGCACTTAATCTATTGACTAATGATGATTTGTATGAGTTCATTATGTATGAGATTAGTCAAAGATTGAATGATGTTCCAAATGATGAGCAAGCTCATGAAAATTGGAGTAATGATCAAGCTCATGGAAAATGAAATGATGATCAGATAAATGGCATCCTCCAACTACAAGCTAAAAAATGATCAAACATTTGGATCGTCTCAGAGTCAAAGCCAAGTTAAATGATGATGAGCAAGCTCAAGTATTGATGCAATCATGAAGATTCTTTTAAGAGCTCAACATGATCAATCCTATACAAGAACTATGAAAGTAAAGATATGTCATGTCCAAACTTGGTCCCTTCGAAAACCAAGGCCGGTCGGGACGACACATGGACATTATAACGCCTGAAATACGAAGAACCAACGAGACACAGAAAACACAACATACATCCTGAAAAGATTTGTGTCTTACATGTAAGGCCCCGCACGAAACCCTATATGTATTTAGGGCATTTAATGCGTATTTATAACGTTTAGTGAGTAATTATATTGTTTTACGTGCATAAGGATTTCAATAGACTAAGACTTAAGTGATATTTCAATTCTGACATAATTAAAGTACTAGTATTTGTAGTCATTTAACATTTTAGGTATGATTGCCGATTAAACCTCTTAAGACTAGCCAATTAAGGACCGACCGAGTTGTAACCGAACAAAATAAAATAGAAGAAAAGAAAGAGAGAGAGAGAGAGAGAGAGAAAAAAAAAATAGCCGAGGGAAACGAGGAGAAAAAGAAAAAGAAAAATAGAGAAAAGGGTAAGATAATTAGATATGAAGAGCTTTTACGTGCATTTGCCTCATTTAGCGTGCCCTTGTATGCATTCATGTGAATTTGGGTGTTTTAGGTATCGTAAACCCAATTAAATGTTACCAATTAACAATTAAGTAGCTAAATTAATTAGGATGTAACAATATGGCAAACAAGTAAATAAGCTTTTAGTTAGAGGGGCAAGCTAGTCATTTAGGCTTTTAAGAAATATCCTACCTACCTTATAACTAATAAAACAAAACAAACACACTCAACACACATACAAGTCATCCAACACATACACACACATATACAGTTGATCAAGAGAGGAGAATAATAAGAAGGAGAAAGAAGAGGAAGAAGGAAGAAGAATAAGAAATAAGAAGAGAAAGGAAGCGATATGACACGTTACGTTCTGGTCTTAGCCCAGGTAAGGGTCAGGGTCGGGGCGTGACACTTCTCCCTTCTAACCAAGTAGACACATAAACCACACAGATGTTGACCCATATATAAAATCTCACCCATAGTGACTCAAAGTGCAAGAAGTTGACTTTGTCAGTTCATTCACATATGCTTAAGATTAAGAGCACTGGCCCACTTACAAGCTTGTAGGTTTTGGTGACCTCTTTCTTTGATAGTACTTATTTAGAGTTCACACCTACGTTGGTCCGTCCAATGTGTACACTTGCATAAATGTAATAAGTTTGGAAACCTATTTATGATCAAGGCAGATCATCCTACTACAAAGGGACCTTATTCATAATAACTTCTACCATAGTAGAGTGCCCAACTCTACTACTTATTTATGGACTAAATAGTTTTGCTTAATAAGTAACCCTGACTTAAACCTTCTGTACGTAACCACCACGTACCTAAGTCAATACTTGAATCAAGGACCTTATAGTCATACACACACACACACACACACACACATATATATATATAATAGTCAACCACATAAGAGATAAACATGTTCATGAAAGTAAGATGACAATAATTATTCATTGCAAACATTCAAATATATCAATGATAATGTACTAGTGGTCTTTTGGGCATACTATTTCCAACAGACTCTCACTTGCACGAAATAGCAATAGGTTACGCTATGTAACAACTTAACCCCCACTGACTCAATATCTACAGAAAATACCTTCTTCAAAAGAGTCTTAATAAGAGAAACTATTAAGTCACTCGCAAAAGCAATCTATCACTATGTCTCCTTTCTGGACATATCCCTAGATTAAGTGATATTTTTTTCTCTCAAAATGTTTACCTTTCCTTCGTATCCTTGATTCTTTCCCAAGTGCAAGTTTATTATATTATATATTCAGCCCGGTAGACTAACATATAGTTCTTTGTTCTCCGAAGATACTAGAATATATGTTTCACTACTATCTAGTGATCCTGTCCTATGTTTGACTGCTGTCTGGTTTAGTACACAACATGAAGAATATGAGACTGCCAATTGTTGACGTTCACGGAATATGTCTCATGCTTGCTTTTTTATCAGAAATTTTAGGCCACTGATATTTGGAAAGTGTAACTCTAAGCCTGGAGGGAAACAAATCCTTCCTGGAGTTTTACACATTAAACTTAACCAACATCTTCTCAACATATGTAGCTTGGGATAATGCTAGTACCTTATTCTAGTAATCTCGTATGAGCTTAATTCGTAGAACACAGCTCGTTTCTCTTAAGTCCTACATTAACAATTTGAGAAGACAGTCAAACTTCTATGGATGACAACATCCTTACAAAGTCCCCAATTAGTAGGATATAATTCACATGAAGACAAGTAATACAACAACATTGCTATTCCTTTTCTTGTACACGCATAAATCAATATTCTGCTAAAAATCAAAGACTATGACTGCTACATTGAATGGAATGTTCCATGTCTTAGATGCTTGTTTAAATCTACAAATGGACCTCTAAAGCTTATTGACCAAATTCTTTTGGCCTTTCGTAATGGATTTGCCTGGTTTCTTTATATGGATTCCTACGTTAAGATTTTCATAGAGGAATGCAGTCCTGACATTCATCTGCCATGTCTCATAGTCATAATGACAAGCGATGGCCAAGAGAATCGTTATGGACTTTAGCATCGCTATTAGTGGGAAAGTCTCCTCGTAGTCCATACCCTCTTTAGAGTGTATCCTTTCACTACTAGCCGAGCTTTCTTGTCTACTCATCTATTTCTCTTGTAGGCTCATTTGCACACTAAGGGTTTTACTCTTTCCAAGTATAACTACAAGATCCCAGGCTAAATTGCAATACGCAAACCCCAACTTAGATTCCATTGCCTTGTGCCAATGGTTACTATCTATGTCCATTACTGCTTTATCGTTACTAGTAGATTTGTCAACCTGTTAGGAGAACTTCCTAAAAAGACTCTCCATAGAATCAATCTAGTTGTCTCAATATTCTCCCACTATGACAAGGCTCCGTGGTACTCAAAGGAAATTTACTATTTTGTTATAAGTGCAGGTGTAATAGAAATCTCATAAGTGACTTCCTTATGTGTAGTTTCTGATTTCAACTCTTGATGAATTACACCACCATCCTCTGAGTATCTAGCATAGTACTTATTAACACCATTTACTCCTTAGGATAGTAGAATATTCTACCACTTGTTCCTTTAAAATATCTTATGAAATGACACATCTTGGACCTTAGCTTCAGTTAAGAAGCATAGCTGCTCAGTACATAAGCTGGACACTCTTATGTGGATATTTCTTATACTGGGCTTGTGGCCCATCCATAACTCACAAGGTGTCTTAGGTACTAATTTAGAAGGCACTTAGTTCAAGATGTTTGTAGCCATTTCTAAAACTTATCCCAAAACTGATATGAGTAGAGTCGTGTGACTCTTCATGGATTTTACCATACCTAGTGGGGTTTGATTTCGTCTTTTAGATATAACATTCTGCTGAGGAGTGCTAGGTGTTGTCCACTAAGACAATTCTCTTTTGTATATGATTCCCTATGAACCCACCCAAGAGGCACTAAAACCTCTTCACTTTAGTGTGCTCATGGGTCCACCATACACATCAGTGTGTAGCAATTCCAACACTATTTTTTTCCTATGCCATTTGGAAGAATATGGCCTCTCGCCCACCTTTTCTTCTAGGCAAGATTCATACTGAGCCTACGATTCAAGATCTAATTAGCCAAAGAGCCCATCCTCAACCAACCTTTCAATCTATTCAGGTTTATATGACCCAAATCATAGGTTTCACAAGTACAAGCAATGGTGGATGAAATCTTTCTTTTCTAAAAGGAACTTGAGTATTCGGAATCTCTATTATCGCATGTTGGAAATAGTTGGATATAGATAAAATAAAAATATCATGCATACTTCCAGACTTTAACAAAATTCTCTATTTAATAGTAAATAAAAGTTAACATAAGTAATATGTTTCTAAAAAACAAACATAAAAAACTTAAACTTTCTTATATCTTGAGCATGATAAATATTGTCTTATTCTAATATCTATCACTAAATAATAAAGCAACTATTCTAACCACAGCAGCACAGACCATCATTCCAATGCCAACCTTCAGAGCGAATCTACCTTTACTTAGGCTCTTCATTTCCTGAAACCCCTGCATGGTAATACAAACACAGTTAGTGGTTCCAGAATCTACTATCCATGATTCTATAGAATCAACCACGAAACTTGTTTCAACGACATAAGTAAAGTCCGTACCTTTGTTTTTCTTGGCTAGGTACTTTAGGCAGTCTTTCTTCCAATGTCTTTTTTGTCCACACTCAAAGCATTTCCCTTTGGGCTTTCCACCTGTAGCCTTTTACTTCTTCTTCTTCTGCCCATTACCAGTTGGGCCTTTACCTTTACCATTTCCATACTTCTCCTTCTTCCAAAAGTTCTTCTCTTTCGGGTTTTGTCCAGAAAAGGATGCCTAGGCCATATGAGCTTTACCTTTGGGCCGCACGATTGCCTCAACTGTTTGAAGCTCATTCATTAGCTCAATGAGCCCCATATCCATCTTGCTCATGGATTCAGGCAGTGTCTCGAGAATCATGTCCACCTTACTTTCATAGTCAATTTGGGCCCCCAAGACTTCTACGAGGTTAAAGTTGTCCATTATCTTGAGAACATATTCTCTTACAGACGAACCCTATGCTATCTTGGCTGTCATAATCTCCCTTATTGTAGCTTGTTTTGCAGGCCTATTCTTATCTGAAAATATCTTAGTTAATGAGGTCTTGATTTCTACAGTAATGGCTTTACTCTTGTGCTGTATCAACAAGACGTCAGACATTGAAGCTAGCATATAGCACTTAACCATGTCATATGTCCTTTGCAATTTATCATTCGCCTCCATTTCAGTATCAGTAGAATCATTCCTCAGTTGAGGGCAAGGTTGAGTCAATACATTCTTGTACCCATTTGCAGTGAGTACTATGTCTAGCCTCCTCTTCAAATCACTAAAGTTTGGACCAGTCAGCTTATCATTCGAAATAATAGCCGACAAAGGATTGAAAGAGCCTGTCATATTATCTAGATATTCATGCAACATAATTAATTACAAGCAAATTATGTAAGACATATATATATATATATATATATATATATATATATATATATATATATATATATATATGAATAGCATGCATGAGAATCAACATAATTGGAACTCATGAATGCAAGTGCATAAATATAGGTAACCCTTTTAACTATGACTAGTGCCCTAGTGAATTACTCTTATCACTACTAAGTTTGGCTTCCCAAGATTCAATAGCACTTACTCCATAAGAAGGTTACTACCTATCTTGAGTCGAGTGTAAATACCATTCCTTATGGGATTTCTTAGATAATTCAGACTCGAGCCTCCAGAGGGAGATTACTTTTATCAATATCTATAAGGTGATCAATAGCCTAGAACTCCACCATAGGGTGATCCTCCACTAACATCTTTTATGTGAACTCCCAATTTTAGATCAAGCCACTAAATTTAGGAATAATGTCACCCTCTCTAGGGAGTATGCCGCATGGTAAGCCGAGGTGGCATTACCCTTTAACATGATCCAGATATGAAAAGTCATAGAATTTCCTAATTTCCTCTCCCACTCGATTATTTGGATTAAGGGTTTCTACTTATGTGATTTCTTCAATACTTAATTCTGGTTTTTCCCAAAAACTATATTAAAGCCTATAATCATTTTCTCTAAAACCTTCAAGTATAATATTTAAATCACATAAACCTAATCCGGGTTATTATCCTAACCCTAGGTAAGGCTTTCTATAAGTCTCTACTCAAGTCTAAGTTTCTAAGGTAAAATAGTCATCTTAATATTTTTCTTAACCAATTTCAATCTTTAATTTAATTAATCTTTAAAGTTTTATATTTCTAGTCTAATATCTAGATTAATTATTTGGCTTGACTATCAAAAACTCAATTTTTTTATACTTACATGATTGCCTATAATTAATCCTATAAGGTAAACTTAATGCTAAACAATTTTGCATAATTAAATAAAGATAAAAAAATTATATAAAAATACATAATTTAGCAAAATTTATTTTCTAATATTTAATGAAAAATTAATCATAAATAACTCCTATAAATAATATTTTACATTTTGTTAAAACAAAGTATCTATAAAATTATTATTATTAATTCTCTTATATTATTCTTTGCAAATAAACAACAAAACAATAAAGCAAAATAAACAAAATAAATTAATAAATAATAAAAAAGAAGGAGTCGTGCGCGTGGTCACGCGTGAACGTGCTTGGTCGAGCGCTTCTCCACGAGCTCTCCAAAAAAAAATTGTTATCTTTCTTTTTGTGTTGTCTAGATCCTTGGTTATCTTGGATTAACTTCTACAAGTTATTTAATCCAATTCCATAACCAATATTCGCATTAATATGAACTTCTAAATTTTCACATGAATTTTTATCGGGAAAACTTCAAGAAAACCTTATTTCCATAAATTCCTTAATTCTAGGGAGTTTAAAGTGGTTTCAAAGAACTATTAGTTATTATCTTCTAAACTACAATTAAACAAGTAATTTAATCCAAGTTCAATTACTAATCAAAAACCACATGTGAATTCATTACTAATAATTAATTCTAATAAACATAGAAGCTAGTATGAACACATAATTCCATGCATCAAAAGCATTAAACAAATATGATTTATTCAGTGTTCTTAAATTATTTCTTACCTTCTACTACTAAACAATTAAACTAGTTTAACTATTTCATGATTTAATTCGCAGTGGCTTTGATACCACTGAAGGAAAATGTTATATCTAATTAATCAAATTCTATAATTACAAGAATAAGGCAGAAACATTCATGCATAGATCTTTAAAAAAAATAAAGCATGAAATAGTTACTTGAACATCTAAACAGTTCATAGTTTAATTATAAAATAAAAATAAAGTATTAAGGAATATCTTTATCGCGAAGAACAAATGAAGAAAACTACATCTTTGTTGAGGAACAAGCTCCATACCCCTGGTTGAAGCTTTTGCTCCTTAACTCTGATCTTCCCCTCTATTCCAAAATCCTAGCTTAAGTGTTGATCAAGTTATCAAGTTCTGGGACTTGATCTTGCTAAACTAAAGTAAAAGAAAAATTATTCTGAGTTTCTTCTAAGAGTTGAAGCTTACTCGTGAGAGAAAGAGAGATATCTCAAATAAGATTGTGCAATTGTAGAGCTTAGGGAAAAGGCCTTTATATAGGTGAAAAATATGCAAGGTAATTTTGTTTGAAAACAAAATCTAAAAGAGTAAAGGATTAGACTTTGAATTATCCGTTAATTCCATAAAATAATAAAAATTCTTTTTACACCTTGTGTTCACACTGGCCTAGCTCACAGAGCCAAACCAAACGCCTAATGTAATACCACGATCCCTCACGGAACCAGGATTTCTATTTAATCATGCTATTCTCAACCCAATCCCAAATCTCGGGCATGAAATTTAAGGGAAAATGGACGGAGTTTTCCCTATTTATATGATTATCTGGAAACCTGCAAACAACAACATACAACCACAAGACCATAATCTACAACCTCAATCCCTTTCATCCCTACAAGCATGCAAGTCAACTAGACAATAAAGTAAAACAATAAAAGTTATTACAAACCACTAGCACCTAACCATCACCCAAGACTAAAACTTTAAAATTACATTTATTAAGATAACACATATATATACATAACCATAAGGTCTCAAATAGTATACAAGCATATCATGTACACAATCTTCCTTGTTCTACACATTGATAGAACAGGCAGGCCACATAGGAGGCAATCCAATCTCCAGCTTTTCCTGGGACATGTTGAGACGAGGAATGAGTAACCAAAGTTACTCAGTGAGGGAGGTGATGCAGTAAACCAGGTTGTGTTTTCATGAGATGCAACAAGATAATAACATTAATAATACAAATAAACAAGTTAATTAGACAAGTATTTAACCACGTATAAAAAGGATATGGTTCCACTTGTCTTCCATCACGAGCCACGAGCCAAGATCTTCAAGCAAGTGCAGGCAAAACCCTTATTCCTCCAAAAATAGGGTACACTAGATGTACCCCGATCCTACGACCCTTTTTTCTGAGGTAGGTCCATATGCCCAGCAAGTGAACCACGCATTTGGGGTAATGGAGTATACTCAGCGAGAGAAAGGGAATAGGCACCATAGTAGTCGAGGGAGCACAACAAGCCCGATGCCGCCTGTGTTTCTCGATGCTACCATATCCGAAAAGGTTACGCAACCCCGAGACAAGATCACGAGAGCCAAGTAACATATACCGGATAATTTACAAGCAATATAGGCAAGATAACAATATAAGCTAAATAACTAACATTTAAAGCATGGGCATTATCCAACAAAATTTATATACAACAGAGCAATGCAAATAAGATGCAACTCCCTCACCTTTAGTAAGCCAAACCTGTAAGAGCATAGCTTAGGTTCACTCCAAACCTCTTTGAATCCACTCAAATGTGCAACCCCTAATTATTCATATAAGTATAACATTTTCATTATCCATTGCAATTCTATTATCATGATTAGTTCTAATATACATATAGCCCAAATATACAACTTAACTCATAAGGTAGCATGAATCACACATCCTTCAAGTTAAACACTTAATACACGATAATATGCTTAAACACTAAGCATTACTCAATTACTAAACATGTTAAAAGAACTCTAACATGCATTATCCAAAGTGAAATCATGTACAAAATTATCTATATCCTCTAAGATCATTAAACATACACTAACTACTTTAGACCACAAGACATGTTAAAATGACATTCTTATTAACACTGAGACACCATAAGCAACAAATTCACATTCTTTAATCAAGTTACTATTTATTTTCTTCTTCAATTCACTTATACACACAAGCTCATATTCCACATGTAATTAAGCTAGAAAGTTCATTCTACCATATCATTAGTTAGCATAGAAGGCATTAGAGGCATCAAATACCATTAAGTTAAGATTATAAGTTATAAATGTCAATTACTTTTAATTACAATAATCAATAATCATATAACTAGATGAGTTATCCTTATAGTCCTACTCACTTAGCATACAATGTCTACTAGAATTTGATCTTTAACAAGGTACAAGTAATATAAACAACACTATAACAAAATATAAGCATTAAATATGAAAATAACTATACGAACACAAAGGGGGTCAATGCCCGATGATCACAAAACTTCACAAAATGCTCATAATGCTATATAATAACATATAAAGGCAAGATATACAAGCACCAAAGCTAATTCAAAGGCTAAGCATGAAAATCCCGAGTTTTCCTTTTACTCCACTAGACTATTTAGCTTCCTACTGAAATTCAAGGATCAAGTTAGGCAAGATAGTTATTCTATCAATCCAAGGATATCTAAATACATCTTTTAGAGCCTTCAAATCATAGCCTAGAGTTCAAGTACAAGAAAACACCGAGAATGCCTCTTTGTGGGTTTACACTATAAGTACCAATTTCGGAACCCAAACAGCGAAACAAAGGCACTTCTAAGGTTTTAATACTTAATAAAGACCAGCCATAACCTCGAAACGTACCTGGATTCGAGTTAACCCCGAAACTCCTTATTAAAGTAGCCTAATTTGATCAAATTATTCAAATTTTGTACATGGCAAGCGCAACTAACATTTTTCCCACGCTCAAGGACCTAATTAGAAACTACTAGAAGCCTCGAATCGAATTAAATTGCAACTTTTTCTGAAAATCGTAGTTTGACACTATTCATCATCTTCCTCATGTAGATTCTTGCTAAAACTTAGTTCCAAGTTATACCAATACATACACAAGGTCTCTAGCATGTAATAATACTATATAGTACAAAAAACAAGCAACTTATGGCAGGGAACAAGCAAAATCCAAAAATTCAAAATCATGGCATAAACTTTTAATAGCAAGGATGATGCAACTCTCTTACCTAGAAGCCTTGTAGATGCAAGAAATAAGCTCTAGCTAGGTTGAATCCACTTGTAGAAGCTTGGTTGAGCACACAAGAGCAAGATTTGAAGATAAAAATTCTTTCTTCTCCTTCTTATGGGCTGTCGGGTTTGGGGGGCTTTTTGGGTATTTATTTTTTTGTTTCTGTGAGCTTTATGCATATATGTGAGGTATTGAGTGATATATGCATGTATGTGTTTTAATATGATAAGTCAAATGTTAGTTTAAATTTGGTCAACTAAGTTAAAACTCCAATTAAATGATAACTAGCTAAAAACTTATGTTACACTTATGTAATACTATTCAAGCGATGCGCAAAATATTTTTCAAATGCATATTCCCGGCCTCTAAGGTCTAAAATTACAAGTTTTTGATTCCTTTTATAAGTCATGTTGTCCATGAAAAATATTAAATCGAACATTTAAGATAGTCAAATTTCTTATGAATAGTGCCCTCTAAATAAAACAATTAAGCAAGAAAAGAAATGCACATAAAAAGGCTCAAGTAGATATGCAACAGTTATTTAAAAGATGTGATAAAATTCTCGGGCGTTACACCTAAGGCTATGTGGGTTGCCTAGCTCGCTTTGTCTTGCCTCGAGCCACGAGCCAATGGCTATGCCTCAGTCCTCTAAGCTCTATCTTAATTAATTAATTCTAATTAATTCTGAAGTCCAAATCCAGTCCACTATTTAAGAATATAATATTTCTCCAATTATGAAAAAATTATCTTAAATATTTAGTAGCCTTTAGACTTCAATTAATTATTTATTTGATAATTATTTAATCCAAAATTCAGCCAATAATCAAAATAGAAACTCCTTTCAAAAATAGAAAAGTCTATTTATGATTTTTAATTGCTAATAGATTAAATCCTCTATTCAATTTAGTAATTCTTTATTTAGTAAAAACACTTATAAGGTAAATGGCTAGAAGATGGACCAAAGACATAATTATCCTTTCACTAAAAACGACCAAAATATTTTCGCTAGTCTCCTAGCAATATTTTTCCATTTTAACCTTAGTCTATTCTACTAAAAGACTATGGTTGCACTCCAAGATAATTATTGTATGAACATGAGTTAATCAATAATATATGACGCTCAGTCTTTATACCAACTAAATAATAATGACCACGTTACCACTCTATACTCACTTATAGCCAAGACAAGTTTACCACTTTGTACTATTACATCTTTGACTTCATCTTTCTGCTTAGAACCTCTAACCATAATCTAACAATCCTCCAGAAGCTATCTACTTCACTACGGGAGCGACCCACAAGTGTAACAACCAATACATCTTGTATTATTGTGCGCACAAATTCAAGATGATTAACCTGGATCATTCTAAGAGAGTGATTATTGTATAGATTTCTTATTACTTATACATGTCCCTTCTAACCAACTCTAAATACCCAAACCACAGAGTTGTTGACCCATATATAAGATCTCACCCATATGAAGTGTAACACCCGGACCCGAAGACAGTTATTATTTTATTAACTTGCATTTATTCATTCGTATTAAATTGACTTGCTTCTTGTTATTTGAATCGATAAGTGTTTGCATTGTATTCAAAGTAAGTGCATTTTAGTGGGATCAATTTAATTCCCTAATTGCAATTAAAGCCCAATTGACTAGCCCAAAAAGATTTATGGGCCTAATTAATTCTATAATGATCATTTGAAGCCCAATGTTTAGCCCAATTAATCCTTATATTATCAAAACAAGAAATAAAGCTATTAGAAAGCTCTAGAATAGGTTGGAGAAGGAAAAAAAGAGAGAAAAATAGATAGCAAAAAATGTGGAGGAGAAGAAGAAAAGAAGGAAAAGTAGAGGTTTTCTTGCGCATTCTAGCTAGTTTCTTTCTTATGTTTGCCTTCTTTTGCTTCTAATTTCGATTTCAAGGTGAGGGGATTCATGTAATTTGTGTATTTTGTAGTTCTAAAGTTGGAAAGTTTATGCTTGTGATATGAAATGAAAGAATGAACAATGAATTCTCATGTTGGCTTGAATATGATGAAGTATATGCTTTGTATAACTTGAATAACTAAAGTCTTGTGTGTATGTGTAGTTGATTGCTAAAGATTTATGGTAGTGACTGCAAGTGTAGTTTAAATGTTTGTTTAAAGGCCTTAGTGAGAATTCTAGTCTAATTGATTAACAAGCAACATGCAAAGTTAATTAAGCAAGCAAAATAGAGGCTAAAAGAGAATCCTGCGCACTATTTTTGCATGAGTATTTTGATATGGTAAACCTTAATGAATGAGGCTGAATTTCAAATATGTTATACTAGACTTATATTAGAACAAACTCTATGTTTAGTGTGTGAGCTAATATTGAGGTCAAGGTGATGATTTAGAGTGATTATAGTAGGGTTCTGTTCCACGCGTAGGTGCTAGACAGTTTGCGCAATAAACTTCTAGAGGTCATATTTTGTTGAATATAACTCCGAATTCAGATTCGTTTGATGCTAAACCTATATACATTTAAAGAAATACATTTTTGTGCAGTTTTAGAGTTTTTAAAGAACATTAAAGTTGATAACCGAATTGGTTAATTCATGCATGAATTAATTGAGTTAACGATTGTGAATGCTTTATTGGTTATATTGTTTACTTGGATGTTTGAATGCTTGATTGCCTTAATGAATGTCTAAGTGAATTGTAGTTTACTTGTTAAAGCTAAGTGCATGAATATTCATGAGTTATATCGATTGCTTAAATGTTTAAATTCAAGAGTTAATTGAATTATCGATTGTCAATGCTTAAATGCTCGATAGGCAACCTACTTTGTTGTCCTCGCATTTTACGTGCTTATCGAATGTTACTTAAATGATAATCCAAGTGATTTATCTAGCGTTAGCGAATGTTGTAACCTTAAGCAAGGCACATAAGTGTTGTGCCTTCACTGGTGGCAACGGGCTTGCCAGTGATTGGTTGCATTACCTCCGCATCCTATTTCATCACTCGCTTAGTCATTGAAGGCGTTGGGATGTTGGGTCATAGGTTATCGGGGTACATCCGGAGTATACCCATTGGCGATATAAGGGGATAATTGATATCATGAATGCATTGGAGCAAAGGACGCGCAAATGATAGAATGGAATGAAATCGTATCATTTTCTAAATTGTTTAGATAGTTTCTTAAAGCTTGATCGAACGTTTATTGTTCCATATTATCATGTTTTAATGATTTTTTGTTTCTTGTATTGTTTAGAGCTTATTAATGTTACTTGGTACGTGCATTGCATCATGAAAAGGCTTTTCAAAACCTCCCTGTACTTACTCCTCCCTCACTGAGCACGTAGTTGCTCACCCCTTTTTCTTCATCAATTTCAGGTAAAACAATGTGGCTTTTGAAGCGTTTTGTAAGCTAAATGCCCTACTTACAATGGGGTTCCACTATGCTCGTGATTGTTCATAGCTTTGTCTTGCTAATGTCAAGAGAGTGTTATGAGTTCTATAAGTCATTTGTAATGTAATAAATACATAGGTAGAATTTGTAATGTGATAAGCTTTAGTTCTAATTGTAAATTATAAGCTAAAGAGATGTTGAAACTTCAAATGTTGTGGGTGAATGCTTGTTGTTGAGTTGATTGAACAGGTATTGGATTGCCCAAAGTACAGGGGAAAGTCCGTCAATTTTCCCTCATTTTTTGCCTTGGGGATTGGGTCAGGTTGTTACATTGGGACTTGATTCCATGAGGGATCAGGCCATTTCATGAAAGAAAACAATATAGGCTAGCATAATTCATATTCAAAAATTTCTATGAACAAGGTGAAAACAATCATGCAGGATTTTAATGCGATTAAACATGAAATAGTAAAACATAAAAGTTTATAGTTTAATTCCAAGTTAAAATAAAGATCTAGGCATACCTCTTGTGAAGAACGAAGCAATAACAAACTTCACCTTTGATCACACGCTTGGGACAAAATGCTTCCACTCCTCTACTTTGATCTTCCCATCTATGACCAAAACCTTAGTCTAAGTGTAATCTAGTTGTGTGACTAGATTTTGCTAAACTAAAATCAAAAGAAAACTATTTTAAGTTTTTTCAAACGATTAAGCTTACTCAAAGAGAGAAAGAAGAGAGAAATCTCAAGAGGAAATGGTGTAATTGAAGAGCTTGGGGTATAGGCCTATTTATAGGAAAAGAATTCTAAGAAAAAATCTTGGAAAATCAATATGGGATAGGAAAATTCCATTTTTTCTATTTTTTTCTCCTTCCTCCTATTTTTCCTCCTTATGGCCGAAATTTCTATGCTAGGAATTCCCCTGGACCCACGTGTCCATCATGGTCTGCGATCTAGGGTCCTGGCTTAGCCAGTATGCTCTAATTAATTAATTTGTTATTTATTTAATTCAATTACAGTCAATAACTAAAAATAGAAATCCTCTTTCTATAAAATAAAAAGTCTATTTTTAATATCTAATTGCCAATAAATTAAATAACCTTTGATTAATTCCCAAAGTCCAAATTTATACTACAATTTAATAATAAACTATTTTTTTAATAGTGAAAATAATTATCTTAAATATTCTTGTAGTGTTTAGACTTCATTAAAATATAAACCTTTTTTCCAAAATAGAAAGTCTACTTTGATTTCTAATTGTCAATGGATTATATTCTCTCTCAAAATAGTACATCTTTATTTAGCTTAGGACATCTCAAAGAGATGCCCTAAATGAATCTCTACTCTACATGTAGGGATGGGATTGGGGATATTATGCTCCAGCGAATCCCTTTCTTCATCCCATAAATTGTAGGGAATCCCTACACAAATTTTCACATTCTCTACATGTAGGAGAAAAAACTTCATTTCTTAATCTAAGTGATTGATTAAATGTAAGAAAATTGTTGGAGTGAAATTGAAATATGGATTTCCTAAACTAAGTGATTAATTAAATGTAGGGAAGCTGTTATAGTGAAACTAAAATAGAGGATCCCTAGATGTAGAAAAAGTGTTTCAAATCCTCTACATGTAGGGAGAAAGATAGGGAAGTTGTTGGAGTTGGCCTTAGACACTTACAAGATAAATGGCTAGAAGAGGGACCAAAGACATAATTATTCTTCCTTTGAAAATGAATAAAATATTCTTGCTAGTCCCCTAGCAATACTTTATCATTTTAACCAAGTCTATTCCACTAAAAGACTATGGCTGCACTCCATGATAATTACTGATTAAACAAGAGTTAGTCAATCTATACATGATGCTCTGTCTTTTGACTAACTAAGTGTTATCTTGACCACTCTGGCCCTCTATACTCACTCATAGTCAAAGACAGGTTTCCGAAGTATACATTCACCTATTTGGATACATCTTGTCTCCTTAGAACCTCTAATCCACAATCCAACTATCATCCGGAAGTTATCCACTTGATCACGGAAGCAACCCACAAGTATAACATCCAACACATCTAATGTTATTATGTGCACAGATTTAAGATGATCTAGCTTGGATCATTCTAAGGGAGTAATTAATGTATGGACTCCTTATTGCATATGCATGTCCTTTCTAATCAAGCCTATACACCCAAACCACAGAGTAAGTGACCTAAGTATTTAGACCACACCCATAATGGCTCAAAGTGCAAGTACTCGACTTCGTTGGTTCATCCACACAAGCTCAAGATTAAGAGCAATGGCCCACTTAGAAGCTTGTACGTATATATGGATACTTTCTTTGATAGTACGTATTTAGAGTTTACACCTACGAGGTCCGTCCAATGCATACTCATCCATAAGCGTAATAAGTCTAGAACAAATCCATGATCAAGGCAAACCACCGTACTGCAATGGGAACTTACTGCATTAGAACTTCTACTATAGTAAAATGCCCAACTTTACTACTAAGTTATGGACTAAACAATTCTGCATACAGGTAACCATGATTTAGACATTCTGTACGTAACCACTACGTTCCTAAGTCAACACTTAAAGCAAGGACCTTATATTCATATATATATATATGTCAATCCACATAATAAGATAAATATGCTCATAAATATGATGACACTAATTATCTTATTGCAAACCATCCAGATGTAAGTGCTAATGGTTTTTTGGGCATATCATTCCCAACACGATAGTGACTCAAAGTGTAAGAACTTGACTTCATTAGTTCATCCTCATATGCTCAAGATTAAGAGCACTGGCCCACTTAGAAACTTGTAGGTTTTGGTGACCTCTTTCTTTGATAGTACTTATTTAGAGTTCACACCTACAGTGGCCCGTCCAATACATACACATACATAAGTGTAATAAGTCTGGAAACATATTCATGATCAAGGCCGGTCACTCTACCATAAAGGGAACTTATTCACAATAACTTCGATCATAATAGAGTGCCCAACTCTACTACTTAGTTATGGACTAAATAGTTCTTCTTAACAAGTAACCCTAACTTAGACCTTCTGTACGTGACTACCATGTACCTAAGTCAACACTTGAAGCAAGGACCTTATATTCATACACACACATACACATATATATGTGTGTGTGTGTGTGTATGTATATATATATATATATATATATATATATATATATCCAATGAATAATTATTATCATCTTACTTTCATGAACATGTTTCTCTCTTATGTGATTGACTATTATATATCAATGACAATGTACTAGTGGTCTTTTAGGCATACTATTCCCAACAACCTCTTCTTTTCAGGAAGGTCTGGTTCTCACCCTACTTGGTACTTGGGTCTCAAATAGGATTCATAGCATTATAGATTAGTTATCTCATTCCCCTTTAGTTCAGCAATTCCTCTGGTGGTTGGTAGGGTCGATAATTTTAACATTTGGTGACACGTTGAAGGGATGGCCTTGAAATGATTAAGAGTTACTCGACCAAGGATTCCATTATAGACCGAGGTACAATCTATGACAATGAACTTGTCCATCATGATAGTCTGATTATTCCCAACGCTAATGGTCAACAAAAGATTGATTACGCTTTCGGCTTCAAAACTTTGCCTTGTAAAACCAGCCAATGAGTTCCTCAGAGGTCTTAACCTACTTTGGTCAAATCCCATCTTCTTGAATGTGTTGAGGAAGAGCACTTCTGTTGACCTACCCGTATCCACCATAATCTTCCTAACCAAGCGGTTGACAATTGTGATATTGACTACCAAGGGGTCTTCATAAGGAATGATCAAGCCCTCCAAATCATTATAAGAGAAAGTTATATTTTCCATGGTCCTTGGCTCTTTACTAGTGCCTTTTCCTAAGCCGCTCTCGCATAGTTCTTTCTCCTGGCAGTGGTATCCCCTCCGACTGCCATACCACCAGATATGGTCTCTATTACTACCAAATGACCAACTTGGCCACCTCTTTGCTCCCTTCTCGGATTCTTCTCTTTGTGCCTATCATCTCGGCCCCTCTAATCCTGCTAATCCCTGATATATCTCCTTAAATTTCATTTGAAAATTAGGGCCTTGACCTCATCCTTTAGGTGTTTACACTCATTCGTTTCATGTTTGTGGTCATTGTAGAATCAGCATAATTTTTTCTTATCTCTCTTCTCAAGATTTCCAAGCATCTTCGGGGGTTGCCTCAAGTCCTATTCGATCTTGATTTCCATTAAGATATCTCATCTAAGCATGGTCAGCAGTGTATACTCATTGAAATAACTTGTGGGACCCCGATTGATTTCTTGTTTTCCCTCGTTTTCCCCTCAGGCCTTATTGCCCTCTTTCTGCTTTGCCTTTCTGGCATCAACCTTTTTCTCTTTCTCATGCTCTTCATCCTTCTAAGCTTTTATAATCTACTCGGCATGTATATATACCTCATCCATCGCCATCAATTACTCGATCTTTGTAGGCATTATTGTCGAATACTACCTAGAAGGCCTGAGACTTGAGCCCACTAGTATAAGCCATCAGTGCAACAGATTGGTTAAGATTTGGGACTTCCAAGGCCTCTATATTAAACCTTGTAGAATATGCTTTGAGGGACTTGTCTTTTTGTTACTTTACCAACAACAGAGATACTGTATATCGAGTTGGTTTTTACTTCTTGCAAGTCTTTCCAAAAAGGCCTCGGCCAATTGCCGAAAATTCTCCACAGAGCTTTCCACTTCCTTGTAAGCTTGACCAGTGTGGTCGAAAAAACCTTACACTTCACTGCATCAGAAATGTCATACAAGGCCATATTGTGGTCGAGTATCATCTAGTGGTTCTCAGGATGACCCGTTCCATTATTGAGGGACATACTAGGGAATTTGCATCCAGTGGGCATGGGTTGGCTCTAATATCTGGGACAAAAAGGCTTGCATTGAGTCCCACAATTATTTGGATACATTCTTGATAGTTTTTGTTGCCTCATTTCCTCCAACAGTTATTATAGGCCTCTTTCCTCAGGTCACAACAAAGAATTTGACTGGCCCTAATGACCCCCTATCATTTTTCTCTCGGGGTTTGAATCTTTCTGGTTCATCTCTTTCTACTAGCGCAACTGGTTCAGCTATGTGAATATGTGGTTAGTTTGGTGGTGGGACGGTTTGGTTAACAGGCTAAGTGTTTTGGAGGGTATTTGGATCTGTTTGGTTAGGTTGTATGAGTTGATTGGAAGCTAGCCGAGCAATGGCATTTTGCATGTCAAGTATCATGCGGTAAAGAGTATTGATATCAGCTGGTGAGGTACTGGGTACTGCTATTTGAGCTATCACCAGTACAAGTTGTGAAAATTGAGGTGGTATAGGTAAAGAGGTTGTGTAGATGACTGTATAAGGCTGTATGTAGGCTTCGGTTAGTGGAACAATATAGGGAATACTCCTCGGTGGATGGTTACCAACTATGGTGGATCCTCATATGGTAAAATCAACAACTATGGATAGCGAGGGATTACTGCTAGTCTGACTACTACTTCTTGTATTGACCATTATGGATGTAAGTGGGATTAAAATAAGCTTTCCATAGACAGCGCCAACTTGATAAAGTGTGAACTTGTTGTTCCCACCTAAGCTCTGGACTCGCAAAAGAATCAAAGGAACCACGAGGGTTATTTTTTGAGAACCTTATCTGACGATCAAGTCAGTAATTGGATCCGAGCACTTAAAGTAAGAACAATGTGACAAGAATTGTTTATAGCTATTTTGGAAAAGATTAAGTTACCTTTTTACAATTGTTCATGTGTTATTTATACTACTTGGTAAGAGATCTCCATAGATATGTCGTGGTCTCTATAAATTTGACAGAATCTTGTATGTAGACACTTCATCAACAATTAATTAGGATAGGTCAAGCTCAATCTGGTCTTGAGGCATCCTTGTCCCAAGCTCAAGGCTGTATATTGTCATTATCTATGAAACGGGTCTTTAATGTATTTGTTAATCAGGTCGATCATTAATCCTCGGGTTGGCTATTTTACCCATATCATACCTCAAAGATTTAATGGTAAAAATATATAATTTCTTGAGAGACAAAACTACCACTAACAAGAAAATGAATGATCAATCAAGAAATTGAGAAAATATAAGTCAAACATGAATTTATATAATAAAATCCTAAATCCAAAACATAATACCAAATAATCTAGCTAGCTACTACACCAAATCAAGGGAATGTTTAGTGTGCAGACATGATGATGAAAAATAAAGATAAGATAAAGAAAAATAGTCCAAGAAGGATAAATGGCATAAATTCCCCCTGTGATTTGACTAAGGTGCACGTTTGTCCCCCTTTGTTTTTTAAAAAGCACAATCCCCTTTGTGGTCTGATTAAATGGTGCACACGTTACCCTAATATTAAAATTTGTTAATCTTTTAATGATAGTGTTCAAAATGACATATATACCTTTTTACTATTAACAAAAAAATCCCACCCCAAAAAAAGAACTCACCAGCCCTACGTACCACTACCACCCGTATCATCACTACCACCTGATAGTAGAGCTTCCTCAATCTTGCCTTGATTAGAAACTTGCACAATTTTTCTTTGGATTTTTGCATCCCTTTTGGTTTCCAAAATTTCTTTAGCATATTGAACTATTTTTCAGTCTTTGATAGGCCTTTTATAGCCATTGATGAAACAACATACTTGGCTTCTTTAACTTTTCCTTTAACCTTTTTTCTCTATCCAACAATGGTGAGTTGTGTTGATCTAGCAGCACTATTAGCAATGGACATGAAATCAGCAGCCATTAATAACACCCCACCACAACCACAAAAAACTAACACACATACAAAACAAATACACACATGACGCTAAACATATACATACACATACACGACGCTAAACACACACACACAAAGCACGAAATGTGTTTGTGTTCAGATGTCATATGTGTGTGTATGATCATTTTATGTGTGTGTGTTAAGGTTTTCTGATTTGGGCTAAAGGTGGCAATTGAGGGTTGGAGGTGGAGGTTTTGAGTAGAGGGTGAGGGGTAGGTTAGCCTACTAGGGTGGGGGTAGAGAAAAGGGTGGGGGACGGCTAGTTTAGGGGGTAAGGGGTAGGGGGCGGCTAGTGGGGGTACAGGATTTTTTTATTCTTTTTATTTTATAAAATTGAAATGGCCATCATACCTAATTAAGAGTATTTTCATCTAAAAAATGCTATTTTAAATGATGAACTTGCAAATTTACAATTCAACCATGTGGAGCACAAATGAAGTTAGTTTTTAACTTTTTTTAACAAATTGGGTATTATGCACAATTTCATTAGACCTCAGGAAAAAACTCTGTACTTTAGGTAAACTACTGGGAGATATTATGTCATTTACCCAACCCAAGAAAAGTCACGTGTTGAAAATGGTGATGATGATGATTGAGGCTTCTTGAGTCTCCTTATCCTTTAATCTTGGCTAAAATTTCCATTCTTGTTTGTTCTTGGATGAAGAGAGGTTTTTTCTTCTATTTAGGGTTAAAAAATATATGTCAAAAGTCCCTTTCTAAATATGAAAATCTTATTTAAACATATCATAAGTCCTGGTCAAAGTTGGAATTGACCAACTTAAGAAAAATGCACGTTCATTTATTAAAATTCATAACCTGCTCAAGTAGGTCCTAAGTTGCTTCTCTGGAAAACAGTTGCTTTAGCGACTGTAAACTTGCTCGAGCAACTATAGACCTACTCGAGCGGGTACTTTTACTCGACAAACTTCTGAAGTCTATTCTAGGAATGTTTGAAGTTGAATTTTGACACTGTTAGACTAACTCCAACAACCTCTTTATTTTTTTCTCTATTTTAGAGAGTTTAGACTTACATCTTTATTTTTAGGGGCTCTTTATTTCAGTTTTACTTCAACAACCTCTTTACTTTTAATTTTTCCTTATTTTAGAGACTCTCTATTTCAGCTTTACTCCAACAGCTTCTCTATTTTAGGGACTCCTTATTTCTTTTTACTCAAATATATATCTATTTTAAATCAAACACACTATTTTAATTTTTTTATTTACGTTATTTATTTTTAATGATGATATATTATTTTAATTATTAATAATTAGTTTTTCTTTCCATTGTCCATATATTTATTTTTTTATTTTCATTAAAAAAAACTTTTTAATAGCTTTATATTACATCACTCGTTCCTTTATATCTTATATTTTTATTATCTTATACATGGTAGATTTTTTGATTGAAGAAAAAACTTTATGTTCCATCAACTTTATGTACTATCACCATTTGTTGTCATTTTCTTTTTATGCATTGTCTTGTCTGTGGAAAAAAAATTTATTCAATTTTTGGTTAAACTTAACTTTTTGTACCATCATTATTTGTTGTCATTTTCTTTTTATGCATTGTCTTGTCCGTAAAAATTTTTTTTGTTCAACTTTTGGTTAAACTTAACTCTTTGTACCATCATCATTTGTTGTCATTTTCTTTTTATGCATTGTCTTGTCCGTGAAAAATTTTTTGGTTCAACTTTTGGTTAAACTTAAATTTTTGTACCATCATCATCTGTTGTCATTTTCTTTTTATGCATTGTCTTGTCCGTGGAAAATTATTTTGGTTCAACTTTTGGTTAAACTTAACTTTTTGTACCATCATCATTTGTTGTCATTTTCTTTTTATGCATTTTCTTGTCCGTGGAAAATTTTTTGGTTCAACTTTTGGTTAAACTTAACTTTATGTTCCATCAACTTTATGAAAGTTGGTGAGATTCAAAGGCTATAAATTGTCATGCATGGAGCTCATAAAATGGCACAACAAATCCTCTAAAATTTGCTAGCCTTATTCCTTGTTTAGCAATATGGATTCCAATTATGAATGCATTAAATATTTTGATGATTCCGACTCTGATGAGGAGTTGGTATTAGTTCAACTAGTAGCCAATCAATATGGTAGACGACGTAGGAGACAAAATAGTACGAGTGGCGGTTCTATACCTGGTCATGCTTACATATGGAGAGATAGACTACAAGGTCATGAAAAACTCTACCATGATTATTTTGCCGAAAATCCTGTTTATCCTTCCAATATTTTTCGAATGAGGTTTCGAATGAACTGTTCATTGTTCTGCCGAATTCAATCAGCTATAGAAGCCCATGATCCATATTTTGTTCGAAAACAAAATTATGCTGGACATTGGGGCTTGTCTTCTCTGCAAAAGGCCACAACTGCATTAAGGATGCTTGCATATAGAGGTGTTGCAGACTCAATGGATGAATATGTCAAAATAGGAGAAAGTACAACCATTGAAACTTTGAGAAGATTCGTGAAGGCTGTGGTAGAAATATTTTCTAATGAGTACTTGAGATCACCAAACGAGAATGATATTGTTAGATTGCTTGAAGTAGGAAATCGAATAGGCTTCCCTGCAATGCTGGGCAGTATTGATTGCATGCATTGGAAGTGGAAGAACTGCCCAACTGCATGGAAATGTATGTATAGTGGCCATGTTCGTGAACCAATAATAAATTTAGAAGCTATTGCTTCATATGATCTTTGGATATGACATGCATTTTTTGGTTTACCTGGTTCTTTTAATGATATAAATGTTTTGGAGCGGTCACCATTTTATTCTGAATTGGCTGAAAGACGAGCTCCTAAGGTCAATTATTCAATCAATGGACATAATTATACAATGGGATATTATCTTGCGGATGGTATATATCCGCCTTGGTCAATATTTGTTAAAACTATACCAGCTCCACAAGGCAACAAAAGAAAGAATTTTGCTGCGGCTCAGGAGTCAGCAAGGAAAGATGTGGAACGTGCCTTCGGAGTGCTCCAGGCTCAATTTGCTATTGTTCATGGACCTGCACGAATTTGGGATGTTGAAACACTTAAATATATCATGACAGCATGCATTATAATGCATAACATGATTATAGAAAATGAGAGAGAGGTTGGTGTTACAGATTTCAACTATAATGGCGCTGGTGATTATTCAAATTCAACGGTCTCACACGAACATACAGCTGAACTTACAGATTTCATTCAAACTCATTATTGTATATGTGATCCTGAAGCTCACGCTCAATTACAAGCAGATCTTGTAGAACATTTGTGACAATTACATGGAAGCGAATGAGATAATTTATAGTTCCATGTAAAAGATTAGAGTTCAATTACAAAAATTTGCATTCACCTACAAGTACTTTTGACAAATCATAAAGTTCTTTAATATTAAACTACATGATAATACCGATGACAAAGCAACTACATGGCTAATACCGCGAAAAAAGAAACTACATGAAAAAAGAAACTACATGGATAAAATCCATTATACCCAACCATTTTTTCGCATGATTTCTTCTTGCTTATTTCTCCAATATTGAACTTGGATTTCAGACATGTTAGAGAGATCTTTGTTCATAATTCTCTCTTCATACTCCCGGTCTATTCTTTCCATCTTCTCTTCGTGCATTTTTTGTTTGCACTCGATAAATTGTTGCATAGTTTTTGCAATCATCACATCTGGATCATTTTCTACAGATTTGTTTTTTCAGTTATTCAATCTTTATTTTTCTACATCTATACCTGGTGGTCTTTCGTTTGAGATGAAAGTATCATACTCACTGTTACTATCCTCTAAGCTTATAGAATGAGGAGTTGATGGAGATGAAGCACTTAGACTATCATCTTTAAATCTTTTTGATTTTTTTTGATTTCTTCTTTTCGCCTTCTTGTAGCCATTTTTGTTGATATCTTAGCATATTCCAACAATGCTCAAATTGAAAAGATGACCCGTGACATGTTTGGTACAGTATTTTGGCATCTTGAATCTGCATCAAACAATTAAAAAGAAAAAATTAGTCAAATTTAATAAATAATATTCCTCAAAAGTTATTGTACAAAATTTTTTTGTACCTTATCTTGTTCAGTCTTGCCACTTTGTCTCCTAGATTCTATTTGGGCATAACATCCACAAAATTTGTTAGTTGCAAGATTAATAGTCGACCAACAATGCATGAGTGAATTTTCATTACGTTCAGAAGGAAAATTTTTGTACGCATGAAAATACTCGTGTATTCTTCGCCAATATGTTTGATGTGTTTGGTTGTTGCTATGCACGGCATCTAAACTAATGTTTAGCCATGCTGAAATAAGTAGTATATCTTCTTCGACCGAAAAGTTACTTTTTCGTGACACTTTCTTTTTTCCGAGGTTTGATTGTGTTTGATCAAACGGAAAAGACAGAATCGGCTCGACTACAAAGTCGTCATCAAAAGTTGTATAGTACGGATTTTGTAAGTCCATCTATAAAAAAAGAATTAAAATTAGAATAGTACAATTAATAATACAAAATGAAATATTAAGAAGCTATACTTTAGTAAACATAATTAAAAAAATTAACATGTTAAAACTAAAATTATGAAATGATCATAATATTAATAAAATAATTATTAAGTTAAAAATATAATTTATTAACTATAATCTAATATTAACAAAAACAAAAAAAAAAGAACACAACTTTGACCAAAAAAAAAAAAATGCAAACCTATTCCACCTAAACATTTTAAACCTGAACTTGACAAAAAAAAAAAAAGAGCACAACGGATTTACTAAACATTTGACCAAAAAAAAAAATTCTAAACCTTATTCCACTAAAAATCTTTGTTTTAAACCAAACTTATCACAAAACCTATTCACTTTTTCTTTTCTTTCTCTGCAGCGCCTCCCTCCCCTTCCCACACACACACACACACACGAACAAAAATTTGAAGCTCTGCCCCCCACCCCCTACATACACACGAAAAACAATAAGTTTACCTTTGGCTTTTGTGTTTTTTTTTTTTTCTGATTTGGCTTGTTTTTTGACTTGATATTGATTTTTTTTTTTGCTGAAATTTTTGGGTTTCAAAATATAAAATATGAAGTTTCAAAAGATTCACTTTTCTTTGCTAATTCAACTTGATTTGTGTTTTATTTATAGAAGAGCTCTCCAACGTTCAATCTTTTTACCGTTGGAGAGCTTTAATTTTTTTTTTTTTTTTTAAAGTCAGCTTTTTGGTAGTAGAGAGCCAGCTTTTGGCTCTCTACTACCAGCAAGTCAAGCAATCAGATGTGGAGCTCCACATTTTAGGGAGCCTCTTATACAGATATAAGAGACTATTAGAGAAGATAATACCATTTTATCTCTCTATAATAACTAAGGAGCCATTATAGAGAGGCTGTTGGAGAAGGTCTTAGTGGTTTTGGAACCATCTAAAGAGAAAAATATCATGGTAAAACATTTTTCATTTATTGAGCATATATTAATGTTGAGATATAGATTTTGCATCGCTTACTGTCCTTAGTTCACCTGATTTCACTTATTTTTTGCCTTCTTGTATTCGAATTATTTTTTCATTGCTCTGAAATTACATTGCACCAAATAATTTCAAGAACAATAAAATTCCTTTAAATTCATGTATGTAATATGTGTAAGAAGATGGACGGAAGGTATGTGTCTGGTGTGTGTATGAAATATATGTCTCAGTGTGTATGAGAAATCATATGTGTTTGTGTGTGTGAGATCGTGTGAGTGTGTATGAGAAATCAGGTGCATATGTGAGAAATTGGGTGTGTAAGGGTGAGAAATCAGGTGTATATGTGAAATTGTGTGTGTGTGTGAAATTTTCTGCCTGTGTTAGAGATAGAGAAATCATGGGTGTGGGTGTGTGTGTTTTATGAAGATGAAAAGGATAAAGAAAGATGAAGACGAAAAAGATAAAGAAAGATGAAGATGATGTAGATGATGACGAAGATGATGAAAAATTAAAAAGAAAAAAAGGGAAAAGCAAAAAAAGAAGTAAAAAGACTGTTTTGCTCTTACATTCAATGCCAACTCTGTTAAAATTAATAGTTTTCTTAATGACATGGACCAATTTGAATAGATTTGGAAAACATTAGGGACCTATTTGAACTATTTGAAACAATGTAGTCTAAATTGAAAAACAGCGCCAACATTGGGGATCATTGGCGCAATTTACCCTTTTGCAACTTACAGTCTTGCTTATTCAACAATTTGAATGTTGACTACGACAGATATTTGTATGGAGTATGGACAACTCTATAGTTTATCAATGTATGCATAATGGTATCATATCTCAAGTTTAGAAATGTGAGATTACAATACAGATTGTAATCTCACATAACTTTGAAAATAATTGTTTTAAACCAAATATTATTAGATCCAAATATTGGAGTTTTACTTGAATTTTGACGGACAACACACTTGAATTTTTGTGCATCAAAGACTTCAAGGTGTATGTAAAGCCCAAAATATTGGAGTTTTACTTTCAACTAGTTTATCTTTGGACTGATGCATATTTGAGTTCAATACTTTTCCTTTGACCCATCATGAAAATCTTCCCTGTCAAATTAACTTGAGTAAGGTCCATTATCCACATAGCGTTGGTATAACAATGTGGACTGACACCTAACAAATTTAGAATGCCTTACAGGAAAATAGTATTTTAAATATCTTGACAATATGGGCCCAAGTTTTATTGTGGTTTTAGTATAATAATATGTTATTTGGGATAAATTTAAAAGATGAATTGCTTGGGATAGTTTAATATTGAAACTTATACTTTTTTTATTAACAAAAAAAAGAAAAAGTTGTCGATGCAGGTGTTCTTTCTCAGCCCTTAATTGTTTTGGAATTTCTTCAATTTGATATTAATTCAATCATAATTCAACTTCTCATACAAATTCTAGTTTGCCATTAAAAGTTTAATTTTTGCCAAGTTCAATTTTTTTTTTTTTTTTTTTTTGCAAAGTAAGTAAAACTGTGTATTTCTGAGGCAGCAACCCCAAGAAACATCGTGCAATAAACAAGTGTTAGCAACAAACTAATACTTGCAACAATAAAAGCCAATCTATAAGCACAAGCGCCAAAACAATTCCCGATGGGGTCAAGCAATCAAGTGAATACAACAAGAAAAAAAGACTAATTGATGCTCAAGTGAATTCTGTTGGCGAAATATTTGTTGATGTTTATGGTAGCAAATATCATCTCTCCTTGAGTCTTTAGGAGAACATCTACACTAATCTTCTCTAAGATCTTCTCTTCAGTATGGGCTTCGAGCTGGAAAATACGTTCATTCCTTTCAGTCCAGATATGATAGACAGCAGCACAAAAGAGGAGATAAACATGTAGCTTTTAAGGTCTTTGTTACCTACAAGTGTATGACTAAACGTGAGAATTGAATCAAATGAAGTAAAAGACGGATCAATATTTAAAATGTTCAAACTTCTTTTCCAGATTTTTTACCAAGTTCAATTGACTGTGCCAATTCATGATTTCTCCTAGATTTCTATTCTTAGGTCTTGTTTTGGATTCCGAGGGAAAAATAAATGATAAAGGAAATAAAATGATTCAATAATGAAGGAAAAGAAAGAAAATGGAAGAATTAATTCTTGTTTGGATTGGGTAAAATTATATATAAAAAAAATTATAAAGAATTATGTCTAGTCTTTGTTTAGATTGAAAAGAAACTAAAGGAAATGATAAATTTTGTAAATATATTGATAATTTTGTCATTTTCTAAGGATACAAGCATAATATTTATAATGACGTAAGTGTAATTTTATAAAACTAAGAGGGGTAATATAGACATTAATATGTAAACATTTAAATCAAATCACCCCCAAATCCGATTTCGATTATCTCGTCTATCCCTTATCTACTATATAATTTATATTATGGGCCATCAAATTTAGTCTTTTCAAATTCTAACTACTCATGAATTTATTTTAACTAATTTTTTCATAATTAAAATTCAAAATGGATGGTTGAGATTTAAAAATACCAAATCTCATTACTCACAATACACCTTATCTAATAGATGAAAAAATTAGTAGAAGATAGAATCTAAATCCCTCAATTTGGGGTGATTATAAATCAGCCCAATAATTGATTTTACAAAATGTCCAAACCCATCCAATCCAAACACGAGAAAGTAAAAACCACCAAAATTTAATCACTTCTCCCCAAATCACCTAATCGTTTCACATACTATGTAGCTAAAGCTTGTCGTATTTCTACTTTAGCTATTGATTGGATAGCTGATACCCCACCACAATTAAGAGAGCTTTTGTGTCGTCACTCTCCTAACTCTGATTTGGCTGATTGTAGATTGTTTTTGTTCTATAAAATTTTTTAGTTGACCAAAAAATAAAATCTTAATTCTCTTGAAACAAATAGCTTTAAAAGAGTTCTCTTCAGAAAAATGGTAAGCATATCATTTGAGGGAGGAGGAAGTTCAATCTCACTATCTATAACTTGGTAAAAAATTACAAAAGAAAAGGACCACGATAAGCCTAACTTTAGTGTAAAGGGAAAGTTACTTCATTGCATGTCCTTTTCGTGATTAGTTGGTCAAAGTCTGCCTTTCTCGTTCCAATTAGTAAAACAAAAAGAGAATAATGTAAAGAAAAGAGAAGATAGGATACCAAGTAAGCAATTCAAAGGATAACGAAGGGAGATCCAAGAGGGTTCTCTATGAGGTGGTTGAGATCATGTTGACTCTACAAGATTGTTGCTTGTTGGTAAAAGGAAGAGTAACATGTTTTCAATCAGAAGGGTTTAAATTTCTTTATTATCTAAAAGTTTTGTTTAAATTCCAAATTCTTACAGAAATAAATTAGGTAAAAAGTAACGTCTTAAAATGAATCTTGCTCTTCTGTGAGGTTTAAAAGATGAGGATTGTGGACCATTTATAGTTTGATTAGAATTAGTACAAGTAGTTGCTCACTTTATCACATATTTATGGGAAAAAGAAATGGAGAACAGAAAACAAAAAAAAAAAGAAGTATAGATATATTGTTGCCCTATATAATTCCTTTAATTCATTTTAATGGCTTCATTTTTATTTTGGTCAAGACTTTAATGGCATCTTAATGCCCACAAGTAGGACAAAGTTAACCTCATGGGCATAATATAGCATAATATATTTGATCTATATTTATTTTACAATACATCCTTTTTGTCTTTCCTAGTGTTTTTGGTTAAACATGGATCTACTTGGTATGTAAGATTAATTCTTTCTTTCTCGAGAAATGTCAACCACAATATGATTTAAAAAGTCAAGCTATACATACAGACACGGAAAGGGAACTCGTAACAAAAAAACAAAACCGATCATGGTGTCGTTAGTGACTTACCTTTCTTACTTTGTTCTTCCAAAGAGAATAAATGAATTATATAAAAACAAGGGCTAATGACACAAACAGTATTTTGTCTTTGTCTTGTGTATTAATTAATTCTTTTATCGTTTATTTGTAATGAATTGGTTCCTGATCTTGAATTACGGTAACAAGAGGTATTGCATTCTCATTTTTAATTATCGACGGGGTACAGTTAGCATGCCATTTCTCACTTGTAACTGCAGTTCAAGATTAGAGATTAATTCGTCACAAATGAAAAATATAAGAGTTAGTTGACATACAAGATAAACATAAAGAACCATTTTGTGTCATTAATCCTAAAAACAATATGCTTCACGAATCACATGTGTAGATGAATACTTTAATCCAAATTAAGCTTTTCAATTTTCATCATATTTCGTATAAAACGCCTTTTAACACAAGCTTATTCACGAGTTGCACGACTTCTCTTGTTATCTGCTCACCAGAAAAATGAATGGCTTAAAACCGCGGAGGCCCTTGCCTTCCAGTTGCAGTGACTATGATTCTTTTGCTTATAAAAGTTAAAGTGCAACAAAAGAAACCAAACAAAAAATGGAAAAGGAAATGAAAGTGAAACTTCTAGCTAGGGCCACCGAACTCAAAATAGAAGCTTAACGGAAGCTGTACTTTTTTTTTTTTTTGGGTCAAATGAAATTCATTAAAAATAAAAGTGACGAAGTACAAGCTTAGCCGATGCCGGCAAGTTCACAATCATACAAAAGAATTTTGGACAAAGCAGTAGGAATATTAACGCTCCAGTCCAGAGGTAGGTTACCATCCATACAACGTTTAGCTACCCAATCAGCGGCCTGATTTCCATTGCGTCGAACTAAGGAAAATGAGACATGAGGGATAGCTTGGCTGAAGATGTGGATATCTTCAACAATGTTCTTGATTTCCACAGGGGGGCAGGTGGTCGAGACGTGACTGCCTTGAAGAGAATTTCCGAGTCAGTTTCAATGGTCAGGCTGCTCAAGTTGAGAAAAGTGCAAAGCTGGCAGGCGTTGAGCATGGCATGAGCTTCTCCTTGAAGGGCTGAACTTGCATGAATTTTTTTAGTAGTGCCGAAAGAAAGCATACCAAGGTTGTTGCGACAGATAATTGCAATGGAGCTTTTAAATCCTGGTTTGAAAGCAGCATCAATGTTGATTTTGTAGCAATGAGTTGGCGGTGGAGTCCAAAGATGTGAGATTGCTTGCTGATCGGGGTGAGGAAGTTGGAGGCCATTCTGCAGTGATTTTTGGGCTTCCAAGTAATCCTTGTGCGACTTGTTAGCCAGCTGAAGAGTAAGCAATGGATCAGGTTTTGTGCCATGAAAGAGAAAATTGTTCCTGCCTTTCCAAATGAACCAACAAATGAAAGCAACCAAAGAATCTGTTTCACCATTCAAATGCCCTGCACTAGTGATCTTATGAAACAGGTCCATCAGCCAAGAATCAAGCCTGGAGATAGAGGCAGGAGGGAAAGAGCATTGGAGTGATGAGGCAAACCAGGTAGCTTGACTCCAGTTACAAAGCAGCAGAATATGTTCAGGTGTTTCTCTTTCAGTACCACAGATTTTGCAAAGAGGAGTAGATGCCAGCTTCCTTTTAAATCTGTTGCATTCTGTGGGGATAAAGTCTTGACAAGCTCGCCAGAGGAAGTGCTTGATTTTTGAAGGTGTTTTAAGCTTCCACAGATGCTTCCAAAAATCTGGCGTGATGCTATGGGATGAGGAACCTCTCTGAGCAGCTTGGGGAGGAACGAATTAGTGTTGAGATGCAATGGAGTAACCACTTTTGACTGAGTACCTACCATTAGAGTTATGAGGCCAATAGATCTAATCCCTTTTTCCTTCTTTTGGGATATATGTAGCTCGAATTTCTTGTTGGATAGAAGGACCAAAAAGATGCTGGATGAGATCGTTGTTCCATTGGCGGGTACTTGGGCTGAAGAGATCTTGCACCATCTGAATGTTGGCATCACTTGGTCTAATAATGGTACGAGTGGATGAAAGCCAAAAGTCTGACCAAATGTTTATCAAACTGCCATCACCAACCGCCCATTTGCAGTCCTCAATAATAAGATCACGTCCGTTGAGGATGCTTTTCCACCCCCATGAGGGTCTTCTACCTGCATTGGCCTTCCATATATCAGAGTCCCTGAAATAGACAGATTTAAGGATTCGAAACAAAAGAGAGTTATGGTTAGCATCCAATCGCCAAACATTTTTTGCAAGGAGGGCTCGATTAAAAAGGTGAAAATCTTTGAAACCGAGTCCTCCCAGGTGTTTAGGACGAGACAAACCATTCCAGTTAGTCCAATGAATTTTGTTACTCCACCAGAATTTAGCAATGATAGCACAGAGCTTATTGCAAATTGTTTTAGGAAGAAGGAAGCTTTGCATAATATAAGAAGGTAAAGCAAAGAGAACAGCTTTAATGAGAGTTTCTTTTCCTCCTTCCGAGAGGAAATGGTTTTTCCAACTTGTAATTCTAGAGTGAGCACGATCAAGAAGCCAATTAAGGGCCTGGATTTTTGAGTTTCCCCAATCTGTTGGAAGTCCCAAATAGAGACCAACTTGGTTAAATTGATTGATTCTTAGGGTGTCACAGACAAACTCTTTTGTGGCTGCAGGGGTGTTAGCACTAAAAGTGATTCCACATTTGTTTAAGTTAATGCTTTGCCCAGTAGCGAAACAGTACTGATAAAGAACATTATTTAAAGCAAAAGTTTCTTCCATTTTGGTGCTAAAAAAGAAGATGGAATCATCAGCAAAAAAGAGATGAATTAAGAGGGGGGAGGCCGAAGCCAATTTGATGCCTTTAAGAAGGCCAAGGTTCTCCTGCTTAGCAATGAGAAAAGAAAGCGTCTGTGAGAGAATGCATAATAAGAGGGGAGAAAGGGGGTCACCTTGGCGAATACCCCTTTCTGGCTTAATAGTATTAAGGGGTTCCCCATTAAGGAGAATGTTGTAGTTAACTGTGGTCACACATCTCATAATCCATTTTATCCAAATTTGGTGGAATCCCATGCTTTCCATGAGTTTTTCAAGAAAGTCCCATTCAACTTGGTCAAATGCTTTACGCATATCAACTTTAAGTGCAGCAAAACAGTTTTTTGATTTTCTTTTCTTTTTCATAAAGTGCAAAACTTCCTGAACAATGAGAATATTGTCATGTATGGATCTTTCAAGAATAAAAGCTGCTTGATTGGGTGATATGATGGTGTTCATCCATGGTTTGAGCCTATTAACAAGAATCTTAGCGACCACTTTGTAGGCAAAATTAGCACAACTGATTGGTCTAAAATCTTCCACTTTAGTGGGGTGTTTAACTTTTGGCACAAGTGTGATATAAGTCTGGTTAAAATCAGAAGTGAAAAAGCCTCCATTGAGATTGCCATGAAAAGATCATTCTTAATAAGGTTCCAGTACCTGTGGAAGAAAACACCATTGAACCCATCTAGTCCAGTTCTGTACTTTGAAGATATCATAAATCAGAAACGAGATTTATGAACAGATTGACCACCATATTAGTTAAATAATTACAGGTTAATACTCAATTTAATCCTTTATTTTTAACGTGTTTCACATAGTTATCCTCTAAAAGTGTAACATTGCAGTTTATTTTTTAAATTAGTCTTTTTTTACTTCTATGTTTAAAATTTGAATGCATAATTAAACAACAAATTATATATAATTATGTGACAACCAAATGTTTTTTTAATCAAATTTTAAACAAAAAAGTGAAAAACGACTAACATTGTCATATATTCACAAGACAAAGGACTGTAATATTACACTTCTGAAAATAAGGGACCACTTGTCAAACACGCTAAAGACAAGGGATTAAATTACATATAAATTGCATTAGTGCCTCAATAACTTTAAACATTAATAGATCAGCCTCATGATTAAAGAATTACTTTGAATATGTCCTTAAACCTATTAGTTCGAATTTATGGCAATTCCAGTTCCATCCTCATTATTTAAAAATTAAGAAACGTTATTACACAAGCTTCTGTACCACTTACTACAACAAAATACACCAAGGTACGTAATCCAAGTAACACGACAAAACTGACTACTACCTCTTAAATAGTTTCTTATATTTCTTGTCATGATCAAAGGAAGATAGTTAAGGTTAGAGACAAGCTTGGGTGGAAGGAACACATCAGCATTATCAAAATGATTATACATTATAAGTGGTTTAGGGTTTTCAGGTTTGGCTTTTAATCTTGATTTTCCCATCTATTTATATTTCTTTCACTATGCTTGCTATTATCTACTTGTCTTCTAAACTTTATTTGGATATAACAGTACATTGCTCTCTATTATGCACTTGTCTTCTAAATCTTGATTTAGATTTAATAATACATTTCATATATATATATATAAGATCGCATGCATTATTTTAGGTTCTAGTTTGAATTTTGAAACTGAAGCCTATTTTGAAGACGAGCAAGAGTCTTAGGTAAAGTGAAAATATTTGGATTTACCAATCGCATCACATACTTTCTAGGTTTGGGAGAAAGCATGTAACGGGTCAAAGGGTTTGTAATTGTGTAATATCTCACTTCCGCGAAATATAGTGTTTGTGAGTAATTTATAAATAAGTATTGTGGATATAAAGAATAATTTGGGTTAACTTTTTGGACCAGTAAAAAAGAGGGTCTAAGTAGTTATTTCTTATGTTTACAATATCAGTCTTGTCTGCGAGTTTAGGGTTCTAAGCTCGTGACGTAATAGAATGGTATTAGAGCTGGTTATTAATCGATGTGGGAGCTAAGTGCTATGCGGGACAAAGTGTTATACCAAGAAAACGGTAGGAGGCATCATAGTCGGTCACTAGCCAATGTAAGAGCCAAGTGATATACGAGACAAATTGTTATACCAAGAAAACAATGGGAGTCATCCTAGAATCCTACACAGTCTAATTGGTCCTGTTGTCTGTAATATTATGAGGAGTTTTCTTATAATCTTTTCTCCGTTGTAAACGTAATAACCATTATTCTCTTCTACAAGAATTAGACCATGAAAAAGATTTTGTGTATTTTTTTTTTCTAATTTGAAAAAATATCCCACTTAACCAACTCACGAAATATGGACTATGAAAAAAAAATTAAGTAAATAGCACATAAAATATGACTCAAAAATAACTTTTTCACTATTGCTAAATTCATCACTTGTTTTATTACGTAATTTCTCGA
Source organism: Ehretia macrophylla (assembly GCA_037974665.1). NCBI lineage: Eukaryota > Viridiplantae > Streptophyta > Magnoliopsida > Boraginales > Ehretiaceae > Ehretia > Ehretia macrophylla. Next base: position 58,133,350 of record CM075771.1, on the reverse strand, counting down.
ACATACTTACTAACTCTCACACAAAAAGAAAAACTTAAGAAATAACACCCGCTTTCCCTTCTTTTATTACTGGTAGATTGCTCGGATCGAAAGTGACGCATTACTACCCATAACAGAGTTATTTCGGTAAATCTAGTGTGTATAATGAATTCACCGGAATGCACGCAGCCATTCGATTTCTGGCAATCATTCGACTCACGAAACAATTGAGACACACGTATACAAAAAATAGGCATGCGTACATCACACGGATGCGTTATTAATTATATCCAAAACCTCAAGGATGATAGCAATGGTTAGGACCAGTTGGTGAATTCATCTAGTCAGTTAGATGATGGCAAAATTGCGTCAAACCACTTTAATTGCTGTGTTAGAAATTCTGCATTGTGCCATTATAGTTCACCGAGGGAGGATTCCATTAAAATGTTATTTCGTTATAAATGAGACACAATAATTATTTATATAATTTTATTATAATTGTATTATTAACTTATTATTATTGGATTTTATTTTACTGTCTTAGTTCATCATCCAAATCAAGGGCGGCACCAAAGCGGGCGGGCGGAGGCCCCAACCCCTCCAAGGTTTTTAATAATTTATGTAGTATCGTTAAAAAAAGTATCAGTCCTTTATTTTAAAAAATAATCTATATAATATCATTAAAAAAATACTTTAGTCTCCAATATTAAATTCTTAGTTCGGCCACTAATTCAAATTCTATTCTCTTTCACTCATTGAAGGTTGTAAAAAGCAAGAAATTTTTCTACTTATAGTCTTTGCCGATATTGTATATTTGTTTATGGAAAAAAAAAATCTCAAAATGTTGATTTCCATTTCAATAATATTTTAGTTGGTATGTAAAAAATAATATATATAATATCATTAAAAAAATAAATAATATTTTAGTTGGCATGTGGTGCCGGTATAGTGGCTAACAAATTAAGTGTTCGATTTTCAAGAAGTAGGTGCTGGGTTGGAATGAAAAAGTTTCACCAAATAAAGGACCTTGTCCTCCTCGAGTTGTATTGCATTAGGTTCTTAGACCACCCGTAGGAGAAAAGAAATGCAAATTAATTATTATCCGACAGCGAGGAAAACCAGAAGCCACTTTTTTGCGTTTTTTTTTTTTTGCCTTTCACCATTGAATAATGCAAGGATACTTTCCTCGTGATATACTAACATTATTAATAGAATAGTTATAATTTCCATATCATTGTATTATTTTATACAGAATTACATTGAATTCGTCTTAAATTAAATCCGTGGCGCATTGACAAGTCACAATACATGATCCAAATAAGTCGGGAAACATTTTATAATTAAAAAAAGTAGAGCTATTACTCACAATTTGTGCAACATAATGACTATAAAGAATACTACTTATGATCCAAAAGTTCACCATAAAGGCATAAACCTTCTTAATTATCAAAAACGTGTCTGATTACTTTACCCAAGAGTTTTATGCATTAACTCCATGTATGATCATTACATATATTTTTCTCTTCACTACTATTCTTCAGTCTCCCATAATTATCACGAGGGGAGTGGTCCTATACAATTACCTTGCCCTCATTATTGTTCTAATAAATTGCTTTTCTATCCTCTTTCCGCATAATTTGGCAAAAGCTGTAATGCAAAATGGTCCCATCAACTAACTGCTGCAATACAGGATATGGAGTACCCCAGCAGTCAATACTGGATATGTATACGTGGAGTTCGATATGATCATAAAGAAAAATTTAATAGTAGTAAACTCTTCATACAATTATAGTTTATAGTTGAATGATTCAAATTATTCAAACAATTCAATACTATTAAATTTTCGTAACATTATGAGAAGATGCCCATGACATTGCTACCAATAATAGAGCATAGTTGATTGCACTTTGAGAATGTTTGAAGCGTGCAGGACTTAACAAACTCATCATTGAGTTGGATTCAAAATTGGTTATTAGCTTGGTCAAGGGGCAAACTTTGCCCAACAGCCCCCTCATAGGGCTATTTGAAGACTGTCAAAGCATGCTACAAAAAAATGCTGATTTTCATATCGAACATGTTTATAGGGAGGCGAACATTTGTGCGAATTGGTTAGCAAACAATACTCTCAGTTGACCCGTAGGAGCTCACACCATGGACATCATTCCTCAACATCTCTTAGTTTTATTGGAAAAGGATCAGAGGGGCGAGTCACTCTCTTGGTTTGTAGTCGTGTAGTTTTTTGACTTTAGCCTCTTTATAAATAAAATAAAAAAAATATTGAACGGCCTCTTCATACAATAAATGTTAATTGAAAAAGAAATAATTCCAAATTACAAACGACAAGGGCCCAACTTTATGTTGGAAGACTTTTGAGACCTCATCTACAAAAACATAAAACTTCATAGTCTTTTTTTTTTTTTTTTTGAGATTATTTTGATTTGGTCATGATATGGAGTGGTTGTGAAGGTCCTAAGTCCACTTAATAAGGGATTTAAGAGGAGAAAGTGAAGCGTTGACTACTAATAATAACTGCAAATAATATTAGTATAATACCAATAGCAATACTGACAAAAAAGGTTGGGTTAAATTGGACGGTTGTAAACTTATCATTGTCGTAGAGGATGATGGTGAGGGGCGAAGCTACATGAGCCCGAGTGGAGGTTGTAGTTTCTATTAATTTAAAAAAATATTAAAAATTTTATGTATTTTTTTGAAAAAAAATTAATATTCATGTATTTTTAGTTAAGAATTAATTAGTTTTTACTAAAAAAATATATATTTATATAATTAAAAAATTATTTATTTTAACCCCATTAAAAATATATATATATACTTATATAGTTACTTTTTATTTTATTTTATAATTTTTGGTCACCGGATGTTTGTTATCATTGTCACAAAACTTTATCTGAATTGAAATAGGAACCTCACCAGTCAGTTGTTGTTAAACAACTAAGCACATGGTTGCTCTCGCGAGATTTGTTTCCAGGTTTATTCGTTTTAGTGCTGGACTTTACAAAACGATAAAAAATTCTCTTATAACATTAATAAAATTTAATTATTATAAATGATTAAAATTATTTTATTATAATTATATCATCGATTTACTATCAAAACTTAATCCTCAATGCATGGACTCTATCCCTAGAATTCGCCCAACAACACCACCCCTAATGCTCCTACTAAAAAAAGAAAGAACACCCCTTATGTGGGATAGACTTTAGGGTTTAGGTCTGCTCGCACTAGGATAACTGGGAAAGGTAACAAATCATTTCACAAGATCCGAAGCCTAACAAATTTAGCATAAATTTATGTAGATATATATCCCGAAAGATCTTGGATTTCGTTTTTTACGGATTTTGTGAAACTTATGTTAGTAACCTGTTGAAAAAAGTAGTCAACAAACCTATTGAGATAGTTTCATTCCACAAGATTCGAAGGCTAACAAATTTTAGCACAAGTTTGTTTATTTATTTTTGGTATTAATGGAGATCGAAACCGTTGTTTGATCTTTGACATTTAATTATAATAATTTATTATTTGACAATTCTATCCAATTCTTGAGCTTTAGTATAAATTTATTTAGTATCGTGTTAGCTAGACATTTGATTTGTACACCCTTTATAAATGTTATGCAAAATCACGTGTCATACCCTACCTGCAGTTATGGCCCCATACTCATGAGCATTGGCGTGAGCAACTAGTTTAGATTATAGGCATGTGAGCGAACTCTTTACAAATGTTATGAAACATTATATTTGCCTTGTCCTAGGTTCAAAATTTTCAAAGTTGCAATCGATATTAGTACTATAGGCTAAAGCATAACTACTTATGCCTCAAATTCTTTAACTCAAAATAGTTAATCCAAATTATTACTTAAAACATATGAACAATTACTTATGAACTGCTTAACTTATCATGCTTCTTGTGCAACGTTGCAATTTGATAATTTGCCACTTGATGATCCTTGAGGCGGAGACCTATAAAATGGAACAACATGGGCTTAATCTCGGACCCAAGTCAATAATTGATTTACTGAAAGGGATATGTGTATGAATAGAAAGTATATAGGGTATGATGAGTTACTTTTCCATGTTGATCCGAGGATTATTTATACTATTTTAAGGGATGAGTTGCCGATTTTTCCAGGCTTATAAATAACTCTCAAAGTCATTACCTATTTGTGTAGGACTAGTACACTCCTAGACCGAACTTCCACTGATTGCGGAGATTCCTCAAGTAGTCCCTTTGTAGGGAATCTCGGGATACCTTACCGATATGTAAGGCGGACCAGTGGCAATCAACCTTAGGTCTATGAGGTGCAAGCGAGAGCTAAACAATGTATGCCTGGCCTTAGTTACTAGCCTAATGTGAGTCTCCCCCAGGTCAGGAAATCATTGGGCCCTCTTTAACAAGTCTTTTAGAAATTATTGCTTCTTAGGTAGGGATTGAGGTGTCATGCCAGATCATTAGAGATTTTACTGAAAAAGTATTTAACATCCTAGATAGATAAATCATTCCACAAGATCCAAAGCCCAACAAATTTAGCACAATTTTATATAGACATACATTGACAATTGATTCAAACACTTTTGGATGTTGTCTACATAATAAATCTTGATAATTAGTAAAGTAATATTCAATGCAGTCGCTTTGTCATGAGAATGTGACATAATAAAAGTCTAAAAAATACAGAGAGGTTTTTATGGTAGAAAAATTTTTAAATCAGTCTAAATTAATTTATCACTCTCTTATATTATTAGTAAAATATATGTATAAATCTCATTAATATATAAAAAATTAATTTTAATTTGAACTATAGACTCCCAAAGATAGTATTAGGTACCTCTTATTGAAATGCAACCAAGGCACGATCGCCACACCATGCATTGGATAAAAGTTGCAATCACGCCAAAAGTGTAAAAGGGGGGCAAGGGACCCTCAAAGAATACTTTATCTTTACAACTTTACTTCATCCGTTCAGCAATCTTTTTGCACCTTCCTGAAGCAATGCACAAAAACGATGGCCCACTGCCAACAAACGTCTGCATTATTCAAACCTTGAAAGACTGGCCAACCCAAACACCAAACCTTGAGTTGTTTTCTCGTGTTACAATATTTACTTGTTTTATATATAAAAAATATATATAAATTAAAAATTATAATATAAAATTTTGAACTATTCTATATATTATCAATTTATTTTGAAATAAATTTTTATAATCTTTTAGCATAATCTCAAAGTTGAATGTTGATCTAATCTTGTTCACTAAGCACCCGTCTACTTGTGACCATTTATGGTCTAATCCAGCATATAATTTAAAAAGTTATTGTCTTCAAATCAGGTGAGATGTAAATAGGCGTCCAAGTAGACATTAGTACCACATAAAAAGAAAATTATTAATTTCAAATTCAGTATATTTAATAATATACTATTTCACTTAATATTAATTAATTTTAATATAAAATTTATTACGTTAACACTCACCTCAAATCTAAAAAATCCAGAAAAAAGTAATTATTAATAATATTCTTATCTGAGGCATTTTTTTTGGGGTCAGTTATCTAAGGCATTTTTCTTTTCTGGACAAAGTTATCTGAGGCATTCACTATTCATAAATAAACCTTCTCTGTTTCTCTTTCACCCTATTATTAAACAAACTCTCACATTAGCCTCCAATGCCAAACTTGAGAGCTACTCAACTTGTAGCCTTGAAAAGGGCCATGCTTGGGCATGTGTATATATAGATCTTGAGAACTACTTTTTAGCTCCAAACAATGGGATCTTTGGTTTTGCATATGGGGTTGTGTATATGGCTATGGGTGTGTTTGTTTAGTCTCTTCAGCTTCATTGGTGTACACACAGAGGCTGCAGACAAGTATGGAAGTGTTGAAGGCACTGTGTTTATAGATGGGAGGAGTGCCATTGGGAGAATAGACAATGATTTCATTTGTGCAACTTTGGATTGGTGGCCACCTGAGAAGTGTGACTATGGAACATGTAGCTGGGACCATGCTTCCCTGCTGAATCTGGTTTGTTTTATTTTTTGCTTGCTTGCTTACATTGATTTTGTCTCTGTTCTGAATTGTTTAGTATGTTTTTAAGTTGTACATTTTGTTTTTCAGGAAATGTTAAATCTGTTTCTTGTGCTGTGTTTGTTCATTCTTTTTTTTTTTCTTTTTTTTTTGTGCTGTTTTTTGTGCTCAGTTTAATGCACTTTGCTTGAACGCTCAAGTTAAATTTTATATAGGCATGGACATGGCTTCAGGTTTTGCATTGCTTTCTTTGAGACTGGTTCACAAAGTTCCTGCTATGTGCAGTCTCTGAGCAAGGATTGGACCGACTTTGGGTCTATTATATGTCCTACAGCTGCCTATAGGTGGTAGGGTAGGGTGGGTGGTATAGCTCAGATTGCGACCAATCTTCCTAGCCGCGCAGGCCATGAAGAATAGTGCTATGCCCCGGATCCCTATAAGTGGTTTTGATAGAGCACGACCTGCCCTGCCTGCTTCGAAGCCACCTTTCTTTGTACTGAAGAAGCGAATCTTGCCTTGCATTTTCATAAGAGGCTATTTTCACCACATAAATTTTTATTATGTTTGTAATATTTTCTAGGTGTGAATAACATGTGGGGGCTCTTAGGAAGGATCTTAAACTAGTTGCTTATTTCATCCTTTAGCTCTATATTGATTCTTTTTGTGCATAATGGAAATAATTTAAGATTAGGATTATTTGTTAAGGCGAATGACTTTCAGATTCTCTGGAGTGAGAGATTAGAAACATGTCCTCATTTCTCCAAAATTTTACAGACAAATCTTAAATTCTATCAGAAGGATGTATAAATGAACTCATGCTTTTCGCATAACTAATTTCCTGCATCAGTAGAGCATTAATTCAGTAAGAATCGGTAACATTTTTTCTGTTTTTGGACTTCTACTCTTTTATCTCAGTTCGGAAACAGATGAAATCAAGAAGTACCAACTCCACAATTTTGAGCATGTTAGAACATTCAATAACTAAAGTCATGTTTACTTGGTCGATAGCAGTCGTAGTTTATTAACTTTTACTAGTATTAGTTAATAAAATAAATGAAAAGAAAATGATGGTAGAGTGAAACAGAAAAGTAACCATAAAATAAAAAACAATGATAGCATTTGTAGAAGAATTTGTCATTTTAAATGTTATCCAAATTGTTTGGCAATCTAGGAAGAAGATATTAATCTAGTACAATTTAATTCTTGTTTGGGTAATTTCAGTGACAAGTAGGACTTTAAGGTCTAAAATGTGATGTAAGTTATAAGTAGATAGAAAATGACATATTATCATTTCTCGATGAATGTCAACTTTTTAAGGACTATGTCAAATAGTTTTATCAAATATCAGAACACAGGGGTCCTTAAAAATTTTGTAGGATCTAATGGTTTGGACGACAAATACCTAATGTTGGAGCTGACTGTTTTGGTTCTTCTTTTGTTTTTCTTCTTAGTTAATTTTGTTCACATTGAAGTACTATGTGCTGAAAGTTCTGTTCTATATTTGTAAATTGCTTGATCCAGACATTAGCTGATGCATTTATGTAACATTTTTTTTTTTTCACATTTTTTTGGCATAATAATGTCATCGCCAGCTAAAAGAGTTTTTATTTGTTCTACCTCGTTGCAGGACTTGAACAATATCATTTTCTTGAATGCAATAAAAGGTAATGGATAAATTTTGGTCTACTTTTCCTGATAAGCCTATTACTCCTCCTTGGTACCTCTTATTCCGTAACTGCAACGATATTACTATTTTATGTTCTCTGATTGGAAATTATGGAGGCCTAACTTGCACTTTCCCAACAATCATGCAGCTTTTTCACCGTTAAAGATTAGATTAGGAGGAACTTTGCAAGATAAAGTCATCTATCAAACTGAAGATCATCGGCAGCCCTGTATTCCATTTGCTAAAAACAGCTCAGTGTTGTTCGGTTTCACTCAGGGGTGCCTTCCGTTGTCCAGATGGGATGAACTCAATGCCTTCTTCAATGAGTCAGGGTAAAAAGCATTACTTCGTCATATTGTAATTTTGTTTCTTGTTATTCCTAGTAAATTGGATAAGTTATGATCAACTCTGTTCGATCCAGGGCTATGATTATTTTTGGATTGAATGCTCTCAATGGAAGAGCTTTACAGCCTGATGGTTCTTCTGTTGGAGCTTGGGATTCCACAAATGCTGAATCTTTGATACGTTATACAGTTAAAAAGGGTTATCATATCCATGGCTGGGAACTTGGTAAGCAGTGAATGCTTCTTGTGGTGCTTGAAACAGTCGTGCATTGAATAACATCTTTAGGGATGACCTAGGATATAATTTAGTAGTAATTAGAGAGAAGCATTTGTGTTGCATACTGTCAGTATAGTGTACAGTATGACAGTATATGCAAATAATTCCTTCACTCATTTTTGCATACTGTCAGTATAGTGTACAGTATGACAGTATATGCAAATAATTCCTTCACTCTTTTTCTTTTGACTTTTCAGGAAATGAATTGTGTGGGAGTGGAGTAGGAGTAAGAGTTGCAGCAAATCAGTATGCAGTTGACACTATGGTTTTATGGAACTTAGTGCAAGATATATACAAGGGAGTCGAAGATAAGCCAAAAGTCATAGCACCAGGAGGATTCTTCGATGCCAACTGGTTTAAGGAATTCATAGATAAAACAACTACTTCGTTAGATGTGGTCACTCACCACATATATAATCTTGGCCCTGGTAGTTCACCATCTTGATAGAAATGAGCTAATAATTGTCCAGTAATATAGGCGACTTTTACATGAAAAATTTATTTTCTCATGTGCAGGAGTTGATGAACATCTTGTTGAAAAGATTCTTGATCCATCTTATCTTGATGGTGAGGCTGACACATTTAATAATCTTGAAAGCATCTTAGAAAGTTCTCCAACTAAGGCAACTGCTTGGGTTGGTGAGTCTGGAGGAGCATACAACAGTGGCCGCAACCATGTAACCAACGCTTTTGTGTTTAGTTTCTGGTAATAAATCGGAATCTTTGAAATAAAATGTATAATCCTGCAAATTGTGTTGTCCAGAGTATTAATCATGTTAAGTTGAATGTTTAGGTATTTGGATCAACTTGGAATGTCATCTACTTATGATACAAAGACTTACTGCAGACAGACATTAATTGGCGGAAACTACGGTTTACTCAATACAACCAATTTTGTTCCGAATCCAGATTATTACAGGTAAGAAAGTGATTTTAGATTACCAATAGTATATATTTGCATAACTAGCTTTAGGCTTGTTCAATAATGTCATCACTTCTTTCCTCTACTGATGCTATGTGCAATGAGCATCTATATCTAAGAATCTATGGTGATTCTGGAAAGTAATTGATAACATTATAAATGAAATCATTAGCTGATTTAATGTGATTGGCTCTATGCTAAAGAAAATACTTTACTTTTAAGAATCGGATTAATATTTATCTTCTGTAGATCACTAATTTTGGTTAGGTTTCCTGTCTTGATATGAAAACTGATACAACTACCCCTTTCATTTTCATATAAGATGGCTTACTTGAAGCCTGAGAGTTTTGGGACTCTGCCTAATATTCCACTTCCTTTCTTTCTTTCATTCAGCTCTCTTCTTTGGCACCGACTGATGGGAAGAAGTGTTCTAGCTACAAGTTTCTTAGGGACAAAGAAAATACGTGCTTACGCTCATTGTGCAAAGCAGTCGGTAAGTGCCACGCGCAGTCAGACTGCCTCTATGTACTGATACAGCTAATCAGTGACCTAATTAGGACCTCTGTTTTGCAGCAAGGTATCACTTTGCTATTAATCAACCTGGATGGTAATACTACTGTCCAGGCAAAAGATGCCTACAATAGTACCTGGGTGCATCGATACAGACATAGACATCATCGCCATGGAAAGAAGCTTATCCGACTGCCTCATGATAGAAAATCAGTTGATACTAATAGAGAAGAATACCATCTGACTGCAAAGGATGGAAACTTGCAGAGCCAAACCATGCTGCTAAACGGGAATCCATTAACCGTAAATTCAACAGGGCATATACCTCATTTGGCTCCTCTAATTGTAAATTCATCGGAGTCAATCACTGTTGCTCCTTTCTCAATTGTTTTCGTTCATATGCCATATGTTCATCTTCCTGCTTGCAGATAATTGGAAGCAAAATGGAGCTAAAATTGGCTCCTTATTGTTGAGTGATCAAATAGGATATAGAATAGATTCTATTTTTATTACTAATTTGCTCTAGTGAAAAAAAGTGCAATTGTATTGTCTGTATGGCTGTAATTTCTACATCCTTTTGTCGCTCATCCACATATTACACTCAAAAATTGGAAGTAATATAAGAATCTCTAATGGTGGTCACTATTTACAAAAACTTAGGGCTTGTTTGGAACAGTTTTTAAAAAGTGTTTTTCGATTTTCTTGTTTTTAAAAACTAAAAAATTTGTTTGGATAAATGGTTTTGCAAAATAGTTTTCAAAAAGTGTTTTTAAATTTCAGTTTTCAAAAACCAAAAAAGAAAAACTAATAAAAGTAGTTTTTTGTAGCTTTTGGAATGAAAACAAGCAAAAACACAGAGCTTCTCCTATTTTATTATGGCATTTTCGTAATTATAACCAACTCTAATACCTAATTGCAAAACATACTCCAACAAATAATCTCTGTCACATTCTCTCTCTTATTTCTTTCGATTTTGCAAATTTGTTTTGAAAACAAGTCTACTCAAACGAAATTTCTGTTTTTTTGTTTTTAAAAATGGTTTTCCAAAATCATTCTTAAAAATTGTTTTACAAAATCAAAAAATAAAAACTATTCCAAACAGGGCCTTATTATTTTGGCAATTTTTAGAGACTCTTGTCTTTATTTTAACTCAAATTTTTAATGGGATCCACCACTTTTTAGAGATTTACATCAAAATAGAGATTCAATCACTTTTTGAGTCTTTAAATTTGTTGTCAAAAAAATAAATTGAGTCTCTATTTTAACTTAAATTTCTAAAAAGTGGTGGACTCCATTAGAAATTTGAGTTAAAATAAAGACTTGGTCTCTAAAAATTACTAAAAATAGTAAGTTTTTATGAATAATAACCACCATTGAAGATACCCTAAGAGAAAACATCTTTCGTCCTTTTGTTTTTTCTTATATCTATGGTTGCACTGCAAGACACATAAATATATATACACTTATAAAAGACAACATGACAAAACAAAATGATTACAATAAAACATCATCATTCAATCCATCATCACAAGAGATAAACTTCCAAATTATCCAAACTAACATTTTCGCATTTTCAGGCAAGTAGTTTTGTCTTTCTCTTTAAAGACAACTTAATTGGCTTTCATAAATATTCATATTTTTTACAACACTCTTCTTTGGATATTTATTGTTTAACAATATATCTCATTAAAATCTTGTCAAGAAAAAAACCCAATAGAATAAAAATTTAACAAAGAAAAAAGAGTACATTATTCTTATGAGGAATAACATTTTATTTGACTTGTCTCGTTTAAAACCTTACCAGAAAAAAATTCAGTGGGATAAAAATCTTAGTGAAGGAAAAAGAGTACAGTGTACAAATAGTTTCTCCCTCTCATGGTGACATGAGTCATGATGACAAATCTTTCAGCTGATACATTCCACATCTTTGAACAAGTGAATTAAAGATCGTCGGTGGTAATACTTTAGTAAATAAATTTACTAGATTTTCACTTGAACGTACTTGTTGAATATCAATACTGCCGTTTGTTTGAAGTTCATGACTTTAATCATAATAGAGTTTGCATGTTTGGTCTTAATATACATGCCTAAAACTCAATTTTGATCCAATATAAATCTAATTGGAATTGCTGTTGTATTTAATCATAATATAACAAGAAGGGTGACTCTTTCTTTAATTTTTATATTGTTTTGGGTTATTCTAGTTTGGTGTGATTTGCTCTATATTTTCTGTTTACATTGTAATTGGTTTGAATTTTGGGTAAACGACATGCAAGTTCCTTAGTTTTTTGGCTTTGAACAAGTATGTCCTTGAGGCATTTTTTGTTTCTAATCCCAAATCCTTCAAATTATCTGTATTGGTAAATTTTAACAAACCTTAGGATTGGAGGAATGTCGAACGCCTTGCAGACATGACTTTTGATATAATTTTCATTGATTGGATTAGTCTTCCCGTCATCTTCTCTCAGGGCCGGCCCAAGCTAAGGGCCACTTGGGCCTGTGCCCAAGACCCCCTTAGCCCAAGGGCTCCAATTTAAACAAATTACTTTTTGTTTTTTTAGATAAAGATCTATCCTAAACTAGTGTCATTTAATTGGGGTGAAAAGAGTCTTAGAGTCCTAAGGCCTGCTATTTTATATAAGTCTATCTTTTTGTTAACTTGTAATATTATGTTATTTTATAATTCTAATTTTTGTATTTTTTTTTATTTGTAGTGATTATTTTAGTAGAAAATTTAGAATTTTTTTTATTGAAAAAAAGCTTAATTATTAAGGTCTCCCATTTAGATGATCGCCCAAGGTCCCAAAATTATTTAAAACGCCTCTGTCTTCTCTAACCTATTCAAATCAAGTATGACTGATTCTCAGAAAATATTGGTCATTTTGTTATTAACAAAAAAAAGATAAAACAAGCAAACATAGCCAGCCACACCCGACCCCCGACAACAGCCTGGGAGAAATACACTGTTTCCTCCTATGGTTTGCTGGCCACTGCTAGTAGGTGGGTGAATGTTTCTCTTGGTTACTATTTCTTATTTTCTTTTTGTTTACCAGCTAGTAGGTAGGTGAATGTATATTGGTACTATTTCTCATGTCTTTGTTTTTTTTTTGGAAAATGAGATGGGTTATAATTTCTTCATTTTTCTAAAATGTATTTTATGTTTATCTCTAAAAACCATATTAACAGCTGAGAAGTTTGAAAAAATGTTAACATTGAGCAATAGGAGTTCAAAATATCCACTTGAGTTGCAATATGTGCCCTCGAAGTGTTAGTAGTGCAATTGAATTACGAGTTGTGTTAAGGGATAAGCCTACCAGAGGATTCTTATTCTACAAAGGTGATGATGCAACTTTTTCAGATGGTTTAACCCTCAAAGTGTAACTTGGGCAGATAGTGGCTTACCTTATTTTACCTAGAAGCCCTAGTACAATGGAATAAAGTGATACGTTTCTTTAGGAGGGCACTTACCCTACCTACCGCATGGGGAGGAACAATTGGCATGACGTTGAATTTATAAAAATAAATCTCTTAGTGAGTGTAGTTTGTTGTATACTAGTGGTCTTCCTCTTTGTTGTTATGCTTTGTAATCAGAGATGATAGACATTGTACTTGTAATGGGTAGTCTTTAATTTGTTAGGATATATGACTTAAAAGTCAATAAATTGTATTTTGAAATTTGGATGATATATTATTTATTTAAAGCAGGCAGTTTATTTAATTATTGATGTGATTTAATTAATTAAATAGAAGTCCTTAAAACACTATTTATAGATTTTATTCTTAGGAGTAAGGATATGAGTGACAAAATCTATATTTGCAAATGCGTTATAAAAGTTGTCCACAATCGTAGGATAACATAATTGAGTGTTAGTTTATTCGAATAAATTGAATTACAGTCTAATAACCAAATAATATACGATATTAATTTGGGCGATTAGTCTCATATCGTTATAGTAGATATATAAGTACTAGTACGGCAACAAGTGACTGAGCATGACCACTAATACAATGAATTACATAAGTTAGTCAATAACTCATTGTATAATGTAATCATGTAATTAATCCTTAGACCTCAGACACCACGGTTATCTCATGATTAGGAATATTATAATTTGCTGATGCAATTAAGCTAGTCTTAATCATGGATTAGATAATTTATTCAGTGGTTATGATTTATTTTGTCGTGGAGATAGAGGTGTGTAGATACGGAATCTGTTAATTAGAGATCTTATATGATGTATTAATCGAGTAACTAGAAATTCTTAGCTAAGGTAGAATAGTGGAAGTCGTTCCACGGATTATTCATAAGTTACTAATTAAATAGATTTCGGCATATGATTGAGTAATAAAGTTTGATGACCCTATCTATGACTCTTGCTCAATCAGGATGATTTAGACAAAAGGATTCAATTGCATGAAAATTACTTAGAAAGCGTTCGTATACTTGCACTTCATCATTAATTAGGTAATCGTGATATACTGTTAGGTGTTAGTCGCATTTTATCAATTAATTAGAAAGGATTCTAATTAAATATTAATTAGATTAATATTCGATTCCGATTTATTATGAATCCGAGAGGTCACACACAAAAAAGATTAACGAATTAATTGGATTAGAGAAAAGATTAAATGAATTTTAGGATTGTCCTAATATTAATTTAATAGACTCGTAGTAATTAGATATTTGATCTGATTATTACAAAGTCCAAGTCTGGTCAATTTAGATTGACCCATGTATGACTGTAGGTCATAAGAAGTTCCTATATAAAAGAATGTTCCGACACAGGAAAAGCTAGCACACAATTCTCTGTCAGATAAAAAATAATACGAGTTTTCTCTAAAAGCTCTAGTGGGGGCTAGATACAATTAGTTGTGTGAATTTTGTGTGGATTACTCTTAGAAGCTTCACACGTAGGAAGCTCATTTCAAAATCTACCGTTGTTTTGCATTTAGAGACAATACTGAAACTACACATTAAATTTAATTAGATTAAATTTATTATATATTTTTAAATCTGCGTGAATAATCATGAACGGATACATGTAAATAATTTTGCTGCATAATTAATTTTTTTAATTATCATGTATGTTTTCCAATAGTGGTATCAGAGCCACCGTTCATACTTATTACGTGATTTAACGTTTATAACACAATTGTTCATGTCTCTTATATTATAAATTAAAAGTTGTTTAATTTTTCATGCTTAGATCGTAGCCCTGTAAAATAGTTCTTCCAAATATTATGTAAAAATGGGGTTTTTGCATCTTTGATAATATTTTCAAGAAAATAGTTTTCTGGAAATTATATGTATATATTCTGTTTTAAATTTTTCAGAATATTTTATGAAGAAAAGTTTTATAATAAAATTAAAAAAATTTCCAACCCCCCCTTCCCAATGCAGTGGCTCGGCTGCTGCCAGTAGTGGTAGGACCACTGCCGGCAGCGGCCTTCGGCGCAGCTGCAGCAGCAGTGTTGGGTGTTGTTGATGCGGTAGCACCGAGGCGGGTGCTGCTGCCTGAGGGAATAAAGAAAAGAAAAAAAAAGGTTTTTGGAGTCTAGGGTTTCTGACCCAGACCTGTATTCGAATTTGGATCTGGGTCTAGGTCTGAACCCATGACCCAAAGTTGGGGTCAATGGGTTTGGGCTAGGGTTTAAATTTTCTTTTTTTAATTGGGCTATTAGGCATGGTGGGCCTTTTTGGGCCAATTTTTAAAAGGTTGTATTAAAATAATTGGGCTATTTTGAATGAAGAGTTAAACTAGTTTTATTTAAATTTGGACCAAATCTTTTATTTAGGCCCAAAATAATATTAATAGATTTTTATTTAATAAATAGTTTATTAATTAAATAAAATAAATAAAAGATGTTTTATTTATCAAATTTAAATATGAGATATTGTGCTTATTTAATAAATGGTTTATTAAGTTAGGCAACATAATATAATGAGATTATATAATGAACTTAATTGTGCCATATTTGTGGATTACCTATTGAATGTATGGTTGTGTGCATGGATGATCGTGTACTAAAAATTATGAATGGTTGAATAGTTGAATGAATGAATGAATGGTGTTATTTATTTATTTTTGGGTTTTATGTAATTATTTAAATGAGACTTACATGCCTCTTATCTATTTTGATAATGTAAAACCCCTATTACCCCACTAGATTACAAATCTCTATACATAAATGTAAGATGAAGATTAAGCAGGACGCGTCAAGAAGTTGATGGACCTGGTTCACAGAAGGAGTTTTGTGAAGCCCAACAAGGAGTAGGCTAGTAATTAGGCCCTATATTATTTTAGGAATTCAACTCATTGGCTCGGGTTGATAGTGCTTCTAGTCCATGATCATCCTATTTATTTCATGCATTTATTTATTATGCGAATTGTATCATTAATAATTAGAATGAACTCTCTATACTCAAATACGAGCTTAGTGTGCATGACGACTGTATTACAAGACTATATCAGACTCAACCAAATCAAACATGCCTTATCCTTCAAGTGGATGGACTAATTACAGAACTAAACTAAACATTGACACAATGCTCTTATTGTTCTCGGTTTCTTATGCGTAGATGTTCGAGTAAATTGTTTGCCGCCCCCCCTGTGTTTTGCTCGAAATACTCATTCACCCCCTGTGTTTTTAAAATAGGCTCACTACCCCCCTGTGATTTTCGGAATGTAGCTGACCGCCCCCCTCCGTTAAAAAAATCGTCTAATTTAACAGCAATTACAACACACGCGCTTAAAATGCGATTTTTTTATGCTTTTGGTTTACATAAATTCGTTGTTAGACAAAAATACCCTTTTAGTAAATTGCTTGTCGCCCACCTGTGTTTTTTTTGAAATACTCATTCACCCCCTGTGTTTTTAAAATAGGCTCATTACCCCTCTGTGTTTTTTCGATTTTAACTTATGTAAGGGTATAACGATCAATTAACTAATTTAGTAACGTTTGCTAACGGAATAAGAGATTTTGGGTGCGTGAGTTTAATCGAAAAAAAACAGGGGGATAATGAGCCTATTTTAAAAAAACAAGGGGTGAATTAGTATTTCGGGCAAAATACAGGGGGACGGCAAGTAATTTACTCGTAGATGCTCAAACGAATTCTAAAAATACGCTAGAGTGCTAGTTTAAGTAGAATTACTTTTGAGAGATAGGAATATTTGCCCAGTAGGAAAATATAACTTCCTATAACTAGAACATTCTAGTTTGTAAAGTTGTAATAGGTGGGGTAAAATTTCAACAACCTCTATATTATAGCAAAACTTTGCACGCTATTCCCTATGTTTTAAAATGACACAATTGCATAGACCAATGGTGCAGTTACGCGTTGTCTACGTTTTAATTTTTTAAGATCTTATTGTTGACCAATGGGGTGATGACGAGTGATCTGTGTTCTATTTTATGCTTTTTAAGATATACCAGTTTTTAAATGGACAAATTTCACAAATGGTTTCCAATGTTTGCACATTTTTTTAATTTTGTCATTATTATTTTAAAAGTGATGCATTTAGTTTTGAATGTTTATATTATTTTTTAATTATATCCCCATTATTTAAAAAATGACATGCTTAGTCTCCAAAGTCTGCAAAAAAAATCTATTTAGTTCCAATATTTTCACTTTTTTCACTGTAAGGTCTAACTTGAAACTTTTTGCAAAGTTTGAAAACTAAGTGCGTCACTTTTGAACAACGGGAACAAAGCTAAAAAAATTATTAATATTGTGTACAAAATTGAAATTTTTTGTAATCCCTAGAGACTAGGTGTGATATTTTTGAAAGATAAGCACGGAATTGAAAAAAGAGTGAACATTAGAGACTATTTGTAAAATTTAACCTTTTTAAATCAAAACTGATCAAACACCCAAAGTCAACCTATGATCCAACCCGCTCGTACACTAAAATCTGCCTGTTAGATGTTTGATCGGCCGGCATCACCTCGTATCTTGTCTGACGGCGACTCACCTCGCAATGCCCGATCAACGATCAGACAACCGACTACTATCTACTTTAAATTTTCGCCAACATGTCTCTTATCATATTCGGATATTAGAGTTTACTTATTTGTAATTGATCATAAAAACCATGAGAGACCTTAAATTGTTTGGTTGGCTGATATTTAATTGGTCCCTGTTGTAGTATAATGGGTTGAAATGTATTTTTATCACCTAAAGTATCGTGAAATATTTTACGCTCCTTATAGCTAGTTTTGGCACTGAACTGAAAATATTTTTTATTAACTTATTTTACGGTGTTACCAGATACTGAAAAATTAGGAAAATATTTTTCAAGAAAAATACTTAAGAGATTATCTTTAAATGAGATCATGAACAAAAGTTAAAGGTAACTTATCTTCAAATTTCTAAAATTTGAAATTACTTTTATACCCCCATCAAATCATCTTCAAATTTCTAAGTTGGTCCCTAATATATATTATATTGCGTCTATATTAATTTTTTTAATAAGAAAAGGACCTCATGCAGGGGCGGAGCCAGAAATCTAATATTGCGGGGTCAATTTTTTTTTTTTTTGTACAGTGTTTATTGGGTTAGTAGAAAAGAGATTCAATTTTTACAAATTAACTGGCAAAAACAAAACGTAACGACAATGTGACTTGAAGCCACACCTTCAACATAATGATATTTGTGCTTAACCACCAAGCTAACTTCATGTTTGTGAAGATTTTTTGTAACTTTTCGGCTTTTAGTTAAGGGCGGCCAAATATGTTTTTTTATAAAAAAAAAAAAATCCATTGAATTTTTTTTCCCTGTTCCCGCTCCCTCCGCCCCTGACCTCATGTGATTTTTGGGGACTGTAGTACTTACGAATATTTTATCTCACTTTTTCGTCTTGTTTTTTTCGTGAAACCTATATTTTCGCAGATGATGAGAAACAAAAATACTTTGCTCGAGCCTTGGGATTGGATGACCTTCCGTACCGCTGGATCTCTTAGGATGTCCCTTTTTAGGCGCATGACAATCATTTCTCGAGGTTTGCCTTGGGCAAATTTTGGGGAGTGATATGATATATCATGTTATCATTTCATTACATTTGGACGTAAAATCAAGAAATTATTTTTATACCCATGAAATTGTTGAGTAGACCAACCCATGTGGGTTGGTATAATTTTTGCTTTTGCTTTTGCTTTTGCTTTTTGACCAAAAGAAAAGAAAACAAAAAAGGGGAAAAACAATAAACAAAAAAAAGGAATGGAATGGACCGACCAGCAAAAGCTGGTCTGTCACTTGTTTTGAAAAAAAGAGAAAGTGAGAAAACGAGAGAGAGAGAGAAAGAAACAGAGAGAGAGAAAGGAGAAGAAGAGCAGAAATTTCAGCCTGCGCCATCTTCATCAAGTTGACGATCGGAAGATCATTTGTGGTCCGATTGAGCTGAAATTTTACGTGCATGTTCACAACTCGTGGGTCTTCTATGTGAACGGTGAAGATCAGATTTGGAGCTCTCTACAGCCCATTTTTCTGACGTGAACAGTGACAATGTTTTTGGTGATTTCTCTCATACTTCTTGGTTTAATCTCTTTTGTTGATGCAATATTTGCAAGAATATGTTATTCTTCATGAATGTATTGTGTATGCCTCTTGTTGTAGCTAGAGAAGACTCTTTTGTACTCGTTATTTATTGATAGTAGAAGTTTTTGGGTGGACTACGGTCCTATGGTTTTTACTTTCCGTATTAGGGAGGTTTTTCATGTTAAAATCTTGGTAATACTCTATTTTATGGAATTTTTAGATTTATGCATATTGTTGTTGGCTCTATTTGTTGCTTCTTAACAGGTTTATACAAGGTGGGAGGGTGTTATTTCCGCTGTGCATTTGTTGTTTGTGCTTTGATTTCGGGTTTCCTCCCAACAAAGTGGCATCAGAGCTTGGTTGTTGAATTGTTGTTTTGTATAAACAATGGAAGTTAATACAAGTATAATGATATTTTTGAATGGTTTGAATTATGCCATGTAGAAAAGAAAAATGGAAGACTTGTTGTATGTGAAAGATTATTATCTACCGGTGTTTACTACTGAAAAACCCAAAAATAAAACTGATGAAGAATGGGAATTATTTCACAAACAAGTGTGTGGTTATATCAGGACATAGGTAGATGATAATGTGATGAACCACATTAGTGAAGAAACACATGCACGCACATTATGGAACAAACTTGAAGAATTGTATGCACAAAAGTGTGGGAGCAACAAGTTGTTTTTGATAAAACAATTGATAGGTTTGAGATACCGAGATAAAACCCCTATAACTAATCATGTAAATGAATATCTTGGGATTATAAATCAGTTAGCTGCCACTGGAATTAAATTGGATGATGAACTTAAGGGGTTATTGCTTCTTGGTACTTTACCGGACTCATGGGAGACATTTAGAATGTCATTGTGTAACTCAACCCCAGATGGTGAAATCACTTTGAATCTAGCTAAAAGTAGACTTTTAAATGAAGAAGCTAGAAGAAAGTCACAAAATTCCTCTTCAGAGTCAGATGCTTTGGTTACTGAATCTAGGGGGAGGAATAAGCAAAAGGGTTCGGGAAATAGAGGAAGTAGTAGAAGCAAGTCAAGAGGGAAGTATAGTAATGTCAAATGTCATCACTGTGGAAAAATGGGTCATATCAAGAGATTTTGCAGAATATTGCAAAATGAAAATAAAAACAAAGATAATGATAAGAAGAAAGATGATGATAGTGTTAAAGATCGAGTTGCTACCACTACACAAGAGTTTTTCATTGTATATGACAGTGATGTTATTAATCTTGCATGTCATGATACATGTTGGGTGATTGACAGTGGTGCTTCTATTCATGCTACTTCTCGAAAGGACTTTTTTATGTCTTATACAGCTGGTAATTTTGGGGTTGTGAAAATGGGTAATGATGGTGTCGCCAAAGTTGTCGGTATAAGAGATGTTTGCTTGGAGACTGAAAATGGCAGCAAATTAATTCTTAAAGATGTGAAGCATGTTCCTGACATTAGATTGAATTTGATCTCTGCAGGTAGACTTGATGATGAAGGTTTTCTTAATACCTTCGGTAATGGTTAATGGAAACTTACGAGGGACTCTATGGTTGTAGCCAAAGGTAAAAAATGCTCAACTTTGTATTTGATGAATTCAAAGGTTTCCAGGAGCATTGTCAATGCAGTGGAAAATGAAGATGCAACAGAGTTGTGGCACAAGAGACTGGGTCACATGAGTGAGAAGGGAATATCAATTTTATTCTTCGTGAATGTATTGTGTATGCCTCTAGTTGTAGCTAGAGAAGACTCTTTTGTACCCATTATTTGTTAATAGTGGAAGTTTTTGGATGGACTACGGTCCCGTGGTTTTTACTCTCTACGTTGGGGAGGTTTTCCACATTAAAATCTTGGTGTTGCTCTATTTTCTGGAATTTTCAGATTTGTGCATATTGTTGTTGGCTCTATTTGTTGCTTCTTAACAGGTTTATACAAGGTGGGAGGGTGTTATTTCCGCTGGGCATTTGTTGTTTGTGTTTTGAGTTCGGGTTTCCTCCCAACAGAAATTATGTTTTAGATTTTCAAGTTGATACCTAATCTTTATTCAAACTTTCAAGTTAGTCCAAAAAAATAGCATCTGTGAAGTCACATGATCAATTTTATCATTTTTACAGAAAGTTCGATTAGGACAACTTTGAATACATATGGTAAAATATTGAGGGTTGGGACTATTATATAACTTGTAGAACGACGGAGAAAGACTATTTGAAAAATACACTAAACAGAAATAACTAGTAATGAATTTTCCCAAGAAAAATCGTGAAAAAGATCGTGAAAAATAAAGGAGCGCTGGCAAGTCTAGAGACAGTGTACCGGGCGCCAAACTACTGGTTGCTGAACTGCAACTGGCATTCTTAACTAATAATTCTCTTGATAGAAATTTACCAGTCTTACAAAGTAAAGAATTTCATAGATCCCAACGAACTTGATTCTGCAGTCAATTGCATTTTTTCTTTTCCCTTCGAGAGGCTCACGCACGCTAAATTCATCCATGATGCCGATGCCGACGTCTTCGATGTAGCAATTGTGAAAGGGAGAGGAGGCTAAAATATCTGTCTACAAACTCATTATTGGAGCCAATTTTTCTTGCTTAAGTTCCACTTCGAAATGTTGCTGCTCGAATTCTAGACCCAAATCAATTTTGAATACTTACAGTAGTCCTAATTAAAGTATAATTTTGGGGTCAAGTGACTTATATCTTTAAATCTTATATAGAACTCATAGAATTTTTTCTATTTTCTTAATTTTGATCTCATTTGTTTTTCGTGTTTGATCCAATCAGCAGTAAAAGACTAAAAGCACTTGTGAAATTGAAAACGCGTTGAGGACATTTGTAATAGATTATCAATTTATATGAATACCTTTCTTATGTGTACAGTTTTTTTAATGCATTTATTTGTTCATGAGTAAAGAGTTTTTATTGTTAATTTATTGAACCCACTAAGTCAAAATATTTACAACCAAAATAACAAAAAAAGAGGGGAAAAAAAGCTTCAGTGACTTTTGATGTGGTTTGCTTCATTTCCTAAAGTTAAACTTTAAAGTACAAGAGAGTAACATGCATTTATTTGCCATATTTCAGTCATACTTTAGGGTCTTAGAGATTGTGTTCTATCATCTATCCATACAAAAAGTTGTAACTATTATTTTAATAAATAGTAGATTGTCCAACCTAGCTAAAAATAATAATGAAAAAAATTGTAGATTATCCAGAATTGAGATCTTGTAATAAAGTTGAAGTTACCTCAACCACGTAAATCTATGTGTGGCTTCACGGTATGTACGTGCGGGCGTGTGTGCCCATTACAGCAAGGTGCTGTTAGAATGACTACATGCTAAATCCATTATTTTGTCGTCATTTTCCTGCTCAATTTTCTTATAAAGCATTTCATCTAATCCTTCAATATTTCAAGCCGTAGAAAATTTCTTCCGGCTCTCCATCTACTCTTGCTGCTGCATGTATTATGGAACTATTGACCAAACTTTGGTTGCAACCATGCCAATCTTATTCCACTCTCCTTTATATTCTATTGTGCATGTTTCTATTCTCTTGCAAATCCTCCATAACAGACGCATTCTCCACTGGAAATGAAACCGATAGACAAGCATTACTTGCCTCTAGAGAAATGATAACTGAAGATCCGCTCACTATCATGAGTTCATGGAATGATTCGGTTCATTTCTGTCACTGGCAAGGTGTCGTGCTGTAAGCAGCACACCGCAAGAGTTATAGCCTTGAATTTGGAAGGCAAGAAATTGGCTGGTACACTACCACCCCCACATAGGAAATCTCAGCTTTCTAAGGGATATCAATCTGACAGAAAACTTTTTCCGAGGTGAAGTTTCCCAAGAAATCGGACGCTTATTCCGACTTAGATATCTCTAGCTCAAACATTGTCACGGCCCCAAATTTTACCTAGGTGAATCTTAAAAATGAGACCGTCGCGAATTTAAAAAGAAGATCATTCCTTAGTGCGCAAGGCTCTAAATCTCAAGAAAATTGACTATAAGACTAAAACTACAAGTGAGACAATAACTTACAGAGCATTTAAACCAATATAATACATATATAATATGTGCGAATCTCCAACATAAAACTTTGAATAAACTCTCCAATGATAATGAGATCATAAAGAAGTCTATATTAATAGCATTACAAAAAAAAAAAAACAATCTAAACACAAGAAAATATCCTAAAACCCTTGCTAAGATATCCAACTACAAAGAAATATTCAAATAGGCAACAACCGTCATTATTAACAAATATATAAGAACTTGAAACAAAAATCACTATCCAATGCCAAGATAGTGTCCTACCCATAATCTTGCCAAAAGACCTATTCTTCACCTGTTCAAAATAAGGTTTATCGAAAAGAATGAGATAAAAATCTCAGTAAGTGTGAAGATCCTCCAAAAATAACATGGGACCTTTACGATAATATAAATATATGGATAATAATATAGTAATGTAATGGACGAAAAGAAATCCAATAATCATGCAATATAACTAAAACCGAACTAACAAAATGTACAGTCATGCCAAAAATCTAGAATTCATTCATTTTTTTTCGTAGTACAAAGATGTTGTGCCAAAATCCAGAACTCGAAATCTCATCAAACCACTATACCAAAACTCAAATACGGTTGTGGCTACAATTAGTAGCACAGTCTAAAGATGACTAGATGCGCTCAACCATCACAAGCGAAATAGGATCCCAACGAAAGATTCTGCACAATCCCAAAACTCAGTGTATGTCAAACTCCACTGAGAGAGGGTTCAAATCTCACTATACCTGCCAACTAGGTCACAGCCCCAAAATATGGCACAGGTAGTTCAAAGTAGTTCTTATCCAGTCTCAATAAAAAAAAAATGCTGAAACCTTCATAAATGTACATACAAATATACATTAATTGGTCCTAAATTTTTTTTCTTTTGTTTTAAAAACAGAATAGCACTTTGGTTTTGAAAGAAAAGAAATTATTATTTGAAAATAAATAATTTATCAAGCTTTGAAGAAAGTAGAGTCAATTTTTTTTTTTTTAACGTTGTACAATGTATCTAGTAGGTCACTAGTCAGTGACCTGCTTAGCCTATTCATGACCTACTGGTCACTGGAAATCCATTCCAGTGACCTGTTGGTCACCAAAACATGAATAGTGGCCTAGTCACTCACTAGTCACTATTCATGTGAATAGTATAGGTACTATTCACTGCATAATTTTTTTAAAAAAATCTGTTTTAAGAACATGTTATGCAGACAAATAGTATAAATAAAATATTTTAATAAAATATAACCAGAATAATACTGCAAGTAAAAGGGACATAACTCTCATGCATTCAATCTAAATTTCTCAAGAATCATAACAATTTACTGTTAACCAAAAATTCGATACATCTAAGAAAATAATAATTCAGTAACTTCATAAATCAAGATTATTTCCAACTCACAAATCATAACCCTAAAAATTAAAGAGAATTAGGTAATGAAAAATAGGTCTTTCTACTTATCTCTTGTCCAGTAATTAAACCTAACAAATCCTAACTTTGAAGAACACGACCTCTTACAAGATTTTTCACCTTCAAAAACACATAAATATATTTTATTACAATCCCTCATCAACATAGGTCACGCACTCTAATTCATATTTTATTGTGAAAAACCTACAATAAAATATGAACAAAGATGTGACTTAAGTTCTTACTAATTAAACCTCAGGATTTCTCTTGAAGTTGTTTCCCTGTATAGTACTCTGCACCCAAGTTTTCTTTTTTATGAGCGTCTGATATGAGGTTTAGAGAGAGTGTGTTAGGATTCTGCTAATACGCTAAACATATATATATATTTTTTCAATAAGGGTCTTATGTTGTAACCGATAACCCCCACCCATGGGATAAGCCTACTATTTTAGTCTGAGTGGGAAACATATCCTACTAAAATATACTGAACCAACTTATTTTACTTATTTATAATTATATTTATTCTTATAACAATTTTTTTTTTCCTGGTCGTTACATCTTTTCCCCCAAAAGAAAAGTTTCGTCCTCAAAATTATATACCTTGATCCACGAACAGATGGGGATACTTCTCCCAAACCTCGACCTCACGTTCCCAAGTAGCTTCTCTTTCAGTTCGCCTTTTCCATTGTCCTTTCCCCTCACGGATGGTTCTTTTCCTCAAGACTTGTTCTTTTCGATCTACTATTATGTTAGGTTCCTCGTTAAAGGTCAAGTCCTTACTAATTCTCACGTCCTCATGACAGATTATGTGGCTAGGATCAGGTATATACTTTCTCAATTGCGATACATGGAATACATTGTAAACCCCTGCCAAAGAGGGCGGTAAAACCAAACGATAAGCTACGTCCCCAATCCGATTCAAAATCTCAAAAGGGCCAATATAACGAGGGTTTAACTTTCCACGAGTACCAAATCTGACCACGCCTTTAGTTGTCTATCTTGGGACTCCTTAATTCGGGCCCTAATTTTTTTGATTTTCTTCTCGGTCTCTTCAATTAATTGAGGGCCTAGAAGTTTCCTCTCGTCTAACTCCCAGTAGAGAAGAGTACGACATTTCCTTCCATAGAGAGCTTCAAACGGAGACATTTTGATACTAGCTTGATAACTATTATTATAAGCAAATTCTACCAAGGTTAAATGTTTGTCCCAATTCCCACCAAGGTCCATCACACAAGCACGAAGCATATCTTCCATAGTCTGAATTGTTCTTTCGCTTTGCCCGTCAGTTTGTGGATGGTAAGCCGTACTCATTTTCAACTTGGTGCCCATATATTTCTAAAAACTTTTCCAAAAATTAGATCCAAATCTTGTGTCTCTATTAGAAACTATCTCCTTTGGCACTCCATGCAACTTAAATATTTCTTTCATATATAGTTCTACAAGTTTCTCTATTGTTGTTCCCAAACTAAAAGGCAGAAAATAAGCCAACTTAGTTAATCTATCCACAACAACCCAATTAGCATCAGATTTGTCCCTTGTTTTAGGTAAACCCATCACAAAATCCATTGAAATGCACTCCCACTTCCATTCTGGTATATCAAGAGGTTGCAAAGGTCCTGACGGCTTTGATGTTCTGCCTTTACTCGTTGACAAGTTAAACAATTTGCCACATACTCGGTGATGTCATTTTTCATTTTAGGCCACCAAAAGTGATCCCTCAAATCTTGATACATCTTAGTCCCGCCCGGGTATATTGAAAAACACAAACCATGTGCATCATCAAGAATTTCCCTTTTTATTTCAAAGTCACCTGGCACACATAATCTCCCTTGAAACCTCAAGGTGTCATCCACATGCAATTGTAAAATAGACTTTTATCCACCTTTAATTTTTTTCCTTGCATTCATTAAATATAAATCTTGTTTTTGAGCTGTTCTTATTCTTTCCAGAAGTGTGGACTAAACTGAAATATAGGCCAAAGTAGACCCTTTTGACTTCACAGATACCCTAATTCTCAGTTTCTCAAATTCTCTATCAACACTTCCTAAGAGGTGATTAACGCAGCCATACTACCAATAGGTTTCCTGCTAAGGGCATCTGCTACCATGTTTGCCTTACCTGGATGGTAATTAATCCTCAAATCATAATCCTTAATCAGTTCCAACCATCTTCGTTGCCTCAAGTTCAACTCTTTCTGTGTAAAAATGTATTTTAAACTCTGATGGTCCGTATAGATCTCGTATGTTACCCCATATAAATAGTGTTGCCAAATCTTGAGTGCAAATACTACCGCTGCCAATTCAAGATCATGTGTAAGGTAGTTCTGTTCATCAACTGTCTTGAAGCATAAGCAATCACCTTATCACCTTGCATCAACACGCAACCTAAACCATTTCGAGAAGCATCACTATAGACTACAAAACCCTCAGTACAAGCTGGCAAAGTAAGCACAGGCGCATATATTAGACGATGTTTCAATTCTTGGAAAACCTTATCACATTCAGAATTCCATTCAAATTTTACTCCTTTATGCATGAGTCGCGTCATAGGAGCAGCGATCCGAGAGAATCCTTCTACAAACTTTCGATAATAACCAACAAGACCCAAGAAGCTCTGAACCTCAAACACCATAGTGGCCTGTAGCCAACTAGCAACGGCTTCAACCTTTTGTAGATCGACTGCTATTCCACTTTCAGATATTATATGACCCAAGAATGCCACTTGATTTAGCCAAAACTTGCATTTTTTTTAACTTAGCGAATAATTGATTCTCCCTCAAGACTTGCAGCACCATCCTTAAGTGTAACTCGTGTTGTTCCAAGCTCTCTGAGTAAACCAAAATGTCATCTATAAATACCACAACGAAACGATCTAATAAAGGCTTGAAAACTCTGTTCATCAGATCCATGAATGCGGCTGGCACATTTGTCAACCCGAAAGGCATGACAACGAACTTATAGTGGCCATATCTGGTTCTGAAAGCTGTCTTCGATATATCTTCAGCCTTAATCCTCAACTGATGATACCTCGATCTTAAATCAATCTTTGAAAAGACTTTCACCCCTTGCAATTGGTCAAACAAATCATCAATCCCTGGTAGAGGATACCTATTTTTGATAGTGACTTTGTTCAACTCTCTATAGTTTATGCATAGACGCAAGGTACCATATTTCTTTTTGACAAAAAGAATTGGTGCATCCCAAGGTGACACGTTGGGGCGGATAAACCCCTTATCTAGTAACTCTTGTAATTGTACCTTTAGTTCCTTGAGTTCTGCTGGGGCCATACGATAGGGTGCTTTAGAAATAGGTTTAGTTCTCGACACTAAATCAATAGAGAAGTCAGTCTCTCTTATTGGAGGTAGTCCAGGTATCTCATCAGGGAATACATATGAAAATTCTCGCACAATGTGTATGTTTTCCAGCTTGATTTCATAGTCTTGTGTTGTCACCACACTGGCCAAATAAGCAACACAACCTTTTCGTACCATCTTTTGAGCCTTGATTGCAGATATAACTTGAGCGGTTTTCTGTGTCCTTCCTTGGAATACAAAATCTTTTTCACCAGGAACACTAAAGATTACTTTCTTGGCAAAACAGTCTATGTGACCGTGGAAAGCTGCTAACCAATCCATTCCCAAAATCACATCGAAATCTTTCATCTCTAACTCTATAAGATTAGCAAGTAGTTCTCTATCCTTAATTTTAACGATGCAATTCTTGTACACAAAAGTAACTATTAGTGACTTCCCTACGGGCATTTCAACACATAAATTGCATTTGAGAGGCTCAGGAGACATATTATAGGATCCAGCAAATGTAGGTATGACATATGAAAAGTTTGAACTAGAGTCTATAAGTACATGAGCAAAAGAATGCATAATCTGAATGATACCTGACACTACTATATCGGAGGCCTGAGCATCTGCTTGAGTGAGTGTAAACAAACGGGCATGATTTGACTTTTTGCTATCATCTTTCGATCCAAAATTTTTCACATTGTTATCAACCCTCGGGCAATCCTTAATGCAATTACCTAACTCCCCACAACGAAAACATGCACCAGAAGCCCAGCAACACTCTTCCAAAGCATGATTCCCGTTACACCTTGAGCATTTCTGACCACTTTTGCCACTCCCAGATGCTAGAAATTGCTTTTTAACATTTCCCCCAGAATTCCTTTCTTTACGTTGTGTAGGGCCAGCCTTATCATTTCCTTTGTTACTTTTAAAACGAGATTGCTGCATCAAATTCACATCCCTTTCAACCACAGTAGCAGAATACACTACCTCATTATAGTTGCAAAAATAGTGTGAAGCTACAATAGCACGGATGTTTAGTCTTAAACCCAACTCAAATTTGCGTGCCTTCTCATAGTCATTAGGAATCAAGTGGGGTGCAAAATGAGCCAACTGAGTAAACTTCTTCACATATTCCTGCACTGAAAGATCCCATTGTTTCAAGTTAGCAAATTCTGCCACTTTCTGATTCTTATTGGCAATTGGGTAAAATTCCATCTCAAACAAGTTCCTAAATTCCTGCCAACTTAAACCATCTGAAAATTGCCCTTTCTTAGTTTTCCACCAGTCCTTGGCCATGCCTCGAAGTAAAAGGGCATTAAAACGTACTCGACGTTCATCATTAAACTCAAATGAGTCAAAATACTCTTCCAACTCTTCCAACCAATCTTTAGCCTCTTGAGGGTCACGTTCACCCATAAACATCGATGGGTTAAGCTGCATGAACTCTCTGAAGGATGAATGTTCCTCTTGACCACCCTTTTTGGGTGCTTGCTCACGACTTATGTTGGTAGTCATACGATCATAAATTGCATCGGCAGCAGTGTGCAAGTCCCTCATGCCTTCTCGCTTTTCCTTTTCAGAAGTCTTAGCTGCCTTATGGCATTTTGCAGTCTCAGCCAAAAGTTCATTGTCACTTACATTTTCCGTTCGAACAACATTCTTTCTACGAGGTGCCATGTCCTATATCACAACAATAATTCAAAGCATAAGGAACAATTTCAAAACTAAAATATATTCTAGGCACAATATAGATTAAGTTTCCCAAACCCGT
The DNA here is from genome assembly GCA_037974665.1 of Ehretia macrophylla. Lineage (NCBI taxonomy): Eukaryota > Viridiplantae > Streptophyta > Magnoliopsida > Boraginales > Ehretiaceae > Ehretia > Ehretia macrophylla. The sequence goes on along the minus strand of CM075771.1, from coordinate 58,103,549 downwards.
CCTAAACCCAAGTTGATCATAACTTATAGCTCTGATACCACCCTATCACGCCCCCAAATTTCACCTGGGTGAATCTTAGGAATGAGACCGCCGCGAACTTAGAAAGAAGATCCTTCCTAGTGCGCAAGGCTCTGAATCTCAAGAAAACTGACTATAAGACTAAAACCACAAGTGGGACAATAACTTGCAGAGTATCTAAACCAATATAATACATATATAATATGTGCGAATCTCCAACATAAAACTTTGAATAAACACCCCAATGATAATGAGACCATAAAGAAGACTACAGTAATAGCAATACAAAAACAATCTAAACACAAGAAAATATCCTAAAACCCTTGCTAAGATATCCAACTACAAAGAAATATCCAAAGAGGCAACAACCGTCATTATTAACAAATATCTAAGAACTTAAAACAAAAATCACTATCCAACGTCAAGATAGTCTCCTACCCATAATCTTGATAAAAGACCTATTTTTCACCTATTCAAAATAAGGTTTATCGAAAAGAATGAGATAAAAATCTCAATAAGTGTGAAGATCCCCCAAAAATAACATGGGACCTTTACGATAATATATATATATGGATAATAATATAGTAATGTAATGGGCGAAAAGAAATCCGTTAATCATGCAATATAACTAAAACCGAACTAACAAAATGTATAGTCATGCCAAAAATTCGGAATTCATTCATTTTTTTTTCGTAGTACAAAGATGTTGTGCCAAAATCCAGAACTCGAAATCTCATCAAACCATTATACCAAAACGCAAATACGGTTGTGGCTACAACTGGTAGCACAGTCTAAAGATGGTTAGATGCGCTCAACAATCACAAGCGAAAGGGGATCCCAACGAACATATTGTGCACAATTTCAAAACTCAGTGTATGTCAAACCCCACTGAGAGAGGGTTCAAATCTCACTATACCTGCCATCTAGGTCACAGCCCCAAAATATGGCACAAGTGGGTCAAAGTAGTTCTTATCCAGTCTCAATAAAAAAAAATGCTGAAACGTTCATAAATGTACACTTTGATATCACTGTTTTTTTTTTCTTTTGTTTTAAAAATAGAATAACACTTTGGTTTTGAAAGAAAAGAAATTATTATTTGAAAATAAATAATTTGTCCAGCTTTGAAGAAAGTAGAGTCAAGAAATTTTTTTTTAACGTTGTACAATGTATCCAGCAAGTCACTAGTCAATGACCTACTTAGCCTATTCGTGACCCACATGTCACTGGAATGGATTTCCAATGACCTGTTGGTCACCAAAACGTGAATAGTGACCTAGTCACTATTCACATGAATAGTGACTAGGTCACTATTTACGTGAATAGTATAGGTACTATTCACTGCAGAATTTTTTTTTAAAAATCTGTTTTAAGAACATGTTATGCAGACAGATGGTGTAAATAAAATATTTTAATAAAATATAACCATAATAATACTGCAAGTAAAAGGGACATAACTCTCATGCATTCAATCTGAACTTCTCAAGAACCATAACAATTTACTATTAACCAAAAATTCGATACATCCAAGAAGACAATAATTCAGTAACTTCATAAATCAAGATTATTTCCAACTCACAAATCATAACTCTAAAAATTAAAGTGAATTAGGTAATGAAAAAAGAGGTCTTCCTACTTAACTCTTGTCCAGTAATTAAACCTAACAAATCCTAACTTTGAAGAACACGACATTTCACAAGATTCTTCACCTTCAAAAACACATGAATATATTCTATTACAATCCCTCATTAACATAGGTCACGCACTCTAACGTATATTTTATTGTAAAAAAACCAACAATAAATTATTAACAAAGATGTGACTTAGGTTCTTACCAATTAAACCTCAGGGTTTCTCTTGAAGTTGTTCCCCTGTATAGTACTCTGCACCCAAGTTTTCTTCTTTTTGAGCGTCTGATATGAGGTTTAGAGAGAGAGTGTTAGGATTCTACGAATACGCTAAACATATATATATTTTTTTCAATGTGGGTCTTATGTTGTAACTGATAACCCCCACTCATGGGATAAGCCCACTAGTTTAGTCTGAGTAGGAAACATATCCCACTAAAATAGTACTGAACCAACTTATTTTACTTATTTATAATTATATTTATTCTTATAACAATTTTTTTTCCTGGTCGTTACAAACATAATGTTTTTCAAGGAGAAATTCAAAGCACTCTATCCAATTGTTCAAATTTACAAGTCATTAACTTGGAGTACCACAAATTTGTTGGTGAAATACCATTAATTGAACTCAACTATCTTGTAAGAAAGAATATCATTTCATTTCGTGTCTCTTTTAATAATCTCACAGGAAGTATCCCAATTTGGCTAGGGAATGCCACCTCCTTTATTAGCTTGTCCTTGTTAGATAATAGTTTTTAAGGAACCATCCCAAGTGAGCTAGGGAGACTCACGAATTTGGAGTACCTGGTAATAGGTAGAAATAACATATCAGGGACAGTCCCTCCCTTAATCTTTAATCTTTCTTTATTCCAATATCTTCATGTTGGGGACAACAAACTACATGGAAGAATCCTTTCAGATGTCGGTATTAGAGTACATAACTTGAGCACTACTCATGTACAACTATACGTCTCTGCTTAGGACTTGTACTTCTGATAAACTTTTATTTATGATTTGTTGTAATCTCCTATATGTTTAGGCTTATCATTGTAACCTTATATAATGGCATTGGTACATCAATAAAACTTGCTTCACTGCCAAAAAATTCTTTTACATGGTACCAGAGCAGGTTACCAAAATTAATCTGCTTAAGCCTAAACATCAAAACAACCAATTTTTCTCATCATGTCAGGAACGTCTTCTACAAACCCACGAGGTGATAAAACACCAACTGAGGAAACAATGACGTCAAGAAATATAAGCCAAGCCTTGGTTCTAGGGGATGTAAATTCCCCCTATTACCTTCAACCTTCAGATCACCCAGGTTTAGTTTTTGTTGTCAATCCACTAGATGAAAGTGGAGAAAACTATTTTATCTGGAAAATAAATATGGTCAGCGCATTGGATGCAAAAACAAAAACAGGTTTTATAGATGGCTCAATTAAAAAGCCAACTGCTGATGCACAAGAATTGTTGTTATGGACTAGATGCAATGCAATGGTACGGTCCTGGATAATGAATGCTGTGGCAAAAGAGTTATAGAGTAGTGTTTTATATGCAGAGACTACGAGGGAAATATGGAAGGATCTTAAGGAGCATTTCTCGCAAGGGAATGTAGCTAGAATCTACGAGTTAAGGTTGGACATCGCTTTACTTCAGCAAGAAAAGGTGATTGTCACAAGTTACTATGGAAAACTTCGTGGCTTGTGGGATGAATTGCAAGCAACTAATCCATTACTGGTATGTTCGTGTGGGTGTCGGTGTGGAGCAATGAAGAAATTGTAAACAATGCGAGAAAGCGAAAGAGTCTATGATTTTTTAATGGGGCTTGATAATAGTTTTAATGCCATAAGATCACAGGTTCTTAGTACAGATCCATTACCTAGCTTGGGACGAGTCTATGCTCTTGCAACACAAGAAAAAAAACAACAAATGGTTATTACTATGAGGTCGTCGCATGTAGACACAACAGCTTTCTTGGCAAATAAATTCACGACGGCAATGACCACAAGAGGAAAAGGAGTTGCAAATTTAGAGAAACATGTATGTGATCATTGCAAGAAGATGGGACACTCAAAAGATCGATGCTTTGAGATCACAGGATACCCTCCAAATTGGCGCAAAAAGGGTGGTAAAGGAAGTGGAAAAATTGGTGTTCAGGCAAGTCATGGTGGAGCAAAAGTGTTTAATGTAGCCAATACCACCCAACTGGAATCACAAACCATAAACCAAGACATATCAGAAGCACAATCTTATATCCCACGATTAACGGAGACACAACTTCAACAGTTGATAGGCAGGAACGGAGCCAGAAATTTAGAATTAGGGGGTCGATATTTTTTTTGTACAGTAATATCAGTAGAAAATATTCTTAAAAAATATTTTTCTATTTCCAATTAATATAATTAATTATACTAAAATTAAATAACAAAAAATAAATAAATAATTCAAACATAAATAAGTGCAAAAAAATTAACATAAGATTATGTAAAGTTGTGTTTACCAGTTCAATCAAAGAAGTTGGACTCGTCTCTCCTTCATGGAATAGAATTTATCAATTATTGTATCAACAAGAACATCTTTAGCAATTTCTTTTTTGATATAGACAATCATACTATCTTTGAAAAAGTCATCCTCCATCCGATTGCAGAACCTTGTTTTGATAACTTTCATAGCAGAAAAAGCTCGTTCTGTAGTGCTGTCGAGATTGGAATAGTTAAAATCAACCGTATCAACCTATCAATTAAAGGATAAGTTTTTGATTTTTCAGTTTTCACCAATCCTCTGCACATATCTGATATGCTAGTCAAAATTTTCAAGTCAGGATGATTAGGCACATATCTGAGATGCTGCAATTGATAGCTTAGATGAATCATCTTCTGTTCAGAGAAGTCAGAAGGATAAAATTTTTCAGCAAGTTTGCATATACCATTAACTGTAAATGACTTGTAACCATCTCTAGGATTCAAAGATGTGCTAAGAGTAAGAAGCTCAGTTACTTGCTCACTAAATTTGCTGTTTAGATCGTGTAATTGTTGATCAATAGCAGTTGTAAATACATAATGATGTTCCACTGTTATGATATCCCTTTGACGATGAGATCAAACTATATCAGAGTATAAAACATTCATATCAGGAACTTGTACATTTTGACGAGAACAAAAAGATGTCAGATTCTCTAACAGTGATTCCCAACCAACGTCTCTGAACTTTTGCAATAATGATTTTGTACTAAAAACCATATGCATAACATTTAAAATGTCATGGGATTTTTGTTGCAAAACTTGGCAAAGAACATCAGTAATCCCCATGATTTCTTTCATCATATGCAAGATAAAAAAAAAAAATCAAATGACATTAACATCTTAATGGCAAATGTAGCATCTCCACGTTGAGGATATGTAGATCCTTCAATTTCTATATTCTATAGAACAACAAAAGTCGCACCAAACATCCTTATCAAACTACAAATTGAATTCAAATGAGAACTCCATCTAGTATCTCCAGGATGTTGTAAAGTTCTCATTTGATTGGCTCCTCTACCAGTATCAATCTCACCATATTCAATTAAACGTGCATTTTCAGCTACTTGGGCAGCTTGTAATTCATCATTGCGCTTGGTAGAAGACCCCACGATATTAACAATGAAACTTAAGTTTTGAAAAAAACAATGTATATCTGGAACTTCTCTAAGTACAGCAATAAGAGCTAGTTGTAATTGGTGAGCAAAACAATACACATAATAAGTATAAGGACAATCTTTAAGGAACAATGCTTGTAATCCATTCCATTTTCCACGCATATTACTAGTTTCATCATACCCTTGACCACGAATGTTAAGAATATTGAGGTTATGATGAGATAATGCATAAGAAATCTCTCTTTTAAGAGTTAACGCTGATGTGTCTTTAACATAAATCAAGTCTAAAAATCTCTCTCTAAATATTCTTCTTTATTGACAAATCCTATGACAAGTGCCATTTGTTCTCTCTTAGATTCATCCTGAGATTCATCAATAATTAGACAATACATTGCTTCACCAATCTCTTTGCAAATATTATTTTGTACATTTCTAGCCAAAAAAGATAAAATGTCCTTTTGAATACCAGGTGATGTGTATTTAGCATTTTGTGGGGCATTATCCAATACAACTTCATCAACTTGATCATTGTAAGATGCTAATAACTTAATCATTTCAAGAAAGTTACCTTGATTTATTGAATCTGCACTTTCATCATTTCCTCTCAAAGCACATGCTTGAAATGTTAACCATCGAACAACGTCTATGGAAGTTTTAAGGCGCAAACGATTATTTAATATTTGTGAAGAACTTTGCCTCTGTATCACCTTTTCAATATGCAAATATTGATTCTTCAAATTTTCACAATATTGGACAGCTTAATTGAATTTGTATCTTTACCCATATGAGATAAAAAAGCACAATTTATGCCGTTGTTTACTCTTTTCCAATTTCTATATCCCTTAACAGTAAACACATATGATCCAGGTTTTCCATTTCTTTTGTGAATAAGTAGCAAGGAAAATAAAATACAACATCTTTTGCAGATGAATACTCCAACCAAGGAAATGTTCTAAACCAATGAGCTTGAAATCGACGGTGATGATTCTTTTGCGTAGAATATGGATAACTTGTTTGAATATGATGATATGGACCAAATTGAATATATGTTCTACGAATTTCTTCTCTTTGGTTCACTGGATACTTCCAAATCTGAAGACGTAATCCCTGGTCACGCACTAAAGAAATTATATTTATTGTCTCATTTTCAACCCTTTGAAATTTTGTTGGAGGTTCTAAAACCATATTTGTATAAGTATCAGATACAAAAGGTTGTTCATGAGGTTCAGAGTCAAAATTCTTTCCTTTCATTTTAAAGAATGAATCAATTATTTTAGACTTATTGTTGGCCTGAAAAACTTATAATCTTTATTTTGATAATAACAAAACATCTTAATTGTGATTTAAGCATTCTTATTTGTATCTTGGGTAAGTTATTCAAATTCATCAACACATGATTGTCCCAAGCAAAACCCACATCAACTTGCTCATTCAAATGATCAAATGTTAGCTTCAAAATTATTGGCTCAAAATCAAAACCTAATCAGAAATTGTATTAAAGCCCAAAAGGTATTCTTATATCTTATCTCATTCAAATGAAGTCTTTCATGAGGAATCAAGTTATATATACTCGAAGAAAAAGACTTGTTAACTTAAAGAAATGAAGTTGAAGATTCGATGATAAAAAGGCAGTTACAAGGAAGGAGACGTGGCGAGATAAGGAGTATCGGGTAATAAAATGTTGTTTGGCTAAGTATGAATTTTGTAGCTTATAAATTCTCCAAAAACTTTGTCATAAAATTTTTATTTGCAAAATATCCTTTAAACATATATTTTCAAAAAGTCATTACAAACTCATTTTTGAAAAATAATACTTTTTGGATTTCAACTCTTGTGGCATAAAAATTGTTCTATATCTTTTTAAAGAGTTTTTGACAATGTTTTGCGATGTCAAAAATTCTAGAAATACTTTTTTATAAGTGTCCTCAAAAGTGCCCAAATGCTTTATTATTTAATAAATTATTTTGGGGCTCAAAAAGGTCACTTTTCAGCATTTTAAGCATTCGGGCATTATTAGCTTCATCCGGTCGACCGGATAAGGCCACAACGCCCGGCAGAGAGCTTTGGTCCGGGCGTTACCTGCCCCATCCGGTCGACCAGATGAAGGGCTCAGCGACCAGATGGCTTAACGAAAAAATTCGAGATTTTTGCATTATATCCATTTTGTGTCTAACTTTTCCCTTGTTTTAAGCTATGCTCTCTCACCATCTCAAATACCTCTCCAAGACTAAATCTTCAGATTTCTAAGCTAATTCAAAGAGTTTTTTTCATATTATTTTCATTGAGAAATCTTGAGCTATTATTTTCATATATTTGAGCATTCAAAATATTCTTCAATTGTAATATCAAACTTAAATAGGAGTTGCAACTATCATTCATACTATTACACAATCTTTGGTATATACTCTTTCACATAGATTGAGAGAATCATTGTGAGAAGAAGTATTGTAATCCTTTGTTGACTCAAAGGAAGAGAGGTTAGTAGGTTAAGTTTCACCTATACTTGAAGGAGCTTGTGTAACTCTTGTGAACTCACGAGTAATTGTAGTTGGTTTTTACTTCACCAACATTTGAAGAAGCATCTTAGTGAAGAGTTGTTAAATCCTAAGAGAAGGGAAGACCTTAAGTGGTGGACTAGGCCTTCGGGAGTGCAAACCACTTCAAAATCATCGTGTTTGATTTCTCTTACTCTACTCTCGCTATTTTTAAGTCATTTACCTTTGTGTGGATATTGCTCATATTAACTGTTTGAAAATTGTTGAGTTATCTATTTGGAATTTATTTTTGAAGTTCTAATTGCTTATCTAGTGTTATATACTTGTGTGCTCACTAAGTGTTTGATAAATTGCCAACAAGAATTTCTAGAGTATTATCATCTTTCACTAGATATTAGTTCCGCATCAAGAATTTTTAAATTGCTTAACCTTGCAAACAACATAATTCACCTCCTCTCTTAGGTTATCAAGGGTCAATAAGTGGTATCAGAGCTAGTACTTTACATATAGCTTAACATCTAGTAGAGGATCCCTATGGCAAGCTCATCAATGTCTAATATAGTTGAAGGACAATCTTCATCTAGACCACCATTGTTTAAAGGAACAAACTATTCTTTTTGGAAAACTAGGATGATAATCTATATTCTAGCAAATGACATAAGAGTTTGGAATGTGATAAAAAATAGGCCAACCAATCCTACTCTAACTAAAAAGGAAGGAGAACAAAGCATCACTATCTCTAAACCGGAAAAAGACTATAATGATGATGATTTCAAAATGTGTGAAAGAAACTTTAAAGCTATGAACATGTTATATCTTGCTTTAGATTCAAATGAGTCCAACAAAATTTCTGAATGCAAAAGTGCTAAAGAAATTTGGGATCAATTAGAAGTCACATATGAGGGAACTAACCAAGTTAAAAAAACTAGAATAAACAAACTTGTTCATAAATATGAAATGTTCAAAATGTCTTTCAATGAAATATTGAACAAATGTTTTCTAGATTCACCGATATTGTTAATGCTTTAAAATCTCTTGGAAAAGAGTATTCTAACGAAGAATTGGTAGGAAAAGTTCTCCGAAGCTTAACCCAGCCATGGGAAACTAAAGTAACGGCTATTGAAGAAGTTAGAGACCTCAAAACTCTCACTCTTAGTGAACTTATGGGATCTCTTATGAGCCATGAGTTGAAGAAAAAGGACCGAGAAGAAGAAAAAAGGAATAGCAAGAAGTCACTTGCACTACTTGCATCAAAGGCTTACTCAAGTGATGAAGAGGAAGAAAGCAAAGAAGATGATGATGAGATAGCTCTTCTTACAAGGAACTTTAAGAAATTTCTCAAATTCAAAAAGGCAAGCAAAGCTCCTTACAATAAGTTTATGAACAAAGGGAAAAACAAACCAAAAAAAAGAAGGAAGATGTTTCAATTGTGATAAGACGGATCACATAAAAGCAAATTATCCAAAACCAATCAAAACCAAGAGAGGAAAATCTTTGAAAGCAACATACGTTGATGATGATGCATCAACTGGTGAAGAAAGCGAAAATGAAGAAGTGGCAAACATCGTTTGTCTTATGACAAAAGAGGATGATGATGTATGTTCTTCTTTTAACTCCGAATATTACTCTTCTAGCTCATTAATTGATAATGAATGTCCTTTTGAAGAATTACAATATGAATTTTCAAAAATGTATGACAGTTTTGAAATTGCAATTATCAAGATACATGAACTTCAAAAGGAAAATAATACCTTAAAAGAAGAAAATAAGTTTCTTGAAAAAGATCGAAATTGTGCTCATGAAAAGGCACTTAAGATTCATTTTGAAAATGATAATCTTCAAACAAGAATTGAAAAGCTTGGAAAAGAAAATCAAGGATTAAATGGAAGCCTAGCAAGATTTACAAAAGGAAAATAAAATTTTGATAAAATGTTTGGCTCACAAAAAATGACTTTTGATAAAAGTGGAATAGGATATGAACCTTCTTCGAAACAAAAATATCTAAAAAGTTATTTTGTAAAAGCATCTTCTTCTACAAATGAAGCATCAACATCAAAAGGATTTCAAATGTCATGCACCTATTGTGAAAGACAAGGTCATATAACATAACATTGTAAATTTTGAAATATGGTAGGTAAAGACTCTAAAATTCCTTCTTGGCTTAAACCAAAATGGATTATTAAATGTGCTAAAAATCAATACTAACAATCTAGGACCTAATAGAACTTGGGGATCTAAACTTTGTTTTTGTATATAGGTTACCCTTAAGGATGAAGTATGAAGAAAATTGGGTAATTGATAGTGGATATTCAAGACATATGACTGGTGATCCATCTCTTTTCTATGAGCCTATCAAAAAATACAAAGTTTTTGTAAGCTTTGGAAATAACGAGAAAGGTAAAATTTTTGGTAACAGTAGCATTAGAAATAAAAATAATATATCTATCCATGATGTGCTACTTGTGAAAAGATTGCAACATAATTTGTTAAGTGTAAGTCAACTATGTGATAATGATTATCTAGTTGAATTTAAATCATCTTGTTGTACCGTTCTTGACAAAATGAAAAATGTGTTGTTTATTGCAAATAGACATGAAAATGTCTATATCATTGACTTTGAAAGTATATCATGCCAAAATATTGATTGTTTAATCACAACAAATGAAAGTTCTTGGTTATGGCATAGAAGATTAGGATATATTAGCATGGATCTACTTGGTAAACTTTCTCGAAAGGATCTTGTAAGAGGCCTTCCTAAGACCAAGTTTGAAAAATATCATTTATGTGATGCATGTCAATTTGAAAAACAACATAAAGCATCTTTCAAAACCATTAGCCATGTGACCACATCAAAAGCTTTACAAAAACTTCATATGAACCTTTTTAGACCAATGAATGTAATAAGTCTAAGAGGATCTAGATATGTTTTTGTTATTGTTGATGATTATACTAGATACACATGAGTCATGTTTCTTGCTCTCAAAAGTGATGATTTCAATGAGCTTGCAAAATTCTGTAAAAGAGTGCAAAATGAGAAATGATACTACATTTCATACCTTCATAGTGATCAAAGTACGGAATTCATAAATGCATCTTTTGTGAAATTATGTGAACAAAATGGCATTGAGTATAACTTTTTGGCTCCTAGAACTCCTCAACAAAATGGGGTTGTTGAAAGGACAAACCGAACTCTACAAGAAATGGCAAGAGCAATGTTGAAAGAAAACAACTTGCCTACATACTTTTGGGGAGAAATACGACTTGCTATGTTTTAAATAGAGTTTTAATTAGACATTCTCTTAAGAAAACTCCATATGAACTTTGAAAATGACTTACTCCAAATATTTCACATTTTAAAGTTTTTGGATATAAATGCTTCATCTTAAATAACAAAGATCATCTCAGTAAGTTTGATTCAAAATCCGACGAAGGTATTTTTATTGGTTATTCTTCTAGAAGCAAGGCATATTGAGTTACAATAAAAGAACCTCGGTAATTGAGGAATCTATGCATATTAATTTTGATGAAACTAACCCTTTTATGTCAAGAAAAGATGAAGATGATGATGTAAGTATTCAACAAGTTGAAGAACAAGGTCAACCTATTTCTACAAGTGAAGAAGGTAATACATCCACAAGTAATCAAATTGATACTCCAATTGAGGAAGAACAACCAACATGAAATGATCAAATCATATCAACAAATCAAGATCTTCCAAAATGTTAGAAATTTGTCAAAAATCATCCAAATGATCAAATCCTCGGAGATCCATCACAAGGAAGGGATCTTTATAAATCAAGCCAAGTATATTAAGGAACTCATCAAGAAATTCAGGCTTGAAACCGCAAAAGAAATGAGCACTCCTATGGGAACATCAATCAAGCTTGACAAAGATGAAAAAGGAAAATCGGTTGATGAAAAACAATATCGAGGTATGATCGGAAGATTTTTCTATTTAACTGCCTCAAGACCTAATATTATGTTTTCTGTGTGCTTATGTGTTCATTTTCAATATTCTCCCAAAGAATCCCACTTGAATGCTGTAAAAAGTATTATTAGATATCTTAAGGGTACTATTAATTTAGGACTCGTTTACCCTAAAGGCACATCTTTCGAACTTCTAAGATACTCCGATGCTGATTATGTGGGTTGTAAGATTGAAAGAAAAAACACTAGTGGTAGTTGTCAATTTCTAGGACATGCCTTAGTTTCATGGTCTAGCAAGAAACAACATAGTGTAGCTCTTTCAACGACAGAAGCCGATTATGTAGCAATGGGTAGTTGTGTTGCACAAATCCCTTGGATGAAACAAACTTTGCTTGACTTTGGTCTAGAATATGATCGTGTGCCGATCAAATGTGATAATACAAGTGCTATAAGTCTATCAAAGAATCCAATTCAACATTCTAGAACTAAGCATATTGAAATTCGTCATCATTTTCTAAGAGATCATGTGCAAAAAAAGGATATTGAACTTGAATTTGTTGATTTTTTGTATCAACTGGCTGACATTTTTACAAAATCATTGCATGAGAATCAATTTTGTGCCATTAGAAGAGAATTATGAATGTTTTGGGTCACTTGATTTTTGAAAAATTATATTTTTTTTTTCAAAAAACAGGGGATCCGGGCATTACTGTATTCATCGGATCGACTGGATGAAGCATGCAATGACCGAATCGCGCGCCACTACCAGGTGTTACTGCCCTTATCCGGTCGATCGGATCAGGGCCCTATCGACCGGATCGCGCTGTTTGAAAAACGGGATTTGTTTTTTTTTAAAACACTTTTCCTTCCCAACTTCAAACTCTCTCAAAATTCTCTCAATCCTACATATTTTAACTCCTCAAAACTACTATTTCTTCATCACTAATTGGTTCATAACACTTCTCTATCATCAAATTCTTGTCTTTGCATCATCAAACTCTTCAAAAACTTCAAAAGAAAGCTTTCAAAATCCTTGCCTACAAGGTGCTCGACGAAATTCCTCAAAGGCAATTTTCCTCTAAAAACATCAAATTCTTGCAAACTCTTAATGGCACCACGAAGGACTGACTCAAAGTAGCGCAACCAGGGAAAATTATCTTCATCCGGGCCTCAAATCATTGTAACTCCCGATGCCTTCCCTCAACAAAACATCTTATGGGGTAAGACTTTGGACCGTCTTACCTTGCTTAATGGTATTAGAATTTTAAGACTCCTAGATGCTCAAGGTTGGCTTCCTATGCTAAGGTTTGTGAACAAATGATGTACTTCGTGGATTAGAGAATTCTATTACTATGCTCACTTAGATTTTAACACCATGAAATTGCAAAGCCAAGTTAAGGATAAAGTGTTAGAATTTACTGCTAGTGATATTTCTAGAGCTTTTGGAATTCCAAATCAAGGAACTAAGCTTTACTCCTACAAGGGTATGCCGGAAGGAATTCATGATGATATAGAGGGTAGAGTTATCGTATTCCTTTGGGAAGAAATAAGGGAATATAGCACTCAATATCCTAAGAAAAAGGAAATCACCCCTGAAAAGAAGCTTCTATTTTACATCCTTTATGAAGTCATTATTCCTAGGGAAGTTAAGGATGGTTCTATTCCAAAATGCACTGCTTTGTTGATGTAACTGATGTTTGAGGCAAAAAGGATCAATCTTTCACACATCATTATCAACCACATCGTCCACACTAAGCAAGCAGAAAACCAACTTGCTTATGGGGTACCCTTAACACATCTCCTTGACTCTTTAGATATTCCCCGAGATCAAGAGTTTGAGTCTATAAGTGCTAGATCTTATCTTCTAAATCACACTAGCATCTCTCGTCAAAAGTTGAAGCTTCATAACAACCAAGTTCTTAATGCTAATGAGGATACAAGCGGTGATACTATTGTGTTTGAATCTCTTGATATTGATCCTGATTCCTTCAGAGATCCAATGGAAGGACAAGGCGCTGGTTAAGGTGGAGCTGGTAGTTCTCGAAGAGCTGGATCATCTTTTTCTCAATCTTCTTCCCATGATGAAATCATTGCTCGCCTGGATGCACAAGATGTTCGTTTGGATCGTATGAAGCAAATGTTGAAAGCATTACATGACCACCATCTTGGTTCTTAGTTTGTGGATGCCTTGAGATTTGTTTTCATTCAAACAATTTTTTAGCTTTTATGTTTTACTTGCATTAAACACTCCTTTGCATTTTTTAATCTCGTTTTAACATTGATTGGATACTTTGATTTGCTTCTTTAATGCTTCAATTGTTTTTTGGTTTTCACTCCTCTTATGCCTATTTGCTCTTCTATGGTCTGTGAACTATATTTTGTTGATGCCAAATAGAAGGACAAAAAGAATATTAAAATCTAGCATGAAAATACTTGTGTATGGTTGACTGACTATATATTTAGGGGGAGCTTGCTTTTTATGAGCAACCAAATGATTCAATCAAGCACAAATTGAGGGGAATACCTCAAATCTTGTTTGATTTTCCAATATTCTACTATTTAATGTTTTTTAAATTTCAATGTTTTGTCATAATCAAAAAGGAGGAGATTGTTGGCCTGAAAAACTTATAATCTTTATATTGATAATAACAAAACATCTTAATTGTGATTTAAACATTCTTATTTGTATCTTGGGTATGTTATTCAAATTTATAAACACATGATTGTTCCAAGCAAAGCCCGCATCAACTTGCTCATTCAAAAGGATCAAATGCTAGCTTCAAAACTATTGGATCAAAATCAAAGCCCAATCAGAAATTGTATTAAAGCCCAAAATTTATTCTTATATCTTGTCAAATTCAAATGAAGTCTCTCATGAGGAATCAAGATATGAATACCCGAGGAAAAAGACTTGTCAACTCAAAGAAATGAAGTTGAAGATTTGACGATAAAAAAAGGAATTACAAGGAAGGAGACGTGGCAACATAAGGGGTACCGGCTAATAAAATGTTGTTTGCCTAAGTATGACTTGTGTATCTCATAATTTCTCCAAAAAGTTTTTCATAAAATTTTTATTTGCAAAATATTCTTTGAACATATATTTTCAAAAGGTCATTACAAACTCATTTTTGAAAAAAACAAGATTTTTTGGATTTCAAACTCTTGTGGCATAAAAATTGTTCTATATCTTTTTAAAGAATTTTTGAAAATATTTTGAGATGTTAAAAATGCTAGAAATACTTTTTTATAAGTGTCCTAAAAAATGTTCAAATGCTTTATTATTTAACAAATTATTTTGGGGCCCAAAAATGTCACTTTTCAGCATTTTAAACATCCGGGCGTTACTAGCTTCATCCAGTTGACCGGATGAAGGACACAATGCCCGACAGAGAACTTTGGTCCCGGCGTTACCTGCCCCATTCGGTAGACCGGATGAAGGGCTCAGCGACCGGATGGCTTGACGGGAAAATCCAGGATTTTTGCATTATATCCGTTTTGTGTCTAACTTTTTCCTCTTTTTAAGTCATGCTTTCTCACCATCTCAAATACATATCCAAGCCTAAATCTTCAGATTTCTAAGCTAATTCAAAGAGTTTTTTTTCATATTATTTTCATTGAGAAATCTTGAGCTATCATTTTCATATCTTTGAGCATTCAAAGTATTCTTCAATTGTAATATCAAACTCAAATAGGAGTTCCAATTATCATTCATATTATTACACAATCTTTGTTATACACTCTTTCACATAGATTGAGATAATAATTGTGAGAAGAAGTATTGCAATCCTTTGTGGACTCAAAGGAAGAGAAGATAGTAGGTTAAGCTTCACCTACACTTGAAGGAGCTTGTGTAACTCTTGTGAACTCAAGAGTAATTATAGTTGATTTGTGCTTCACCAACATTTGAATAAGCATCTTAGTGAAGAGTTGTTAAATCCTACGGGAAGGGAAGACCTTAGATGGTGGACTAGGCCTCCGGGAGTGCGAACCACTTCAAAATCATCGTGTTTGATTTTTCTTACTTTACTCTCGCTATTTTCAAGTCATTTACCTTTGTATGGATATTGCTCATATTAACTGTTTGAAAATTGTTGAGTTATCTATTTGGAATTTATTTTTGAAGGTCTAATTGCTTATCTAGTGCTATATACTTGTGTGCTCACTAAGTGTTTGATAAATTCCCAATAAGAACTTCTAGAGTATTATCATCTTTCACTAGACATTAGTTTCGCATCAAGAATTTTTAAATTGCTTAACCTTGCCAAACAACCTAATTCACCCCCCTTCTTAGGTTATCAAGGGTCTACACTTATTCATACTAATTTACCTAAAAATGTTTACAAATTCAAAGTATTCAATTACTCAAACATCATATTTTTCTATTTGAATTCAAGTATTCAGCTACTTAAACATCACATTTACAGTAAGTACATCAAATTCACGAAATCAACCAGAACAAATTTTCACCTAAAAAATGCAGGATCAAGAAAAAATATAATTAACAAAGAATACACAAAAAATATAAAGAGAAGTGATTCAGTATAATTGATTACCTTAATTGATCTGTTCACTGTCACCTCAAGAATCAAGCTCACTGAAAAAAGTAAAAAAATCATTAACAAAATAAATTATGGATAAAATTATATAACCAAGTAATTTTAAATTTTAATGATATATTAACTTAAATTTTAATTATTAACTACCTTAATTGGTCTGTTAGTAATATAGTATTTATTTTTATTTCGTGAGAAATTATGAATTAAAAATTTAAAATGTTAAGAAGATGAAATTGGGATGAGTCGATGAGATGAAGAAAAATGAAGAGAATGAAGAAGATGAATATTGAAGAAGAATGAAAGGCAAAACGGGAAAGAAGATAAAAATTTTATAAAAAAGACAAATGGTAATGGCTAAAGCAGTTTAAAATTATTGTGTTTTGAAACTTTTGATAAAGAATAATCGGATGGGGCCATTAATTTGACTAAATCTGATAAAGCAAACATGACGGGCATGTACTTTTATCTAAAAAAAAACTTGGGTGGGCCAAACATGTATTTTAAAAATATTTATATAGAATTTTTTTTTTTAAAAAAAAGTTTGCTGAGGCCCTGGCCGCAGCTTGCCCACTATTAGCTCCTTCCCTGTTGATAGGTCTTTTGAGCAACAATGGGGCGACTGAAAGTTCGGCTAATATGGCAAATCATTCTGGTATTACTAGCTCACCCGTGCCCTGGGTTATTGACTCAGGAACCACTGATCACTTTACCTGTACACCTGAATTATTTGTGGATGGTATTTATAACCCAACTATATCACCAGTTCGCATACTAGATGGTCGAACTGTGCCTGTGTGGAGCATAGAAAATATGGTGCTAGGAAACAATTTTAAAATAAATCGAGTGATGGGTGTTCCAGAATTTAATTGCAATCTTTTGTCAGTTAATAAATTAACAAAAGATTGGAATTGTGCACTAACCTTTTATTCAGATATTTGTGTTACACAGGATTTAACCACGAGAAAGCTGATTAAAGTGAGTAGAGCGAGGGATGGCCTATATTATTTGGAGGCAAACAATGAAGGGATAGCAATGGTGGCAAGAAAAGAGAAAGATAGCACACTCTGGCACTGAAGGCTAGGACATCTGCCATTGGATCGACTTTCCTGTATCTTTTCTTTCCCAACTGGCAACCAAAATGATTTTATTTGTGATGCTTGTTGTAGGGCGAAACAAACTAGATTATCTTTTCCCATGAGTATCAATAAAAGTTCTCAGATTTTTGATTTAATACATTGCGACATATGGGGGCCATACAAGACACCTTCAAACACTCGTGCACATTATTTCTTGAGTCTTGTTGATGGTTATAGTAGAGCTACATGGATATATTTAATGAAGTTCAAGTCTGACACCAGTACACTGCTCATTCAATTTTTTAACTGGGTTAAGAATAAATTCAATTGGACAATTCGAGTTTTAAGGACCGACAATGGGAAAGAATTTTTTCACTCAGAATTACTCACATAGTTTGTTACAAATGGAATGGAACATCAAACCACATGTGCTCATACTCCACAACAGAATGGCATGGTAGAACGGAAACACAGGCACATTTTAGAGGTAGCTAGAGCATTAAGATTTCAAGCTAATTTTCCAATTAGATTTTGGGGCCAATGTGTTTTGACAGCAACTCATTTAATCAACCGTATGCCAACTCCGGTATTACAAGGCAAGATGCCGTATGAAATGCTCTATGGCGCACCACCAACATATGATCATTTGCGTGTTTTTAGATGTCTTTGTTATGCTTATATTGCACCAAAGCCACGAGATAAAATGGCAGCACAGTCATGGCCTGGGGTCTTTGTTGGGTATCCACTAGGAACAAAAGGGTATCGAGTTTATGATATTGAGGCTAAGGAAATATATGTATCGCGGGATGCTATTTTTTATGAAAATAGTTTCCCTTATCTTAAAGAACAGGATGCACATAAAATCATTGAAAAGGAAAATGGTCATGATCTTCCCATTACATTAGACAGTGCATTTTCAATTACACCATCTCAGCCGTCGCATGAAGAATTGACTCAAGCAACATTAAGTGAGTCAGCGACAAAAGAAGAAGCACAAATGGAACATAGTGACTTGGTGGCGCCTGAGCTTGATACCAGTGAGACATGTCATAGTTCCAGAGATGTTATTGTTCAGTCTTCACAAATAGGCATCCAAGATACACATGGTCAAGAGAGCATAGAACGCACAAGAAGGCCACGACATATTCCAAGAAAGCTTGCAGATTACAATTTTGTTTTGCCTCCTTCACTTCAACCACCCTCATCTACTTCTCCTTCAGCGAACTCGACGGTATACCCGCTTAAATCCTGTATTTCTTATTCTAAATTTAGTACAGCTCGCAATATTTTCATAGCGGCCATCACCACTTATGATTTACCGAAGTCTTTTACTCAGGCAGTATAACATCACCATTGGAGAAAAGCAATGTCAAAAGAAATTGCTGCGTTAGAAGCTAACAGAACTTGGACTTTGAAAGATCTTCTACCCAGCAAGTATGCCATTGACTCAAAATGGGTGTATAAGATTAAATTCAAACCAGATGGCAACATTGAAAGGTACAAAGCGCGGTTAGTAGTAAAAGGTTTTACACAAATTGAAGGAGTTGACTTTCATGAAACCTTCACCCCGGTTGCTAAAGTTGTTACAGTTCCGTGCCTATTAGCAGTGGTAGCCATCCGGAATTGGGAACTCCATCAATTAAACGTAAACAATGCCTTCCTTCATGGAGATTTAGAAGAAGAGGTCTATATGAAATTACCACAAGGATTTGAGCGAAAAGGGGAGCGAAATGTGTGCCGTCTTCGAAAATTCCTATATGGTTTGCATCAAGCTTCTCGTAATTGGAATCAGAAGTTCACCATGTTGCTTTTAGGACTTGGTTTTAAACAATTACAATGTGATTACTCATTTTTCACATTTCTACAAGGGTCTTCATTCATGGCAGTACTTATTTATGTTGACGACGTCATCGTCGCCGAAAATGATTCCCTTCGCATTACACAGTTGGAGCAACAATTGAACGATGCTTTTAAAATTAAAGATCTAAGAGGACTAAAATAGTTCCTGGGTGTAGAGGTCGCATGGTCTCCTAAGGGGCTTGTCCTGAGTCAACGTAAATATGCATTGGACATACTAGCTGAATGTGGCTTAATTGGCACACGATCAAGTACATTTTCGATGGAGCAGCAATACAAGTTAGCTTCTGATTCAGGAGATCCTTGTGAAGATCCCAGTCTTTATCATCGCCTTATTGGAAAGCTATTATATCTTATAATAACTTGGCCAGATATATGTTATGCAGTACATATTCTTAGTCAATTCATGCAAGACCCAAGGCAGCCTCATCTTGAATTGGTATTTCGAGTACTACGGTACCTCAAAGAAAGACTAGGCCAAGGACTTTTCTTTCCTTCTACTACATCTCTTCAACTCCGTGCCCATTGCAATGCAGATTGGGAAGGATGTCCCACTACCAGGCATTCTACTACAGGATATGTTGTATTTTTGGGTGACTCTCCCATCTCTTGGCGCTCCAAGAAACAAACCGTGGTATCACGTTCTTTAGCTGAAGCTGAATATCGAAGCATAGCAGCTTCTACCAGTGAAATTATTTGGCTTCGTCACTTGTTGCATGACTTGCAAATAGTGCAAATGAATTATGTGACGGACCGTCGCCAAACCGTCGCATATATGGCGACGGTACAGTAAAGGGAAATGTTGACGCCAGTTTTATGACGGAACAGTGACGGCCAAGTGAGGGGCAAAAACACCCGTCACCACGCCGTCACCAACAGTGACGGCTTGGTTAACAGCCTCCAATTCAGTGACAACCAAGCTACTACTGTCACTAATTTGGTGGCGGCTCAATGACACGTTTCTCCCATTCCGATATGTAGAGACAGCACGGTGATGGTATTATCACAGTCCGTCACCGTGTCGTCACCATAAAGGGTGCCAACTCAATTTCCTAATATTTTTTTTAACGATTTAGGCTTTCAAACACTGAGTAACAACAATGTGTTAAAAAAATTTCAAATCAGTACCAGTTCACTCAAAAATAGTTAACTTTAAGTACTGACACCGACATTATTTGAGTTAGTAATAAAATACTATGTTTGGCAAGCTATTAACTACAATATGAGAGAAATTTGATGATATAATTTGCATTATATAAGGTTTTATTTCATAACATTATTGACAACCAGGGATTACATTAACAGACGATTAACTTTAGTCATCACCATACACAAGTGAATTATTAGATACACACATATATCCATATATGAAATTACATATATGTAACCTTAACTACCAATTTTTTACATAATTTTTCACAAAACAACTTCAGCAGAAGGATGCGATACATTTGATCCACATTCATTTGATAGTGTTGAGCCATGGAAATGTAACCATCTTCTTTTGGTGGTTCGTTTAGATCAAATCTACCTTCAACTCTACTACTGCTTGCCTTCGATGGACCACATTTTGTTGTATGTTCCTCATTTTTAATGGTAACCCACTGACCTTGAACTTATTTACTCATCGTTTATAAGATGTTGATTCACCAAGGTTAAGCTTATGTAATTGATGAAAGACAACAAGCGGGGTGGTTGATTCTTTATATAGAATTAAAAGTGGTAAAAATTTGGCAACGACACGATGAGGGGTCTTCCCCAAATTATTGGTGCCAAATTCACGTGCCTGTCCAAACATTGGTGACGGCAGGGTGAGGGCCTGGTGAAGGGAACATGAGCAAATTATTGGACCCATTAAAATTATTGTATAAATTAAAGACGGGAAACGATGCCCGTCTCCAAAAAGAGGCCTACATCGTGGGCCTCTTTTATTAGAGACGGGCTGCTATGTTGGAAACGAGAATCAGCCTGACTCCATGTCGAGACGGGCATCAGCTCGTCTCCATGTTGGAGACGGGTATCAGCCCGTCTCCACAGTCAGCCCGTCTCTATAAAGAGGCCCTCGATGTAGGCCTCTTTTGTTGGAGATGTTGGAGACGGGCTGCTGCTAGTCTCCATGTTGGAGACTAGCATTAGCCCGTCTCCATAAAGAGGCCCACATATTTTGTTGGAGACGGGCAGCAACCTGTCTCCATGTTGGAGATAGGCTGATGCCCATCTCTATAAAGAGGCCCACATCGTGGGCCTCTTTTAATTGGGCTACAGCCATGGTTCAAGCCGGGCCGTCGCCCAATTAAAATGAAATAACAGAGGGCAGAGACTACCCTCTATTATTTCATTTTTCAGTTTTATCAACAAAAAAGAAATCACCCCCAACCCCACGCCCCACCCATTCTGCCCCCTCCCCCCCTTCCCACATTCCCACCCTCTAAAGACCCCTGCTTCTCATCTTATTTGAGGTAATATGTTAATTTGTTTTTGCTATTTATATATGTGATATATATATACATACATATATATATATATGTATGTATATATATATATGTATGTATATGCAAATATATGTATATGTATGTATAGATCTAGCTATTCTACCACCCCCTATGAAGCTATAGATTCTCTCAATACATTACCCTCTCCCCCACCTCACAAATAAATTGTTTTTGTGACATGGATTATATATATATGTATATGTATGTACATCTATATATATATTATATATTTTTTATTTGTCATTAGTTTGTTAATTAATAATGCATATGTTAATTTAGTTTTGTTTGGTTTTTTTGTTTTTTTGTATTTTCGGATTTTTTGATTTTATTTTTTGTATTTTTTGATTTTATTTATTTATTTATCTATACTTTGTTTGTTGTTATAATTTTTTTTTTAAATTTTTGTTATTTTTAACATATTTTTGTTATTTTTATTTTATTTTCAGATTTTTTTATATTTTAAATTTCTAATTTTTTTTTTAATTTTCATTTTTTTAATGTATACTTTTTTGTTATTTTTTTTTTTTTATTTTGTGTTATTTTTATCATTTTTAGGTTTTTTTTTTTTGATTTTTTTTTTAGTTTCGGATATATATTTTTTTCATTTTTTAATCATCTATTGTTTTTTATTTGTTATAATTTCTTTTTTTGAATTGGTGTTTTTTTTAAAAAAATATTTAGGTGATATTTTTTTTACTCTCATATTATTTTTTCCCCGTAATTTTTTTTTCTTTGTTGATTTCAAATTATAAATATAATGTTACATCCGAGCCTGGATCAACTATAAAAATATTTTATCAATTTATTATAACCTTATATTTTTCGAGTTGTGACATATTTATGTTGCGTAACCTTGTACATGATACTTTCGGCCATTTTTCGTAGTTCATTATACTATAACTAGTTTTATGTGAATGTGTTCGAGTAATTTTTATAATGTATTGTTGTTGTGGAAATCTTTTGAGTGCAAGTTATCAGATTATTCATGGTACAGAGGAAACTATGTCTGTTTGTCGCGTCCGGACTTTACAGATTTAGGTGATATTTTTTTTATTTTTTATTTAACAATTTGTGGTTGTTCATTTCAAATTAGGATAATTGTAAACCATAAAATTAAAAATTCTAATGTCACGTCCGAGCCCGGATCAACTATTACCATGTTTTATCGAATTATTCTAACTTCATATTTGTCGAGTTGTCACTTTCTTATGTTGCGTAACCTTGTACATTGTACTTTTGCCCATTTTGCATAATTTTCAAAATTGTAGCTTGTACACAAACATTTTGAGTAATTTTAAAAATGTATTGTAGTTGTGGAAATTTTTTAAGTGCAGATATCGGATTATTCAGGGTACAGAGGAGACTCTGTCCGTTTGTCGCGTCCAGACTTTACCTCTATATTGCGGTTTGTGCGTGGCGTGACATACAATATTTTCAACAATGTATATTATTCGTATCTTTTTTCTGTATATATTTTTGAGAAGTCTGCTAATATGAGAAATTTTCACACAATTGTTCAAAATTTTCATACTCAACTTGTTCTATCCGGATTTAAAGGTTCGTGTCCGTCTATCAATTTTAATAGTATTTGTGAAATATAATTCAAAGTTAATTTCATGTATGTTTTAAGTTTCACAATTTTTTACAGATATCATTTTCTGCGTTGAATAATATGTTCTTGGATTATCTGGTTGTTTATCTTTATCATGTTGTGAAACTCATGCATGATAATTCTCACTCATAAAATTAAATAGCTCTTTTACCTAATAATCTATTACATAATTTTTAAAATGCAATAACATTTATCAAATTGCTTATTAAATCATTTCATGGAGTCAAATCGTGAATAGATGTATCAGAAATGGCTTGACGGTAATCTTAATGAGGCCTTTATCCAAGGTGTTTCAGATTTTGTATCCTTCGCAAGCAGCCAACATTGTTATATGGATGGCAATAAGATAAGATGTCCATGTGTAAGATGCCACAACTTAAAATTCCAAATATTAGAAAATGTGGTTAATCATTTGTATCAGAAGGGTTTTATGTCTTTGTACTATCAATGGATTGCACAAGGGGAACACGTGTACAGTAACAATGATCCAAGTGCACAAACTTGGACGTACATCAATGACAATTTGTTGGTGAAACAAATAATTACAGAATATTGGTTTTTGACACTGCCGGTTCGCAATTGACTAACGATCACAATGTTGAGGTTAATGAAGAACCTAACATGGAAGCACAGGGATTTTTTGAATTGTTGAATGCCGCTGATAGGCCATTATTTGATGGTTGTGCAAAACTTACTCAATTTTCAGCCGTGGCTCAATACATGAATATGAAGTCCGAGCATAATATGAGAAACTCCTTATTTAACAAGTTCATAGAAGAATTAATGGAAGTGTTGTCCGAGAATCATAACTTGCCTAAAAATATTTATAGATTTAAGAAACTAATCAAGCCATTAGGGTTGGGATATTAGAAGATTGATGTTTGCAAAAATGGATACACCTTATTTTACAAGGATCGGAAACTAATGGAAAATTGTCCGCGTTGTGGCCACGCACATTTCAAGGGTATAGCTGGTGGTAGAATACGGGGTAAGCCTATATCCCACAAACAATTAAGATATTTCCCTCTGACACCAAGGTTGAAAATACTGTACATGTCAAATGCTACAGCGAGACACATGACGTGGCACAAATATCACAATGTGGAGGATGAAAATATTTGTCATCCATCAGATGCCGAATCGTGGAAATATTTCAACTGCGTGTATCCAGAATTTGTTGTAGAACCAAGAAATGTTCGGCTAGGCCTTTGTTCAGATGGTTTTAACTCGTACAGTTCAAATGCGCAACCTTATTCTTGCTGGCCAGTGATAATTACCCCATACAACCTTCTACCATAGATGTGCATGAAGGATCCCGTAATGTTTTTGACATTACTCATTCCTGGTCCCAAGTATCATGGTAAGAATATTGATGTCTACTTAGAGCCCTTGATCGATGAATTGATAACTCTATGGTCGGAAGGAACATTATGTTATGATATTGCTACAAAGACTAATTTTTGTTTGAGGGCAGTCTTGATGTGGGCAATAAATGACTTCCCGACTTATGGTATGTTGTCGAGATGGAGCACACATGGGAGGTTATCGTGTCCTATTTGCATGAAAAATTCAAGAGTTTTTCGCTTACCAGTGGGGAAGAAGCCTTCATTCTTCAACTATCATTGTCAATTCTTACCATAGAATAGTTCATTAAGATGCGACAAAATTTTTTTTATCAAGGATAGGCACGAGATATCTACACATCCACCACGATTATCTGGGCAACAAATTTTGGAACAGGTGAAAAATTTTCCAATAATCCAAGAAAGATATTGCAAGAAGCTAGATGGGTTTGTTATAAATCATAATTGGACGAAAAGAAGCATTTTTTAGGAATTACCATACTAGAAGACGCACTTTGTTCGTCACAACTTAGACGTGATGCATATTGAGAAAAATATTTTCAACAATGTTTTCAATACTATCATGGCTGTTAAGGGTAAGACTAAAGATAACGTTCAAGCTCGAAAAGACATATCTACTTTTTGCAATCGTCTAGAATTGTGCGAAGACAATACAAACAAGTTCGGTGTATATACCATCCCAAGAGAAAAGAGAAAAGTGCTCCTACAATGGGTTGAAGGCATAAAATTTCTTGATGGTTATGCTTCTAATTTAGCAAATTGTGTCGACATGAAGGATTTGAAAATGTCACACATGAAGAGCCACAATTGTCATATCTTTATAGAGAGACTGTTTCCCATTGCATTGCGCGAGCTCAAGCCGAAACAAACTTCAGAGATATTTGCTGAACTAAGTTGATTTTTTAGCAATCTATGTTGTTCAACTCTGAAAAAAACTGATTTGGAAAGGATGCAAGATAATATTGTGATGACGTTGTGCAAACTGGAGAATATGTTGTCTCTTGCATTTTTTGACTTAATGGAGCATTTACCTGTAAATTTGGTTTATGAAGCGATATCCTGCGGACCTGTTCAATATAAGTGGATGTATCCTTTCGAGAGGTTTTTGCAAGGCCTAAAGAGGATAGTTAAGAATAAAGCACGTGTTGAAGGATCTATTTGTGAAGCTTTTCACGTCCTAGAGACATCAACTTTCTGTTCATATTATTTTGAACAACACGTGTCAACTAAAAGTAGAAGGTTAGGTTGAAACAACCAGTATAAAGAGGTAGACTATCCTGAGGGTTGCTTATCTATATTTACTTGTTCGGGTTGTCTAATTGGGACGGATGTAGAGATCTTACTACCGGAGGATGATCTCCAGTTGGCACACTTATATGTACTCATGAATCGCCCAGAGGTATAGCCATACATAAGGTATGTTTGCAACGATTTGGTATGCATTTTTCTCCGTTGGGATTATTACACATTTTTTAATGAGAAGCTTTACGAATTGGATGTAGATTATTTGAGGAAGACTTGGAACAACAATACGACCCTGTTAACCAAAGAGATAGACAGTTGCATATTGACAGATCTTTCCCGAGATAGTTATATGGCTAGGTCAGTACATATGAAATTTCTGCCTAGTCATTTTGGGTACTGCCAGTTGAGTATTAACCAAATGTAGTCGTCATGCAGTTAAGAGATAGGTATGACGTAGATGATCGTGTGAAATATATCTCCAAATGACCACACAAAAAGGTCCGCAGATGGTATAGATACATGGAAAACGGATACAGGTTCTCTACGTTCGAATATGGGTCTTCAAAATCCACGAACAATAGTGGAGTTTTCATAAGAGGTACAAGCGATTGTACAGCTGGGGAAATAGGGTACTATGGAGTATTGGAGGACATTATTGAACTTGAATATCCAAATCCAACGTTACAACATACAAGAGTTGTTCTTTTTAAGTGCGATTGGTATGATACCACAAATGATAGAGGTGTGAAGTCCAATCACAGGACCGGATTGGATGAGGTGAATGTGAAAAGAAGATATCCCAAGTTTGAACCGTTTGTCTTGGCAGGTCAAGCCCAACATGTGTACTATTGTGTATATCCAGGGGCCAAGAAAGAACGAGTTGATTGGGTGGCCATCGTTAAAATACGTCCAAGACATTTCTATGACATAGACAGACAAGAGATAGATGTGGATGATAACACAAGTTTTCAATCGGATCATATGAATGTGCCCATAGTGGAACCTTTGGATTTTGATTCTAATTCACATATTAATTATTCAGATGTATACACTAGAATAATAAGAGAAAATGTTAATGATGAACATAGAGATGTAGAAGAATATGTAGATGATGAAGAAGATGAGCATGAAACAAATGATGATGGTAATGATAATGATGATGTCAATGATGATTGTGACCCAATGATAATGAAGATGATGATGATGACAATGCTAATAATGATGAGGATGAGGAGGAAGAGGAGGAATATTCAACCTTCCACAATGATGACAGTGACAATGAGGGAAATGATGATTTTTGAAAAAAACATAGGTTAGGACTACAAATATTTTCCATGGTTTTATTTGAATTGATCGATCAGTGATTCCAAGTATTATACGTAGATGTATGACAGTTATGGTATATTATGTTACATAATTACATTTTTTCATTCAATATACATTATTTATATATTCTAATTCTATTGTGTCAAAACAGGCAATGGGAGGCGGTGAAGATCCAACTCGCAAGGGGAAAAACCAATTAAAGCATAACAGTTTGTTAGGAAAGAGGACATTTTCGACTCATACACCGGGTATGGTGCCGGAGACTCAGCATTTCACTCCGGCTGGACCCAATGACGCTATGCCTTTGGGTGGTCGTGGATCTATAGGTGCACATCATACGAGTGGTCGTGGATCCACAAGTGCACATACAACTGCTGACCGTGGTACTTGCAATGTCCCTATGGTCGTTGGGCGTGGTTCGTCTAATTCATCAGTAGGAATGCGACATCGGATCCGAGACGATACGCATACCCAACAAGAGTAGCCATATGTGCAGGCCACGTCCACCAGTCATAATGCACAACACTGTTCATCAACTGGATAGCCACAGGAGTTAGAGGATCTTTGTGTAGATGGTGATGGCTCTTCAATGCCCGATGGTGCTCAATTTTCTAATATGCCCTAGTCCTCGCACGCTACTGAAAGACAGGTTGCAGGTATCTAAGATTGGCAATTCTATGGATTCCAGTCTCTAGCCGATTATACGGTATGGTAAAATGACAAGCGACGCTATGTGAAGGTCGTAGGAAATAGGTATGTACTAGTTCAAATATGAAGTTTAAATATTCTCTTTTGTTTACCCTAATATACATATTTGGATTATGTTATGTTGTATAGATGGAATCCATATAACACCGTCAAAGGTGTTACAAGAGCTTTACATGTCGGGTATGTAGAGCCGTGGTTGACATACAGACAGGTCCCAAGTGATACGTTCGAATATTTCAGGGTATGAAATGTTAAAGCAATATATATTGTGAAAACTATTGTACAATTATCATTTTAATTGTTGAATTATATGGATTATACTATTAACGCTTTCAGAGGGAGTACAAGTGGCTTCCAATTGATGAAGCTCAAGTTTGGCGCAAGTTTGAGTCTACTGCAAGACGTCAAATTTCAAATTTGACAAACAAAGGACAGACAAGAATGAAAAAGCCAGATTTCATACTACTCTCCATATGGAACCAAATGCTAGAGTTATGGCAAAGGCCAGAATGGCAGGAAATCTCAAAGAGAAATTCAGACAATTGAAAGGGCAATCTGTCGACTCACCATTTGGGTTCAATCCCAACCCATGAGGCAGCTAAAAGAATGGTATTGATTTAGTAATACAATCTTTGTTACGTATATATGTCATGTGTACAAATCAAAATTTTCCAAAATACACAATTATATGTAGGTTGATTTGGTGAGTTGCTATTGTAGGAAAAAGAACTAGGGAGAATAGTGACTTATGCGGAGGTTTTCAAGAAGGCTCATCGCAAGGGGGCTGACGGACCGTACACAAACTCTCAGGTCGAGCAGACTATGGTATGTTTTATTCATGTAGCAATGCAAAGGGTTTATGTTGAAGATAATTTGGGATTCATAGTGTTGCAAAAAAGGTTTGTTGATTTTGTTGTGTATATATAATTGTTTCCTTATTATTAGCAAAGGGAAAACATACTTACTGATGTGTGAGCACGAATGTAGCTACACGGTGAACAAACATTTCACAAATAGAACATGATTACTTGTTTGACCCTGTTGTGGTGTCTCATGTATTTACAAATGTCTCCTTTCTTTGTAGTAGAACATGATTAATATGTTGAGGTTAAGTGTGGTACTGTATTCGCTTGGATACTGTGTATTAGGTTGACTTTTTTCACAAACAGGTTATTGGGAAAAGTCTGAAATACAGATGAGACTCTGGCCATTTTTTTATTGACGTGTAAATGCATTGAACTAGATGTAGTACCTTTATATTGTGTGTTTCAATATTAAGTTTGTGTAGTTGAGAAATACTTGTTTATGCAACAAATCGGTTTTGTAATACTAACTTGTTACTAATGTCTTCGTAGGCTCGTTACGACGAAATATTCTAAATGGCTAGGAATGTATCTGAATCAAACTCGAACCCCACGCCTGTGGATGAGAATGCAGTATTTTTACAGGCTGTCAGACCACCACGCAAAGGGCGACTATATAGGGTAGGTTCTCAAGTTTCAGTTAAGTCTGTCACAAACATTGCAACACAGCCTCGGCATGTCATCACAAAAAAATAGTTGAATGATGTCGTTACAAGAGCCACAATGACTTTGAATGAA
This sequence comes from Ehretia macrophylla, assembly GCA_037974665.1. Taxonomy (NCBI): domain Eukaryota; kingdom Viridiplantae; phylum Streptophyta; class Magnoliopsida; order Boraginales; family Ehretiaceae; genus Ehretia; species Ehretia macrophylla. Next base: position 58,074,007 of record CM075771.1, on the reverse strand, counting down.
ACTATACAAAGTCATCGCCAGCGGATCGAGAGTCAAGACGAGTTAATCATTCAACTTCAGCAATAAATAAAGAAGCAGAACCAAGTGTTGGAAGTTCTCTACGCAAAAGTATGTGGCCAACCTGAAGAGCAACATTCTTCATCTTCACATGGTGATGAAGATGGAGAATAATTTGTTATAATGTTGACCCTGTAATTTGATGTTTAATACACTGCCATGTATAGGACATTTCTTTCTGTTACAGTTTTAAATCACAGTCTATATTTTAAATAGATATAACATATCGTATTTGCGACATTATTTGAAATGAATTTCATATATGAAATAGGTTCAATTTGGGATGATATTCAAAATTTTTTGAAGGAATTATGACTAGTTTAATTAGATGGAATGGTTAAGTTAGTGAGGGCTTGGTGAAGGGAAGGATTAGTGACAGATTGGCGAGGGAAAAGGTTGGCAAAGGCTTGGCAACGACAATTTTATGACAGTTTGGTGAGGGATTAAGTTGGCGAGTGCTTGGTGATAGCAATCATAGGTGATGGCTGGGTGAAGGAATGGTTGGCGAGAGGTCGGCGATGGGAAATTTAGTGACAGTTTTGGGACGGCTGTAATTGACGAGGGGTCGGTGACGGCCAACTATAGTGACAGCTTGGAGATGGGAAATGATGGTGAGTGGTTGGTGAGGGTGGATTTAGAGACGGGATGAAGAGAGTTTCCAACCATTGCCAAAACAGTGACGAATTGGTGAGGGGAACATTTTGGCGACAACCTCGTGTTTGACAGACGGTTCCCTTCACCGAGCCGTCGCAAAGTCCAAATTGGCAACGACACGGTGAGGGGAACGTCTCTCTCAAAATCCTTTTTTTTTTTTTGTAGTGAATGCTTCAGGGCTTGCAAATCTGGACTTTGCATATAACAACTTCACAAGTACGATGCCTCTAAATCTTGGAAGCTTGAAAGATCTAACTTTTTTGGCACTTGAAATAAACTACTTAAAAAATGAAGACAGAGAAGAATTTGTTGGTTTCCTAACGTCTCTTACTAATTGCACCAACCTCCTTATATTGGATGTACAGTTTAACATGTTCAGGGGTAAGCTACCAAGTTCAATTGTCAATTTTTCTGATGCACTTGAGGTGTTATCAACAGGATCAAACCAAATATCGAGTACCATTCCTGAAGGAATTGAGGCCCTTGTTGGTCTGCAATATTTTCTGATTTTTGATAACATGATCAGAGGTAAAATTCCAACTGGAATTAGCAAACTTAGAAACTTGGGGCAAATTTCCCTGTACAAGAATAGAATTATTGGAGCCATTCCATCCTCAATTGGAAACATGACACAACTGCTTTAGCTCAACTTACACACAAATAATTTGGAAGGCAATATTCCTCATAGCTTAGGAAATTGTCAACAATTAGAGCTACTTCAGCTCTCTAGGAATAAATTCACCGGCGCTATACCAAGGGAAATTCTAAGTCTTCCTTCAATTACTCTATCTTTTGGCTTAGCTCAGAATTTTCTGACAAGAGCGTTGCCTCCAAAGATAGGTAATATGAACAAATTCTTGGTATTGGACATTTCCGAAAATTAAGTTGCCAGGATATATTCCTAGTTCAATTGGTAGTTGTGCCATGTTGGAACAACTTCTTTTGGGAGATAACACATTTCAAGGAAGCATTCCACCAACATTGGGCAACTTAAAAAGCCTTAAAGGGATTGACCTTTCAAAAAATAATCTATCAGGACAAATTCCAACATACCTAAAGAACTTTACTCTTCTCGAATATTTGAACTTATTGTACAATAATCTTGAATGGGAAGTACCACAAGAAGGGATCTTCAGAAATCAAAGTACATTTTCTATTGTTGGAAATGAAAAACTCTGTGGGGGATTGAAGGGTTTGGGACTTCCTACTTGTCAAGTTCATGTGCCAAAAAGAAAAAGAGTTTCACTGGTTCTCAAAATAGCTATCCCAATAGCCATTTCATTTTCAATCTTATTAGCATGTTTTTTTCTTACTTTGTTGCGGAGGAAAAATAAAAGAGCTAAATCTTATTCCAAGGACTTGTTTGACGAACATTTTCTTGAGGCTTCGTGTGCTGAACTTTCTGAAGTAACAAACAAATTTTCATCTTCCAATTTGATTGGTCAAGGGAGTCATGGTTTCGTATAAAGAGGAATATTGAGTAATCTTGGAATGACTGTAGTGGTGAAAATGCTCAATCTTATGTAGAAAGGAACTGCCAAAAGTTTCATGGCGGAATGCAATGCACTAAGAAATATTCGTCATCGGAATCTGTTCAAGATTATCACCGCTTGCTCAAGCATTGACTTCAAAGGAGATGACTTTAAGGCTCTAGTTTTCGAGTTTATGCCCAATGGAAGTTTAGAGGAGTGGTTGCACCATAGTGAAAACTCACAACTCAAGCATGAGAATTTGAGTCTTACTCAAAGATTAAGCATAACAACTGATATAGCTTGTGCGCTTGAGTATCTTCACCACCATTGTGAAACCCAATCGTTCATGGTGACTTAAAGCTGAGTAATATTCTTCTTGATCATGAAATAACTGCACATGTCAGAGATTTTGGGTTAGCAAGAGTTTTATCTTATTACTTAAGTGAGAACTCTTCCCAAAATCCAATAAGCTCAACTGGTGTTAAAGGGACAGTTGGTTATGTGGCTCCAGGTATCCAAATATCTATTTCTCATTAATACTATATCGATTTACACTTTTCCTAGTTTTGTTCTTTTTTATATATGTATTTGTTAATTTAAGTATTTCTTGAGATAATCATTAGATATCCAAAGAAGTTCAAAAAAGGACTTCTAATTTGTCGATATTTTTAATTTTGGTAGCTTACACAATGTGTAACTTATTTGTGCAAAATATGGTATGGGTGCAATGCTATCTCTACAAGGAGATATATATAGCTTTGGAATTATGTTGTTGGAGATATTTACAAGTAGGAGACCTACAAATGATATATTCAATAAGGAAATAGATCTTCATCAACATGTTAAGATTGCATTACCAGAGCGCGTCAGAGAAATTCTTGAACCTTCAATGCTATTAGATTTTGAAGTTGAGGCCAATAGTTCAAACAACGTCGAAACAACTATGGAGTATATGGCTGCAATACTGAGAGTTGGAGTATCTTGTTCAATGGAATCACCAGGACAAAGGATGAGCATGAAAGACGTGCTAGAAAATGAACAAAATTAAGGATAAATATACTAGCATTAGGAATCACAATGGAGATAATTATTCTTTATCTTAGAAATGTTAAACACTCACAATGGTTTGGACCTCTTAATAATTTTCAACTTATTTACTCCACATTTTTGAAAACATAGGGCGGACGGTCGGGCAGGGGAGGCGGCAGGAAGCGGGGTGTATAAGGTGGGCATGGGAGAAGGGTCTTGCTTTGTATTATTATTTACATTCATTAGAATTGCAAATAAAATGCAAAAAAATGTGTATTTTGTAGCTATCTTATCATGGTATCTTCAACACTTGCTGATTTGAACAAACACTTGTACTCGTGTAGCTTATCGTGAGAGAGGAGAGACAGTGAACGAGCAATACGTGTGACAAGCACCTTGTTTCTTCTTCTTGTGGTAAGTCCTCTTTCTAGCTTAATTGAAATTAGGGATTGTATAATCGTTATCTTGCCACTACTGATTGTTGAATATCAAAATCATTCATGCCATATGTTTGTTTTTATGCTAAACAGAATTCTTAGGTCTATTTTGTTTGGATTTTTTAAATTTTTGTTGGTTTATTTCCACCTACTCTTGAATCATGCTGAATTGCACAAGACATAAAATTGAGAAAACTTTGTCGAAGTTTCATTTTTATTCCGCACTTGAAGTAGCTTTGAACTTGTGGGTAGCCATTATAAAATCATGCATACATTGCTGAGAATGAGCTTCAGTAACCTCCTAGACCTTCTTCATGTTATCATTGAGCAACTTTAATCGAGTGCCGTTAGCTATGAAAGCCGACGAACAACTCAACGAAAGCACCAAATGTTATGGTTGTGAATGCGATTGAAAGAAACAGGGCAAAAAAAGTAAATTTACAGAGAGAAAGTAAAAGTATTTTTCATTGATTCCATAGTGAGAACATTTGCTACATATATAGACGTATTGTGCATAGCACTTCTTGGGTGAATTCCCTCTAACATAAAGCAGTTATAACAAACTCCCTAGCTATAGCTGCTTATTTGCTAAGGCATAAAATCATCCAAATAGTTGGGCATTGTTCTGATGCGTGAACCTGTTCTTGGGCTAGCGGTTGGTTGCTCCTTTATCACTTGAAATTTCGCATCACTTGCACATTGATATACCTTTTTATACAAACTATCCTTATGTATATGTTCATTTCATGTACCTTTATTTTATTTTATTTTTTTTGTAAATTTAAAGGGCTAAAAGACACGTTTTTAAAGTTAGGATTAATCAATTTATCATTTTCGTCAAAGTTAAGAGACCTATTCTTTATTATACCTTCAATTTTAATATATTATTATAACATTTGATGGGTACCAATTTCTTTTAAGTTTCTCACAGTAGCTTTGTTGTGGCTTTATAATTTCTTCACTGGAAGCTTTGAATTAAACATAATGTATCTAGTTTTTATTGGTTAAATTCATTTCCTTGTCACTAAATATTCCTCCTTGCTATCCATTATTTTATCACCATCAATGGCGGGTTATTAACTCATGAAGCCTATTTTCATATCTGTAAATGAATAGTTAACCCACTATTTTGTTCTCTTTTAGCAAGATGAGAATAATCTATTAGTTCTTATGCTATAAGATTTGAATTTTATGTGATCACCCTATCTTGATGTGATACCTTACGTGTGTGCCTTTGGAGTCTTATTCCCATAATGTGTTATTATCAAAATAAATAAGCTATAATCTTGCCACAACTTATCTCACATGATATTTCTTTGCTCTTATTTTTTTTACCACATGATTTTGATTTGTCGTGTTTATTCGATATCTATAATTAATTATTTCTTAGTAAACTACTTGTATAGTCCCTCAATTATAATTTGGAGAACACATTAATCTGCAATATTTCAAAATAAACTTTTTAGTCCCTAGACTTATAATAATATAACACAGTTAATCATTGCCCCAATTATTATCCAAAATTTAATGTCTAGGCATAAGATCAACACTTTGTCAAATTTTGAATAAAATATAGGTGAACCATTAACCTTTTTACTGCATTTTTGATCGAGGGACAAACGATGTCACACAATAAGTCCAAGGGCCAAAAGATTTATTTGGAAAATTTTGGGATCAATTTGTCCTCCACCTTATAGTTGAGAGACTATATGAATAATTTACTCTTATATCTTAGAAATGTTTTGTGATCACTTGTTCTTCTATTAGCTATTGTGCCTTGCCTTGATCATTCATACATATAATTGTTTTTTTAGAAGACTACTATTTACTAAGCTTTCAATTCGTTCACCCATTTGATTGTTTCCTTTTTCAAATAATAATGAGTAAGTAGCAAACACTATCGAGTAGGGTTAGTGAATCCTTCCAAGACCACCATTGTGAATAAGATTTGCAGTGATGAAACACTGTGATTATTTTACATTTCTTCATTATGTTAGATTATCGTGTTTGGAAATCGTATTGTAAACATTTTATTTGGAGTTACCTTTTAAGTACTTGGAGTGAGACAATTTTAATAATTTGTAATTTTCCATGCTCTTTTTATTTCATTTGTGGTTTTATATAGCCTTGTGAGAGTCCTATAATATGCAACGAATCTATTCACTTCTTGTAAGGACCATAATTATCTGCAAAATTTTAATCATTAAAAGCTCCTATGATACTATGGCCTTGCTTTTCAATGCCTTGAGATACTCCTAAGAGCGCTTGTTATGGAGTCGAGAATTGATTATGCTCAACATATCAATGGTTAGTGATTTAAATGGATTGCTTGCTGCATTGGTCAATATACCCTCAAAACGTACTTCTTTTATCAAAGTATTTATATGATCTTCCATAGAATTGCAGGATGTTGGTAGAAAGTGAAGATCTTATGGAAGATGAAAGCTATTCGTAGTGTTTGCAAGATGTTGTGAGTTCGTGTTTCTCTGGTTACATCTGTAATATATGTTATACGACCTTAGACCTCCCTTGAATAAAAAACAAAAGGTAGGATACTGAGATGAATGCTCAATAATAATAGTAAAACTTAACAAATCTGAACAAAAATGAGAGATTTCATATTGATTGACATTAGGTTGCAGAATTACAGAAAGGAAATTAGCTAATTTTGTTGAGTCTTGGGAACTCTTGAAAGAAAGCAAAGAAGAAGAAGATGATGAGAAGAGTAAAGATAGGCTTTGAATCGATAAAACGAAATAAAAGTATCAATTCTAAAGCTTTTAATCGTTCAAAGATTTTGGTTATACACTGGCAGGGCATATGTAATGGCCCAATATTTAAATACAAATTAGTGGCCTATTTCGTCTAGGCCATATGACCACTCAAAAAAAAAAAAGGTTTTGTTGAGCCCATTAGTTTATGAAAACTACTAAGATAAAGAAAAATAAAAGAAACTCTTTTAACTGAACGACCCTAGCCTCCAATCATCTTTTACTTTATAGCCTCTCTTTGCATAGATAAGAAAAAAATATTTTATCATTATATCAAAGCTTTGAACGTATGCGTTTAGATTCTTCAAAGTTCGTGAGTATCTATAGGGAAATCTTGAAGTTTAGGCTTAATTCATCAAAAAAGTAAGTGGTTTGATCCTCATCTTTGGGAACTCCCTTATTTTTCATCCATATTATGATTATGATTTATGGAGTATCGAAAATATTTGGTTTTAGAAATTTATTATGCTTGCTTTTGAATTTTGGCGTATTTCATATATAACAAGTTTGAGTATAATTTTTGTTAAAAGATGTAGCTTTGATTTGACAGGGAAATAGGGATTTTGGCTTAATTGGATTTCAACAAAAAAATAATAAAGAATGGCTTCTCAAAAAATATATATATATAATATATGATACTTGAAGTGACTTTAACTCACCAATTGCATGAACAGTGATGTTCACTGTTCATGCGAAACAACAGCTGCCAAAGTAAAAAAAAAAAAAAAGGGACGTTGAGACTATTGTGATTACATGATATAATATATAAGATTTATTGAACAACTGTGATTATATGAACTATGTTATGGGTGATTCACATATTTTTACATGATTGGAAGTATAGTATGTGACTTATTGGTTTTTGTGAAAAAAATAGCGTGCTAAGATCATTTTGAAGATTGTATTTATAAGTCAAAAAAATAATAATTTTTGGCATAGGGATGATTGAAATTGAAGTGTGTTTATAGAAAAAAAAAAGATAAGTTTTCAGAAAAAGGGGATTTTGAATAGTAGCCGAGTTACTGTGCACCGTAAATAGTAATGCAAGTTACTATTCATCATGACTTGTGTTATGGATGTTTTGCCCATTTTGGCTTTAACTCGAAATACAATGTTGTAGTTATTAGATTCTGTCTTATTTACATGTTAGTCTGATCTTTCAACCAACCTTATGTGAAAAGATGATTCTTGCATATTTGTGATTGAAGCCCAAAGTAAGCTTACCAAAGAAGAGAAAAATGCTTTAATTGAAAGAAAAGGATTTGACGTCAAGAGATCAGTGATGAATTTTGTAACACCCCGATCTCTCTCAAGACCGGAGTTTCCGAACCCAATACCCAAGTCATGAAAAATGAAAAGAATATATTCATTTTATTAAATTGTACCATTTTTTAAAAACGTGCCACAATAACTGTTGCATTCACTTAAATTATATTCAATTGACTTTCCCGAAATAATTATTTTATTATTATATTTATTAGAATATATTTTACTAACAATTTAAAATGATTTAATTTCACTATTTGAATATGAAGTCTTCAACTCGGGAATAATTATTTTTATTATTATCACAATTTATATTTATTTAAATTATATTTAATTGATTTACATAAAGTTATTAATTTATTACTTTCATTATTTTTATTTATTTAATTTATATTTAAATGATTTGCCGGGACACTTATTCTATTATTTTAATTATTTAAAATTATTTTACATGTCTTTAAATTAATTTATCTTATTGTTCGAATCGGAAGTCCGGGCCCGGATCTAAACGAGCTAGTTTATTATTTTAATAATTATATTTATTTACGTTTTCTGGACCCGAACGAGCTGGGTTATTTTCAATATTAATTATAATTATTAAAATTGGATTTAAAAGAGTTATTAGAAATGATTATCTTATGTTTATTATTTATTTACATTTAATTAATTTAAACTGCCCGAGCCTAGGGAGACTTTTAATTTATTATATTTAATTATTCTGTGTGCATATTTGACTTAATTGCCTTTGTTTGATCTTATTTGTTTTTATATGTTTTAATTTTTAGGTTTAACTTAAGTCCGGGTAAAATTTTAAACTGCTTTATTTTTCAAATTTCATAATTTTTCTTTGAACAATATTGTATTTAACATATTCAATCATTGTTAGAATGTGCATTTCATGTCCTAAGTATGAGGAAAATAAATATTTTTAGTGCCCCCAAGTGAATAGTAAAATATAATTAACTTGGGCATTTACCTTTCTAAATAATTTCTACCAAGTTAACTAGTCATTAGAATTTTATTATAAGCCAATCCTTTAACTAGGCCATTTATTTACTTAACTTAAATATATTTGTACATATACTAGTTAATAGACTAAAGCAAAAATTTAGCAAAAAGAAAGAAAAGAAAACGCATCACCAGCAGCATAGGAAAAACGCGAGGTCCCTTATGATCTAGGCTTTTAGCCAACTAGATACCATTATATATATTATATTAGTTGTTAACTAAGCAACAATGGTGAAAGATAGCAAAGAAAAAAAAGAATAGAACCCGTGAGCAGAAGTAGCAAAGGGAAAAGAAAAAAAAAGTGAAGGGTTTAAGCTTAGAGTTGACTTCTTTCTTCATTTTTCTTCCATTCTTGTTTGGATTAAAGGTGGTTCTAGCTATTTTCTTTCCTTTCCTAGCTTTACCAAGGTGAGAGAGTTTACATTTATATCATTTTAAAGTTTGTGTCAATTTTTGAGTTTTTGTGATTTGTTGATTATAGCTATTGAAATACTCTAATATGGTGTTATACATACTTTACATGTTATGTGGACCTTGCTAACTTAGTTTACAAGCTTAATCCATTGTTGAATGCTTGAGTGTATGAAAGAGTAACGAATAATGATGAATTTTAGCGTTTCGTTTTTAATTGCTATTTAGAATGAATTGATGCTTCCTTTAGATGCTCTAGACATTATTGAAACTAGCTAACTTTTTAAAAGGGGGTTTTTTATGAAATGTAATCCGGGCACATTTGGACTTTAGATTAGGTATCCATGGGGGATGGAAGTACTATTGGTACTTTCATTGCGTTAAATTGGGGTCCAAATAAGGTAGTTGTAGTTAAAACCTATCAGGGCCTTCCCGTGCTTTTGTCTTCAAAGCGGATTTTCAGGGCCTAGATATGTGTCTTTTGGCATTTTTAGGAGTGTAGTATGGTTGGTTTGTAGAATTGAGTCCTTGAAATTCATATAGAAGAAGAATTGTATAGTTATCAAAGGAAAAATTGTAGAAATGGTTACCTTTGTGCTTATGAGCTTGTAGATGCTTGCTATGTGTTTAAATGCATGTCTAAGGTATAAACAAGCTAATTGAAGAGTTTGTGGAAAAGTCTGTCATTTGTCTCTTTTATGTTTATATTATTATTTAGTATATAATGGCTTATATTGGGATTAATTGCGAGGGAAGCCTACTTTGTCGTCCCTCTAATGTGATATTTGAAAATCTTAGCTCTCGTGAACTTGCTTCAGAGTTGCGCAACCTATTCGAGCATGGTAGTGTCGAGCAACATGGGCGACATCGGGCTTGCCGTGCTCCCTCGGTGTGGCGGCCCGATTCCTCGCGAAATCAAGAACCACTAAAATGACCCGAACCAAATCCGAGGCATGAATACGAGGGAAAACGGACAGAGTTTCCCTTGTACTTAGGTCAACCAACACCTATTTAAACCACTCAACATCCAAGCCTTCACAAAAATAAAAGCATAGTGGGCTCGACATTACATCAACTCTTTAACATTACAACCCAACATAACGCATTACAAAGTATGACTAACAAGATCATTACATACATCTCTATATTGATTCTTATACTCGTTACATTCTCTTGAAAAAATCATAATCTAACACGTAAGTCATACTCATGCTTCTCTTGCACTTAGCCAAGACCTCGGGTTCACCTGTAGCATGCAAAAACGAGGGTGAGCTAAACAGGCTCAATGAGAAATGACTATGTAGTTTTGGAAACCTTAACCTGAAACTCTTTCGCGCGTTGGATAGCATATCATATAGATAATCAAGTATTTCACTCTCGCATAAACACTTTGAGAACACTAGTTAACTTACACATTGTGAAACACTGGCTCACACGAAGATACACGTACTCATTCGTTTACGAGATAAATCGCTTTAACACATAAGGGAAGAGAATACAATACCACTTGTTTGTTGCTCGAAGCCTCGCTATCACGAACAAGTAACATGAAACACCTATATACTAACGCATCCAGCCTTGTCACTCCCACTTGTGCACTCTGGAAGTACACGGTGCTACGACCCAAACTCGAAATGATATACGTGGATCATACGGAAGGGAATTACGTATGGTAGTCAAGTTAATACCGGCTAGGCCTTATTCCGCCTCGGCATTCCAAGACGTTACCATCGCATAAGGTTTGCAACCCTTCGCATCGCTCACACATGCATGCACATATAACACATAGTTCGCATTCGCAATCACATCGCAACACATCTCATTTAATCACGTTTCATGTACTTATGAGACAAGAAGGTTGCCTCGCATTCACGTTAATCATTTACCATCACATTAAATAAGTAACCACATAAAGATAGGAGCATAACACATTTAGGCATAAAGTTACCACTATAAACACATAGCTACGCAATAGTACAACTTAATAAATTTTTCTACCTATCTTCCCAACCTCCAAATGATCTGATTTTGGTATATAATTAAATTTCATCGAAAGTAGATAACTCTAGAATCAAACAGAACTCAATTCGGAGTTAAAATGAATGAGATATGGCCTCCAGAAAATTGTTGCGCAAAACTGTCTGTGAAGTCGGGCGAGTAACTCGTCCGGCTTACTCATCTGGCTTTTCCAGAGAATGAAGCCCAAAGTCAGACGATTAGGCGGGCGAGTGACTCGTCCGGCTTGCTTTGACCGACCTGGGTAAAAACAACCCATAAACTCACTCCAATTCACTCCTAACTTGCTTGCTATACCACCAATGCTTCCCAAACACTTAATGTACTCAAAAGACAACTAAAACACATAATCAAGTTCACAAATCATGGTATAACACCCTTGAATCAATCCAACTTGCAATAACACCCAAATCAACAAAACTCAACAAACACAACAAGCAATGCTCAAGACTTGTTTTCCAAATGGTTTTCTCACTCATTCAACCTCACCTAGCTCAAGAACACATACAAGAACATCAAGCTAACACCATATATTCACTAATAACTATATCACTCATTTCCAAAACAGCAAATAACTCAAGAACACATAAATGTCTCATCAACTCCATTTTATTTCATTGAGTCAACTACAACAAGCATCAAGAACACATGCTCTAGTATTAATATCACCAAATAAACAAAAACATGCAAGAACATGAAATTTCCTCACCTTAGAAAATGTTGAAACAAGAGAAACTAATCCAATAGAAAGCTTGCACAAGTTGAGGAGAGCTCAAATCTCTAATCTTAGCCTTTGATTCAACTTCTAACCACCTCAAATGGCTCAACCAAGCAAGAAAACACTATTTCTCCTCCTCATCTCTTCACACGCAGGAACTAGGGCTTCTCTTTGCAATATTGCTGATTTGTTTGATATTTATAATATTTCCTAAGTAGGTCAAATAATGGTCAAACAACCTAGGTGAAAAATGACTAAAATGCCTAGCTATTTCATCTTATTACCATTTTACTCTTAATAAATATCCTTAATTGCTAATTACCAGAAACTCTTGTTATTTTGCTCATATTACCCTTTTACCCTTTCTAGAAGATTGGCTAATGTGAAAAGACTATTTTACCCTTTTAGCAATTTATGGGCGAAATGCACTCAAAATCATGCATATTGTAAATTTGAATACACAGATAAGTTCAAGCAAATGAAATGAGGAATTTAAATATGTTTGATGCATCTTGGGCCTCACATTCTCCCCTCCTTAAGAAAATTGCGCCTTCACAATTCTTCCTCCTCTGTACCACAACTAAACTACAACTCAATCTGATCCCGACTTCCTCCAAAACCTCAATGCTTAGATAAAACCATAAACTCTAACCTTCAGAATCTTCTTAGAATGCAGTTTCAACCTTCTTAATCCAAAATATGATTAGGCCGTTCCTCACAAGTCAAATCACCACTAAACTCCAACGGTTCTTGCTCGAGGTCATGAGAAGAATTTGGATGATACTTCCGAAGTATAGATACATGGAACACATCATGAAACTTGGACAAACTTACTGGTAGATCCAACCTATAAGCCAACTGACCAACTCTACCAATAATCTCCAACAGCCCTACGTACCTCAGACTCAACTTTCCTCATTTACCATACCGATCAATACTCTCACCAGGAAAAATCTTTAGAAACACCTAATCACTGACTTCAAATTCCAAATCCCGCTATCTCTTATCGGTCATAACTCTTCTGCCTACTCTGACCTGTAAGTATCCTCTAACGAATAAGATGAACATTCTCAATGGTGTTCATAAGATTAGACAATAACACTGGATCAATGTTGGGATTAATATTGATATATTATTTCAGTGCCTTTTTACTTTAATTTTGTTAGTTCTTGAGTAATATATGAGAAAATTGATTGGTTCCATGTTTGTTTTGCTATGTAGGTGAATTTTATGTGAAGACATGGATTTTGAGGCCAAGATTGAGGAAAAATGACTAAGGGCAATCTTTTATGCAGTTCGTAAAGAAATTAAAGAGAAAATAAAAGTAGCACAGTCATAGCGCAGCTGCACAGTGTCGCAGGATTTTTAAGGGCAATTTTGTAAAAGGCGCGAAAAGAAGAAACCCTATGTTAAAAAAAGGCATCAGATGTTAGGAGAAAAAAAGAGTTCTTGGCTGGGAGGCTGCTAGCTCTTGAGAGAAAAACCAAAGTTTGGAGAGGAGAAAACGCAAGGAAATTGCAAGATTGACGAGAAAAAACGGATCAAAGACAAGATTTAGCCACGACTTTCTTGAGATTTCTAGTTTTTTTTTTTCTCTCTCATCATGAATTTTAATAGATTCTTGATTTCATTTACGTTGATTATGAGTTGCTAGATTATTTTTCTAGGGGCTACGATGTAGCCAGATTTTGATTACTCGGATTATGTTGAATTGATTGGTTGATTGATTATTTTATTTTTATGCTGAATTGTTCACACTATACGTAATGTTTGTGATTGTCTGGCCAATAATTGCTTGTTTTGTGGTTTAGTTTGAGACTGAGAAATGATAACTAAACTAGACCATGTGTGGAGTACCATTAAATTGTCATAAGCTAGAGATAGTTATGAGATTTAATGCAGCATTTAAATTTCTAGGATTTAATGCATTCCATAAGTTCACAGTTATCACAGAGATGTAGATAGCTTGCTTATTAGGGTAGGATATTGATACTTGAGAAAGATTAATATTTATATTAGTGACATTGTTGGCAGCATAAGGAATAGTCGTCAATTAGATTTAATCAACAGATTTGAGTAGGATAAATCTTGGTGAAATCGTAATCCCTAGAACTCTCCAATTATTGAATCAAATTTTTCATTAAATTCGCAATTGTTTAGTTGTTATTTTCATTAGTTTTGTTATCTCGTTAGTTTTTTTAATTACAAATTCTCAAGTTTTGGTCATCTGAATAAAATTTAAGCTAAATCAATTTCGGTAGTTAATAATCTCAGTCCTCGTAGGAACGATATTTATTTATCATCTTATTACTTGTTGCGACACATTCACTTGCATTAGAAATCATACAACAAGTTTTTGGCTCCGTTGCCGGGGACTGTGTCAATTATTAATATCGATACCAAATAGTTTTAATTTTACTTTGGATTTTATTTTATTTTGTTTTGTTCTCTTATTTTCGTTACGTATGTTTCAGGAACATATTCCTTTACGTGCATGCGAAAGTTGGAAAGTTGCAATTTGTTGCCTTTTGATCCTAAGATAGAGCGAACCTGTGGGAAGAACAAAAAGGAGAAAAGAACAACTACCCATCATTTGTAAGGAAATATGGCTGACATGGTGGTAGCACAAGAAGGAAATAATCAGGAAAATCCGGCTAGAACACTGCGAGAGTATGCTTTGCTACCCACTGGAATTCAACCTGTGATTAGAAGGCCAGTGATTCAGGTGAATAATTTTGACTTGAAGACAGTGACGTTACAGTTGATTCAGAATATTCAGTTCCATGGATTACCTTCTGAAGATCCTAACCAACACATTGTGAATTTTCTAGAAGTCTGTGGAACAGTTAAGTACAATGGAGTCACTGATGAAGCTCTGCGCCCTCGCTTGTTTCCTTTCTCTTTAAAGGATCAAGCTAAAGAATGGTTGAACTCGCTGCCTTCAGATTCAATCACTACTTGGGAGGATTTAGTGCACAAGTTTTTGTCAAGGTTTTTCCCACCTAGAAAGACAGCGAAGCTGCACATAGAGATTAATAATTTTGCCCAACATGAAGGAGAAACTCTGTGTGAAGCATGGGAGAGGTATAAAGCATTGTTGAGGAAGTGTCCTAATCATGGAGTGCCTAGGTGGATGCAAGTTCATAATTTTTACAATGGTTTAATTAGCTCCACAAGAACTTTGATAGATGCATCAGCAGGAGGAGCTTTAATAAACAAGACAGCAGATGAAGCTTATGCATTGCTAGAGGATATTGTTTTGAACCACCAACAGTGGTCAAGTAAGAGAGTTATACCAATGAAGACAGTTGGGATCCATGAGATTGACGCCATAACTGCTTTGACAGCGAAAATTGACAATCTCGCGAAACAGTTGTAGAATAGTCAAGTAACTGCTAATGTTGTTCAGGCGACAATGGTGTGTGAGTTTTGTTGTTGTCACGCCCCAACTCGACCCCTCCTATAATCAGTCAGGACGCAACAGGATTTCGGCAGTATAACGACAGTACATAGAATACAGACGTTTTAAAACAACCTCGTTAATAACATTAAACATCCCATTCCATAACCACACAAACAACAACTCCTCAACAGCATAACAACACACAACATAACTGTAATATACAATAATCAGTCCTCGTTATCTGCCTCCGTTCCAACATAACATACAATACCTCAACCTTATCATACATTTCAAAAATAAGTTGAGACCCATCTAACAACTTAACCATAGACAAAAGAAAGCCACTAAGTTAACATCATTTGGATCATCATCTTTTCAACATCTATTACAATAAGAACCATAAAGCATATAAAAGTCTACTAAGCTAATGTACATGACATTAAACAACATAGAATCATGGATAAGACTCAGGGACATATGACTCATCCACGAAAGGCACATTTTCCTCCTCGGGAGGCACGTACCCGTAATCCGGCTCTGCAACACCTGTAAGCATGCAATAATAGAGAGTGAGCTTATATAAATAAGCCCAGTGAGGATCCGATAGATCTCGACAGTATTCACTATGCTCCTTGGATTTAGTCCTTTGAGCAAGTAAACACACAACAACAATAACATTATCATCACATAACTATATAACAATTCAATAAAGGATACTCTATTTGGTGTAGCTCCAATCGCCATCACGATCTCAACCGTTCTTCTTATAACTCCCCATTACTTACGCACCGAGGTACCTCACTAGCCCCTCCCTCCATGACACCTCCGTCATGCGAGCTGGGGGTAGCCTCTAGCAGTCATGCCGTTATCTACCCGACAGCCCAACGCTGCCCGAGAGGTGGCACACACATATCAAGACTCCATAATCATCATCAATCATCAATCAATCATCAATCAATCATCATTTATTCATCGTTGATAGCATCAATTATCATTTAAACAACAATATCTTAGTTAGATGACAAAGTAGGCCATCTAACCGGACATGCATTATATACACAATTAAACCTTAAATCACTCATCAACAACTCACCATTCAACACTCAAACACCACCCAATCATCTAAAGGCATCGTTCAAGAAATTAAAGAATGACAACCTAAACTTCAAAATTCATAACTTACATTCTACTAACCCAAACATTGCCAAATCAGTTTCTATCACTCATCCATTCAACCTACTATATTAGCCCTCTGGGAAATCCACCATAACACCACCAAATCATGCCCGATAACCCTAAAACCCTAGGATGTCTTGGCTGAATTTTCTGGATTTTCCCACGAGCAATGTAATCGAAAATTCGGCATTACAACAGCGCTAACACGTAATTATCAAGTATTTAAAAATCGACGGCAATCGATTTCGAGCAACGCAACTCAATTAATTCAACATTGAACAATTAAATCAAAATTTAATACCCGAAAAATAAAAATTATGCTACATCCTACAGAAACTCGTAGTATTACCACTAAACGATCCCTAGCATGCAAGGAGCAATAATCTAACGTCAGATTACAATTCTAACGGTTCAAATTTCATTTATACGCAAAAATATAAAAATGACATTTTGAGATCTAGCATTTTTCTCTCACCTTTGATGCGATAAAAGCCTAGGGATACGTGAAGTGCGTGCCCAACAAGCGGAATCTAAGTCGGTGTGAAGTTTTACGGACAAAAACCAAGTTTTTCTTTGAAAAATTGATTGAAAAACCTTGAAAATCTCTTTGGTTTTATCTCCTTCTTTCTCTCGGCCTTGTGTGTGCAATTGGAGTGTGTTTTGTGCTTTGCTTAGTGTGTGTTGATGACTATATGCAAATTAAAGCTTGGTCAAATAAATAAAATGCAAAGTCAAAGTAATATTTAGTCCTTTAAATCATTTTCTTGTCTTTTAAATGCATTTTAACTATCTTCTTGCTCAAAACAAAAATGCAACTCCTAAGATAGCTCAAGTGGATTATTTTTAGGTGACAAGAAGTTTTACATTCAAAGAATTCCACCCGAGTCGGCTTAAAACTCGGTTTTTCGCAAAAAGTGGTGTAAAAACCCTAATAAATTCCTAAGCCGATTTGAAATCTGTTTTTATCAATCACAGGTCTATTAAAGTCTATGGACTAGGTCTAGAAGGGTTAAAAAGACCAGTTTCAAAATTTTAGCGGACGTGCGTCTAAAATACTATTCACTAAAAGATGACGATAAAATTTCTGATCCTGTTTTTGATGAAAATTTTATGAATGCACATTTAGCACGTATTAGGAGTATTGACATCAAAATTACAACTTTCTAGGTCTATAGCACATAAACAGGTCATATGCACATAAAACGAGGTATAGCACGTAAAACGAGATAAGCAGAAAAGTAGGGTTTCACATTCTCCCCCCCTTATAGAAATTTTGTCCTCGAAATTCTTACTTGATGTGCGGAATAGATCTGGGTATTGCTGCTGCATCTGATCTCGTCTCTCCCACGTAGCTTCCTCAATGCCGTGATGCTTCCACAACACCTTTACCATCGGAATCCTCTTTGACCTCAACTCTCGGTCCATCTGATCTAGAATACGAATCGGACGCTCGTCATAAGTCAAATTCTCTCGAAGTTGTAACGGCTCTGACTCAAGAATATGAGATGGATCCGGATTGTATTTCCGTAAATTAGACACGTGAAATACATCGTGGACATTAGAGAAATTCTCCGGTAAAGCCAACCTATATGCCAACTTACCAACCCTGCCAGTAATCTCAAACGGACTCAGCTTACCACCTTTACCATAACGAGCAAACCCCTTTCGAGGAGACAATCTCAAGAAAACCCGATCTCCGACTGCAAACTCCAAGTCCCGTCGACGCTTATCAGCATAACTCTTGAATCTACTCTGCGCCGTAAGCATTTTCTGCCTGATCAACTGAACATTTTCAATCTTTTCAAGAAGTTCTGGCATAATAGTCGGATCAACAGTCTTCATCTCTCCTACCTCGTCCCAATATAAAGGTGAACGGCACTTATGACCGTAAAGATCTGCAAAAGGTGCCATCCCATTAGTAGCTTGATAACTATTGTTATAGGCAAACTCGGCAAGTGGTAGATGTTTCTCCCAGTTCTTCCCGAAGTCCAGAACACAAGCCCTAAGCATATCTTCCAGAATCTGAATAGTCCGCTCAGACTGACCGTCGGTCTGTGGATGATACGCGGTACTGAAGTTCAACTGAGTACCCAAAGTCTCCTGAAGTTTCTCCCACAAACGAGAAGTAAATCGAGGATCTCGATCTGAGACAATACTAGATGGAATCCCGTGAAGTCTAACAATCTGATCCAGATAGAGACCCGTCAACTTTGTAACCTCATCTCTCATCCACATCGAGATAAAATGAGCTGTCTTCGTCAAACGATCCACGACAACCCAAACTGCATCATTACCCCTCGGTGTTCTAGGCAAACCAGAAACAAAGTCCATCGTAATATGCTCCCATTTCCACTCTGGTATAGCCAACGGCTGAAGCAAACTTGCTGGTCGTTGATGCTCGGCTTTCACCCTCTGACAAGTCAAACATCTAGATACAAACTCAGCAACCTCCTTCTTCATATTGTTCCACCAATAATGTTGCTTCAAATCCCGATACATCTTGCTTCCACCAGGATGAATAGTATATTTAGAATTATGAGCTTCCTCCAGAATACCTCGCCTTAAACTCGGCTCATCGGGAACACATACCCTGTTCCGAAAATGAAGAATACCGTCCTCATGTACTTTGAAGTCAGACTGATCATCAGTGATCTGATCCTTGATTTTCTGAAGTTTAACATCAAGTTGCTGAGCTTCCCTGATCTGAGACAATAATAAAGGCTGAATACGGAGATGTGAACACATCACCCCAACCTGAGTCAACTCTGGTCTCCAATAACTAAACTCCTCAAGAACCTCCCACTTCTTGACAGCCAAACAAGAAATACTAGCCTTCCGGCTGAGAGCATCTGCTACAACATTTGCCTTTCCAGGCAGATAATTGATAGAACAATTATAATCTCCAAGAAGCTCCATCCATCTCCTCTGGCGCATATTTAACTCCTTCTGTGAGAATAAGTACTTAAGACTCTTATGATCAGTGAAAATCTCAAACTTACTACCCCACAGATAATGACGCCACTTCTTGAGTGCAAAGACAACTGCTGCCAACTCAAGATCATGAGTCGGATAATTTTCTTCATAAGGTTTCAACTTTCGAGAAGCATAGGCAATAACTCGGCCATTCTGCATAAGAACACATCCCAAGCCCTCCTTGGAGGCATCACTGTAAATGACCATATTATCGGTCCCCTCTGGTAGAGCAAGTACTGGAGCGGTAGTTAACCTCTTTTTCAACTCCTGAAACCCACTCTCACATTTCTCATCCCAATTAAAGATAGTCTGTTTCTGAGTCAACTTAGATAGTGGCCCCGCAATATTCGAGAAGTCCTTGACAAACCTACGATAATAACCCGCCAAGCCAAGAAAGCTACGGACATCAGAAACACTCTCTGGCCGTTTCCAAGACATCACCGATTCAATCTTAGTGGGATCTACAGAAATACCGCTCTGTGTAATAACATGGCCAAGAAAAGAAATCTGTTGCAGCCAAAATTCACATTTGCTGAACTTGGCAAACAACTGATGCTCCTGCAGCTTCTCTAATACAAGCCGTAGATGTTGCTCGTGCTCCGATTCAGATTTAGAATAGACCAAGATATCATCAATAAAAATCACCACGAACTGGTCCAAGTACGGCTGAAAGACTCGATGCATCAAATCCATGAATGCTGCCGGTGCATTAGTCAATCCAAAGGGCATAACAACAAACTCATAATGCCCGTACCGAGTCCTGAAGGCAGACTTCGGAACATCCTCCGTACGAATCCGAAGCTGATAATACCCCTGCCTCAAATCAAATTTAGAATAGACTTTGGCTCCCTGAAGTTGATCAAACAACTCATCAATCAGTGGCAAAGGATATTTATTCTTGATGGTTACCTGATTCAAACCACGGTAATCAATACACAATCTCAAAGTACCATCCTTCTTTTTCACAAATAAAACAGGAGCTCCCCAAGGTGAATAACTCTGCTGAATAAATCCTTTCTCCAATAACTCCTGTAACTGAGTCTTCAACTCAGCTGGTGCCATCCGGTACGCCGATTTAGAAATAGGTTGAGTACCGGGAACAAGATTAATCACAAACTCTATATCCCTCTCTGGCGGCAACCCTGGCAACTCCTCGGGAAATACATTAGGATATTCCCGGATAATAGGGACTTCCTCTAGCTGTAGCTTATCAGATGGCTTGTTGATCAGATAAGCCAGATAACCCGAACACCCCTTACTCACCAACTTAACGGCTTTAGTTGCTGAGATAACAAAACTCGTCTTTGCACCTCGGTTCCCTACTACCTCAACTACTGGCTGATCTGGCAAACGAAACTGTACTACCTTGGTTCTACAGTTCAACTGGGCATCATACTTAGAAAGCCAATCCATACCCAAGATAACATCATACCCCCGGATAGGAAATAAAATAAGGTCCGAAGGAAAATTATGCCCCTTAACATGTATTATACAATTCTTACATACTAAGCTAGTAACATACTTATCAGTCAAAGAGGTACTAATCTCAACCACATAAGGCAATCTTTCAGGTTGCAAATTAACACGTTGCACACAAGCAGGAGTAATGAAAGAATGCGTAGCACCAGAATCAATCAACACTTTAACAAGTTGATCAAGTATAAGGAAGTTACCTTCCACCACTGCAGTCTCCTCAGGCATCTCCTCCATATCAACTGCATAAGCCCGAGCCTGAACCCGTTGCTGCTGTGGTACACTGCCCATAGGCCTACCCTGGTAACCCTGAGTCGCTGCCCGACCCTCAGTCCTCGCATATCTAGGGCAATCCTTCGCCCTATGCTCGCTGCTACCACAACCCAAACATGTCCCTGACTTTACCCTGCAGTCGGACTCCACGTGCCCTGGGCACTTGCAGTAATTACACTGCGATGATGTGGCACTAACACTGCCCCTAGAAGAACCAGAAGCTGATGAAGCAGGTGATACAGCCTGCTGCTGAGGTCTCACCACACTAGGCCTGTACTGACCCTGAGATTGGGCTGGCCTATACTGAGTCTGAACCTGATATGGCCCCTGCTGAAACTGAGGCCAATAGTAACTCTACTAACCCTGTGGCCTATAAGAACCCTGCTGGGCTGGTGGCCTGTAGACAACCTGCTGTATTGGAGGCCTATATATAACCTGCTGGCCCTGTGGCTGATACGGCCTCTTACTAGGCTGACTGGAGATAATCTGATCCCCTTTCCTCTTCTTTAACCTAGAAGCTGCATCAAAAGCCTCAGTGAAGATATCATAGCGATTCAGAGCCATTGCATCTTGAATCTCAGGCCTCAATCCCAACATAAATCTACGGGTCTTCCTCTCCTCCACAGCTACAAACTCCGGTGCATACCGGGACAACCTAGTAAATGTAGCCTCATACTGAGCCACAGTAGAATCCCCTTGTACCAAAGATAGGAACTCAGCCTCTCTCCTCTCCCGTGCAACCCTCGGGACATATTTATCCCTAAAAGCAGTCAGAAAGGCATCCCAAACATACGGAACACCCTGGGTCTCCCAACTGGCTCTCAGAGTGCGCCACCATTCCTCTGCCTCATCATCAAGTAAATAGACTGCACATGTCACCTTCCTCTCATCATTGTACCCGAGAGGATCAAAGATTTTCTTTAACTTACTAATCCACGACTCGGCCTTCCTATCATCAGGTTCTCCCTGGACTCTAGGAGGATAGTACGCCAGAAACTCCTTCATAGTACCTCGACCATAATTACCACCCTGTACACTCTGTATCTGGGCCTGCAATGCCTGAGTCTGAGCAGCCTGACCCGCTAACAACTGGGCCTGTCCAGCCATCAAATCTGCAATCCGATCCATTGCTGCCCCTAACCTGTCATCACCCCTATCACTACCTTGTTCCACATTACAAGGAACCTCATCTACAATCTCGGGCCTACCACGAGTCCTCGGTCTACCGGCCATCGTACTAATCAAAGAGTTAGCACAGGTTATAGCACATAAACAGGTTATATACAACTTTTAACACATAAACAACAAACTCATATAAAGCACATAGATCACATAAGTTTCAATCACATAAGCAAATTGATCACATAATCACATAGGCACTTAAATCACATAATCACATAATCATTTAGTCATATCAATACATAATTCACTTTTCTTTCTTTTCATACATATTTCAAGCTAAGACCATTACCAACATTCCGAGAATACCCTGGCTAACAACTAACATAAGCTCTGATACCACTTAAATGTCACACCCCAACTCGACCCCACCTACAATCAGTCAGGACGCAACGGGCTTTCGGCAGTATAACGACAGTAAATAGAATACAGAGGTTTTAAACCAACCTCATTAATAACATTAAACATCCCATTCCATAACCATACAAACAATAGCTCCTCAACAGCATAACAACACACAACATAACTGTAATATACAATAATCAGTCCTCGTTATCTGCCTCCATTCCAACATAACATACAATACCTCAACCTTATCATACATTTCAAAAATAAGTTGAGACCCATCTAACAACTTAACCATAGACAAAAGAAAGCCACTAAGTTAACATCATTTGGATCATCATCTTTTCAACATCTATTACAATAAGAACCATAAAGCATATAAAAGTCTACTAAGCTAATGTACATGACATTAAACAACATAGAATCATGGATAAGACTCAGGGACATATGACTCATCCACGAAAGGCACATTTTCCTCCTCAGGAGGCACGTACCCGTAATCCGGCTCTGCAACACCTGTAAGCATGCAATAATAGAGAGTGAGCTTATATAAATAAGCCCAGTGAGGATCCGATAGATCTCGACAGTATTCACTAAGCTTATTGGATTTAGTCCTTTGAGCAAGTAAACACACAACAACAATATCATTATCATCACATAACTATATAACCAATCAATAAAGGATACTCTATTTGGTGTAGCTCCAAATGCCATCACGATCTCAACCATTCTTCTTATAACTCCCCATTACTCACGCACTCGAGATACCTTACTAGCCCCTCCCTCCATGACACCTCCGTCATGCGAGCTGGGGGTAGCCTCTGGCAGTCATGTCGTTATCAACCCGACAGCCCAACGCTGCCCGAGAGGTGGCACACACATACCAAGACTCCATAATCATCATCAATCATCAATCAATCATCAATCAATCATCATTTATTCATCATTGATAGCATCAATTATCATTTAAACAACAATAACTTAGTTAGATGACAAAGTAGGCCATCTAACCGGACATACATTATATACACAATTAAACCTTAAATCACTCTTCAACAACTCACCATTCAACACTCAAACACCACCCAATCATCTAAAGGCATCGTTCAAGAAATTAAAGAATGACAACCTAAACTTCAAAAATTCATAACTTACATTCTACTAACCCAAACATTGCCAAATCAATTTCTATCACTCACCCATTCAACCTACTACATTAGCCCTCTCGGAAATCCACCATAACACCTCCAAATCATGCCCGATAACCCTAAAACCCTAGGATGTCTTGGCTGAATTTTCCGGACTTTCCCACGAGCAATGTAATCGAAAATTCGGCATTACAACAGCTCTAACACGTAATTTTCAAGTATTTAGAAATCGACGGCAATCGATTTCGAGCAACACAACTCAATTAATTCAACATTGAACAATTAAATCAAAATTTAATACCCGAAAAATAAATATTATGCTACATCCGACAGAAATTCGTAGTATTACCACTAAACGATCCCTAGCATGCAAGGAGCAATAATCTAACATCAGATTACAATTCTAACGGTTCAAATTTTATTTATACGCAAAAACATAAAAATGACATTTTGAGATCTAGAATTTTTCTCTCACCTTTGATGCGATAAAAGCCTAGGGATGCGTGAAGTGCGTGCCCAACAAGCGGAATCCAAGTCGGTGTGAAGTTTTACGGACAAAAACCAAGTTTTTCTTTGAAAAATTGATTGAAAAACCTTGAAAATCTCTTTGGCTTTTTCTCCTTCTTTCTCTCGGCCTTGTGTGTGCAATTGGAGTGTGTTTTGTGCTTTGCTTAGTGTGTGTTGATGACTATATGCAAATTAAAGCTTGGTCAAATAAATAAAATGCAAAGTCAAAGTAATATTTAGTCCTTTAAATCATTTTCTTGTCTTTTAAATGCATTTTAACTATCTTCTTGCTCAAAACAAAAATGCAACTCCTAAGATAGCTCAAGTGGATTATTTTTAGGTGACAAGAAGTTTTACATTCAAAGAATTCCACCCGAGTCGGCTTAAAACTCGGTTTTTTGCAAAAAGTGGTGTAAAAATCCTAATAAATTTCTAAGCCGATTTGAAATCTGTTTTTATCAATCACATGTCTATTAAAGTCTATGGACTAGGTCTAGAAGGGTTAAAAAGACCAGTTTCAAAATTTTAGCGGACGTGCGTCCAAAATACTATTCACTAAAAGATGACGATAAAATTTCTGATCCCGTTTTTTATGAAAATTTCATGAATGCACATTTAGCACGTATTAGGAGTATTGACATCAAAATTATAACTTTCTAGGTCCTATAGCACATAAACAGGTCATATGCACGTAAAACGAGGTATAGCACGCAAAACGAGATAAGCAAAAAAGTGGGGTTTCACAGTTATGGTCCACATCATAGTGCAGAATGTCAGGTTGGAAATCCATTTGCGCAAGGCACAGTAGAACAAGCACAGTATGTGGGGAATTTTAATGGGTAGCAGCACAATCCGTACCCTAACAGATATAATCCAGCAAAGCATAATCATCCAAATTTCTCTTGGAGAAATAATCAGAATGTGTTGCAGCCTGAGCAGAACAACCCACCACCAGAGAAGAAGGTGAACTTGAAGGATGCATTGGCTCAGTTGGCTAATTCCCAGACTCAATTTATGAACAAAACTAGGACAAGTCTCCAGAACCAATCTGCACAAATCAGAAATTTAGAGGCACAGTTTAGCCAAATGGCTACCATGTTTTCAAAAAGAAAACAAAGGAATTTACCTAGCACTTCAGAGGTAAATCCTAGAAGAGAGGGTAAAGAACATTGTAAAGCTGTCACATTGAGAAGCGGCAAAGAGTTAGAGGAGCCAGTGAAATCAAAGAAGGTTGAGAAAGCTGAAGCAAATAATGAGGCGAAAGATGAAAAAAAAGTAGAAACTCAACCACAGCCTACACAAGAACCACCTGTGGTGGTGCCATTCCCTCAACGACTGTAGAAGAACAAGCTTGACAAACAATTTGCAAAATTTCTTGAGGTCTTTAAGAAGCTTCACATTAATATTCCATTTGCAGATGCACTTGAACAGATGCCGAGTTACGTGAAGTTTATGAAAGACATCCTTTTGAATAAGAGAAGACTTGGAGATTATGAGACAGTCGCACTTACTGAGGAGTGCAGCGCTATTCTCCAAAAGAAGCTACCACAAAAACTCAAAGATCCAGGGAGTTTTACTATACCTTGTGAAATTGGCAATGTTGTTTTTGAGCGAGCTTTGTGTGATTTAGGTGTTAGCATTAATTTGATGCCTTTATCTATTTTCAGGAAACTTGGATTGGGTAAGGCGAGGCCCACAACTGTTACATTGCTGTTAGCTGATCGCTCGTTAAAGCATCCTAGAGGAGTTATTGAAGATGTGCTAGTCAAAGTCGATAATTTCATCTTTCCTGTAGATTTCAAAGTGCTGGACATAGAAGAAGACAAGGAGATTCCTATTATTCTTGGGAGACCATTCCTTGCAACTAGAAGAGCACTTATTGATGTTCAAAAGGGAGAGCTGCGACTAAGGGTGCAAGAAGAAGAAGTGATATTTAATGTGTTCAAAGCTATCAAGTACCCTGAAGCTAGCGACAGTTGTTTTCGTGTCAATGATGTACAAGCTATAGTGCCTAGCCATGTGGGTCGGCTAGATCCCTTGGAGGCTAGCTTGGTACAACACAATCTTGTTGATTTGGAAGATGAAGAGGTGCAAGCATATTTAAATTGGATGGAGTCATTTGAACCAAATAGGCAAAAATATTTTGAAGAATTGTGAGAAGGTTCTGCACATTCTAAACCATCAATTGAGCAACTACCTGTGTTAGAGTTGAAACCTCTACCAGCGCACTTGCGCTACATATATTTGGGCAAGTCAGACACACTTCCAGTGATTATCTCTTCGTCGCTCTCTAACGAAGAGGAAGATAAATTATTGAGAGTGCTTAAAAGTCATAAGTCGGCAATTGATTGGTCTTTGGCAGATATTAAGGGAATTCGTCCCTCCATGTGCATGCATCGTATTCTTATGGAGGATGATAGCAAACCATCCATTGACGCACAAAGGCGACTCAATCCTACAATGAAAGAAGTAGTGAAAGAGGAGGTTCTGAAATGGTTAGATGCAGGAGTAATTTACCCAATCTCAGATAGTTCTTGGGTAAGTCCAGTGCAAGTTGTACCCAAGAAAGGCGGCATGACAGTTGTGAAGAATGAAAACAATGAACTGATTCCTACAAGGACTGTTACTAGTTGGAGAGTGTGTATCGACTATAGGAAGTTGAACAAGGCTACAAGAAATGACCACTTTCCCTTACCCTTTGTTGATCAGATGCTTGATAGATTGGCAGGGCATGAGCATTATTGTTTCCTGGATGGTTACTCTGGCTATAATCAAATAGCTATTGCACTAGAAGATCAATAGAAAACCACATTTACATGTCCTTATGGTACATTCGTCTTTCAGAGAATGCCATTTGGATTATGTAACACACCAGGTACTTTTCAAAGATGTATGATGGTTATCTTCTTAGATTTGGTAGAACGTGGAATCGAGGTATTTATGGATGACTTTTTGGTGGTGGGTACGTCGTTCGACAATTGTCTTTACAATTTGGAGTTACTATTGAAAAGATGTGAGGAGACAAATCTGGTGTTAAACTGGGAGAAGTGTCACTTCATGGTACGTGAAGGTATTGTCTTGGGGCATCGCATCTCAGCTAAAGGCATTGAAGTTGATCGTGCAAAGATTGAAACCATAGAAAAGTTGCCTGCACCAATAACTGTGAAAGAGGTTAGAAGTTTTTTGGGACATGCAGGGTTCTATAGGAGATTTATCAAGGATTTTTCAAAGATTGCTAAGGCGCTTTCAAATCTTTTGGTGCAGAATGTTCCATTTGTGTGGGATGACGATTGTGAACGAGCATTTGTAACAATCAAGGAGAAACTTGTGTCAGCGCCTATTGTCGTAGCACCTGATTGGGAATTACCCTTTGAGTTGATGTATGATGCAGGCGACTATGCAGTTGGAGCAGTTTTGGGACAACAAAAGAACAAGGTATTTCATGCTATTTACTATGCGAGTCATACTCTTAATGATGCACAACTTAATTATGCAACAACAGAGAAAGAGTTACTCGCAGTATTCACTTTTGACAAGTTTCGTCCTTATCTGATTGGAAATAAGGTAATCGTTTACACTGATCATTCAGCTATTAAATACATTATGGCCAAAAAGGATGTGAAGCCAAGGCTCATTCATTAGGTGTTGTTGTTACAAGAGTTCGACTTGGAGATTAGAGATAAAAAAAGGCACAAAAAATTTGGTAACAGATCACCTTTCTAGACTTGAGTTACCAGTAGAGATCGAGATGGTGAAGCCGCCTATTGAAGATGACTTTCCAAATGAAAAGATCATTGCAATACAGTCTGCTCAAACTCTTCCTTGGTATGCTGACTTTGTGAATTTTCTAGCGGCAAAGATAATTCCAGCAGATCTTAATTATCAGCAAAGGAAGAAATTTTTATCTAATGTGAAACACTATTATTGGGAAGATCCTATACTCTACAAGCATTGTACAGATCAAGTTATCAGAAGGTGTGTTCCAAAAGAGGATATGGAAGATATTTTATGGCATTGCCACACACTTGAGTGTGGAGGTCACTTTGAAGGCAATAGAACAGCGGCGAAAGTGCTCCAATCAGGTTTCTATTGGCCTAGCTTGTTTAAAGATGCTCACACTTTTGCTGTTGCATGTGATAGATGCTAGAGATTGGGGAATATTTCGAGAAGGAATGAGATGCCATTGCAGAACATTCTTGAAGTTGAACTTTTTGATGTGTGGGGAATCGATTTCATGGGGCCTTTCCCTTCCTCCTACAATAACAAATACATTTTGTTGGCAGTTGATTATGTATCTAAATGGGTGGAAGCAGTGGTGACTCCAACAAATGATGGTGCGATAGTGTTGAATTTTCTGAAGAAGAATGTCTTTACAAGGTTTGACACACCTCTAGCAATAATTAGTTATGAGGGTACCCACTTTTGTAACAAGCAGTTTGAAGCCCTTTTACTCAAATATGGTGTCAAACATCAGAAAGCCCTTGCCTACCATCCCCAAACCAATGGGCAAGCAAAAGTTTCAAATCGAGAGATAAAGAAGATTCTTGAGAAGACAGTGGGCAATTCACGAAAAGATTGGGCCAAGAAGATTGATGATGCACTGTGGGCATATCGTACTGCATTTAAAACACCAATTGGGATGTCGCCATACAGATTGGTCTATGGAAAAGCTTTCCATTTACCAGTGGAGCTTGAGCACAAGGCATATTGGGTAATAAAGTAGTTGAATCTGGATATGCAAGCTGCAGGAGAAAAGAGACTTTTGCAATTGAATAAGTTGGAAGAATTCCGGAATGAAGCGTATGAGAATGCAAAAATTTACAAGGAGAGAACAAAAGCGTGGCATGATAAGCACATCTCGCGAAAAGAGTTCTTGCTTGGTCAGAAAGTTCTTTTATACAACTCAAGGCTTCGCTTGTTTCCTGGAAAGCTTAAATCAAGATGGTTTGGCCCTTTCCTTGTGACAAAGGTGTTTTCCTACGGAGCTGTTGAAGTAAATCATCCAAAGAAGGGGACGTTCAAGGTTAACGGACAACAGTTGAAGAGTTATTGGGATAAGGAGTTTGAAAAGCACAAGTCCGTTGTCCACCTCAACTCCGTCTGAGAAATTGCTCCGTCGGGCTGTCGACGTTAAAACAAGCACTTTTCGGGAGGCAACCCGAAGTTTCTTATTTTTTCTTGATTTAATAGTTAGTTGTTTTTAGTTAATTTTTGAGTTATAGTTGTGGTAGTTAATTGTTGATTTTTATTGTCATGTTAGGTTCAAGACTAAGTTTGGGGGAAGCCAAAGCAAGGAGAGGTTCTACCAAGTTATTTAGAAGAGAAAATTGAGAGAAATTCATATTTGGAGTGAAGAGGTTGTGTGCATGGAAGAGGAAAACAAGAAGAAATAATGTTGTGCAGTAGCGCTGTTGCGCTAAATTCTAGCGCAGCTGCGTTGGCGTCCTTAAAAGTTTCATTTTTGCAATAGCGCTATTGCGCTAAAAAATGGCGCTACTGCGCTGGCGCCCTTTGCATTGACGTTCGAAAAAAAAACAGTAGCGCTGTTGCGCTAAAAGAAGCGCCGCTGCGCTAGCGTTGTTTGAAGTTATATTTTTGAAATAGCGTTGTTGCGTTAAAAAACGGCGCAGCTGCGCTGGCGTCTACAGTGACATGAAAGAAAAAAAAAAAAAAAAGGAATCACCATGCCGCCGAAGATGCAGTACCACCTCGGGCTCACGTCGACGATGATACTTCTCAGGGAAGTCCTCTGGTTGCTTTAATTTCATGTTTTCACATTGAGAACAATATTCTTTCTAAGTTTGGGGGTGGTGTTTACTTGTTTGTTTGCGTACTTTTTCTTTTCATATTTGTTTTAAGTGTTTTCTTGTTTTACGTATTTTATTTTCATCAGTTTTATTATTATTTTTATTATTTGTTTCATTTAGTGCTAAAAAAATTGAAAATTTTGAAAAATTGGGAAATTTTTTTTTGAAAGTGATGTTGGAAAGATAAGAAATATGCCGATGATGAGTAGCGTGTGAATGACATGATAGTGATGAGGATAGTTGACTGAAACATAGTTTTATTTTATGAAAAATCTCCACATTTTGCGCACTTAGCCTCGCCTAGTATGTTGTCGTTTAGAGAAGGTTTATGTGAATTTAAGTGAAGAAAAAAATGAAAATGAATGAGTATAGGACTTTAGAACTTGCTTGATTGTCACTGGAGGTGAAATCCTAGGTCACATAGTATTAGAGAAATGATTTAGGCCATCTTTGGATCGTTTGAGCCTTTTAAGCCAACCCGGTAATGATTGAATATCCTTAGTTCAACCTTTTGAGCTTAATTAGCTTTTTCTTTCATGTGCAACCTACAAATTCTTCCTTAACTTGTCAAGTTGATTTTCCCAGATTATGACCCTCCTACCTGTAACATATGATTATTCTAGGATGATTATATGGAGCTATGTTTTGTATTGAATGATGGGAGGTTTGATGATTTGGTGATGTGTTGTTTTGTTTCAAAAAAAAAAAATGAATGAAATATTGAGAAAAGCAAAAGAAAAAGAAAGGAATGAAAAGAAACAAGAAGAGTCACACTCCTTGAAATTAATAAAAAAATGCAAGTTTGGGGGAATGTGGGTTCTTTATGTGTTTTTAAATGTTGTGAAGGATTGTTGAGGAAGTAAAATGAAAGATGAAAGAAAAAGAGATATGTTGAATAGTTTTGGTGGTACGAAGATGAGTTGGTATGTGCTCCATTAAATATCCTTGAATATTTGTGTGCTTATAGGTAGTTTAGCTTCATATTATATCCATTATCCTACCTCCACCCTAGCCACACGTTATAACCAAATGTAAAGTCCTATTGATCTTTAATGCTATGATTAACCTATATTAGTGGAGAGTGGCATGAAAAAGTAAGCCTATGAAGTCCTAAGTGATTGAAAATAAAAGATCTATGTTGATGATTCACTTAACTTGCATAAACTCATCTGGGTACAATTGATTAGGATAGAGGCTATTCACACACTCACTTGGGGGATTTGAAGTAAAATGCAACTTATGTGAAGTTATTATTTCTCATGCTTGCGATTGAAAGTTACCTATTGAGTTGGGAAAAAACTACTGAGGCCGTGAAAAATTTATTATCCTACAGCATTGCTTTCGTGAGTTGTTGTGTGTTGAGTTTTTAGTTTTTAGTTTGTTTCTTTCTTTAGTTGTGTCTTTTGCTTGAGGGCAAGCAAAGTTTAAGTTTGGGGGTGTTTGTTGGGTGTAATATTGATAAATTACTTTAGCGCCTTTTCACTTAAATTTTGTTAGTTCTTGAGTAATTTATGAGCAAATTGATTGGTTCCATGTTTGTTTTGCTATGTAGGTGAATTTTATGTGAATACATGGATTTTGAGGCCAAGATTGAGGAAAAATGACTAAGAGCAATCTTTTATGCAGTTCGTAAAGAAATTAAAGAGAAAATAAAAATAGCGCAGTCATAGCGCAGTTGCGCAGTGTCGCAAGATTTTTAAGGGTAATTTTGTAAAAGGCGCGAAAAGAAGAAACCCTATGTTAAAAAGAAGGCATCAGATGTTAGGAGAAAAAGGGAGTTCTTGGCTGGGAGACTGCTAGCTTTTGAGAGAAAAACCAAAGTTTGGAGAGGAGAAAACGCAAGGAAACTGCAAGATTGACGAGGAAAGACAGATCAGAGACAAGATTAGCCACGACTTTCTTGAGATTTCTAGTTTTTTCTCTCTCTCTCATCATGAATTTTAATAGATTATTGATTTTATTTACGTTGATTATGAGTTGCTAGATTACTTTTCTAGGGCTACGATATTGCCAGATTTTGATTACTCGAATTATGTTGAATTGATTGGTTGATTGATTATTCTGTTTTTATGCTGAATATTTCACACTATACGCAATGCTTGTGATTATCTGGCCAATAATTGCTTGTTCTGTGGTTTAGTTTGAGACTGAGAAGTGATAACTAAACTAGACCATGTGTGGAGTATCATTAAATTGTCATAAGCTAGAGATAGTTATGAGATTTAGTGCAACATGTAAATTTCTAGGGCTTAATGCATTCCATAAGTTCACAGTTATCACAGAGATGTAGGTAGCTTGCTTATTGGGGTAGAGTATTGATGCTTGAGAAAGATTAGTATCTACTTTAGTGAAATTGTTGGCAGCATAAGGAATAGTCATCAATTAGATTTAATCAACAGATTCGAGTAGGATAAATCTTGGTGAAATCGTAATCCCTAGAACTTTTCAATTATTGAATCAATTTTTTCATCAAATTCACAATTGTTTAATTGTTATTTTCGTTAGTTTTGTTATCTCTTTAGTTTTTTTAATTACAAATTCTCAAGTTTTGGTCATCTGAATAAAATTTAAGCTAAATCAATTTCGGTAGTTAATAATCTCAGTCCTCGTAGGAACGATATTTATTTATCATCTTATTACTTGTTGCGACACGTACACTTGCGTTAGAAATCATACAACAATCAACAACTTTTCTTTCTAAATTTCATCCCTATACATGGAGACCGACACTTACAACCATATAGTGCTTCATACGGAGTCATCCCAATAGTCGATTGATAACTATTGTTATAAGCAAACTCCGCTAATGACAAGTGTTTCTCCCAACTCTTCCCGAAATCCATAACACAAGCTCTCAACACAACCTCAAGAATTTGAATCGTCCTTTCCGACTGACTGATGGATGATAAGCTGTACTGAAGCTCAATTTGGTACCCAAAGCTTCCTGCATCTGCTTCCAAAGTCTAGAAGTAAATCGAGGATCTCTATCAGACACAATACTGACTGGAATTTTATGAAGCTTCACAATGCTTGCAATATACAAGTTTGTTACCTTCTCAACACCATCCTGTTCACTCATAGCGAGAAAGTGAGATGCCTTGGTCTGACGATCCATTACCACCCATGC
The DNA here is from genome assembly GCA_037974665.1 of Ehretia macrophylla. NCBI lineage: Eukaryota > Viridiplantae > Streptophyta > Magnoliopsida > Boraginales > Ehretiaceae > Ehretia > Ehretia macrophylla. Next base: position 58,040,757 of record CM075771.1, on the reverse strand, counting down.
AACATCGCAACCCTTAGGTGACCTGGAAAACCCAAGACAACTACAATGGTTGAATCCGCAAATTAGTGAACAAAACACTCAATTGAGTCAACTCTGGCTTCCATATACTAACTTCTTCTAACAACTCCCATTAACAGAATCAACTCTACCTCAAGATTATGAGAAGAATTTGTATGATGCACCTCCACATAAATATGTGATTGACATCAAACTCTGAAAACATTCAGCGATAAACCCATAGACAAACCAACTTGTCTAATCCACAAATAGAAATCTTCTAACCACAGAACTCTGACTCCAAAACAATACTCTGCCAAGAGATACTATCATAAGAATTCAAACTTACTAAGTTGGCACATAATGAATACTGTTGGAGCTTCTGCAAGCTAGATGAAATGTTGCTCACATTCGGTTCAATCTTGAAATAAACAAGAATACTATCAAATGAAAATACCATCAAATAAGAATACATTCAACGGAGATTAGTCAATTAAGAATACCAAGATTAGAGAACACTATCAACATGAATGCTTCCAGATAGCCACCACTGTGGCATACTTAGTAAGAGTTCCAACCAAGATTACTCGAAGAAGAATACTCACGTAGAAATCCTAAAGAAAATACCGAATAACGATCCCTGATAAGAATGCCATGAAGAATACCAAGCACAACCTCAAGTGAGAATACCCGAATACCAAAGGTCAAATACTGATACGGTCACTTATACACAAATACTGAATACGAAAGGAAATTACTGATAAGTAATGCTGAATACCAAATACGAATATTATTCAGGAAATCTCAACTAGAACACCAAGTAAATATCAGATGAGAAGTCCTATGTAAAAAAGCCAAATAAAGACTCTGTCAATAATACCATAAAAGAGTGCCGAAGAAGAACCCCAATGAAGAACACCAAAGAATCACCAATCAAGACTTCTGAATAAGGGTTCCTATAGTCCTTTCATAGCTGTAATGTGTTATCTTTGTTCATCCCAAATAACACAAGTGCCATATGATACTTCACCAACCAAACATGCTCAAAATAATCCCGGAATCTCGAATAGGAAAAAGGTCAAAATCACAACAATTCTTAGTCCTCAATTGAGATTTCTCATGAATGCACATTTACTACGATACCTATTCCCAAGTTATAAGATAGCTTATCAACTTGTATACCAACACATTGCACTCAAGGAATATGACAGAAGAATGCATAACACCGTGGTCAACAATACTTTAACCAACTGGTTCAAAATTAGGATCTACCTTCAACCGTGGCTGCTGTTTTGGGGCAAATCCTATTGATTAGTAGTACAAGTTCTGGCTGGTTCACACTGTGCAAGTATAACTCCTGCCAACCTATTATGGGTACCTTTGCATCTGGGTTGAAACCTCGGGTAAGCCCTCACCCGATGTTGATCACTCCCACATCTGGTGCATCTCCCTGATTTTCTCCAACAATGAGACTTAAGATGGCCTATGCGCTTACAGAAGGCACAAGATAGAGTTGAAGTAGTAGCACCATTACCCTGTTGTGGTCTTGCAACAATCAGCTTAATCTGCCTCTGAAGTTGACTCTGCCGACTCTGAGGATGGAAACATCTCTGTTGGCCTTGGTGCTGAAAAGGCCTCCGACTCGGCTGACTCAACCCTGCTCTTTTTTCATTCTTCCCTTCCTCAACTCTTGTTGCAGCAAAAAGAGCTTCACCATGAGTGGAAAATTGAAAGAAAGCCAAGTTGTTACGAATTTCTGGCTTCAGCCCTCGAACAAATCTATGGATTCTCTATTCAATGGTTTAAACCATTCCGAGGGCATAATGTGATAGTTGAGTAAACCGGGCTTCATACTGTGCAATTGATAAATCTCCTTGCTTAAAGGTCATGAACTCATTCCTTCGAAGTCTTCCCTTGATTCCTAGAGTTCTTGTAGCCATCTTTACTTCACCAAAGAACCACTCATGATATGGCATATATGCAATTTAAACGACATGAAAAACAAGTATAATATAATGCACAAGTTAATACATAAAAAGTAAACATATCATAGTTAGTACATAGAAAGCAAATACATCATAACAAATACTTATCACGTAATTCACATTGATCACATAAGACAAATCGATCGCATAAAACACATTGTTCACATTGGGTACCCTTAATAAATACTAAACATGTTACACATAGTTCACTTAACACACTTCGCATGCACTCACTCAAGGGTTGCTACCCGACAGACCGAAGATCCTAACCCGGCTTATGAGCTGTCTAAGCTGTGATACTAAAACTGTGACGCCCCGATTCATCACGAAATCAGGAACCGCTAAAATGATCCGAACCAAACACGAGGCATGAATACGAGGGAAAACGGATAGAGTTTCCCTTGTACTGAGGTCAACTAACACTTGCTTAAACCACTCAACATCCAAGCATTCACAATAATAAAAAACATAGTGGGCTCGACATTACATCAACTCTTTAACGTTACAACCCAACATAATGTATTACAAAGTATGACTAACAATATCATTACATATATCTCTACATTGATTCTTATACTTGTTACATTCTCTTGACAAAATCATAATCTAACACGTAAGTCATAGTCATGCTTCTTTTGCACTTAGCCAAGTCCTCGGGTTCACCTGTAGCATGCAAAAATGAGGATGAGCTAAACAAGCTCAGTGAGAAATGACTATGTAGTTTTAGAAACCTTAACCTGAAACTCTTTCGCTCGTTGGATAACATATCATATAGATAATCAAGTATTTCACTCTCGCATAAACACTTTGAGAACACCAGTTAACTTACACATTGTGAAACACTAGCTTACACGTAGATACACGTACTCATTCATTTACGAGATATATCGCTTTAACACATAAAGGAAGAGAATACTATACCACATGTTGTTGCACGAAGTCTCGCTATCACAAACAAGTAACATGAAACACCTAAATACTAATGCATCCAGCCTTGGCACTCCCACTTGTGCACTCCGGAAGTACACGGTGCTACGACCGAAACTCGAAATAATATACGCGGATCATACGAGAAAGGAATTGTGTATGATAGTCAAGTTAATACCGGCTAGGCCTTATGCCACCTCAGCATTCCAAGACGCTACCATCGCATAAGGTTTGCAACCCTTCACATCGCTCACACATGCATGCACATATAACACATAGTTCGTATTCGCATTCACATCGCAACACATCTCATTTAATCACGTTTCACGTACTTATGACACAAGAAGTTTTCCTCGCATTCATGTTAATCATTTAACATCACATTAAATAAGTAACCATGTAAAGATAACACATTTAGGCATAAAGTGACCACTATAGACACATAGCTAAGCAATAGTACAACTTAATAAATTTTTCTACTCATCTTCCCGACCTCCAAATGATCTGATTTTGGTATATAATTAAATTTGATCGAAATTAGATAACTTTAGAATCAAACGAAACTCAATTCGGAGTTAAAATGAATGAGATATGGCCTCTAGAAAATTATTGCGCAAAATTGTCTGTGAAGTCGGGCGAGTAGGCAGGCGAGTAACTCGTCCGACTTACTCATCCGGCTTTTCCAGAGAATGAAGCCCAAAGTCGGACGATTAGGCAGGCGAGTGACTCGTCCGGCTTGCTTCGACCGACCTAGGTAAAAACAACCCATAAACTCAATCCAATTGACTCCTCACTTGCTTGTTATACCACCAATGCTTCACAAACAGTTAATGCCCTCCAAGGACTACTAAAACATATAATCAAGTTCACAAATCATGGTATAACACCCTTGAATCAATCCAACTTCAATAACACCCAAATCAACAAAACTCAACAAACACAACAAGCAATGCTCAAGACTTGTTTTCCAAATGGTTTTCTCACTCATTCAACCTCACTTAGCTCAAGAACACACACAAGAACATCAAGCTAACACCATATATTCACTAATAACCATATCACTCATTTCCAAAACAGCAAATAACTGAAGAACACATAAATGGCTCATCAACTCCATTTTTTTCATAGAATCAACTACAACAAGCATTCAAGAACACATGCTTTAGCATTAACATCACCAAATGAACACAAACATGCAAGAACATGAAATTTCCTCACCTTAGAAAATGTTGAAACAAGAGAAACTAATCCGATAGAAAGCTTGCACAAGAAGAGGAGAGCTCAAATATCTAATCTTAGCCTTTGATTCAACTTCTAACCACCTCAAATGGCTCAAGCAAGCAAGAAAACACTATTTCTCTTCCTCCTCTCTTCACACGCAGGAACTAGGGCTTCTCTTTGCAATTTTGCTGATTTGTTTGCTATTTATAATATTTGCTAAATGGTCAAATAATGGTCAAACAACCTAGGTGAAAAATGACTAAAATGCCTAGCTATTTTCATCCTATTACCATTTTACCCTTAATAAATATCCTAAATTGCTAATTACCAGAAACTCTTGATATTTTGTTCATATTACCTTTCTACCTTTTCTAGAAGATTGGCCAATGTGAAAAGACTATTTTACCCTTCTAGCAATTTATAGGCGAAATGCACTCAAAATCATGCAGAATATAAGTTTGAATGCACAAATAAGTTCAAGCAAATGAAATGAGCAATTTAAATATGTTTGATGCATCTTGGGCCTCACACTCGGCTACTATGGTTTCCCAGTCCCTGTCTCGCTGAGGCATACTCTCCTACCCTAGAGGCGTGATTCACTTTGTTGAGGCATACGGACCTACCTTGAAAGATATGGGTCGAAGGATCGGGGTACATCCGGAGTACCCCATTCAGAGGAATAAAGGGTTGCCGGCACTTACTTGAAGATCATGCCTCGTGGTTCGTGATTGAAGACAAAAAAATTAACCGTATCCTTTTTATATGTGTTTAAATGCTTGTTCAATTAGCTTGTTATATTATGTTGCTTATTTTATTATCTTTACTGCATTGCAAGAAATGATTTTTGAAAACTCTCCAGTTAACTGTATTCCCCTCCCTCACTGAGTAACTTTGCTTATTCATTCCTCTTTTCAACATATTTCAGGAAAAGTTGAAGACTGGATTGCCTCTTGTGTGACTTGTTTGCTCTATCAGTGTGTAGAACATGAAAGAACGTGATCATGATATGCTTGTATTCCATTTGAGACTTTGTGGTCATGTATGTATTTGTGTTGTATTAAGAAATGTAATATTAAGTTTTAGTCTTGTATGTTGATTAGGTACTAGAGGGCATGTAATAACTTCTATTGCTTTAATTTATCACTTAGTGTTGCATGCTTGTGTGGTTAGTGAAGGTTAGTTGATTGGTTGGACTTAAATTATAAGTAGGTTAAATTGATAATATTAAAGTGAAATGATAAGTGGTTCTGAAATACAGAAATTCAATAGATTTGACTTTGTATGCTAGTATGTCTTCAATAATGGGTTCCAAGGCTCGGATGGCCTTGAAAAGTTAGTTGTATGTGATGATAGTGGAAGTTGGGTGTTACGGAAGAGGTTGAACTTTGGTTTTGAGGTTATACTTGTTGTGTGCAGGTTTTTGATTAGTCCTATAAATGAGAAAAATTTCGTCCGTTTTCTCTAAATGTTTGTGCCCGGGTTTGGATATGGGTTGTGAATAACATGTTTAATAATAGTCCCAGTTCTGTAAGGAATCCGGGCATTACAAATTTCGTCATAAACGATCGCCTTTGTTGAGAAATGGTCACTACTTTTTGAAGAAAAAAAAAAAGAAGAAAAGAAATACATAAGCAACAACTCAAAGGTTCTTAGTTTTATTTACTGTTATGCGAGTGACTTTGGAGGAAAAATAAAAGAAGGGAAGAAGACACTTTGTGTATTATTTATCGCATTGCTATTGCTTCTAGAGAAAAGACAGGACTTCCTTTGTCCTTATTCATGATTTGTTATTGAAGCTTAGGGAAGAAAATATATGTATATAAATATTTCTAGAGTTTTCATAAGTTTGCTTTAAGGATTGATTCTAGTATTTACATAGCATGTTCAAAAATTGATTTTTATGCATAATATGATCTTCGGACGTAATTGTGGCCTATCTGATTACATGAGATATTGAGAGGACTGCGAATATATGACCCTTCTTGGCGAGGGATAAATGCCATGAGACTTTGAAAGACTGTGAATATATGACCCTTCTTGGTGGGGGATAAATGCCATGAGACTTTGAAAGACTATGAATATATGACCCTTCTTAGCGGGGGATAAATGCCACTAACTCTGACTCTATGGCAGAGGATAAATGTCAATACTTCTGACTCTTAGACAGAGGATAAATGTCAATATTTTGACTCTATAACGGAGGATAAATGCCAATATTTTGACTCTCTGGTAGAGAATATATGCCTACTTAGATTTGGGTATTAGATTCCTTCGACTATGGTCTTCGACACTATGAATCTTGGCAAATAAATTTAGTTAGCATGAACTTTTATGACTCCAGCATGGAACATTATGTCTTTGCATGAATTTGTTTTTGAATTTGTGATATTTATGAACTATGATGATATGACTATTTGACATATACAAATATTTTGAAGGTCCCAAGAGGTTTTTTTGGGGATCGCCACTTACTGAGATTTGTGTCTCACTTTTGTAAAAATGTTTTCTTCGCAAAAGGTGATGAATGGGTTTTTTTTTGGATTTGGCATGGGACAAAGACCGCGTGACGAACAATTGATTACAACCCTTTAGATATTTTAGTTATGAATAAGTTGATTTATATCTTCTAGACCTTTTTAATTTAATTTCCCATTTCGCTTTAAGACCTTGGGAAAAATTATGTATTTTTGGAGATTTTATGTGTTAATTGGAGACTTAATTTCCGCTGCTTGATGATGACATAAATGTTCTGATGGATTGCTGCCTATTTATTATTAAGGCTTTTAATTAGTGATTTGTGTAATTAGGAAGGACGTTCCTTCTTAGTGCGCGACAGTTACATTCCCGAGATTCGTCTAGGTAGATTTGAGAACGTGACAGAGTATTATTAGAGCGTAGGTACACAATCATTTGAGACCTATGTGGGAATGGATAACTAGGTTTTTCTTTAATGTGTTTTATTATCCTGAATTGACTTTGCAGTGTATGGTTTTTGAACATTTTTGTGCCTAGGACGTATTGACTCCTAAGACTAGTCTATGTAACCATAACATATGAGATGATGCATATGCATAATTAGGCTTTTTGCTTCCTTGCTTATTCCATTAATCAGTTTGTCCTTTTTCTATTAATGTCATGTGTTATCCAAATTTTTTTTAATGTTCATGAAATTGCTTTCGTCTCATTGTCTATCTTCTTTTAAGTATTTGTACAGTCTATTTGAATAAATTTTATGGAATTTGTTGGTTAAGCATTCTTGTAACGAAGTCAATAGATTCTTGTTTATTTTAATCATTTGCAATATGTTGATTGTATCGTCATTGAGGTAATCTTATACGTATTTATCTACTCGTTCTGCTGGTAAAACTCCTATGAATTTTGTCTTGTTTGTCATCTATGAAATTTATTGTTACTTCTCTTCGATATACTTTATCAGTTCGCGAATTATCTGGAAGTGCCTGATAAATATTATTCATGATGCTATTTGGAAGTTGTCATCCCTTTTCATATGTTAAATTATTCCTATAAGGCTTGTCATTAGATTTCTCTAACATTGACAAATGATAAAATAGTCTAAAGACCGCTTTATATTTGTGAAAATTCATAACCCCTCATCTATTGTTACTATGCTAAGAATAGAAAACTTAATTGAGCATGAGTGAGCTAAATACGAAATTTTTTTATGTGATATAAGGCTTGCCACCTTGTTTTTTGATACCCTATTTGTTGCCAACTTATTTAAAGGATGTGGCTAGAATATTTATGTTACCATTTGTTAGTAATCATTCTTAATCCCTCAGTTATACATGAAGATAACAAATTTATGGTATCAAGATATTTTGCATTGATATATTTCATTGTTTGATAATCCTTATGCATACATGGTCGCAATTGTTGTTCATCGATTCGTTAATTCCAAACTTGATATTTGGGTAAGATAGCATTGCACGTTATTTCTACTCTTCTATAGTTTAGGGTCCATTGTGCATACGGTTTACCATTCTGTACCACCATCCTATTCGGATCAATTTGTAACATTTGATGATATTGCATCTCTGTTAGATTGGGTCATTTATCTCTTGATGATATTTTTCACTAAATTGTGGCTTCCTTGATTAAGTCTTAGACCTTTATGCTCGTGATTGGTTCATGTCATGTTATTCTTAGTCATGAATGACTTGAAAGAAAACCTTAGTTGAGGTTTTCAGTAAAATCCATTAAAAGTATGAATATCAGTGATATGCTACTTCTTCAAGTCTATTTAATTAACATGTTGTCTATGGTTATTCTGTTTCTCTTTTATGATTTCATAGTTTCAACCATAGTAATTAGACTACTTACCTTGTTTGGAATTTAGATGATACCATACTTTTATGGATAGCAATTGTGACATTTTGTGCATGTTTGGGAATTTTTCTAAAAGTCAATGAATACTTTCTTAAATATTGACAAAAAAAGGAGGAAAAATAAAAAGACAAAGGAAAAAGTTGTCTTGGTATTTTGTTTCCTTCTATCTTCTTGAAACCTTTAGTTGTTTTGGATTATCAATATGCAGACTATTTTGTCAAAATTGTCAAAAATAATTCGTAAATGAAAACTGACCTCTACACCGAAATTTTATTTTGGTTTACTTCAACCGAGTATCAAAAATAAAATTTCTGATTCATCATTTTTTCTTATGTCTTTTCAAAACTAGAATATATATGAAGTAAACTTGTTAAACGTCTTTTGTATCAGTTGGTATAAACAAAAGTTTTTATTTGTACAAAATCTCACTTTTGAAATATATGCTATTTAAAAATTAAATCTTGATTTTGGTCATTGAAAAGGTACCCTATGAAATTTTCTGTGAATTTATTTTCACTTTGAAAATCTTATTAAGGTTGATCATTGCTACATCTGACTTTACGACCTTAGTCTTGAGTTTTGATTTAATGATAGTTAAATATTGAGATCATCAATTATTTGAGAAAATATATTTAAATAAATATGGTTGGCTTCATATTCGCATCTTTACTAAAGAATTTTGTGGACCTTATTTTGTAACCTCATATTTGGACCAATCAATCAATTTTTGAAACTATTCAAAAAAAAAAAAGAAAGAGAAAATGAAACTCTAGAACTTGGTATTAGATCAATGTTTAGATTATTGTTTTGATCTCCAGTTTTTATTCATTTATATGTTTCTATTCATATCATCTACTCATTATAAGATTAGTTTTAGCTTAACTAAGCCTAGAAAGTATAAGTTGAACATAAAGATACTTAGATACATCTTCCCTCTTTGCTTCCTTGACTTATCTGTGTTATTCTCTACTTGGACTACAATAGTGATTATGCGCCCTTATGTGAAATTCTTTGTGATTCCTCTAGTTATTAATTCTTGTTATACCCTCTTTGAATTTATGCTCTCTCTTTTATTTATGAGGGTAAAAAGGTTTCGAGGAGGAAACTTTTTTTAAGGAGAGAAGAATGTAATGGCCTAAGATTTAAATACAAATTAGTGGCCTATTTCGTCTAGGCCGTGTGACCACTCAAAAAAAAAGTTTTGTTGAGCCCATTAGTTTATGAAAACTACTAAGATATAGAAAATTAAAACAGACTCTTTTAACTGAACGTTTAGAATATCTGTAGAAAAAGTAACCCTAGCCTCCAATCATCTCTTACTTTATAGCCTCTCTTTCATAGATAAGAAAAAAATATTTTATCATTATATCAAAGCTTTGAACGTATGCGTTTAGATTCTTCAAAGTTCGTGAGTATCTATAGGGAAATCTTGAAGTTTAGGCTTAATTCATCAAAAAAGTAAGTGGTTTGATCCTCATCTTTGGGAACTCCCTTATTTTTCATCCATATTATGATTATGATTTATGGAGTATCGAAAATATTTGGTTTTAGAAATTTATTATGCTTGCTTTTGAATTTTGGCGTATTTCATATATAACAAGTTTGAGTATAATTTTTGTTAAAAGATGTAGCTTTGATTTGACTCGGATGAGACCATTAGGGAAATAGGGATTTTGGCTTAATTGGATTTCAACAAAAAAATAATAAAGAATGGCTTCTCCAAAGATATATATATATATTACATGATAGTTGAAGTGACTTTAACTCACCAATTGCATGAACAGTAATTTTCACCGTTCATGCAAAACAATGGCTGCCAAAGTAAGAAAAACAAAATTGATGTTGAGACTATTGTGATTACATGATATAATATATAAGATTTATTGAACAACTGTGATTATATGAACTATGTTATGGATGATTCACATGTTTTTACATGATTGGAAGTATAGTATGTGACTTATTGGTTTTTGGGAAAAAATAGCATGCTAAGATTATTTTGAAGATTGTATTTATAAGTCAAAAAAATAATAATTTTTGGCATAGGGATGATTGAAATTGAAGTGTGTTTGTAGAAAAAAAGACAAGTTTTCAGAAAAAAAGGGATTTTGAATAGTAGCCGAGTTACTGTGCACCGTAAATAGTAATGCAAGTTATTTTTCATCACGAATTGTGTTATGGATGTTTCGCCCATTTTGGCTTTAACTCGAAAGACAATGTTGTAGTTGTTAGATTCTGTCTTATTTACATGTTAGTCTGATCTTTCAACCTACCTTTAAAACTGTGAAAAGATGATCCTTGCATATTTGTGATTGAAGCCGATTTTGGCTTTAATTGAAAGAAAAGGATTTGACATCAAGAGATAAGTGATGAATTTCGTCATAAACGATCGCCTTTGTTGAGAAATGGTCACTACTTTTTGAAGAAAAAAAAGAAGAAGAAAAGAAATACATAAGCAACAACTCAAAGGTTCTTAGTTTTATTTACTGTTATGCTAGCGACTTTGCAGGAAAAATAAAAGAAGGGAAGAAGACACTTTGTGTATTATTTATCGCATTGCTATTGCTTCTAGAGAAAAGACATGACTTCCTTTGCCCTTATTCATGATTTGCTATTGAAGCTTAGGGAAGAAAATATATGTATATAAATATTTCTAGAGTTTTCATAAGTTTGCTTTAAGGATTGATTCTAGTATTTACATAGCATGTTCGAAAATTGATTTTTATGCATGATATGATCTTCGAACGTAATTGTGGCTGATGAGGGTGGAAAATAACACACACCCGAGCTCAGTATCTCCGACCCCAAGCTACCTGGACCTGCAAAATAACGAAGGAAGTGCGGAGATAGTGACCCGTGTTTTCTCTCGAGCATGAGAGTGATTAGTATGTCCGAGCTGAACAGGTGGTAGTTGGGAGTAATAAATGCGTATCTGGTCCCATGAATGACAGATAGAAGGAGTATTTATACTAATCCGAAGGCCGGGCAGCAATTAATGCTCTGCCCTGCCCGGCACTGTTCATACTTGCCCAGCACCGCTTCAACTATATGTCTTGTCAGATGTGACAGTCATACCACGGAGTCAATTGAGGTCAGTCCGAAGACTTCTGTCATGGTCCAGGTCGGGAACTTTGGTCAAACTTAGGACTATCCCCATCAGTGGCCTATCTGATTACATGAGATATTGAGAGGACTGTGAATATATGACCTTTCTTGGCGAGGGATAAACGCCATGAGACTTTGAAAGACTGTGAATAGATGACCCTTCTTAGCGGGGGATAAATGCCACTAACTCTGACTCTATGGCAGAGGATAAATGCTAACATTTCTGATTCTTTGGCATAGAATAAATGTCAATACTTCTTACTCTTAGGCAGAGGATAAATGCTAATATTTTGACTCTATGACAGAGGATAAATGTCAATATTTGACTCTTTGGCAGAGAATAAATGCCTACTTAGATTTGGGTATTAAATTCCTTCGACTATGGTCTTCGGCATTATGAATCTTGGCAAATAAATTTACTTAGCATGAACTTTTATGACTCCAGCATGGAACATTATGTCTTTGCATGAATTTGTGATATTTATGAACTATGATGATATGACTATTTGATGTATACAAATATTTTGAAGGTCCCAAGAGGTTTTCTTGGGGATCGTCACTTACTGAGATTTGTGTCTCACTTTTGTAAAAATATTTTCTTCGCAAAAAGGTTATGAATGGGTTTTTTTTTGGATTTGGCATGGGACAACGACCGTGTGATGAACAATTGATTACAACCCTTTAGATATTTTAGTTATGAATAAGTTGATTTATATCTTCTAGACCTTTTTAATTTAATTTCCCAATTTGGTTTAAGACCTTGGGAAAAATTATGTATTTTTGGAGATTTTATGTGTTAGTTGGAGACTTAATTTCCGCTGCTTGATGATGACTTAAATGCTCTGATAGCTTGACGCCTATTTATTATTAAGGCTTTTAAATTGACGTCAGTTAGTGCCTTGCGTAATTAAGAAGGACGTTCATTTTTAATACGCGACAGTTACATTCCCGAGATTCGTCTAGGTAGATTTTTCAACGTGATAGCATATGCATCCAAGAATGTTCTTCCATACGAAATTATTAGAATAACAGGACTCACAACATGAATGAAATAAAATATTCAGTATAAGTAATCTTATAAAGATGATCAGTAGAAACAAAAACAAAAAAAAAGATACTTTATATAAGATACTTTATATAGCAAGTTTTTCATAAGAGACCAAGAAATTGTATTTAGCAAAGTTAGTCTCTGATTGTCGAAGCGAGCTTTACTAAAGACGATCACTTATTAATTCCATTGGAATTAATTAGAATATAGAAAGGCAAAATGAGAAGCAAAGATAATTTTTGTCACTATTTATGAGTTATTGTCATGCCTTCGCCATAATCTTAGGAATCTTTAAAAGTCAAAAAATATATATATTTTTAATTAGCCAAAAATAAGGCTGAAGTCTTGGGTGGTTACATCCTTAGGTTCTGGGTGGAGTAGAATAGTTGTTCAATCAAGAAAAACAAAAATGAAATTAATAATGTTAAGCTTGTTAACTTGACAGTCCCAAGTTCAGACTTGCAAAATAAGGGAAAAGAATCACGGGGTTATGTTCTGAGGACCTCCTCCTTGATGCATCCAATGGTCTATTTATACTAATGGTGGACATGCCTTAAGTGGACATTGATGGTCCCCCACATATAAGACTCTTCCTCCTTGTAAGGAGATTAAGGTATTTGCCTTATACGTGAGTCATGGGAATATCCACCACATTCACCAAGTCGGTTCGAATCAAGACGGCGTGTCGGATCCTATAACCATATCAAATAATTATAATATTCACAAATCAATGAAACATGTAGAGGCAAAAATTCGCTTCAAGGAGTTGTTATTCTTTTTTTTTTTTTTTGAACAAACATTCATTAACAGAAAAACAAGTACAAGGTTAACCAATTCCCAAATAGTAGAAATTCAAGTTCAGAAGTTAATATAACTGGGAGATGGGAAAGGGGGTATTAGGAATCCAATATATGGCAAAGTCCCTTTTAACTTTTCTTTAGCTACCCAGTCAAAGGGTCTCTTTGTAGTTTCCTTATCCAACGAAAACTAATATTGCTTTTGCTCGCCACAATCTTTCGAATATCCTGCACAATGACTTTAGCTATCCAATTGGAGCCTTGCACAAAGAATTGATTGCATTGATCATTGCTTATGCATCGCTCTTGTTGGTGATGCTAAATTTTGGAAAATGCTTTGCGAAAAGACTGACATTCCTAAGTAAGGCCTCTGCTTCGGATGGGGATGAGCAACATGTAAATTTGAGGTGATTTATACATATGAGTATCAGCGGGAAGCCATAAAATACATATAAAGTCAATTTGTCTTTAAGGTGACCCTGATGTAAAGAATTAAAAGATAAACTCAATGAATAATTAAAGCCCAATGACAATAATGAAAATACGAGTAAATCGTAGCATTATGGTCAAAGCTAAACGACAATAATAGAGCGAGTGACATGTGACTAAAAGGAAGAAATAGAGCGAGGTTCGAATGTTGATTAATAAGTTCAAATATGAAATGGAAGAATAAAAATTTGTTTAGCTGCAAAGCAAATATGGTCAAAACAGGGGAGATAGATTATCCAATTTACAATTAGGGAACAACAATTGTGCAAATTAGATAATGGCTTACATAAAAATTCGATGTTAAAATTGAAATAAGCAAATAAAGGTAAGTCTATCCACAATTGGCTCTACTATTGCATTTTAGTGATCAGTCTGACTTGAAGACATTATAAAATACCTCTCCATCAAATGATGGAGTGTTCTCTTGATCAGCGTTCACGTTTAGAGCAGAAAAAAAAATCTTAAACTTGATAGACTTCAATTATTTTAAATAAGCCATCAAAATTAGTTGAATGCAATAAAACCTGAATTACTCATACCCACTTAGCTCTCAAGCGATCAATAAACATGTCTCTGATACCATCTATGTCATGTCCAAGTCCGACAATCAAGGTGTGTCTCAAAATGAGACATGCCGCGTGCCCAAAGGGTATACCCCTCAAGCCCGCTAGCTGCAAAATCACAAAATAATCAATGCAGAGCTACTAAAACTGCAAAATAATGAATCTCCAAACAAATATAAATATTCAGGTAAAAGTAAAAACCTCGAAAGGCCAAATTCTTCTTTTATTACATTTAGTTTCAAATACTGTAAATAATCATTTATGTCGAACACTAATGGGGACGAAAATTAAATAGGTCTCTCTACTCTAAATTGTCATGCTTGGATTTCACTACCACTCCCAAATAGGACATACTTACTCTGCTCTATCTACAAAGAAAGCAAGTGGCATACAAACTATGTGCGAATAAAAGCTCGGTAAGGGAACTCCCAAAATGAAATAATTGATAAGAAAGGATGAAGGAAAATTGTCACAAAGAAAGCAAGCAGAATACAAACGGGTATGTGGTACAAGGGTTTTTTTATACCCACAATGTATTACTATCACGATAAAAATGATATAATGTAGCCACAACTTATCTTACATGATATGTCCTTGATCCCATTTTTTTACCAGTTGATTGTGACGTGATTTGTGTTTATTCTATATGTATAATTACACATAAAATTACTTGTAAGGTTAATTTGAAAAAGAAATTGGTCTCCAATTTTTCAAAATGAACCCTTTACTCCTTTGAACTTGTAATAATGTAACACCATTAGTTATCACACCAATTTATCCACAATTTAACATTTATTGCATGAGAACAACATGTGTTTGAATTTAAGATTAAATTTGGGCAAAACCATAAAATTTTGACTGAAATTTGGGTTCGAGACTAATGGAATCATATAATTATAAGTTTAGGGACCAAAAGGTTTATTTTGAATAGCTGGGGACCCATTTTTCCTCAGACTTATAATTGAGGGACCACAAAAGTAATTTACCCTTATTTTTTAAACTTGTCTTATGATCACTTGTTCCTGTATTGGCTATTGTGCCTTGCCTTGATGGTTCATACATAGTATCATTTTTGGAAGACTCATACTTACTAAGTAGTAAATCTGTTCACCCCTTTGATTGTTTCCTTTTATAGATAATAACGAATAAAGTAGCAATTGATACAATGGGATTGAATTGGACATGAATCGAATGAGTTAAGGAATGGAATGAAACTGGAAATGAAATGAACTTGAGAATTATAATGACATGCTTGGTATGTTCTTGGAATGAAAATAGAAATTGATATATTGATTCCAAACTTATGTTTGATAGTCAATATATAAGAGTAGTAATGAGAATGACTTGTATAATATGACAATATTGTCCTTTTAGTATTATAGTATTGAAAATTAGAATAAACATGAATATAATCGTAAACAACATAAAAATAAGAAATATAAACATCATCATCATAATAATAATAATAATAATAATAACAAAATTAAAAATATAATAATAACAATAATAATTATAATAATAACTGTAATGCCCCGAACCCAACCCCACGCTATAGGTCAAGGCCGGACCCGTCACTCGCACAGAGTCTCCTCTGTACCGTGGACTAAACTGTTACCTGCAAATAGTCATATATAACATTTGATTCACAAACAACAACACATACAACTTATCCTTCAAGATTTTCATAGTCAAGCCAAGATCACAACGCCATTCGAGCCTTGGAGCAACAAAGACCTACTTATAGCACACAAGTACACAAGCACACAAGCACGCAAGGAAATGCTAATTTTTAACTATAAGTAGTTGGATACAATTATTACCATGTTCTATTACCAAGTTATTAAACACACAAGCATGCAATAAGAGAAGTAAACTAGAATCCAATATTACATGTCATCTAACTTTGTTATCAGTCATACAAGATTACAAGTTGTTTCAACTACCAAATATATACAAGACCCCCAAGGTCACAAAAAGACAACAATCAACAACTTCATGCAAGCTTCACATTACAATCAACCTTATCACACAAGAATCACGGAATCTAATCTACTTGCACTTCTTATTCTTCCTCTACTACTACTAGCTGGGGATTCAACTCAACTTTTCCTAAAACATGTTAAATGAGGAGTGAGCAACAATGTTGCCCAGCGAGGGAGGTGATACAGCATACCGGAGCGTGTAACATGATATGCAATAGAATAATAGCACTTCCAACACCAAACAACACAACTAAGTAAACAAGTAGTTAACCACATATAAAAAGGATATGGTTCCACTTCAAGTCTTCAATCTCGTACCACGAGCCATGAACTTCACGCAAGTGCCGACAAACCCTTATTCTTCCAAATGTGGGATATTCCGGATGTATCCTGATCCTACAACCCTTTCTCCTGAGATAGGTCCATATACCTAGCAGGTGAACCACGCCTCTAGGGTAGTGGATTATACTCAGCGAGAGAAAAGGAATAGGCACCATGATAGTTGAGGGAGCACGGCAAGCCCGACACCGCCCGTTTTTCTCGAGGCTACCATGTCCGAAAAGGTTGTGCAACCCCGAAACCAAACCACAAGATTCAAGAGCAACAATAACACGTAAGAGGGTCGACAAAGTAGGTCGCCCTCGCATTTAATCACAATATAAGCCAACATATGCACGAGATAGCTATTTAGTCACGAAAGAGACAAATATCATATCCTTCCACAAAACTCCATGGATAGCTTGAATAAGCCTTATCATGCATACAAAACACCTATCAAGTAATTACAAATTCATATAAACACAATAGCATTCAAAAACACCTTTTTCCCCTTTGTCAACTTTCCGTTTTTCTTCTCCCACGCAAAGTTAAGATTCCAAATTAACAAGCTAACCATCCTACGTTCCTAGGTAGGTCAAAAGGCACCTATCTAGGCCCTAAAAACCCGATTTGAAAACAAAAGCTCAGGAAGGCCCCGAGCGGGTTTTAACTACAACTACCATATCCAAACTCCAATTTCACGCAACGAAAGCACCAAAAGTGCTCCCATGCCCCAAGGATACCTAATCCAAAGCCCAAATGTGCCCAGATTGCTTAACGTGGAAAATCTCATTTTTAAAGTTAACTAATTTTGCAAGTTAGCTTAGTTTCGGATGATTCAACTTCACGTGGCCTCCCAACTAGCTTCACTAGAGTCTATAGCACCTAAAGGAAGCTTCAATTCGTTCCAATTAGCAAGTTTATCAAAACCCTAAGTTCAGGCACTATTCATCATCTTCTTCGTGAGAACTCAAGCTTTAACCATGGAAAAATCTAATACACAACATAATCATGGTCTAGAGATCATAATAAGCAAGTATATAACAATATATGTGCATAACTATAGCCTTAATCAACATATCTCAAAATTAAAGAAACTTGACATAAACTTTAAATCAACAAATATGCAACTCCCTCACTTGCAAGAAGTTTAGGAGACTTGGAAGAGCTTGGAGAAGCTTGGAACTAGGTATAGGATGCTAGCCAAAGATCAAGCCACCAAGAATTGAAGAAAATTTTGCTCTTTTCCCTCTCCTTTGGGCTGTCGGGTATGGGGGTAAAATGGGAATTTTTTTGATTGTTTTATGAGCAAATGTGTTTTAAGTGTGAAGGTAATGCATGCATGAGTATGTATATACTATAATTCCTAAGTCAATTGCCTACAAATCTTAGTCAAACAAGGTTAAAACTCATTTGATTGCTAACTGGTTAAAAATTAATGTTACTACATACATAACACTATTCAATTGAAGCGGAAAATATTTTTCGAACACGTGCTCTTGACCCTAAAGCTCAAAACTACCATAACCCAACTCCTTTTAAATTCTATGTGACCTAGGAAAAATATTAAATCAAACATTTAAGACGGTCAAAAATCTTTTGAATAGTGCCTAATAGTAAAACAATTAAAGAATACAATAAATGCACAAGTAGTTTATGCAGCAGTTACGTAGATGATGTGATGACATTCCTGGTTGTCACACCTTCTCCCCCTTAAACTAATTGCGTCCTCACAATTTTTATATGATTCGACAAACAGCTCCGGGTATTTTTTCCTCATTTGATCTTCTCGCTCCCAAGTGGTATCCTCAACCCTGTGATGATCCCAAAAAACTTTTATTATAGGGATACTCTTGGTTCGGAGTTCTTGAATCTTTCTATCAACCTCTCGAAGAGGTTTCTCAACCTATGCCAAAGACGCATCAATCTCCAACGGTTCCGCCTCTATAATGTGTGAAGGATCAGGATTATACTTCATCAATAATGACACATGGAATACATCATGAATCCTGCCTAAACTCAGAGGTAATGCCTATCTATAAGCCAAATCACCAACATTCGCAATGATTTCAAACAACCCCACGTATCTAGGACTGAGCTTACCTCCTTTCTTGTGTTGAATCAAATCCTTACGCTGAGAGACTTTAAAGAATACATGATCACCTACTGAAAATACCAAGTCCCATCGGCGTCTATCAGCATAATTCTTCTGTCGACTCTGTGCTGTAAGCATTCTCTTCTTTATAAGTTTCACATTATCTACCATCCTAATCATTTCTGGTAATATGGTTGGGTCAACAGTTTTCATTTTACCTATCTCATCCCAATACAATGGAGATCTATATTTCCACCTATAAAGTATCTCGTAGGGTGACATACAAATGGTAGCCTGATAACTATTATTGTAAGCAAATTCTGCAAGAGGCAAAAACTTCTTCCAACTCTTCCCGAAGTCTAGAACGCAAGATCGTAGCATGTCTTCTAAAATCCTGATAGTCCTCTCAGACTAGCCATCTGTCTACGGGTGATATGCAGTACTGAAACTCAAATTAGTCCCTAAAGCCTTTTGTAGTTTCTGCCAGAATTGTTACGTAAATCTGGGATCTCTATCTGACACTATTCAACTTGGAACCCCGTGCAGTCTCACAATGTTTTCAACATATAGTTCAGCTAACTTATCAAGAGAGTCAATCTTCTTTGTAGCAATAAAATGGGAAGTCTTTGTCAACCTATCAACCACAACCTATACGGAATCATTACCTTGTGGTGATCTCGGAAAATCAGATACAAGGTCCATAGTAACCTAGTCCCACTTCCATACTGGAATCTCCAATGATTGCAACAATCCTGCAAGCCTCTGATGCTCAGCCTTAACCTTCTGATAAGTCAAACATTTAGATACAAACTCAACTATCTCTCTCTTCATATTATTCCACCAGAAGCTTTGTTTCAAGTCCCTATACATCTTGGTACTACCAGGGTGAATCATGTACCTAGTACTATGAGCCTCAGCAAGAATCTCATATTTTACAGCTGAACCATTAGGAATGCAAATTATATTCTTATACCTGAGTAGTCCATCATCATGCAACTTGAAGTTGGACTCTCTTCCTTTGGACTTCTCTAGCATCTTCAACAACTGAGGATCTGACTTTTGGGCTTCTCTGATTCTGGATAGCAATAGAGACTGGATTTGTAAACTAGCAAATTGGATACCTGTTCTAGAAGCATTCGGTTTCCACAAGCACAACTCCTCTACAGACTCCCAGTCCTTGATTATCAAACTAGCCACAATAGTTTTTCAGCTCAATACATCTGTAACAGTGCTATCTTTTCCTGGCAAGTAGCTAATGGTGCAATTATAATCATTCAACAACTCTAGCCAACGCCTTTGCCTCATATTCAAATCCTTTTGGGAAAATAGATATTTTAAACTCTTATGATCAGTAAATATCTCAAATTTGTTACCCCACAGATAATGACGCCATTTCTTCAAAACAAAGACAACAGCAGCAAGCTCAAGATTGTGGGTAGGATAATTGAGTTCGTATGGTTTCAATTTCCTAGAGGCATAAGCTATCACCTTACCATTTTGCATAAGAACGCAGCCCAAACCTTCCTTCGAAGCATCGCTATAAATCACTAAATTATCAGTTCCTTCAGGCAATGCGAGGATAGGAATAGTGGTAAGTCTATTCTTTAATTCCTGAAAACTAGCTTCACATTTATCATCCCAGTTAAACATAATTTTCTTCTGAGTTAAGGAAGTTAACAACCCTGCAATTTTTGAAAAGTCCTTAACAAACCGCCTATAATAATCGGCCAATCCCAAGAAACTACGAACTTCTGTGACAGTCTCGGGTCTTTTTTAGGACATGACTATCTCGATTTTCACAGGATCTATAAATATTACTTCCTGTGAAATAATATGGCCTAGAAAGGCTACCTGTTTCAACCAGAATTCACACTTGCTAAATTTGGCAAACAATCTATGTTCTTGCAGTGTTCGCAACATAATTCTCAAGTGTTCTTCATGCTCTGCCTCAGATTTAGAGTACACTAATTTATCATCAATGAAAATTACAACAAACTGATCAAGATAAGGTCTAAATACCCTCTGCATCAAATCCATAAAGGCGGTTGGAGCATTTGTCAACCCAAATGGTACTACAACAAACTCATAGTGGCCATACCTGATTCTGAAAGCAGTCTTAGGCACGTCATCCTTCCAGATTCTCAGTTGATAATAACCCTGTCTCAAATCAAATTTAAAAAATACAACAACACTATGCAATTAATCAAACAGTTCCTCAATCAAGGGTAAGGGATATTTGTTTTTCACCGTCACCTGATTAAGCCCCCGATAATCAATGCATAACCGCAAAGTACCGTCTTTATTCTTTACAAATAATACAAGAGTACCCCAAGGTAATGAACTAGGCTAAATAATACCCTTTTCAAGTAAACCCTGTAGCTGAATTTTCAACTCTTGCAACTCACGGGGAGCCATTCTATATAAGGTTCTAGAAATAGGATTAGTCCCTAGCAACAAGTCAATCATAAACTCTATTTCCCGATGAGGTGGTAACCCCGACAACTCCTCAGGAAATACCCCCGAAAAATCTTTTATAACAGGTACTTCATTCAGTTTCAATTTATCCCCAGGCTGATTAATTAAATAAGCTAAGTATGCTTTATAACCTTTACTCAACATTTTAGTAGCTTTAATAGAAGATATGATACGAGTCCCAGTAGATTTATGACTCACAGTAATCTTAATAACAGGTTGATCAGGTACTTCTAAAGTTATAATTTTCCTCCTACAATCCAAACATGCATAATACTGTCCCAACCAATCCATCCCCAGAATAACTTCAAAGTCCAGAAATTGCATGATTATCAAATCAATAGGATACATATGTCCCTCAATGCAAATACTATAATTTTTACACACAGACTCTGTAACAAATTTGGTACCCATAGGATTACCTACTTCAATCACATACAGCAGTTTATCAACTTTTAAAGCAATAGATTGTGCACATGCAAGAGTAATGAATGAATGTGTAGCCCCGGTGTCAATCAAAACTACTACTGACTAACTATTAATAAGAAAAGTATCTTCCACTACCACTGTCATGTTTGGAAGCTCCCCCTGATCGAGGGCAAATACCCGTGCCTGGCCTCGTGGAATGGTAGTTGTTCCTGAAGCTCTAGTTTGAGCACCCTGGCTGGAAGTCTGACCTTGTCCCTGTTTAAATCTGGGGCAATCTCTAGCTCTATGTTGATCACTACCGCAATCGACGCATTGGCCCAATTTTTTCCAACACTCTGCCTCCGTATGGCCCTTGCGATTGCAATGACTACACTGCTGGTTTTTCTTGATAGCAGCACCTCCCATAGGAGCCCTATAAGTGGATGTAGTAGAACTACCCTGCTGAGATCTAGTGGTCATTGGTCGGGTCTATGACTGTCCCTGCAACTGACTCTGAGCTGGTCTCAGCTGAGACTGTGCTTGAACTGGTCCTGGGTAGCTTTGGGTCTATCTTGGCTGTTGAGTCTGAACAGACTGCTGATACTGCCTCCGGTATCCCTGACTCTGGGACTGATATTGTCATTTACTTGACTGACTAGTCTCGGTCAACACATCTACCTTGTATTTCTCATATCTTGAGGCGGCCCTGACCACTGCAGTATAATTCGGATAATCCTGCGAAGACAGATTAAGGATAATATCATTTCTCAGACCTTTGATAAACCTTTTAATTTTCATGTCCTCCGGCTGAACCAAAGCTGGCACGTATCGGGAAAGTCTAGTAAAAGTAGCCTCATACTGATCCACAGTCATATTTCCTTGCCTCAAAGCTATGAATTCCTCTTGATGTCTCTCGCGAGCTACTACAGATACATATTTATCTCGAAACTCCAGGGTAAAGTCAACCCACGAGTGTTGTACTCTCTCAGCCTGCCATTTTTCTCTAACGGTACGCCACCATTCATCGGCGTCACCCCCAACAAAAATGCAGCATAAGTGATTTTTCTTTCATCATTGCACTCGAGTATCGTAGCAACTTTCTCAAACTTGCTCAACCACATCTCTACTTTCATGTCATCGGGCACTCTCTATAAAAACTGTACGCCCCATGGTGCAAAAATTTGTCATACAAATTACCCCCAACAGTGCTACTACCCTCTACTCTAGCAGCCTGATTACCTCTGCCAACCCTTGCTTGACGCTGCTGAGTCACAAACTATGCCATAGTATTCATAGCGGCAGCCATAGTAGCCAGAATCTGTGCATTGCTCGGTTCTTGCCCCTACGGTACATTCCCTGCTACCCCTGCACCTTGCCCGGGTATATCCTGTCTAGGAGCCTCCTCCGGTTCCCTTCTTGGTCTTCCCCTTCTCCTCATCTCAGTACTAGAAGAATGCAGTGTTATAATAGGCAAATAGATAATACAAAGATAGCATGTACATGTTTCAAAACATCTTATACAAAAAAGACAACATGTAAAACACTTAACAAACATTAAACACTAAACTTTTCATATTCTTATCATATCATGCTTTGACATTTCTCTTACATGTTAGCATGTTCTTTACTCAAACACTTAGGCAATTAAACAATCACATAGTCACATAGTCCAACTTTAACATATGGACCTCTACCCACATGTCAAGGAAGTTAACCTGGCTTCATGCTATCAAGTAGCTCTGATACTACCTAAATGTAACGCCCCGAAGCCAACTCCACGCTATAAGTCAAGTTCGGACCAGTCACTCGGATAGAGTCTCTTCTGTACCGTGGACTAAACTGTTACCTGCAAATAGCCACATATAATATTTGATTCACAAACAACAACACATATAACCTATTCTTCATGATTTTCATAGTCAAGCCAAGATTACAAGGCCATCTTAGCCTTGAAGCAACAAAAACCTACTTATAGCACACAAACACGCAAGGCAATGCTAACTTTAACTATAAGTAGTTGGGTACAACTATAACCAAGTTCTACTACCAAGTTATTAACACACAAGCATGCAATAAGAGAAGTAAACTAGAATCCATTATTACATGTCATCTAACTTTGCTATCCTTTATACAAGATTACAAGTTGTTTCAACTACCAAATATATACAAGACCCCAAGGTCACAAAAAGACAACAATCAACAACTCCACGCAAGCTTCACATTACAATCAACCTTATCACACAAGAAACACGGAATCTAATCTACTTGCACTTCTTCTTCTTCCTCTACTGCTACTAGCTGGGGATTCATCTCAACTTCTCCTGAAACATGTTAAATGAGGAGTGAAGAATAATGTTGCCCAGCGAGGGAGGTGATGCAGCATACTGGGGCATGCAACATGATATGCAATAGAATAATAGCACTTCCAACACCAAATAACACAACTAAGTAAACAAGTAGTTAACCACATATAAAAAGGATACAGTTCCACTTCAAGTCTTCAATCTCGTACCACGAGCCACGAACTTCACGCAAGTACCAGCAAACCCTTATTCCTCCAAATGTGGGATACTCCAGATGTATCCCGATCCTACGACCCTTTTTCCTGAGGTAGGTCTATATACCTAGCAGGTGAACCACACCTCTGGGGTAGTGGAGTATACTCAGCGAGAGAAAGGGAATAGGTACCATGGTAATCGAGAGAGCATGGCAAGCCCAACGCCTCCTGTGTTTCTCGACACTACCATGTCCGAAAAGGTTGTGCAACCCTGAAACCGAACCACATGATTTAAGAACAACAATAACACGTAAGAGGGTAGACAAAGTAGGTCGCCCTCGCATTTAATCACAATATAAGCTAACATATGCACGAGATAGCTATTTAGTCACGA
Source organism: Ehretia macrophylla (assembly GCA_037974665.1). NCBI lineage: Eukaryota > Viridiplantae > Streptophyta > Magnoliopsida > Boraginales > Ehretiaceae > Ehretia > Ehretia macrophylla. Next base: position 58,016,112 of record CM075771.1, on the reverse strand, counting down.
AAGAGGCAATTATCATATTCTTCCAAAAAACTCCATGGATAGCTTGAATAACCCTTATTATGCACACAAAATACCTATCAAGTATTTATAGATTTATATAAACACAAAGGCATTCAAAAACACTTTTTTCCCCTTTGTTAACTTTCTATTTTTCTTCTCCCACGCAAAGTTAAGATTCCAAATTAACAAGTCAACCATCTTACGTTCCTAGGTAGGTCAAAAGGCACCTATCTAGGCCTTAAAAACCAGATTTGGAAACAAAAGCTCAGGAAGGCCCCGATCAGGTTTTAACTACAACTACCCTATCCGAACCCCAATTTCACGCAACGAAAGCACCAAAAGTGCTTCCATGCCCCAAGGATACCAAATCCAAAGCCCAAATGTGCCCAGATTGCTTAACGTGGAAAAACCCCTTTTTAAAGTTAACTAATTTTGCAAGTTAGCTTAGTTTCGGATTATTCAACTTCACGTGGCCTCCCAACTAGCTTCACTAGAGTCTAGAGCACCTAAAGGAAGCCTCAATTCGTTCCAATTATCAAGTTTTATTAAAACCCTAAGTTCAAACACTATTCATCATCTTCTTCGTGAGAATTCAAGCTTTAACTATGGAAAAATCTAATACACAACATAATCATGGTCTAGAGATCATAGTAAGCAAGTATGTAATAATATATAAGCATAACTATAGCCTTAATCAACATATCTCAAAATTAAAGAAACTTGACATAAACTTTAAATCAACAAATATGCAACTCCCTCACTTGCAAGAGGTTTAGGAGACTTGGAGAAGCTTGGAACTAGGTTTAGGATGCTAGCCAAAGATCAAGCCACCAAGAATTGAAGAAAATTTTGCTCCTTTCCCTCTCCTTTCGACCGTCGGGTATGGGGGGTAAAATGGGAATTTTTTTGATTGTTTTATAACTAATGTATTTTAAGTGTGAAGGTAATGCATGCATGAGTATGTATATACTATAATTCCTAAGTCAATTGCCTACAAAGCTTAGTCAAACAAGGTTAAAACTCATTTGATTGCTAACTAGTTAAAAATTAATGTTACTACATACGTAACACTATTCAAATGAAGCAGAAAATATTTTTCGAACCCGTGCTCCCAACCCGTAAAGCTCAAAACTACCATAACCCGACTCCTTTTAAATGTCATGTGACCTAGGAAAAATATTAAATCAAACATTTGAGACGGTCAAAAATTTTATGAATAGTGCCTAATAGTAAAACAATTAAAGAAGACAAGAAATGCACAAGTAGTTTATGCAGTAGTTACGTAGATGATGTGATGACATTTCCGGGCGTCACAATAACTATTATTATAACTATATTGTTATTTTTTTTTATATATTTTTTATTATTTTTATTGTTATTTTATTATTATTGTTATTTTTTTTTATGATTGTTTTTTTTTTGTTATTATTATTATTATTATTATTATTGAAAAAGAAACTATATATAAATAATATGTTTTTATGGGGTATATTAGTTATTTCATAAATATATTTATTCCCAAACACATAGGAATGAACTAGTCTCATGTGTTTGCTCTGGAATAGCTAATAACATGTATGGGGGAATGGAATTACCTTGTGAATGAGATTCCTAAATTCATTCATTCATACCAAGTATGAGAATTAGAAAGAGTTGGGAATGTCATTCAACTCCCAACCTATTCCAATATACAAGTCACTACATAAGTGGAATGCACTAGTGAATGTTGGTATCAAGTCTTCCAAGACGACCATTGAGAATAAGATTTGCAGTGATAAAACACTGTAATTGTTTTACATTTCTTCATTATGTTAGATATATCAAGTTTGGAAATTGAATTGTAAACGTTTTATTTGGAGTTACCTTTTAAATACTTAGAGTGCAATAATTTTAATAGTTTGTGATTTTTCACGCTCCTTTTGTTTCATTTGTGGATTCATGTAGCCTGGTGTGTCAATCGGATGATTCCTCTTGGCACAAGGTCTCGTGAAGCCGATGAGCTCGGGGAGTGATGGAAGCAACAATTTTGGAGCTGAAACCGAGCCAATCTTGGTTTGATTGGACTCGGTTTAGCTAATCCAAACAGTCTAATCTCTCATTTTCTAGGCCTTCTACATAGATGAGTCAAGATCTAAATCTAGCATCCACAAATGGCTTTATCAATCAAATTTTCTCACCCAAGTATTGTTATCTTTTCTAAATATAAGATACCTTACGTCTATGCTTATATGGGCGCCCCAAGTATTGTTATCTTATCCTAAATATAAGATACCTTACGTGTGTGGTTATAGGAGTCTTATATCACGTGTTATTATCACGACAATGTAGTCACAACTTATCTTACATGATTTTTCTCTGCTCCCATTTTTTACCAGTTGATTCGCACACAATTCGTGTTAATTCCATACCTATGATTATATCTTGGGTGAATTACTTTTATGGTCTTTCAACTATAATTTAGAAGACAAAGTGGTCCTCAATATTTCAAAATGAACATTATAGCTCAAATCTAATTGAATCTAACCAAGCCAAGACAAGGTGGTTCTCAACCAAGTATTGTTCCCTTATCCTGAAAACGTCTTGAAGGAAAAGTTAAAAGAGGTTACACAAACAAGCAATGTGTTATTCGTTATAATTTCCGAATTTCTTTGTTACAAGCAGATAAAGATAATAGGAAATGGTTTTCTTCATTATTGACAAGTTACAAACAACTTTCAAAACATTAACTTCAAGAAAATAATCAAATTCATCACCAGAACAAATCAATTACACATCGTTCTTTATATTATGAGAGTTCAAGCCATTAAATATTTCACCAGAAGTTGAGGTTAATGTTTTGAAACATTTGGAAATATTTCCTTCTTTTCGCTCTCTAAACTATTTTGACTAGAACAGCAAGTTTGATCACTCAAAAACATAAAAAGAAATATGAAAATGTCAAAATTAAAAGTTCAAACTAAACTACTAATTGATACTTAACCTAAATATAGTGGCATGTATGTATGAATTAATTAGAACTTCTTCATTAATGAAGGATAGTTTAACAGTTGTTGAATTAAATGATTGACAGAGTGGAGTGTTACATGATGTCTTGCGTTTTATTTTTTTCTTTATTTTTTTTTTGCCTATAAAATGTTAAAAACAAACCAAGTTGTCTGTTATGGCGAACCCTGATAACTTGAGAATAAATGGACTTTAACGCACATATGTAGAACTCAACTATTGATCCAAAAGTTTAAACTATTGGGTCTTAAGTCTACATAGGTTTATTAATAGTTCATTATTCTCCTAATTTTTTCATGTAGGAGAAATCTTTCTCTTTGTTCTCTAGTTCATCACGTGAAATTCCTAACATTCTCCATATGGTCGGCTAAAGTTTACCTACTTATACTTCTACTATCTATATACATTTGTTTTGGGTTTATAAGCAGGCTTCGGTAATTTTGTCACATATATAAGTTAGCACTTTGCATGACTCAATAGGACAATAGTTGCAATAGTTGAACTGAGACATGTAACTCCATAAACAGAGAGAAAAAATAAAATAAATTAAGCGAAAAGTTTCTCAATATATTTTGCACCTTATCATGTCATAACTGTGATATTTTTTGCTATCGGTTTCCTTAACTTTCGTTCACACATTTTGAAGGTGTCAAGTCATTGTATTAAATCCGAATGCTACTCAATTTTTCCTTCCGTCGAAAAGAATTGTCAACATCGCGAGTACCCAAATACATCATAGTATGTTGTCCAAGAGCACTTCGCCAATTGACTTTTCTTTAACGTTTTTCCACGCCAATTAGTTAAAATTTTCTACTCAATTTGAATCCAACACACGGCATGACGAGACAAACTATCTGCTGATGAAGGGTCAACCTCTACTCGGAATTTTTTTAATTAATTCATGATGTTATAAAAATTTAAATTCATGAATTTCTAATATTTTACAAAAAAATGGTTAAATTCACTTGAATCCTTTAGCGATGTCGGAGACTTTGGACCATTAACTTTTTGTCTTTCAGATTAGATGCTATGAATCTTACTATCTTGCTTGTGGTTTAAAGTATATTTTGCTTAATGCCTCGCGGATGTAGGAAAGGTTTCCCTTAGGCGCAGACAACCATGTCTCGAGGTTTGCCTTGGGCAAATTTTGGAGTTGTGATATTCTATATCGTGTTATCCTTTCATCATATTTGGACGAAAAATCAAAATATTACTTTTGCACCCATGAAATCATCATTTAGATTTTCCAGTTGATACCTAATTTTTACTCAAATTTTCAAGTTGGTCCAAAATTAAAACATATGCTAAACGTTAATAACTAGTAATGAAATTTTCGCGGAAGAAAAATCGTAAAAAATAAAGGAACACTGGCAAATAAAGAGAGTGTACCAAGCGCCAAATTATTGGCAGCTGAACTTGATGAACCGTAAGTGGCATTGTCTTAAGCAACTCTGTCCAAACCCACTTCATGATATCATGATTCAACTGTCACAATACATCTTATATCCGTGAGAGAAAATGTATTTATATGATTTATAAGTGGGTGTTGTGAGTATAAATAATATATTGGGTTAACCATAGTAAAAAAGATGTCTAAATAATTACTTTTTATGCTTACAATACCAATCTCGCCTCCGGACCTTGAGTGCTAGCTCGAAGCTTGACTGTTCTTGACTAGATTTTTGGTTGCCATTTAAAAGACTAACATCACATCCCTCGATAGAAATTTTCGAGTCTTACAAATTAAAGAATTTCATAGATCCCAACGATTGATTCTGCAGTACTCAATTGCATTTTTTCTTTTGCCTTGGAGAGGGTCACGCACGCTACATTCATCCATGATGCCGACGTCGACGTCTTCGATGTTTTGTGAAAGGGAGAGGAGTCTAAAATATCTGTCTACAACTCATTCTTGGACCCAATTTTTCTTCCTTAAGTTCCAGTTCGCAATGTTGCTGCTCGAATTCTAAACCCAAATCAATTTTGAATACTTACAATAGTCCTAATTAAAGTACAATTTTGGGGTCAAGTGACTTATATCTTTAAATTATATATATAAGTTATAGAATTTTTCCTATTTTCCTACTTTTGTTCTCATTTGTTTTCCGTGTTTGATCTAATCAGCAATAAAAGACTAAAAGCACTTTTGATATTAAAAACTCGTCGAGGACAGTTGTAATAGATTATCTATTTATATGAATATCTTTTTTTGTGTGTACAGTTTTTTTAATGCATTTATTTGTTCATGAGTAAAGATTTTTTATTTTTAAGTTATTGACCACATTAAGTCAAAATTTTAGTTAAGCTGTTGGGGAAGAGTTTGTGGTATTTATTTATTATTTTTAATAATTAAATTGTTAACATAATTGTTTATACCATTATTTTTCTCTTCACATCGGCCTATTAAATGTTGCCACATGTATTGAGAAGTTAAAAAGAGATTAGGTGAATACTTTTTTTTTCCTTTAACTTTGTTGAAAATGACAGTTTGGTGCCGTAACTTTTAAAATGAGTATTTTTTTCATTTAAATTTATAAAATAGAACACACTTAATTTTGCTAGGAAAGCAAAAATATTTTTCATTAAAATCAAACTCATATCAAATTACAGAGCTACAACAATCATCCAAAACTATCAACTGCCAACAGTAAATTCTTTGCTCATTTTCAGTCTTTAAGTGCACTTGAAATGCACGTGTTATGTTTAATTACTTTGCACTTTAGTCGTAGATATTAGATTGAGTTTGTGCCTCGAGAAATAGATGGTTTCAATCAGAAGAATTAGCACTTTAACATTTTACACCTTAACGTGTCTACATAAACTGTGTCGTTCTTTTCTGCCAAGCTCCTCGACTTTTGTTAATGGATTTTGGAGGTGTAATATCATTGTATTTATTTTGAATTCACATCAATTTTTTTTCCCTGTGAAAAAAGATTTTTAATATTATGAACACCCAAATACATCATAAGCATATAGACCAAGAAGATTCCGTTATGAAATTTCTTTAGACTCTTCCCTTTCACGTAATTTACACACTACTTAATTAAAACTTTCTTGATCAATTTGTGCCAAGGCACAACATGTCTAGACAAAATATCGCTTGTGAAAGAGGAGGAACAATAGGATTCCAAGAAAAAGAAAGAGAGAGAAAAAGGACGTCACTAGTAGATTTTAATATTTAATCGAATTTTTTAATTGGTCTTCAATAATGTAAAAGTTCTATTACAACTTATTGTTCCATAAAAGTCACTAAGTTGATATATATTGTTATCATTTCTTTTAATTTGATTCAAAAATCATGAAATTACATTTATATCTCGTAAAATCTTATAAAATTTTCAAATTGATCTCTAATGGTATAAATCAAATTTTAAGTTAGTAAAAAAAAATAGCATGCGCAAGATCACATGACATCATTTTTTCATAAGCTACCAATAAACTGACTTTGAACATTTATGATAAACATTGAGACTAATAACTGAAATAATAAATACAATTTTAAGTTATATACATATAAACATTAAAATATAGTAAGTAGACGAGTGCACTAGCCACCGAACGATGATAAATCGCAATTGGCATTATCCTAAGCAACTATGTCCACACATACTTCTTGATGCGAGTCATTCTGAAAGTAAGAGACATGTCAGTTCTATAAGTCAATTGTATCTGATGTGATTGTATTTGCAGTATTCAAATTTTTGAATTTATATCACATTTATATCTTAATTTATGAATAAATGCAACACTTTTATACTTTCGATGTAATGTAAGATGATACCGGAAAGTGAAAATTCAGACTCAAAATAATCCAAAATTGCAAGTCAAAGAAGTGAAGAACGGGGAATCACGAGAACTGGTGGAAGAATGAAGCCGATAGAGAAAGAATTTGGCTAAACTAGCGCGTAATCAGACTCAAAACGCTGAAATGTGTTTTATAATAAACTTGACTACCATACCCCTATATAACATAACTTTTATAAATGATTTATTTTACAATAATAATAATAATAATAATAATAATAATAATAATAATAATAATATAATAATAATAATTAAAAAATATAATAATAATCATTATAAAAATAATAATAATTATTATTATGAAAATAATAATGAAAATAAAAATAATAATAAAATAATAAAATCAAAATCAAAATAATAAAATAATAAAATAATAATAATGATTAAATAATAATAATAATAATTAAAAAATATAATAATATTATTATGAAAATAATAATTATAATAATAATAATAATAATAATAATAATAATAATAATAATAATACTAACAATAAAAATAATAATAATAATAATAATAATAATAAATAATTAAAAAAATAATAATAATAATAATAAAGTAAAATAATAATGATAAAAATAAAAATAATAATAATAATAATAATTGTTGTTGTTATTATTTTAATTTTAATTTTAATTTTGTTAATAATAATAATAATTATTATTATTATTTAACATTTTTATTTTGTTATTATTATTATTATTATTATTATTATTATTATTATTATTATTATTATTATTATTATTATTATTATTTACGAAAGTACATGTGCTAGTACTATCAGTCAACTGTATCATTAGTAATTAGAATGAACTCTATAAACTCAAATACGAGCTTAGTGTGCATGACGACTGTGTTACAAGACTATATCAGACTTAACCTGACGACTGTGTTACAAGACTATATCAGACTTAACCAAATCAAACATGCCTTATCCAAATCAAACATGCCTTATCCTTCAAGTGGGTGGACTAATTACAGAACTAAACTAAACATTGACACAATGCTCTTATTGTTCTCGGTTTCTTATGCGCTGATGCTCAAACGAATTCTAAAAATACGCTAGAGTGCTAGTTTAAGTAGAATTACTTTTGAGAGATAGGAATGTTTGCCAAGTAGGAAAATATAACTTCCTATAACTAGAATATTCTAGTTCGTAAAGTTGTAATAAGTGGGGTAAAATTTTAACAACCTCTATATTATAGCAAAACTTTGCACGTTATTCCCTGTGTTTTAAAATGTCACAATTGCACAGACCAATGGTGTGGTTACGCGTTGTCTATGTTTTAAAATTTTAAGATCTTATAGTTGACCAATGGGGTGATGACGAGTGATCTATGTTCTATTTTATGCTTTTTAAGATATACAAGTTTTTAAATGGACAAATTTCACAAATAGTTTTTAATGTTTCTACATTTTTTTAATTTTGTCTTTATTATTTTAAAAGTGATGCATTTAGTCTCAAATGTTTACATTATTTTTTAATTTTATCCCCATTATTTAAAAAATGACGTGCTTAGTCGCTAAAGTCTGTAAAAAAAAATCTAACTTGAAACTTTTTGCAAAGTTTGAAAACTAAGTGCGTCACTTTTGAACAACGGGAACAAAGCTAAAAAAAATTATAAATATTGGGTACAAAATTAAATTTTTTTGTAATCTTTAGAAACTATGTGTGATATTTTTGAAAGATAAGCACGAAATTGAAAAAAGAGTGAACATTAGAGACTATTTGTAAAATTTACTCTTTTTAAATCAAAACTGATCAAACACCCAAAGTCAACCTGTGATCTGACCCGCTCGTACACTAAAATCTGCCTGTTGGATCTTTGATCGGCTGACATCACCTCGTATCTTGTCTGACGGCGACTCACCTCGCAATGCCCGATCAACGATCGGACAACCGACTACAATCTACTGTAAATTTCCGACAACATGTCTCTTATCATATTCGGATATTGGAGTTTACTTATTTGTAATTGATCATAAAAACCATGAGAGATCTTAAATTGTTCGGTTGGCAGATATTTAATTGGTCGCTGTTGTAGGGTAATGGGGTGAAGTGTGGAGTGAAATGTATTTTTATCACCTAAAGTACCGTGAAATATTTTACGCTCCTTATAACTAGTTTTTGCACTGAACTGTATTTTTCATTTACTTATTTTACGGTGTTACCAGATACTAAAAAATTATGAAAATATTTTTCAAGAAAAATACTTAAGAGATTATCTTTAAATGAGATCATGGACAAAAGTTAAAGGTAACTTATCTTCAAATTTTTAAATTTTGAAATTTTGAAATTACCCCCGTCAAATCATCTTCAAATTTCTAAGTTGGTCCCTAATATATATTATATTGCGTCTATATTAATTTCTTTCATAAGAAAATGACCTCATGCAAGAGCGGAGCCAAAAATCTAATATTGGGGGGGCCAAAAAAGAATTTTGTACAGTGCTTATTAGGTTAGTAAAAAAGAGATTCAATTTTTACAAAATAACTGGCAAAAATAAAAATGTAACTACAATATGACTTGAAGCCACGCCCTCAACATAATGATATTTGTACTTAACCACCAAGCTAATTCCATATTTTTGAAGATTTTTGTAACTTTTTGGCTTTTAGTTGGAGGCCGCCAAATTTGTTTTTTTATAAATAAATAAAAAATCCATTGAATTTTTTTTCCCTGTTCCCCCTCCCTCCGCTGCTGACCTCATGTGATTTTTGGGGACTGTAGTACTTACGAATATTTTATCTCACTTTTTCATTTTATTTTTTCGTGAAACCTATATTTTCGCAGATGATGAGAAACAAAAGTACTTTGCTCGAGCCTTGGGATTGATGACCTTTCGTACCACTAGATCTTTTAGGATGTCCCTTTTTAGGCACATGACAATCATTTCTTGATATTTTCCTTGGGCAAATTTTGGGGAGTGATATGATATATCATGTTATCATTTCATTACATTTGGACTTAAAATCAAGAAATTTTTTTTATACCCATGAAATATGTTTTAGATTTTCAAGTTGATACTTAATCTCTATTCGAATTTTCAAGTTAGTCCAAAAAAATAGCATTTGTGAAGTCACATGATCATTTTTATCATTTTTACAGAAAGATCGATTAGGCCAACTTTGAATACATATGGTAAAATATTGGGACTATTATATAACTTGTAGAACGACGAAGAAAGAGTACTTGAAAAGTACACTAAACATAAATAACTAGTAATGAATTTTCCCAAGAAAAATCGTGAAAAATAAAGGAGCGCTGGCAAGTCTAGAGACAGTGTACCGAGCGCCAAACTACTAGTTGCTAAACCACAAGTGGCATTCTTAACTAGTAATTCTCTTGATAGAAATTTACCAGTCTTACAAAGTAAAGAATTTCATAGATCCTGACGAGGGGTTCCCGAGTTAGGGTGAGTTATCCACGCCGAGTTGAGACGGGTTAATCTGAGCCGAGCCCAACTCATTCAGCTAAATGCCCAACCGGAATACTGACCCGACCCCCGAAAAACCCCGACGTATCCGACCTGAAAAGTTCAATTCGGAGGCCAACCTGACAGTTCAGCTTGGCAAGCGTAGCCGACCAGTTCAACTGCGAAAATCCGACCTCGACAGTTTGGCGCCGTCTGTGGGAACGAGTTCTTTTTATCACTCTCCTTCACCACTCACTGAGAAACCATTATGGTACAAACGAGGAGCCACAGCGCACCGGTAGAGGATTCGCTTAACCCGGATGGGGACCTCGAAACCACGCAGGTGCCTAGCCAAAACCTAATCCCAGCTGACGTTGGGACGAGCCAACGTATACACTTAGCCACTCAAACTAACCCCACGGTGGATGGAGACCTCAACTCCAACCTGTCACCAGAGATAAAGATGATGCTGAAGATGTTTGAGGAATTCAAAGAGCAGGTAGCCCGGTTAGATGAGGGCTCCTTGGCTCTGCAAGAAGCTACGATGCGGCCCTCGCGTCCACAATTCCGTATCCCAGACCCCAGGCCAAGGCGGATGCAGGACCAAGAGGGATTCATAGAGTCGGTGGCGAGACCCGGTGAGGCGAGAGGTCCAAGGACGGCTCAAGCCGACCCCGAGCAGGCCAAAACCGCGGCCGCCATAGCCAAGGTCATCAACCAGCTTGGCATAAGCCCACTCTCACCCGAGGTACTTGCCACGCCACTACCCACCGGTAACCGGATGCCCAACTTGGCCGTCTAATGGAGATGGAGACCCAATCAGCCACTTGCTCAACTTCGATCATCACATGACCCTGCACGACATGTCCGACCTCATGAAAACGAAGACATTCCCGACCACCCTGGTTGGCAATGCCTTGGATTGGTTCCAGAAACTTCGTCCCGGTTCAATTGCAAGTTTCTATCAGCTGGCTAAGGTTTTTCTCTCCCGTTTCGCGGGGAGCCGGCACGCCACCCGCCACACTTCTACATTGCTGCTGGTAAAGCAACACAGAGGGGAAAGTTTAAGGGCTTACACGACTAGATTCAACGAGGAGTCCCTCCGAATCCCCAACCTGGAGGACTCTATGGCGTTGATGGCTTACCAGAGTGGGCTCAGGTCGAGCCCCCTTACATCCTCATTGGCAATCGACTCTGTGAATACTATGTCCGAGCTGGTGGTACGAGCAGAAGGGTACATACACTCGGAAGAAATCCATCAGGCAAAGAGGGACGATGACAAGGAGAAGGAAGCTGGCAGGAAGGGAGAAACCTCCCGAGCCCAACCTGGGAGCAAAGTCTAAAACGACCTAGGCAAGCAGCCCCAACAGCCAAAGCAGAACCCCTGGTTCACTATGTTCACTCCCCTTAACACCACAAGGGAGCAGATTCTGATGGAGATCCAGCACCAGAACCACCTGCCTCCAGTTCCAAGGATGAAAGGCCGACCCGAGAAGCGCAATAGAACCAAGTATTACCGCTATCATATGGACTACGGCCATACCACCGAAGCGTGCAAAGACTTGAAATAGGAGATCGAGGCACTGATAGCCCGAGGCTACCTCCGAAGGTACGTAGACCCGCAGCCGACGCAGAATCATGATCAAAGAGATAGAGAGAGGAGTCCACCCAGGCGCCAGGCTGGGGGCGAACGTTTGGCTGTGATTGAAACCATTGCAGGAGAACCGGCATCAGGAAGGGAGACCTCGGCAGGTAGGAAGGGTTATGTTCGGGCTGGAAGGGAATATGGACCGGTGCGGGGTCCGGCCCCGGGGATGGAGGAGCTCACCTTTTCCTCAGAAGACTTGGAGGGGGTAATATTACCCCACGATGACCCACTAGTGATCAGCGCTGAAATAGCCAACTTCACCGTAAAGAGGCTAATGGTGGACACAGGGAGCTCGGCGGAAGTTTTATTCCTCAACGCTTTTGAGCAAATGGGGTTGGACAAGAGCCGACTCAGGCCATTGAGGGGCACTTTAGCTGGTTTCACTAGGCAAGCACACCGAGCTAAAGGAGTTATTAACCTTCCGCTGAAGCTGGAAGACGGAGATAAGCGGGTTTCAATGCAAGCCAACTTCATTGTGATGGATTGCAACTCCACCTACAATGGAATTTTAGGTCGGGTGGCGCTCAACCATTTCAGGGCCGTCCCTTCCACCTACCACTAGGCCCTAAAATTCCCGACCTCGGCCGTCACGGCCACCATCCGCGGAGCCCAGCTCTCAGCCAGGGAGTGTTATGAAAACTCACACCAACCCAAATATCAGGTTGGCTGGGGACCGGATTTGCCCGAAGAGAAAAGGGATGCTAAGAGAGGCACCCCAGCTGAAGACCTACAGGAGGTGGAACTCTCTGATGAAACAAAGAGAGCAAAAATCGGAAGCGAACTCCCTGCCGACCTCAAGAAAGGTATAAGCCAATTTCTCCTAAAAAATGAGCACATATTTGCATGGTCTGCCTCTGACATGACAGGTATTGACCCGGGAGTGGTTGAGCATCACCTGAATGCCGACCCGAATCACTATCCGGTGAAGCAGAAGCGCAGGCACTTCCATTATGATAAGCAACAAATCATAGCAGAAGAGGTAGACAAATTGGTAGACGCCGGCCACATAAAGGAAATCCAGTACCCAACCTAGCTATCCAACGTGGTGCTGGTAACCAAGTCCTCAAGAGGATGGAGATTGTGTATTGATTTTACCGACCTCAATAAAGCCTGCCCTAAGGATTGCTTTTCTCTACCTCGGATTGATCAAATGGTGGATGCCACCTCCGGGTTCGAGCTACTCTCCTTTATGGATGCCTTCAAAGGCTACAACCAAATCAAGATGGCTCCCAAAGACAAAGAGAATACTGCCTTCACCACCGATAAATGACTCTACTACTATGAGGTCATGCCTCTCGGCCTCAAGAATGCTGGAGCCACCTACACTCAGATGGTGAACAAGGTCTTCAAAAATCAGATTGGCCGGAATATGAAAATCTACGTAGATGACATGCTGGTTAAAAGCAGAAGGGCGGAAGATCATGTAGCCGACTTGGCTGAAGCCTTTGCCGTAATGGGGCACTTTGGGATAAAACTGAACCCGAAAAAGTGCGCATTCAGCGTCAAGGCAGAAAAGTTTATAGGCTTCATGGTCACAGCCCGTGGAATAGAAGCCATCGCGGAGAAGGTTCAGGCGATACTCGTCCTGGCACTGCCGTCCTACATAAAAGACGTCCAAGTGTTGGCAGGCAAGGTCGCGGCACTCAACAGATTCATGTCCAGGTCGGCTGACAAGTGTGCTCCACTGTTTAAAATATTGAGGAACCCTAAGAACTTTAAATGGACTACGGAATGCCAGAACGCCTTCCAAGAGTTGAAAAGGTATCTAGCTTCGCCACCCCTACTATCCCGACCTGAGGTAGGGGAAGAACTGATACTATACCTAGCATGCTCGGGGACAGCAGTAGCGGCGGCACTAGTCCGAGAAGAAGGAAATGAACAGAACCCGGTCTATTATGTCAGCAAAACCTTGCAAGGGGCTGAGGTGAAGTATTCCCCATTGGAAAAACTTGCCCTCGCGCTCATCACGTCGGCAAGGAAGCTGAAGCCATACTTTGATGCTTACCCGATTAAGGTCATGACGGACGCCCCACCCAAGTCCATCATGCACAAACCGGAGGCGTCGGGCAAACTACTGAAATGAGCAGTTGAGCTGAGTCAATTTGACATCACCTACCAGCCCAGAACAGCCATCAAAGCCCAAGTCATCGCGGACTTTGTGGTGGAGTGTACTGGCTGAACCGAGCATGACCCGAAAGAAGTATGGAAGGTTCATGTGGATAGGGCCTCAGGGAAGTCTGGTAGCGGAGCTAGGGTGGTCATCCTCGACCCGACCTGGCATGAGCACCAATACTCCCTTAAGTTCACCTTTCTAGCGTCCAACAATGAAGCGGAGTACGAAGCAGTGATTGCGGGGCTGAAAATTACAGCTCAGCTCGGGGCACAGACAGTCGACCTGAGCACCGACTCTCAATTGGTTTCTAGTCAGATATCGGGAGAGTTCGAAGCTAAGAACAGTAACATGCTAGCCTACCTCAACAGAGTCAAGAATTTGACCTCAGGGCTCAAAAGGTTCACCATACAGCAAACTCCGAGGGAGGAAAATATGAAGGAAGATGCATTTTCCAGGTTGGCCCTAGGGGAGAGCCGACCTGCTCTGGTCCATATGGAAGAAGTGTCCGAACCGAGCATTCAGTTGGGGTTGCAAGCCATAGCCGAGCTCAATTTAAGCCCAGATTGGACCAAACCAATCGTGGACTACTTGGAGGAGGGTATGACCCTAGGGGATGAAAAAACAGCTCAGAAACTCATGAAACATGCCTCAAGGTTTGTCACAATTGCTGGACAACTCTATAAGAGAGCCTACACTTGGCCTCTCTTAAAATGTGTTGGACCCGAGGAGGGAAACTGTGTACTCCGTGAGATCCATGAAGGGGTATGTAGAAACCACTTGGGAGGCAAAGCTCTAGCTCGGAAGGTATTAAGGCAAGGCTATTTCTGGCCAACCTTAGAATAAGATGCCAAAGAGTATGTAAAAAAGTGCGACACCTGCCAAAGATTCGCCAATGTACACAGGAAGCCAGCGGTAGACCTCACGGTGATGGTAAGCCCTTGGCCATTCTATCCGTGGGGTCTAGATATCATCGGCCCATTGCCAACCAGTGTTGGCCAAAAGAAGCATGCCTTCGTAGCAGTAGACTACTTCACCAAATGGCCTAAAGCTGAAGGTGTTGCTAGAATAACAGAAAAGGCAACTTGGGATTTCGTGTGAAAAAATATTATTTGCCGTTTCGGGGTGCCAAAGGTCATCGTTACTGACCACGGCAAGCAATTCGACAGTGCATACTTTCGAGGCAAATGTGCTGAGATTGGGATCGACCTTAGATTCTCATCTATTACTCACCCCCAAAGTAATGGCCAAGTTAAAAGGACTAACCAAATCATTTTGTAGGGCCTAAAAACCAAGCTGGAGGAAACAGAGGGCCAGTGGGCATCGATTCTTCCCGAAGTGTTGTGGGCTCTGCGGACCACCACCAGCTCGGCAACGGGAGAATCGCCATTCGAGCTGACTTTCGGTACTCAAGCAGTGCTGCCAGTGGAGATCGGGTCCCCGACCAGTAAAACCCTCCACCATGATCTAGAAATAAACGGTGCACGGATCCGTGAAGAGCTCGACCTCGTCGAAGAGCTCCAAGCTAAAGCTCAAATCAGAATGCTGGCCAGCAAAGCTGCCATGAAAAGAGCCTTCGCCAAACAGGTCAAGCCTAAGCCTATTAAGGTTGGCGACCTCGTACTTAGAAAGGCCATCTTTTTGCCGCGCTCAAGTAACAAGCTATCCTCGACCTGGGAGGGACCGTACGAAGTCGTGAAAGAAATTTGACCCGGGACCTTCTACCTCTGCGACAAGAACGGAAAACTATTGAAGAATGTATGGCACTCAGAACACTTGAAGCAGTATTTTGTCTAAATAGTCGCGAGCCGAAATAATTTGTAACGGCCCCGAGCTGAAATTGTTTATAACAGCCCCCGAGCTGAAATCTTGTGACGGCCCCGGGCCGAAATCTTTTGTTAAGGCCCCGAGCCAAGACATTGCTTGTAATCGGCTCCCGAGCCCCCGTACAAATTCAATACAATGCATTTTTGTAAATTAGTGCAATGCCCGACCTGGGGACAAGCACCAAAACCAGCGCAATGCCCGACCCGGGCCCAAGTGCTACAACTACAAAGCTACTTCCAACTCAGATTAACGCGGTGGCCACGCTTAATCACGAGCTAATGATCAAGTAAATCAGCTCGGACTATGATCTAGCTCGGGTTTAATCAATAACAATTTGATTAGTTTTACCAGTTCGAATTAAGGTCCAACTCGGTGTAATCTGGCTTCAGGTCGGTATATTAGTTTGGGTCTAAACTCGAACTCAACATTCGTCAACATTAGTTTGACCAATTTCAAATCGGGCTGACGAGTCCAGGTTGGCGACGATTATAAAGTTGCCCAGTTAACCAGCTCGGATTAGGATGATAATTCATTAATCGCGTCCAGTTCGGTTCTTTTTACTTAAGTTCAAATGGTCCACTATATTGGTCCGATCCCGCTTACTTAAGAAAAAATATTGCGAAAAAAGAAAAGTGCACAAGTATGAACTCTGATAAAATGCAAAAAATTCATTTCATTAAATTGAATATGATTACAAAGAGCCCAACCTGGGTAAAATTACAAAAGCCCGACTCGGGCAATTTTATAAAATTAACTTTGGCGCAGCGGCGGAAGTGGTGGCTTCGGCTTCATCTCCGACCTGGTCCATGCCCTTCTGAACAAACTCAGTCACCTCCTTAGCCTGGGATGTCAGGTCGGATGGAAGCTCAGGAATCTCCCAGAACTCCGGCGGCGGAACCTCCAAGATCTCGATGTAATCATTCTTGGTGGCTGGGAAGAAGGTCTTCGCTCTCTCCCGAGCTGCGACTTGACCCCAGAAGTAGAATTCCATCTCGGCGTATTTTGCCATGGCTCCGCCTTCCGTGGCCAACCAATCCATGGCCGCATCACTTGACTTGAAGGCTTCCACTGACTTCTCTCATTCGGCGCCGACCCGGTCCACCAGATCCCGGAGCTTCGCCTCGGCCTCACGCTTCTCCCGCTTATAGCCCTCGACGTCCTTGGCCGCGGCCTCGCGCCGAGACTTTTCTGCATCAAACTCCTTCTTTAGACAGTCGATCTCCGTCGTGTCCGCCTTGCGCCTTTGTTCGGCCTCCTCTCTCAGAGCCTCAAGCTCAGCTCGGGCATCAAAGTATCGCTGCTCGAGTTCCATGCAATAGGTCTAGGCCCTGACTAAGAAGCTGGGAGCCGAGAGGATGTGGGACTCGGCCTGTTTAGGATAAAGCGAAACAATCAGCCGAGCTAAAAAACAACCTTACCAGAAGTTGGATAAGGACTCACGGTGACTATGGCCGTCCTCAAATCGAGCGAGAGCTGCACTGCCGGGACCGTCGCCATCTTGGGGTCGCGGGCCACCTTGGACGCCTCCATGAAGTCCTTATTGGGAGGGTCCACCTCCGCGGCCTTGCCCTTCCCAGAGTATCTGGCACGAGGCCGCTTTCTGCTCTCAGGTCGGGAGGCCAAGTGCTCCTGGATAGCCATTCCCGAGCTCGACCTCTTGGTCATGGGGGTCCCCGAAGCCCCTTTGGAAGAAGCCTCGGAGCCGACCTCCTGCACTTGGCCGCTGGGCCTCTGCCTCTGACCTTGAGCGACACCTCCCAAGCCTGACCGAGCTGACGCCTCGCCGCTGACCTCGCTCTTCCTTCACACCTGGGCATACGCGAGCTTTCTCATGTCCGCCATATCTACAAAAGGTAGAGGAAAGAAGTGAAAACGAGCTGAAGGCCAACTTAAAAAGACTGGCAGACAGGATAATTGGAAGGTCGGGCGCCGATCTTGCAAACTGACCCTCTTCTGAGCTAGACCCCGCGTCCCCTTCAGGCTTGAGAAGCAGGTTGGGATGATCCCTCGAGAGATCGGGTTCCCTACCAACCAACTTCAAATCCCAGATCCGCTCCCATTTGAGCACACTGTCAATATCTATCAGCATCCCGGGCGCGGGCTTGAGCACCGCGACTTCCTCGAGTTCCTCTTTCGAGAGCTTGGGGTCATCATTGACGGTCTTCCTCAAACTTGGAATCCAGTCCAACCTGCACCCAGAGTTCACCGCCGGCTCCACCCAATAATAGTCATTATGCCAGCCCTTGTTAGAAGAATGCCACTTGGTGAATATAGAGTTGCCGACCCGAGCTGCGAAGTGGAACCACCCTGGCTGCTTCGGGTTGGGTTTGCACATGAAGAAGTGCCTGAACCTGCGCAAGGTCGGCTCCACTTTCTTCTCCAGGCAGAACACATAGAAGGCCACCATCACGGCCCAACCATTCGGCGACATCTGACCTGGGCTGAGCTCGAAATAGTTCAGGATGTTAACAACAAAACGGGGGAGAGGGAGCTGGATTACGTCGAATGCAAGATCGTATATAGTGAAGTGGTCGGCCGGTGGATAGCAAGCCGATTCTTGCTGGCCTGGAACCTTCAGCTTGTGATGACGATCTACCGACCAGTTCCTCAGCCTGGCGTTGGCCATTTGCACTGTGGAATGGCACTCACGCTTGCAACAGGCGAACAGCTGCTCAATCCTCTTCCCCCAAGTTGAAGAAGCGCTGGCTATGGCCGAGCTCCGAGGTCGAACAGCACTAACTGGTACTGCTTCGATCGGCTCGGTGGCAGAAACCCCAGCTAGGAACTCTTGAGGTATCTCGACGCCCTCTAGTTGATTTAGCGGCTCCTCATCCTCCCTGTCTTCCAAGTCTCCCAAGTCGGCCAAAGGATCCGCCTCGGCCTCCTTTTGCGCCAGTCTGACCCTAATAACTTGGCAGTCATCATCGCTTTCCCCGGGCCCAGATTTCCGAGCTGACCCTGAAGACGCACTAGTGCTCTTTCCACCTTGATCTCTATTTGAGGTAGATTCCGAGCTCGACGGACTTTCATCCCCACCATAGGACCTCACCTCTATCGCCTGGGAATCTTCTGACTCTGACCTCCCCATCCTATCTACAGACTAAATATAAATGTACAGGAATAACTAAAGGGAGTCGGGATGTACCTACTGCTCTTGACTGCGGAATGCGACCGACCTAGCTGGCTCCGAGCTGAAAATCCCGAGGAGGTTCTTTCCGAGCTAATCGCGTCCGACCACTCTGGTGTCCGACCTAAAACTCTTGAGGGTTGAAAGCGAAGTGAGGAGCGAATCTCGTATGTCAAAGCCCTATTTATAGGCGCTTCTGAAAATCACCTCGGGGAGCCCAAACGTCACGTCTTGTCAGAACCGCCAGGTGACGTGTCAGCCATCTGAAGGGCATGTACCGCTGACGTGGCTATCCCTACTCTGTCGGGGTCGGGAGCCTCCAGCTCGAGAAAAAACCCAATTCTAGATCTCACCCCCTCGATCTTGACTTGGGAGAGGGATTGACGAGGGGTCCCTGAGCTAGGGCGGGTTACCCACGCCGAGCTGAGACGGGCTAATCTGAGCCGAGCCCAGCGCATTCAGCTAAATGCCCAACCGGAATGCTGACCCGACCCAGGAAAACCCTGACCTCAGTGCCAGCTGTTCCGATAGGACATAAAGTTGCACCGCATTAAATGCTGTCAGACCTGAATTTAGTATAAATAGAGCTCCACCCTCTTCATTTTGAAAAAAGCTCGTCATTAAATGCTCTCAGCTACTTTGCCAGCTCGAACATACTAATCATTCGCGCACCCGAGGGGAAAATCCGGGTCATCACCCCGCCTTTTCCTTCTTTTCCTTGTGTAGGTGACGTAGCCGACCTGAAAAGTTCAACTCGGAGGCCAATCTGAAAGTTCAGCTTGACAAGCGTAGCCGACCAGTTCAACTGCGAGAATTTGACCTCGATAGATCCCAATGAACTTTTTTTTTTTTTTTTGGTCGAAAGAAAAATTCATCAAAAGATTGAAAGTTACATTAACCTACCCCAACAGTAGGCAAATCCGAAAACAATAACATACAAAGCGGTTCAGGAACATTGATAACCAGTCGATAGGAAGAGTATTCATTCAAGTTTGGTTAGCAATCCAATCAACAGAGGCATTGACACTTCTGCGAATGAGGGACAAATGGGTTAAGCTCGAGTTGGATAACCTTGATGATGGGTTGAATTTTCCAGTTGCAATCAGGCTGTTGAGGCGACATTGCAGAGAACACTTCCTCACAATCTGTCTCAATTGTGATGCTCGAGTAATTGAGTGAATTTGCTAAGTTGATAGCACTACGAAGTGCGAGCGCTTCAGCTTGCTGGGGGAATTCATAGTGAGTAAAGAAGGCACAACCATTGATCAAGTCACCATTGTGGTTTCTGCAAATGGCTGTAATACCTACCAAGTTGTCAACAGCTGAGAAGGAGGCGTCACAATTAATTTTCAGCGAGCCTCTATCAGGGGGATGCCACCTAGAAGGTAAAGCTGTAGGTGGGGTAAGAAATCCAACCGAGGCAGGTGAAGGTTGAGATGCCAAAGCGCTATTTGCCGAAGCTGATTTAAACTCATTGTGGAAGAGATTTGCCGCTGTTACTGTCTTGATTGGGCAAGTTCTGATCCCTTCGAAAACCAGAGAGTTACGCTGCTTCCAAATTTGCCAGCATAAGTGACTAATAATTGATTCTGCATACCCTCTCTCGTGGCCTGCTTCTCGACATTTAATGATAAGGTCCAGGAACCAACTGTCGAAGCGAGAAATATTATTCTCGTCTGGATAGTATTGGATGGGAGAAGCAATCCAACAGTGTTTGCTCCAAGGGCAAAGCAGAAGGAGGTGTTCAATAGTTTCGGGCTTTGAGTTGCAAATCCTGCAGAGAGGACTATCTGAGCATTTTTTCCTGAATGCCTTTATCTTTGCCGCAGCTTTTGTGTTCCAAATAGCTCTCCAGAGCTGCTTTGGTAACTCATAAGAAGAACCTTGGCTTGTAACAGGCGGATTATGAGTGTTCTTGAGGCTGCGATATCCACTCTTGACGGAGAAGCTTCCTGATTTTGTATGTGGCCAAACAATATGATCACATGAAGCAGATGTTGCAAGCTGGATGCTAAGGATGCTTCTTTGGGTGCTTCTATCAAACAGTTGCTGAATTAAATCTTTGTTCCATCTGTTCCCTAACATAAGATCATTAACAGTGGATCCCAACGAACTTGATTCTGCAGTCAATTGCCTTTTTTCTTTTCCCTTCGAGAGGGTCACGCAAGCTACATTAATCCCTTGAATTTCCAATTCGAAATGCTGTTGCTCGAATTCTAAACCCAAATCAATTTTGAATACTTACAGTAGTCCTAATTAAAGTATAATTTTGGGGTCAAGTGACTTATATATACCTTTAAATATTATATAGAAGTCATAGGATTTTCTCTATTTTCCTAATTTTGATCCTATTTGTTTTTCGTGTTTGATCCAATTAGTAGTAAAAGACGAAAAACACTTTTGAAATTGAAAACTCGTTGAAGACAATTGTAATAGATTATCAATTTATATGAATATCTTTTTTATGTTTATAGTTTTTTTACTGCATTTATTTGTTCATGAGTAAAGATTTTTTATTGCTAATTTATTGACCCCACTAAGTCAAAATTTTGGTAAGCTATTAAAGAGACGTTTGTTGTATTTATTTATTGTTTTCAACAATTAGGTTGTTAACATAATTGTTTATACCATTATTTTTCTTCTCACATCGTCCTATTAAATGCTGCCATGTGTATTGATAAGTTAAAAATAGATGAGCTGAATACTTTTATTTTTTCTTTAACTTTGTTGAAAATGACAATTTAGTCCCATAACTTTTATAATAAGCTTTTTTTCATTTAAGTTTATAAAATAGGACACACGTAGTTTTTTGCTAGGAAAGCAAAAGTATTTTCATTAAAATCAAACTCAAATCAAATTACAAAACTCCAACAATTATCCAAAACTATCAAATGGCAACTGTTAATTCTTTGCTCATGTTCAGTCTTTAAGTGCTCTTGAAATACACGTGTTATGTTAAATTACCTTGCACTTAGTCGTTGATATTAGGTTGAGTTTGTGCCTCGAGAAATCAGATGGTTTCAATAAGAAGAATTAGCACTTTAACATTTTGCACCTTAACATGTCTACATAAAGTGTGCCATTCTTTTCTGCCAAGCTCGACTTTTGTTAATGGGTTTTGGAGGTGTAATATCATTGTATTTATTTTGAATTCACATTAATTTTTTCTTCTGTCAAAAAAGAATTTTCAATTTCATGAACACCTAGATACATCGTAAGCATATGGTCCAAGAGGACGTACTCCGCTCTGAAATTTCTTTAGACTCTTTTATTTCACATAATTTACACATCACTTGATTAAAACTTTCTTAGTCAATTGGAGCCAAGGCACAACATGCATAGATAAAATATTGCTCGTGAAAGAGAAAAAACAATGGGATATATCCCAAGAAAAAGAAAGAGAGAGAAAAAGGATGTCACTAGTAGATTTTAATGTTTAATCGGATTTTTTTTAATTAGTATCCTGTAATGTAAAAGCTCTATTATGACTTATTGTTCCATAAAAGTCATTAAGTTGATATATCTTGTTATCATTTCTTTAAATTTGATCAAAAATCATTAAATTACTTTTATATCTTGTGAAATCTTCTTGTAAAATTTTCAAATTGGTCTCTAATGTTTGATCAAATTTTAAGTTAGTGCAAAAATAGTATGTGCAAGATGACGTGACGTCATGTTTTCATGAGTTAACGATAAACGCAATTTTAAACACTTATGATAAACATTGAGACTGACAACTGAAATAATAAATACAATTTTAAGTTATATACACAAACATTAAAATAGTAAGTAGATATCTAGAGGTAGTGTACTGGTTGCCCAACGATGATAAATAGCATTTGGCATTGTCCTAAGCAACAATGTCCACACATACTTCTTGATATCTTGGTTCAACTCTTCATTCTACAGTCCATTGCATTTTTTCTTTTCCCTTCGAAATGGTCACACGCTACATTCATCCATGATGTCGCAAAGTCTTCGATGTAGCTATTATGAAAGGGAGAAGAGGCTAAACATTTGTCTTAAAGTGATTAATATTGGAGCCAATTTTCCTTCCTCAAGTTCCAGTCTGAAAAGGTTGCTGTCATTTGCAAAAATAAAGACAAAGGATTGCACCTTTCAGGGGCTGCACATTGAGCCCAGCATGCACTTGCTGGGAAGCAGCACCTGAAAGTAAAAAGAAAATTCTCTAATCCACCAGTGTCGAATAATGTAACACTTCGTGAAAATAAACTCCACTGCTGAATATTTGTCCTTCCAAAAGTAAGAAACGTGTCAGTACTATCAGTTAATTGTATCATTAGCAATTAGAATAAACTCTATAGAAGTCAAATACGAGCTAATTAGTTCGCACGACGACTGTATTACAAAATTATATCAGACTCAACCAAATCAGACATGCTATATCCTGTAAGTGGGGTGGACTATAATTACAGAACCAAACATTAAACTAATGCTCTAATTGTTCTCGATTTCTTATGCGTTAATGCTTTCTTGGGTTAGGGCTTGAATTCTACGTCCATAACTAATTCTAAAAATACGCTAGAGTGCTAGTTTAAGTAAAATTACTTTTGAGAGATGGGAATGTTTGCCTAATAGGAAAATATAGCTTCCTATAACAAGAACATTCTAGTTTGTAAAGTTGTAATAGGTGGGGTAAAATTTACAACCTCCTCTATATTATAGCAAAAGTTTGCACGTTATCCTTTGTGTATTTTAAAAATTAGTTGATCTCTCCTTGTGTTTTTTGGAATAGTGCAAACATGCCCCTACTGTAGATTAATTTCATCAATGTTAGTTACACCAACTCCAATAACTTTCTTATTTTTATCTTTACATGTAGTGGATTTGTAGCAATTTTCTATATCTAGGAATTCTTTATTTTAATTTCATTCCAACAACTTCTCTATATTTAGCCAATCCCTTACTTTAGGGATTTCTTATTTCACTTTCACTTTAACAGTTTCTCTATATTTCATAAATTTTGTTATATTCACCATTGACAAATTTTAGGGGATGGGGGTAAGGATTGTATCTGCTTCTCTACATGTAGGATATTGAAAATAGAGTTAGGAATCTCCTACAATTTAGGGAATAACATAGGAAACTGTTGGAACTCATTTGCACCAATACCTTTCCTATATGTACGGTAGAGAAGCATTTAGGTAACCTATTGGTGTTGGTCTTAAAGGTCGTGTAAAATGACACAATTGCCCAGACCAATGGTACTATGGTGACGCGTTATCTACTTTTTATTTTTTAAGATCTTATTGTTGACCAATGGGGTGATAACATGTGGTATGTGTTTTATTTTATTTTTTGTGGATGTACAAGTTTTTAATTGGGCAAATTTTACAAACGGTTCTCAATGTTTTCACATTTTTTAATTTTGTGTCTATTATTTCAAAAGTGATACGTTTGGTCTTGAATGTTTATATTTTTTCACAATTTTATCCCAATTTTTTAAAATGACGTGCTTAGTGTCAAAGTCCACAAAAAATTCAAACATAATCCACCATCGAGACTTTTTCTTTCTTTAATGCGAGGAAGATGAGTTGGCAAAAGATTTACAACCAAAATAACAAAAAAAAAGAGGAAAAAAAAAGCTTCAGTGACTTTTGATGTGGTTCGCTTCATTTCCTAAAGCTAATTTTTAAAGTACAAGAGAGTAAAGTGCAATTTTTTGCCTAAATACTAGAGAGATATAATTTTTACTCTTAATAGTTGCCATATTTGAGTCATATTTTAGGTCTTAGAGAATGTGTTCTATCACTATCCATACAAAAAGTTGTAACTATTATTTTAATAAATAGTAGATTATCCAACCTAGCTAATTAAAAAAAATAATGAAAAAATAGTAGATTATCCAGAATTGAGATCTTGGATAAAAGTTAAAGTTAACTCAACCACGTAAATCTATGTATTGCTTCACGGTATGTATGTGCGCGCGCGTGTGCCCATCACAGCAATGTGTTGTTAGAATGGCTACATGCTAAATCCATTATTTTGTCGTCATTTTCCTGCTCAATTTTCTTGTAAAGCATTTGATCATCTAAACCTTCAATATTTCAAGCCGTAGAAAATTTCTTCATACTCTCCATCAACTTTTGCTGCTGCCTGTAATATGGAACTATTGACCAAACTTTGGTTGCAACCATGCCAATCTTATTCCACTCTCCTTTATTTTCTCTTGGGCATGTTTCTATTCTCTTGCAAATCCTCCATAACAGATGCATCCTCCACTGGAAATGAAACCGATAGACTAGCATTACTTGCCTTTAGAGAAATGATAACTGAAGATCCGCTCAAAATCATGAGCTCATGGAATGATTCGGTTCATTTCTGTCACTGGCAAGGTGTTTCGTGCGGTAAGCGGCACCCCGAAAGAGTTACTGTCATGAATTTGGCACGCAAGAAGTTGACTGGTGTTCTACCTCCCCACATAGGAAATCTTAGCTTTCTAAGGGTTATCAATCTGACGGAAAACTTTTTCCGAGGTGAAATTCCCCAAGAAATGGGACGTTTATTCCGACTTAGATATCTCGAACTCAGAAAAAATGCTTTTCAAGGAGAAATTCCAAGCAGTCTATCCAATTGTTCAAATTTGCAAGTCATTGACTTGTACTCCAACAAACTTGTTGGTGAAATACCATTTGAACTCAGCTATCTGTCAAGAGGGGATCTCCGTTATTTTGTTGTCTATGGAAATATTCTGACAGGAAACATCCCAATCTGGCTAGGGAATGCCACCTCCCTCACGGTGTTGGCATTGGCAGACAACAATTTTCAGGGAACCATCCCAAGTGAGCTAGGGAGACTCACGAATTTGCAGTACCTGATAATAGGTGTCAATAACATATCAGGGACAGTTCCTCCCACAATCTTTAATCTTTCTTCACTCCAAGTTCTTGATATAGGGATCAACCATCTCTATGGAAGAATCCCTTCAGATGTCGGGTCCACTCTTTTTAATCTATTGGGGCTATATGTGAGTGGAAATTATTTTAGTGGATCACTTCCAATTTCATTACCCAATGCTTCAGGTCTTGTAGATCTTTCCTTCACATTTAACAACTTCACAGGTACGGTGCCACTGAATCTTGGAAGCTTGAAAGATCTAAGGAGGTTGTTTCTTGGGTGGAACTACCTGGAAAATGAGGATGGTAAAGAACTTAGTTTCTTAACATCTCTTACTAATTGCAGCAAACTCCAAACATTGGTAATAGGGAATAACATGTTCAGGGGTGAGCTACCAAGTTCATTTGCCAATTTTTCAGACGCATTTAAGATGCTATTAGCAGGATCAAACCAGATATCGGGTACCATTCCTGAAGGAATTGAGGCCCTTGTTGGTCTGCAATATTTTTGGATTTTCGAAAACATGATCACAGGTAAAATTCCAACAGGAATTAGCAAACTTAAAAACTTGAGGTCTATTTCACTGTACCACAATAGAATTTCTGGAGCCATTCCATCCTCGATCGGAAACATGACACAACTGCTTCAGCTCGAGTTAGACACAAATGATTTGGAAGGCAATATTCCTCCTAGCTTAGGAAATTGTCAACAGCTAGAGATACTTTCCCTCTCTGTGAATAAACTCACTGGCGCTATACCAAGGGAAATTCTAAGTCTTCCTTCAGTTACTCTATCTTTTGACTTGGCTCATAATTTTCTGACAGGAGAGCTGCCTCCGGAGGTAGGTAACATGAACAAACTCGTGAAATTGAACATTTATGGAAATAGGTTGTCAGGAAAAATTCCTCGTTCAATTGGTCATTGTGAAATGTTGGAACAACTTTTTTTGGGGAATAACTCATTTGAAGGAAGCATTCCGTCAACATTGAGCAACCTAAAAAGCCTAAATGCCATTGACCTTTCAAAAAATAACTTATCAGGGCGAATTCCAGCATACCAACAGAACTTTACTTTTCTCCAATACTTGAATTTATCGTACAATAATCTTGAAGGAGAAGTACCACAAGAAGGGATCTTCAGAAATCAAAGTGCATTTTCTGTTGTCGGAAATGCAAAACTCTGTGGGGGATTGAAGAGTTTGGGACTTCCTGCTTGTCAAGTTGATGTGCCAAAAAGAAAAAGAGTTCCTCTGGTTCTCAAAATAGCTATCCCAATAGCCATTTCATGTTCAATCTTATTAGCAAGTCTTTTTCTTGTTGTCTTGTGGAGGAAGAAAACACGAGCTAAATCTTCTTCCAATGACTTGTTTGACGAACATTTTCTAAAGGTTTCATATGCTGAACTTTCTCAAGCAACAAACAACTTTTCATCTTCCAATTTGATTGGTCGAGGGAGTCATGGTTTCGTATATAGAGGAATATTGAGTAATCTTGGAATGACTGTAGCGGTGAAAGTGCTCAATCTTATGCAAAAAGGAGCTGCCAAAAGTTTCATGGCGGAATGCAATGCACTGAGAAATATTCGTCATCGGAATCTGCTCAAGATTATCACCGCTTGCTCAAGCGTTGACTTCAAAGGAGATGCCTTTAAGGGTCTGGTTTTCGAGTTTATGCCCAATGAAAGTTTAGAGGAGTGGTTGCACCATAGTGAAAACTCATAACGCAGGCATGAGAATTTGAGTCTTACTCAAAGATTAAGCATAACAATTGATATAGCTTGTGCACTTGAGTATCTTCACCACCATTGTGAAACCCCAGTCGTTCATGGTGATTTAAAGCCGAGTAATATTCTGCTTGATCATGAAATGACTGCACATGTTGGAGATTTTGGGTTAGCAAGGGTTTTATCTTATTACTTAAGTGAGAATTTTTCACAAAATCCAATGAGCTCAACTGGTGTTAAAGGGACAGTTGGTTATGTGGCTCCAGGTATCCAAATATCTATTTCTCATTACTATATCGATTTACACTTTTCCTAATTCTGTTTTTTTATTATTATTGTTAATTTAAGTGTTTCTTGAGATAATCGTTAGATATCCAAAGAAGTTCAAATAAGGACTTCTAATTTGTCGATATTTTTAATTTTGTTATCTTACACAATGTGTAACTTATTTGTGCAGAATATGGTATGGGTGCAATGTTATCCCTACAAGGAGATATATACAGCTTTGGAATTATGTTGCTGGAGATATTTACTGGTAGGAGACCTACAGATGATATATTCAAGAACGACAATATGGATATTCATCAACATGTTAAGATTGCGTTACCAGAGCGCGTCAGAGAAATTCTTGAACCTTCAATGCTATTAGATTTTGAAGTTGAGGCCAAGGGTTCAAACAACGTCGAAACAACTATGGAGTATGTGGCTGCAATACTGAGAGTTGGAGTATCTTGTTCAATGGAATCACCAGGAAAGAGGATGAGCATGAAAGACGTTGTGCTAGAAATGAATAAAATTAAGGATAAATATACTAGCATTAGGAATCACAATGGAGGTAATTATTCCTTATCTTAGAAATGTTAAACACTCATAATGGTTTGGACCTCTTAACAATTTTCAACTTATTTGCTCCTCCACATTTTTGAAAACATGTGGGAAAGGGGAAGGGGTGTATAGGGTAGGTAGGGGGGAAGGGTCTTGTTTTGTATTATTATTTACATTCATCTGAATTGCAAACAAAATGCAAAAAACGTGTATTTGTAGCTATCTTATCATGGTATCTTCAACACTTGCTGATTTGAACAAATACTTGCACTTATGTAGCTTATCGCAAGATAGGAGAGATAGTGAACGAGCAATACGTGTGACAAGCACCTCGGTTCTTCTTCTTGTGGTAAGTCCTCTTTCTAGCATAATTGAAATAAGGGATTGTATTAATTGTTATCTTGCCACTACTGATTGTTGAATATCAAAATCATTCATGCCATATGTTTGTTTTTATGCTAAACATAATTCTTAGGTCGTATTTTCTTGGGATTTTTTAAATTTTTGTTTGTTTATTTCTACCTACTCTTGAATCATGCTAAATTGCACAAGACAAAAAATTGAGAAAACTTTGTTGAAGTTTCACTTTTATTCCGCACTTGAAGTAGCTTTGAACCCACGGGTAGCCATTATAAAACCATGCATATACTTATCACTTGAAATTTGGCATATTATGCACATTGATATACCTTTTTACACAAACTTTCCTTATGTATATGTTCACTCCCTGTACCTTAGAAGATATATATATATATATATATATATATATATATATATATATATCTTTTTGTAAATTTAAACGGCTAAAAGACACCTTTTTAAGTTAGGATTAATTAATTTATCATTTTCATCAAAGTTAGGAAACTTATTCTTTATTATAGCTTCAATTGTAATATATTATTATATCATTTGGTGGGTACCAATTTCTTTTAAGTTTCTCATAATAGCTTTGTAGTGTGGCTTTATAATTTCTTGACTGGAAGCTTTGAATTGAACATAATGCATCTAGTTTTTATTGGTTAAATTCATTTCCTTTGTCACTATATATTCCTCCGTACTATCCATTACTTTATCACTATCAATGGCGGGTTATTAATTCATGAAGCCTGTTTTCATATCTGTAAATGAATAATTGACCCACTATTTTGTTCTCTTTTAGCAAGATGAGAATAATCTGTTAGCTCTCATCCTATAAGCTGTGAATTTTATGTGATGTGTTTAAATATGCTATAATGTAGCCACAACTTATCTCACATGATATTTCTTTGCTCCCATTTTTTTTATCACTTGATTTTGATTTGTTGTATTCATTCGATATCTATAATTAATTACTTCTTGATAAACTACTTGTATGGTCCCTTAACTATAATTTGGAGGACATATTAATCAGCAATATTTCAAAATGAAATTTTTAGTCGCTAACTTATAATAATATAGCTCAGTTAGTCATCGCCTTAATTATTATCCAAAATTTAACGTTTAGGCATAAGATCAACACTTTTTTTTTATAAATAAACAAGTGACTCTATTCATTTCCAAATGTCTGTACAATGAAGAGAAAGGCTCCAAAAACTAGCAAAGGATCTCTAAATCAAGATCCTATGTGTTACATATTTATCTATTGTAATTACAAAAAGTGAATTTAAATTTTCTACTTTTAACACGAAGTTGGACACAAGATTTGATAGAGGCAAAGATCTGCTCTTCCGTTTGGGCTGTCTTGGCAAACAAGCGTTGGTTTCTTTTGGCCCAAATAGTATAAGTTGCAGCGCCAAGAACAATATTGAAAAGGTAGAATTGGAGCGACCTAACTTGTGTAGCATTGCGAAACCAAGAAGAGATCATGTTCCAGGAATATAAGTTCGAGTTCAGCTTTGTGGCTTTAAGACATTTGCTCCAAATTCTTTTCACGAAGCTGCACTCGAAGAATAAATGGTCTCGACATTCTGTTGAAACACAACAAAAGAGGCAACTGGATGGTCCGCTAAATCCCCAAGCAATGAGCCTTTGACGTGTATAAAGACGATCTAGATTAAACCAGTGAGAGAAAACATGTCTTGGAACTAAGCCTTTATACCAAACCATTTTCCACCAGTCTACTTTGTTGTTTCTTGAGCGGATGGCCTCATAAGCAAAGTGAAAGAAGTAACATTTTGATGGGTTCAGAGACCAAATCGTGCGATCCTCTACGGAAACAGAAGGAGTAAAAGTACCCAAGAAATTAGCAATGACATCAAAGACACTATGATCAGGCCAATTCCATCTCCCATCCAAAATGAAATCATAAACTTTACTATTATCAATTTCAATACCTTGTTAGCGAAGGAAGTTGATGTCGAAGTAATCCTTGAGAATGCCGAAAGGATGCCAAGCTTCAATCCAGAAGAATATGTTTGCCCCGTTTTCAATTTTCTTTAAGAATAAATGACATGCAATTTGTCTAGCCTTCAAGATTTTTCTCCAGGCCCACGGGGCATCTCTGTGGATCTGGATATCCCAAATACAATTGGCCTTAATATATAGTTAGATTCAACCCATTTGACCCATATATTATCTTGCATTGTATGAAGTTGCCAAAGGTATCTGATAATACCAGCCTGATTTGTAACAACAAGATTCTTGATGCCCAGACCTCCCTCGCCACGAGGTTTACACACTTGTTCCTAAGCAAATTTCGCCCCATTAATAGAAGTAGAGTTACCCTTCCAAAGGAACTTGGTGCACAGGCTATCAATTTCTTTGATAATTCCCTTCGGTAAAATGAAAGTGTTCCCCCAGTAAGAGAAGATAGCATGGAGGACATGTTTGGTAAGAGTGAGTCTGCCAGCGTAAGAAAGACTTTTGCATGCCCAAAAATCAACACGCTTAGTGATCCGAGAGATGAGATTATTGCAGTCACTTTTATGGAGTCTGCCTGAAATAAGAGGGATGCCCTGGTAGCGAACGGGAATGGATCCTTTCTTGAATCCAATAGCATTAAAAATAAGATCAATAAGTGTATCAGAGCAACTTCCAAAATAAGCTTCACATTTGTTGGGATTGATAGAAAGTCCTGATAAGTTTTTGAAAATATTCACAGCCCTCAAGAGAATAGTGATGGAGTTAAGATCAGCCTTAGAGAAAAGAAGGACATCATCTACAAACATTAAATGGTTGATGTCAAGATGTTTGCATTTAGGATGGTGCCTGAACTGCGGATTGAGTGCACCAATTTGAAGAAGCCTGCTGAAAACTTCGATTGCCAAAACAAACAAATATAGGGATAAATGGTCCCCTTGTCTAATACCACGAACTCCCTTGAAGAATCCTGCCAATGAACCATTGTAAGCAATTGAAAAAGTTGGGGTAGTAATACATTCCCGGATCCAATCAATAAAAATAGTAGGGAAGTTCATAGCGTGAAGACATTGAGAAATGAAATTGTATTGAAAGTTTTATGAATATCAATCTTTAACGCACATAGGCAAAGAAAACTAACTTCGGGTTTGTGTTTGGATGTGTGTTGTAGATGAATTTGATGAACTAATGCATGCCTATTTGTAGAATTAAGCTAACCCGCCATAGGAGACTTCCTATCAAACATTTTCAATCTTGGTTTGTGACTCCCAAGAATTTGCATCATAGTCATAAATAATTGTAGCATATCTTTTGTGTATTTTAATGTGTTTTATTTCTAGTTTAAATATGTTTATTTGATGGTCACTATTCATAAAAAAAAAATTTACTGTCTAAATTGATTGGTTTAATATTTTTCCTAGATAATATGACTTATAAAAGGAATCAAAAACTTATACTTTTAGACTTTAGAGGTCGAGAACATGCATTTGAAAAATGATTTGAGCTTCGTGTGGATAGTGTTACGTAAGTGAAACATTAGTTTTAATTAGTTAGCAATTATAGGAGTTTTTAACATGGTTTTTGCATTTTTCTCATGATCCTTGTCATTTAAGAGGCATGAGAAAATTTTAATTACTTGCATAGCACGTCGGGAAGGCGGGTAGAAAAAATATTTTGTGTGTCGTAATGAATAGTAAAAAAATTCAGCATTTTGATTTTTTTTTTTCATTTAGCTTGCTTTGACTTGGATTAAAACTACCTAACCAAACCATTTGACCCAATAACCCAAACCCTTGACCCATGAACCATTTTTAACTCTTATAACCCATTATATACCAAACAAAAAAAAAAAAAAATCAGCTCAAAAAAACCCCCTCCCCAAACCCGTGAGTCAACAGGAGCAAAAAAAAAAAGGAAGAAGAAAATTGTTAGTTTTCACCAATTTCATCCATTCCAAGCCTCATGTTAGTGCTCTTGAGCCTAGCAAAGCCATCTCCAAGCTTCTTCTTCTTGTCTAGTGGTGAAAGATACATAATTTTGAGTTTTTAAAGTTAGGTTACATTTATGTAAAATTTTGTGATTTGATATATCTTGCTTATATGTGCCTATCTATGCTTAAATTAGCCTTTATTATGATCATAGAACAATCATTTATAGTTATTTGAAGAATTTTATGGTTGAAAATGAAGTTTGGAGACTTGGGGAAGATGATGAATAGTATCTGTGAATACTAACCTGCGAATTTTGGGGTTTTTGCATTTTAATTGTTTTATTGCTTCTAATAGTTGCTATAACCCTTGAGAATGCTGTATGTATCATAAAAATGGTGATAACTTGACTATAATTGGCAATTTAGCTTGAAATGCAAAGAGGACCTTAAAACGAAATGTTGAGTTCGGCATGTTTGATGATGTAGTTGGTCTTAGAAGTGTTAGGAAGCTCTTAAAATGTAATTACAACGCTTAATTGTTAATCGGATTATGTAGCTATAGTTCAAATCACTAAAGAGGTTTTTTGGTGCTTTTGTGTTAACATGCTTAAAAATGTGATTTTGTGGCATTTAGTTGTATCATAAAGTGGCTATATGGGATTAGTGAAGCCAGATTTGAAGTTAATTATCTTGCTATGTGGTTTATATTATGTTGAAGTTATGGTTAAAGAAACTTGAAACTCATGATTGGTTAGTTGTTTAGTGTGAAAAATGGTGTATGAATCATTTAATGCTCGTGTTGCTAGTTTATATATGTGTTTTGGATGTAGTTGAAGATTTTGCTAAAGCTAACTTAATGGTGTAGCTTAAATGTTTGTAATAATGTCTAAATGAAGTGTAAGAATGTTATACATGCTAGAGTATTATCATAGTTAGTTAAATCCAAGAAAACAACAAGAAAAGTTTATAAACAAGCAAAGGCCTGAATTGGACAGTCCACTGCCCTACCTTTCGAAGCTCTTTTGACATAGTAAACGTGTTCTACAATTAACGAAATTTGTACAGAAGCTAGATTAGGCAGTTTAGAGTAAATGTTGATTTCTAGGATTAAGGTTAATTCTAAAGTTTTAGCCCTCTGATCACATCATTTCCGAAATGTAGCTCAAAAAATCGCTGGTTCTGCCCAGCTATGTGTAGTTGCACGGTAAAGGTTATAACTTTTGGAATTTAACTCGGAATTGAGCACCGTTTGAGCCTAAAATTAACTACACTTAAAGAGCTACATTTATACATAAAAATCAGATAATTTTGAGGCCATTAGCATAGGTAAATGATTGAATAAAGTTAAGCTTCTGATAGAAAGTTAGAAAATGAACTTGCTTCCGTGAAAGTTTACATGTTAAGTGTTGAAAACGTGCTTGGTAGTTGATTTTATTTTGGTGGTTAAATGGGGTTGAGCCATTAATGTGATTTTATTGTGTTAGTTACGAATGTCTCTAAGAAATTCTTTGTGATAAGTATATGTTCTATTACATGCTAGGGTTGATCCATTGAGCTAATCCAAGGTGTTGAAAGTAGACTAACGCTAGTTCTTGTATTCTTTAGCTACCTGGTAAAGGTGAGGGAGTTACATTCTTTTGTGCATCTTAATTTGTTTTACTGCTCATAAATTATATAGTTTAGTATGATTGCTTATAATTACGTGCACTTTGATATGAATAGACTAAATATACACTTGACTTTTATTTATATTGTTATATGGCTTATTTATTGTAATCTACGTGCGATGGCAACTTACTTTGTTGTCCCTCATTTATGTGATTCTTGAATTATATTGCCATTGCTTGAAATATTGTGATCGAATATCGGGTTGCGCAACCTTTTCGGACATGGTAGCGTCGAGAAACACGGGGGATGTTGGGCTTGACGTGGTCCCTCGACTACCATGGTGCCTATTCCCTTTCTCGCTGAGCATACTCCACTACCCCAGAGGCGTGGTTCACTTGCTGGGCATGGACCTACCTCAGGAGAAAGGGTCGTAGGATTTGGATACATCCGGAGTATCCCAACTTGTTGGAGTAAGGGTTTGCAGGCAATTGCGTGAAGTCGTGGCTCGTGGTTCGAGATTGAAGACAAGAAGTGAACCGTATACTTTTTATATATGGTTAATTACTTGTTTACTTAGTTGTGTTATTTGATGTTGAATATGCTTTTTTCCTGTTGCATATCATCTTGCATGTCCGGTATGGTGGATCACCTCCCTCACTGAGTATACCAGTTATATACTCACCCTTGTCTCTAACATCTTTCAGGTTCAGCACCTTCGCAAGGTGATACAGGGAAAGCTTGAGAGTTACCGTGTTCGGTTGTGTTGGCTTTCATTATTAGTACCTACGAATCCGTGTGAATTAGTGAAGTGGTTTGAATTGTAATTTGATTGGAACTATAAAAACTCGGCTTGTAATTGTATTGGATCTTGGTTGTATTTGGTTCGTATGTGGCTTGTAATAGCTTAAAGGACTATGTTGTTGTTTAATTGTCGTGCATGCTAGCTTGGGTTAATGGAGTTAGTAGGCTGGGTTAATAGACAAGACAATTGAAGAGATAAAGTTAAAATGGTATGATAAGTGACTTTATAACATAGTTTTTCAATATTTGAGGCCTATGCATGCTTGTGTACCTATTTTGTTGAGTCTAAGGCTTGGATGGCCTTGAGATGAGGCATAGCTTGGTGGCTGAAGTTGAAATATATGAGAATGTTGGATTATGGTTTCATAGTTGTATTATTCGCAGGTTTTGATTTGTCCAATAAACAGGGGAGACTCCGTCCGTTTCCCCTAAAATTTTTGTGCTTTGGGTTTGGGATCGGGACCCTGGTCTCGTGAGGGATCGGGGCATTACATGGTTGGCTTATTTTTCTACCTTGGTTGGCTTTCCCAACCATGTTCAAAGTATTTACCAATCATATTTATCATATAGGTGGCTTCAATTGACCATATAGGTGGCTAGCATCCAAGCCAACTTCTAGGAAGCTTCCTTTGGTCAAATTTGCTAACTTTAGCATTGCATCATCCCGACATTATCTTAGGTAACTCCAAATTTTCGAACTTCTTTCTTGTAGCCATCACGGTCCCTTTTAACCTCATCGACATTTTAATTCAGAATCATTAATTTATGCTACCACATAAATTAACGATACTTATTATGAGGTGGACATTGACATATACCAACACCCCCCCCCCCCCCCCTCAATGTTTACCTCATGTTGACTAAGCTATTGCGCCAACACCCAATGTTTGAAGATGCTTGCTCAACTCAACGCTCCCTAGCGCTTTAATGAAGATATTTGCACAATTATCTTTTGTAGGGCAGTACTCCATGTAGATTTCACTTTCCTCAATCAATTCTCTTACATAGTAATACTGAATCTCTATGAGTTTTATTCTAGCATGAAATACCGGATTCTTTGACATGGCTATACAACTCTGACTATCACATTTTAGTATTGTTGTTTCTTCTATTGGAATGCCAATATCAATCATAATGTGTCGTAGCCAAACATCTTCGTAGGATACTACACAAGCAGCCGTGTATTCTGCCTCCGTTGATGAAAGTGCAACAGTGGGTTGCTCTTTACTAGCCCATGAGATGATTCCACCACCGAATATGAATACATAACTTGTAACAGATTTTCTTGAGTCAATATCACCAGCCTAGTCTGAGTCACAATACCCAGATAAAGTATCTCCAGACTTGCATATATGTTATATTCCAATGTGCCTTTGAGATATTTGAGGATCTGCATCCCTGCTTGCCAGTGACTTTGTCTCGATTTATTTAAAAACTGACTAAGAACTCCCACAACATAACTAATATCAATTCTTGTATTACAAAGAAAGATTAAACTTCCCACCAACCTTCTGTAGAGCTTGTTATCAACTTGTTCTAAAGGATCATCAACTGATAGCTTTGTATTCACTTCCATCGGGGTGACAACTGGCTTACACTCGGACATACCAAATGCAGTCAAGATCTCAAGAACATATCGTTGCTGCGAAATGAAGATAGTATGAGATTTTTTCCATACCTCAATTCCCAAGCAATAACGAAGAAGACCAAGATTTGTCATTTCAAATTCTTGGCTCAACCATTCTTGCGTCTTTCAAATATTATCTTTATGGTCACCAGTGATTACAAGATCATCCACATATAGGACTACAATTACCTTCTTTCCTTGTTCACTTAGAACATATAAGTTGGCCTCTGATTTGCTTTTACAGAAACCATGCTACAAGAAAAAAGAGTGTATACATTTTTACCAAGCTCGTGGTGCTTGTTTTAAACCATATAAAGCCTTTTTCAATTTACAAACTTTTGGTATTTGGAAGACAAGGGGTTGTGCAACATAGACTTTTTCTTCAAATTGCCTATTAAGGAAATCTGACATCCATTTGATGTACAATCTATCCATAATGCGCGATAGCTGCAACAACTAACCTGATTGTTGTCATTTTTGCTATTGGAGCAAAGGTTTCATATACATCAAAACCTTCGACTTGCGAAAATCCTTGTGCTACAAGGCGTGCCTTGTATTTTTCAAGACTTCTCTCTACCTTGTACTTCACTTTCCAGATCCATTTAGTGTTGATGTGTTAAGTGAACCAATGTGAACAATATGTTTTCTGAGCTCAACATGCCTATGTGATTCATATACACCGTATACTTTAAGTGTTTATTATGTCACGTGGTTCCCTGTATGCTAGGTTGTATACTAGTTGTTAATGTTTTATTATATAATCCTTATGCATTAAGATATAGTTGGTCTTATGTGGTATGATTATAAAAGTACACATTTGCTTCTCATGTAACATAATTGTATATATAAATACATAGCATATCATGGGGCTACCTCTTTTGGTGAATTAAGAATGGCTGGAAGAGTTCTTGAAATTAGAGGGAGACTTCAAAGGAATGAGTTCATGACCTTCAAGAAAAGGGATTTAATGGTTGCACAGTACGAAGCCCGATTGAATCAACTGTCCCATTATGCTCTGGGAATGGTACAGACTATTGAGAAAAGAATCCGGAGATTTATCCGAGGGCTGAGATTCGAGATTCAAAATAGCTTGGCTCCTTTTCAGTTTCTCACTTATGGTGAAGTTCTTTTTGGGGCAACAATAGTTGAGAGAGGAAATAGTCAGGAAGTGGCAGGGTTGAGTCAACCGAGTCAAGTTCAAAGCCTGGAGGGGCTACCTGTTGAGAAAGTTTGCCAGGGTGGTTCAGTTATTCCTGTAGCTCAAGGCTCTTCTGAGGTATTACTACTACTCTAATCCCATGTTGTACTTACTGTGCACGTAGGGGTCACCTAGAGATTGACTATTGGAGGAAAACAGGAAGGTGTAACGGCTGTAGTAGCAATCAACATAAGATCCAAGAATGCCCAAAACAACAGAGGGTGCCAAGGCAGGCTATGGGAGGAAGTACCCAGGGTCAGGGCCAGAATCCGAGGAAGACAGCTACTAACAAATTACAGCCCGATACCACAGTCAACCAATTTAGTCATGGCATATCAGGAGGAATGGCTAACCCTTAGCCAGTTGCATGTAACTATTGCAACAAGAGGGGGCACACGGAAACCCAGTGTTAGAAGAGGTCTGGTAGATGCAAAAGATGTAGGAGTGATCAACATCGCGTCAAGAATTGTCCAAAGTGGCAAAAGAATCATGCCTAGATGGCAAGCAGTAACCACGGTTGAAAACTTACCTATTAAACCTGTAGGTTAAAATATTACTTGACCTCGATGTCATCCATTCTTTTATTACATTTTCCTTGGAAACAATATATTGCTATGCATGTAGAGAGATTGCATTATACCTTGGAAGTAAACACGTGCATAATGTTGAATTGATGATTGAGTAGTATGTGAAGTTGGAATGTGGTACTTTTATTCAGGGATTCTTATTGGGACATCTTACTGGTAATTATTGTTTAGAGATCGTATTCTTATTCAGTATAGTATTCGTACTTGGCATTTTCATTCGGTATTCATATCCATTAATCAGTATTCTTACTCGAGAATTCTTATTTGGTATTCGGTCTTCAGCATTCGGCATTTTTATTTGGAATTCTTAACTGGCATACCTTACGGTATATGACATCCAGTGTTAGTATTTTCGGTAATGAAAACTGGGAATTCAGCTCAGCAATTGGTATTCGGGTTCAACTTGGCATATGATATTCGGGATTCAATCATCAGTATTCTATTTCATGCAATCAGAGTCGTTATAGCTCAAAGAGGAGTGGTAGTATAAAGAAATTGCGATGACGTAATTCAATTAAGAAAATGCGGATGTAAAACCCGGCACACATTCATGCATCTATTTAAATGAGTTATAAGTGTTAATGTGCACTTGTATTATCTTACTTACCTTCACGGACTTCTTTGTGCATTTACCTTGTTTTACGTGCATTAAGTGTTAGATAAAGTAGACATTAGTTAAATATCTTTTAATGCCCCCTATATATATCTTAAGTGTTTACTAGGTGCAATAGAAATAAGTTAGAAACTAAGTTAAAGTTATAGGAGTTAAGTAGAGTAACTTCGGGGTAACATTACAAATATTAGAAAACTTTAGGGCCAAAGTGCAATTAACTAAACTTTGACTTAGACACTAATTAAACTACATAGGACTAGGATTAGCTTATAAACTACACTTGAAACACCCGGCTATAGAAAAAAAAAGAAAAGGGGAGATTTACAAAGCTAGAAAAAATACTTGGGGTCAAATAGCAAAACTTATAAATTTTTGGGGTCAACTTGCAATTATGAAAAGTTGTACTTGGACACCAATTAATCGCTTTAAATCAAGAATTAACTCTCTAAAATCCCATTAGAACTGTAAGACTATAAGAAATTAGAAAAGAAAGTCAAGATCAAGAGCTCTTTAAGAATTAGGGGCAAAAGTGGAGACTTTAGAACTTTCGGGGTCAAATTTTTAATTATGAGAACTAATACTGGGATACCAAGTTTGGCATTTTAAATTGGATATCTTATACACTAAATCGTGCAAGGAACACCCTAGTCGAATTAGAAAAGAAACGGAGAAATTTTTACATTTTAGAAAACACAAGGGGTCGATTAGCAAAACTCACAAACTTTAGGGGCTAAATTACAAATACAAAAAGTT
The DNA here is from genome assembly GCA_037974665.1 of Ehretia macrophylla. NCBI lineage: Eukaryota > Viridiplantae > Streptophyta > Magnoliopsida > Boraginales > Ehretiaceae > Ehretia > Ehretia macrophylla. The sequence goes on along the minus strand of CM075771.1, from coordinate 57,976,318 downwards.
AAACTTAGCGACCAAGATTGCAATTACAACTAGGATTTAAGTTGGCTAATTACATAAGGGGCCCCACAACTAAAGCTAGGCAAATTAGGCGTCAACTTATAAAGGAGAAGAAACAACAATGGCTAAAAGGCAAATAAGCAAAAGTTTTTAACCTAGCTTCCAAGAGAAGAATAAGAAGACTCCTTGTCATCTTTTTCTCTTCATTTGGCTACCTCCCCCATTGGAGACTAGAGAGCATTTGAGCTTTATTTTGCAAAACCTTGTGAAGAACGACAACATCAAAGTTGATATTCAAGCTTGTTATGTGATCTTAAGGCATTATCATGGTGGTTCTTGCATTTATAATAAGCTTTTTTTCATTTAAGTTTATAAAATAGGACACACGTAGTTTTTTGCTAAGAAAGCAAAAGTATTTTCATTAAAATCAAACTCAAATCAAATTACAAAACTCCAACAATTATCCAAAACTATCAAATGGCAACTGTTAATTCTTTGCTCATGTTCAGTCTTTAAGTGCTCTTGAAATACACGTGTTATGTTAAATTACCTTGCACTTAGTCGTTGATATTAGGTTGAGTTTGTGCCCCGACAAATCAGATGGTTTCAATAAGAAGAATTAGCACTTTAACATTTTGCACCTTAACATGTCTACATAAAGTATGCCATTCTTTTCTGCCAAGCTCAACTTTTGTTAAAGGATTTTGGAGGTGTAATATCATTGTATTTATTTTGAATTCACATCAATTTTTTCTTTTGTGGAAAAAGAATTTTTAATTTCACAAATACCGAGATACATCATAAGCATATAGTCCAAGAGGACCTACTCTACTTTGAAATTTTTTTGGACTCTTTTCTTTCACGTAATTTACACATCACTTCATTAAAACTTTCTTAGTCAATTTAAGCCAAGGCACAACATGCATAGATAAAATATTGCTCGTGAAAGAGAAAAAACAATGGGATATATCCCAAGAAAAAGAAAGAGAAAGAAAAAGTACGTCACTAGTATATTTTAATGTTTAATCGAATTTTTTTTAATTAGTATCATGTAATGTAAAAGCTCTATTATGACTTATTGTTCCATAAAAGTCATTAAGTTGATATATCTTGTTATCATTTCTTTAAATTTGATCAAAAATCATTAAATTACTTTTATAGCTTGTGAAATCTTCTTGTAAAATTTTCAAATTGGTCTCTAATGTTTGATCAAATTTTAAGTTAGTGCAAAAATAGTGTGTGCAAGATGACGTGACGTCATGTTTTCATGAGTTAACGATAAACGCAATTTTAAACACTTATGATAAACATTGAGACTGACAACTGAAATAATAAATACAATTTTAAGTTATATACACAAACATTAAAATAGTAAGTAGATATCTAGAGGTAGTGTACTGGTTGCCCAACGATGATAACTCGCATTTGGAATTGTCCTAAGCAACCTTGTCCACACATACTTCTTGATATCTTGGTTCAACTCTTCATTCTACAGTCCATTGCATCTTTTCTTTTCCCTTCGAAATGGTCACACTACATTCATCCATGATGTCGCAAAGTCTTCGATGTAGCTATTATGAAAGGGAGAAGAGGTTAAACATTTGTCTTAAAGTCATTAATATTGGAGCCAATTTTCCTTCCTCAAGTTCCAGTCTGAAAAGGTTGCTGCCATTTGCAAAAATAAAGACAAAGGATTGCACCTTTCAGGAGCCGCACATTAAGCCCAGCATGCACTTGCTGGGAAGCAGCACCTGAAAGTAAAAAGAAAATTCTCTAATCCACCAATGTCGAATAATGTGACACTTTGTGAAAATAAACTCCACTGCTGGATATGAGTCCTTCCAAAAGTAAGACCCGTGTCAGTACTATCAGTTAATTGTATCATTAGCAATTAGAATAAACTCTATAGAAGTCAAATACGAGCTAATTAGTTCGCACGACGACTGTATTACAAAATTATATCAGACTCAACCAAATCAGACATGCTATATCCTGTAAGTGGGGTGGACTATAATTACAGAACCAAACATTAAACTAATGCTCTAATTGTTCTCGATTTCTTATGCGTTAATGCTTTCTTGGGTTAGGGCTTGAATTCTACGTCCATAACTAATTCTAAAAATACGCTAGAGTGCTAGTTTAAGTAAAATTACTTTTGAGAGATGGGAATGTTTGCCTAATAGGAAAATATAGCTTCCTATAACAAGAACATTCTAGTTTGTAAAGTTGTAATAGGTGGGGTAAAATTTACAACCTCCTCTATATTATAGCAAAAGTTTGCACGTTATCCTTTGTGTATTTTAAAAATTAGTTGATCTCTCCTTGTGTTTTTTGGAATAGTGCAAACATGCCCCTACTGTAGATTAATTTCATCAATGTTAGTTACACCAACTCCAATAACTTTCTTATTTTTATCTTTACATGTAGTGGATTTGTAGCAATTTTCTATATCTAGGAATTCTTTATTTTAATTCCATTCCAACAACTTCTCTATATTTAGCCAATCCCTTACTTTAGGGATTTCTTATTTCACTTTCACTTTAACAGTTTCTCTATATTTCATAAATTTTGTTATATTCACCATTGACAAATTTTAGGGGATGGGGGTAAGGATTGTATCTGCTTCTCTACATGTAGGATATTGAAAATAGAGTTAGGAATCTCCTACAATTTAGGGAATAACATAGGAAACTGTTGGAACTCATTTGCACCAATACCTTCCCTACATGTAGGGTAGAGAAGCATTTAGGAAAGGTATTGGAGTTGGTCTTAAAGGTCATGTAAAATGACACAATTGCTCAGACCAATGGTACTATGGTGACGCGTTATCTACTTTTTATTTTTTAAGATCTTATTGTTGACCAATGGGGTGAAAACATGTGGTATGTGTTTTATTTTATTTTTTGTGGATGTACAAGTTTTTAATTGGGCAAATTTTACAAACGGTTCTCAATGTTTTCACATTTTTTAATTTTGTGTCTATTATTTCAAAAGTGATACGTTTGGTCTTGAATATTTATATTTTTTCACAATTTTATCCCAATTTTTTTTTAAAATGACGTGCTTAGTGTCAAAGTCCACAAAAAATTCCAAACATAATCCAGCATCGAGACTTTTTCTTTCTTTAATGCGAGGAAGATGAGTTAGAAAAAGATTTACAACCAAAATAACAAAAAAAGAGGGGAAAAAAAAAGCTTCAGTGACTTTTGATGTGGTTCGCTTCATTTCCTAAAGCTAATTTTTAAAGTACAAGAGAGTAAAGTGCAATTTTTTGCCTAAATACTAGAGAGATATAATTTTTACTCTTAATAGTTGCCATATTTGAGTCATATTTTAGGTCTTAGAGAATGTGTTATATCACTATCCATACAAAAAGTTGTAACTATTATTTTAATAAATAGTAGATTATCCAACCTAGCTAAAAAAATAATAAAAAAATAGTAGATTATCCAGAATTGAGATATTGGATAAAAGTTAAAGTTATCTAAACCACGTAAATCTATGTATTGCTTCACCGCATGTATGTGCGGGCGTGTGTGCCCATCACAGCAAGGTGTTGTTAGAATGGCTACATGCTAAATCCATTCTTTTGTCGTCATTTTCCTGGTCAATTTTCTTATAAAGCATTTCATCTAACCCTTCAATATTTCAAGCCGTAGAAAATTTCTTCATACTCTCCATCAACTTTTGCTGCTGCCTGTAATATGGAACTATTGACCAAACTTTGGTTGCAACCATGCCAATCTTATTCCACTCTCCTTTATATTCTATTGTGCATGTTTCTATTCTCTTGCAAATCCTCCATAACAGATGCATCCTCCACCGGAAATGAAACCGATAGACTAGCATTACTTGCCTTTAGAGAAATGATAACTGAAGATCCGCTCAAAATCATGAGCTCATGGAATGATTCGATTCATTTCTGTCACTGGCAAGGTGTTTCATGCAGTAAGCGACACCCCGAAAGAGTTACTGTCATGAATTTGGCACGCAAGAAGTTGACTGGTGTTCTACCTCCCCACATAGGAAATCTTAGCTTTCTAAGGGTTATCAATCTGACGGAAAACTTTTTCCGAGGTGAAATTCCCCAAGAAATGGGACGTTTATTCCGACTTAGATATCTCGAACTCAGAAAAAATGCTTTTCAAGGAGAAATTCCAAGCAGTCTATCCAATTGTTCAAATTTGCAAGTCATTGACTTGTACTCCAACAAACTTGTTGGTGAAATACCATTTGAACTCAGCTATCTGTCAAGAGGGGATCTCCGTTATTTTGTTGTCTATGGAAATATTCTGACAGGAAACATCCCAATCTGGCTAGGGAATGCCACCTCCCTCACGGTGTTGGCATTGGCAGACAACAATTTTCAGGGAACCATCCCAAGTGAGCTAGGGAGACTCACGAATTTGCAGTACCTGATAATAGGTGTCAATAACATATCAGGGACAGTTCCTCCCACAATCTTTAATCTTTCTTCACTCCAAGTTCTTGATATAGGGATCAACCATCTCTATGGAAGAATCCCTTCAGATATCGGGTCCACTCTTTTTAATCTATTGGGCTTATATGTGGGTGGAAATTATTTTAGTGGATCACTTCCAATTTCATTACCCAATGCTTCAGGTCTTGTAGATCTGGACTTCACATTTAACAACTTCACAGGTACGGTGCCACTGAATCTTGGAAGCTTGAAAGATCTAAGGAGGTTGTTTCTTGGGTGGAACTACCTGGAAAATGAGGATGGTAAAGAACTTAGTTTCTTAACATCTCTTACTAATTGCAGCAAACTCCAAACATTGGTAATAGGGAATAACATGTTCAGGGGTGAGCTACCAAGTTCATTTGCCAATTTTTCAGACGCATTTAAGATGCTATTAGCAGGATCAAACCAAATATCGGGTACCATTCCTGAAGGAATTGAGGCCCTTGTTGGTCTGCAATATTTTTGGATTTTCGAAAACATGATCACAGGTAAAATTCTAACAGGAATTAGCAATCATAAAAACTTGAGGTCTATTTCACTGTACCACAATAGAGTTTCTGGAGCCATTCCATCCTCATTCGGAAACATGACACAACTGCTTCAGCTCGATTTAGGAACAAATGATTTGGAAGGCAATATTCCTCCTAGCTTAGGAAATTGTCAACAGCTAGAGATACTTTCTCTCTCTGTGAATAAATTCACTGGCACTATACCAAGGGAAATTCTAAGTCTTCCTTCAGTTACTCTATCTTTTGACTTAGCTCATAATTTTCTGACAGGAGAGCTGCCTCTGGTGGTAGGTAACATGAGCAAACTCGTGAATTTGGATATTTTTGGAAATAGGTTGTCAGGAGAAATTCCTAGTTCAATTGGTCATTGTGAAATGTTGGAGCAACTTCTTTTGGGGGATAACTCATTTGAAGGAAGGATTCCATCAACATTGAGCAACCTTAAAAGCCTTAATGCCATTGATCTTTCAAAAAATAACTTATCAGGACAAATTCCAGCATACCTACAGAACCTTACTTTTCTCCAATACTTGAATTTATCGTACAATAATCTTGAAGGAGAAGTACCACAAGAAGGGATCTTCAGAAATCAAAGTGCATTTTCTATTGTCGGAAATGCAAAACTCTGTGGGGGATTGAAGAGTTTGGGACTTCCTGCTTGTCAAGTTGATGTGCCACAAAGAAAAAGAGTTCCTCTGGTTCTCAAAATAGCTATCCCAATAGCCATTTCATGTTCAATCTTATTAGCAAGTCTTTTTCTTGCTGTCTTGCGGAGGAAAAAAACACGAGCTAAATCTTCTTCCAAGGACTTGTTTGACGAACATTTTCCAAAGGTTTCGTATGCTGAACTTTCTCAAGCAACAAACAACTTTTCATCTTCCAATTTGATTGGTCGAGGGAGTCATGGTTTCGTATATAGAGGAATATTGAGTAATCTTGGAATGACTGTAGCGGTGAAAGTGCTCAATCTTATGCAAAAAGGAGCTGCCAAAAGTTTCATGGCGGAATGCAATGCACTGAGAAATATTCGTCATCGGAATCTGCTCAAGATTATCACCGCTTGCTCAAGCGTTGACTTCAAAGGAGATGACTTTAGGGCTCTGGTTTTCGAGTTTATGCCCAATGAAAGTTTAGAGGAGTGGTTGCACCATAGTGAAAACTCATAACGCAGGCATGAGAATTTGAGTCTTACTCAAAGATTAAGCATAACAACTGATATAGCTTGTGCACTTGAGTATCTTCACCACCATTGTGAAACCCCAGTCGTTCATGGTGACTTAAAGCCGAGTAATATTCTGCTTGATCATGAAATGACTGCACATGTTGGAGATTTTGGGTTAGCAAGGGTTTTATCTTATTACTTAAGTGAGAATTCTTCACAAAATCCAATGAGCTCAACTGGTGTTAAAGGGACAGTTGGTTATATGGCTCCAGGTATCCAAATATCTATTTCTCATTACTATATCGATTTACACTTTTCCTAATTCTGTTCTTTTTTTTTTTTTGTTTATATTGTTAATTTAAGTGTTTCTTGAGATAATCCTTAGATATCCAAAGAAGTTCAAATAAGGACTTCTAATTTGTCGATATTTTTAATTTTGTTATCTTACACAATGTGTAACTTATTTGTGCAGAATATGGTATGGGTGAAATGTTATCCCTACAAGGAGATGTATACAGCTTTGGAATTATGTTGCTGGAGATATTTACTGGTAGGAGACCTACAGATGATATATTCAAGAACGACAATATGGATATTCATCAACATGTTAAGATTTCGTTACCAGAGCGCGTCAGAGAAATTCTTGAACCTTCAATGCTATTAGATTTTGAAGTTGAGGCCAAGGGTTCAAACAACGTCGAAACAACTATGGAGTATGTGGCTGCAATACTGAGAGTTGGAGTATCTTGTTCAATGGAATCACCGGGAAAGAGGATGAGCAGGAAAGACGTTGTGCTAGAAATGAATAAAATTAAGGATAAATATACTAGCATTAGGAATCACAATGGAGGTAATTATTCCTTATCTTAGAAATGTTAAACACTCATAATGGTTTGGACCTCTTAACAATTTTCAACTTATTTGCTCCTCCACATTTTTGAAAACATGTGGGAAAGGGGAAGGGGTGTATAGGGTAGGCAGGGGGGAAGGGTCTTGTTTTGTATTATTATTTACATTCATCTGAATTGCAAACAAAATGCAAAAAACGTGTATTTGTAGCTATCTTATCATGGTATCTTCAACACTTGCTAATTTGAACAAATACTTGCACTCATGTAGCTTATCGCAAGATATGAGAGATAGTGAACGAGCAATACGTGTGACAAGCACCTTGGTTCTTCTTCTTGTGGTAAGTCCTCTTTCTAGCATAATTGAAATTAGGGATTGTATTAATTGTTATCTTGCCACTACTGATTGTTGAATATCAAAATCATTCATGCCATATGTTTGTTTTTATGCTAAACATAATTCTTAGGTCGTATTTTCTTGGGATTTTTTAAATTTTTGTTTGTTTATTTCTACCTACTCTTGAATCATGCTAAATTGCACAAGACAAAAAATTGAGAAAACTTTGTTGAAGTTTCACTTTTATTCCGCACTTGAAGTAGCTTTGAACCCACGGGTAGCCATTATAAAACCATGCATATACTTATCACTTGAAATTTGGCATCATATGCACATTGATATACCTTTTTACACAAACTTTCCTTATGTATATGTTCACTCCCTGTACCTTAGAAGATATATATATATATATATATATATATATATATATATATATATATCTTTTTGTAAATTTAAACGGCTAAAAGACACCTTTTTAAGTTAGGATTAATTAATTTATCATTTTCATCAAAGTTAGGAAACTTATTCTTTATTATAGCTTCAATTGTAATATATTATTATATCATTTGGTGGGTACCAATTTCTTTTAAGTTTCTCATAATAGCTTTGTAGTGTGGCTTTATAATTTCTTGACTGGAAGCTTTGAATTGAACATAATGCATCTAGTTTTTATTGGTTAAATTCATTTCCTTTGTCACTATATATTCCTCCGTACTATCCATTACTTTATCACTATCAATGGCGGGTTATTAATTCATGAAGCCTGTTTTCATATCTGTAAATGAATAATTGACCCACTATTTTGTTCTCTTTTAGCAAGATGAGAATAATCTGTTAGCTCTCATCCTATAAGCTGTGAATTTTATGTGATGTGTTTAAATATGCTATAATGTAGCCACAACTTATCTCACATGATATTTCTTTGCTCCCATTTTTTTTATCACTTGATTTTGATTTGTTGTATTCATTCGATATCTATAATTAATTACTTCTTGATAAACTACTTGTATGGTCCCTTAACTATAATTTGGAGGACATATTAATCAGCAATATTTCAAAATGAAATTTTTAGTCGCTAACTTATAATAATATAGCTCAGTTAGTCATCGCCTTAATTATTATCCAAAATTTAACGTTTAGGCATAAGATCAACACTTTTTTTTTATAAATAAACAAGTGACTCTATTCATTTCCAAATGTCTGTACAATGAAGAGAAAGGCTCCAAAAACTAGCAAAGGATCTCTAAATCAAGATCCTATGTGTTACATATTTATCTATTGTAATTACAAAAAGTGAATTTAAATTTTCTACTTTTAACACGAAGTTGGACACAAGATTTGATAGAGGCAAAGATCTGCTCTTCCGTTTGGGCTGTCTTGGCAAACAAGCGTTGGTTTCTTTCGGCCCAAATAGTATAAGTTGCAGCGCCAAGAACAATATTGAAAAGGTAGAATTGGAGCGACTTAACTTGTGTAGCATTGCGAAACCAAGAAGAGATCATGTTCCAGGAATATAAGTTCGAGTTCAGCTTTGTGGCTTTAAGACATTTGCTCCAAATTCTTTTCACGAAGCTGCACTCGAAGAATAAATGGTCTCGACATTCTGTTGAAACACAACAGAAGAGGCAACTGGATGGTCCGCTAAATCCCCAAGCAATGAGCCTTTGACGTGTATAAAGACGATCTAGATTAAACCAGTGACAGAAAACATGTCTTGGAACTAAGCCTTTATACCAAACCATTTTCCACCAGTCTACTTTGTTGTTTCTTGAGCGGATGGCCTCATAAGCAAAGTGAAAGAAGTAACATTTTGATGGGTTCGGAGACCAAATCGTGCGATCCTCTACGGAAACAGAAGGAGTAAAAGTACCCAAGAAATTAGCAATGACATCAAAGACACTATGATCAGGCCAATTCCATCTCCTATCCAAAATGAAATCATAAACTTTACTATTATCAATTTCAATACCTTGTTAGCGAAGGAAGTTGATGTCGAAGTAATCCTTGAGAATGCCGAAAGGATGCCAAGCTTCAGTCCAGAAGAATATGTTTGCCCCGTTTTCAATTTTCTTTAAGAATAAATGACATGCAATTTGTCTAGCCTTCAAGATTTTTCTCCAGGCCCACGGGGCATCTCTGTGGATCTGGATATCCCAAATACAATTGGCCTTAATATACAGTTAGATTCAACCCATTTGACCCATATATTATCTTGCATTGTATGAAGTTGCCAAAGGTATCTGATAATACCAGCCTGATTTGTAACAACAAGATTCTTGATGCCCAGACCTCCCTAGCCACGAGGTTTACACACTTGTTCCTAAGCAAATTTCGCCCCACTAATAGAAGTAGAGTTACCCTTCCAAAGGAACTTGGTGCACAGGCTATCAATTTCTTTGATAATTCCCTTCGGTAAAATGAAAGTGTTCCCCCAGTAAGAGAAGATAGCATGGAGGACATGCTTGATAAAAATGAGTTTGCCAGCGTAGGAAAGACTTTTGCATGCCCAATAATCAACACGCTTAGTGATCCAAGAGATGAGATTATTGCAGTCACTTTTATGGAGTCTGCCTGAAATAAGAGGGATGCCCTGGTAGCGAACGGGAATGGATCCTTTCTTGAATCCAATAGCATTAAAAATAAGATCAATAAGTGTATCAGAGCAACTTCCAAAATAAGCTTCACATTTGTTGGGATTGATAGAAAGTCCTGATAAGTTTTTGAAAATATTCACAGCCCTCAAGAGAATAGTGATGGAGTTAAGATCAGCCTTAGAGAAAAGAAGGACATCATCTACAAACATTAAATGGTTGATGTCAAGATGTTTGCATTTAGGATGGTGCCTGAACTGCGGATTGAGTGCACCAATTTGAAGAAGCCTGCTGAAAACTTCGATTGCCAAAACAAACAAATATAGGGATAAATGGTCACCTTGTCTAATACCACGAACTCCCTTGAAGAATCCTGCCAATGAACCATTGTAAGCAATTGAAAAAGTTGGGGTAGTAATACATTCCCGGATCCAATCAATAAAAATAGTAGGGAAGTTCATAGCGTGAAGACATTGAGAAATGAAATTGTATTGAAAGTTTTATGAATATCAATCTTTAACGCACATAGGCAAAGAAAACTAACTTCGGGTTTGTGTTTGGATGTGTGTAGTAGATGAATTTGATGAACTAATGCATGCCTATTTGTAAAATTAAGCTAACCCGCCATAGGAGACTTCCTATCAAACATTTTCAATCTTGGTTTGTGACTCCCAAGAATTTGCATTATAGTCATAAATAATTGTAGCATATCTTTTGTGTATTTTAATGTGTTTTATTTCTAGTTTAAATATGTTTATTTGATGGTCACTATTCATAAAAAAAAAATTACTGTCTAAATTGATTGGTTTAATATTTTTCCTAGATAATATGACTTATAAAAGGAATCGAAAACTTATACTTTTAGACTTTAGAGGTCGAGAACATGCATTTGAAAAATGATTTGAGCTTCGTGTGAATAGTGTTACGTAAGTGAAACATTAGTTTTAATTAGTTAGCAATTATAGGAGTTTTTAACATGGTTTTTGCATTTTTCTCATGATACTTGTCATTTAAGAGGCATGAGAAAATTTGAATTACTTGCATAGCACGTCGGGAAGGCGGGTAGAAAAAATATTTTGTGTGTCGTAATGAATAGTAAAAAAATTCAGCATTTTGATTTTTTTTTTTTCATTTAGCTTGCTTTGACTTGGATTAAAACTACCTAACCAAACCATTTGACTCAATAACCCAAACCCTTGACCTATGAACCATTTTTAACTCTTATAACCCATTATATACCAAACAAAAACAAAAACAAAATCAGCTCAAAAAAACCCCCTCCCCAAACCCGTGAGTCAACAGGAGCAAAAAAAAAAAGGAAGAAGAAAATTGTTAGTTTTCACCAATTTCATCCATTCCAAGCCTCATTTTAGTGCTCTTGAGCCTAGCAAAGCCATCTCCAAGCTTCTTCTTCTTGTCTAGTGGTGAGAGATGCATAATTTTGAGTTTTTAAAATTAGGTTACATTTATGTAAAATTTTGTGATTTGATATATCTTGCTTATATGTGCCTATCTATGCTTAAATTAGCCTTTATTATGATCATAGAACAATCTTTTATAGTTATTTGAAGAATTTTATGGTTGAAAATGAAGTTTGAAGACTTGGAGAAGATGATGAATAGTGTTTGTGAATAGTAACCTACGAATTTTGGGGTTTTTGCATTTTAATTGTTTTATTGCTTCTAATAGTTGCTATAACCCTTGAGAATGCTATATGTATCATAAAAATGGTGATAACTTGATTATAATTGGAAATTTAGCTTGAAATGCAAAGAGGACCTTAAAACGAAATGTTGAGTTTGGCATGTTTGATGATGTAGTTGGTCTTAGAAGTGTTAGGAAACTTTTAAAATGTAATTACGACGCTTAATTGTTAATCGGATTATGTAGCTGTAGTTCAAATCACTAAAGAGGTTTTTTGGTGCTTTTGTGTTAACATGCTTAAAAATGTGATTTTGTGACATTTAGTTGTATCATAGAGTGGCTATATGGGATTAGTGAAGCCAGATTTGAAGTTAATTATCTTGCTATGTGATTTATATTATGTTGAAGTTAATGGTTAAAGAAACTTGAAACTCATGATTGGTTAGTTGTTTAGTGTGAAAAATGGTGTATGAATCATTTAATGCTCGTGTTGCTAGTTTATATATGTGTTTTGGATGTAGTTGAAGATTTTGCTAAAGCTAACTTAATGGTGTAGCTTAAATGTTTGTAATAATGTCTAAATGAAGTGTAAGAATGTTATACATGCTAGAGTGTTATCATAGTTAGTTAAATGCAAGAAAACAACAAGAAAAGTTTATAAACAAGCAAAGCCCTAATTTGGGCAGTCCACTGCCCTGCCTTTCGAAGCTCTTTTGACATAGTAAACGTGTTCTAAAATTAATGAAATTTGTACAGAAGCTAGATTAGGAAGTTTAGAGTAAATGTTGATTTCTAGGACTAAGGTTAATTCTAAAGTTTTAGCCCTCTGATCACATCATTTCCGAAATGTAGCTCAAAAAATCGCTGGTTCTGCCCAGCTATGTGTAGTTGCACGGTAAAGGCTATAACTTTTGGAATTTAACTCGGAATTGAGCACCGTTTGAACCTAAAATTAACTACACTTGAAGAGCTACGTTTATACATAAAAATCAGATAATTTTGAGGCCATTAGCATAGGTAAATGATTGAATAAAGTTAAGCTTCTGATAGAAAGTTAGAAAATGAACTTGCTTCCGTGAAAGTTTACATGTTAAGTGTTGAAAACGTGCTTGGTAGTTGATTTTATTTTGGTGGTTAAATGGGGTTGAGCCATTAATGTGATTTTATTGTGTTGGTTACGAATGTCTCTAAGAAATTCTTTGTGATAAGTATATGTTCTATTACATGCTAGGGTTGATCCATTGAGCCAATCCAAGGTGTTGAAAGTAGACTAACGCTAGTTCTTGTATCCTTTAGCTACCTGGTAAAGGTGAGGGAGGTACATTCTTTTGTGCATCTTAATTTGTTTTAGTGCTCATAAATTATATAGTTTAGTATGATTGCTTATAATTACGTGCACTTTGATATGAATAGACTAAATATACACTTGACTTTTATTTATATTGTTATATGGCTTATTTATTGTAATCTACGTGCGAGGGAAACCTACTTTGTTGTCCCTCATTTATGTGATTCTTGAATTATATTGCCATTGCTTGAAATATTGTGATCGAATATCGGGTTACGCAACCTTATCGGACATGGTAGTGTCGAGAAACACGGGCGGCATCGGGCTTGCCGTGCTCCCTCGACTACCATGGGCCTATTCCCTTTCTCACTGAGGCATACTCCACTACCCCAGAGGCGTGGTTCACCTGCTGGGCATGGACCTACCTCGGGAGAAAGGGTCGTAAGGTCGGGATACATCCAGAGTATCCCAACTTGTTGGAGTAAGGGTTTGTCGGCACTTGCATGAAGTCGTGGCTCGTGGTTCGAGATTGAAGACAAGAAGTGAACCGTATCCTTTTTATATATGGTTAATTACTTGTTTACTTGGTTGTGTTATTTGATGTTGAATATGCTTTTATCCTGTTACATATCATGTTGCATGCCCGGTAGGTTGCATCACCTCCCTCACTGAGTATACCAGTTGTATACTCACCCTCGTCTCTAACATCTTTCAGGTTCAGCACCTTCGCAATGTGATACAGGGAAAGCTTGAGAGTTACCGTGTTTGGTTGTGTTGGCTTTCATTATTAGTACCTACGAATCCGTGTGAATTAGTGAAGTGGTTTGAATTGTAATTTGATTGGAACTATAAAAACTCGGCTTGTAATTGTATTGGATCTTGGTTGTATTTGGTTCGTAGGTGGCCTGTAATAGCTTAAAGGACTATGTTGTTGTTTAATTGTCGTGCATGCTAGCTTGGGTTAATGGAGTTAGTAGGCTGGGTTAATAGACAAGACAATTGAAGAGATAAAGTTAAAATGATATGATAAGTGACTTTATAACATAGTTTTTCAATATTTGAGGCCTATGCATGCTTGTGTACCTATTTTGTTGAGTCTAAGGCTTGGTTTTCCTTGAGATGAGGCATAGCTTAGTGGTTGAATTTGAAGTATATGAGAATGTTGGATTATGGTTTCATAGTTGTATTATTCGCAGGTTTTGATTTGTCCAATAAACAGGGGAGACTCCGTCCGTTTTCTCGAAATTTTTTGTGCTTTGGGTTTGGGATCGGGACCCTAGTCTCGTGAGGGATCGGGGCGTTACATGGTTGGCTTATTTTTCTACCTTGGTTGGCTTTCTCAACCATGTTCAAAGTATTTACCATTCATATTTATCATATAGGTGGCTTCAATTGACCATATAGGTGGCTAGCATCCAAGCCAACTTCTAGGAAGCTTCCTTTGGTCAAATTTGCTAACTTTAGCATTGCATCATCCCGACATTATCTTAGGTAACTCCAAATTTTCGAACTTCTTTCTTGTAGTCATCACGGTCCCTTTTAACCTCATCGACATTTTAATTCAGAATCATTAATTTATGCTACCACATAAATTAACGATACTTATTATGAGGTGGACATTGACATATACCAACACCCCCCCCCCCCCCCCTCAATGTTTACCTCATGTTGACTAAGCTATTGCGCCAACACCCAATGTTTGAAGATGCTTGCTCAACTGGACGCTCCCTAGCGCTTTAGTGAAGATATTTGCACAATTATCTTTTGTAGGGCAGTACTCCATATAGATTTCACTTTCCTCAATCAATTCTCTTACATAGTAATACTGAATCTCTATGAGTTTTATTCTAGCATGAAATACCGGATTCTTTGACATGGCTATACAACTCTGACTATCACATTTTAGTATTGTTGTTTCTTCTATTGGAATGCCAATATCAATCATAATGTGTCGTAGCCAAACATCTTCGTAGGATACTACACAAGCAGCCGTGTATTCTGCCTCCGTTGATGAAAGTGCAACAGTGGGTTGCTTTTTACTAGCCCATGAGATGATTCCACCACCGAATATGAATACATAACTTGTAACAGATTTTCTTGAGTCAATATCACCAGCCTAGTCTGAGTCACAATACCCAGATAAAGTATCTCCAGACTTGTATGATATGTTATATTCCAATGTGCCTTTGAGATATATGAGGATCTGCATCCCTGCTTGCCAGTGACTTTGTCTCGATTTATTTAAAAACTGACTAAGAACTCCCACAACATAACTAATATCAATTCTTGTATTACAAAGAAAGATTAAACTTCCCACCAACCTTCTGTAGAGCTTGTTATCAACTTGTTCTAAAGGATCATCAACTGATAGCTTTGTATTCACTTCCATCGGGGTAACAACTGGCTTACACTCGGACATACCAAATGCAGTCAAGAGCTCAAGAACATATCGTTGCTGCGAAATGAAGATAGTATGAGATTTTTTCCATACCTCAATTCCCAAGCAATAACGAAGAAGACCAATATTTGTCATTTCAAATTCTTGGCTCAACCATTCTTGCGTCTTTCGAATATTATCTTCATGGTCACCAGTGATTACAAGATCGTCCACATATAGAACTACAATTATCTTCTTTCCTTGTTCACTTAGAACATATAAGTTGGCCTCTGATTTGCTTTTACAGAAACCATGCTACAAGAAAAAAGAGTGTATACATTTGTACCAAGCTCGTGGTGCTTGTTTTAACCCATATAAAGCCTTTTTCAATTTACAAACTTTTTCTTCTTCACCTGGTATTTGGAAGACAGGGGGTTGTGCAACATAGACTTTTTCTTCAAATTGCCCATTAAGGAAATCTAACATCCATTTGATGTACAATCCATCCATAATGCGCGATAGCTGCAACAACTAACCTGATTGTTGTCATTTTTGCTGATGGAGCTAAGGTTTCATATACATCAAAACCTTCGACTTGCGAAAATCCTTGTGCTACAAGACGTGCCTTGTATTTTTCAAGACTTCTCTCTACCTTGTACTTCACTTTCCAGATCCATTTAGTGCCGATGATTTTTCTGTTCGGTGGCTTTTCAATGATCTCCCAAGCATTTTTCATGATACTATCATACTAGGCTTGTATAGCTGTTCTCCAATTTGGATTTGACATGACTTCCTCCATAGTTACCGGTGCTTATTTTAATCCATATAAAGCCTTTTTCAATTTACAAATTTTTTCTTCTTCACCTGGTATTTGGAAGACAAGGGGTTGTGCAACATAGACTTTTTCTTCAAATTGCCCATTAAGGAAATCTGACATCCATTTGATGTACAATCCATCCATAATGCGCAATAGCTGCAACAACTAACCTGATTGTTGTCATTTTTGCTATTGGAGCAAAGGTTTCATATACATCAAAACCTTCGACTTGCGAAAATCCTTGTGCTACAAGGCGTGCCTTGTATTTTTCAAGACTTCTCTCTACCTTGTACTTCACTTTCCAGATCTATTTAGTGTTGATGATTTTTCTGTTCGGTGGCTTTTCAATGATCTCCCAAGTATCATTTTTCATGATACTATCATACTCGGCTTGCATATTTGTTCTCCAATTTGGATTTGACATGGCTTCCTCCATAGTTATCGGTTCTTTTACCATCTTAATGATTTGGGTCATCAAAGTCATGTTTACTAATTGTTGTCCTGATCAATTTTGCTCCTCTATTCTCTTTGACCTTCTTAGCCCATCAGGACGTAGATAATCAGTAACTCCTGGATTTCTTTCGTCAAAGAAATGTTAGAACCACTTCGGTTGTGGCTTCCTTGTGGGTACAACAGGTTGGTCTTCAGTCTCCTCATCATTAGAGACTTCTTCATTGTTCAACGGTCGTTGTTCAGACATTTGGTGGATTACTTTATCGGTTGATGACAAAATGGCAGAAGCACTAGCCTCCATTGAGCGTGGTCACTCATTAAATGCCCTTCTTACTCTTGTCATCCAATTTGTTGCTATTTTCATTTAGGACGTGTACAAAACACACACCCAAATTTTCTTAAATGAGACACAGAAGGTTTCGTACCATAATAAGCTTCATTAGGAGTCTTATCATTGAGTTCCCTGGTTGAGCACCGATTGAGGATGTATACCGTTGTGTTTACTGCTTCAGCCCATAATGTGTCAGGTAGCCTAGCACCTTTCAACATGCATCGAGCCATTTCTACAATTATTCAATTTCTTCATTCCATAATTCTATTTTATTGTGGTGTGTATGGAGTAGTCAATTGGCGCTTAATCCCAACCTTGTTGCAGTAGTTGATAAACTTTGTAGAACAGAATTCCACATCCCCCATGATCGGTATGAAGTTTCTTCAACTGAGTTGTGGTCTTATTTGTCACAAGTTTGTGCCACACTTTAAACTTTTCAAGAGCATCAGCCTTGTCCTGAAGGAAGTACACCCATATCTTCCTACTATAATTGTCGACTAACAGTATAAAGTAGGAAGATCCTCCCAAAGCCGTGGTAGTCATTTTTTCGCAGAGGTCAGCATGTACCAACTCTAGAGCAGCCTTTGATCGGTTATGACTCTCTTTGGGAAATGACTGTCTATTGTAAAACCTCGCGCGCATTCATGCATCTATTTAAATGAGTTATAAATGTTAGTGTGCGCTTGTATTATCTTACTTACCTTCATGGACTTCTTTGTGCATTCACCTAATTTTACATGCATTAAGTGTTAGATAAAGTAGGCATTAGTTAAATATCTTTTAATGCCCTCTATATATATCTTAAAGGTTTACTAGGTGCAATAAAAATAAGTCAGAAACTAAGTTAGAGTTATAGGAGTTAAGTAGAGTAACTTCGGGGTAATATTGCAAATATTAGAAAATTTTAGGGCCAAAGTGCAATTAACTAAACTTTGACTTAGACACTAATTAAACTACATAGGACTAGGATTAGCTTATAAACTACACTTGAAACACTCGGCTATAGAAAGAAAAATAAAATGGAAGAATTACAAAGCTAGAAAAACACTTGGGGTCGTGACAGGTGGTACCAGACCATAGCCAGTTGGCTAGGCGTAGTTGGGTTAGAACCCCTAGGGAAGTGGGTAGAAGTCTTGATAGGAAGTTATCTTGAAAGATATGTGCGCATGTATTATGTGTTAAGTGAACCAATGTGAACAATATGTTTTCTGAGCTCAACATGCCTATGTGATTCATATACACCGTATACTTTAAGTGTTTATTATGTCACATGGTTCCCTGTATGCTAGGTTGTATACTAGTTGTTAATGTTTTATTATATAATCCTTATGCATTAAGATATAGTTGGTCTTATGTGGTATGATTATAAAAGTACACATTTGCTTCTCATGTAACATAATTGTATATATAAATACATAGCATATCATGGGGCTACCTCTTTTGGTGAATTAAGAATGGCTGGAAGAGTTCTTGGAATTAGAGGGAGACTTCAAAGGAATGAGTTCATGACCTTCAAGAAAAGGGATTTAATGGTTGCACAGTACGAAGCCCGATTGAATCAACTGTCCCATTATGCTCCGAGAATGGTACAGACTACTGAGAAAAGAATCCGGAGATTTATCCGAGGGCTGAGATCCGAGATTCAAAATAGCTTGGCTCCTTTTCAGTTTCTCACCTACGATGAAGTTCTTTTTGGGGCAACAATAGTTGAGAGAGGAAATAGTCAGGAAGTGGCAGGGTTGAGTCAACCGAGTCAAGTTCAAAGCCTGGAGGGGCTACCTGTTGAGAAAGTTTGCCAGGGTGGTTCAGTTATTCCTGTAGCTCAAGGCTCTTCTGAGGTATTACTACTACTCTAATCCCATGTTGTACTTACTGTGCACGTAGGGGTCACCTAGAGATTGACTATTGGAGGAAAACAGGAAGGTGTAACGGCTGTAGTAGCAATCAACATAAAATCAAAGAATGCCCAAAACAACAGAGGGTGCCAAGGTAGGCTACGGGAGGAAGTACCCAGGGTCAGGGCCAGAATCCGAGGAAGACAGCTACTAACAAATTACAGCCCGATACCACAGTCAACCAATTTAGTCATGGCATATCAGGAGGAATGGCTAACCCTTAGCCAGTTGCATGTAACTATTGCAACAATAGGGGGCACACGGAAACCCAGTGTTAGAAGAGGTCTGGTACATGCAAAAGATGTAGGAGTGATCAACATCGCGTCAAGAATTGTCCAAAGTGGCAAAAGAATCATGCCTAGATGGCAAGCAGTAACCACGGTTGAAAACTTACCTATTAAACCTGTAGGTTAAAATATTACTTGACCTCGATGTCATCCATTCTTTTATTACATTTTCCTTGGAAACAATATATTGCTATGCATGTAGAGAGATTGCATTATACCTTGGAAGTAAACACGTGCATAATGTTGAATTGATGATTGAGTAGTATGTGAAGTTGGAATGTGGTACTTTTATTCAGGGATTCTTATTGGGACATCTTACTGGTAATTATTGTTTGGAGATCGTATTCTTATTCAGTATAGTATTCGTACTTGGCATTTTCATTCGGTATTCATATCCATTAATCAGTATTCTTACTCGAGAATTCTTATTTGGTATTCGGTCTTCAGCATTCGGCATTTTTATTTGGAATTCTTAACTGGCATACCTTACGATATATGACATCCAGTGTTAGTATTTTCGGTAATGAAAACTGGGAATTCAGCTCAGCAATTGGTATTCGGGTTCAACTTGGCATATGATATTCGGGATTCAATCATCAGTATTCTATTTCATGCAATCAGAGTCGTTATAGCTCAAAGATGAGTGGTAGTATAAAGAAATTGCGATGACGCAATTCAATTAAGAAAATGAGGATGTAAAACCCGGCACACATTCATGCATCTATTTAAATGAGTTATAAGTGTTAATGTGCACTTGTATTATCTTACTTACCTTCACGGACTTCTTTGTGCATTTACCTAGTTTTACGTGCATTAAGTGTTAGATAAAGTAGACATTAGTTAAATATCTTTTAATGCCCCCTATATATATCTTAAATGTTTACTAGGTGCAATAGAAATAAGTTAGAAACTAAGTTAGAGTTATAGGAGTTAAGTAGAGTAACTTCGGGGTAACATTACAAATATTAGAAAACTTTAGGGCCAAAGTGTAATTAACTAAACTTTGACTCAGACACTAATTAAACTACATAGGACTAGGATTAGCTTATAAACTACACTTGAAACACCCGGCTATAGAAAGAAAAAGAAAAGGGGAGATTTACAAAGCTAGAAAAAACACTTGGGGTCAAATAGCAAAACTTATAAATTTTTGGGGTCAACTTGCAATTATGAAAAGTTGTACTTGGACACCAATTAATCGCTTTAAATCAAGAATTAACTCTCTAAAATCCCATTAGAACTGTAAGACTATAAGAAATTAGAAAAGAAAGTCAAGATCAAGAGCTCTTTAAGAATTAGGGGCAAAAGTGGAGACTTTAGAACTTTCGGGGTCAAATTTTTAATTATGAGAACTAATACTGGGATACCAAGTTTGGCATTTTAAATTGGATATCTTATACACTAAATCGTGCAAGGAACACCCTAGTCGAATTAGAAAAGAAACGGAGAAACTTTTACATTTTAGAAAACACAAGGGGTCGATTAGCAAAACTCACAAACTTTAGGGGCTAAATTACAAATACAAAAAGTTAAACTTAGCGACCAAGATTGCAATTACAACTAGGATTTAAGTTGGCTAATTACATAAGGGGCCCCACAACTAAAGCTAGGCAAATTAGGCGTCAACTTATAAAGGAGAAGAAACAACAATGGCTAAAAGGCAAATAAGCAAAAGTTTTTAACCTAGCTTCCAAGAGAAGAATAAGAAGACTCCTTGTCATCTTTTTCTCTTCATTTGGCTACCTCCCCCATTGGAGACTAGAGAGCATTTGAGCTTTATTTTGCAAAACCTTGTGAAGAACGACAACATCAAAGTTGATATTCAAGCTTGTTAGGTGATCTTAAGGCATTATCATGGTGGTTCTTGCATTTCCAACCAAAAACCAAAGGTGAGGATTCTTTCAAAATGGGTATTGATGAGATATAAATGCATATTTATGGATTTGTGAGGCTTGTATGGTGATATATTAGCTAATCCATGGATGAATATTGTTTGGATCTTGATTGTTGAAGATTTGAATCAAAGTTGTTGTTGCTGAAATTTTGAATGTTCTTGGATGATGAAGGTTGTATCTAGCTATACAAATATGGTTGATTGTTGCTTATTTAGGTTGCTGGAGGTTGCTTGAATGAATAAGTGTTGTTCTTGATGATTTGGTAGCAAAACATACAAGAATTTTCGGAATTACCTTTATGGATAGATTTGTGCAATCAGAAATTTTAGCCCGTTTTTATGGTGGATGATTTTAGAACAAATTGGAAAAATTTCAGGATGTAGTAGACTCATAGAGAAACATTTCTTATGTTGGACAAAACCTGAGGAAAAATCATTTGCATGCTCAAAAACACATAAGACAGTAGGTTAAGGGATTTTTGTTAAATCTGACAGCATACTGCCTTAAGTTTCTTTTGCACATTAAAAATAGTAAACGACCTCGGAATCGAACGAAACTTTCACAGTAGCTATATTATGAAGTTGGGAACAACTTTTCCGTTTTACAAAATGTCATATTCCATCGTTTAGAATATCTGAATTTTTCATTTTCAAAATAACCCTAGAATAGCCTTCAATCTGGACAGTCAAGACATAGATGCATTAAATTGGTTATAACTCTGTCAATTTAGATCAGAATTGAGATTTCTTGATTCAAAAATTATCTACACTCAAAGAGCTTTAATTCTATACCAAAAACAGAGTATTTGGAGTTCGAGAAGATAGGTAACTAATTTTCCAAAGTTAGGTCATTGTAGTGGCTTAGGCATTGGCTTAGATGGATTAGTTAGGTTCTAAGATCGAGGTTTGTGGATCGAGATCGAAGACAGAGAAGATGAACCATATCCTTTTAAATGTGTTTAATTCTTGGCTTAATTGTATTGATATATTAAATTACTAGAACTGTTGTATTGTTGTTGCATTGCATAAAAATGTTTTGCGAAAACTCCCCAGTTAACTGTAACGCCTCCCTCACTGAGTAACTTTGGTTACTCATTCCTTTTTGCGATATATTTCAGGAAAAGTTGGAGATTGGATTGCCTCCTGTGTGGCCTGCTTGCTTTATCAGTGTGTAGAACATGGAAGAATGTGATCATCATATGCTTGTATTCTATTTGAGA
Organism: Ehretia macrophylla; assembly: GCA_037974665.1. Taxonomy (NCBI): domain Eukaryota; kingdom Viridiplantae; phylum Streptophyta; class Magnoliopsida; order Boraginales; family Ehretiaceae; genus Ehretia; species Ehretia macrophylla. Next base: position 57,954,185 of record CM075771.1, on the reverse strand, counting down.
CTTTATGGTCATGTATGTATTTGTGTTATATTAAGGAATGTAATATTAAAGTTTTAGTCTTGTATGATGGTCAGGTACTAATGGGCTTGTAATAACTTCTGTTGTTTTACTTTATTGCTTAATAGTTTGCATACTTGTATGGTTTAATAAAAGTGGGTTGAAGGACACTAAATATAAGAAGGTTAAGTAAATAATATTAGAGTGATATGATAAGTGAAATTATAAACATAGAACTTCAACAGTTAATGAATGCATGCATGTGTGTTATAGTTTGTGGTAGTAGAAGGGCTCGGATGACCATAATGAATTTTATGATGTTGTGATATTGAAAGATGGGATTGATTGAAGATGTTGGATTATGGTTTAGTGGTTATACTTGCTGTGTGCAGGTTTTTGATTAGTTCTATAAATAGGAAAAACTCCGTCTGTTTTCCCTAAATTTCATGCCCAAGTTTAGAATTGGGTTGAGAATAGTATGATTAATAGGAGTTCCGGTTTTGTGAGGGATCAGGTCATTACAGCCATGACAATCTAACTGCCCGGCAGGAAAATTCAGCCAACAAACACCGATCAATCTCGCACTAAAATGCCTTTCCTAGCTATTCCACAATGCCAATTCAATATACAAACATATATAGGCTTTATATACATGCTAAGATCTAATTTAAACTAATAAACAAAGTGTAAAATCAACCATGAACAACTATGAATTAAAATAGCTAAAAGTCATGCTATATGTTCTCTATTAACAACAATAGTAACAATATAATACATAAATAAACATTTATATGAAATTTAAAAATAAATTTCAGAAATTTCTCTCACCTTTTTTTGGAATAAAAAGCTTAAAACGATAAGTAGAAAGGTAGAATGCGATGAGACGAACCCGAATATGTTTCGCTCGGGTTTTGATTCAACTCCTAAGACTTAATTCTTGTTAAAATAAGATGAAAACACTATTCACTAACCCTAAGACATCACGGCTGAAAGGGCAAGGAAGAAGATGATTTTTTTTTTCTATTTTTGGGCTATTTTTGGAGTTTAAATAGTTTTCAAAGTCAAATGTTGGTCAAAGTCACTTAAGTTGATCAAACTAGCTCATTTTCACTCCAAATCGATTCTAAACTCAATTCTAACACTCCACCAAACTTTTAAAATGTTAACAAGTGAGGTTAGATCGAATTTAGACTAGTTTAAGTAAATAAAACTCGAAAACGATCAAAGAAAATGAAAAGTTAAAGTTAGCTCTCAAATCGATTTTCAAATGCATTTTTGAATTGGTAAACATATATAAATCATATTTTTAAACATATTAGATATTGAATTAAATATACACATAACGTTTGCATATAAAAGTTAAATAAACATGTTATTTGCACATAAAAGTCAAATAAACATGTAATTGCATGTAAGGTCAAACATAGGGTCTACACTAATTGCACGTGCAAGCATGATTTGGAATGCTTGGACTTTTTATATTTTTTGCAATAAATGCATTGTTCTCTTTAACACCAGACAAGGCTACATTTCCGAAGCTAGTGTAAATTATTCTCATATTATAACTATATGCCCCATCTCGTCTGCCACTAATACTACTATTGTTTGCATCAATTGAAACACCAAATTTGCAAAGTTGACACCAGTACAGCCCCTTCCAAAACCACAATCCCTTGAACCAACACCAACTGCTATAGATTTACCACTACTACTACTCTTGCCAGAATCACCACTACATCTACTTGAAATTGTAAACATGCAGCTACCACTACGATCTCTACCAAATCATGCACCAAGACCTCTGCTAGAAACTAGAAATCTGCCACTACTACCACTTGCACCATCACTACCAAATGCACCACTATCTACTGCGTACCTACTCGTACACACTTACCCCTACCTATAACAATGTGATCTCTTATGCCTCCACCAATTCTATCACTACCAGTTATAAGGGCATCCTCAATGGAGTCTTTAAACAACAACAATCATTGTTGTTTAGAGACTCCATTGAGGAAAACTCAACACCAATGGGAGTCTCTAAAATACTATTTGACACTTTTTGACCAAAAAAAATGACATCACAACAGTCTTGAGGAGCCAAAATAGTACCTAATCTCTATTTTTTTCAACAAATTTATTGAAGAAAATAGAGACTACACAAAAAGACAAAAACAAGTCTCTCTTTTGAAGCATGTGACAATCTGACAATCTAACAAAGTCAGATCATCAAATCAAAAAAAAAATTATTCATCAGACAAGAAAAAAACAAAAAAACAAACCAAAAAATTCTAACAATAGATCGTCAGATTTGAAAACAAACCAAAAAAATTACAGATTTTTTTTTTCATCAAACAGGAAAAAAAAAACAAACAAAAAAATTTTGTTCAATAAATAGAAAAAAAGGTAAATAAAAGGCAGGGAGGGGGAGGGGCTTAGCACATACAAACACACACACACACACACACACACACACACACACACACACACACACACACACATATATATAAATAAAAGGCAGGGAGGGGGAGGGAGAGGGGGAGGGGGAAGGGCTTAGCACATACAAACACACACACACACACACATACACACACACATACACATACACACACACACACACACATATATATATATATATATGTGAGTGTGTGTGTGTGTATGTGTATGTGTGTGTGTATGTGTGTGTGTTTGTGTGTGTGTATATAGATCTCTGTGTGTGTGTATATATGTATGTGTCTGTGTCTGTGTATATATATGTATGTGTTTGTGTGTGTGCAGGGAAAAACGGGATAGAAATTAGTGGGGTTGCAGGCTGTGTATATAGATCTCTGTGTGTGTGTATATATGTATGTGTTTGTGTATGTGCAGGGAAAAAAGAGAAAGAAAGGGACGGGGCTGCAGGGAAAAAAGGAAGAGAAGGAAATGTAGGTGGGTAGGTGGGTGAGGGGATGGGAGGGAGGGGGGGTTTAATAGTTAAGGTTTTTAATTATATTTTTAATTAAGTTTTTTAATATTTTTTTTTAGGGTTTTGTATTTTATTTTTTAATGTTATTTTAGTCTAGGCAATATTTATGTTTTTTTAGTTTAGGTTATTTTTTTAATTAAGTTTTTTAATATATTTAATTAGGGTTTTGTATTTTATTTTTTAATGTTATTTTAGTTTAGGTTATTTTTATATGTTTTTTTACTTTAGGTTAAACGTAATCCTAATTTTTTAAATATTATTGTGAAATCCCAATTTTCGTCTTTACTTCGATTTGAGTGTCTTTGCCTCGATTTGCGTGATTTGACCTGTTTATGTGTTATATGAGTTAGAATGTGGTAAATATGTGATTTATATTCCTAATACATGCTATGTGTGCATTCATGAAATTTTCATCAAAATCGGCAACATAAATTTTATTGACGATTTTTGTAAATAGTGTTTTAAACACCTGTCCGCTAAAATTTTTACAAGGGTATTTTAAATGTCTTAAAACCTAGTCCTCTATTATTAATAGACCCATGTTTGATAAAAATTGATTCTGAAACGGAATAGTAATATAAATAGACTTTTCGGGTGAAAATTAGCATTTTTTTAGCCAAATAGTGATTTCTTCTAAACCCGATTCTTGCATTGACTTTTGCTGACCTAGTATATATTAATATAAATGTATTTATATATGGTATTAAATTATTTTAGATTAATTGTGCATTCAAAAGATATTTGAAAATAAATAATATGACTTTTCACCTTCTTTTGCAAAAAAAATCACGTTTTAAGCTGACTCGGGTGAAATTGTTTGAATGTAAAACTTCTTGTCACCTAAAAATAAACTACTTGAGATAGTTTAGGTGTTGCATAATTAATTTGAGCAAGAGTAGTCAAGAAAATGAATTAAAAGACAAGAAAATACTAAAAATAATTAGTTTCCACCTTTGACTTTCTTTTATTTATTTGACCTTTTCTTAATATATCATCAACACACATTAAAACAACACAAAACACACTCATTTTACACACACATTACCGAAATTCCATGAGGGAGAAGAAAGAATACATTTTTCAAAGGTTTTCAAGCATTTTTCACATAGATTTTGCAATTCAAGTCTAAATCACTTCATTCAAAGCTTGATTTCACTTGTTGTGCATCCATTCTACATGTTTCTTGCATCAAAACACATCAAAGGTGAGAGAAAAATTCTAGATCTCAAAACTCATTTTTATATTTTTGCTCATAACTGCATTTTGAACCGTTAGAATGTTAATTTGAAGTTATATTATTGATCAGTGCATGCTAAGGATCGTTTATGTGTATTACTACGAGATTTGAGCCATTGTAGCGAAATTATTTATTTTCGTATATTTAAAGTTGATAGAATGGCGATTTGAGGATTATCTTGAGTTGTTGTTGTTGGAATCGATTGCCGTCGATTTCTAAAAGTTTGTTAATTACGTGGTAACGCCGTTATAATGCCGAATTTTTGATTGCAATTTTTGGGTGACAATCCAGAAATTTCAGCCTAGGTGCATTGAGGTTTTAGGGTTGTTGGGCTTGATTTTGATGGGTCTTGGTTGGTTTCCAAGAGGGCTAATGTTGTTGATTGAATGGGTGAGTGTTTGAAACTGATTTGGAGTTGTTTGGATTAGTAGAATGTAAGATATGATTATTTGAGGTTTAGGTTGTCTTTCTTTGAATTATTGAATTGAGCCTTAGTTGATTAGGTGGTATTTGAGTGGTTGAATTGTGAGTTGTTAATGGTTAGACTAGGGTTAGATTACGTGTTTCATGCATGTTAAGTTGGATGGCCTACTTTGTCATCTAACTTAGTTGTTGTTGTTTAATTGATTATATTGATGTTATATTGATGATTATATTGACGTTATATTGATGTTACATTGATGAAAATTGATAAATATTGATGATTATTGATTGATGCTGGGAGATAGGCAGTTCTGCTAGACTGTCCTCCTGTGAATGATGTTTATTATTATTGCTGAGTCTTTGGTATGTGTGTGCCACCTCTCGGGCAGCATCGGGCTGTCGGGTTGATAACGGCATGACTACCAGAGACTACCTCCAGCTCGCATGACGGAGGTGTCATGGAGGTAGAGGTTATTGAGGTACCTCGGGTGCGTGAGTTTATGGGAGTCACAAGAAGGTTGTTATGATCGTGATGGCGTTTGGAGCTACACCAACTAGAGTATCCTTTATTGAATGGTCATTATAGATTATGTGATGATAGTATTATTGATGTTATTGTGTGTTTACTTGCTCAAAGGATTATTTCCAAGGAGTATAGTGAATACTGTTAGAGATCTATCGGATCCTCATTGGGCTTGTTTTATATAAGCTCACTCTCTATTATTGCATGCATACAGGTGTTATTGAGCAAGATAACGGGTACATGCCTCCAGAATAGGATAATGTGTTGTATGTGGACGAGTCCTATGTGCCAGAGTCTTGTCCTTGATGCTTGAGATGTTGTATACTTTATTATCTTGTATATTAAACTAGTTGTCTCTTATTTACTTTGTAGTTATGATGTATAAGTTATAGTAAAGATAATGAACTAAATGATACTAACTTAGTAGTCTTTCTTTTGTTATGATTAGGTTGCTAAGTTGGTTTATAATCTATTTGAAATGTATGTTCAATTAGTGTATTATGTTGGAACGGAGGCGTATAACTTTGAATGGATGGTTGAAGAATGATTATTGTATAATATGGATGTGTTGTATGTTGTTAACTTAATTGAGGAGTTGATTGTTGGGACTGTTTATGGAGTTTGATGTATGATGTTCTAAAGAGGTTGGTTTAAAGCCTCAGTGTCCTAATTACTATCGTTATACTACCGAAATTCCATTGCATCCTGACTGATCGTATGAGGGGTCAATTTGGGGTGTGACAATTATGATCGTCGTAATTTATTTATTTTTTGCTTGAAATATTTGTTAAAAAAATTAAAATAATATAAATAATAATTAATTATAAAAAAATAACATACGGAAAAAAATAATACATAATCAAATTATTATGTAAAATTAAAATTAATATAATATAAAAACTCAATTTTATAGAGACTCAATTTTTTTATCTTGATCTCTAAAATAGTATTTTTATCTTGATCTCTAAATGAATCTTTAAAATTAATTTTAATTTTTATATAAATCTCTAAAATAATAAATAAAAATATATTACAAAGATTCTATTAAAAATAGTTTAATTTCACAACTTTTACTGCTACTTGCTCTACCACCACATCACATCCACCTGCACTGCCACCACCTTCTTTATTGCCACCTACTCTGCCACCACTTGATCTACCACTGGTTGCTTTGTCACTACCTACTCTGCTAACTGTACCCCTACCAACAACATTTTTTGGTGGTCTTGGGGGAAGAACACTTGGATTAGTGCCATTTGACGTTGACTCTTGAGTGTTAAGAGGCTTTGATAAAATATGAAAAGCACCTCAGTAAGTATAAGAACATATTTGAAGGCAAGTAAGTTTAAATTCCTTTACATTAGGTGCATGTGGCTGGGGCTCCTCCATGCTTGGACATTCTCATTTCCTGCACCATAACAAAATTATTAATTTTTAATTGTTTATATTATGGCATATAAATTCAAACATAAACAATCCATGACAGCTTTAACAATGGTGAATCAGGATGGGATGGATTTTGACAAGATACCTTCTTATGTCTAGTCATCAAGCTTTTTTTGGATATAGTTGTTAGTCCCTTTCTAGTTGACATCCCTCTCTTTCTTCTCGTCTTAGTAGGTCTGTCTGCCTTGCTCTTGACAATTGATAAACGTTCTAGTATGTCCTCTTTTAGAGTAACAAGGATCAATGTAATCATCTACCTTTTTCCTAAATTTGTTTATACAAGTTAATGCATGGCAACAAGAATAGGCTGCCAACTAAACATACTACAACTATAGTTCTTGGTGGCTAGGTTGATTACATGTTTGTACCAGTTTTGAATAACTTTATATTGTTAAGCACTTAAGCCCTTTAATAGATTGCATGCAAACCTTTTGATGCCACTGTTCAACTTTGCAATTTTTTTATAATGTTGGGGCATATAGTATCTTGATATTTTTCTATCCCTACTCTCTTGATTTGAAAACTACTCAATAACTTATCTCGTATGATTTCAAACATTGTAATAATGGGCTTGTCTCTATTATCTAAAATATAATTAAGTTACTCACAAATATTCTTTACTAGTGTTATCACACTTTGCATTAGCCATTAGTTGTAAAATGAGACCTAGCTTGGGGGAATTTTCATCAACCATTTTGCTGCAGTCGGATCTGCTTTTTCTATCCCTATCATGATTCTCTCAGACTCCTTTAGATTTGCAGTAGAGGTAGCCTTCCAAAATAGTTCTTTCTAAGCTAACCCCTAAAATTCTTCTTGAAAATTTGATGCATATGCCGTAAGCAAAACTTATGGGGCACTATTGGATATTTATCTCTAAAGACATCACAAATACCCTTTTATCTTTTAGAAATGTAAGACCATCCCTTTACAATTGGATAATCAATTACATTGTGTAAATTGCTGCAAAACCTAGGACCATGTTTTCCCTCCTCTCAATAGGAACAACAACCAATGTGATTGGGAACATGTGATCATGCCCATCTCTCCCAACAACATACTACAATTTCCCTCCATATGCAGTTTTCAAAGAACAACCATCGGTTCTGGAAGACTTTTATTCACTTACAACAAGAGAATGCTCCCAGGATTGTGTTGTATAACGGTAACATAGTTTTGTCTTAATCTGGTGTATTGCTCTGCACTATCCCCTTCTTTGAGTTTTAAAGTATTGTTTTTAGTTATTGGTATTTTTTTAAGGGTGAAGTGCATCAGACCTCCTTATACTTTAGCGAAAGTGCACAACACCTATCTATAGTTTAAAAATCCCGTGAGTTAGTCCTTGTAGTTTTTCAAAAGTGCACAACACCCCCCTACCGTTAAAAAAACCTTTAAATTTAACGGAGAGTGTACTTCACACGCGTTAAGTGATATTTTTTTTTGATTTTTAACGAATTTATTCATTAAATAATTATATGAATTGACCAAATTACCATTTTTTTTGTTGGCCTAAACAAAAGAGGAAATGGCAAAAGAGAGAAATGAAAAAAAATGAGGGTATTTACGTCTTTTTTACAAAATCCGTTAAATATGACTGATTTTATAACTGTAGGAGGGTGTTGTGCACTTTAAAAAAACATAGAGACTAGTTCAGGGAGTTTTTGAACTATAAAGGGGTGTTGTGCACTTTCGCTAAAGTATAAGAGGATCTGGTGCACTTCACTCTTTTTTTTGGAGGGGGGGGGGGGGGGGGGAAATGAGAGGCACTTCTCTCCGAGATTTTATCAATTCAAAAAATCAAAAACAAGGGTGGAAGGAGACAAAGACCCAAAACCTCCGCTAGAGGATGAAGAACTTACCTGCCCCATCGTCCAAACTAAACTAGAGGAAATACAAACCATTTCCTCTTACAAGATCCTATGAATATAACAAGAAGATCTCACAAAATAATCAAGAAGCTTAATTGAAAGAGTTATTAAGAAACCTAGTAAAAAGTTCCACTAGTGGGAAATAAAAGCAGTGTTAGAAAATCTAAATTGGGGAAGTCCCAATTTGTCTAATCTAAGCATTCCCTAAGCCTGAAAAGTTGTCTAGCTGACTCGAATATTTGAAGACCTGCAACATGAACTCCTAGGTTGGCAAGAAGGTCCCCTGGATGATTTTTAATCTCTATAAATGTGAGTTATAGAAGCTTGGCACTCTCTAATTAATGTTCTGGCTATTTTAATATCATAACAATTTACCCAACAGTTGATGCTTTCTTTTTTAACGATGTTCACCACACTCATAGCATCCATCTCATTCCAAATGTTTGAAATACCTCTTTCTTTGCAAAGTTGCAAGACTTTAATGAGTGCAAGAAACTCGATTTTAAAAGGAGTTTGCTGACCAAAAGGCATAACAAAACCAAACACAAGGTTCCCCTACCAATTTCTAACCAGGCCACCACCTCTGGTACCAACCTAAACTTGACCACTTCCATCAACATTCAGCTTTGAAAACCCTTCCCTGGGTTTTTTCCACATCACTATCCTAATATTTCCAACTTTTGGTTTATCAATGAAACAGTTGAAGAGTCTAACAAGAAGAATATCACATTTCCATTGTCTTCGCTTTAGGAGTTTAGCTTGGTTAACTTGCAGAACTTGATTTTTGATTCTCCAAATGACTCTATAGGGGCAAAATCTCATAGAATAGTATTTTGAATCATTTCTTTCCAGCCATAAGAACCAAAGAATGAGAAATGGGATAATAGTTATGATATGACCTTTCTGTATAAAGTCTCCTGAAAATATCCCGGCAGACAGCCAATGTCTGATTGAATAGGAATCAGGGGTTTTCACTCCAAACATTTCAAAACATTCTTTCCCCACCTGACTAGCAACATTACCAGCAAAGAAACAATGCTCAAAGGATTCTATGGATTTGCAACATTGACAACAGGATACCAAATTTCCACATTTGCTTTGCATTCTTGAATCAAATGGTATCCAATTGAAAAGGCATCTCCACAAGAAAAATAAAAGTTTGAAAGGAATTGAAGGATGCCAAGCATAGTAAAGGATGAGTTGTTTACTATGTCTTTTCTTGATCTCATTCCAAGCACTGCTAAGAGAAAAATTACCATCTTCTTTAATCGCCCATATAGTTGTGTCCTTTTGATAAGGTTTGATAGGAATTCTGATAATCTCTTCAATAATGGTTTTAGGAAGAATATATGCAATCCTTTCTTTCACCCAAAAATCATTCTTAATGAAATGGTTCACCAGAATGGAGGAAGTAGAATCTGTTTGAGCATAGATGTGAAGAGGAGTGTCTCCAATCCACGTGTCATGCCAGAAGGAGGGATTGACATTATCAATCTTCCATCTGAAGTGTTTTTCACCTTGAACTTCAGCTTTTTTTTTTCATTCTTTTCGAAATAGTTGACTCATGATACCCAACTTTTACCAGGGAGGGTTGAGAACCTGCACAATATTTCTCCATTATAAAGCTCAACCAAATACTGTGTGTGGTTCTGAATCTCTACCATATTTTGATGGCCATGGATTCTTTTAGCTCTTTAATTTTTCTCATACCTAACCCTCCCTCTTCTGTGAGGAAACAGGAGGTGTTCTATGTAGTCCAATGTAATTTTTTTTTACTTTCCTTTGTTTTCCCAAAGGAAATCATTGAAAAGTCGCTTCAGCCCAACTTGCTTCGTTGGAGGAACAATTTGTAATAAGTACATAGGCATAGTTGTCAAGATGCTTTTGAGAAGGGTGGTTCTTTTCCCTGGAGATAGTGTTTTATTCTCCCAACCAGTGATTCTGTTTGAGATTCTTTAAAGAAGATCATCATAGAGACAAGACTTTTTAGACCCCTTAAAGGGGAATACCCAAATACTTTATTGGTAGTTGCTGATGCTTAAAGCCTGTAGATTCAGAGATGATAGAATTCACTTTTCACTTTGTTAATATGTTGTCCAACAACTGTTTCATACTTATTTAGAAAGTGCATCGGAGACCTCAGGTTCTGCTTAATGCCTTTAGAAAAGATGATAATATCATCTGCAAAGGCTAAATGAGAGATTGAGTAGCATGAGCCTATGTCAAATCTCATAGATGGAAATCTCATAATCAAATGATTGAGGCCTTTAGAAAGATACTCAGCAGCTATAATGAAGAGGCCAGGAAAAATTGGATCTCCTTGCCTTAATCATCTCTCGGATTTGGAAAAACTTGTCACTTCTCCATTGACCAACAAAGAGAACCAACAGTTGGATATACATCTTTACCAATCCAATTATCATCAAACCCAAATTTGTTGAGCATATGGAAAATGAAGCTCCAATTCAATCTGTCATAGGTTTTAGCCATATCAATCTTAAGAATGACATTGTTACCTCTTGTTTTTTTTTTGTTGATGCCGTGCACCATTTCATAAGCAATAAGAATGTTGTCACTGATTTTCTTTCCAGAGGTGAAGCCACTCTGGTTAGAAGAGATGATTTTGGGGAGAACCACAGCCAATCTATCATCAAGGATCTTTGTTAAGATTTTGTTGAAAACAGTGCAAAGACTTATAGGTCTGAAATCATTCCATCTTCTAGCCCCTTCATTTTTGGGAATGATAGTAATAGAAGTCAAAGTGACTCATTTAGGAAGATCAACTTCTTAAAAAATAATCAGTAACAGCTTCACACAGGTCATCTCCAATAATCTGCCAACAACTTTGATAGAAGAGAAATGGAAGAAGAATTTGATGAAAGCATTCTTACTTAATCAAAAGTATATTTCAACATTTTTACAATCAGAGAAATAAATAGGCTAAACAAGATTACAAAAGTCAAGATTGGATCAGTGGCACACTACTCAAGACATCCCACTGCTCAAGAAACCTATAGCTAGCAATCCTTAGCTGTTATCTTCAGATATTTCAACACTCCTCCTCAAGCTGATGCGAAGATATTGACGAGCCCGAGCTTGCCACGAGCTGATTGGAGAAGTGACGGTCCAAGGGACTTGGTAAACATGTCAGCAGCCTGTTCAGATGATGTGACAAAGCAAGGTGTGATAACTCCTGAGCGAACTTTCTCCCAAATAAAATGGATATCAACCTCAATGTGTTTTGTCCTCTCATGAAGCACTGAGTAAGATGACAACATAATAGTAGATTTATTGTCACAAAATAAGATGGATGAGTCGGTTATTGGAAACCCTAACTCAGATAGAAGTGAGCGTAACCAAAGTAGTTCACATGTTCCTTGGGCCATAGCACGGGACTTAGCTTCCGCAGACGATCGTGAGACAACTGCTTGCTTCTTACTTTTCCATGAGATAAGGTGATTGCCACGGAAGGTGCACATCTCTGAGGTAGAACGCCTATTGATCTTTGACCCTGCATAATCCGCATCAGTATACCAGGACAATCCTTTCTGTACACCCGTTGCATAAAAGATTGCAAGTCCAGGAGAAGATTTAAGATACCGAATGATATGATAGACAGCATCTAGATGAGAGGTACGAGGTGCATGCATGAATTGGCTTACAATACTCACTGCATATGTAAGGTCAGGCCTTGTGTTAGTCAAATAGATAAGTCGTCCCACAAGTCTCTGATATATTGATGGCTCAGCTAACAATTCCCCTGATTCCCCTGTTAACTTAAGATTGGGGTCCATAGGTGTCGCGACAGGTCGACAACCTAGCATGCCTGTGTCTTGAAAAATATCCAATGCATATTTTCTCTGGGATAAAGATATACCATGGCGATTTCGAGCCACCTCAATACCCAAAAAATATAGAAGCTTGCCCAAATCCTTAATGTCAAACATCATCCCAAGGTCACGTTTTACCTGAACAATTCCATGAGTGTCATCTCCAGTAATGATAATATCATCCACGTAAACTGACATAATAATGCACCGACCTTGAGGATGGCTTCGAACAAAGCATGTATGATTAGAGTTGCACCTAATAAACCCCATAGTAAGAACCACCTCACTGAAGCGGTTGAACCAAGCCCGAGGGGATTGTTTAAGCCCATAAAGAGATTTACGAAAGCGACACACTTTCCCTGAATACTCCCCCTGAGCCCGAAAACCTGGTGGAGGATCCATGTAGATAGTCTCAGAGATATCCCCATTAAGAAATGCATTTTTGACATCCAACTGGTGGATAGGCCAAGAATAGGAGGCAGCCAAAGAGACAATAAGCCTGATTGTAGTTAATTTGGCGACAGGAAAAAATGTGGTACCAAAGTCCTTGCCTGGTACCTGAGTAAACCCTTTAGCGACAAGACGGGCCTTATATCGATCAATGGTGCCATCTACAAGATACTTTACATTAAACACCCACTTACAGCCAACAGTATTTTCACCAACCGGAAGATCAACAAGCTCCCACGTCTGATTTTGCTGGAGGGCATTCATTTCCACTTTCATAGCAGCCACCCATAAAGGATTCTGTAGGGCCTCCGGAACTGAGTGAGGGATAGAGACCGAATCAACCTGACTAACAAAAGATTTATACTGATCGGAGAAACCCTGAAATGACACAAACTGGGCAATAGGATGATGAGTACTACTGGAAAATAAGTAACGGGAAGGGGGCGTCGGTCACGAGTGGGATAACGGGAAGGTTCAGGGACTAAGGGAGAACGAGGGTTACCTAAATTCGGAGAAAAATCGGGGAGTAAAGCAGGAGCACGAGGACGCCGGGAGTACACCTGCAAGGGAGCAGGAGAAGAGACAAAGGGAAAAACATCATTGGGGCTCGACAAGCGTACATGAGACGGTGGAGATGTATCAGGAAGAGGAACAGGACGAGGAAGACAGGGGGTTCCCTCTGCAGATGACACTGCTGGATGATGCTCTAAGGGCAGGGAAGGAATAGAGAAGAAAGGTACAGTCTCAAGGAATGTAACATCCATCGAGTGGTGGAAGTGATGAGTCACCGGATCATAGCACCGATAGCCTTTCGACAGGGAAGAGTACCCAAGAAAGATACAACAGATAGCTTTATCATCTAACTTAGTACGAGTAGGGCTGCGATTTTGAACAAAGCATGTACAACCAAAGACCCGTGGGAGAATAGGAAAGAGGACAGTATTTGGTTTGAGAATGTGTAGGGGTGGTTGACCTTTGAGGACACGACTAGGGGTGCGATTGATAATGTATGTAGCGGTGAGGACAGCGAGGTGCCAGAAATATCGAGGTACATTCATACCAGATAGAAGACATCGAACTGTAGACATAATGTGACGATTTTTTCGTTCTGCCACACCATTCTGTTTAGGTGTGTAAGGACAAGTAAGTTGCTGAAGAATGCCTCTTTTATTAAGTTCAGCCCGAAAATCATTGGTTAGATATTCTCTACCATTATCAGACCGAATATTGCGGACAACAGTGTGGAATTGGGTTTTGACCATTTGAAGGAAGTGAGTGAAATGAGTGAAGACTTCAGATTTTTTCTTCATCAGGTAGACCCAAGTACAGCGACTATAATCATCTATAAATGTAACATAGTAACGATGGTGAGAAAGGGCCGTGATTGGAGATGGACCCCAAATATCAGAGTGAACAAGATCAAAGGCACATGGAGCCCGATGCATGCGAGGAATATATGTAGTGCGAGTATGTTTTGACAGTTCACAAGTAACACAACTAAATTTAAAATCCTTGCATGCTTTATTGAAAGATGGAAATAACCAACATAAATATTGAAAATTTGCATGCCCTAAATGGGAATGCCACAAATCTAGGTTTTGAATAGAGCGAACAGGAGTATCAAAAAGTGGAGACACAGAAGCTTGTAGACTAGACAAGGGTACAATAGAGGTTAGAGGTTCGCCGAAGTAGTAAAGTCCATCGTGCTCATACCCCCTACCAAAAATCTTCTTCGAAGTCAGGTCCTGCAAGAAACAACTGTTAGGTAAGAAGACAATAGCACAGTGAAGACTCTTGGCAAGACGACTAACTGACAATAGATTATAAGCAAAATTGGGGACATAGTAAACAGCGCGAAGAGTGATATCTGAGAATAAACATGCATCTCCTTGACAATGGATAGGAATAGACGTTCCATCGGCAATTTGAACTGATTGATTTACGGAACTGACAGGAGAAAAAAAAAATGGAGAGCTCACTAGTTATATGATTATTGGCCCCGGAATCCAAAATCCAAGACGGTTGACCTGACTTACCATGAAGGGCCGTAAGAATACCCGTAGCAAGGGCAGCCGTGGGGCCAGATGATGAAGTGAGCCCTAAGTGAAGTTGAAGTTGAGCAATCTGAGCCTGAAGTTGACTATAATTTGGTTGGGGAGAAATTAGTTCTGTTGAGGTGGAAGGGGATGCCAATTCGGCCACAGTTCCAATACGAGGACCTCCTTTCTTTTGTCCACCACTACGGTTTCTAGAATATTGTTGCTTTAATTCAGGATGAAGAATGAAACATCGATCAATGAGGTGACCCGATTTTCGATAATGTTGGCAATACGGACGGGTACCTGTTTGCTGAGAACCTGAAGGAGCAGCAAATGCCATATGATCCGGAACAGACTGAGTGGGTTCATGTGCAAGAAGAAGACGCCTTCAATCATCATCATCCATAATTGCGAATGCCTCGTAAAGAGAAGGTAGAGGAGATGTATTTAAAATCTGAGTCCAAAGATTCTCGAACTCAGGCTTGAGACCCATCAAGAACTGATAAGTACGACGATGATCTAGACATTTAGTCTCAACATCAACATCATTGGGGAAGTCAGTCAAAGGCTCATATTGAGTTAGTTCTTCCCATCTAGTTTGGAGATATCCAAAGTAATCTGCAACAGAGAATCCCAAAGTCTTTTGAGAAGCATGAGAAATTTCATGGTCTCAAAAATTCGAGAATCATGACGTGTATGGGCATACATCTTTGTTAGAGAACTCCATAGACCATGAACTGTCTCATGATATATAAACATATTATAGATTCGGTCCTTCATGGAATTAAACATCCAACCCAAGATAACACAATCATCCGCATTCCATTGAGCAAAAGTAGGATCTGTTTCTTTTGGCCAAATCTAAAATCCATCCAATTTTACGTTTTTCACCAAGATAAAGGCGGAATGAACGAGACCAAGCATGAAATTTTTTTCCATTTAATAACACACTTGTGACTCGCTGTGCAGGTGTATTAGGCTCACGAGATAAGTCAATGTGTGAAGGGATAGTTGACTGACTAGTTTCTTCTTTTTCTGATGCCATAGATGTCATATCTCAAAAAATAGTAATAATAACAGCACTACTATTAAGAGCAAATGATGCTATGATATTTAGAGTGATTAAAAAAAGAAGCTGGTACTTATCAGATAGGACAAGCTTGCTGATGACAGATGCCAGACACTCTGCTTTTGAAGAACTGGCTTAACACTTTATTAAAGCCACAATCAACAGATCAACAACATAATGAACAGCAGCAACATCACGATGCCAGAGACGACGAAGCTAGGCGGAGAAGCTGAACCACCTTACTGGTGAAGATGCTGTGATGGCAGAGATGGATGCCGAAGGTGACGAGACACGCCGGAGACAGTGAGATCAGATCTACAATCTCACCGTGGACGTCGCGAGAGTAGCTTTGATGGTGGTTAAATACGGCGACGATGAGAGCTAGCATCCAACGCGACAGTAGCTTTGATGGTGGTTACACATGGCGGCGACGAGAGCTAGCAACCAACAATGGCTAGCCGGAGATGACGAAGCTTGGTCGGAGAAGTGTCTGCTCACGATGCCGACGTTGGAAACAACGGTGACGAAGGGTAGCAGCAAACAACAGCTAGCGGAGATGACGAGGCTGGTTGGAGGATTTTCTGCGCATGATGCCGTCGTTGGAGATGATGAAGACGTCGGATGTCGACGCCGAAGACGGTGACGACGTCGGATGTCGACGTCGGAGATGATGATGGCGTCGGATGTTCACGACGTCGTCGGAGAGTCCTCACGGCGACTGACTGATGGTGACGACGTTTGTTTTTTTTTTTATGTGTGTTCTGTTTATTTATTTACTAGAATGTAAGAATGAGGTGTTTGGCTCTAGATACCAAAATGGAAGAAGGATTTGATGAGAGCATTCTTACTGAATCAAAAGTATCTTTCAACATTCTTACAATCAGAGAAATAAATAGGCTAAACAAGATTACAAAAGTTAAGATTGGATCAGTGGCACACTGCTCAAGACATCTCATTGCTCAAGACATCCCACTGCTCAAGAAACCTATAGCTAACAAGCCTTAGCTGTTATCTTCAGATATTTCAACAAAGAGAGATGAGAAACCATCAGGCCCTGCTGCTCTGTTGGAGTCAATGTTGAGAATTGCCTTTTTGATTTCTTCTTTAGAGGGCTCCTTCTGAATGATCAATGATTTGAGGGATATGATTCCAGTTTCCTAATTATACATTCATCTCACTTCTGCATATTCCTTATTTCCTTTGAGAAGAGAGGAAAAGAAATGGACAGCTTCTTCTTTGATCTCTTTCTAGTTATCAATGGTTCCTCATCCTTCTTTGTCAATCTCCCAACTATGATTCTTATTTCTTTTCTTTCCCATAATGGCTTGGAAATATTTGGTATTTCTATCCCCTTCAACCAAACATTTGCAGCCTAAGTTTGGTTGCCAGAATCTTTCTTCAAGAGCAAGGACCTTAAACAGCTCAACTTCAGCTTTAGTAAGTTCATCTCTGTTGAAATTAGGGTCTTCAGCTTGCCACTTTTCCATCACACATATTCTACTTTCTGCTTCTTTGATTTTACTAAGAATATTGCCAAAGCAATTCGAATTCCACCATTTGAGAGTTGATTTGAACCTTTGTTGCTTATACCAAAATTTTTTAACTCTTTGGTTGTCTATGGGCATTTTCCAGTTGGACTTGAAAAAATGGAAAAAAAATGGTGATGAGTCCAAATATTGAGAAATCAAAAAGAGCAAGGCCCTCTCAAGGAGTTCAAATCACAGGAAATAAGAAGTGGGTAGTGGTCAGATCCTGATTTGGGAAGGTGCTGGATTCTAGTTGTATGAAAGAGTTTGGCCTAATCCTCATTAATACACACTCTGTCAAGCCTCTGAAGCATATAGTTGTTAGTCCAAGTATAACGAATGCCATAAAAACCAAAACCATATATATTTTGTAAAATGATCCACGAAAATAATATAATAGCAAAAACTTTCAAGAGATAAAATCGACGGGGAGCCTAATCATCAGAGAATATTATTTCTAAAGATTTATGGCTTACAATAGAAGAATCACTAAAAGGAAGACGATGAGTTTTATTACATGAACAAGCATTACAAAACTCAAATTTAGAACGTGACACAGGAAGTGCATTATTTGCTAAAATAGTCCTAAGAGTATGAGAATTGGGATGTCCTAGTCTAGAATGTCATTGTCCAAGCGAGATACGCATTGCAGACAAATCATGCGGAGCCATGGGAAGAGACGACCACTCATACAGACTCCCATTACTCCGGCCTTTGACAAACGGTGCCCCCGCGCTCAGATCCTTCACAAGAATCAAATCAAAAAAGAATTGAGAATAATTCCTTTAGGTCCATGTGATTATGCATAAATCACCTTCTGGTCCCCTAACTAAAAAAAACTTCCCTTTAGGTCCATTCGTCAGTTACTTTTGACGGAAAAAGTTTAAAAAATGTGATTTGCCTATTTTGCCCTTGGACCATTATTCTCCCTCCTACATGGCATTTATTTCAGCTTACTTTCTCCTATTTTTGATTGTTGATAGCAGCAGTAATAAGGTTGCATGCAACGGTAAAAAGACTTCCTATTTAAGCACTATTTTGGCACCAACTTTGAGCAAAAAATTCATCAAAATTCTGAAAAATCAGCAAAATATAAGCAAAAAAATCACAAAAAATCACCTGTCCAAACACCAAACAAAATATACCATTATAGTTCTATAGTATTCCACTTGAGCATGTACAAAAAGTGTGCTTTTAGTTCAATATGTACAAGATGATTTAACTTGTTGTAACTTACCAACACAAAAACAACAAAAGCAGTTGGTAAATGTAAGTTTCCAAAATGTATGCTATGACAGTCACCATGAAGGTTATCATAGTTCCCAGAAAGAAGTAGTTCACGATATCAAACATGATAAATAAATATCCAAGGAACCTGCTAGCCCTGCAACACATGCGAAAAATATATCTCGTGAGGGTACAATAGATAAAATGAATATAACTCAGACTTAAGTTTTTCACTCATAATACCTGTAGGCAATAAAGTCCTGACAAGACATTTGTTAAGTGCACGAAGGGCCTGCATGATGATCCGACCTACTGCGTGGAATGAGTGCATCATCAACATCCTGAGAGGCTGTAATAATCGATTCAGCAGTATGGAAATCAACCCCATCTCCCTCAGACTACCAAAAAAATAAGGAAATAAGTATATGAAAGTTTATAACTATAACTCGATAAACAATAATGTAAACTATGTTGAAGTTTCAATAGTTAGCTAAAACCTGTTTGCGCTTCCTTCTTTGATTGCATGACCTCCCTTCTTGTCGAAGATGACATGTGGCTCTGTTATGACCTATAGCTTTGCATAAGGAACACGTAACGTGGACTGATATTTGTTCTCGACTTGGTTGTGTAGGCCTCTCTCCAACTTCTCCGATTCTGTTCTTCTTAGGCCTACCTCTCTTTCTAGGATGCGGTGGAGGTTGCCACAGAGAATAATCATCCACAGGCCACATACACTTGTCGGGAACCGGTAGTATTGATCCTTGATAGGTCAGCTTGTAGGCACTAATAGACAAGTATGTGTGCACATAATCAACTGAATTGTACCTCATGAATGAGATACAAACCATTGCATGCCTGCATGGGATACCACTCACTTTCCATTCCCGACATTGGCAAGTCATTTCCAACAAATTCACCACGTAGCTTCTTTCATCACTTACATGAAAAATCCAATCATCTGAAGGTGCAAAGGTCAAATGCCTACCTACTTGAAAGTTTTTATCAAGTCTGCGCAATACTTTGGGAGGAATGCATATATCCCATTCCAAAGCTTTTCGAATCTTGAGAAGAACCTTTTCATGGTCTTGTTCCTTAGCCACTCCAATAATGTTAGAATGGGTTTATCTCTGTAGTGTCAAATTAAGCTGTTGAATGACTCAGATATGTTGTTTGTGACATGATCATTTTTACAAACTTCATCAAATCCATGTCTAGCCCACTTATCGACATCCTCTCTGCAATCAACCATCAACCACTTGTGTGCCTCAAGATCCACATTGTAAATTTCTCCCATTATGTCATTGAACTCTAGTTCAGTATAAGCCTTTGATGCATCCCAAAATAACTTCCTAAGTCTCACCCCTGGGAACTTCTTTCTGAAATTTGCATATAAATGCCTTGAGCAATATCTTTGCCTGCCATTTACACATACAGTCCTCAATGCCTTCTTCAAACTCTTTTGCCTATCACTCTTGAAGGTGATAGTCCCGTCAAAAGCAAAGTAATCTGTCAAGCACTCAAGGAAGTACCCCCATGTGTCTTCAGACTCTTGTCTACATACTATAACAGCTAGTGGGAGAATACTTGAATTTGCATCTAAACCAACTGTAGTCAATAGTTGTCCACCATAAGGGCCTTTTAAAAAGCAACCATCAAGGCCAATAAATGGCCGTAACCCATTCCTGAATCCATCTCGTTGTGCAGGAAAGCTAACAAATATTCTATCAAATATTAGAGTTAAGGTATGCAACCCATCACACCTAATTTTCACACATCATCAAGGATTGCTATCCAAGACAGCCTTAGTATACCTAGGGACCAAGGCATAACTTTCACTCCAATCACCGGATACCAATGCTATAGCCTCTGTCCTTGCGATGAACAACTTTTTCTTTGAAACACGCAACCCAAACTTATGCTGGAGCATTTGGGACACTTCTCCTGATGTCTTGTTAACGTTCAGTCTAAAATCATCCTCCAATTGTTTGGCAATCCAATTAGATGATACCCCAACACCTTTCTGATTGAAAAGACATGTATGCTCATCAGTTAAGGACCGAATCTTAAAAGTCTTCCTATCCACAAAAGTAGATGCATGAATCCTCCACTTGCACCCTTCAATATGACATGCACTTGTGAACCTCTTTTTATCATTCTTTATCTTTCTTGTTTTGAAGCCAACTTGCACACGATACTCTTCTAAAATGTTCCTGAAGTGATTCACATCATCAAATATTTGACCTACTTCAAGGTGAATATATTCATTTGTTTTTTTATCAATGGATTTTTTAAAATAGTTCCCATGCATTTTGTCACTTACCGATGCTATCTTCTTAACAACCTTGTCTTTATTGATTTCATCTTCATCTTCTGAATTATCGCTCATAACTTCTTCATGTTCGGACCCCAAGTTGGACATGTTATCCTCATCTTTATCATCTGAAGGTTCATTATCTGATTTCATACTACCACCATTGTCATTGTCACTAAGATCACTCCATATTAAAATTTCACCCCCATCACTCCTTTCATCTATTGGATCTTCTTCATTCAATTCATGCTTAGGTAATGAGTTATCGTTTCCTGAAGGAAGTTGCATAGGATTGAGCAGATTTTGATGATCAACTGAAGATATTTCTTGTGTTATTTGGGACACAGTGTTTCATTTAACTTGCATGTTCAGCTTGACAGTTGTAAAACCTTGACCAATGTATAAAGCTAAAAGTTTTTTCACATCCGCGTCAGTCTCTAAAACCATGGGTGTAACATCATTTGGATGGACACCTTCAAAATATACCATTTGCCCCAACCATTCTCCTCCAATACCAATACATACATCTTGGAAGAGCTCATCATAACCATAACCCGTATATTCCAAATTAGGGACAATAGTTTCTTGTCCATTATAGAAGATGTTGAAATCAAACAACATCTACAATATACAATATGTAATGCATGTTTTAAACAATTGCAATAACTGAAAATTAGCCAAAAAAAGTTATAATAACTTATAACTTATACTAACCTAACTGAACTAATAACTTATACTAATATATAGGACGACAATTAATATATATTTGTATGTTTAACATGGAACTAGGTTGATTTAGCACATGACAGCTTGAATTAGCCAGAAATTTCTAACTTATAACTTGTACTAACCTAACTGAACTAATAACTTATAATAGCTTATAACTTATACTACTCTAATTGAAAATTAGCCAGAAATTTATTGATTTAGCACATGGCAGCTTGAATTCATGTTGCATGTAGTAAGCTATAAAACGTAACCTTGGTAAACATAGGTTGTACTTTCCAATCAAAACTCATCCAATGCATAGGCACTGTACTGTAGACTTTACAAATAGGATTCACAAAGTTATTGGTACTTCTGTACACTTACTTATATATGTACATATTATTTTTTTTTTGTTTCAATTTTAAAGCATTTATTAACATATTATTTTTTTTGTTCAGACTGAACAGAGAGGAAACAAAAAAAAGTTATAATACAACATTCTAACTAATTTTATGCTAAAACCCTACCCGAAAAATGCTCAAGCCGAAATGCATCATAGTCTACCCGAAAATGCTCTAGTCGAAATGATTTTTTAATAACAATATCAATAATTGAAAAATTGCCAAAATTAAGGTATAATAACATCAATATAAAGCATTCAAACTCATTTTATACTAAAACCCTAAGCTTAAGCCCAATCATCATATTTGATCACAAACCCTAACTCATAAACTATACATGCAAAGCATTCACTTCAAATTTCTCAACCAATACAACAATATATTACATAAAAACAAAGAAAATATACATGCATTACTGATTTCTTAGCATTTAATCATAAAATCCTAAACCTTTGGTTCAAAATCATAAATGGAGATAAGAAGAAAAAAAAAACAAAACTAACCTTGGCTTATATGAAGAAATCGAGTTGCTAGTCCTTTTTTTTCATCGAATTTCCGTGTCTCTGTGTGTGTATTTTAGTGTGTGTGTGTATGTGTTTATCATGTATGTATATGTATGTGTTTTAGTTTGTGTTTTAGTTTGTCACCTTTTTCCTGTAGCTTTGGACTATATGGCTGGTTTAGTGGAGCCAACGTGGCTCCACTGCAACCAATCACTATTTTTTTTTATTGTGATGGAAATGTACAATTTTACCCCTTAGATCAGCAAATTCCGTCACGATCACGGAAAAAATGGACCTAAAAGATAGTTTTTTTTAGTTGGATGACCAAAAGGGGTTTTACGCATAACCACATGGACCTAAAGGAATTATTCTCAAAAAGAATTCAATAGAGGATAGATTTTGTTTGTAAAATTGGGACGCTGATAGAAGATTTTTTTAATGCAAGGGGCACAAAGTACATTACCAAGTGTAAAAACAACAATAGGAGTTACAGTTTGGTATTACCAATATAAGAAATAAGAATATCATAGCCATCACCAATCAAAATACCATCATAACCAACAACATACTCATTTTGAATATTCATGTTTTGAAAACCAGATGCAATGTGATGAGAAGCGCCTAAGTCAACCACCTAATTAGGAGCCGAAACGGATGCACCTTTGTGAACAAAATTTGTTTGCGAATCAAAGAATGAAACTGGATGCGACCTGCAAAATTTAGCAACATGGCCATATTTGTCACATAGTTGGCACTGTATGTGATTGGTATTGTTTGGTTGTCCTCGCCAATTGTTATTTGATGAGATATTTCTATTATGAACGTGAGTCCCATTGGCTTTATTTGGAGAAAATACAACAGCGTTATTGTTGTTGAAGGATTGACCCTTTTTATTTGACCATTGATTACCTTTGCCTTTCTGATTAGATTTTTGTGAGTGTATTAAGCAGTAATAATTGTGGATTCTTTTTGTTGCTCTTCACGTTGTAAAAAAGGACTCATGATCAAGAAGCTTATCAAAGAGATCCTCAAATGTAATGTCCGTGTCACGAGCACGGATAGCAGCAGAAATTTCTTTGTAATCATCGCCCAACCCAGACAGGACAACAACAACCAACTCATCATTAGATATGGGTGAACCATCAAGAGCAAGTTCATCAATGAGATATTTGATCAGACGAACATATTCAACCACTGGTTGATAGCCTTTTGTTGCATTCAAGAGCTTGTGTCAAAGCCTATAAATACGAGACTTGGAGGCATTGGTGTAGGAACTACCCATCTTGTCCCAAGCTTCTTTTTTCGTCGATGCTCGAGACACCAGCATTGCAATTGATGCATCTACGGAGCCAAGAATAGCATGGCGTAAAGCATTCTCAATGGAGTCTTCAAATGCAAAACTTTCTTAATTTAGACGTTTTTAGAGACTCAAGTCTCTAAAAATAACACTATTCATGGAGTCCACCACTTTTGGCTTAAAAGATACCAAAATAAAGACTCAGTTTCTATTTTCTTCTACAAATTTGTTGAAGAAAATAGAGATTGGGTCTCTATATTGACATCTTTTAAGCCAAAAGTGGTAGACCGCTCGTACTTTTACCATGAATAGTATTACTTTTAGAGACTGGGATCTCTAAAAATATTCAAATTAAAAAAATTTTACATTTTAAAAACTCTATTGAGAATAGTCTAATAGATTATTTTGACGCATTCATAATTTGTAATCTAGGTTGTCGAAGGTCAAACCATCAATAGTGATTTGACGAGGGGGACAAGGAGTCGTGCCATTAATAAATCCCATGTGATCGTAGCCATACAATAGAGTGTGAAACTGGGGACGCTAAGTCGGGTAGTTACCGCTTGTTAGTTTGATTGGAAATTGAGGAGACACATTAATCACCACAATTGTAGCACCCCCAAGCAAGACAAGAGTGGCCTGAGAATAAACCATAGCAGTAGTCGAGGTAGTGGAGGCCATTGTACAGGCAGGAGGGTGGGAAAAAAAAAGGATCAAGTTTGCTTGTTAGAGCTTGCGGGATCTTATACCATAAAGCAACTCAAACACATAGTAAATGATTTAAAGCTGCATATTTTCATGCTTGTATTGCCTCATTTAAATACACAGTTGGAGTCGCATGATATTTTGGGACTCCTAGATGTTAGAACACATATAGTATTAGATTCATGCAATTCCATACTTCGATTAGAGTATCAAGATTGATGACAAAAATAACGAGAATGGTGTACCTGAATCCATGACGTTAATTATGAGAAGACAAAATCACCTTGTAGAGAATTAGAGCGAGGTCTTCCACAGACTAATCAATCTCTCTCTTATTGAATGTTACTCAAAGATGGGGAATTGAGAAATAGAAAAAAATAGGATAAATTAGCTTTGGGGACTAATACCTTCTTTATATAGACAACCTAATTAGAATTCCACTAATCCTTATCTAGGTTTCTAGTCAATACCAAATAAGATGTCTGATTAGGATCTACTACAATAGATCACCCAATTAACTCAATTAGTGCTACATGTTGCCATCCTATTGACAGAGGAGAAGATATACGATGTGGTAGTACACCATTGGAGGGAATAACTGACACGTGTCATCACACCATTGAATGAAAAAAAAATAAAGACATGAAAAAGAAAAAAGAAAAAGGAAAATAAAAAAATAGGAAAAAAGATAAATAAAGCACAATGCAGTCATGTTACACTTGTTGTTAATGAATATTAATGGAACTGAAGATTGAGGATAGTGTGTAGCATTCAGTGTAACACGTATTTGTGAACAAATACAAAATTTATTATGCAACTTTCGTGTATCACAAAGGGGTGTCATCCATTTTATTCATATAAGTAGTGCACTAAACGATACAAAAACAAGGATAATGTACATAATGCAAGGGTCACAATAAGCTCAATAATTCCCACATGCAAGCACAAGTACCTAAATGCGATGTAAAAATCCAATATTAGATAAATTTCAAATTTTCATTTTTCAAATAATTCAATGATTATAACTATACACAGGAAGAAATATCTTTTCGATGTACTTTCTAATGCTTGGTCCCAAGTTTCTTTCTATAATTCCAAAATCATGTACAAAAATTTAAAAAATCATTCTAGAGTTCCTCCTGTTCTGTGCAGCAATCTACCATATTTGGATCGAAAGAAACGGATGCATCTTCCAAAACGAGGCGCACACTAGAGAGCAAACTGTTGAGCGTATCGTGCAGATATCTTTTCTAGGGTACAAGCTGAACAGAGATTTAATAGTACTAGCATTAATAGATACTTTGCCAATAGAATTCATCTCAATGTAACCTGATGGGTTGCTACATTGGCTAATTATTTCAAATTGTTCGTTTCTAGGTTGTTTGTTGTTCACAACTCGTAGATTTTTTGACCACACGTCATCTTTTTTCTATTGTAAAAACTCTTGTATTTCTTTCCATTTTTTAAAATGCACATTTTTACTTACTTTGCAAGTATATATATATATATACATATCTTGTAACGCCCCGAAACCAACACTCCCACGCCTGCCAAGGATACCCCCTGGGACTCGGGCCCAAGCGAGTACCGAGGCCATGGCGAGTGGGCCCGAAAGCATACTATGCACGTATTATCCGCTTTGGGGCCCATACCCCTCACGGTTTTGTCGCCTCCCAGCCACTGCCAGGAAAACGGCCGTGCACAAATATACGAGTTGCCTCTATATATTCAGTTGGCCCAGCTCCAAGCTTTCTGATGTGGGATGGGGTCACCATATCCGCCCCCTCTTAAGGAGGCCCAGCGCCCTCGCGGGCCACTGGTGCAAAGGAAGGTCGACTCTGATACCAATTTTATAACGCCTCGAAACCAACACTCCCACGCCTGCAAAGGATACCCCCTGGGACTCGGGCCCAAGCGAGCACCGAGGCCATGGCGAGTGGGCCCAGAAGCGTACTATGCACGTATTGTCTGCTTTGGGGCCCATACCCCTCACGGTTTTGTCGCCTCTCAGCCACTGCCAGGAAAACGGCCGTGCACGAATATACGAGTTGCCTCTATATATTCAGTTGGCCCAGCTCCAAGCCTTCCGATGTGGGATGGGGTCACCACATATCTCACATCAGGCAATTATACAAAGTTGGAGATTATGCTTTAATAAAATTCAAAGTAGTTTAAAATATATAAATACTAAAAGATCAGTGACAAATATAAGGGTCAAATCCTACTATTTTTATTTCTTTTATCATATGATGCTACAAAAATCCAATGCACGCTATAAAAAATGTAATTTAACTTGTACAGTTCAATACATACGTTCTTTTAGAATTTAAGGATAAATAAATTAGCAATATAAATATGTGATTTCACTTGAGCACATGCAATTGATTTTGATAACAATGGGTTTTAACAAAACTATTTATATCGTAAGAATCCATAATATTTATGGATTACTTCGAACGATGGAAGTCCCAATTACTTGCCTCAGGATTAAATTATCAAATTCAGAGCCTCAAAAGAAAGTGTCAATCCTAATGTTTTTGCATTCCTTTATTTCCATAGAAACCCAAGCAAACACATGAATAATGATTTATTTATCAGCAAAGATTTCATTACAGGCCTAAATCCTCAATGCTAAAACAGAAGGCCTAAACAAAATAATATAACTCACCTTTGACTTACTAATTGAGATCTCCAACTCACCCAACAAATAAGCTTCTTTTTATTTTTGGTCTATAAATAATGGTATTATATGGTGACTGCTATAGAAAGCTATTGGCTTAATATGTGCTGAAAATATTCTAGTATTTTTTATGATAAAGTGGGATGTTAAGTGATTCCTTTAATCTTGAGTTAGGAAATTCCAAACGGCTCCAAATTAGTGATCATTAAGATCCACTAAAATGCATAACATCCTTCAATTAAATAGGTTATTTGTTGCTCACTATCTCCAACTTAAATCCAATATTTATTGTTACAAATCTTCCAATTTTGTCATTTTCGTTTATAGAAAATTTTTGGGGTATTACAAAAAGTTTATCACCTAATGCGTATAAAGTGCAGTGATTTATATAAGAATTATTTTTTGAATGCTTTGATTTGTCAAGTTTGGGAGATGAATGAGAACATGCTAATGTAGGTAGATAATTTTTTGTAAATTTCTTGTATAGTTTTGGAAATTAATGGAATACTACATTGACCAAAAACAAAGTGCAGTGATTTATTCTCTTATATTTATTTGTATTTTAATCCGTTAAGGGTTGTTATGCAGATTTAATTATTAACTGGACTAAGACCATAGGCCCCACATGTGGTCTTAGTCATTAATGGTTCAGTATTTTTAAAAATAAAAAAAATAAAAAAACTTACCATGGTTAATAAAAAGTTGAGTATACCAAAAGGTACTTTTTGTTTCCATTTTGTCGCGCGAAAGATGTCCGCCAAATTCAAAACGTTTCTTTCTTTTCTACTTTACTTTTTGCAATCAGAATTTCATCAATCTTCTTCCTGGTCTCAATGAACAAATTGGGATGTTGGTTATTTATATTAAATCCAAGAAAATCCATTAAAAGTGAGGCCTATCCTGTGAAACTTCTAATGTATTGGATTCTTAGACTTCATCTTTGCTTTTTCAATTGTCAATGATCCTATTCTCTTATTCGGTAAGTTAAAACATTTTTGTTCTAGTATTTTTCTTCTTTATTATGATAATATAATGTTGTATATAATTAACCTATTCTTGTGGTTTTGAATTTTCGTTTCTTGCGTTAGTAAATAGAGATCTGTAAAATATTTATACTGCATATGTATAATACTTTGTGAAATATAACATATCGAATGAGGCGAGTGAAAAATTTTCCTTTTACACCTAAGGAAATATTACATCTACCTTTGGAATTTTATTAACAATAATTTCATGTGTTGAGCATTGTAGGAAAATAAGCAGGAAAATGACAAAAATGGAATCTATCTTAATGAGAATAACGATGAAATCATGTCTAATTTTGGAGAATATATGAATGAGAATGAGTTGTCTATTGCATTTTTTAAGGTGATGGAGTAAAGATTAATTGATCGACAGGTTGATAATAAGGAATGTTAATCAATATGGAGCCAAAATTGTTAAAGCAAAGATGTTCTATTGCTCTAAACAAGGTGTCAAAAATGAGAAAGTAGGTAGTGCTAATGAGGTTGCAAATAATAAGTTAGAAACAAGAACTAGATGCAAAGCAATGGTTTATTTCTCTATTCTCGAGTCTGGCAAGTGAAAGGTTACGAATTTTGTCAAAGAACATAATCACGAAATAGCACAACTTTATAAGAGACATTTACTAAGATCTGCTCGAAAAATCTCAACTGCACAAAAAAGTGTGTTAGACTCAATGGTAAATGTTGGATTATGAACCATTCATGCCTACTCATATTTGTCTGAGGAAGAGGGAGGTGCTGAATATTTGGGATTTACTAAAAAAGATATGTACAATTATGTCAACGCTCAAAGAAATTCTCTAATTAAGGTAAGAGATTCGCAAAGTCTTGTAAATTATTTCAAGAACAAGGCCAGTGAGGATGGATTGTTTTACTGGGATTTGCAACTTGATCAAGATAGGAGAATAGCTAATATATTTTGGAGGGACAGTAGGTCAAGGATTGATTATGATTGTTTTGGAAATGTTGTTTCCTTTGACACTACATTTCGCACGAATAAGTATGGCCTTCTATATGCACCCTTTGTTGGTATTAACCACCATTGACAGAATATCATGTTTGGATGTGCTCTTTCGTCGAACCAAAAGAAAGAGACATTTCAATGGTTGTTCACTACATTGTTGGAGTCCATGGGTAACAAGCATCCTAAGACGTTGTTTAGCGACCAAGACCAAGCCATTGGAAATGGAACTGAAAAAAGTATTTTCTCATACAAGTCATCGTTTATGTTAATGGCACATATCAAGAAATGTTCTATCACACTTAGGTAGTCTTAATTCCAACAAAGGTTTTCGTCATTTATTCTATATGTGTATGTCTGGTTGTGAATCTGTGCATGAATTTGAAGAAACATGGTCGAGAATGATTTATGAGTATGAAGCTGGAGATAGCACATGGCTCCAAGGCCTTTATATTACTCGACATAAATGGTCTACTGCATTTAATACCAATGTGTTTCATGCTTGAATTAAATCAACCTCTAGGAATGAGAGCACAAACCATGTTTTGAATAGTCTTGGTGATAAATCCACTTGTTTGATTGAATTTGTTGTTGCTTTTGAAAAAAATGGTTAGCAAGTGGCGAAAGAATGAAACAGATGAAAACTTTCATTGTCACCATGGTATGCCATCATGTAGCATCAAGAATAGTCCTATATTAAAACAGGCAGCTAGTGCTTACACAAACAAAACTTATAATCTGTTTGAGACAGTTTCTTGATGGCATTGGAGTGACTTCGTTTCAAGAGTTTTTTTGTGGTGGTAGTGTATACAAATTTGAAGTAAAGATGCATGGAAGGGATACTATTAGGATTCAGATAGTTGAGCTAGACATAGAAAAAAAAAAAAGAAGCAAATTGCAGCTGCAAAAAAATTGAGACAATGGGAATTCTATGTGCTCATGCTTTGAAGGCATTTATTGTTAAGGATATACATGAGATTACCCAAAAATATATACCAAGTAGATGGAGCAAATATGCAAAGAATAGATTGAATGAGATTGAAATTCAAGAATTCTCAGAAGGGAAAGGCAAAGAATCTGAAATTGCATACACAAATCAAGCTATGAGGCTTGCTAATGACCTTGTGATGCAAAGCAAGTCACATGAAGGAGTGAGGTTGGCAGTATGGGATACACTTAAAAATGGAGCTACACAACTTAATGAGTTTCTCAAGGGGATAAAGTTGGATGCTCAACTTGCCCATACAGGAAAACAAGGTCTTGAGGTTGATGGCGACATGCAAATTGGTAATTCCAACGAAGAACCTCATGTGTTAGACCCTCTCTATGTGAGATCAAAGGGAAAATCTAACGAAAGAAAAAAAAGGTCATTGGAAAAGGAAGAGGGAAAGATCAACTAATAATGATGCAACAAGTGCCAAGCTTTGTCATTTAGTGTTTATCGAAGTATAAAGAATTATTTACTTATAGTTTTTTATGATTAATCTTGTCTTCTTTTATTTTTTAAATTTCTCTTTTGCCAGAGAATAAGAAAAAGAATGCAGCTGGCTCATCTCAAGGATCCCAAGATGTTTTCAAAGAAAATAGAGAACCTAATCAGTATTACAATCAAGTAAATCAACATGTTAGCAGTTCTGAGATTCTTTATTACAAGCCAGAGATACTTGCCCACGGGCTTGATCAGCAAAACTTTGGTTGGACTGCAGAGTCAACTTAAACTTTTGGTTCTATGTATTTTTTGTTCTTGTGTAGTTTCCAAGTGCGATGGGAATGAACTTGCAGATAGCAGGTGGAGGAAGATAGTGATGTGGTCTATAGTGCTGAATCTATTTCTTGTGTGATGGTTTTTGTGAACTAAGATAGATGGCGAAAATGCAAAATCATGCATTGCTAGTTTACCATGATCTACCATTCATTCTAAACAACCCATAATTTTGTATCCATTTTTTAATACCTTTAGTTGGCGAATTGTATGTAGGTGATAGATTGTGAGGTTCGTTGAACATGAAAGGTTGAACAACAAGCTTATTAGAATGTTGTTTTAAAAGCTGATTTTTGTAAAAGAAATTTTAGAACAGGGAAGGTTGAACAACAAGTTTATTAGAATTTTGTTTAAAAGCTCGTACTGTTGATTTTTGTAAAAGAAATTTTATATGATAGTATAATTGAATATTTTTAATATATTTTAGTTTCGTCGACATAATTGATTGAATCTTTTTTTGTATGTATTGGTCATTATATTGACATTGAGCTACATATCATAAATGTGCCAATATCATAGAGAAAAAAAAAAATTATCGCTTTAAAATTGGTCTATAATTGTGCTTGTAGCTCTCAAAGTATTAATTAACTAGTGAATTATCTTTATTTTTTGTAACTAAAAAATATTAGTTCTCTAATATTTTTTTTTGTGTTGAAATTTCATTGTATTATTTTTAAATTTGAATTTTTTTTACATCCAAATTGAGCTTAATAAAAGTTTTCTTTACGAGCCCCAAAAAAAATAACTCTCTTTCTTTCTCAATACCAAACTTTTAAAAATCGTATTCATAATTGAGCAAAAGTAAAAAAATGCAGCGTTGGTCATTTAGTTAAGATACTGTTGACTAATGACAAAAAAAAAAAAAAAAAAAAAAAAATTTACTGTTGACTTCCAATAGCCATGGTATTACCATACCAACAGTATTGTGGGCAGAAGTCAAAAAATGCAGTGTTGGTCATTTAGTTAAAATGCAGCATTGGTCATAATGCTATGACATGGCACAAAATTAATGACTAAGACCACAGGTAGGCCTGTGGTCTTGGTCCATCTAAGAATTTTCCAAAAAGAATAAAGTGTAATTGACCCTTATAATAACTTGAGTTAAACATGTCGGGTTTTATAGATATTTGGCCTTAAACAATTATTATCAAGTCTACAATGTGCTCATTTACAAGTTTGAGAATATGAGTTCGAAGCATAATAGTTTTAGCTAAAATTTGCAAGACAACTAGTCAACCTTTTTGGTTCTGATTTTTCAAATAAAGATTTTGCCTATCTTGGATATCGTGTTTGGTAATGCATAACTCAATTATTGTCTAATTTATGTGTAGATGCCATCTGATTATGCAATGGCTGGCCAAAGTGATGTCACTTTAACATTGCTCGTATTTCCTCAAGTTACCACAATTCTGATATTTTTGGAAAAACTCCATGTCTTTATCCACAATGAATTATTCAACATCTCCTGTTTCCATCTCCGCAAGAATCTAATCAAATTAATGTAATATAATATAATCTCATTTTATGTGTATTGAATATAAGCATTAACTTTTTGGTCAAAAATAATAAATATGGTATGCTAAAGAATCCTTTTCCGTTATAATTATATCAACATTACAATATCCATTAATTCTTTAGAGATATTTTTCCTTTTAAACTCAAAATTTATGATATCTCATTAACTTTTTGGTGTCCCGAGATACTATATAATCCCCTAAACTATGTTTTAGGAGACCAACAAATTAAGGCATTACTGAAGATGGCTAAGCTCTCATTTTCCTCTTTCTTGCTCCTTCTTGCTATTCTTTCAGGTTTAAAATTTATTTTAGAAAAGATTTAGCAAGTTATGCATGTAATCTTTTTATCCATCAACTGAGAAAGGAAAAGAAAAAAGAGAATATGCATCAGATATATGTATTTCTTAGAGAATTGGTGCATTACCTATAAAAAATTTAGAAATGTTGAAAAGCTCTTTCCTAATAACACTATAATGCAAATTAAATATGAGCTAAACTTCAACCCTTTTATAATTAATTTTCTATGTAGGTTGTTCAAGGAGGCCATGTAATTGATTCCTACAGGGATCATTTTTGTTATGGTCCTTGTTTAATCATGCTATTTGGTTATGTTCTTTACTATTTAATTTATGTCCTAGTTATTTTCTCTCTAGGAGCAACAATTATTAATTTTGTTTTCTCTTTTAGTAGGAAAGGAAATCATTAACTTTAAATTCTATATTTAATTGCCTAAGGTTACACATAATTATCTTAGAAAAATGAAAATTGTCACTTTGATGTTCAAGAAAATACCATTCATTGTTAATATTAACTGTATGGAGAAATTAAATCTTTATGTGTTTTTATGATCAATTGTGCTTCTTTTGCAGTTGTGTTGATAGTTCCTCAAGTTGATGCTCAAAAGAGATGTAGGGTTGTGCTAAATCCCAATGATTGTGAGCTCGCGACTTGTCGAAAACAATGCTTTCAATCATACAATGGATTTGGAGTTTGCTCTTCTAAAACATTCGGCTCATATTATTGTAATTGTCTTTATAATTGTTAAGAAGATTGCCCCTTTTTCAGAAGAAAGTAAAATGTACTAGTGGCACACCCCAGTTTTTCAAAGTTTTAGTTTCTCTTCGTTCTCTTTTCCTTGATGCCTTGTCCATTTGGCATCAATATGTTTGTTAGCTTATTTGGAGTTATCGACAAGATTCTAGAGGAATTGTATTTTTCAGATTCCAGAGGCTTCCGATTTCCTAAGTATTCGGCCGAAAATATAGGAAAAATATCACACTTATGTAAATTTTTTTAATTTTGTCCCTATTATTTTATTAAAAATTTTAATTTAGTCCATATTATTTTATCAAAAATTTTAATTTTGTCCATATTATTTTTTAAAAATTTTAATTTCGTCCTTATTATTTTTTAAAAATTTTAATTTCGTCCCTATTATTTTCCTAAAAGTTTTAACTCAGTTCTTA
This sequence comes from Ehretia macrophylla, assembly GCA_037974665.1. Classification (NCBI taxonomy): domain Eukaryota; kingdom Viridiplantae; phylum Streptophyta; class Magnoliopsida; order Boraginales; family Ehretiaceae; genus Ehretia; species Ehretia macrophylla. Next base: position 57,920,252 of record CM075771.1, on the reverse strand, counting down.
TTATTTTCTTAAAGTTTTAAATTCGTCCCTATTATTCAAGGATTAAATTAATTTTTTTTAAAAATAATAGGGACGAATTTGAACTTTCTTAGAAAATAATAAGTACTAAATTGATTAATTTTGAATAATAGGGACTAATTTGAAACTTTAAAAAAATAATAAGGATGAAATTGAAACTTTTCAGAAATAATAGTGATGAAATTAAAATTTTTTGAGAAATAATAAGAATGAAATTGAGAACTTTTAAATAATAGGGATTAAATTGAAACTTTTTTAAAAGAATAAGGACTAAATGTGATATTTTCCCAAAAAATATAGTGGTAATGCAAATTAATTACACGTAATTTGTTAAGATATATCTTGATGTGTTAAAATTAATTTGTTGGTTTCTTTTTTATTTGAAGTGCTCTTTTTGCTAAAGTATTTCCTTCTGTTGAATACTTGGATCCTTTTGACTAAAAAAAGGAAGAAAAAAAAAAACTTAGAATCCTTGTTATCACAAACTCAATTTAATGCCCCAAGGGCTCCGACAAGGTTGAAGTTTTAAGGTTACAAGTCGTGGGTTCTTTGATTATCCTATCCTAGTTATTTGTTTTGAGTTTCTCAAATTGTTTATTGATTGTAGTCTATAATTTATACCACTCATGTTACGTATTGATCCTCTTTTATTTGTAAGTTATAATATAAATCATTGACACCAAAAATTTGGTCCGATGATAAAATTACTTGTTTATTTGTAAGAGATTGTGAAATCAATTCCTATTAATTACACATGTTATACGGTCATAGGCCTCTCTTAAATAAAATATATATATATATATAAATCATTGCTTTGAAAATATAAGGTTGTTCAAAATTATTTCTGAAGTCGGTATTTTAATTAAGAATTTTGATTTTTTCAATCACAAATTATGCCTAACATCATTACCAATAATGAAGCCCTTCCATTTGTACTTTTAATGATCACGCGGCAATTTCTAAAAGAGGTAGGGGTAGATGATGTAAGAGATTTAACATTTTAATGTCAAAATCACACCAAATCAACATAGAAATACATTACAGAAAAATGCATTTTACCAAAAGCTAAGAGTTTCTTATCTTTTATTTATCCTCCTAGTCTTTCTATAATATCCGTATTTCAACGGAATTAGGAAGGTATGAAATAAAATTGGGTTAAATTTATTTTACCTACTTAAAGTATATAAGTTGTAACTCTTTACCTATGTTTTGTATCACTTAACCTCTTAACCATAAACGTGAATAGATGTTGTAATGGAACACTAAAAATCCATCGTCAATCTATGGCAATTTGCAATGGATTTGCGTCGAACTTTTAATTATATTTATATTTTACTTAGTAATAGAAAAATACATCGAGTTAATATTTGAGTACCAAGTGCTATAGTGTTGAAGTTACCCTTTACCATACTCCCAAGAAAAGCTTGAAAGGCCTGTAGCTCAAGGGATTAGAGCATATGACTACGAATCACAGTGTCGAAGGTTCGAATCCCTCCTCGCCCACAATCAGTCCAAAAGGGAAGTATCTTTCCCTCTGGGGATAGGAAAATCATAATTGGGATAGTGGACCAAAAACTATGGAACTCGGGTGTGGGTCTTTTGTCGAAATGTAATGGCAATCAAACGAGTATCTGTACCTGAAACCGACACAGATAGGTAGGTAGAGAATATCTAGGAGCGCAAGACAACTTTTTCTAAGTAACTCAACAAAATAAGCCCATAACTTTAGAAGAAGGGGTGTCCCCTCACAAAGAAAGGTTACAATGACCAGATCTAAACGATTGTTTACCAAAAACACCAATCTCCACAAACTCGTAGGCTCTATATACCTTCACAATTTTCTCTCAGTGGAAGATCCAACAAACTCGCATTTGACCATCTTGTTGTCCAACTACCCTTTGGACGGTCAACCTCGGGTACCTTCTTGTGTAGCATATCATATAGCCTGTTGTTGGAAATTGCCTAATATTTTATTCTTTAATTAACATCCATCACTCATTTGCGATAGATTTGTGACGGAGTTTTGATTATACTAATTTTTTTTTATTTTTTAGTTAACATTCATCGCATATCCGTTAAATTTGCCACGAATTTGCGATGGATGTTAATAATAAATAAATATATATATGTATATAAAGATATTCTCGTCGCCAGTCCATCGCCCAATTGTCACGGAATGGCAAAAACTCTAAATTTTTTTAAAAAAATATATTAATAAAGTAAATCGTCGCCGGTTTATGGTGCCAAAGTTTGGCGTGCAAGATGGCAATGGATTTGCGATGGACATAAGCAATCCGTCGCTAATCCGTGACAAATTGGAGACCCAAAATTTTTCTGTCGCTCGCTTTCTATTTTCTTGTATTATCAAAATTTAACTCTGAAAGAAACAAACGGACTAATGATTACTTGTAAAGGGAAATAAAGCTTAATAAACAACCATAGTTGATTACCTACCTTACATGATGAAAGTCTTTCATTTGATGAAGGCCTTTTTAACTGATGAACACAAACTCTAATTATTTGCAAAAGTTGGAAGAAGAATCTTTCCAACTGAAGCAACCTGCTTCAAGTGTGAGTCAGACAAACCACTGGCTTGTTTCCGTTAGTTGTTGCATCCATCAATTCCTCACGGTGTCTTTCCGCAGGGCGGAGCCAAAAATTAAAAGTTGGGAGCCGAATTTTTTATTATTATTATTTTGTACAATGTTTTTTTATACAATGTTTTTGAGTTAGTAAAAAATAGACCCAAAAAATATTCTCCCTATATAATTCAATATAATCAAAGATATATAAGAAAACTAACAAACAAAAGATATAGTGTTTTTATTATTATTATTATCGATATGTAGAATTCCCATAACTTTTTTTGTATAACAAAAGCTAAAATTCACTAACAAAAAATTATTACACATCACTGAAATTTATCCACTACAATTATATATTATTACAGAAAATTTATAGTTAAAATAAAATTAACCAAATAAATGAGAAGTATTTCAGTCAAATTGCTTACCTTAGACACTTTTGGTGTCTTGCATTAATTTCATTTCACCCACATCCACTGTAAAAAAAAATAACAAAACAAATTATACATTCATAAAATTATATATCCAAAAAAAATAATAAATAAGTATAATATTATTATTTGTATGATATATTACCTTAGCTTTGCATGACTATGTTGTATGTTTTATTATACAATACTTAAGAATTTAAGATAGTTAGAACTTAGGAAGAGGGATTAGAGATTAAAGATGGAAGAAGAAGTGATGAAGGAAAAGAGAATGAGTTTCGGAAAGAAAAATAAAAGAAAGAATTTATTTGTTTTCAATAAAATTGAATTTAATCATAGCAAGAGACAAAAAGTAGTAAAGAGACCCACTTTATTCTTTTTTTTTTAAGAAAAAAATCCATCTTTTTTTTAGAAAAAGTCCATCTTTTTTTTAGAAAAAGCTTTGGACTCATGATGAGCCAACATATTTTGACAAAAAAAAAAAAAGGAGCCAACGTTTTTTCTTTTCTTTTTTTGGATAATAACATTTTTTCCTTCACATTATTAGGGGGCCGAATTTTGTTTTTTTTTAAACTTCTACTTAACTTTTTGTTTTTTTCAAAAGTTGGGGGGCCGTGCCCCCCTTGGCCCCCCGTACCACCGCTTATGCCAAAAGAGAACAACACAAAAAACTCTTGATTGTTCGGAATGGCTTTTCGGGGTTGAAGATGTTTTCATATAAACTTTTTCTGAGTCTTCCACTCGTTCATCTCTGCCTTTTCTTCATTCATTATATGGTGTTGGTCCTCTATTTCTTGAATGATACCGCATAAACTTTTGTAGCTTCATCCAATGTCACTAGAGGCTCACACAACTTTCCTCTGAGATGCTTCTCAAGTGATATAGGTAACTGACTGAAAGTGGATGCTGCGAAGAAAAAGGAACAAAGTTAGAAACTTTCTGAAATAAAGCAAATTGTATTAATAAAGCATTTACACAAACAAAACCAGACCCTTAGTGTATGTTATGAAAACTCGAATCTGTTTACATTATTTTAGAGATAACTATAGTTGAATTTTTACAAAAAAAAAACTATAATTGAATCAAAATTCAAAAAAAAATAAAAAAATGAAGTACATGAGTAGTTGCAAGTCTTATCATTTAAATGTCTCTACATAATTCGCAAGATAACAAATATTAATAAATTGCACGTTAGGACAAACCATAGTGCATTATAACAATAACAAATGAAGAATAAGTTAAAAAAATAACTAAGGATCTGTAGTTTGCATATCTAGTATATTAAAAAATATATGGATAATTTTTGCATATTATTTTTAAAACAATAAATGCTTACGTTATTACACTAAAAGTTATTCTTGAAAATACACATTTGGAGCATGGGCATAATCATCAATATTCAAAAGAAAATATAACATAATTAATCAAGGAGGGAGAATTTTGGTAATCTTAAAAGTTCATGAGACAGTTTGGAATTCACCCATGAGTTAATATGGCATTTTGGCTTTTACCCCAAACTAAAATCAGTGTCACTTTGAAGGGAAACTCTTTAGTCAATGTGGACTTATTTCAACCTGTTACATATTGATAAAATCTACACATATAGATATTATCATTCATGTGAAAGATTACTCATCAATCCGAACTCATACAATAATTTTCCTTTTAAGTTATTTGAATGACCAAAATTAGTCCAGCACTCAATTACTATGCTTCGATTCATGGTCTTAAACTAAAAATAGAAATATGTCAAAGAAAAAAGAGAGGTAAATATCTAATTTGGTCTTTTATTTTTAGGATTTGCGTCAATTTAGTCCTGTATTTTTACTATTTGTCTAAATTTAGTCCTCATTTTTTAAAATAATTGAGGACTAACATAAATTATAATGACAAAGATAAGTACTAAGTTGAAACAAATAGTAAACATGCATGATTAAAAGATTATATTTGGAAAGATAAGGAATAAATTGGGATAAATAGTAAAGATACAAAATTAAAATGATATATTTTAAAAAATAAAGACTAAAATAACATAAATTTTAAAAATAAGACACTAAATTGAGTATTTATCCAAAAAAAACGAAAAATAGAAAGACGACTTTTTTCTTTTTGTCAAAAAAGACTGCTTTTGACTTGAAAAAGGCCATCCAATCCACTTGCACTTCCGTCATGTGCCCATCTCTTTGAATTCTACAAACACATTTAATTAATTAATCAAGCTAAAGACAGTGAATTTCCTTGTAGACTTCATAAAAAACATTGAGCTTGGAGATACATGAAGCAAAACCATGGATGAAATTCTAGCTTCCGCCGATGGAGAATCATTGTCCAAACCTGTTCAAGAACTTGCTAGAAAAGGCAATCTACCACTAGAAAAGTACATCTATAAAGGTGGCAATGGAGACCTCGATGCCTCATCCTCAATCTTGGACGTTCCACAAGTTGATGTTGGCCTTCTAGCATCTTCATCACCTGCTGGAGAACTGGAGCGCAGAAAACTCCGATCAGCTCTTAATTCTTGCGGCTGCTTTCTGGTGAGATTCCACACAAGCTCTCTGCTCATGCCTGATATCACTTAAGTTGTATTATATATATATACTCCTTTTCGATCTCATAAGCATAAAATGAATCTTGAAGATGTATACAAAGTTGAAAGCTAGATAGTATTGGACAAAGGATTAAGAATATCATAAAAATTAGGGTTAAATCCACTTACTACCCCTATCTTTTATATATTCTAACACTTATTAATCCTAATATTTAAGTTTAATCACTTCTTACCCCTTGACTCAAATCAAAACTAATAGAAGATTAATTTTGTTACAAATTCTACTAAAATTTCCATTACACCCACCTATTTATTTATTTCTCATTTTCTATTTTATATCTCTTTTTACCCCTTCACATATTCATCTTCTTTCTCTTCTTCACAACACCCACACACACAATACCCACATACACATACACACAAAATCACAACATACACACGACACACACACTAGACCACACTCACCATATTTTTACATAAAATTTCTCACATGCACCCACCACAAAAACGACATACCCACACACCAACCCATCACATACACGGTAGAGACCCACCACACAGATCATTGTCTTCACGCATCACTGAAGCTGCAATTAATCTCTAAAGCTGCGTGTGCCTTGTGTATGAGTGATATGTGTAAGTTTTTTGGGTTTGTGTGGTGTGTGCCGATGTAATCTTGTAATTTTGTGTGATTTGTGTGCCACTATATTGTGCGAGATTTTGTGTGTCGTGTGTGTGATATGAGCCTTGTGTATATGTTTGTGATCTTGTGTATTCTGTCTTTCGTCATGCGTGTGTGTTTGTTGTGTGAATTTTTTTGTGTCTTGTTGTGTATATGATGTGTGTTTTGTGTTTATGTGTAGGTTGTGTCCGGGAGAGAAGAAGATCTATTGGAAAAAATGGGAAAGGGTAAAACAATACAAAACTGAAAATGAGAAAAAAGAAAAGAAATTAAAGAATAAATAAAAGGGCGCAATGGGAATTTTAATAGAATTTTTAACAGAGTTAAACTTTTGTTAGTTTTGACTTGGGTCAAGGGGTAGTAAGTGGTTAAAGTTAAACGTTAAGGTTAATAAGTGTCAAAATATGTAAAAGATAGAGGTAGTGAGTGGATTTAACCCTAAAAATTACTAAGGATAGGTCATCAATTAAGATGCTAGATGATGAGAAAAATTTGCCAATCTGAATCTGCACTATTTTTGCCCCTCAAACTGATTATTATCAAAATGATGTGAACTGTTTCAAAGACCCGACATGCATTTTTTTTTGGGTGGTTTGGTGTAAGTGTATCGGTGTTCCTGTGTTCAAAAACTAGGCTAAGTAATCTCTGTGTTTTGGTAAAAGTGCACAGGACCCCCCCTGCCGTCCAAAAAATCGTTAATTCTAACGAAGATTGACACGCACACGCTTTAGATGTAAATGGACGAATATTTTAATGTACATGTGAGTAAAATAACTAGATTTTTGGACATAACCTTTCAAAAATAAATTTAAAAAAAAAAAACAAAAAAACACAAAAAAGTAAAGAAAAACAAAAAAGAAAAGGAAAATAATCATATTTCCCACCCCACCCCCCCAGTGCCTCCCACCCCCCACCCTGCCCTGCACCCACCCTACCCAACCCGTCACCCCCACCCCACCACCTCCACCACCAACCCGTCACCAACCCCCCACCCACCCCATCAGCACCCTCAACCCTACCACACACATCCACGCGGGAAATACATACACACCCTTCACGGCAGCTAAGAAGCGAGTTACTACCACCACCACTGCCACCTCCACCACCAATCCCGATCTGGTCCAATCTCAGCCCAAATCCAAACACGAAGATGCGACGACCTTGTCAGACCCACAGATCAAGCCTACAAAGCTACCATTCATCTTCAAATCCACTCTCATATTCTTCTTAATCCCATATTTTTACTTAATTTTCCACCAATATAAATACAAAATCGAATGGGACCTCAAAAAATCGATTTTGATAAATGTTGTCGTCAGCCTTCTAGGGTTTTATGTGACCCTAAAGATGATCCCAGTGGCCTCTAAGTACGTTTTGAGAAGGAATTTGTTTGGGTATGATATATATATATATATATATACACAAAAAAAAAAAATACACACATACATACATATATGTACATATATATATAAATATAAATATAAATATATATATATAGATATATATTTCTTTTTGTTTTATTTTTTAAGTTTAAACAAAAGAGAAAATGACAAAAGAGAGAAATGAAAAAAAAAAATTAATGGCATTTATGTCTTTTTACAAATTCTGGTGGCTCTTTTGACGGAAAAGGGACGGAGGGGGCACATGTGCATTTTTATCAAAACACAGGGACTACTTATGTTAGTTTTTGAAACACAGAGGGCACCGATACACTTATGCCAAACCACAGGAGGGTCTGGTGCACTTTACTTTTTTTTTTTTTTGCATTGAACTCTTTCATTAACTGATAGAAATATCAATCAGTCTTCTGACAATATGCTTGGTCCCGCTTATGGGGTTAAATCAATACGTTCTAAAAGGAAATATTTGAAAGGGTTAAAAACATTTTACCCCTTGCTATTGTTAATGCTTCAAGTTATCACGTAGTTTGAAACTGAACATTTTTACTCATTCATGGTTTGGAAACTCGTGTATTTAGCCCCTGAATGACCATAATGACTTGTAGAGAATCATATTTCACTATTATGCAAAACTAGTATATGAAAGCATTTTGAGTATTTCGGAAGCCAAATACATTATTTTTTTAAATGCAAGAGCTGGTAATCTATACACATTTTCAAACCACAAAGGGCAAAATGCCCGCAAAAGTCAAAAGAGCATTTAGCTCTGGGAACATAACAAGGGAGGGAAAAAGGGAACAATATAGACTCTTATTAGTGTTGCTGCACTAGTAAGCTTTCCATCTTTTGGCATTTAAACCTCATTTTTCTCATTTGAGTATCCAGCACCATATTAAGATTTCTTCTCATGATGCAGGTTATAAATCATGGAATGACAGATTCATTCATTGACAAAGTGCATGAAGTGAGCCGACAATTCTTCGCTCTTCCCTTGGAAGAGAAGAAGAAATGTGCCAGAACAGTTGATGACACTGAAGGCTATGGCAATGATTCTGTCCTTTCAGAACATCAAACTCTTGACTGGACTGACCGGCTGTTTCTACATGTAAGCCCAGAGGATCAGAGAAAGCTAAAATTCTGGCCAGCAAATCCTGAAAGTTTTAGGTACCTTCTCATTTTTCTTCTAATGATCTCTAGTATATGTTTATACTTGTAGCCGTTGAATTTCTGAAGTTGTCTTAAGACAATTTCTTATTACAATGAATTACTATATAGAGAGGGAGATTCACCTGTACTAACCTTGCAGGGAAGTTTTAGAAGAATATACCATTAATTTGAAATCCTTAAATGAACTGCTCCTCAAGGCCATGGCAAAGTCACTTAACTTGGAGGAAGATTGCTTCCTAAATCAGTATGGAGAACGAGCGACAATGATTGCACGATTTAACTTTTACCCACCATGTCCGAGGCCTGATCTCATTCTTGGCGTCAAACCTCATGCCGATGCATCTGTACTTACTTTTTTGCTGCAAGACAATGAAGTGGAAGGCCTTCAGGTCTTGAAAGATGATCAATGGTTCAGAGTTCCAGTCGTTCCATATGCTATTCTTGTCAATGTTGGAGATCAAGCAGAGGTAATACTGCAATATGGCAATTGTTTCTTGCCTTTTAGCCTCTGGTTTAGTACAGAGTAACCTATATAAAATTCACTTTCTAAGGGTCAAAAAAAGGCTTAACATTCCAATAGCAATCTGAACTCCCTGCTGCTTTATATCTCTTGCCTGCAAGCTGTGAAGAACCATGATCATCTCTGATTACTTTTTATGAACTCTAGTAAAAGGAAAAATTTTCAAAAACTGTAAGATTCTGTCATGTGTCACAATTATTTTATCTCATGTTGCTGATGTTTGCCATGTGTTATTATTTTTGCAATGGTTGCCGTTCGTAAGTTGTTCCCCGAGTATTCATGTTTTACGGTCTTGCTCAGCAGCCAAGGGCGGAACCAGGGGGTGGCGGGGGCCCCGACCCTCCCAATGTTTTTTTTTTTTTTTTTTCTAAAAAAATCTATATAATATCGTTAAAAAAACGTTATCGGACCCCCTATTGTTTCTTTTTTCCTATTATCAATCTTCTTATTTAAATCTTGGCCCCCAAGATCAAGTTTCTGACTCTGCCCCTGTCAGCAGTAGTAGTTCTGCCACCAAAAGAATCTATATCAAGACCTCCTCTAACTACATCAACTATGAAACTAAGGCTAAATTTCTGCTATCATACATGCAGATAATGAGTAACGGGATATTCAAGAGCCCAGTGCACAGAGCAGTGACAAACTCAGTAAGGGAGAGAAATACTCTAGCTGTGTTTTGTATCCCAGCATCAGATAAAGAGATTGGACCAGCGGAGAAGCTCATTGATGAGAACAGACCAAGATTGTACAAGACTTTGAAAAGCTATGTTGATATATATTTTGAAAACTACCAGCTGGGAAAGAGACCGATCGAAGCCGCAAAGATCTAAATTTTTCTGTCATAAAAATTGCAGTTTCAATTCCTAAAGATTCATGGCATGCTAACTCTAGAATTATGTTTATTTACCTCAATAAAAGACATTTTTTTTCTGTTCTTAAATCTATTGATCTGGAGTAGAGTTGAAGCACTGACTTCCCATTGGCCTCTTGTTTACTTACTGATTGATATAGATAGATAAAGAACACTGAGGCCAACTTGCACACAAGTGTAATGTCTCTCATCAAGTCTTTCCGTCCGCAGAGAAATCTATTTGATAAGGAAGGAAAAAGGAACATTTGAACAAAGCTCAAATATAGTATATCCATTAGGACATTTAACTCTATTTAGAGTAGAGAACTATGATGGGAATATGATGAGACTGAACAGGTAATGCAGCGGTGCCAGCTGTAACATTGGTAATATTCGGAAGTATTGTGAGAATAAAACTCTTGATTTCAACTAATGTCCCGCGTTTCAATATATGTCCTTCTACTATAGAACTTATGTTGAAATGTACAGTTATACTATAAAACTTATAACCTTGGAATGTTTCAAATAATCTGTGTGATCTTACCTAAAAAAAGCTTTTCGTCGTCAAAGCAGACCCCCAAAAAAAATATGCCTATTTTGAATGGCAGGAATCTTTTTCTTTCATATTTTTGTTTGTGAAGTGAGAGCAGGGCATCTTCTTGCTCTAGGCCAGCCTGTTACACCGAGACCATAATTTTTTTCAGTACAATCGCACATTAATTATTTGTTTAGCAGTCATATATAGTATCATTTTAAGATGATGACAAAGTGGCAGCAAAGCAAACGTGGCTGACATCCATGTTTCCTCCACCCTGTCATACTTGCCACCCACTTACCATCATTTGGCTTAGAAAAGATCAACAGTATTCATATTTCTTCTTGTATCCTCTATAATAGGAACTAATTGAAGGACTTTTGTAAATATTAAAAATTAATGGTGAGATATTTATAAATATTAGAAACCAACTGCGTAACTTTTAAAATAATGAAGAGTAAATATCCAAAACATGTAAACAATAGAAACTAATGATGAGACATTTACAAATATTAGAAACCAACCGTGACTTCTAAAACAATAGAAACTAAATCTAAATGTCCAAAGCATTATGAAAGCTTATTTGATCTTCGTTTCACACTTAACTCCAAATTGAAGAGACCACCGTATGTTCTCAATCGACTCTCTCTCTCTCTCTCTGCGTGAAAAGCGGTTTCTTCAATCTCTCCATCTGTTTTTAGGGAAAATCTCACTAGAAGTCGCCATTGTTTCATTTTGTCCCAAACTAGTCCTCATTGTTTAAAGTGTACCAAATTAGTCCCCAATGTATGGAAAAAAAGTCTCAAAATGGTCCTCACATCCAAAATTCTGTTATCTTTGACAAAAAATTAGTAAAAAGACTAAATTAACCTCACAAATACTAAATTATAGATTTTTAACTAATAATAATTATGAATCCATTCATGTGCACCACCACGTGACCTCTAACATTTGTTTTCTTTAATTTAAAAGAGATTTACAAAGTAATATTACATAATTTAGAATATTAATTTTAAAAATTAATATCCATATCTCTCGCACATAAAATGATAATTGTATCAATATCGATTTTTGAAGTTAATATTTTAAGTAATGTAATATGATATAATGATATAATTATCGTTTTAAAGTTCAAGAAGTCTTAATATTGGTTTTTAGAGTTAACATTCTAAGTAATATAATATGACTTAGTGATACAATTATCATTTTATGTGCGAGAGATATCGATATTGATTTTTAAAATTAATATTCTAAGTTATGTAATATTACTTTGTAAATCTCTTTTAAATTAAAGAGAAAAAATGTTAGAGGTTACGTGGTGGTGCACATGAATGGATTCATAATTATTATTAGTTAAAAATCTAGAATTTAGTATTTGTGAGGTTAATTTAGTCTTTTTACTAATTTTTTGTCAAAGATAATAGAATTTTGGATGTGAGGACCATTTTGAGACTTTTTTTCCAAACATTGGGGACTACTTTGGTACACTTTAAACAATGGGGACTAATTTGGGACAAAATGAAACAATGGGGACTTCTAGTGAGATTTTCCCTCTGTTTTTATCTCACCGAAAAGTGAATCCAAATAACGGGAAAGATTTCCTAATCCATTCTCCTTCCTTTCTTTTTCTTTCAAAAAGTGCATAATTACAGTCCACAACACTCGTTTTTGCATCCGGGACTCACTGAAAATGACACGTGTCACTATCACATGCAAAGTCGACAGTTTTGAAGAATTTCCCAAACACAGTGTAAAGGTATGACAAACATTTTGTTAAGTGAGGCCAACTTAATAATCTAGAAAGCAGTGAGAAGGAAATGCCCAGTCCGGAGGCTGAGAGCAAATAACAGACGCATGGAGAAGAGGGTGAAGAGAAGATAGCATTTCATCTCATATCCATCAACATAAAACTCAAAATACAACAGTGGGTATACTAAATGCTGGACTACCTACAAATGTTCTTATAAGCTGATGAATTCCCCCAGAAAACACAAAGTGAGGGGAAAAAATGGGAGAAAAGGGAACAAACAAGGAATAGCAAGACATTCTTTCACAGGGACAAACGAGCATCTGTACGGTAGAATGTTTCGATCACTACAAATTCCGTCAACAGCAGCAATGATGTCCTTATTGCACCATAGAAGAGATACACCACCCCTTCAGAAGAAAAATCTACACGGTCAACCAATGACTAATCATAATGAAACACTACAATTGCATACAAAATACTAGTGAAACCAGACTTGTGGTCACATATGCAGATAAAAAGTTGCTACAGCAGCCATCAGTGAAGATCCGTATAAACATTCATTAAAGCATATCAACATATTCTGTGTCAATGTAAAGCTTTTAAGATATAGATGGCTCACAAAGGCCCCCAAATTATTGTTTGAATTAAATACAATTTCAAACACCAGAAGATGCATCATATTTTCCGGAAAAACACATTATCTGTACAAATGTATACAATGGAACGCCTTACCACCATAAGTATCTAAACCACCCCAAGCATACGCCAACCTGAGTCAGTTTCATACATTCCACAATTGAGATGGCCAAGTATAATTTACTCTAAAAAACCATGCACTATACAACAGATCATCAAAGTCCATCCAAGGTATATAAATGGTAATGGGTTCTAACAGGAAATATGGATGGAGAACTTGATAGCATTTAATTTGGTAAAGGTATACAATATGAATTATTATAGTTTAATCTTTTTCTACTTTTTCGGGTTAGATTAATCTGATTTAGTTGCTGTTTCTCTTCAAGATTATGAACTGGTCTTTCATCACTGAAGTCTCAAAATTGCATCAGAACACAAATCACCTCAATGTGAGTAATCACAACCTAAAACACTTTCCTCTAAAAGCCGTCATCACAAAATCCTCTTATCACACATTAAGAGGATTTAACATGGAATGGAACCATATCTCTCTTCCCAAACTTTATGGTCCATGCCCAAGTGAAACCAACAAACCATTCTCCCATAAATACAGGACTTGCTATTGGGGCATTAGTGGCGGCAGGGCTAATACCCAACTTCCATAGAGACATTTGTTTTAGAAAACAAAGTTATCCGTAGTCAATTACAAGATTTAGAAAATAATCATTTGAGTATAAGTAAATATCTTTGTTCATCATTATCTATTTCTGCATACCACATATACTGAGGTTGCAAACAGAGCAGACGAGCAAGTATCTGATCCTATTGGCATTTGCAATTGTTGGAGTGTGGATAGTTTCAAAGTTGTTTTATCTGAGCTAATAGAACTAATGTGCTACCAATCCCGTCCACAACCATGAGACAGAAGCATTGAACCGTACTGATTTTGAGCACCGAATTACATTATTCCTTCTACTAACAGAGTATAGAATCAGATAGCAAGTAATATTTTAGTACTACACTGTCACAATGTTTGATACTCTTCTTGTATATGTTTGCACTCAAATAAAAGAATACACAATTCAAATCCTTTCAACATAAATAACGAGCATGATTTCAATTAGTACGTAGGTAATTTTCTTCAATCTTAATCCAATGGGATATTATGACAATGGAATTTAAATAAGATTAAAAGTATGCGATGTCAGAAAAGCATACATACCAGGCAAACTAATCCTTCAAATTCGTCGGGCTTCCCACACTCTCCGAGGGAGATGGTGTTGATGGGGGTGCCGGCAAAGCAGCACCATTGCTGGCACCGTTGCTAGAAACATTGCTAGCACCATTGCTGGACTGAGGTGCCGGCAATGCAGTCCCATTGTTAGATGGCGGTGATGGCAATGCTGGAGGCACATCCCTTTTTAACTTGGAAATCACAGGCCGCTCCCACCCCCTCAACTCTCCAAACAACTGCTTCCTATTAATTTTATGCAAATGCCCAAACAACTCCATCTTCAAGCACTCAAACGCCTCATCCAATCGTGCCAACTCCTCCATCGCATTGTCATTGTACATAAACAACCCGTAATACAAATCAAAACTATCACTCTTGGTATTGTCCACCAAATCCAACAAAGTCTCATACCCTTTAGTATTAATCGGTGTGGGCCGTAACCCCAATTTCTCCAACACCCTCCCCATTGTATGGGTAATAAACTGCGAACCGGCAGCGTACCTGTCATGCTCAGCACAAGTCATCTCCACCATTCTGCACCCTTCTTTGTTAAAAATATCTAAAAATGTATCTGCTCTCATCATCCTCGACCCACCATCATCATTACCAATCCTAACCTTATCGAAAACAAAGGGCAAATTATTCCACGTATCTTTCCCACTTTCAGGTCCAAACATAGGGTGAGTGCACAAGATATCAAAATGTCGTGGCAAAATTTGGAGAAACAACTGCTTGGGAAATGCTTTAACGGAGAGGACATCAACGAACAGCGTGTTGCGCTTCAAGCGCAGAATTGGGAGAGATTTAAGGACTTGTTCGGTCGAGAGTATGGAAGTACATAGGAGAATAACATCTGGGTGTTGTTCGCAGAGGTCGTGTGGGTCGGCAAAGAAGGAGGCGCCCATAGAGCGTGCAACGGCTGAGTAATCGGTGCGAGAGTGGGCCAACACGGCATGGCCTTGACGGATGAAGGCTTTGGCTAAGAATTGCCCGAAATTGCCGAAGCCAACTATGGCGATTTTCAGCTTTGTGGATTGGGCAAAGCGGTGTGAGATCCGGGCCTCGTAATCGTACGGTTGGGCCGCGTCTATGGCCCGGATTTTGAAGCTGGTGGTTGTGGTGGTGGTGTGGCGGTGGGGGAGGCGGAGATTTTGCGGGGTTTGGACGGGGGTGAGAGCCAAACGGCGGAGGGAATGGAGGGAGGAGTGGGTGGGGGTGGCGGAAGTAGATTGTACGGATGAGAATGACGTCATGATGATGTGATAATTTGCTATTGCTATCACACCCTCTTTATACTTTATATGTAGTATAAAGAGAGAGAGAGAGAGAGAGAGAGAGAGAGAACAAATTAGCAAAAATGTGGGCTGTGTGTATATATATATATATATATCTAGAAATGTATGCAAATACACCTCTTGGAGAAAAAAAAACACCACCACCAAGCGAGATGGGAAATGACTCCAATCCTGTTTTTGTAAATTTAATTGTAAAACAAAATTTGATTTGATTTAATTTGATTTAAACGATGACTTTTCCGCCACAAAAGATAAACAACTAGTAGAATTGGAGATTGGTGAGGGACCTGGAGGGGGTGGTAGGTTGGCTTAGAGGAATTTGGTGAGTAGAAGAATATTTGAGGTTGGTGGCGTTTATCTAGTTTGTGGGGGTGGATGGGAGGCTTTGAGGAAGTCCTTTGGGCTTTTGGGTCGCTTTTTAACGGCTAGAAAGGCCACCAAGGAGAGTGATATACGTTGAAAAATATTGTGGCATTTTGGACGTGGATGATTTGTTTATACTTTACTCTTTTTCTTCTCTCTCTTTCGTGCCAACATTGTACACGTTTAATATCGCCAATCCAAACAAGCTTAGTGTTAGGCTCCGTTTGTTTGCTGTAAAATATTTTTCGAATTTTACGATATTTGGTAATATTAAAAAATTGGTCAATCGTAAAATATTTTCCAGTCAAAAATTGCGGCTGCTTTTTCTTAATTTTATAGTGTTTGGTAACACCGGAAAATTGGTCAACCGTAAAATATTTTCCGGTCAACAATTGCGACTAGTACAAAATTATGTAAAATGTTTTCATGTCCTTTGGGATAAGAAAACATTTTACCGAACTTACCGTACATCCAAACACCAGAAAAATATTTTTCAGTATTCTATTTTTCAGTAAAATATTTTCCCTCAATAAGTTATTTTACGGCAAACAAACGGAGCCATGTAAAATATTTTATTTTCTAAAAAAACACTTTCCACAGAAAATATTTTACACAAATAAGTTATTTTACGGCAAACAAACGGAGCCTTAATATACTTTTGTTTTTCTAAGGTGATGATTAATGTTTCTAATCATGAACAGTAGGCATCAATTATAAAGGGGTAGGTAGACAAGTAGCGATCACATTTTGATCCCAAAAGAAAAAAGTAGCGGATAATCGTGATGCTGTGACGTAAGATTCTGTTTTTAATGATAATAATTAATATTTGAATATTGTTATATTTCATTTTAATTTTTACATTCAAATATTAATTTTTACATAAATGTTTAGTTAAAATGTTAAAATAATAAAAAAATTTATTTATTTCTTTTCTTTTAATATGTCAACTAAGTATACATATATGATTTGAATCATTGGTCTCTCAAGTACTAAAGAGAGTACTCTACCACTAGGCTATCACTGAATCTCTATCAAGTAAATAGCGATTTAACTTAAAAATATTATGAGCCTCGTATGCTTATTTTTTAGCTTGTGGGTCTCGCATCATATTGAGAGATGTTAACGTTGATGTTTTGAAACAAAATCTAGTAGATGGAGGTATGACCAAAAAAAAAGAAAAAGTCGATGGATGACTTCTAACCGGCTTCATATTTACTAAGTTGACAATTAGGGAATATATGCGAATATATAAATAAAGATTCTGAACAATGATGAGTACCCTTAATGTGCAAGATTAGTTATAATTTGTTGATTATCAACTTGTTTTGGTCTTTATAACAACTTAAAGCACGGTTGAGGTTTGAATTTATGCATTCTTATTATAAATGTTATTAAATTTTAATTAATCCAAAACATACAATAAAATTGCATCACTGTATCATAAAATTTATAAACTTAGAATTGATCTAATATAAATATGCATAGAATAAATTTCTCGTTATATAAGACAAATCAGATGAAGCATACTTGAGGTATACCAAGTGCTTAAATTAATTAACAATACTAATATCATAAGCAAAATTTGCTTGTGGCTATATATACAGAAGCAAGCTAGAGCCTAGAGGTGATTTACATGCAAGGCAAGTTTCATTCACCAAAGTAGTATCAAACTACTTTAAAACTACCAACAGGCTTTTGGCCTAGTAGTGTAAACGCGAAAAATTATTAGGTTAATTTTTATAAATAATATTTTTAATTTATATAATACGATAAAAAAATTACTTCTTTAAAACCAGTTTAGTCATGGTTAAAGTGAGAAAATAATTTGCTTTTTGTCAGTTTTTTTCCATTAACCAGGACAAAAATCATGTGGGCCCCTTAATATTTGTCTATGTGTCGCCCATCTCCCTACTCATTTGAATATGACCCATTTCATCTTAGCATGGCCATCGGATTTACAAGGTTATACAAACTAGAAAACCGATTGTGATCCTCAAAACCCCCCCGACCATTACGGGGGAAGAAATTTAGAAACCAAGAAAAATCCCGAAGTTCTATCAGGCAATTAAATTATTATTTTATTTAAAAATTTAAATTATTAAAAAAAATATTTTATTTATATATTATAACTCAACATGCCTCATTTATTATAACTTAACATGTCCCCTCACGTGAGGCGAAATTATAGCGAGGTGAAATATGACATTGCACGTGAACAAATTAATAGATGACGGAGAGATTTGAACCCATGACCACTTTATAACTTGAGTTCAGACATAATATTAAAATATTATTTCATCTAAAAATTTAAACTATTAGAAAGTAATTTATTAGATTTATTAACTCAACACAGGCAGTGTTTGTTACAAAAGATGTGAAAACATAATATAATATATAAGAGATGTTAAACGATAAATTTATAACATGTTTATAGGCTCTCTTATTGTACATATTTACATAGCTTAATACATTGAGATTTTATCTCCATCTCTCTTCTCTTCTTCAACTTGGTAATGAAGCAACAAGAAGATTTATCTAAATGATCAGATAAGGCAATAGATATATATGGGATATTATCAAAATAAGCAAGAAATTGGTTAAGAATATCTCAACGATAAGTCTGCTCCTCCGAAGTGAAAGAGAATAATAGTTATAACGGGCTTTATGCCTGAAAATATCTCATAGTGCCAATCTTCTTTTTTTTTTTTTTTTTTTTGCTTAAAGCCCCCGGTCGTCCGACTAATCTGGAGTTCGATCCGAGTAGTGCCAGCAGAGTTTGACTCTTACTCGAGGGAAAATACCTGACCCAGAGTGCCAATCTTCTTAGTATTAGTATTCCTATTTTCTAGAATTCTACTTGTATTTAACATTTGATTAGGCTTAAAATTTGAGCCAACACTCAACAAAGAATTTGGTTTCGTACATATGCCTGTTGGGTATCCACCTTTCTCCCTTAATTATAGCATTTATTTTAATTTTTTTATTCAAATAGAGGGTTAGTCAATTTTACATTACCTTAAAATAATATTATACACTCTGAAAATTGATATCGAGACCCCTTACATTCTTACCGAAAATCATATCACTAGAATAAAAGTCTAATAAGAAGCAATGAGTTTAGCTCTTTCATAAATGGGTCAAACATTTTAATTCATTCACATAAAACACTTTTAAATGTCTAAACATTAGGTCAAACAAAACTTTCGTGATTCTTGTTGAACTCACCCCAACCCTCGTTCCAAAATCCCTGTACCATAAGCCGACCTCTCAGGCCAAGATCTTATCGTAAAGATCACTATTTCAACCAATAAATCAAATCCAACTCTTGTTTACAATTCAATTTTAGGACTCAAGTTGTGTGAGCCAAGCTTAAGCTTTTAACTTGTGCAAAAAATGGAAGAGAATGAAAAGGCTAAGTTCCTTAGTATTTTGGGTGACTCTTAACCCATCCTTTATTTTCTTTTATATCTTATTTTATTATTTGTGTATAAGGCTATCCTCAATGGAGTCTTTATAATGGGTCTATATCTATCATTTTAGAGACTCATATAGAGACTAAGATCAATTTTAGAGACCTATTTAGAGACCAAGATAAAAAAACTATTTTAAAGACTCATTTAGAGACCAATAAAACTATTTTTTTAAATTAATTATTATTTAGATTATCTCAACTTTTTAACGAATATTTCAACAAATAAATAAATAAATTGCGACGAATATAACATTTAAAAACTTAGGATTACGTTTAATTACATAATTGAATGAAAAAAGCTAATTAACAATCTCTAATTAATTAAATTTATTAAATTTATTAAAAAAAATTACAACAAATAAAATCTTAAAATTTACAACTATATTAAAAAAAATAACTATATAAAAAAAAGATTAATTACAAATAAAAAATAAACTAAATTAAAAAAAAATAAACAAAAAACAAAAAATATAAAAACTAAAAAAATATACCCAACCAAGAAAACTAAACTAAAAAAATAAAATACAAAACCCTCACTAAAAAAAATCAAATTTAAAAACCCTAAATAAAAAACCTTAATTAAAAAAGCCTAATTATAAAATCATAATTAAAAAAACCCTAAATAAATATATAAATAAAACTTAATTACAAAAAATAAAAATAAAAAATAACCCTAAATATAAAAGCCCCCATTCCCCATCAAAACACAAACCCAACCCTACCCTACCCTACCCTTTCCCTTTCCATTTCCCTTTCCCTTTCATTTTCCCTTCCCCGCCCCCACCTCCCTTCCTCGCTGCCCCCACTGCAGCCACCCCCCTTCCCCGCCCCGCCCCACCCCACCCCACCCCACCCCACCTCACCTTTCCATTTCCCTTTCCCTTCCCCGTCCCCACCTCCTATGTAATTTTATTTTTTTTCTATGAATTCTCGCTTCCCCCACCACCCCCCACGCCCCACCCCCCACCCCTGCTTCCCCACTTCCCCCACCCACCCCAACCGCTGTAATCTGTGAGGCCTTTTTTGTTGAATATGGTGTTGAATCTGTTGATGACAATATTTTTTGGTTGCATATATAGAAATTTTTCAATGGTATTTTTTTTTTTTCCAGATTTTGAACAAATCAAACGGCTCTTTTTTTTGATTTGTTTACCTCGTTGAAAATTTTTGGTTGCACAATTTTTGGTTGAAATCTGCAAACAAAATTTTTTGTTGAAAATTGTTTGGTACCAGATTTCAAACAATTTTTGGTTGCACAATTTTCAACGAAAAAAAATTTTCAATTGTAATTTTTTTTTTCTGTGTTTACCTTTTTTTTTTGTTGCTAATTGTTGAAAAAAATAATTGTTTTGTATTTTTTTTTTTTTTGTTAATTTTTTTTGTTGCTGGGAGTTAGATTTTTTTGTACTTTTTTTTTTCCAGATTTGACGATGTCAGACAATCTGACATCGTCAGATCTGACATTTATTTTTTTAGAGATTCATTTTTGTCTTTTTGTATAGTCTTCATTTTCTTCAACAAATTTATGAAGACTAAGTGCTATTTTGGAAATTCAAGGCTGTTGTGATATCATTATTTTGTCAAAAAATGTCAAATCATTACTGTTTAGAGATTCCATTGAGGATGCCCTAACTAGAATGAGATTTGTATCTTTTTGTCGCATAATTGATCAAATAATTCCATTGATTTGAGTCTATTATCCATTTAAGGATAAAGCGGTGTTAAGTAAAAGCCTTCTCATTAACAATAATACATGAACAAATATTAGATACTATTTATTCTTTATTCTTTATTTATTATATTTTACTCTGTATACTTAACTGACATATTAATTTAATAAATTTTTTTATTTCTCTCTTTTTGACATTGAGATTAACTTTCCTTTGTGTTTCCTACCCCCCAATTCCAAACCGAAACGAAATGAAACACTAAGTGAAATGGTTGGTGAAGAGTGCGAAGAACGTGCAAGAAATAGCAATAATTTCGTGTTTGAAATTAAGTAAAATAAGGTACAAGTTAATATGCCAGCAAATCGACAGGATCACCATGTGACAAGCAAGCATCAGAAACCAATTGTTTATTTGTTAGCGGCTGCGCAAACACACACGCTCACCTACTCCTTCTACCAATTATGCAGAAAGCTTTCCCCATCACATGCTTGACTTGATATTGGTCTATTAAAAATAACTTATTATTTCTCCAAAATTTTAATTTACTTCTAATTATTTAAATTTAATTAATTTAGTTCATATTATTTACATAAAAAAATTTAATTCGTCTATACTATTCAAAATTAGTCAATTTAGTCCTTATTATTTTAAAAAATATCAATTTGGTTCTTATTATTTTTTTAAAAAATTTAATTTAGTCAATTCAGATAGGGACTAAATTAAATTTTTTGATAAATAATAGGGACTAAATTAAATGTTTTGAAAAAAAAATAGGAACTAAATTGATTAATTTTGAATAATAGAGACAAATTTAAAATTTTTAGGGAAATAATAAGAACTAAATTAATTAAATTTAAACAAAAAAAAAATTAAAATTTTAGTGAAACAATAAAGACCATTTGTGACATTTTTCCTTGTTCAATACATTCATTTCAGCCGCAACTAATCTGAGAATGGACTAAGAGTACAGTGCTTAATTGTGTTGATATGAAAGATGAGAAAAAGTTGAGCTCATTACAAGAGATGTTATTTAATGGGTGAGATACATTGGGCATTGTTGAGATTTTTCATAATTGCATAACACCTTTTATGGTACAAAAATTATTAAATACATTCTTTGTAATTTTTTAAACTAACCACATGTGTCCCAACCTCATATTTTGGTCAAAAAAGTTAGGGTGAAGTGCACCAGACCCCTTTATACTTTAGCGAAAGTGCACAACACCCCCTTATAGTTCAAAAACTCCCTGAACTAGTCCCTATGTTTTTTAAAAGTGCACAACACCCCCTACAGTTATAAAATCCGTCATATTTAACAGATTTTGTAAAAAAGACGTAAATACTCTCTTTTTTTTTTCATTTCTCTCTTTTGTTTTGTTTAGGCAAAAAAAAAAATAATAATAATTTGGTCAATTCATATAATTATTTAATTAATAAATTCGTTAAAAATCAAAAAAAAATCTCACTTAACGAGTGTGAAGTACACTCTCCGTTAAATTTAACGAATTTTTTAACAGTAGGGGGTGTTGTGCACTTTTAAAAAACATAGGGACTAGTTCAGGGGGTTTTTAAACTATAGGGGGGTGTTGTGCACTTTCGCTAAAGTACAAGGGGGTCTGATGCACTTCACCCAAAAAGTTAACTAAAGTTATTAAAAGACCTATGTACTGATGAGTCAATATTTTTCATCCTAAATCCATCTTTGTGCAGCATATATGATTAAATTAATGTCAAATTACGGCGTGTTATTCAATTTTAATGCAAGGTGATCGTGGTGAAAAGCAAACAATTTTTATACACAAAGAAGTGGGAAATGAAGCATGGATCAATAAAGATTCAAGTTTGATCGATCGAAAACATTTCTCGATCGATCAGGACATATGATTGCAATGGGAATGGAGAAAAAAGAGATTCCTGATTGATCGGACAAATTTAAAATCAATCAAGTTGCGTAAAAAAAAAGGTTTTGCCTGATCAATCGGGCAGACAGCAACTTTTTTAAAAAAAATTGCCCGATCAATTGGGAATGGTACTGCAACAATTAAGTCGGTCAAAACCCGACTCTGACTAGGTTTTGGCCTTTAAATTGGCCTTTACACGCCTAAGGGATGACTTTTGCCCAATTTTTGAAGCCCTAGCACTCCAAGAATGCAATCAAATTATTCCAAAGGCAAGAACAACATAAGATCAAAGCAATAGAAGATTCAAGACTCTCCAATCATCATTCTTTCCACATATCTATCCATGAGCTCTCTTGAACTCCATCTTTTTACTTTATTTTGGGTTTTCTTTGTTATGTATTCACACTAAAACACCTATGATTTGGAGTGATAGCTAGCTAGTTACTTGATTTTATGTTAGGATTTGAGTTTTAATTCGTTGATTCATTGTTGGGTTATATATTTTGTTTTTCTTGATTTATCATTTATATACTTGTAGTTGTAGTTTCGTAATTCAAGAAATTTCATTCTTTTGCCATTTAATCTTGTAGATTCTAGGGGTATGAATTAGGAGTAGATCCCTTAATTAATAATTGACTTTAATTAAGATAGGTAATCTACTACGATAATCCACGCTATTAATTTCAATTAGAAGTTAGGGGCAAATTGGGTTTGTAATTCAGGCCAAGTGAATGATAATTTATGCCTTAAAGATAGGTTATACTTTAATACCGCTCAATTACTTTAACCCATATCAATATGATTAAAGCTTGTATCCTAATCCATTTATACTTAATTGACTAAACCCGAATCCACGAACATAAATAATAATGACTTAGGTGACTTACCATCCTAAATCAGATTTCCACCATTTATACATCTCAAAGTTTCGAGTTGTGCTAGAGTTAGAATTTATCATTAGTCAATTTCTATTTTCTCGTTAATTAATTTTTAGCTCAAAATAAATTTTTTATGTTCTTTTATCAGTGTTCTAAATTCTTCACGACAATCCCAATTCTCCGTGAATGACTCTTGAGTAGCCATTCGCGTGATTAAAGAGGAATTTAACTTTTACTATCGTTGTTTTATTTTTATAACTTATTATTGATCACGACGCAATCATGTACCCTTAATTTTTTTTCTCTTTTCTCTTTTTTCCTTATATATATATATATATATATATATATTTGTGTGTGTGGAGTGGGGTGGGGGGCTGATAGGGTTGGGGGTGGGGTGGGGTAGGGTATGGGGTTGACTTGGGAGTAGGGTAGGGTAGGGTGGGGGCTGTGGAGGGGTTGGGGACGATGACAATGAACTTATTTATTTATTTTTTTGGTGAAAATGGTGGGTGGTGAAGGAAGAAAAGAAAAAAAAGGAATATGCATCTTAATAGTGGTACTTTTGTTCAAAAAGTAGTCTATTTAAGCAAGAAAAATATAAATAATTGTATTTGACGTGCGTGAAGTACACTCTTCGTTAAAATAGACAGATTTTTTAATAGAAATGAGTATTATGCTTACTTTAACAAATCACAAGAGATGCATTTGGTATTTTTTGTACCACAAAGAAGTGTTATGCAATTATATAAAATCATAGGGGTGTTCAGTGCAGTTCACCCGTTATTTAATACCAAAATTTCGCACACAAAGTTTTCTCCACATATATTGCTTTGAAGTTTCATTGTGATATATTTTGTTAAAAAAAAAGTGTTATATTTTGGTATAGACAGTATAGTTTAGCCTTTTCTTGGTCACCAAATCTTTGAAGAGCAAGTATATATATTCAGTATCCCTTATGCAAATAAACGCGTCACTAGTTTCATCTAGTTTTTCTTGCTTGGGCTTCTATTGTTTTCTGCTTTCTATCTTTCTACTCATAGTCTAGTTTTTTTTGGGTCAATAACTCATAGTCTAGTTAAAAGAACAAGATATTGTATGCAATTAGCAGAGTACAAAATCGACCTCAACTACACTTGGCTATGGATCGAACCCAATATGATTGGCAGATTGATTGAGGCTGGTAGTGGATAATATGGTCCTTAACTTTGGAACTCTTTTCTATATTTCTTTTCCGGAAAACATTTCAACTCTAAAACTCTGAAATATATAAACCCAATACCTTATAGGGACTAAATATTAAATATTTGTGATGCTTGTGCAACTTTCTCAAAATCGAAATACTTCTAAACAATTTTAATCGTTGTTGAGTATATAGTAGAGAAGATTGAGCTTAAAAAGAAAGACAAGCATAGCTTAACTATCATTTCGCCTTTTAGAGAAATGTTAGCCCAGCACTGACTCCATTCATAGTATCTGGTTTGTGAAAGTTGAGTTTAATGGGTTTCTGGATTTTGCCTTTAAAAAGGTTAGCCCAGCACTGACTCTTCTTGGGGGAGAAGGGTTGTATCTATTGGGATTTTGTCTTAGGACGATATCGTTCCGCTATAGTGCTTACGGACTCTTGGCTATTGTCACCTAGGATTCAACGGTGTTATCCTTCCAATAAGAGCACTCCAAATTAAAAGAAAATGTCGAACTTAATAAATGCCTGGAACTCTCTCTTTATGTAATGTTTGCAAAATCTATGTTTAATGCAACACTCTCTGAAAACTAACACTCAAAAAAGTGATTCAAAAAATGCTGGAATACGACCAGTATTTATAGAAATCAACAGCCACCAAAGGATCCATTCATGAAGAAACGCCAAGCTCGAAGAATTTTGCAGGTGCCGGACGAGTAGCCGGATGACCACTTCATCCGGTAAGCTCATCCAACACCTTCTGTAAGAATCGGACGAGCATGTCGGATGACCAGCTCATCCGCAAGCTCATTCGCCTCCTTTTGTAAGAGTCGGATGAACCAGCCGATCGAATCCCTCAACCGACTGACTTGTCCCCCAAAAATTTACTCAGCCAGTCGAGCTAGTCGGCAGAATGACTCGACCGACAGATTCAACCGACTTCCACAATTAATTCTAACTGTTCTATTTTTATTCAACTTTCCAACTTCGTTTATCAATTTCTCATTCACAACTGTAATGGGCTTAGCCCAATACCAACACTATCAACACTAGAAGAGGCTTTCTCACAGTCACCACTTGAGGAGGCCTTTCCATAAACACCTTCATTCTTCGAAAGCATGAGAATAGAAGCATTTGATAAAATATTTTCAGCAATTGCCTTAACAGAATTGGCATTTATCTTATGTTATAAAACTCTATATTCAATTATGATATTTTTAAAATTAATGGTACTTGGATGTCTTTCAGCTTCGGCTAATGTAGCTGTTCTTTTAGTAGTAGCTAATGCATACCATTTTTTTATTTTTTATTTTAATTCATGAGAGGTCTAAGTCATTTTATATCAAATAGCAAGTTGTAATGCATATCATTTTTTCTATAAATTTACCGATTAGGTAGTGTCCCGAATCAAGAACGAATACTGAAGAGCCAAGAGAATTTGGGCCTGAATTCAAACAAGTTCAAAACAGTGTATGAACTGTTGGAACTACATTCCCCTTCCTCCAAGGCACGAGAGGGTTGCACCAAGGGTTGAGGGGGAGAAGGAGGCAGTGGGGTGGAGGTCCCAACTACCAGAAGGGGAAAGGCAATCGAATAACCCAATGTGGGAGGGTGGTTATTCACTATAGAGGGATTAGAGTCTTCACCCCCAAAAGTCTCCAGAGGAGGAAGGGTGGTAGAATCATGTAGACGTTTAGGTAATTCTTAATGGATGCTCTAAATTGCAGGGCTCTAAAAAAAAATCATTCTCAGTGAGGGACTCTAAATTTAAGGACCATAGTGGGACCCGCAGCCCCTTCTATTTTTTTATTAAGCCAAAGTATTTTTTTTGAAGTTGTCAACTTTTTTTTTTTTTGTTAAAGTTGTCAGTCATATGTCAAATCTGATTTGTTAAAAAGACCCATATAGTCAAATCTGATTTGGAAGAGACCCATGTGGGCTCTAAATTTTTTTCTCTTTTTCTTGGGGCTCCATTTTTTTCAACAAATTTATTGAAGAAAATGGAGTCCGGGCTCTATTCTTGTTGAAATATGTTAAATTTGACACAAAAGATTGAATTTGGTGCTCTATATTGACCATTAGTGTTGCATTTTTTCTTCAAAATGTTCTATTTTTGCTAAAAAGTTATAATTATTGTATTATAAAACCTCCATTGAGGATGCCCTTAGGTGTATGGGATGTTTTAGAGTGGTTAGGTTTAAAGGGTGGGTATCCTCCAGCCTTTGATAGAACTCTTTTGAGTTCATACTCGAGCTAAAGAGAAGCGTTGGTGTTTCCGATTAACATTCTAGACAAAATGATCTCTTCTTTTTCCCCTTTTTTCTCCTTTTTAGTTCAAGTAATTTTCTATTTTATTTTTTTTATTATAGGAGTTGGTTAAGTTTTGGTTTTAATGGTATATATATATCTCTTCTTTTGACCAAGAGAAAAGTTTAAAGTAATTTCCTTACTTTATTTCCAATTATTAAAATATGGTTTACTGAAAAATTTAAGTTTCTCTTAGATGGGCCTGAAGATCTCTAGCCATGTAGTTTGTTTGTTCATCCCCTCATGGGCATTAAACCAATCTTTTACCATATGTAATATTGATTTTATCGAGAGGTCCTAATGGGTAGACCAACCATTCCTCTTGAGCTGCCAGAAATGACCAAATTTGAGATCCAGTAAAAATGAAAATAATGTAATTATAATGAAATGATATTTGAATCTCGATTAATTGAATCTCATGCTCCAGGTATTATTTCGCGGAGCTCCGTATATAAACTTCTTCAAACCAGGTTATTGCTATTGATTCAATAATCCCTATAGGACGTGGTCGGCGATAATTAATTATTGGGGACAGACAGATCAGTAAAACAACAATAGTCACATATACCATTTTTCATCAATAAGCTCAAAATATAATGTGTTTATATAGTTATTGGTCAAAAAATTGACATTTCACAATCGTTGAAACTCTCATAAATAATGTTAGTCACACTTGTTGATCACAACTCTGTATCAGTTGGCAGCTTGTGTTTAGATTATTGGTAACAAATTTTATAATCTGAAATTGAAAGCTTTTTGGAAAATGAAAATCCAACCTGAAACCTAAGAAGTTGAGAATTTAGCCTCTCGGAGACGGACAAATTTTATGTTGCACAGGACAGGACTTTTAAGGAAGCTTCTCTATTACAACCAAAAAAAAAAAAAAAAAAGAGGAAGCTTCTCTAAAAGCATCAAATGATGCTTACCCCTCCCATCTACGGGAATAAGCAAGATCAAATGGTAGTAAATTGAGGATGTAATTATAATTAAATGATTTCTAAAGCTCAAAACTAATAGTAAATCCAAGATCTTTTATTCATTGAGATCTAAAAACATAATCTAATATTCTTATATAAATAATATTTTTCAGTACAGGCTAAACTAATTTTTTAGACTAAAAATATTTTAAAAATACCTAATTTTTTTAAAAATAAAAATTAGGGTGAACCAGGACTCTCAACACACATCTATCCATGCTCGCAATCATTAAATCTCTCCCATAATGTAATACTTGAATCTCAATTTGTGGTAGTACAAGGATTAGCTCGTGCTAATTTTTGGCGTTAATGGAGGAAGAGAAGAAAACGTAGCCATTACACACACTAAGTGAAGTTGTTCACAAAAGTATTGCAAGATGTAGAGTGGAAAATAACTGCTCATTTACTTAAAAGAATACATAATACTATCAACTCTTGATAAGATTGACTATTATCATAACCATCCACAAGGGAAAATTTTTCTCCGCAGAGCTAAACCTTAAAATTTCCAGAACTTAGGAAACCAGCGGTACAAAATATACTAGGCTGAAAGTTAAAGAGAGAAAGAAGTGGGAAAGAAAAGGATGAGAAAGACTGCAAAAACGACCGTGATGCATAAACAAGAGGTGAATCCTCGACAGAAATTTTACACGCTCCGCTTATTTTTAGAAGATCTTGAAAAGTAGGCCTCCATGTGTAGCAAAGAAAGAAGCAAATACAAGTGATTCAACAGCCATTAGCTTGATTAGGATGTTCAAGGATGGTCCAGATGTGTCCTTGAGAGGGTCACCAACAGTGTCACCAATAACTGCTGCCTTGTGGGCATCGGATCCTTTGGGTCCGAGAGTTCTTGCATGCTCGGATGCACCAGCCTGTCATCACCAAAAGCACGATTGGCATCATAATTAAGAAGCTTTTAGAGGAGGAAGAGAGAAATTTGAGAGGGATCTTAGGGGAGGTGGTTACCTCAATATACTTCTTAGCATTATCCCAAGCACCACCAGTGTTGGATGCAGAAATGGCAATCTGAAGAACAAAGATTAGAAAAGGAGACAATTGTGAGAGGAATTTCGAGAAAGCACACAAGAAACAATGCTTACAATGATTTCTTAAGCAGGTAATATGATTTCTTCATTGGGTCATAGAAGAGGGGAGGCAACACCTAATATATAACATAAACAGAGTTTTCTTTAGCTTGGGATAAAGCAATCGAGTGCATTACCTGTACACCAGAGACGAGGGATCCAGCTAAGACACCAGACAGTGTTTCCACACCGAAGAAGATTCCCACAATGAGGGGAGTGAGCATGACAAGAGCACCAGGAGGAATCATCTCTTTAAGAGAAGCATCTGTTGAGATCTTGACACAGGTTGCATAATCAGGCTTGGCTGTTCCTTCCATAAGACCAGGAATGGTGTTAAATTGCCTACGCACTTCTTCAACCATCTTAAGAGCTGCACTTCCCACACTCTTCATTGTCATAGCAGAAAACCAGTAAGGAAGCATTGCTCCCACAATCAAACCAATGAAAACTTTTGGTGTCAAGACATCAACTGTAGTGATAGATGCACGGCTAACAAATGCACCAAAGAGGGCCAGAGACACAAGAGCAGCAGACCCAATTGCAAATCCCTGTAAACAAGAGCAAAGATATAACTTAGTGGATGAACTGAGGCACGGAAATATTCTTTATATTTTTGGCGTTGGAGCGAGGAAGGGGGCCATAGTTTTAAAAAAATCTTTCTTATAGTTAAACCAATAGCTCTTTATGAGATTTTCCCATGGTCAGCCCTCCCTTCCATGAATGTCTCTGAATGAACCATATCAATGACAAAATGTACTTTGATTCATGACAAACTTCTGACTTGCCTTAGACTAAGAACTAAAAACAAATAGAGAGAGCACCAAGGAAATAGGAGAACAGGGCACATATGGATGGCATAAGTTACTCCCTAGACGACCAGACCCCAAGGTGAGACGTGGTTCCCACTTGTTGATAGAAGGGATAGTCCATAGATTTACAGGGCAAGGGCATAAATGATTACAGAAGGCCATCTTAGCCTCTGGAATTTCTCTAAGGCAGAAATCTTAAGGCTGACTATGGACTACATACCTTTCCAATAGCTGCAGTGGTGTTTCCTGCAGCATCAAGGGCATCAGTCCTCTCCCGAATTCTGTGGCTCATGCCAGCCATCTCAGCAATACCTCCAGCGTTGTCACTGATGGGACCATATGCATCAATTGCCAAACCTGTAGCAATTGTGCTAAGCATACCTAGAGCAGCTACTGCAATTCCATACATGGCAGCAAAGCTAAAACTGACAAAAATGCTAATGGCAATAGCAAAAATTGGAATTATGACTGATTTGTATCCCAATGCAAGGCCAAAGATAACATTAGTTGCAGCTCCAGTGCGGCAGGAATCAGCAACATCTTGCACAGGGCTGGAAAACAATAAAAACTAGGATGTTAAAACAATGATCTCAGGCTGTAGAAAGACGAAATAAGCACTTCTACGTGAGATACCTGTAAGCATTGCTTGTATAGTACTCGGTGACAAACCCAATAATTAATCCGGCCCACAAACCAACAGCAACACAAAGGAATAGTTCCCTGCAAACCCATAGTAAAGTCAACTAATTGGAAATCCACACATCAAAAGGAGGAGAAAAAAAAAAAACAATTAAGGCAGAAAAAGAAGACAACCACCAAAAAAGAAAAAAATATAAAAACGATCAGAGAAGAATCACTCATTTCTTGTCCAGGATTCCCTATGGAATAAAAATGAAGCACTAATAGTAATCACTTGAAAGGGGTTAGTGCTTTATCTAATTGCAATAACCGCCATTTGACAAAGAGAAGAATATTAGAAGCTGAATTACATGGACTAAGTATAAGTGAACCTACCAGCTCTTAACATCTTTCTGGACCCCAAAGTTGAATATGGTGAAAGATGATGGAAGAGCAAGCCAGCTGACTATTGCAATTCCGACGGTCATAAGTATAGTGGAGATTATGAGTTGCTTCTTTAATGCTGGCTCGATTTCCTTCACAGCCTTGACTTCAAAGAAATCAGTAGCAAACAAGGTTGTGATCAAACATACAAGAATGCCCATGGAACTGATGAGAAGAGGATACAACATAGCAGTGAACTCATGATTGATCCCGAAAGAAGATATGGATGCAACGACAAGGGCAGCACAGGATGACTCTGCATAAGACCCGAACAGATCAGATCCCATGCCAGCAATATCTCCAACATTGTCACCAACATTGTCAGCAATCACCTGAAAAACATTTATATGTTATGTTAACACAGGCCAAGATAGAAAAACTTTACAGAAACTCTAGAAGGTTTGTGCACCATAACCCTACCGCTGGATTTCTGGGGTCATCCTCTGGGATATTCCTCTCCACCTTGCCCACAAGATCAGCACCAACATCAGCAGCTTTTGTGTAGATGCCACCACCAACTCTTCCAAACAGAGCCATTGAAGATCCACCCAGCCCATAGCCAGTTATAGCCTCAAAAAGACCTTCCCAATCATCACCATAGTACAACTTGAAAAGGTTGATAGCAATGAACAACACCAGAAGACCATTTGCAGCAAGGAGGAAGCCCATGACAGCACCAGATCTGAACGCAGTGATAAAAGCCTTTCCAACACCCTTTCTAGCCTCCAAGGTGGTTCTGGCATTTGCATAGGTAGCAATTTTCATCCCAAGAAAGCCGGAAACCACAGAAGTGACAGCACCAAGCAAGAAGGATATGGTACTAAAGACAGCAGTAGCAAGAGCGGGCTTGCACATCTTTGAGCTGTCATATGTACAAGGCTGGTTCTTGGTGCTAAAGCCGTCCACAGAGCCAAGAAAGAGGAAGATCAAAATGGCAAAAGCAACCATGAAAACACCAACATACTGATACATAGTGAAGAGGAACGAGGTTGCACCTGTCACAGCCAATTAAATCACAAATTGATTGTTATTACAAAAAATTATTGACATTGACAGCTTCAGTGATGGTGCAAGGGCAAGCTAACAATCCAAAACTAATGACCTGCTTGGCATGGGAAGAGAGGGAAAAAAAATTAAAATTAAAATAGTGTCAGAATCACATTTGGAAAGAGAATCCTCAATATTTTATTACACAAGATTCAAACTGCAATCCAGAAACTAGATAAAGTGCATCTAGTAATACTGCATTTGAGTAGCTACCTAGCATTCACAATAAGGAGCACTAAACTAAGTCTAGTTAGTCTAGTACTTGAACTCTTAATATTGACAACCAATAACAGTTTTGAGAAGGCAATAGAGTTTGTTATAACAATATGCTAAAACT
Organism: Ehretia macrophylla; assembly: GCA_037974665.1. Classification (NCBI taxonomy): domain Eukaryota; kingdom Viridiplantae; phylum Streptophyta; class Magnoliopsida; order Boraginales; family Ehretiaceae; genus Ehretia; species Ehretia macrophylla. Next base: position 57,887,516 of record CM075771.1, on the reverse strand, counting down.
CTGTGTAATTCTAATCCAAAACAAAGGCCTGTAGTGTGTAAAAAGTGTTGAATAAAATAATATGCATTTTTCCTAATAGAATTTGCACATTAGACAATCATATATGTAGAGTTCCATATTTGTGTTTAATGGAATGTGATTACCAGTTGAAATTTGCATTACAGAAATAACTCACACTAAAAGTACAGTACTTGCTTAGCTGCTTAGTTTTCGTTTCTTTTATCAGTCCCAGCGTTAGGCAGATTATGCAAGCATCAAATGTTTACATTATTTGTCAGTATTTTTATTTTCTTTTCCCTGCATTTGAACTTCATTGCTTCGCAAATGATGCCGTGCCAAGGTGTACCCTTATATAATATTCCTCAGACATTCCCAGATCTGATCTATTATAAAGCACAAGAATCAGAAGATCTAAATCAAATCTGAGATTGAGTTTAGACCCAACATGGCAGTCCTAATGGGAAGCCGGCACCATGTTATAATTACACCGACAAAGGTGGCATAAATACTGCCACTATCACTAAAAATAATAATGTGAACAATGGGCTGATAGATCTACAATAACTAGAATGACAGTGAAAGGTGGGCAAGGCAGAAACCAAAAGAAATAGAAATAATTTGAAAATGCTTTTATTAATAATGAAAGACCCCAACAGCAATAGAATAGGCTATTAAATACATCAAAGCTGGCAATTTTATGAACTTTCACACAACAAATATCAAATTGTTACCATAATAAATAAACACCAAAGACTAGAAGTGCTAAATCTTTACAAGATTTAGAGATCCAACACGACCCGCAGTAGATCAGATATTAGACCCAAATCATTCAACCTGAATCTTTAGTTCCCAAACTATCACCAATAATAAATAATGATTTACGTAAAAATATACAATTAAAGGTCAGAAAATATTGCAAAATAAACAATAAAGATAAAAGCCAAAATAAAAATACATTATTTTTATAAGCCAAATGAAAACACTTAAGAAAAGGCAAAAATAAAACAAACGGACGCATAAATTCCAAGATTTAGAATTAGATTTATCCCCAAAAAAATTAAGAAAAACAAAATCTTAAACTCAAGCTCAATAGCCAAATTACATCTATATGTATATGATAATACACGCGCGCACCAAGTTTACACATACAAACGTGTGTATACACGTAGAAAATACGCACCAATCTGTTTACTAATCTAGATGTGTCAAAATTAGATTAAAAATGCAGGCGCCATATGACTGATTGTTAGCATACACATAAATACATATACATGCACACACACACACTAATCTACAAAAACATACACATATGTATGCATATATGTACTACATGTATATGAATAAACGTGTAATAACATCCAGCTGAAAAATCCAGTTCAAAAGCTTTTCTAAAATTGAGCTCCAGATTGAACTCAAAGCACAAAATTCAAAGATCTAAAGAAGAAATTAACAAAAAATTCAATCACATATACATATATATATATATATGTATTTTACTCCACTGAAAATAACAAAATTCAAAGATCTAAACACGAAATCTACACAAAAATGCAAACATTGAGGTGATATATATATATATATGTGTGTACCTTCGGAGATGGCGTTTTGGATTTCGGCGCACTTTTGAACAACGCTGTGGTCATTGATGCCTTCCTCTTCCTCAATAAGAGAGTCAGTGAAGCCGTTCTTGGCGTCGGCGGCAGGAGAGCGGAGGTTGTCGGCAGAGGAAGGGGAGACGCGGACTTTGGAGACGACGAACCATTGAAGCAAAGAGAAGGCGATGCCGATCACCGCACACACCGGAATCAGAATCTCCATTCCGAGATCTGGCAGTATTGTGGACCCCATCTCTACTGCTGCTGCTGCTGCTGTTTCTGCTTGTTTCCTTTCTTCTCGAAACAAATTAATGAAACGAAGAGAAAAGAAAAAAAAAAAAAGAGAGAGAAATAAGCAAGCGGAGATTAATAAATGAAGCAAATGAGTGGAAGAGGAAATGAAGAGGCGAAATGTGCGGTGCTTCAAAGGATCATCTCATATATATACAGTTGTGTATGACTATGCTGAAATGTTGTGTGCGTGTGTGTGTGCGTGTGTTGTGTTTTTATATATTGCCTCTCTATATCTATCATGAGGATAAAAAAGTGTGGGAAGGTTGTTTCTTTTTCTTTTTCTTTTTTCTTTATTTTATGGAGGAAGTTGGAGGGGTAAATTATTCATTTGTCCATTTATTTATGATTTAAATATGTTTGTATTCTAATTAAAATTAAATTGGTATTGCGTATAGAGAAATGCTGGATATTAACTTTCATTTTTATTACTTTTTATGTGAATGTTTAATTTGCATGTCAACCTTTGGTTAGCTTGCTAAAATAAGAGATTGAAATAGTAAAGTTTATTTTTTTATGTTAACAAGCAAACTAAGCATCTACATAGGACATAATACATGAGCGATGAAAATAAAATAATATTTAACAGCACTCGTTTGCTAATGATCTAATTATGAGCTCGTTTTACCATAATTTTGAATTTATATTGTTAATTATTTACAAATATTTGGCCTTGTACGATCTTTCAAGATTACAAAAAACGTTAAACGGTTGAGCTAAATAGTGAAATTTAATTGCTGTTAAAAACTTCATTAACATGAGTTAAGTAAAATTGACAAATTTTGGTGCTGATTTATTAAAAACAAGTTACGACAAAACCAACAAAAGATTTACTATAAACACTTCAAGGCTATATTAGGGAAAAAAAATGATGCAAAATATAAATGGACAGGATCCAATTCGAGGGGTATATATTCAGTGATGACAAAGGGAATTTAATTTTGTGTAATGAGAATAAAGGAGTTACCCTTCTTGTTAGGTTGTCACCAGAGTGGGGAAATGGAAGATTCCAAGGTATCTTTAAGTGAAACTGTCCAAAACAATTGATGGTTTTGGCTTTTTTCGTTTTTCAACCTTTTTTTTCTTTGCTAATTTAGTATTAAAACTTGAAAATAGGAGGGAGATTCTCATAGGATGCCCTTTTGAATGAAACCACCACTCTAACAGTTCGGTTTTGGATTTTCTCCTCTATTAATTCTTTCATTTATTTAATAAGGTGTATTATAGAATTATGAGATTTAGTCTTTTTAAATCTTAATTATCTATTTTAAATTTAATTATGAAAAAAATAAATAAATTTTAAATGAATGATTAGGATTTTAAAAGACCAAATATGTGAATTACTCGTTGAGTTCTTTTATTTTATTAAATTTTGCAATATTAAACTTACTATACAACACATTTTTTAAAAATAATTAAAAATAAACAAATAGAGAAAATAAATGTATAAGTCTAAAGGAGATTAGTTACAGATTACATATTAAGTTTCATGTTTCTAGTCAAAGAGCAAACTTGTCTTTACAACAATCAGGTTTCAATAAACCATTGAGCGTGATATAAGTGAAAAGGAAAAAACATCAAATGAAAAATTTTAATTAATTTGCATTGCATGGATAACGTGTCACATTTTCTTAATTTTTCAGTGTTTAGTAATATTGAAAAATTATTCAACTGAAAAATATTTTCTAGTTAAAAATAGTGGCTACTTTTTTTCAATTTTTCTGTGTTTGGTAATAAAGGAAAATTGATCAACTGTAAAATATTTTTTGGTCAAATATTACAGTTAGTACAAAATTTAAAAAAATATTTTCATGTACTTTGAGATAATAAAACATTTTCCTAACCTCAAGCACCCCCACCCTCACCCTCACCCTCACCCTCACCCTCCCTCCCTCACAATTAAGATATATATTATGTGTATATATTTTTTTTAATAAAATCTCATATCAAAAAATATTTTTATAATATATCTCGACACTAAAAAATATTTTTTAATATTTTATTTTTTAAAAAATATTTTATATAAATAAATTATTTTACGACAAACAAACGCAGCCCTTATCTTCGTCCAATTTCAGTTGGGTAATAAAAAAGGCAAGTGAAAAAGGGCAAAACCCATCCCTATTGTGACTATGAAACCCATCATGGTCGCAGCCCTACTTATTAATAGTTGATATTCACAATATAAACATGACTTCTTACATGTCTACCTACAGCCTACAGGGGTAGGGGGACCAGTAGAGACTTCTAACCCATCTTTCTTTTTTAGTAATAAGTTGAGAAATTAATTAATTTTTTTTTTTGTTAAGTCAGTAAAATTGTTTTATTTTTCATTTAAAAAACGTAATAGCAATGACATTTACAAATTAAATCTTTTTACAAGAGAAAGTTGAAATTAAGTTAATACACCGTAAAGTTTCATTTATTACAGATCAGTTGATTTATTGTACTAGATCTAAACTTTTTTTCAGACATCATCTTTATTCTTATGTCTGCAATGATTTGTTGAGAAATTAATGTTTATACTGTTGATTCTAGAATATTGAGAATACAACTCAGGAAAAAAAATGAGAATACAAGAATAGGAACACAAGTCATGAACGGATTTGACTTTTATACGTACTTTGCTTTTGTTTCCGAAATGTACAAAGACTTTGACTAAAAATTATAATAAAATAAAATAAGGTCTAACCATCTCCCAACCAATTAATTATTTTAAAACCCATGAGAAAAAATGTCTCTCTTAGACGAAAGATGAACATCCACGTTAACGAACCAAAAAAAAAAAAAACATCCACGTTACGTTAGATATTCGAGAAAGATAGACCCAACTGATGTGTACTTCTCATCAGTTAACATGGCCGTTGAGATACAACAAACGACACCGTCACAAGTGTTACTTGTCTCAAACGATTCTTTGATGTTATCTTGTACACACTAATCAAAGGCAGATAAAGTGGCGTATTTGGATAACTATCATGCGGTGATGTTTTCATTTTTTTAAAACAAGTGTATTATATTTTATCTAATTTAGCCTTTTTACCGAGCCTTGGTATGCAAAAAGTTGAGGCGGTGGTTTAAGCACACAGGTAAAAAATTTCTCTCAAGATTCCACAGCCTCACTTCTCCTTCCATCTTCTCATCTTTTTATCTTTTTATCTTTTTTTCCTCTTCCTCTTCGTTTCTTGGGAATCTTCCATCGCTCCACTGCTTTGTTTTCTTTTCCCGTTTGTATCATAATTTTGTTAGTTTTCGCTAATTTTTTTTGTGTTGGTGAGTTTTTAGCTCTTTTCTTTGCTCACTACCGCTTGGGCAGACACGGCCCAAGCTATGGACAGTTTGAATCGGTGCTCAAGGCCCTTTTAAATTGGGAGTCCCAAGTTAAAAAAAAAAATACTAATTTAATAAAAAAATGTTAAACGGCTAGCACTTAATTTATTTTTAAATTATTAAAGATCAGTACTTAAACGATTTTTATTTATTATGATATTAATTTTGCATATAATATAAGAAAGTAGGGTTGACCCAAAAAAGAAAACAAAGAGGTATATATTCAACTTTTCTTTTTATTTTTTTATGTGATAAATTTTAATATTGTTTACATACTTATATATATATTAACTTGAAATAATTAATTTTTTACTTATATTCATTTTTTTATTAATTTTTCTTATATGTAATAGACTTAATAAAGCTTAATTATTAAGGCCCACGAAATATGTTGAAAAAAGATTTAATGAAGAGAAAGAATATTGAAAAAATGTATTTTTTTTTGTAGTGATTATTTTAATAGAAAATTTAGAGTTTTTTTTATTGAGAAAAAACTTAATTATTAAGGTCCCTATTTAGATGATCGTCCAAAGTCCCTAAATTGTTTGAGGCGGCCCTGCGCTTGGGGTTCTCAGAGATCTAAGTTCAACGGTGTTTATTCTTTTTTTTCCTCATGGCAGTTGCAGATTCTCACATGTTTGGGTCTCTTTTTGTTGATGTATAGGATTTTGGTTTGGTAATAAGTGGTGTATGGCTTATTTTTCTAGTTTATTCTTCTTGTTAGGTTGTGGTGTGTTGTCCCACTTTTAGTATGTTTGTTCAGACTTCGCTCAGCATGTTGTTCAGAATTTCATGAATTGTGCTCGGAGAAACTCTTCAATATATGGTATTTATCTTTCTTGTCTGGCCACTCACTGTTCTTGTCTATATGAATCCCCCATGCGGCAACAAGTGTTGCTTTAGCAATTAGGTTATGTTTTCTCTCACGTTGTTGATATTTCAACCCCCTCTAGTATGTTTTTTTCTGGCTTTGCGTGTGCAATCAGTTGCTTCTGTAGATGATTTTGGTTGTACCTCTTGTACTGTTTAATGGTTGTAATGAATTCATCTTCCGACAAAAAAAAAAAAATTGTGATATACCTTTTGCTCTAAATGTGAAAGAGCTCGAAATTAAATTGTTGTTAATCGTATATTTTGATATGTATTACACAACTTAGACCTTCCTTAAATAAAAAATTAAAAGTTAAAAATTGGATTTTTTTAACGGTAGATATCAAATTAAGAGTAATAAACCAATTGTTTATAAAAAATATTGTAACGACCCACCATACGCCAAGGGGACTTTAAGGCTATTTTTGTGGGCCATATTTGTTATTTAATTTTTAACGTATAAGATATGACAAATTTTTTGGATCAAAATATGTGTTGCTAATTAAGTTGTCAGTTACTTAAGAAGACGAACGCTCCCTTCTTTTTCTAGCACTAAAATTTCAATAGGATTTCATAGTAACTTCTTCACATTAGTTTCTTTGCTTAGAAAGTTGGAGGGAAAAAAAGGACGCTTTGTTGGAGAATACTGTACTATCAATTCTAAGCAGAGTCTTTGCTTTTGTAGAGCGTGGTTGATCTCGTAGTGAGAGTCTTGCAATCTAAGGATTGTTTAAAAGTTTTGAATATTTACATTAAGATTGAGATAAGTAGGAAGTTCCTATTTTTCTCTCTCTCAAATGCCCCATTTGATTTCTGGAAAAAAAAAAATTAATAATGAACATAAAGAGATATACTATTATGTTTATGGTGCATGTACTTCAGTGGCAGTTCTGGTCGGGGCTAATATTTTAATTTTTTAAAAAAATATCTATGTAGTATTATTAAAAAAATTACTACTCCCCTATTTTAAAAATATTTTATATAATATCATTAAAAAAATATTTTGATTCCCCTAATGTTGAATTTCTGGATCCGCCCCTGATGTACTTCATTATTGATCTATGTTGCATAATTGAAATAGTTAGAATTATTAGTTTATGTGTTAAGTTATAAATCTTTTCTCACATATTAGATATACGATATATTTTTTATGGAAACTGTGGATTAAATTTGCAGTTTATCGGTTTCTTTCTTTGATGTATATGATTTAGTTTATTTTGAAGAAATAAACAAAATACAGTGTAAAACAAGGGAAGGATAAAATTATTTTGACCGACTTTGTTCCAAAACAAAAGAGTCACTTCGGCACTGTTTGGCTGTGACTAAAAAACACTGATCAACAGTGACCAAAGGGCTATTTTGTGCTTTTAATATCATGGAATTTGGTACCAAAAGTTCCTTTTAGTATTTTCTATAAAAGTATTTTTGTACCAATACTCTAACACCGATTAACTATTCTTCTTAGTATTTTATCAAATGTTTTAACTGTGAGTAAGCAACATGTATTTTGATATTCTATTAATGTTCTAAAAATGATTTAAATATCTTCTTAAGTTATTATTTTATCTATTCTTAGTTGTATCAAAAATAGTACAAATATCTTACATTGTTTTCCAAGTATAAGAACTGAAATATGAGACTTAAAAATTTTGTGAAGAGTATAAATATTTTACGTTGTTCTTCAAGTATAAGAACTAAAATATGAGACTTAAAAATTTTGTGCATTAAAAGTTTGTGAATCATTCATTAAAAATATTTCTGCACTTAGGCTCCGTTTGTTTGCCGTAAAATATTTTCTCGGAAAATATTTTTTAGATTTTACGGTGTTTGATAACACTGAAAAATTGGTCAACCGTAAAATATTTTACGGTAAACAATTGTGGCTGTTTTTTCTTAATTTTACGGTATTTGTCAACCGTTAAATGTTTTACAGTCAACAATTGCGGTTAGTACAAAATTTTGTAAAAGGTTTTACGGGACTTTGGGAGAAGAAAACATTTTACGGAATTCACGATACATCTAAACATCAGAAAATATTTTTCAATAATCTATTTTCTGAAAAAATATTTTCTCCCAACAAATTATTTTACGGCAAACAAACGGAGCATTGTAAAATATTTTACATAAGTAAGTTATTTTACGGCAAACAAACGGAGCCTAGGCGCCGTTTGTTTGCCGTAAAATAACTTGCTTGTGTAAAATATTTTCCGTGGAAAGTGTTTTCCTGGAAAATAAAATATTTTACAGGGCTCTGTTTGTTTGCCGTAAAATAACTTGTTGGAGGAAAATATTTTACTGGAAAATAGAATACTGAAAAATATTTTCTGGTGTTTGGATGTGCCGTAAGTTTTGTAAAATGTTTTCTTCTCCCAAAGGACATGAAAACATTTTACATAATTTTGTACTAGCCGTAATTGTTGACCGGAAAATATTTTACGGTTGACCAATTTTCCGGTGTTACCAAACACCGTAAAATTAAGAAAAAGCAGCCGCAATTTTTGACAGGAAAACATTTTACGGTTGACTAATTTTCTAGTATTACCAAACACCGTAAAATCCAGAAAATATTTTCCGGGAAAATATTTTACGGCAAACAAACGGAGCGTAATTGCACAATATGGAGTAAAATTTTTTGGACCCATATGCCATACGCTTTGAGGTCGTGTCTTCGTTTGACCTTCGGTGATAGGGATCGTACACCACTCTTTGAGTAGTGTATTACTATTTCGTTAGGACTCTCGCTTACTTTTAGTGGTATATATGCCAATAAACTACTCTTTGTTTTCGACTTGTGCCACAAGAACTATAGCTTTGGCCACTCATCTCTTTGAATTTCGACTATGTGTTGTTATGACATATTTTGGATCATTCCATTATTCGTATATTTTGATAAGTAATGATTTGTTCTTTGCATCTTCGATAAGTAAGTATTCTTATTGTATTTTCGATCAGTGATGATTCGTCTGCATATTTTTTATAAATGATTTTTTCACATTTTGTTATGTTTTATGAAAGTCTTTTAAAACCAAATTTATATTTCTTATATATATATACAAGTCATTGTTTCATTTATTAGAATTATATGTTGCGCAAAATATAATTATTTGTATAAAAGTATATTCTCATGTTATTTTTGGGAGTCATATTACTTATTGAGAATTTTATCTCAGTTTGCCATTCGTCTTTTTTTGAAAATTATGTTTTTGCTGATATAAGAAGTAGATACACTTTGCTTGGGACCTTAGGGCTAGAAAACCTTGTGGTGTTGGATCTCTTTAGCACCTTTAGACTATTTAAATATCATTTTATTTAAGATTTACTTCATTTTAGTTCCTTTCACATTTGTTTGGATTTTCCTATTGAGCTTTGTACCGTGCAAGTTATTATTCAATTGTATTTGGAGATTTTGAACCATTCGATTTTAGTAATTTGGATTATATGTTCTAAGGTTTTGCGTCTTTCTTATGGTCTTTAAATTATTTAATGTGTTTTTTATTTTTTTATTTTTGAGCCTTGGTAGAAGTGTTTGATCATATCCTAGCCAATCCTGTGGCTACTATTGACAATGCAAGCAATGCAGCAAAATAATATGGTGATGCTAATCCCTCCCACCCTCCCTTTGCCCTGACACTAATAACTACAACTGCACGGATCACAGTCGCATTAGCTCATTGATATTACCTTTGCCTGGAATCATCAAATGTAATGTCAATGTAGTATGGACTAATGCCTTAGAACCCACAGGTTTAGCTGTGGTGTTTTGGAATTAGGAAGGCTCCCTTATCTCTTGCTTCAACCGCTCGTGTGCTGCCTCTGATAGCTTCCAAGTAGAGGCCAATGCGCTTCGGGATGCACTGCTCGATGGCTCAATCATGCGGCTATTTCTAGGTTGCATTTAGATTGATTGTAAGGACCTCTCAATTACACCCGCAATGCAAATAAACAAAAAAAATAATATTATAAATGATAAATACCTAATATAAGTAAATAAATAAATAAAAATAATATCTTATGGACCAAATCAAAATATAACAAAAAGAGAATTAATGCAAATAAAAAAAAATACTTAGATCGAGGTTGAATTGGACTCAAAGTCCTTAAAACTTTAGCGCTCTGCTACGATACTAACATTGACAGCTTATAGTGCAAATATCTTACGATATACCAATCTATCCTTCTTGTAATAGGATCACACCAAACTACAAGAACTTGCGAATTAATAAGGCAACTCTCTCTTAAAGGAGACTAGAATGTAAGAGATTTTTATAAAATTTTGGTGTGTTAAATCTAGGCAGAGGCGTCTCTAATAATTTGGGAACCTTGAACGATCATCTAAATGGGGGCTTTAATAATTAAATTTTTTCTCAATAAAAAAACTCTAAATTTAATGATGAAGGCCTGCTTGTTTAATGCGCAGGCCTTAGGACTCTAAGACTCTCTTAGTCCCAATTAAAGTACATTAGTTTAGGATAGACTTTTATCTTTAAAAAAATAAGTAATTTTTTTAAATTGAGGCCCCTAGATTAAGGAGGCCTTGGACACAGGTCCAAGCCGCCCTTAACTTGGATCGACCCTAAATCCAAGCATTGCTTACTTTAAATTTATGATTCTTTCATTTCATTTTCTTTACGATTCTTTCTCTCAGTCAATCCAAACTAGCCCTTGAGACTGTTGACATACAAATAAAGGCATACCATACATGAGTGCACGGGTTTGCCCTAGTGGTAAGTAGGAAGTGACAATAATCGTACAATTTGGGTTCGAAACTCTTCATTACTATTGAGAATATACTTGATTTACCGGTACATGTTTTGGATTGGGTCGTTGAACTATGGAAGTTTTGTATCACATTTAACCGTTAGGTTAATAAGGAGACGTCGACGTGTCTCATCCGATACCAATAGGTGGTGAAAAAAAAAAGTATACCATACATTTCATGGAACAAGGTTGGCCACTATATCTGTGCTGCAACAGACGAAAATTTAAGGAATCAAATAAAACTGTGCAAATATCCGCAGAATCTTCACTTTTGACCTCAAAAATAATTCAGATACACCTAGGTTCATTTACGATATTCATTATCCCCTCTATCTGCTGCATTATCTTGAGAACCTCAGACCCTTAAGGGATATCTACATTAGATCTTTTGAGGCTGTTGACGTTTGCCTCGTCAATTCAAATGTGAAAGCTGTACTATACAAAATACTAACGGAATTTCAGATTTGTTACTCCTATTAATTTTTTCTGTTTTATTTGTAATCCTTAGTAGAGCTTTTTTTTTTTTTTTTTTTTTTGTTCATTATGGTTTTCTTGTCTATATCATTTTAAAGAAGAGACAATGGACCAGTTGGGTGATTGAAGGTTGGCACTGTGCTGTCGTGGCTGATGAGTTGTCTCCGTGGGTCCAAGCCATGTTCTAAAGCTGAGCCCATTCCATAACCATAGCCATTCTCAGATCTCACATTTTGTTATGAGGAATTAATTAGGCAACTTGACAGTGACAATGAATGCTTGCCAAGATTGGGTAATAGTACTAATCATGACACAAGATGAAATTTGTTAGATAGTTATCGCAAATTCTTTTTATTACTTATATTTTGGAGTGTCGTATGTATTAAGAATCATGATATTTCACTTATTGTTAAGAGTGTTGAATATGTTAAAAATCGTGAGATTTCGTTCTAAAATTAATTGGTGTTATGTAATGTAGCCCAAAATATTTATATATTGGTCTTGAATGTCTTGATAATATTAAGGACTAAAGGCACAATTAATGAATGACGTAGTAGAAAAATAGCAATATTTTGATAATGTTAAGGGCTGATGTGGTACAAAAATAATAAATTTGAAAACTGCATATTAAAATGAATGCGAAAAGCCTAAAGCACAAATGAGTCGCACGTGGATAGATACCATAGGATTAAGACCCAGTTTTGATACCATGTTAAGCAACATGAGGTTCAATTCTAAATACAATTGATGTCTATTGGTCTTGAATGTCCTAATTTATAATGTGAGACAATTAGTTTCTCCAATAGTATAAAATTTATAGAAGAGACAACTTACGATAAGAATGAGTAATGTCGTCAAATTGATATAGTTGCTTTCACCTATTGAGATAAAACTAGTTTGATTTAATTTGACTTATATTTTGGAGTATGGGGTGCCAATTTGATATTGATTTGCCTTTTTTTTTTTTTGGGTCAGATTTGCCTGATTCAGCAAGCAAAATATAATACTAAAAAATTAAAAGATTGATCAATTGTTATTGAGAGTTTGGCATTTTGCCTAAAAAATGTGGAACCCCTAACAACAATCGATTCTTTCTGCAGAAAATCAAATTATTATTTGACATGCCAGAGATAGAATTTCAGTGTGCAATTCTTTGTCAATATCACAACCAATTAAAAGCCAAGGAAAGACAGTTTGGGTAAATATATAAATTTGATAAAGTTCCAAGATTTAGACCCCTTCCATACATCCACAGATTTTCAGCTATACTATATGAGAATGATCAATCCAAAATCTTATATAAGTTTTGCCCATATTATTTTCCATCCCGTTGCCTTTATCATTTCATAAGCATATGAGATTGGATCTATGGGGCTAGATCCAATATATTAATGATGAATGTTCTTCAGTAAAACGCGCTTTGCATAGTGTTTGGAAACACTTATATTGTGAAATTCATTTGATTTATAAATGAATTTTATGAGGATTTGTATTTGCAAATAAATTCTCTTGTTTGAAACTGTAAAATAGTATTAAGTCATAAATTGTATTTGAAACTCATGTGAAAGAGGAATTAAAAATGATATTTACGCAAATGTCCTTAACTTATTCTATTAGAATTAGTGAAATTTAGAAATGATAAACAAGAATTTTAGGACTATCCAATGAGCACTAGCATGAATTAAAGTAAGGAAGACATGAAAGATAATTAACGTCAAGTATTGGCTAAAAATTGTTGATAAGACATGTAGCAATTATCTAAATAAAAGAGCAAATTATGAAAAAAAAAATTGCAAGAAAAATTGAAACAAATTGTTAGAATGGAAATGAAAGGAACTTTCGGCATGATTAAATCATGAAATAATTTTGAAGGCCAATATGATATTAGTCAAATGTGGATAATGATCATGTAATTAAGAAGTGAGAGAATTTAACAAGTCTATAGAAAAATAAACTCCACTACCTCTTTCGCTTATTTTGAATTGACCTTCTTTCATGTTAGATATCGTAAAATAATATTGAAGAAAAATATTATTCATGTCCTCTTGTGGTTTGTTGAAAGATAAAGGGTGAGAGAAGGGGTTTTGGTCTATTTTTTATTTTTATTTTTATTTTTGTATTTGAGTCAAAGTTAAACTCTTAAGTGTAAAAAAAATTTAGAGGACAATTTTATCTTCAAAAGATATACAACTAACTTAAAAAACGTGGATTTGGAAATTCCACCTCTTGAGAAAGGATTTGGTTATAACTAAAGCAAATCCTAAATTTGCAAATCTTGAATTTCTAATTTTTTAAAATGTTGTTTCCAAACATATGAAATTGGATTTGCAAATAAATTTCGTAAAATTTTATGAAATTTATTTGTTTCAAACCGTTTGTTATTAAATCAGAAAGTTAACATGCATGTGAGACATCAAGATTGTACACAAGTTTTTGGAGATAACCTAATCTGTGTAGCATATTCTCACTCCTTTTGCCTATTTTTTTTTAAAATGTTTGTGATGATAGGAGACTCCTTTTGGAAGTCCTTTGGGTTTGTCGAATTTCAAGATACATTACTCCGTTTTGAAAAAGTATAGTTCAGATTAATTAAATACAAGATCTACCAAAATTATTCTTAAAGAAATTACTTGTTTCATTCGAACATGATATATAAGTAAGTCTTTTGCCCACACGTAATGCTCACTAATGAACTATTTGGATTCGGAAGTAAAAAAATAATAATAAAGGAAATGAAAGGATTCAATAATAAAGGAAAAAGAAGGAGAGGATATACATCTTGTTTGAATTGGGTAAAATTATAAATGAAAGATTCAGAAATTATTATGTGTATTCTTGTTTGGAATGAAAGGGAAATAATAAATTTTATAAATAAATTGACATTTTTATTAATTTTTTAAGTATAGGTGTAATAAATAAAAATAATAATATAGACATTATGTAATAGTTTAGATGAAATCAAATTACGAATCACCCCAATTTTAAATAATTACAAAATCATCACATCAAAAGATTTTAAAAAATTCTCTCCATCCAGTCAACTCAAAACCCGTCAATCTAAACAAAAAAAAATTAAAAATTACCTCAAATCAAATAATTTTTACCCAAATCACTAAATCTATAGTCTTTTTTGGCACATATGAGGACAGGTGAGTGTCACTTTTTGTTTTGAATTGACATTGCAACTTGAATCTATCGTTAATATCCTTGACGAGATTGATGATATATGCCAACGTTGTCTAAACTGTACATGCACGACCTTTAAAGTTGCCTGCTGGTTCCATAATGTTCCAATTGAAATGCATTACAATGTAATGATGGGATCATGACGGTACTAAATGCTTTGTGCTAATTGAAATAGAAGACGGTATTTTGCGAACGATCAGTTTTGTAATTAAATATCGAATTATATAGTAAATAAAATTTTTTTTTTTATATAAATCTTAATATTTGTAGAACGTGAAATTTTGATGATATCTAAATGACTTCTTAATGTAATTGGATGATTTTTTTTTGTATAAATTTGTTGAATTTAATAGATCTATTTACTAATTAAAAAAAAATGGAATAGAAGGTGCTCTACGCAACAAGAAAAATATATACAATTGTATGAAAATGACAACGACAAGCAACTAAACTAGGAATCAAAAAGCGAGCACATAGAAATAGAAACTTCATAATTAGTTTAGTATAGTGTTCTGTCTACTTCAAGTACTTTGAGGGATTTCACGGGAAGCTTCTCTTTTGTTCAATTATGGCTTCATTTTGGACCGTTGTTTAGGCATAATCAATTGCCTATCGTATAGTTTTATCTTTACATCTAGAATATTAGATGGAATAATACTTTATATTATTTAGGTAATACTTTAATATTTTATTTAATGTCCAGTTTCTCATTAACATGACAAGAATTCTATTACATAGAAAAAAATAAAATATCACTACAGAAACTATGATATTTCCCACCAAGAAAATTGAGTATCTTTTATTACAAGTTACAGAATCTAATACTAAAATAATAAAACACAAAAATATCATGCATATGTTAAAAATGTAAATTTGGAATATACGATTGATTCTTCATATCTCTTAAGTGTTCCATCTCCCTCTCGAAGTCTTATATGGGGTCTTTTAATGAGACAAGTCAACCCTAATAACCTAATGTATAATCTAGCTTAGGAAATTTTATTGAATCCCTATCAAGCTGTCCTAAATTTAAAATACGCCTTATACCTTTCATAACATACCACTTAATAAGAAAAAAATATTAGTAATAAGATAAATCTAGGTCTAACTCGATTGAATCACCATAAATTAGGTATTAGACTATACTAATCAACCTCATCCCGTTCTCTAAATAACAAAATATCTCAGTCAATAATAACTTATAATTTTAAAAAATTCTCACACTTTTATCTATGGGCTTGACGTTGTGATATAGAAAACTGAGTGCCTTTATCAGTGGGCCTGACCATGTTTAATAGATAAAGATAATTTGACAAGTCTGCGTTGAACGAATTTGCAAGAAGTTTTGCTTCAACCAAAACTTTTTTAGAAGTTTCTAATCGTAAGCTTATTAATTAATATCACTTAAGCCTTCCTCTGTTTTAGCCTTCCTCGGTTTTTCATATTCAACTAAAACTAAGAATAACGATAAAGATGCTTGATTTAGTATTCAATGTTTGTTTAAGTATTATGTCGTTATTTATTTATTTATTTTTTCGATATTAGGTCGTTATTGATCATGTAAAATAATGCAAAAGAAGAAAAACAATTATGCAATATACATATACTTAAATTAGGGGTTGGCTTGCTGGTTGGACGCCATCGTCGAGCTGCTTTGGGCTAGTTTGATTCGGCTTTCGACCTAGGGTTTTGTCTATCTTTCTGGGCTTGGCCCATTCTATATTATTATTTGGACTACTAGCCAGTCTGTGTGTCTTTGTTTTGCAGTGTAGGCTAAGCCCTCAATTTGGGCTTCGTCATGTTATATCTGGATTGGGCCTATGGCCCATTTGTCTAGGAATTATTTGGGCTTCCTTCCTCGTGTTTCTGGACATGACCTAGATGTCTGCAATGTTTTTGTTTCGATGGTTTGGGCTGCAAGCCTATTTTATTTTTTGTTTTTATTAATATATATATTTTTGTTTTTATTAATCTAAGTTTTTTGTTTTTTGGAAAAATTTAATTTAAAATAGTAGCGACTACAAATTCAAAGGATACAAGAATGGGAATGGAAGAACTTACAAAGCAAACACAAAATATGTTTGAAATAGCTTACTTTTTAAGTACCTTTCACCAAACAGGTCCATTTGACATATAAGACAAGCCAAACATTTAATTCTTTTTTTCTTATTGCTATTCTTTTTGGTAATAAGCAATAAGGAAGTTTATTTTAAACAATTCCAGAGTTTTGCCTTTAGCAAATTGGTCAATATTATAAGGCACACTACGAACAGGGGCGGATCCAAGATTTTATATGAGTGGGACTAAAAGCACACAATTTAATACTCATATGTAAATAACTTTATTTAGTTGAGACTAACTTGATTTTTAAAATTAAAAATATCTTATGAATATACGTCTTTTTTTTAAAAAATATTTTGAGTTACTAACAGCTAGGCCCAAAACTGAGCCTTGTTTTAGGGGAGAAGATTTTTTTTTTTCTTCCTTTTTTTGGTAAAGAGAAGAGGTTCATGCTTGAGTTATTTGACCAGTCCTCTGGTATTATATTTGATCTATATTTTTTGTTTTGGTTACTAAGAGCTAGGCCCAAAATCTAGGCCCGGAAAACAAAAGTACATAAAATGGACCCAACCCATAACATGCCCAACAAAACTCATAAATCTGATCTCAACCCTTGAGAATTTAATTTTTTATCTAACTTACAACCTTTGATTATTGAAACAAAACTAGTATTACATGTTACTAAATACAAGCACTTCCAAATCAATGCTTACCAATATCTATCACATAAATTTGGAATCAATCTCGAAGGACTATGTGTTAACAATCATTTATTTGTTTTTCTCTTTTAAGTTTTTATAAAATTTTCTCTTGTAAATCGATAAATATTTAGTAATCTGGGATAGGAATAAAGGAAAATCAACCAAAGAGACATGACAAAAAGTCAATGGCCCGTTAGTGGCTAGTGATCCAGACCAATTACAGCTCAAGGCCCATTAGGTAAGAAATATAAGCACTGACCATGGCCAAGGAACCTTTCTATGCATATTATGTGCTACTAATTGTTGAGTTATCCTCAGATCTGCCCTTTTGTGTTTTTTCAGAAAATGTTGATGGCAGAGATTTAATCTCTTTAGTAGCGCTGTTATACTCTCATAAAATATAGATTTTTCTCTACATGTATATTATTGTATATATCATTAGTATTGTAACGTATACTATAATTTTGTGCAACGAACATCTTTTGTAAATTACTTTTCTAAAAACGAATAGAAGCCCAACAGAAGAATATTATAGTATCTTCTGCTATTTCTAGCTGATCACTGTAAGACCCTGTTCATAATTAGCTTTAAGGTTAATTATTAAAAATTATTCAATGCAGCTTGATTTTGAAGGGAGCAAGAGGACAAAGGGAGTAAAAAAATGTTACGTGAAATTTGATTCACTCCAATAGATAGGAATGAATTATATATTATTTCTAGTTTGTAAGTGAGTTATGGCCCAGAAAAATATTCATTTATTTTTTCAGGAGATTTGGACAAAAGAGCATTGAAAGTCTCATTAGAAAACACGTGGGCCGTATGGCTGAGTGGGTTCAGGTCATACAATATAATAATATTTATGGACCAAGTAATGATGCTGTTATAAACAAAAAGAGGAAACAAAAGAGAAATTTAAAAAGCTTCCCTTTTTGCATGTAGCTCCCGATCTTATCGTTAAATAATATGATCTGAATATTGGCAAGTGCACGAATCGAACAAGTGATAAAAGTGTGTGAGAAGAGTGTTGTATTCATAAGGATTGATTAATTCAACTAAGGCTCCGTTTGTTTGTCATAAAATATTTTTTTAAAAAATATTTTTCGAATTTTATGATATTTAGTAATACTAAAAATTAGTTAATTGTAAAATATTTTTTGGTTACAAATTATGATTGTTTTTACTTAATTTTATGATGTTTAGTAATACCGAAAAATTGGTCAACTGTAAAATATTTTTTGGTCAACAATTGCGGTTAGTACAAAATTCTGAAAAATATTTTCATTTCCTTTGGGAGAAGAAAATATTTTACGGAACTCACAGTACATCCAAATATCAAAAAATATTTTCCAGTATTCTATTTTACAGAAAAATATTTTTCCCCAATAAGTTATTTTACAGCAAACAAACGGAGCCTAAGTATCGAAATCGACTATTCTAATTTTATTTGGAAAAATCGAGTATGGTGGAAAAAATGAAAATAAAACTAGAAAATACAAAGACAAAACATAAAGTAAACACGAGATGAGAATAATGATGATAAACACTAGAGCATCCGATTTCACCATAACTAATTCATATTGTTTCCGCAAAACATGTCAAACAAGTCTAATTATCCATGTTGATGGTTAAGATTCCATGTTTTTTTCAATAATCTCTCTTTAGTATCATCAAAATTACTTTTTCTATTAACCCATCATATCTCTATGTGAATTTAAATACACAAAAGTACATAACACTCAATGGAATCTCATAGTAAATTAACCACACAAATCATGCAACACATCTCTATCATGCATTCAATATATGGCATTCATCACAAGAAGCAAGTATTATATATCACCTCTCGGTCTCAATATAACCATTAATTTATTCAAAAGTATTAAGAACAGTGATAAGCAATCAACATGGAATAATGAAACTTGAACTAACATAAATCACGAATTCAATACTTCATAGTTAGGCTACATCGTAGCTTTAGCAAAGTAATTTTGTTCATAATGAAAATAAAAATCAAGAAAACATATGGAATTCAACATTGAAAAGAAGAAAGAAAGGGAAAAGAAGATAAAACTAGTTTGTGGTCCATCGTTGATGACGAATCTCTCACGTAGTTTCTACCTTCAAGCTCCTTCTTGCACCTTCCAATGAAGAAAGCTTTTTCTCTGGCCCAGGGGCGGTCCCAGGATTTCAACATAGGGGGTGCCGAGATTTAGTTAAAAAGATTAACGATATAATATATTGTAAATACAAACATATGTAAAGAATACTATTTAACAAAATGACACCTGTAAATAATCTTGTGTCATTTTATTAAATAGTATTCTTTACATGTGTCTGTATTTATAATATATTATATTATTAATCTTTTTAACTAAATCTCGGCCCCTACATATGTCGTATATGTGACTCTATTTAAGGCATTTAATTATATGTCTTAAATTCACATGTTCAAATTATTTCACATCTAGCTAGAACTAGAAGCACGTCTGACTTTGTAATGTCGTTGATCAAACTCACAACATTGGGACTTGGTGCAGTACAATAAGCTCATCCCTATATTTTGTTTTTTGTTTTTTTTTTTATTGGGGGGGGGGGGGGGAGGGGCAATAAATATTTGTTTTAAAAATATAACTAATTTTTTTTAAAAATATATAAAATTGGGGGGGCCCCTAGAACCGCCTCTGCTCTGGCCTTTCTCCTCTCAAAAATCTCTGAACTTCCTCTTCTAGCTCTCAAAGACCCCAATTTATAGGCCTCTCACACATTACCAATTGAAGAAGTAAAGAGAACATGTTTTTCCTGTATTGCCCTGCAACATGACCGAATTAAAACCTAATTTTCACTTTGTTGGAGGCTGAACTAGGCCAAGCTATAAACATATAAATTGTAGCCCTAGAAGTCATCTTTCTAATACCACAAAAAATCACATGATTTGGATACTTGTAACCCAAGTTATGCCCAAAATACTATGGTAGGTTGTGTGAATGAACTTTCCAAAAACTGGAAAAGGAAAATTTTTTGTATTTCAATATTTGTCCTTCCTTATTAATTTCTCTCTTTCTTGAACAATTTAGAAGCTGTAAAATACCCTTATTTCCATTTGAAATCCCTTTAAAGTTGAGAATTCAGAATGAGAAACTTTCTTGATGGCTAAGTCTTGAACTTGTCACTACAAAATTAAAGCAAATAAGCGGCGGTTGTTTTCACTATATACGGCATGTTTACCTCGAACCCAAACACGGCGGTTTGTAACCGCCGTGTATATATATAATAGGCGGCGGTGTTTAATAACCGCCCCCTATGTCCTCATCCATATTTTGCACTTTTCATGTTGTTGCGGCAGTTGTGAAACCGCCGCATATGGATTTCCTCTTTTTTTTTTTTTTTTTTTCTCTTGGTACAAGATGTATACCATGAAACCAATAATAGTGATAATTACTTTGTTGCACAACACAAACAATCCAACATTCATAAGCTACCTAATGACATGATAATTGAAAGAAAAATAAACATATTTCAAATTTGAGGAAGATTAATATCAAACATAGCACCATTCATATACATTCGGGTTACAATAAACATTTAGGTTTATAAGCAAAATGTAGCAAAAGAAATTTATACAATATTCCAAAACATCAATCCCAAGTGAAAAAAATTACAAAATAAAACTGAACAACTCCCAAGTAGCAAATCCATCAATGCTGAACAACTTCTAGTAGCAAATCCGTCAATGCTGCAAAGTAGACATCTCTTCCTCACCATGAAACTCAAAATCCATCAATCCATCAAGATTCTAAAGCCTTTAAAAAAATAAAACAGAAGAGATTAGCATATCAGAATAGATGTATGGCATGTTCAAAGCCTTTAAGATACTTTGCTCCATTTAAGCCAATAATATAACGCAAACCAAAAACTATATGTATTCACTTTTTCATACTTCTTTTTATGAGTTTTTCATACAATTCAAGTTGCTTCACTTGTTCGCAAAACAAAAATAAATAAGATACAATATATTTTTATGACCCGTTAAGGTATGATTGGTTTCTGACCAAACTGTTTAAAACTTTCAGAGCCCTGGAAACCACTAGATATATATATGACCAAATCCAACAAAGATTGATTGATAAACAAAGAAGAGATGACACTAGATTTATGAGAAAGTTAAGGCATAGTCAGAAAGATAAGATGAAGATGGGAAAAAAAGAAAGTAAAAAGAGAAGCCATTAAGTGATCTGAAGATTGCAAAAAATGCTAAGAGAGAAAAAGTATTGTGGAGGAAAACACAAGGCCATAAATAGTGGTGTGTTTGAGGGAGAGGAGAAACGTGATTTTTAAGCAACTGAGGAGGTTGTTTTTTTTGCCTTTTCTTCTAACTATGCTGCAATAAATCTGTTCTCTCCTTTGTATTTTGACCAAATACAACTCATGTCAAAACAGGTAAGTAAAAAGAAAAGATGACAACCCTTTGCTATGTTTAAATACATATACAATCGACCCCACCCCACCCTAGCCCTTTAATTTAGATTCCGTGAAAAGTCTCAAAACCAATTATTACTAACAAGTAAAAGAATGGATGATACCTTAGCCTGAAAAATATGATCGTCTTCTATGCAAGTAATCAACTTACCTAAATCAGAGGCAAACAACATGTCATAACCAACAGCCAAGATAATTGCAAGTTGCAAACAATGTACTTTAGGCTTAATTAATAACCAACTTCTTCTCCTAGGTAGCTCTATATTATGAATATAATGCAAGCAGTTCATTATATCTTTTCTGAAATCAGCAAAAATAAAAAGTTGTCGCACTTTAGGCTTAAAAAAAATACAGCTTTATATTGCACTTTCAAGGAATGTGGTATTATGCATATATAAAGTTTAATTTAGTTAATCAATCAAGGGCACATAACTGAAGCAAATTAAAGGGACAAGTAGAAAACAATAATTTACCTGGCTTGTAATATTTATACTAGTTTGTTGAACTTAGCCTTCAACTTGGCCCGCTCGGCCCGCTCAACTGCTAACAGGCTATCTTGCTCAACACAGTCAGCCGCTAATAGGTTGTCCTGCTCAGCCCGCTCAGTTGCTAACAAGGCATCCCGCTCAGCACGCTCAACAGCTAATTCAGCTTCCAAACGTCTTACATCTGATGTACTAGGCCTCTTTTGCCCAAAGAATGTCGATGGGATAACTCCCATCCCTCTCAATCTGACACGCCCAGGATGTTCAGGGCCACAAACCTCACGAAAAACCATATTTTGTAACTCAATCTCATCTATGTTTTGGTCGTTATCTCCAACAGCTTCAAGTGCAGCCTTTTTTTTCAGCCAATGCGGCATCACATCGATCCTACACATACAAATAGTAAAGAGTTAAAAGGAATAATATATTATTTGGCTTGAGATCAATCCTATAAATAAATGGAGTTTATTTGGTAGGAAAGTGTTCCAAATTCAACAAATTGATAACATTACGTGGTTGCCTCGACGAGAACTAGTAGTTAGATATTTTCAACAAAAAACATTTCAGAATAACATGCCATTCACTTCATTTCTCCAAGATCAAAGAATTATACAGCAAGCGCATAAGTTTAGGAATGAAATAGAAGAGTTCTAACAATTCAAATACACAAATTTGATCATCTACCATTGCATACTGAACTATTCAAAGTTCAAAAGAATTTAAAAATAAAGTACTAAATACAAGAATTTGAACCATCGAATAAGATACTATGGGATAAGCAAAAGAGAGAAATTACCAAAATCTCCCTAACTCCATCATCTAGTTCTTCATCTTCTTTCATGTATACAACATGAAAAAAGTGATATCACTGATTGGACCACCATGTTTTTCTTCCTGCAATTTTTTTTTATAAAAAAGTCATAAGGTTAACAATTCATTGCAATATCATAACAATTGTAAGAGATCCAGTTTCGAGTACCATATCAAATATGATTTGGATGAAGCTTTTGTTTCCGCCCCTTTGCACATACGTTTGATGACTCCTATAACTTTTAGCATCATTTGATGCTTTCTGCAATATAAACATCAAAATTGGATAATATCACTAACTAAATGAATACAACTATAGATACATAGTGAATACTTATCAAAAGCCAATGGGCACGGCGTTTACTATCCCTTCGTCGGATAAAAAGTAATTTACCAAATGTATCCACTGACTAGGATCAACCCCATTTGAAGCCTTAGCAAGAATCATGTATTTCATAATTTCTCTCTTCATAGGGTCAGAAACTTTTGACCAGTTCTCGTGTATTAATGAACAATAGTTGACCATTTGAGCAACCACTCCACATCCACTTGCTAACTTAACTTTTCCTTATCCAATAGGCTGAATTAAACTCCACTCTAAAATGTTTTTCGGGATCTTGATGCCATGGGTCCCTACAACATGTTTTGCCTCTGGTCTTCCTTTTTGGATTTGTGTTTTGGGATGTCATTGTCCCTGTGCCACTTGAGGATGATGAGGCCATTATCTGTGCAGCCAAAAAATGGAATCGCAACTCACTCCTTGATAGTTTATAAATTCACACGTTTTCAAAAACTACCTCACTCGTTAATAGCACATAGCACAAACAAGCAATAAAGATGATAAAATAAGCATAAAAAGAGATATAAAACAAAATAAATATACTATAACTAAATAATCATAATTAATTAGTTGCTCGACTGATAAAAATGTAAACAATTTGTGTTTTGTAAATACACATAAACTAGTAATAAAGCATTTCTAAGAACAATGTCAATCAATCAGATGAAGTTATGTTTTTCTATTTTTTCTCAAAACTAAATGTGATTTAGAAACAGGGGAAACAAAAAAAAAAGAGGGTTGAGACAAATTAAACAAGAAGAATCAATTAATATACTTCAGAGAAGATAACTAAACCAAAGTAAATAGTAAAAGTTAACGAAATTTAAGGCCTAACAAATGCATATAAGAAAGACATAAAAACAAGTAATATACACTATTGATGAACTACTTTAGTTGCAATCTCGCACTTAACCCGGTGGGGGAGGCCTTTGTGTAATCTTTAGCCACTTTCAGCTAACCAATATTTATTTCTTATCCATGAATATCAGAGAATTCAAAAAAGAATAAAAGACATTCACATTGTATCTTCTTCAATATTATTTTGTTGTCTAAATTAAGAGGGAATGTAGATGTAAATCTAGTTCTCATCTTTCTATCCACCAGTCTCCTACTTCAAGACATGAATTGTAAGATATAACATCTACTCAATAGTCCATCAGCATTTGAAGGAAAAACAGAAGAAAATTTTCTTATGACCATAAAACTGGACCAAATGCATTGAAACTTTGGAAAACAAAGTACATACAACCATTCATGTAAAGTGCCATGCTTTATTGTGCATCTAGATACAGGGGAAACATATATCACTTAAGTTCAAAGTCATAAAATGCAAACACTTGAGTTCCTTGGTGTGGCTTTCACATAATTACTTTGAACTACAAAAATGAGAAGAATAAACTCAAACCAGAACTATCTTTCATTGATATATAATACCTCTAAAATGAAGATATACATAAAAGGTACAATCAAGTTAAAAACATGTACAAGAGAAAACATAAGAGAATGGAATAAGATTGGCATGATTGCAACCAAAGAAAATGTCATCCCTTGTAGGAAACTACACTATTCCCACTAGGAAAATATTCTATCTCTGAAATGTAATTCAAGTGTTTTTTTTTTTAAAGCCAACAAAATATAAACATATAAAGAAATCGAGAACAGTGAGAGCATACCGATGGTTTATGATCCAATTGGTAATTCAATAGTATCTCATAGAGTCCAATTCCAAAGTCATGGCACAATACAACAAGATTATTCTCTTTGCTGGACAATAATTGTCATAAAGGAGTCATAATTATCTTTGTCTAAAGCCTTCATACATAGGAAAACAAGTTTTTAGCCTCCGTTTCCCATCTCTTTTGTATTAATTTTGATGAATTACTTTTGTAAATCTCAGCACGCTTGTAACTTCATTTCTTACTTCAACCATTATTCTAAGATTATGCAATTACTCGGACAAGCATTCATCTCAGGAACACCACTGAGACGTTGCATTTTATCTGAGCAAAATAGCCCTGTCCTGACCAAAGATGAACAACAGAGTTTTGCTGAAACTTATGATGAACGCTCCAAGACAAATGATATTTCTGTCCTGTCCAAAGCTGAACAAGTGAGCTTCTGAAAGTCAATTACGATGCAAAGCTGCTCTTTCTCTTTCTCACGGAGCCAAGGGTATGCCTGCACATATTGATCACAATGTTTTATTACACTCTGTGACAAGTGCTTTTTATGTAGCAAATACTTTCACCAATGATACACACTTCAAAATTTGTCTAATCAATGAATTATTATGAGTTGGAAAGTTCTAGTTAATGCACACGCACAACCACCACAAGCACACAGACACACAAACAAAGATACATAAAGAAGATGAAACTGATTCTTTTCATAAGAAAATCTAAAAAAAGGGTCTTAAGATGAGATTGCTTCGCACAACCACCACAAGCACACAGATACACATACACTTTCTATCAAAAAAAAAAGGCGAAATGATCTTTGGGCATCGATGAGATGAGATTGCTTCGCCGATGATGAGTGTAGCGAGATGATGTTTGGGTTTTTTTTGAGGGAATGAAAAGTGTTTTTGAGGGAATGAATAGTTTTGGAGAAACCAAGGGGCGATGAAGCTTAGTTTTGGTGGGAATGGTATTTCACGGTGAAAAGTTTTAGGGGAAAATATTTTATGTGTTTAATAATGGAAAGATAAAATTATAGTAGCTAGAAAAATAGTATTTGAATTTGTTTTTAAATTTTAAAAATAAAGATATGAATTTATAAATACAAGGAAAAAAGTTTTAATGAATATTTGACATTAAGACAAAATTATAATACTTAAAAAAATAATATGAGATTGTTAAAAATGTATACTAAGAGGATAATAAATTTCAACGAACCAAATAAGTTAGATATTGTTTTCTGATGATAAACTATTTTTTTGGTTAATGAAACTTTTGTTTTATGAAATGAAAGTTAAAACTCCAAAAAAAAATAGTATATAAGTTGTGATATTGTACTTCAAAAGATCAACAAAACTATACGAGTTAATGAAAGTTAAATTTTAACGAGAATCGATTAGTAGCACTAAACCATGCATGAAAAAAAAAAGTGAAAAGAAGTTTGGGAATGACGCATAACATTATATTTGTTTTCTTAAAGCGGTTTTAAATACATTGAAAAAAGCTTTATTCCCTGATACATATGAAATACTAATGAATAAAATATCACGCTCATCATTCATATTGATAAAAGTATCAAAGCTCTCAATTTAGAAGATAGCAACCTACGGGATACTTATAATTAAAATAAATCATTTCTTTTGCCATGTTGAAGCTTCTTAAAGAGACTGATTCGAGGTTTTTTCAACCATCCAAGGTTTATTCCACTCTGATCGTTTATCCTACTCTGACCGCTTAAATATATATATAGTCCTTTTTACAATTAAATCCTTGACGACTTTCTTTATTTTGTTTGAAATACTTAAACCTAAGCAATTCACAATAGTCGATATCCTAAATTTAATTTGAGCTCTTATTTCGTTATAAATTGAGTCCAAATTTGAAATAAAATTTGCTTTTAGGATGATTTATGTTTTTAGAACCATTCAATTCACCCTTTATTATATAGTATCCACTTTATTTTAACAAAGAGACTCACATTCAAACATTTAATTACTGTAAACTTGTCAAACCAAACAAAAGAAGTTGCCTAAGCATACACAAAAAAAAAGAACTGAATGCTATCTAAAAACAGAGAAATGCAGTACATGAAAAGAGAAGAACAACAATAAAACAGAGAAGCAATAGACAAAGAGAATGTTGCATTTTGATTCCTTTGGTGCCTGTGAAGTAATTAGAGAAGCTCTACAAGCCAATAAGATTTATCCTCTATAACAAAAGCAACCTAGCAAATGAATCAGAGATCTGAATTACAAACGAATCAGATATTTGGTGTCTTCCTAGAAAACATAAGCAACGCAGTAAAAAACAAGACAGTGAAGCAAGATGGTGCCATCATTTGTTCATTACAAATTCTACTAGCAGAGAGCTGCAACAAAACAGAGGAGAATAGCCGTAAGTTACTATATTAACATCATTATAGGCAATCAAAATTATCCAAATTTAGAACATGACAGTCACACTCAGAACAACTACTATGATTGTTGCATGACATCACACAACAAATCTTCTTCAACGTCATCCCGAACCAAATCATTTTCTTCCAACTTTTGACATTCATAAACAACACTCCATGCAAAACCAATACTATTATCTTCAATAACATTATCATCAATGGTTGTTTCACCTTATATGCCAAAATCAAACACATCCCTAGGGATTGTTTTTATCACAACATGCCATGGGGGGCACAAAGGATCTTGCACATAAAAAGCTTGTTGGGCTTGAGACGGTATAACAAATGGCTCATGAGTAATGCGCTCACTGGTATGTGACAACCGTGTGAAATTCACAAGTATAAACCCATATTTGTCTTTCTTAACTCCTCTCTCCCTTGTTGTATTAGCCCAATCACAACGGAATAGCACTACCTTAAATTTTCCACTATAGTTTAATTCAATTATCTCTGTAAGCTCACCAAAGTACTCAATTTCTCCGTCTACAAGATTCGGATCTTGAGATGAAGCGACACTTGGAGTTGATGATATTACAACCACTCCATAATTTTGGGATCGTTTCCCCCTATTTCCTTCCTTGGTACGAAATGAATCCCATTAAAAACAAAGCCGTTGAAAGTTTTTACAATTGTAGAAGGACCCTTCGAAAGCCATATTATTTTGTCTGACACATTCTCATTACTCATATTTGATACCTATATTATGAAGAGAAAGTATTTTCAGTTAAGAAGACTTCGGTTGCAATACATATATTTCATGATTGAAAAAAGAAAAAAAAAATCATCATACTTACATGGGTTCTAAACCATGCATGAAATTCCTCCACCACCAACCGTTGCAATGTGCTTGGATTATTGGCATTTCTTCTATTGTGGATATTTTGAATCTTGTACCTCTTAAATTCTCTGTAGAAAACTCATCAACAAATTTCGATAGAAGATATCACATAAAAATAGTCATCATGAATATTTCATAATGTAAAAAGCAAGAATAAATGTAGATTAAACAACTTACTCAACATATGATTTTATTTCATCAAGATGTAACAAGACATATCTGTGTGCTTGTGCTAGTGATAAATCATCTAACACTTTAACCTCATTTGCTCCTTTAAATATACCACCACTGGAAAACAAATACTTATCTCTTTCTATAGGATCAATGTCATTATTCTGGCATGGTCGATTAAAAATTGTCTCAATCCCATCAAAATATCTAAAGCAAAAAGTATGGCACTCTTCTGCAACATAACCTTCAGCAATCGAACCTTCTGGATGAGCTCTATTACCAACATATTTTTTGAATACTTTCAAGCACCTAATAATAAGATTAAGTGAAAACATACAAGATTAGGCACAATCAATTAATAGTATAATTGCGAATAAACACATATAATTATAATAACAATACATTTCAATTGGATACATCTATCTGTATTGAACTGGACCCACAATTTTTGCCTCGTCTGCAAGGTGAATGACTAAATGTACCGTTATAGTAAAAAAAGAAGGAGGAAAACATCTCTCCATGTGACACAATACTAATGTTGCACGAGACTTCAATTTATTCAACTCATCAACATTGAGTGTCTTATAACATATAGCCTTAAAAATGCTACTCAATTCAATTATGAGCTTTGTAACTTGTTTGTTCATGGAAGAGCGTAGTACAATAGGAAGCAGATCTTGCATTAGTATGTGATAATCATGAGTCTTTAAGGATTTCAGTTTTCTATCCTTAATACCCCTTGATATCTGCGATGCATAACCATCAGGTACTTTGACATTTTTTTAACACATTGAGAAATACTTCTTTCTCTTTTCTAGTCATTGAGTAAGAAGCAGGATGAAAAAATAATCTTCCATTGGGTAGTTGTACAGGATGAAGTTTATGTCGTATTTCCATACGTTCCAAGTCATAACGTGACTTTGGATCATCTTTGCTCTTTCCTTTGATATTCAACAATGTTCCAAGCACATTTTCGCATACATTTTTCTCGATATGCATGACATCAAGATTATGGCGCATTATAGTGAACTCCCAATAAGGCAATTTAAAGAAAATGCTCTTTTTTTTTCCATGAAATTGACTCACCAACAACATCATCACCCTCTTCAATTTCTGCCTCGTCAAAAGAGTCATCTACAAGACTTGTAACTCTCGTTCTCTTTCTTTTAGAAGTGTTTGCCGCATTCCTCGTATTCACTATGGAGTCGTCAATGTAACGAACTCCTTGCAATTGCCTTAACACGTCTGATCCTGATAATGTCTTTGGTGCTGTCCTCCATTCCTCAGTTTCGTCAAACTGATTTTTTTGTGCTCGAAACTTGTGTGATTCACTCAACTATCGACGATACCTTAAATAACAATACTTGTGCCCATTCTGTAACCACTTTGATTCTGTCATATTCGCACAACATGGGCACACCTTCTTTCCTCTGGTGCTCCAACCTGATAAATAGGCATATACAGGAAAATCATTAATAGTCCACATTAAGTTTGCTCGCATCGTAAAATATTGTTTACTTGCTGCATCATATGTTTGGACTCCTTCCCACAATTGTAGCAACTCATCTATAAGTGGTTGAAGAAAAATATCTATTTTATCTCTAGGGGCCTCTTTTCCCGGTATGATCATCGACAAAATTAATGAAGATTGTTTCATACACATCCACGAGGGTAAATTGTACACCTTCATAACTACAGGCCATATGTTGTATGCATTACTCATCAATCCAAATGGATTAAAACCATCACTGGCTAATGCAAGTCTAACATTACGAGGATCACTAGCAAAATCAGGATACCTTCGATCAAATTCCTTCCACGCATATAAATCAGTAGGATGCCTTAAAAGTCCATTTTTTGTGCGACCCTCGTCATGCCATATCATTGAAGAAAATATCTTTGATGACATATATAATCTTTGTAATCTCAAGATTAGCGGAAAATATCTCATAACTTTACAAGTAGTCTTCTTCTTTATTTGTCTTCAGCCACTAACATCATGGCCTTGTGCCTAACGAGAACAATTACAAACATGACAGGATTGTTACATTGCTCTATGACCCCTATACAACATACAATTATTCGGGCATACATCAATTTTTTTATATCCCAAACCCAAAGCATTTGTTATCTTCTTTGCTTCATATAAGAATATTCGATCTGGAAATTGTTGTTTCAAGAATTTAAGAAGCATGATAACGGATTTTCCACTCCATTTGTAGTAGGATTTCAAGTGCATGAGTTGGATTGTAAATGACAATATAGTTGATTTGGATCCAGGATAAAGTTCTCGATTACCTTCTTGGAAAAATTTAAAGAATCCCGTAGATTTTTCATGAGGAACATCTTCAGTTTGAATGTGAGGCTCAACATCAGGATCACCATTACCCTCAACCTCGTTACTTTCTTCATCCTCTACATTTTCGTTTATTTCATTTGATATGTCATGAATCCCAAATGCATCACTCACTAAGCCGTGCATGTTACAGTGCTTTTCAAGTGGATTATCATGTGGTGGGTCTACATCATCATCATCATCATCATTTTCACTTTCAAAATCTTCTCCATGGCAAACCCACACATTATACCCTTTAGTCATCCCTTTGCAAACTACATGGTCTCTTACTTCATCGCAATTTTGCCATAAACGATTGGCGCACTTAACACAAGGGCACAAAATTTTACCACTCGATGTACCAGTATGACTGAATGCAAAATCTAGAAAACTCTCCAACCCAAGAATGTATTGATTGCTATATCGTGGCTTTGTCATCCAACTTTTATCCATTGCTATATCTATAATAAAAAAACCGATAAATAGGGATATTAAAGAGTTCTTAATGTTAATTAGAACTGTCAAAGTAGACAACTAACTCATGCATAAACCAAAAAGCAGAGTCAAAGCTGCAATGTCAAAGCTAAAACTAATTAACTAGAGTTTAGTAGTGATCTAATTTCATTTCTTTCTTCTTTTGTTTTTTGCTTCTTCTTCTAGCTCATTTGTTCCAATTACGCCCAGGTTTAGACAATCCCATGGAACATCAATATTTCAAACAAAATAATGGTTTAAGATATAACTTCAGAGAGAAGACTTACACTTTAATTCTCACTTGATCAGAGAGAAGTCAAATAATTAAAAAAAATGTAGCAGAAAGAAAATCTTACAAGTAATATCCTTTGGATTTAGATCGTTGACTCAACTGCTCTGTGAACTATTTGACTCCTTTATTATAACACTGATCTCCAATTCCTATAATTCCTACTTCTGTTTGACTCAGCTGCTCAGCAATAAAGCATCAAGATTAAGATTTATGAATAGCCTTGGCTATTTTCCTAATCAAACAACACTCCGTCAGAAAAATGAATGATTAAACTAGGACCACAAGCATTTACGATTATCTTCACTATCATGGATTGTTATATATGAGCAATAAAGCATCAAGATTAACAAATAGTCTCACCTATTTTTCTAATCAAACAAAACTGAATCATTAGTGGTGTTGATGATTAGTCCTTAATCTTCTCCTACGAAGCAGCTACTCCAACTGGTAAGCAAATAATAAAATCACAAGATAAACTAGAAAATTAACAAAATAAAAAAAATATCGCAAATGGAGCTGCAAATTGATTTAGTTACGTAAAAGATTGAATGAGAGAGGGAGAAAGAAGGTACCTTAATGGAAAATTTCACCCCTGAAGCTGCTTCCCTTTCGCCCTTGGAGCTGCAAGAGAAGAGAAAGGAAATAGTTTGGGGAAAAATACAGTTAGGCGATGAGGCGGATGGTGGAAATAGGGCTGGAATATTCACGGCGGTTATGGTAACCGCCGTGTATATTCATAGAGAATGCATGGCGGTTAGGAACCACCACTTTTGACAAACGCTCATATACGGTGTTTCCCTTAACCGCCGTATATGGAGCACATTGGTGCGAGAGTATTTCGCGCCTAATTGTACTCATTAACGACGGTTTTACCACAAAACCGCCGTTATTATAGACGGCGGTCATGCCAACCGCCGTCTATGATGAAAAGCTAAAACCATAACCGCCGCCTATGAAATGCCGTTTATTTATGTATTTTTTGTAGTGTGTGAATTTTGCAGCACGTGAATTACATCTATTGCTCAAAAAATTCTTCAATTTGAATCTCTTCTTTCTATCATTTATTGAACCCTAATGTAAAGACAAAATAAACAACCAAGATGTGTTGAGAAATATGTATATCTTTTCGGCTCATCAAATTCTCCCAAACTTAAGTTTTGCTTGTACTCAAGCAACGAAAGAAAGAAAATAAATAAAGAAACAAATAAAGTTAAGGTCTAAACTCAATTTGAATTCACGATTGTTGCCTCAAAGATTTTAATCAAAGTAAAATTCAAAGAAAGTTTTTCATGTCACTAAAGTTCCAATTTCAATTCAAGCATTCGTCTCATCTCATTAAAGAGCTATTTGAGTGAGTGTGTGTGTGAGAGAGTAGTCAATCTTACTTCACGAGCTAGCAATTTGGATTGGCTCATGCGAACAAAGGATTGTTAAGAGATCTATTTTTGAGTTTGAATGAACTCCATAGGCCTACTTTTCATATATTCTCTCCACTAATGTAGACAATTATATCACTGAAGATAAAAAAGTCTTTACAAGGCTTATAATGTTAGGCTCAAGTGGTGGCTTAAGAAGTAAAGTGGTAGGGATGGAAGTAAAGCTAAAAAATTGCAATAAAACATAGTACATAACACAAAGAGTTTCAATTCATTTCACAAAGCAAGAACAATGCTACGAGCTTCTTTTTTTTTTCTTTTCAAATTTATCCCTTTTTTCCACCTTTTCTTTTGTTTTTTTTTCATACTTTCTCATTTTCTTTTAAGTCCCCCAAACTTATTTCTTTGATGCATTTTCATTAGGGTACAACTTTTTTTTTTCAAGCTTAAAGCCTCTTGTATCCTATTAACTCTTTCTTCTTGTAGATTTATGTGTCATTAAGTCTCTAAAAAAGGGAATGGATAGATATTTTGGGCTAATGAGGTGAGAAGATGTGGTTAATGAAAGAACATGCTAATGATCATGATAGGCTCAATGGGGTGACTGGGGATAGAATGATCAGGGGTCGGCTAGAAAGACTCAAACGTTTCAAAGATGGTATAAATTATTTCTCTAGCAATGTATTGTCCAGGATTTTACCTCAAGAGATAATCAAATAGGTTCAAGAGTTCGGTGAGTGTTAGAACATAAATAGGTATATTTAAATAACTTCATAATCTTCATTTAGAATATCAAGATTGCGTAAACAAAATAATGAGAACGACATACCCAGATCCATAACGTTAGTTATATGAAGACGAAATCACCTTGTAGAGAAGATTAAGGTGAGGTCTTCCACAGACTAATCAAATTCTCTCAATGAGTGTCTTTCAAAAGATGGGGCATTAAGGACGAAAGAATAGAATGATTAGCCTTAGGGACCAAGACCTTCTTTATATAGACAACCTAATCAAAATCTCACTAAGCCTTAATTAGGTTGCTATTGAATACTACACATTACAGAGTCCATACTGAATAAGAATTCTTATTGGAATTAACCACAATGAATCACTTAATTATCTTAATTAGAATAGTAGCCCAAATATAATTGATAATTACTTGTAAGCCCACATTAGATTATTAGAAATAATCCCAATAGTGAGATCTTACAATGTGTCTTATCCACATAAACCTTTCTAAGTAAGTAAAATAATGAATCAATCATGACCACGTGCTCAAAGTGTTCAAAGAATTCCAAACAAGAATAAACTCACACAAGAATGAGGCACACACAAAGATAACATGCATTACTTCCTAAGAATCATACTCAATTTTAACCAAATTTTCATCATGGACTTATGAAATTCAAACCAAAGTAAGACCAAAATTCAATCAAAACCTAGAAAAAGTTTTTGTTTTTAGAGAAACTTGTTTCTCTACCCCAAACTTGAACTAAACATTGTCCTCAATGTGAAAGAAAAAGAGAAAGTGATAAAAAGGCCCCTGATTTATTGTTTGAATTGTTGACGTTAAATATGAACCATGAAGCCCTCTTTTTTGTCAACCCCCAATACTTGAAGAAACCTAAGGCATAAAACCAAAAAGGAGTAAGAAACAAGAGAGAATTTTTTTTGAACAAAAAAGGGACAGAGTTTAGAATGCTTGGGTTGCCTCCTAAGAAGCGTTTGTTTAAAGTCTTTATCTTGACTTTCTTTCAATCCTTATTTTGCAGAATTCAATCTGATAGAGTCCTTAAACTTGTCAAAATCTCCATCCAAGTAAGGTTTCAACTGATATCCATTTACTTTGAATGTTCCTTTTGTTTCATAGTGTACTTTCACTGCTCCATAGGGAAAACCATGAGTCACTACAAACGATCCTAACCATATAGATCGTAGTTTACTTGGAAAAAGATGAAGACGTGAGTTATAAAGAAGTACTTTTTTGCCCAAGAACAAATTCTCGCCTTAATATGTGCTTGTCAAGCCATCTTTTGGTACATTCGTTGTAAATGCGAGCATTCTCGTATGCTTCATTTCAGAACTCATCTATTTTATTAAGATGTAGTAATATTTTCTCTCTAGTAGCTTCGATTTCAAAGTTCAACATTTTCATTACTGTTAGTGGCAAAACCTTAGGATTAACAATTACCCAATAAGCTTTATGCTCCAACTCCACGAGTAGATGGTAAGCCTTTCCATACACAAGGTGATATGAAGACATTTCAATTGGAGTCTTATATGTTGTACGGTACGCACAAAGAGCATCACCCACAATTTTTTCAAGAATTCTATTCAGCTCACGATTGGACACTTCTACTAGGTTACTTATTTGCGGATGGTAGGGAGTAGCCACATGGTGAATGACTCCATATTTGTTAAATAGTGTGTCAAATTGTCGATTGCAAAAATGTTTTTCTTCATCAATAATGATTTCCTTTGGAGTACCAAATCTAGTGAAAATCTGTTTTCTCAAAAAATTTAGCACAACTTTAGAATCAATTGTGTGTAGGGTCACCGCCTCTACCCATTTAGAGACATAATCCACAACAACTAAAATGTATTGATTTGAGAAAGAATAGGGAATGGTCCCGTAAAGTCTATGTCCCAAACACCAAATAATTCTATAACAAGAATATTTTTTATAGGCATCTCATATTTCTTAGAGATATTTCCACTCCTTTGGCATGAGTCACATTTGGCAACAAAAGCATAAGTATCTATAAAGAGTGAAGGCCAGTAAAAACCTAATTAAAATATTTTTGTTGCAGTCTTTGTTGCACCAAAATGGCCTTTGGAATAAGATCTTGCAATCTTCTAACTCAATCGAGTGAATTTCTAATCTTGATTAGGATATAGACCAGAAAGAGAAGAATGATGCATGCACATTCAACAATTATCACAGCATGAGCAAACTTGACATCCATTTGTGAGGCGGCTCTTTTTTTTTGAAATGAAAATGTTTTGAAGTTGTGAGGGAATTTTTTTTTTTTTAGAAGAATATGGTGTGGCAGTGAGAAAAGAAGAAGATAAGAGAAAATATATGGGAAGATGATAGGGTTTGGGTAAATTTTTTTTATTTTTTATTTTTCAAGATCAAAAGACTAGCTTTTTCAGAGGTTTTTGTGTTCACGCCATAAAGTACTTTCCTTCGGCACTCACATGGGGCCACAACCAATTCCACAAGGTCAAGAGCAATACAGTGGGGTTTTACATTACAGACAATACCGTCTGGTGAATGCTCTCTCTCCTAACTACCTTATCAAGTAATGCCTAGTAGACCCTAAACTACATTAAGCTGGTGGAGTGGCAAGTACTGTTAAACAGAGTTGCATTGGTCAGTCAACTGCACATAGAAATGTACAGTGACCACTAGTATCATGACAATTATACATTTATAAGTGCTTATCAGGGTTAAAACCCAAACCACATTAAGTTGGAGAAAGACTCATATGGTAAGGAAAATAAATGACAAAAAATAAAAATTAAATCCAAATAACCACGGGAATCCTTAGGTTGCCTCCTAGGAGCACTAAGTTTAACGTCTTTAGCCAGATAGAGTTACCTTGAAATTGTTACTCTGCAGGGATTGGGTCTTTAAGTACAATCGACTCTTCACCCCAATTCTTTAACCGGATTACTGGTTTTAGCCTTTGTCCATTTACAAACATAGTTTTTCCATCTTTTTTATCTTTTATCTTGACAACACCGGACGAAAAAATTTGTTCAATCTTGAATGGTTCGTCCCATCTAGACCTCAATTTTCCTGGAAACAATCGTAACTTAAAATTAAATAACCACACATCTTCTCTAGGAATAAAATTCTTTTGAACAATCATTTTGTTATGCGTTCTCTACATTCTCTCATTGTAAATCTTGGCATTCTCATATGCCTCTAAACACATCTCTTCAAGTTCATTTAGATGGAGTAACCTATTTTCACCAGCTTTCTCCAAGTCAAAATTCATAGTCCTAATTGCCTAATAAGCCTTATGTTCTAACTCAACAGGTAAATGGCATATTTTTCCAAAAACTAAACGAAAAGGTAACATTCCTATGGGAGTCTTATATGCAGTTCTATATGCCCAAAATGCATCATTCAATTGAGTAGACCAATCCTTCCTATCAGGTTTTACTGTCTTTTCAAGGATTGATTTAATTTTCCTATTAGAAACCTCAACCTGTCCACTAGTTTGTGGGTGATATGGGGTAGCAACCTTATGAATGACTGAGTATTTCTTCAATAATTTTTCAAAAGTTCGGTGAATGAAATAACTTCTACCGTCATTAATGATAACTCTTGAAATTCCAAACCGACAGAAAATATTTTCTTTTATGAATTTCATCACAATAGTGCGATCATTAGTCCGCGTCGCAATTGCTTCAATCCACTTAGACACATAATCAACACCAACCAGAATGTATTGAAAACCCTCACAAATTAAAATGGGATTTAAGGGCATTATATCCCTTTTTCCTATGTTACATGTCTTCTGGCATCTTTCACATGCCTTGCAAAATTCATGAGCATCTTTGAACAATGTAGGCCAATAAAATCCACTTTACAAAATTTTGTTAGCTGTTCGTCGTCTTCCAAAATGTCCTCCACATTCTTGCGAATGACAAAATGACATGATGCTTAGCTGTTCAGGCGTTGGTATGCATCTGCGAATAATTTGATCAAAACAAACACGAAACAAATGAGGATCCTCCCAGAAATAATGTTTTGCTTTTGAGAAAAATCGATCCCTCTCAGCCTTGTTCCACTCCTTGGGAATTTTACCTACTACAAGATAGTTCACAATATGAGCATACCAAGGAAGTTTAGGAACAAAAATTGCCAATAATTGTTAGTCAGGAAACGTATCTCTCAAGGGTAGTTCATTTTCTGTTTCCTGAGATATAATCCTTGACAAATGATCAACAATTGCATTTTCCCGACCTTTCTTATCATTGATAGGAAAGTCAAAATTTTGAATTAATAACAACCATCGAATAAGCCTAGGTTTAACATTTTTTTTCCAATAGGTATCTTAATGCCGAGTGGTCAGAATAAATGATAATTTTTTACCCCAAAACATAAGACCAAAATTTCTCTAATGCAAAAACTACAGCAAACAATTCTTTCTCTGTAGTGGTGTAGTTTTTCTGGGCATCATCCAAAGTTTGGCTGGCATAGTAGATCACACAAGAAATGCGATCCTTGCATTGACCTAATACCACTCCTATGGCATAATCAGATGCATCACACATAATTTCAAAAGGAAGAGAGTAATCCGGTGGTTGAATTACCAGAGCAGTGGAAAAGGCATTTTTTAGCATTTCAAAAGCAGTTACACATTTTTCATCAAATTGAAATGAAGTATCATGTGCCAACAAATTTGATAAAGGTCTAGCAATCTTACTAAAATCCTTTATAAATCGTTGGTAGAAACCAGCATATCAAATGAACGATCTTACCTGTTTAACACTTGCAGGAGGGGGTAGACTTGAGATAATATCAACCTTAACTTTATCAACCCGAACTCCTTCCTTGGATATAATGTGTTCGAGAACAATTCTTTCTTGAACCATGAAATGACTTTTCTCCCAACTAAGGACAAGATTAAATTCCTGACATCTTTTCAATACCAAAGAAAGATAATTCAAACAAGTTTCAAATGAAGAACCAAATATAGAAAAATCATCCATGAAGACTTCCACAAATTCATCCATCATATCAATAAAAATAGACATCATGCAGTGTTGGAAAGTAGCTGGTGCATTACAAAGGCCAAAAGGCATTCTTTTGTAAACAAATGTGCCAAAAGGGCATGTGAAAGTTGTATTTTCCTGATCTTCGGGATCCACAGGGATCTGGTTGTATCCCGAATACCCGTCAAGAAACAATAATAAAATTGCCTTGCCAACTTATCCAAGATTTGATCAATGAATGGTAAAGGAAAGTGATCTTTTCTTGTCACAGCATTGAGTTTCCTATAGTCAATACACACGCACCATCCAGTTGTGGTGCGGGTAGGTACCAATTCTTCTTTATCATTTGTCATAACAGTGATTCCTGATTTCTTAGGCAGAACCTATATAGGACTAACCCATTTACTATCAGAAATAGGATAAATGATACTTGCATATAACAACTTTACTATTTCTTTCTTAACAACTTCCCTCATGTTCGGGTTTAGCTTTCGTTACATCTATCTAGATGTCTTGGCTCCATCTTCCAAATTGATCTTATGCATGTAAAAAAAGGGATTTATTCCTTTAAGCTCTGCAACAGTCCAGCCTAACACTTCTTTATTCTTAGACAACATATCAATAAGTTTAACTTCCTAATCCAAAGAAAGGTTGGAAGCAATAATAGCTGGAAATGTTTGATTTGGCCCCAGAAACACATACTTGAGGTGACTAGGAAGTTGCTTGAGTTTCAACACAGGAAGAGATTGTATAGAAGGAAACATGGGTTCTTTAGAAAGAGTAAATGATGGTTCTATTGCACACACCTAAAGTTTTTCATCAAATCCTAGATTGCCCTCCAAAGATTCATTATCGTCATCAGATTCTTCTTCAAACCTACTCAAAACTATTTCACCATGATTCAAAGTATTCTCCAAAAAATCTTTTTGCTTGAGACTAAGGAAAGACTCTTCAATTAATGGATCAATCTTATCAAGAATAAAACATTCAAGACCATCATCTCCATTTGCAAACCTTGCAGCATTAGCAACATTCAGCTTTACCTTAATATCTCCAAATGTAAACTCCAACTCTCCAGTTACACAGTGAATTTTTGTATTAGCAGTTGCTAAGAACGATCTTCCTAGTATGACTGGGGTTTGAAACTTTTGAGTTTCTCCTGGTTCCATATCTAGCACAACAAAATGCATAGGAAAATAAAATTCATCAACCTTTACCAGAACATCTTCAATCATGCCCCTAGGGATTCTATGTGACCTATCAACCAACTGAAGGGTGACAGAAGTAGGTTTCAATTCTCCTATATCTAACCGTTCAAACAAATTAAATGAGAGAAGATTTACACTAGCTCCTAAATCAAGAATGACACGATCTATAGTGTGGGCATTCAGGAAATAAGCTTTCAAATATGTCCCAACTCTCATGAAGTGCATCTCCAAGTAATTGAGAAAAATTACTAAGTTGATTACTGTATTCATTGGTCAATTGCAAAGAGAATTTCTTGAAAGATTATTCTTTTCTTCAAAAACCAATGAATACAGGAATCAACTTAATAATTTTTCTCAATTACCTGGAGAGGCACTTCATGAGAGTTGAGACAAATTTGCAAGTTTACTTGATGAATGCCCACACCATAGTATTCTAGACTGACAATTAGCCCAGAATTTCTATCAAGGGTTAAATGAGCATAATCAAAGCTTGCTCGATTCAACTAGTAGTGGTGCACTTCTTGAGAAATCTCCAGAAGAAGCCACAAAATTGTTTATAAAGCTGAGCAATAATTCACGAAAGTGTGCATCTTCATCTAGAGAAAGGAAGAAAAGTGTAGGTACAAATGATTACAATTCTTTGACCTCAAAGATTGAAAATCTAACTCTTGCATTGGAAAAATTGGTTAAAAGAAAAGAATCATTGTATGTAGTTGATTCAGGCGAAGGCGTTCTTGCATTAAATCCCGATTCAATTTCAGAGCAAGCTTGTGCTACTTATAGGTACCTCTTTCTTTTGAGAATAGCTTACTTTTGGTATTGTGTGTGAGTGTTTTAGTTAGTAGTTAGTTTGTGTGAAGTTTTGAATCCTAAGTAAAGGGTCTTTTGAGCCATAATCACTTCGAAATCATACCGATCAACCGAAATCCCCACATCACGATAAGTAATTTTATTTCGGTTAACGTTATGATTTCTTGTAATCTAATTCCTAATATGGTACACTAGACCTGAGATTCGAGGTGGTATGTGTGAGGATATTCTTGCATATATGTTTTGATTCAGATTTATTAAAGTCTCGTATTTTTATTCCTGAAGTATTCTTTAATTAATTATGCGTATACTTGTAGTTATGTTATAGTTAATTAAAAGTACATATACACTCGGTTTTGTAAACCAGTGGCAATACGAGACTACCTCGGACAGATATAGTTTGGTTGTACCAACACCTCTTAGTTATGTAAATAAAAGATTAATTATGGTTTTGATTCTTGGGTGGATACCATTAGGTTGTACCAACATCTCTATCCCGAGGACCAATAATCCATTAATCTCTTTACTTACGTATCTAAGGCCATATCAGAAGTGAGAGCTTATTGCCCAATTTCTGAAGAACTTATCTTTTAATCTGAATCAATAATATTGTACTCGAGTATACCGAGCTATTACCACTCTTAATTGGTGTGATGAATATGATTTGACAAGAAAACATTGAGACTGGCCATCTCCAACAACTGTTCGAGCAAGCTATATCTTTTTTATCTACTCTTGCTTGGTACAACCCTTGGAGAGTAGAATTGAGTATTTGTTTTGATATTATTGCCATATATGATGTTCGCTTATTAGTTTTTATCTAATCTCGCTTGGTACAACCCTTGGAGAGTAGAAATGGTTGTTTAGTACGTTGTTTAATTCGTTCTTGCATACTTGTGATCCATGTTAATATGACTATTCTTGTTGTATATACATAGCACGGTTTTAGAAAGAAGTTTGCAAAAAGATAAAACCTTTGTGAAAACTCTTCCTTGTTTCCATCCTCACTGAGCTATATGCAGGATTAGCTCACCCCTCTTTTAACAATCTCAAGTGAAAATTAGCCTGAGCAAGCTCCCATATGGTTGCAAGCTTCATTGATGTGATGAGTTGAATTCCTGCTTATGTGATCTACATGCTTGCATATGAAGATGTACTCCTTGTTGTAATAAGCATGATTTTATATAATTGAACTATTTAATCTATTGTAATATTCTTTTGGTCAACTAGATACCTAGGTAAGTTGATTACTCTACTTAGTAGACCTAGGTTTGAAATGTTGACAGGTGGACTCGAGTATTGTAATATATAACAGGGTGTTGTAAACCTTTAAGGTCGATATTTTGGGAGAAGTTTGAAAGTCTTTTAGAACTTCTTGTGGAAATTATAACTGTTCAGGTTTCTACTTTCAAATCTTGTAGGGGTTAAGCATTCACACGTTATGTTTCGGCCTTAGCCTAACAATAGGTCAGGGTCGGGGCGTGACAATTTCAATCCCTAACTTGGAGTATAGATGGGAGACTTGCTCAATTTCCTATTTAAATAAGGTCATAACTTTGTTCATATTTCGAATCAATCAAGAAGTTAATTTTTTTAGAGCCAATTCTGAAAAGCCTTGTGTCTGATTAATTTAGATCATGCCTCATTGGAACGAGATTATATATATTTGACTTTGACACTCTAAATGTGAACACAAAAGACTTCCCCAAAATATTTTTCATTTTTCAAAAAAGAAGAAGAAGAAGAATACAATTGGCCATACCAATTGCCAAATATATATAACCAATTTTTGGAGAAAGCTTTTTATGTATGCATTTTTGTTTTGACAATGCTTTTAAAACTTAGATAAGACTACTAAAACATGAACACTTAACGAGGCCATCTACTTGTATTGTTTTCCATCCTGTCAATGGGTAAATATGCAGAAATCATCCATTGTATTTAGTAAAGGGACATCGAACTTAATTCAACAACTATCTGGAATTTTGGGTCTCCCATGCCAATCTTCTGTGGGAATCTACCTTGGTCTACCTATGCAATGAAGCAGTTCAAAGGTTAGCTCCCTATCTTGGATTCTAGATCGGGTACGCCTTAAGGTACAAGGATGGAAACAAAAACTCCTGTCAAAGGCTGGAAGAGAAGAACTTATCAAAGCAGTCTTACATGTCATTCTGATGTATGCAATATCATGTTCAGCTTTTCGAAATCTGTCTGCCAACAATTAACATCTCTGATCTCCCGCTTCTGGTGGGGTTCCAACACAAGGACTGGTATCCCCTAGGTGACATGGTCTTGGGTAGCAACTCCAAAGAAAATGGGTGGACTAAAGTTCCGTGATTTTTTAGCCATGAACCTCGCTCTAATTGCTGGTCAGGTATGACGATTATTACATCATCAAGGTAGTCTAGCATATCGGGTCTCAAAGAGTCTTTATTTTCTAAAAATGGACCTAGCACATGTTCCTCGACCAACTCAAGCATCTTGGAGTTGGCAAAGTCTTTTAAAGGTCTAACTTTCCTTCGATAGAATTGGCTTTTGTAGGTGGGATTTGGCACTTCAATATTTATTTGGCAGGATAAATGGTTGAGTCGGGCACCCAATCTTTAATGCCCGAAATAGTGTCTCGTCTCTCTTGTAGCTTATTTGATACATCAAGATACAGAGCGTTAGAATATAATATTGTTTAACCATATTTTCCCACCCTCAATTGTTGATACAATACTGCGAATTCAGCCTTCTTGGGCCCATTTACCTGACAAACTTTGGCCATGTCCTCAGATAGAATATATCAGGTACACTCTGGTTATCATTAGATACTGTCAGCCAAATATGTCCAAACCCAAATGGCTGGAATGGCTTCATCTTCTTATCAGGTTCCACCTTGTCTTTGGAAAGATATTTGGTCTTTTGATGCCTCTCCGCAAATGAAGACTTTCATGTGGCAAGCTTACAAGAGGGCCTTGGTGACTCAAGAAAACCTCTATAAGCGTCGATGTTCTGCTTTCCCTCAATGTAAGCTATGTCACACAACTCCAAAAACAGTTGAAATGTTCTTCTATGTTGCCTCTGGACCACTGGGCTTTGGTTTGCCACTCCACTCCAGCTCCGTATGATAGACTTTTATGATGCCCGCTTCGAGGAATGTTTCTTGAGCCTTCTGACATCTTGTTCAATTCAAGGATACCCTCATACGTATGTTGCCAC
Organism: Ehretia macrophylla; assembly: GCA_037974665.1. NCBI lineage: Eukaryota > Viridiplantae > Streptophyta > Magnoliopsida > Boraginales > Ehretiaceae > Ehretia > Ehretia macrophylla. The sequence goes on along the minus strand of CM075771.1, from coordinate 57,843,567 downwards.
TCTGTTATCTATCATTTGTTGGATTATCTGGAAGGCTCAAAATACGACAATCTTTGAAGGTAGGGAACCAAACATTAGGGTACTCGCCACTGATATTCGGCTGCAACTGCTTGAGTTAGATTTCCTACATCATTCAACAAGTCAACCGCAACAACAACTGCAGGAATCTACCACTTGGGAATTGTCACAATCATGTTCTCTAAAACTTAATTGTGATGCATCTTTTACATCCGCAGATCTTCTTTCTGGTCTTGCATTGTCTGTCGTAATGCGGAAGGCAAAATCATAGATGGGCATGCCTTTTCAACCCATTATGACAGCGCCATACAGGCTGAGGCACTTGCATGTCAAGTTGCGTGCTCAATGTTCACTCTAAGTGTAACGCCACGAAACTAACACTCTCACGCCTACAGGATACTCTCTGGCCTTAATGGCCCAAGCGAGTACCGAGGCCATGGCGAGTAGGCCCGGAAGTGCACTATGCACGAATTGTCAGCTTTGGAGCCCATACTCCTTACGATTTTTCACCTCCCAGCCACTGTCAGGAAAACGGCCATGCACGAATATACGAGTGAACTCTATATATTCAGTGGCCCAGACTCGTAAACTTCTGATGTGGGATGGGGTTACTACATCCGCCCCCTCTTAAGGAGGCCCAGCGCCCTCGCGGGCCACTGGCGCAAAGGAAGGGCCGCTCTGATACCATTTTGTAACGCCCCGAAACTAACACTCCCACGCCTGCAGGATACTCCCTGGCCTTAACAGTCCAAGCGAGCACCGAGCCCATGGCGAGTGGGCTCGGAAGCGTACTATGCACGAATTGTCTGCTTTGAAGCCCATACTCTTCACGATTTTGTCGCCTCCCAGCCATTGCAAGGAAAACGGCCGTGCACGAATATACGAGCAAACTCTATATATTCAGTAGCCCAGACTTATAACCTTCCAATGTGGGATGGGGTTACCACACTAAGGGCCCAGGGCCCTAACTCTGTCATTGAATCAAACTCTACTATCATAGTGAAAGGATTCAAGGAACATCATCATTGTGACTGGAGAATTTCTTCTCTGGTGCACAATTCCAACACACACCTATCAACAGTTCGTGGCTATTCATTCTAGTGGATCAGACAATCTACCAACCGAGTAGCAGACTAAGTTGTTCATACAGTTAGAATAGGTTATTTACTCATAGACTGGATTTCAAACCCTCCCTTGAAACTATCACTTCTTATGTGTAATGACTCTAATTCTGATACGTCACGGCCTATCGGGATGGATTGATGTATCTTTACCACCTTTTATAATATATCTACTAGACAAAAAAAAAACCATCATGTGTAAAAAGAAAATAATCATATTGTTAAATATAAAAGCAATTCATGTGATAAAGTAAACAAAAACACTAAACACCCATGCCCATTCGCATTTTCTTTCGGCACATTTTTACTTTTGAGTTACACTTTTTCTTTTTCTTTTTTCTTTCCTCTTTTGCTATGATTTATTTATTTATTTTTTTGGTTGTCAGATCTTTTGCTATGAGCCCCTAAATATAACTGCTGAAATTTCTAACTTTTCTCTCCCACACTGAAGCTTTGTTGACAAGTGTATCTCCGTCTTGCACTGCTTTATCACCTCTATACCACATACCCCATTTCCACAAAACCCAAATATTCTTTTAGCCATCAATTCTCAATAATCTATATTTCAACTAAAAAAAAAATCATACAATATAATCTAATTATTCACTTATATATATGTATTATATTTAATTTTTATAATATATAATGGGAAAAAGAAAGAGAAGAGCTGACCATAACAAGACCCCTCCTCCTCCTCCAGGTATATATATAATTTTTTCTCATCTTCCTCTTCCTTAAAAAATGCTTTTTTAATTTATCACTTTTTTTTTTGATTTTCAAATGTTTTAGTTTATTTTGTTAAATTTAAATGATGGTGTGTTTTCAGATGAATAATTTTGTTGGGGTTTTAGATGGGTTTGTGCAGTGCTTCATTGTAAATCAATTGTTAAATTCTGGAAGCATTTTTGTTTATTGTTGATAATTTATATATGCCGGTAGATTAATTAGGAATTGGGTTGATCATTTCATTCAAATAGGGATAAAAATTGGGTCTTTTGAAATGATTTGGTTGTTTTGCTGCCCTTTCTTTTTTTTTTTCTTTTTTTCTTTTTAATCTGAATCGCAACTAGGTTACAATTTTGTAATTTACCATGTTGGTGCACTTTTTGCTTCTTGCTTTTTGTATAAGAAAAATCTTGTCTTTTTTGTGTAATGTTGTTTAAACATTGAGTTAGTTGAATTTGTAGCCTATAGTTGGTAGTTCAATGGCATCATGTTAGCGAAACACGATAATCTGAACTTCATTAGTTTTGCTTTATTTATAAAAATGCTAGTTACAAGTTTAATTTCGACCGAGTACAGATCGCCAATTATTGCAGATTGCACTAAGTTTGTTCTTTGTAGACACTTTTCTTGTTACTTCTGTGTGCTTAGGTTGGCTATAGAAGCGTGCATGTTTCTTAAATTAGGCTGTTTTATATTCACATTCTAGCAAACACTGTGAACTAAGAATTACATTTCTTAACAATCCGTCTTTTGGAGTTTTGTTGTTATAAATGTGTGTTTTACATGCAAACCTCGCTTATATATATGTGTATCGTTAATTTTATGTATAAGTTCCATCATGATTTAAATGTGTGCTTTGTTGTTGCTATGCTTGACTAGGGTCGATATTTGCTTACCTCTTCATAGCATGTCCCCCATGCTTTTGTTGATATACCCCATCTACGGTTGTTACCGTATACTACAAGATTCTATATTCTAAAGCTCTGACATGTTGGTTTAGAATTGAAGCAATGAATCTGCTCATTTTAGCTGGTAATTAATAACAAGAACTTCTAATGATTGAAGCAGTGAATCGGAAGTTCTCAAGTCAAATGTATTGTCAACAAGAGGATTATTCATATAAAGTTAGCTTAGCTTTCTAATTATAGTCCTTGTGTATGATGCTTCCTACACTTTTCACTTGTCAAAACTGGAAAATTGAAAATACAATTATTTTAATTGATATCTTGCTCTTTCATGTCTGATGCTTTGCATTTTGTTTGGAATATTGCAGTTCTTGATACACATTCTTCCCAAGATTCATTACCAGAGCAGGTTGGCTGTTTCCCACATCTCTCCTGGTGCTTGCCATAATTCTCACCTGTCTGTAACATCTGTTTTGAATTCATTGAATTGTTTTTCCTGTTAACTTATTTTGAAGGCTTTGCAATTCTAGTCTGGTTAAGAGTACTGGTGGATATTTTTGGATGCAGTTAATTTTTTCCTAGTAAGGGTGATGACCTTCCTTAGATGACAGCATAGGGACCTGTGGGCTTGCTTTCCATATCCAAATTGAGAAAAAATAAAAACACACAAAAAAGAAGAAAAACTGAGAACATGGATTTCCTATATTTATTCCACCCAGTTTTATTTAGTATGATCTGCTTAAATATCAGTTCCTGAATGAGAGAACTTTTGGCTCTGTTGTTTTTCTATTTGCAAAAAGTTTCGGTTGTATTGTTTCAACCAAATCTCTCTCTCTCTCTCTCTCTTTCATGGCTGGTTGTCTAACCTGGTTTTATTGCAGAAATCTTCTCATGTTGATGGTAGTGCAATAAAGCCTTCCACCTCCATTATGGATAACATAGATAATCCTGTTGAAGTATCACGAGGTGGCCAGTCACCTATACATCCCCAACATAATTGTAGCCGGGCAGTGTTATTGAAGCATCATCGTCATTACTATGGTCGCCATTATTCTCGGAGAAGCTCGTGTAGTCGTGCCGAGGCCTCAACTTCTCATGGAAAGGGTACTTCTCTACGTGATGAGAAATTGTACTTCAAGCTGTCTTCTAGTAAGCACAATTCTGAACTCGAACAGCATACAGGTGCACTTCAGTTCCTTCCCGATACTTGTGGTCAAACTGAATTATCACCTAGGGCAGACTGTATGATATAGGAGAAGTTCAAGTGCTGCGCTCTTCTGACCATAGGCCTTGAGAGTGTCTAAAACTTCATGTTTTTGTCCTTTTTATTTTTCTTTTTCCATTTTTTTCATAGGGTCCATGTAGACCTTGCAGGTTATTTTCTTCTCCTGTTATATGGCTTCTCATTTGGATTTTTCCACTGTTTGCAGAGAGTAGGGATCGAGCATTCTGCAAACCTGAGAAGATAAGGCACAGTTTGTTGGCAAAAGATGCAGCATCTTCTGATTCCATGAGATTGGTATGTGGAATTTGTGAGAAGCTTTTGAGGAGGAAACCTTACATTCTTGATAATACATCTTCTAGTGGTCTCTCAGTAGTGGCAGTCTTGGTTTGTGGTCATGCTTATCATGCCGACTGCTTGGAACAAAGAACATGCCATGAAAACCGGCGAGATCCACCTTGTCCATTGTGTGCAAGCCTGCTTTCAGAGTCTGATGCCTCAGTGGTACAGGAGTGAGCGCGTATGTTCTGATTTTGTTTAGTAATTCTAATGTAGATAGGACATAGATAGAGGTGGGTTTTAGGCTACAGACTGTATTTCAGGTGTGGTGTTATGAGGAGCAAAATATCAGTTTAGATTTTGTCCAAATGTTCCAACTGTTGTACTGTAAGTAGTTGATATAGGTAAAGAATAATAAGTTTGGTTATGTTGTTATGAAGCATAGACATGGGTTTTGACTTTTGTTCTAAGGATGTGAGCCATGTTTATCTTTTTCTTTTTTCCATTTTATAGTTTAATGTTCTAACGTAAAACACGTCCAATTTCTTCATACTAAGTTTGGTTTGGTTTATAGTTTTAACGTTCTATTGATTTATATATTGGTCATTGGGGTGTGACATTTATAGTTAAGCCTGCATATTGTTTTACCGTATGTTCATTGCTTCCATTGAAAAAATAAAAGAATTATTCATATAAGTGTTAATTGGGTGTTATAGTCACCACCAAAAAATATTTTAGATTCTGTCTTTGAGTGTACTCTTTTATCTTGCCTTTTCTCCATATAGCACAACTCTGTTTTTATGAACAGGCTATATGGTTCAAGCGATAGATGGGATTTATGTGGAGGATTAATTTTGAGATTGACTCGAATGTCTTGTGAAATCTATCATGTGGCTGGACTCGCAATAGCAGAAGGAAATGGAAATCTATGATCGCTGTTTAAGCATATGGGCCAATTGGTTGAGTCAAAAGCTGGGTACACTCGATTTGTGGACACTAAAAGTAGATCATATCTGGCATTGGATAATACGTGGTGGTTTCCTGCAGCCCAAAGATCAGTCAATCCTTAAATAAGGACGTATTAGTTGAAATCTTTGAGAGTGAGCTACCAGCTTCCGTTGATCCTCTTTCGATAGAAAATAACACTTATTCTTTCTTTTATGGAAAGTCTAGAAGGCTTTGAAGTACTTTTTTATTTTTAATTTAATTGAAGTAGGGAGGATGTATATCATAATGTATATTTCTTAACTCTAATCCTCTTTCATGGGACACCAAGAAAGAAGCAAGTCAAACAACCAAATGATTTAGGAGTTCATATTTGGAAATCTCCGATTCATTCCTAAAGAAACGAAAAGGGCTTTCTTTAGAAAGGAGAAGGGAGGAGGCAAATTTGCACCAACATCCTTTCCCAAAGATTCAGTTAGTGTACATAGACTTCATCTTTCCTTAGGTGATTTTATTTACTATTGACTAAGAAAAGATGGACTGACTGTCTATCTGAAACTAGGTTTTTGCGTTTACTGGGAGGAAGCCTCATCCCGTGGACACATTTGGCATTCTTCATCCTTACTGCCCTGGGATATTGAGGTTGGGATCCAGACGTTTCTAAACTACCATTAACGTCCCTCCCAAATTCGTAGAAATTAGCAGTTTGTAGTCTCGCCATTGATTAAGTGGTAAGAGGTTCAAGCTCAAGTCCTTTTGACTCCAGCTGGCCGGAAGGAAAGAAACCTACACCCAGGCTTAGAATAGAGATAGTCATACTAGAACTCGAGAATGTTATAGGGTTGTGAAATAAGGATATTTTGATCGACCCGATTGGCTCTCGTTATGGTTTGGCAGAAAGGTAAAAAGCGAAAAATCTTTCTTCCTGGTTGGTATACCAGGGAGAGCTGAATCCCAAGCCTTTCGTTAGCTAGCTTAGATTTCCCTCTTTTGAATCTATATAAGATCATCCATTATTTCTTCGCCAATACCTTTTAGATTTCCTTTAGCTGCTATATTTTCCATCCCCAATCAGAGTAGTCAGTCTTCCTGCTCCGTCCTTCTTTGACGAAATGGATGATGTAGGAGAGGGAAGTGCAGTCAGATGAAGAATATCCAACATCTTGGTATTGACCTTCACTTTAAGGGACAAGGACGACATATTGGTAAACAACATCTAATTTAATTGATTCACCAGATCTTCCGTCTATGAAAATGGAAGATAAGCTTGTTAAGGTCGGCTTCATGAAAGCAAGAAAACAAGAAAGTTTAGCACAAATAGAGATGGAAGAGATGGATTTTGCCCAGATCAATTCCCATTCATACTTTAATGGAATAGGAAAAGGCAAAGCTGCAACTATCAGGAGTGGACGATAGCCTATGACTAAAAGTGCCGACTATCTATGAATAACCAAGATCGGAATGCCATTCAAGAAGATGAGCCTACGAAAGATTTCAAGTTCAGATTGGCATCCTCACTTAGACAAAGAAATTGAGTTGATGGAGTAGCCAATGCCCTTGACTTATTATCTTGGTATCACTTTCTCTTATCGTAAAAGGCGCTGCAAGGCACTCGACTAGAAAAAATGGATGTTAGGCATGCATGGAAGACTCTGAGTATGCGCTGGCACTAGTCCTGGGCATATATTCCTCTTTGATTGAAGGAAGGGGACTGCAAAGAACCAAATTTAGTTTGATCATATCTGTGCTATTGCCCGATTATAGCTGTATTGCATAAGACTAGTTCTCCCTCTCCCCTGCCCTCTTAGAACAGACTCCTCAAGAGAGAGGGCTAGAAACTACCTATTAAGAATGGCTTCCTTTTAGGTTGTGTTATTATAGACCAGACTGTTTACAAAATGACACAATCAATATTGAAATAAAAGAAAAAACCAGACGAGGTCAGGTTTAATTCGTTTACTAAATTAAACCAAGTCTTAACTAACTAAAGTCGACTATACCACTCATTTATATGGATAGACCTATAACATCCTGTATTTTTGGTTTATTTTAGTTGGATTAAGAGTTAAAATTCAAACCTTTGGATTTGTAACATATCAAATTTTGGGTTTATTTTAGTTGGATTAAGGGTTAAAATTGAAACTTTAAGTGTTCTAGGCCTTTTAATAAGTCTCTAAGTCTAATCCCACAAGTTTATATCTAGCCTAAGAGTGGTATATAAAATGTCTCTTACCTTGTTGCCTCCATATATATATACACAAGAGAAATATTCTATCATTATATTCAAGCTTTGAACATATTGTGCAACCTTGGATTCTTCTCATATTAAGATTCTTGAAAGTTTGTGGGAAAATCTGAAAAACTTGAAGCTTACGAATTAATTGATTTAAGAACATGTAAGTTTGTTGATGCTCTCTGTATTTTTCATCTCTATTATGATTATGATATCTAGACTTATCAAAATTATTCAGTTTTAGGATCATATTATTCATGAGAGGAACATTTCTCGTAAGTTCTAAAAACAAAAATCTTATTTTATACTGATTTTTAATTTTGCATGAGAAACTTGGGGAAAACGGAAAAATTTAACACGATTCAATATTTTGTACAGGCTTTGAAAAAGGAAAAGGAGCAAGGGGTTGTGTCCCTATTCACGAAATCATATAATATTATTGTTATGACTTATGATAATTTTTTTTCGCCTTTATGGTTTAACAATACACCGTATGGGAGGCAAATTGAAATGTTAATGATATGTGAGAATAAATGTCATAAAGCATAAAAATAATAGGAAATGATATTTTAGAAGAATCCAAAGGTGTCGCACAGCCAAAATGAGGCTTGGTGGTGAGTAATGAAGTTCAAAATAAAGTTAGGGTCAAGAAAGAGTGTTACAAAACGTGTCAAAAAAATTGTAATGAAAAAAATTTAGAAAAATACAAAGTAGCCTAAAAGGAAGCAAAGAAAGCAGTTAGTGAAGCTAAAGCAAAAGCATACGAGTATCTTTATAGGTGGCTTGACAAAAAAGAAGGAGAAAATGAAGTGCTTAAGCTTGCAATTGCAAAAGCCAGGAAAAGGAAAACTAGGGACTTAAACCAAGTGAAATGTATTAAAAGAAAGATGGTAAGGTACTCGTCAAAGAAGAAGATATAAAGGAACAATGGAAGAATTATTTTCACAAGCTTTTTTAAGAGAATCATTCTAGTAATATAAACTGGGGACAACTAAATATATTAAATGATGAATTAAATTAGACATTCTATTGGCGAATAGGAAGAGAAGAGGTTAAGGAGGTACTCAAAAAGATGAAACTTGGAAAGCTTGTAGGACCAAATGGCATCCCTATTGAAGTGGAGGTGCATGGGTGGCGAGGGCACATCTTGGCTAACAAGGCTTTTTAACGTAATTTTGAGGAGTCTCTGATGTCTGATGTCTGATGTTTGGCGAATGAATACCTTGGTGCCAATATACAAAAATAAAAGAGATATCCAAAACTGTACCAATTATAAAGGAATTAAATTAACGAGTCACACTATGAAAATCTGGGAAAGAGTGATCGAGGGACAATAAGAAGGACGACAAGGGTGTCAGAAAATCAATTTGGTTTTATTTTTGAGAGATCAACAATAGAAGCAATATTTTTACTAAGGTGGCTAATAGAACATTATCGTGAGAACCAAAAAAACCTGCATATGGTGTTCATCAATTTGGAGAAGGCATATGACCAAGTCCATAGGGATGCTCTATGGAGAGTATTGGAGAAAAAAAGGTGTTTGTGTGGCATACATTAAGGTAGTAAAATATACGTACGATGGAACGATAACTAGTATAAGGACGAAGGGAAGAGAATCTATACTTTTTCTGATTACAATAGGTCTATATCAAGGATCTGCTTTGAGCCCATGCCTCTTTGCGTTGTCATGGATGAACTCATTAGCCAAATTCAAGATGATGTGCTATGGTGCATGTTATTTACGAATGATATTGTTTTCGTAGATGAGTTTAGAGAAAGTGTAATGCTAAGCTAGAATTGTAGAGATCGACTTTAGAATCTAAGGGCAAACTTAGCAGATCAAAGACAGAGTGTACGAAATGCAGGTTTAGCAAGACTAGGTCAAGAAGTGAGATAGATGTAAGATTAGATTGGGAAAGAATATAAGAAAAAACGAGTTTTAGATACCTGAGTTCTATAGTTCAACAAGATGGTGAGATTAATGTAGACGTTGACTACAGAATCAAAGCAAGATAGACGAAGTGAAGAAATGCGGTAGGAATCTTGTGTGACTGAAAAATACTACTTGAGCTAAAAGGGAAGTTCTATAGGATTGTATTAGACCAGCTATGTTATATGGTTTTAAGTGTTGGGCGGTGAAATATCAATACTTCTATAAAATATCAGTGGCCGAGATGAGAATGTTAAGATGGATTTGTGAAAAAACTAGGAAGGACAAGATTAAGAACAAGGTAATCCGTAAAAAGAGTATGAGTGGCCCCAATTGAGTATAAGATGAGGGAGAATCATTTGAGATAGTTCAGGCATGTTAGGAGATGGCCTGTAAAGGCGCTTAATTGATAGACGGTGCGAAGGTTTATGGAGCTTACAACAGAGTTAGCTCTCAATGGAAATGAATGGCGTTGTTTAACCCATATAGCCGATTCCACCTAGTGGAACAAGGTTCAGTTTAATTTGATTTGGTATGGTTTAGCAATACAGAGCACGTTACACGAATCCGTTTAATGAGAGGTACATAAATATGACCAGGAATAATATCTCAACATAAAGTTGGTTTTGCTGCTTATACTTCTACACAAGCCTGTGCTGCTAACTCTTGGTATGTTGATAGTAGATGCTCTAGACACATGACAAGTATGCGTGAAGTTCTAAGCAACTATAGGAAATGTGATAAATGGCAAGTTACATTTAAAAAATCGGTAGAAGAAGGAAGCACTAGTAAGATGAATATTGATGTTGCAGACGGTATTGTAACACCGAAGGAAGAACAGGCGAAGAAATCTGTTGTGATAGATATTGTTGCAACGCCAGAAATGGAAACAGCGCAGAAAGACAATGGTACGTGCAATGTTACAACAAACAGCGAAACAACAGAAGATAGCACTAAGGAAATTCAAGTTGTAATGCCTCAAGTTCATAGAAATCATGCTGCAAAGGATGTGATTGGATCAATACATGATAGAATCCTAACTAGAGGTAAACCCAAGCTAAACTATAGGGACATGGTAAGGTATATATGCTACACTTCTCCCTTTGGACCCAAAAATGTGAAAGATGCATTAAAGGATGAATTCTGGGTAAATGCCATGCATAAGGAATTAAATCAGTTTATCCGTGAACTTGTTGAAACTGAAACCATTGTTTTAGAACATGTTGTAACAGAAAAACAATTGACAAATATCTTCACTAAAGCTTTAGATCCTTTGAGATTTGAAACCTTAAAAAAAACTTTAGGAATTGGTAGTTTATAATATTGTATCATAGATTGCCACAGGGTCATGAATGAAGCTTGAGAAATTTGAAAGTTTAATAATCAATTCAACTTGTAATTTAGTTAGTGAACCATACTTCCTTGTACACACTGAATACTAATTGAGAAAACTAATCTTGATGTTCTGCAAGTGTAGGAGCTTGAACTTTCTGATGACTAGGGATAAAGAGAGAAGTCTCTCTAAATCTATTCATGTATTCTATTCATCCTTGAGATAAAAAAAAAGGCAGGAAATGATATTGTTGTCAAGTACAGGAAAGAGCTACCTAATCCAAAATAAAAGGAATTAGTGTGAAAGCTACAAGTTGCAACATGAGCTGAAACAGCAAAGTAAAAAAATACATGTGAAAAGAAATATAGTGTGCAAGCTACTAGTTACAACATGAGCTGACACAAGAAAAATATTGTGTTTTCCTATGAGATGAATAGATGATCAGGTATGTTTGAGTTGATAGGGAGAGTTCCTACATTTTGCAGGTTTGATGGTGAATGCAATCTGGTTCAGAAATCAGCCTCTCTCACACACATATAGTTCATTGATTAAATCCTGACTGAATTGAGTATAAATGAGTAAAATTTCTTGAGTGGCTTCATGCTTCTTGAACATATCATGCATTTTAATTCTGTTTTAATTTTTTTTTAAAAACCAAAAAAAAGGGAAAGGTGAAATCTCAGGGGATTTTGAGCAAATTGGAGATACTGTAGAAAATAGTATTACAACATCGGTTCTAAATTGTTTTTGGATAACAAATTCATTGTGCAATACATCAATGGTCAGAAAGGAAAGTGTTTGCGAGAGAATTTTGGATATTCTCAAATTGACAGTTACTCTATTTGTGCAGGTATTGAAATTCCAAGATCATGGGATTGATAGTTGCCTAAGTTGACTTATGATGGAAATTAGGACACAATTTTTTAGCAATTTTTTTATGTGTCTTTTCATTTTTATTTTGTTTCTCTCCCTTGTTTTTTCTCTTAGAAAGGTCGACATTCAGAGGGAGACTACTAATGTTGCAACAACACCACCCACTAGGAGTGCCAGTAATCCCATTGATCCATCTGCTATGTCGCAACAGTTGCAGCAACATCAGGATGCTGTTAAAGAGCTAAGAGAAAAGCAGAGTAATGTATAGGCTAATTAGGATTGAATTCTTCAGACTTTTGCTCATCCCCTCAAGGGTCAGGGCGTGCTCATGGAGCATTTGGTGAAACCTTTCTCATGCTGTTAGGTGTTCTATTGTTGACTTGATGAACTTCTTTACTATTTTTGTTGTTCTGATAAAAAGGGGGAGACTAGTATTGCCCTTGCCTTTGCTTTGGCAAAATGGGGGAGATGTTTGTTGCAACAGGCTTAGCTATGTTGCTTAGTTGCTCTATTGTTGCGGCAAGTAATTGTTGTTGCTATTGATTTTGATTGCTGCTTCTTATTTTCTTCCTAATATAATGACTGAGTTTCTATGATGGTTTACTGATTCTTGCAACAGGGTTATCATCTTTCGGTTACTATCTTTTGCAAGGTCATTATCTTTGCTGCTCTGATAAATCATTATCTGTGTTACTAGCTTTATTGCTGTGATACTTTGCCTTTACTTTTTTGCCTTTGGTTTGGCAAAAAGGGGAAGTATGCTGTAATGCTACTGATTTGCTTGCATTGTTGTTTTAGTATCTGTTGCAACAGGATTGCTATTTTTTGCAGGAGCACTATTTTTTCTACTCTAATACATTTCTATTTGTGTTCCATTGTATATTGCAACAGGCTGATTATTGCCCTAATACTTTCCTATTTGTGTTGCTCTAATACTATTATTCTGTTGAATGTTGCAACAGGATCTTCATTTGTTGCACCTGCCTTTCTGCACTTGGGCATTAGGAGGTTACATTGACTGTGATATCAAGGTTTTGCCAAAACAAAGCCAAAGGGGGAGATTGTTAAGGCAATTAAATTGATTGGGAATTAATTGGTTATGTTTTAGCAAACTTTTGTTATTGCTATCAAGACAATTATTGATTGGCTATGTTTTGCAAAACTTATGATATTAACATACTTGTGTTTTTACCTTTTATATTGTACAGGAAAAATCTTATGGTAACTTACCAAATGATAAGAAGATTTGTGCTGATTAAGGAATGACGTTTATTGCATATTCACAAGGAAATGAAGAATAGGGTTTGTGAGAGGAGGTTTTTCTTGCAGCCCAAGACGTGTTGATATAAAGGCAGTTGGGTATAAATATGAAGCAAAGGTCATAGCAAAAAGTAGGCAGACAGAGAGTGACAAAGAAAATATAAAAGAGTTATGTCCAGTATTCCATGTTATGTTGTAACACGATTTGTGTTCTAGTATTTGATTTTATTAAGTGTTGCAACTTTGTTTGTTTTGACAGTGAGTCATGAGCGAATTATATGAGTCTTTGAGTCATTAGATTACTGTCTTCTTTATTCATTCTTCGGGAGAAGAAGGTGTAGTTCTCGGGAGAGAACGTTGCAAGTCGAGGAGAGCTCGCCAAACCGAAGTTTATTAAGAAGTTCTTCATCGAGGCATCAAAGGTCAGGAAGTAGTCTTTACTTGTGTAAGTCCATTGATGTTGCAACTTGTTATTTCTTAATAAACATGTTTGTTGGACTAAAGGAGGTCCCGTGGACATAGACCGCACGGTTGAACCACGTTAAATTTTGGTGTTCTTTATTTCTATTATAACTTTATTATTTCCGCTGTTGTTTACTGTCACTGGCTATTTTGGAACATTAAGTGGTACAACTCATTAATTGACTAGAGAAACAGACTGTTAATGAACTGTGAAAGAAGTAATGTTCTAGTTAATGTTGCAACATCACTTCTAACAGATTCACTTTACACCAAGTAATTGCATCAGTTTTTCATATTCACCACAAAACTTTGTCAATTGAGCAAATTAGTCATATTGCTTCAAAAATAATCCATGCTTGTACTGCATGAACTCTAACAATTGCTATTTTTAGATACTCCATTGATAAAAATTCATCACCAATAGAGGTCTCTAAAATACTATTTGATAGTTTTTGGTAAAATCATGACATCACTCAAGCTGTGAGTCTCAAAACTAGCACCTAGTCTCCATTTTCTTCAACAAAATGAAGACTATAGAAAAAAAAACAAAAATGGAGCTGTAAAAAGTAATATTCAACAGAAAAAAGATAATATGTTAGATCTGACGATGTTAGATTGTTAGATCTATAACCATTAAAAAAATTAACAAAAAAATTTAAAGTGACAAATCTAATAAAAAAAACAAAAAACACATAAAATCTGACAAAATAGCCATTTGAAATGTTGCAAATCTGAAAAAAATATATATATATATATATATATAGCTGTTGAAATGTTTCAATATATTCAAGCAAAAATCTTGTCATCAACACCATCTTCAACAAAAAGGTAAACACAAAATCTAAATAAAAAAAAATTAAAAAAAACAGATTCACAGCCTCTTTTCTTCAACAAATAGCAACAAAAACAAAAACAAAAAGGTAAACACAGAAAAAAAAATGATAGTTGTGGTGATGGTTTTGGCAATAGTAGAGGGCAGTAGAGAAATGGGGTAGGGTAGGGGAACATGAGTGGGGGCGGCGGGGAATGGGGGTAGGGGCTGTGGGGAAACTGGGAAGGGAAAGGAAGAAGAAGAAATGGAAGTGGAAGTGGGAGTGGGAGTGGGAGTAGGGGTAAGGCGGCTGAATGGATCTGAAGGGGAAATGGGGCTTTTATATATTTAGGGTTTTATTTTAATTTTTTTTTGTTGTAATTAAGTTTTTTTATATATTTAATTAGGGCTTATTTAATTATATATTTTTAATTAGGATTTTTTAACTAGGTTTTTTTTAATTAGATTTTTGTAATTAGGGTTTTTTATTTAGGTTTTTTTAATTACTGTTTTTAAATTAGACTTTTTTTTTAATTAGGGTTTTGTATTTTATTTTTCTATTTTTTATGTTTTTTTAGTTTTGGTTTTTTTTTTCTTTTGTTTTGATTGTAATTAAGCTTTTTTTTATAGTTGTAGTTTCTTTTTTAATATAGTTGTAAATTATAGGTTTTTTTTTTTAATTGTAATTAAGCTTTTTTTTATAGTTGTTTTTTTTTAATATAGTTGTAAATTATAGGTTTTTTTATTGTAATTAAGCTTTTTTATATAGTTTTTTTTTATTTTTAATATAGTTGTAAATTATAGGTTTTTTTATTGTAATTAAGCCTTTTTTTATAGTTGTTATTTTTTTTTTAATATAGTTGTAAATTAACACAATATAAAAACTCAATTTTATAAAGACAGTCACTGATAATGTTTTTCTTTTTATCTTAGTCTCTAAATGAATATTTAAAATAGTTTTTTTTATTTTTTTTCTCTTAGTCTCTAAATGGGTCTTTAAAATTAATAGTTTTTATATGAGTCTTTAAAATAATAAATAGAGACCTATTATACATATCCCATTAAGGATAGTCTAATCCCCCCACTTTTGCAGACCAAAGAGCATAACAACCACTAGGTCCACTACAACCATTACATTAATAAGATTATTTCACAATATTATAATATTATGAATAAGATTTAACGATAAAAATATTTTATAAAATATTAAATTTTGCTGATCACAATTCACATCATGACGAAACAAATTCATATATCCCCATTACATCAATCTGAAGACACAGCAGAATATCATTCACGCAAAAAACGTAAGACCTCGGCGGCTCACATGTAATAACATTGGTATGTTATGGCCATGATTAGCCAGCTGTGCATTAAGTCGTCATGTTAAACTTTAAATATTTTCAAAAAGTTGCGACTCGTATTGATTCAGCATGGTGGTACAGGTTGATTCAGTTTGGTAGCCAGCTCAGTTCAAACTAAAAATATGGCGAATCACATCAGTTATAAAGTGTTTGGGCCCCGTGCCACAAAATTGATTTTGAAAGAGTTTTAGCTTTACTTCACTCATGCTTTAGAATATTCCTCCTCTTAGTCCACTTTGGCCCAAATATTGCTTACGTCACTTTCACAATTATGATACTTTTATTCTAATTATGTTATATTTCCTCTTGTTCCGAACATGGTCTAGTAATATTAGAGTAAAATTATTTTTATGAGATTGCGAGTTTGATAATTTTTATTATTTTAGAGTATAACTCTTGACTAATTTAGTACATGTATGAGAGCGCATTATTATTCTAAAAATTTACTAGTTGATGGTCAGATTCCGCCAAATAATTCCGTTGTCAGTCATCCATAAAAAAATGTTATCTTTCCTCTTCTTAAATTTCTTTTAGTTTTTTTGCCAATGAGGTTAGCCTTGTTGTTAAGATTAAAATCATTAGATTGTATGTCTTTGGGTTCAATTATTATCTAAGCTATTTGTCCTTTGATTATCTACGTAATTGTAAGTATAATTTGTTCTCTTATCATGCCTTTGATCATATCATATTATAGTTGGAGTATGATATAAATCTTCATTTTTCTCTAAATGTAGAAAAATGAAAACTCTTTTTAATTTTGAAGCTTTTGAAATATTCTCCCCTTTTCTAACCCTAATTCAGCAATCTTTCTTATTTATGCTTTTGGTTAGGAAGAGATTTCGGCTATTGAACGATAACTATATGAAGGTGAAACTAAATGCAAAAAAAACTGAAGCGGATTTTATATAAAAGAGTAAGAGATAATGTAGTTTGCATGTTAGCTTTAATTGTTGGAAAAGTGCTCTTTTTTTTTTTTGCTATGCTGGAAAAGTGCTCTTTAGTTATCTCATATTGTATCATTTTTAACGATCATTATCCTTTTGAAATTATCATATTCCATATATCACGTTAAAATGGTACACTTTCAAACGAAGGGTTGATCTCAACTAAATGAGAAAGTTATATATATATATACATATATATATATATATATATATATATAATTATTATATGAAGTTGGAAGTGAAAGGGAAGCGCTCACATGTAACATTTGCTACATACATTGGCAAACCAAAATTCGGGCAAAAAGGGGCCATGGCGTAGAAAAAAAAAAAAAAAGGGCCATGGCTCCCATATTTTTCAACATTTAGATTTTTTACGTTATAATTTAAAACTAATATAAAAACGTCATTTTAAGATACGAATAGACCCCTCTTCAAATATTCAAAAATTTTCCCTTGGCTTTCCAAATAAATTTTCTTTGGGTTTGCCCTTGAACACATAATCTGTTATGTTATTTCAATTTGAGACAAATTCTATGATGATTCAATTTTTTTTTTTTTTCAAAATAGATCTACATCTAATCATATAGATACATGACAATCATTATGAAAAGGATTTCATAGTTGACAAATTTAATTATTTTAAAGTTGCAAATATATCTTACTTCATATTTGAAAAATTTATGAACTTACATGTTTTTTCTTAAGTAAATAAAACAAGAAATACAAAACCACATTAAAAGCATGAACCGCCCACAAGAAATGTGTTCTTGACCTAAAGCAACCATTAGAAACAAGTCTTTTTACCATTTGAAGTATACAATACGTTTGAATTAGATGAGAATGAATTGACTATAAGACCAATTGTCATGACACATCTGGAAAACAACAAATATCTCGACTCTTACCTAAGGGGCAAAGAACAAAGCCCCTTCTGTAGAGTCTACAGTGGTTGAGGAATATGTATGAAGATTGTGTTAATATTGATTGAAACAATCAAAATAATTATATGCTATTTTCTAAAGATTGTTTTTGGATGTGTGGAAACTCAATTGGTAGAGTTTTATCATCAAATTATTTAGTAAAGTTCGACCACTAACTGGTAAACTCTCGAATGTAGCGATATATCCCTATTGGGAATCAAACACACGCCCACACACAACACACAAGCACAATGGAATTAACACACAATATTTTTAAGGGTGAATAGCACCGGACCCCCCTGTGGTCAAGTGAAACTAGTTATAACTCCCCCTATTGTCTAACAAATATAGTCGGACCCCCCTATGGTCCACCCGTTGTTGCACACCGCCCCCCTCCATCAAATTTTTCATCAAAACTAACGGAATATGTACCACATGAGAATAAAATGTGATTTTTATTGATTTTTAACGTATTCAACTAGACCATTTTTTTAATTTTTTTTAATTTAGTAATAAATAAAAAAATAGGTGAAAATGAAAAGAAAAAAGAAAAAAAATATATTTTTTTAATTACTAATATTAATTTATTATTAAATACGTTAAAAACCAGTAAAAATCGCATTTTAAGAGCGTTTGTCACACTATTCATCAAAAATGACAAAAAATTTGACGGAAGGGGGTGATATGCATCAATGGGTAGACCACAGGGGGGTCCGACTATATTTGTTAGACTACAAGGGGGGTTATAGCTAGTTTCGCTTGACCACAGGGGGATCCGGGCCTATTCACCCTATTTTTAATATGAATTGGCCCTCTGCCTATGTCCATGACCTAAGTAATTGGAAATCCACTACTCAACAATAACAAATTACATGCAACAGATCTTTTTGATGAGAAAAGATCCAAACCCTCATCACACTCACACATTCACGGTTTTTAGGAAAAACTATAAAAATCCTCCTTAAGACTTTATAAACGAAAAAGTCTAAACCCTCGCTCATGTGACTTTATCTATGGCTAAAGTCTAAATCCTCCTCATATCAGCTTTTTCTGACAAAAGTAGAAAAAACACTTTCAACACTTGGCTCACTCTTTCTATACCCCTAATGGAGTATGGCTCTTGTGACACTTAATTACAAGCTAAAAAGTCTTACTTATAGGCAACTAATCTCAACTCTACTAGGATGCGAAACCTATTTATCCTCCTAATAGGCTTCTAATTGTTTTCAACATTTCCTTGGACTTGGTCTTAAGACAAAAAAAACCCCAACAAATCCTTCCATTAGGCCAAAAATTCAAGCTTCTTTGCTAAACTAAGACCTCTTCTCAGTCTTCGTCCCATCTTCATACTAGAGTCCGCAGTTTATAACAATTAGAACAACAACCTTTGAGAATCTCTTCCTCAGTCTCCAATGTGTTCCAACCTCGTTCTTAGCTATCAACACATCTTTTATCATACCCGATTCTCACAGTCATCATCAATTATCCCTCTCTATACCATCAATCTCCAATCTCTAATACTCTTCATGTTTTCCCGACATTAGGCATCTTAGATGTGGTTTTCTCTCAACAGTAATAGCACTCCTTCAACGATTCAAAAATCACCCAAAATACACCTCCTAACATCCGAATTCTTGGCTAACCATGACACATCAAGAATTTAGGAAAACAGACTCTAAAATCGAACTCAGGACGTCAAAAACCTTTAGGACCACCCTCGGTCAACACGGTCAAATTTTGGCTAATACCCAGTCAACACAGTCAAAGCTCTCTAGTCAACCCAATCAAAAACCAATTGCACTATTACTCCATGTGTTGCAGCACACCAAATCATTGCCCCCTCATCAAATCAAAACACCTCAAGATTTAATGGCCCAAATCACTCAAGCTCACCAAAACCATTGTGCACGCACCACGCCAGATTCCAATACCCTAGATCTGGGTTATTTTCTCCACCCACGGATCTGACCCGCTTTGTCCATGTAATCCACTCGTCAGATCAACGATCTGTCGGTGACAATCTTTTCCTCATCCTCTGACGAGCAGCACCATAGCCTCCAATCCTAGTTGCAACTATCGTCTACCGTCCACCGTTACCTCCATCAGCTACCACATTCTCTTCATTATCGGTGTCATCTCTGGTCATAGCGAGCTCTACCAACTACTCTAATATCTTTTTCTTGTCTATGTCGTTTTGTTGATACCTTCCATGCACCATCTTGACACCAAAAACACCTCCAACAACATTCATACCACCACTCAACAGCACATGCGGTGCTTCATCTTCTTTGGCCATATTATCTCCCTTCACGCGAAGATGACATCACGACTTACGTATCAACTAAGCTTCTTCCCCAGCACCATCGTCTTCACCCATCAACACTGCGTTGGTAGAAATATCTCAACTCTCCATGGCTATTGTCGATGTCGACTCATTCTTCATAAGTTGATGATGTCAACACATCTTTTATCATACCCGATTCTCACAGTCATCATCAATTATCCCTCTCTATACCATCAATCTCCAATCTTTAAGACTCTTCATGTTTTTCCGACATTAGGCATCTTAGATGTGGTTTTCTCTCCACAGCAATAGCACTCCTTCAATGATTCAAAAATCACCCAAAATACACCTCCTAACACCCGAATTCTTAGCTAACCATGACACATCAAGAATTTAGGAAAACAGACTCTAAAATCGAACTCAGGACGTCAAAAACCTTTAAGACCACCCTCGGTCAACACGGTCAAATTTTGGCTAATACCCAGTCAACACAGTCAAAGCTCTCTGGTCAACCCAAGCTCTCTAGTCAACCCAATCAAAACCAATTGTACCATTACTCCATGTGTTGCAGCACACCAAATCATTGCCCTCTCATCAAATCAAAACACCTGAAGATTTAATGGTCCAAATCACTCAAGCTCACCAAAACCATTGTGCACGCACCACACCAGATTCCAACACCCTAGATCTGGGTTATTTTCTCCACCCAAGGATCTGACCCGCTTTGTCCATGCAATCCACCAGTCAGATCAACAATCTGTCGGTGACATACTTTTCCTCATCCTCTGACGAGTAACACCATGGCCTCCAATCCTAGTTGCAACTATCGTCTACCGTCCGCCGTTACCTCCGTCAGCTACCACATTCTCTCCATTATTGGTGTCGACTCTGGTCATGGCGAGCTCCACTAACTACTCTAATATCTTTTTCTTGTCTACGTCGTTTTGTTGACACCTTCCATGCACCATCTTGACACCAAAAACACCTCCAACGGCATTCCTACCACTACTCTACAGCACATGCGGTGCTTCATCTTCTTTGGCCATATTATCTCCTTTCATGCGAAGATGACATCACAACTTACACATCAACTAAGCTTCTTCCCCAGTACCGTCGTCTTCACCTATCAACAGTGCGGTGGTAGTAATATCTCAAATCTCCATGGCTATTGTCGATGTCGACTCCTTCTTCAT
This sequence comes from Ehretia macrophylla, assembly GCA_037974665.1. Taxonomy (NCBI): domain Eukaryota; kingdom Viridiplantae; phylum Streptophyta; class Magnoliopsida; order Boraginales; family Ehretiaceae; genus Ehretia; species Ehretia macrophylla. The sequence goes on along the minus strand of CM075771.1, from coordinate 57,822,744 downwards.
AAGTTGATGATGTCAACATTGTCACAACACAGTAACGTTAACCCTCAGCCTTATGACGTCAGCAAATAGGCGACTTTCTCCAATACGACATTAAAATCCAATTTTCTTCCTTTTGCGCGCAAACTCCTCATTCCTTGTGTCCCTAAAGATAATTGTACGTATCCCTCAATACAATGCCTTTTTCCTTCTTCTTTATTACTGTTCCCCTACTGTAATAGTAACCATCACACTCATCCTTTATCCATGCATGTTTTTCTCAGTGCAACGAGATCTCCTCAGTGTGTCCTCTCCACATCATCGTGACTAGTCCCCAAGCCCAAGCTCTGATACTACTTGTTGGGAATAACACACGCACACGCACACACAGTGCACAATCATAGTGAAATCAACACACGGTATTTTTAGCATGATTTGGCCCTCTGCTTACGTCCACGACCTAAGTAATTGAAAAATCCACTACTCAACAATAATGGATTACATGCAATAGCTTTTTTTGACGAAAAAAGATCCAAACCCTTCTCACACTCACACGCTCACAATTTTTAAGAAAAATTATAAAAACCCTCCGCATGACTTTATGAACAAAAAGTCTAAACCGTCGCTCATGTTACTTTATCTATAGCTAAAGTTTAAACCCTTCCCATATCAATTTTTTCTAACAAAAGCACGAAAAATACTTTCAATACTCGGCTCATCCCTTCCACACATCCCATAGCGTGTGACTCTCGAGGTACTTAATTATAAGCTAAAAAGTCATATTTATAGGCAATTAATCATAACTCTACTAGAATGCGAAACCTATTTATACTCTTAATAAATTTTTGCTTGTCTTTAACACCTCCTTGGGCTTGGACTTAAGCCAAAAAACCTAACAACCCCCATAAATGTATCAAATTAGTTAAGGATAAAACTCCAAAATAATAGAGAATATCAAACTCAAGACTTTGTAGGTACAATTTACTTAACTACCGCTGAACCATGCCCCTAGAGTTGCTATTTTCTAGTGATTAGATAGGCTTTATTTGTAATCATGTTATGATTACCTTAATGAAAGTTTTTTATTTTTTGACCCATATAAAAAGAAAGACCTCTAGTTGATTCCGAAGAGAGAGAACTATGTTTGACATTATACTTAAATCATTGAAAGTAATCACTGATAGATCTACTTGCCACTCAATCACAAAAGGAATATTTATTAGGCATATACCAATAGAATCAACTTAGGCTCTTCTAATTTCACCATATTCAATGAGTAATTAGGCAAATAAGAACCAAGCAAATATTTAAAAATTCAAAATATTATGTGTAAGGGAATTTTTCAGATGCCATGAACCCTTGACTTTGAAGAATCCAAGAAAAATATGCCTCAATTATTAAGGGCTCCACAGCAAAAAAGATAAAGATGTAATTTTTTTTTTAAATGTATTAATAAAAATTAGTTAGTAGTATAGTTTTTACTTTTTGTGCAAGAAATTTCTAGACCGATCCGCGGTGTATATAACATTTATTATATGTGATATAATATTGGTTTAGGTTTTTCTTTAGGAAAAATTTCATATTTAATCCCTATTACTTGCAAAGTGTCTCAATTTAATCCTTATTATTTAAAATGTCTCAATTTTGTTTCTGTTGTTTCACTAAAAGTTTTAATTTCATCTCTATTATTTAATATGTCTCAATTTAGTCTCTATTATTTTTAAAAAAGTTTCGACTTCGTCCCTATTATTTTTAAAAAGTTTTAATTTCTTCCCTATTATTTTCTTAAAGTTTCAAATTCGTCCCTATTATCTAAGAACTAAATTGAAATTTTTTAAGAAACAATAGGAATGAATTTGAAACTTTTTAAAAATAATAAGGACGAAATTGAAATTTTTTGAAAAATAATAAAGACGAAATTAAAAACTTTAAACAATAGGGATTAAATTAAAACTTTTAAGAAATAATAGGGACTAAATTGAGACATTTTAAACAATAAGAATTAAAGTGAGATACTTTATAAACAATATGGACTAAATGTGAGATTTTTCCTTTTCTTTAAATAAAAAATAATCACTAACCTTCTGGTCTAGTGGTATAATGCAAATTTTAAATATGAGAGGCCCCGTAATCAATTTTTAGTGTGTATAAACACAATTAATTTACGCGTCCATTTATATAAAAAAAGAAATAAAAAATTAGTATGGCACATATAAGAGTGCACAGATCATATAAGGGTACAACTTTGTTGGAAGATTCGAATCTTCCCATCGGCACATTCCGACAAGTTGCCAATCCAAGGGCTACAAATCTCCTGTTATTACATATTTAGGATTTTGGGTTAAGGCATCATTCCAGTATCTAGTTTCGCACCCTACAACCTTTGTACTTGGTTTCTCAATTCGTAACACAAACGAACCACCTGCTTTGCCAACTCAGACAACAACTATTCTCTCTCTCTCTCCCTCTCTGCATCTCCTTCTTCTTCCTTTGATTCTCTCTTTCTTGTATAGCAATCCATTTTCCTTTGCTCTCGAAGGAATTCATTTCCGGGTTTTTCTTTCCTTTTGAATTCGTTTGTCCTTGTTGGTTTTCCATACACAGAAAAGGACACATTATTATTATTTTTTTTGCTCAATAAGAAAAGGAAATTTCGCCGGAAAATCCATTTTCCAGCGATCAAATTCTTGGTTTTTTCTCTCTCTTTTCGCAGATTGTTCTAAACCATTGTTGTAAACCATACATAAGTCTTTCTCTCTCTCTCTCTCTACCTCTCAATCTATCTATATATATATATACATATATAGTCTATATATATATATAGGTATGGTGATGAAGGTGGCGACGCCGAGAGGGTCGATAAAGACGGTGTTAGAGAGAGTTGGGGTGTATAGTTTTGGTGGGAGCAGCCAAAAGAGGTTCAAATATGATATTCAAGATGAAGATGACACCATGGAAATGGAGCAGATTGGTGCTGAGAGGACAAAAAATGTGCTAATTCTGATGAGTGATACTGGTGGTGGCCACCGGGCTTCAGCCGAGGCAATTCGCGACGCGTTTAAGTTGGAATTTGGAGATGAATATAGGGTAATTATATTGGACTAATGATCGCTTAACGTTGATGAATTTTGTTATCTTTTGTTCTATATGTTCATGCATGATTGCATATTATAGCTGCAACTTTTGTGTCACTTTGAATGTCAAGTCATACGTTATATTTTCCAGGTCAGGGTTTGTCGTCTTTAGGCATCTTTTGTATTTGCTTTCATTTGTCCTATATGCAAATCTTAAATTAAAATTTTGGAAGTGTTCAAATTTGATTTTTTTTTTGTTGCTAATTTTAATGAATAACAAATTATATTGTTCAGTTACCAAAATTTAGTTAGATGTCAATTTTATGCGTTACTGTTTGGCACCTAATAAGTTCTTTCACCTAATATTACTTCTATTCAACTCTCTTATTCTTAGTTCGATTATTCTCAAGTTCAATTTAAGCTTTATAGTGTTCGTGTTAGTACTCATTTGTGTTTATTCTTGAAAAAGTAGTTTTTTTTTTTTTTTTTTCTATGCCTTGTCCGCTTTTCTCCAGCATAATTTCGCACTCTTCTCTAACGTGGTCCCTCTCGGTCTTTCCAAAAGTTCAACCATATTGTGTTAATTATTTTGTGATTTTTCAGACTTGATATGTTGTTTTAATGATCTGTTTTCATACGGCCATTTTGCAGATTATTGTTAAGGATGTTTGGAAGGAGTACACTGGCTGGCCATTAAACGATATGGAGCGCCAATACAAGTTCATGGTTAAACATGTTCAGTTATGGAATGTTGCATTTCACAGCACTTCTCCTCGATGGATACACTCTGTTTATCTTGCCGCCATTGCCGCCTTCTATGCCAAGTATGTTTCACCTCTTCCCATTTAAGCCTTTTACGAATAGATTGTTTAGTATTGTTAATTGCCAAGAAGTTAATGGTGGAACGCCAGCTGATTTTCAATATATTTATGCCTTGATACTTCAGGTTGGTCACCACTATTTAGTCTATGCATAATCGTGCTAGAATCTATTATTTAAAAAAATTAGTTTTGCTTAATCCTTTTCAGTTTTTGTCTTTGAGACTTTTTTAATGTTTGTTTCTTTTGTCACCAACAATTTGTCTCTTAATCAATTGGTTAGAAGTTAAGAAATATTGCTGACATGATTACTTATGATTTACGCTACAGTTAACTATCGCGTATTAAAATTAACGCGTATTAAAATTAATTTATGAGATTAATATGATTGTCTAAGGGGGTGATTGGATATTGTTCAACGTTTTACTTCTCGTTTGCTAATTTCATTTTCAGTGTTGCTGATTTTTGCTCCTGTTTTTCTGCAGGGAGGTAGAGGCTGGTTTAATGGAGTATAAGCCTGACATTATTATTAGCGTTCATCCTCTAATGCAGCATATCCCTTTGTGGGTTCTCAAATGGCAAGGATTGCAGAAGAAAGTCATATTTGTCACTGTAATAACTGACCTTAATACCTGCCACCGTACGTGGTGAGTTAAGAAAGAGATCTTACAATTTAATTTTGTTTAGAAGTTTTAATCTTTTCTGCCACATTTTGACATCCAATCTGTTATATGTTTAGGTTCCATCCGGGAGTCAATCGATTGTACTGCCCCTCGGAAGAGGTGGCAAAGAGGGCTTTGCTAGATGGGCTGGAAGAGTCTCAAATACGAGTTTTTGGTTTGCCCATCCGACCCTCTTTTTGTCGTGCAGTCCTCGTCAAGGTATATCTTTGTGACAAACTGCAGCAGATTTTCATTTTTTATGTTTTGCTTCCAATTATGCATTGCATTCAATATATGCCAATTTTGATTTGTTTTTGTTTCCATTTTTTTACAGGATGAGTTAAGAGCAGAACTTGAACTGGACCAAAACTTGCCAGCGGTCTTGTTGATGGGAGGTGGTGAAGGAATGGGTCCTGTTAAGGAAACTGCAAAGGCTCTTGGAGAGTCATTGTTTGGCAAAGAACTTGAGAAACCGATTGGACAATTAGTTATCATTTGTGGTCGAAATGAAGCCCTGGCTTCGACATTGAAATCACTTGAGTGGAAGATTCCGGTCAAGGTAAATGCAGATTCTCTGAAGAACTCATGGTTGCATTCTCAATGTTCATCACTGTGACAAAATTGAAATCTTGATCATTTGTGCCTTGTTGTTTTTCAATGTAGATTAGAGGCTTTGAGAAGCAGATGGAGAAATGGATGGGTGCTTGTGACTGTATCATTACAAAAGTATGCTATCGCCTTCCTGCATTTGCTCTTCCTCTATGCTGTTTCCAGTATATAATGTCACGCGCTTAAGACTAATAATGATCTTGCCTTGTCGAATTTTTATAGGCCGGACCTGGTACAATTGCAGAAGCATTAATCAGAGGGCTTCCAATCATTCTCAATGACTACATTCCCGGACAAGTAAGTTGAATTCAGTTCCTCTGTTTGTATATAATCGCGCTCTTGGTTTTTCCATGTTTGATTGCAGTAACATAATAACTTATAATCCTTCGGCATTACTGTCACAGGAAAAGGGGAACGTTCCATATGTAGTCGACAGTGGGGCTGGAGTGTTCACCCGTAGCCCCAAGGAAACAGCGAGGCTTGTAGCAGAGTGGTTTAGTTCCAAAACTGATGAGCTCAAAAGAATGTCAGAGAACGCGCTCAAACTTGCACAACCAAATGCAGTATTCGACATTGTGAAGGACATCCATGAACTTACGTGCCAACGAGGACCCTTAGCCAACATTCCCTACATGTTAACTTCATCCTTCTCTAGCTTAATTTAACAAGAAAACATTGGCAGCCTCCACCAGGACAATGGTGTGCTCTAGTAGGAATTACAGTTAGCTTTCTGACGATATTCTTTGCCCACATAGAGATGGTGCTCTCCAATTTAAGTTGTACATTTTAGGCAAACTTGATCCTTGGTTAATCAAAAATTACTCCAAAAAAGAAAAAAGAAGCTTTGACGTTTGCTATTAGTTTTTTCTTTTACTCTGTATTTTCTCCACTGCGCGCACATGGCCTTATCTTTCTCTCTTCCCATTTATAATGCCAAAACCTTTGTTACTATTAGCCTTGATCATACAAACTATTTGACGTGAAAAACTCATATCACCCATTTTATCACCTTTAACGATTTGCTCAAATACGTTCATGGCTCCCTTCCTAACCCCTCTAAATCCATGGACAAATCCACATCCTCTTCTCCTCCATCAAATTCTTTTATTTCCTATGACGAATGGCATCGTACCAACAGTTTTATCACTACCTTCCTCACTGCTACCTTATCTGATGCCTTAGTCCATCAAGCCTCGGGGTTTGACAATGCTCGGGATCTCTGGGTTTCTCTTGAATAGTCATTTCTTCACCAATCTCATACTCGTCACTCTTTCATCCAAACTCAATTACACACTAACGAAATGTATGACATCACTATTGCTGAGTAACTCCAACAAATACGTTTGCTTTCTTTTTCTATTGCGGCAATTAGTGACCCCATTGTTGACTCTAATCTGGTTCTCATCATACTAGATGGTCTGTCGAAGACTTATCGGCCATTTATTACTTCTATCAAAAATTTTGTAAAGCCTCCATCCTTTGCCCAACTTCGTGCCAAATTCCTCATGCATGAACAACATGTACTTTTTGATGATGATGTCATATCATCTATCATTCCATCCTCAGTAGATGCTTTAACATCTCAATTGTATCATGGGACCTTCTACTATCCGGGGTATGGGAATCCGGAGAGAGGCCTTGTTAGTCGTTGATTGAAATCGATAGTTCAGGTTGATGATTGATTTTTTTTTTTGTCTCCATTGTGATGCGTAATTACCAAATTAAACCTCGTTGTAATAATGTTTGTGAGACCCATATATACATGTTGACTCTGTGATTGCAGCATTTTTTAAAGTATTAACTCTTTACAATGTTGAATTACTTTATTATCCCTATTTGATTAATATGACATAGGACCCATAGCGTATTATAGTATCAACATTTGAGGGGTTAAAATGTCTATTTCACCCACACAAAAAAAGAATCCATTTACTAAATTGTCCTCAACATAAAAATATTTCAAAACATAAAATTACGTTTATAATGACTAAGCTTCTCAAACATACTTCACTTCACTACTTACCTCTTCTTCCATTCCTCTTCATTTAACGTGATAGATCAAATAAAATATGATGTGAGAAAGGGGAATTTCTATGTTAACCCATTTTCATTGTTTGTTAAACCATGTTCGAATTTACGGTGTATAAGGACTCAATTACGAAAAAAATAATTCCAATTACAAGTTGTTTGTTCTTTCTTCTTTATTTCTTAACGTACAAATTCTTGCCTGTGTCGCTTCAACAACTGATCTTGTTAATGCAAAATTAAGGTTAAATATTATCTTACATTTGTTTTTGGTTATCTTTTATCTTTACACACGTGAAACTTTATTAATATAGGTTATTTGTTTCCTAATGTTGGCACATCTTTTTACAGTTGCAAGTTATTTCGAAGTATCAGTGAATCAAACTATGTATATGAACATACCAGCATTTACGGCCTTACGCCCAAGTCATGGTGGTGGAATATCTATAATGAAATGGATGTTTCAGACAAAGATTACGGGAAAGTAAAAATCCAGTGTATTTATACCAAATGGGAGTTATAAGTTTTACAAAACTGATAATACAAATTTTTTCCTATTACAAAATTGAACCCACAGTTGAAAAAACACAATTTTATGTGTCCATAAATGCTTGTTACAGCATGAATGTTTTTGGACAGAGGAGGCTTGGCATTTGGAAATAAATGTTTGACCAAATCAGCAAATTATGGTCATCTTTGTACACAATATGCGTTGTTACTCATGAAGCTATTTTTCGTTGATCTATCAAGAGAACAAGAGATAGCAAACCTAGGCGTGTTTATAAAGGATCCAAAGAAAAAGACAGAAGAATGTTGTAAAAGTTTGTACAAAATCTTGCTTAAATTATGGGGATATTGCCCTATCATCTAGAAAACTATATGTTGTCATGTGCATGGCCTATCCAAGATGATAATGATGCCTCGGGTTGGGATTCAAGACTATGAGTCAATACACAAAGAATACTGTATCTGTTTATGTGACGTACACCTTATGAAATTGTTTCCTACTGTTATTTATTAATCATATAATTAAATGTAACGTTACAATATTGATGGAAAACGAGGTTAAGTTATATGATTCATATTCAAAAAAATTCTATGAACATGGCGGAAACAATCATGTAGGATCTTACTACGATTAAACATGTAATACTTAAACAAAAAATAATTTACAATTTAATTCCCAATTGAAACAAGGATCTAGGCATACCTCTTGCAAAGAACAATGCAAGAACACCAACCACTTTGATATTCAAGCTTGGGAGATATTTCTTCCACTTCTCTACTTTGATCTTCCCCTCTATGACCAACACCTTTCTAAAGTATATTCTAATTGTGGGACTAGATTTTGCTAAACTAAAATATATAAACTAGAATTGAGTTTCTTCACAAAGGCGAAGCTTACTCAAGAGAAAGAGAATAGATGGTGTGTGTATCATTTTTCAGAGTTAGAGAATGTCTATTTATAGGCAAAAAATCTAGAGAAAAATTCATGAAATTCTGATGTGGGATTTGGTCAGAGAAAAGTCCAAATTTCTTTTACAAGTAATTTTCTATTTTTCCTCCTTCTCCTTTCTTTTCCTCCTTATGGCCGATTTTTACAAGGTGGTGGTCCCCACCTTCTGCGTCCAGCCTAGGCCTACGAGCCATGGTCCTGGTTCAGCTAGCTTGCTCCAATTTTAATTTAATCCTGACAATAATTAAAAATAGAAATTCCTTTCTATAAAATAGAAAGTCTATTTTTAAATATCTAATTGCCAATAAATTAAATGCTCCTTGATTAATTCCAAAAGTGTAAATCCAAACTACTATTTAAGAATAATCTACTTTTCCAACAACGGAAAAATTATCTTAAATATCTCAGCAGTCTTCTAGACTTTAAGTAATCAATTAATTACATAATCCAATATTTTGACAATTCTCAAAATAGAAACTTCTTCCCAAAATGGAAAGTCTACTTTGATTTTAACCATCAAAGGATTATATCCTCTCTCAAAATAATATATCTTAACTAAGTTTAGATACTTAACAAGGTAGATGGCTAGAAGAGGGACCAAAGACATAATTAACCTTTCTTCTGGAAATGAATAAAATATTCTCACAAGAACCCTAGCAATAATTTACCATCTCAACCAAGTTTATTCCACTAAAACACTTCGCCTGCACTCAAGGATAATTACTGTAAGTACAGGAGTCCGTCAATCTATACATGACACTCTGTCTTTTGACCAACTAAGTATTATATTGACCATAATGCCCCTCTAAACTCACTCATAGCCAAAGACAGGTTCCCTTAGTGTACTATCACCTCTTTGACTACATCTTGTCTCCTTAGAACCTCTAATCCATAATCTAACTATCCTTCTGAAGTTATCCACTTATCTAAGGGAGCTACCCTTAAGTGTAACATTCAACACCTTAAGTGTTATTGCGGCCACAGATTCAGGATGATCTAGCTTGGATCATTCTAAGGGAGTGATTAATGTATAGACTCCTTATTGCATATGCACGTCTCTTCTAATCAAGTCCTATACACATAAACCACAAAGTAGGTGATCTAACTATTAAGACCACACCCATAATGGATCAAAGTGTAAGCACTTAACTTCGTCGGTTCATCCATATATGCTCAAGATTGAGAGCTATGGTCTACTTAAAAGTTGTAGGTTTAGGTGAACTCTTTATTTGATAGTACGTATTCAGAGCTCAGACCTACGAGGTCCGTCCAATGCATAAACATGCATAAGTGTAATAAGTCTAGAACAAATCCATGATCAAGGTAGATCACCCTTCTTCAAAGGGAACTTACTCCACTATGACTTCTACCATAGTAAAGCGCTCAACTTTACTGCTTAGTCATGGACAAGGGTACTTTGGTTATTCAAGTGACCATGACTTCGACCTTCTGTGCGCACCCTCCCCGCACCTACGTCACTCTTTGAAGCAAGGACCTTATATTCACACACACACACACACATACAAACATATACACACACACACACACACACACACACACACACACACACATATATATATATATATATGTCAATACACATAATGAGATAAATATGCCCATATGAATATGATGTCACTAATTAACTTATTGCAAACCATCTAGATGTTCTAATGACTAAGTGCTAGTGATCTTTTGGACATACCAATCCCAACAAATATTATAGATTTTGTTTTATAATATGTCAAATTTCAGATTTACACTCTTTATTATTTTTTCCAGGGAAGCCTAATGCCAAATATATATTTGTTAGATTTTGTGAATGGATACGTTAAGAAGATGCCACACACACGCACAATTCGAAACCTATTTTAATAATTTTCCATACCTAAGGCTACTTTCGTCTTTTCCTACAACTCTCCTTATTTAATTAGTTGGAGCCCACTTTAATACGAGAGTGTTTTCGTCTTTTCAATCGCCACCCTTTTATTTTATTTATTATTTGTCCCTTTTGGTCATTTCGTTGCTAATTTGTCTTTATTCATTATTATTATTATGCTGACTAATCAAGGGTATACCAGTCATTTTTGAATTAAATATTAGGGTATATTGGACAATTCATTTTGGCCATGGTTGAATCTCTCCCCATGTTGCCACATGTCACTATATTATTTGTTTGTTTGTCATTCCCAATCTTACCGCATTAAATGCCACTTTCATGTCTATAAGGGTATAAGAGTCATTTATTTATTATTTTATCCTTATCACACTTATTAAAGCCTAGGGCTCAACAGGCCCTACTATCACATGTCGCGATATTACTTGACCCCTTTTCCTGTACCTCGAATAATAGAATTTCCCTTGCATCATACTACAATTTCTGACAATGCCTTAATGTCTGTTTCTTCCAATCCACACAATCCTACCATGTCACATCATGCTTCCACTAACAAATTAATGTTGTCTCAACTTTCAAATCGACCAAAGTCAACTACTTATATTAATTTTTCTAAGCTAGCCAACAATTCACGTGGTGGGTATCAAGAAAAATGCCAAATTTGTAAAAAATAAGGGTATTCTGCTTCTAGGTATCGTTTTTGATATATACCACCCAAAATAATGTCTTACCATCTCAATATGTAGGATTTCATCAACATCAATCCTTTCTTCCCCCCTTCTCCTCACACTTCTGTTTCTTTTTTCTTGGATTCCGGACTCTGGTCCTATTTCTCATATGACTTAGTGATCCTACACTTATTCAGTATAACATGCTGGTTCGGATCATGTCCTCACTGGTGATGGTAAGTCTCTTGCGATCTTTGATATTGGTCATTCGTCCTTTTTCACAAAATAATCGTCTTTTTTCCCTTTGTGATATTTTACATGTCCCTAAAATCACACGTAATCTTTTATCTGTTTCGAAATTCACTCGTGATAATGTTGTCTCATTATAGTTATTTCCTTGTAAATGTGTTGTTAAGGACTTCCGCACCAGGAAAGCCTTTACTTCAGGGCCACGTTGATTCCAATCTCTATAGTCTTCCAATTCCCTCTTGTGTGGTGTCTCATTCGCCTTTTGCCTTGGCTACTGCTCGAGTTCCTACAAGTCTTTGGCACAGTCACCTTGGTCATCCCTCGAAGCTCGTTTTATCTTATCTTCAGTCATAACATTTTTTAGATTATTTAGATTTTAAGTCAGTCAATAAACCATGTAATGCCTACATGTTGGTCAAAAGTCATAAATTGTCATTCTTCCCCTCTGCTAGTGTTTCTCAGTGTCCTAGAAGTTATAATTGTGATGTTTGGGGCTCCGCCCCTGTTACTTTTTATTTTGATTTTAGATATTTTGTTCTTTTTATTGATGAATACAATCGCTACATGTGGTTGTATCCCCTTCAAAATAAAAATGATTGTTTTAATTCCTTTGTTAAATTCAAATGCTTGGTTGAAATCTTATTTTCTTCGCGTATTAAATATTTTCAATGTGATGGTACAAATGAGTTAACCCAAGGTCCGTTAGCTCAATTTCTTGCTACCCATGGCATCCAATATCATATATCCTGTCCACACACCCCGACGCAAAATGGTCTTGCTAAACGAAAAATAAGGCAACTTACTGAAATGGGAACCACTCTTTTATTTCATGCCTCTATGCTTAAAGAATTTTGGCTTAAAGCCTTCACCACTATGGTGTTCTTAATCAATTGACTTTCCACTCCGATTTTGCATAATGATTCTCCCTTTCTTTGCTTTCACAATCGTCTTCCTGATTATATTTTTTTGGCATTTTTTGGTGTCAGTGTTTCATTTACTTAAGTGCATAGAAAACGGACAAACTCAGTTTGAAGTTTGCTTCCTTTGTAATTTTGGGATACAACGATGATCATAAAGATTATCGCTGCTATAGTCTAGAATCAAAATGTGTTTTTCTTTTTTGTCACATAATTTTTGCTGAAACCACTTTTCCATTTCGGCCACAAATATGTCCAAATTCTGTGTTGTCTAAATCTTTGCCATCTCGCAATTCGCATGTTGTATCTCTCTTTCCAATTTTATCTTTTTCTTCTATTCTAGATTCAACCACATATTCTCTCTCCTTATCAATGCATTGTCCCACTCTCTCTCCTAATCAATGCCATGTCCCACCTCCATCAATGTCTCATGCTCTCTCCTCATCAATGCAATGTCCCACATTTTATCCTCCATTAATGTATTCTTCTCTCTCCTCATTAATACAATGTCCTATATTCTCTCCTCCTAAATACCGTAGCCCCACTCCCTTTCATTCATGTCTAGCTATACCCTTAACCAAAAAAACCTGATCCCTAACCAACGTGGATCTCACAACTCCTCCCAATTTAGGACTTTACCCTCCTGCCATGTTTTCAACAACCATGGACCCCGCTTGTTACAACATATTTCCCCTAGTTCACGGTCCCTCTCCAACGTCCCTGTACATATGCTGCACTGTGCACCCTACCCCTACATCCCTTTTACCCATTCCAAAGATCACACCTGTAAACTCAAATCATATTCGTACTATGTTTTCTTCTATGCCTCCATCAATTCCTCTCCTCTATTGCGAGACACTGAGCCCTAATCCTTTTCACAAGCTCAAAAATACTTATAGTGGATAACAACTATGGTCTTTGTGAAGTATCAATTAAGGCTATAAACATCATCAATGCATAAATCAATAACGGAGGCAAACATGAATTTCAAAAACTTTACAAGATTTAGCATTATGTTCATAAAACCCTAAGCTTGAGTTTATCTAATGAACATAACTAAAACACATATATAGACAATATATGTAGTCAGGAGATAGATTTAAGATATACCTCTTGAAGAACATCAAATGAGATGAAAATTGCTCACTTGAATGTTGACTAACCCTCCCACAAATATAAGAGATCAAGTTAGTCCACACAAGAATGAATGAGCATCCATTTGATCTTTTAAGTGTATGTACTAGGAAACTTTGAAGATGCAATAAGTGTATGTTGACTAATCCATTGCCCTGGGTTGGTCGCCGCCACATCCCGTGTATTTACCAGACTTCTTCCAGCAGTTGGTCTCAATATGGCCCTTCTTGTTACAAAAGGCACAAAGTGGAACATGAACAACAACACTGTTACCTGAGGAACTCTGAACTGATGAAGCCACTGAACCGCTTTGTTGTGTCCTCACAACAACCAGCCTAAACTGACCCTGAGTCTGGCTTGGTTAAACCTGTGGCTGAAAGAATTCCTGCTCGCCCTCTGTCTAAGTCTGGAACTGATAGGACCTCTGTTGCCCCTGGAGCTAGAACGGTCTCTTGTACTGTTGGCTGGACTTGACCCTGACCTCACTTTTCCTCTTCTCGACTCTGCATGCTGCATTGAGGGCATCACTATATGTATAGAATTGAAGGGGCACCAAACTATCCTGAATCTCAGGCCTCAATCCCCGAACAAACCTCTGAATCCTCCGACTGGCAGATTGCACGAACTCGGGTGCATAATGACATAGTCTGTTGAATCTGGCCTAGTATTGAGCAATTTAAAGACTACCCTGTCTAAGAGACAAAACTCCTCCTCCCTCCATTCCTAAGCAATCTCAGGGATATATTTGTCTCTAAACTCTTTTACGAAGTTAGCCCATAGGTACGGGGTGTTCTGAATTTCCCACCTCAATTTCACAGTCCTCCACCACTGTTCAGTATCACTATCAAGTAGGAATATGACAAATGCAATTTTTCTCTCATCAGGGTAATTGAGGGCATCATAAGTTTTCTCAATTCTGCCCAGCCAAGCCTCGGCTTTCTCATCATCTGGTTTTCCCAAGAACCTTGGCAGATCATGTTTTAAAAATTTCTCCAACATGTTACTACCGTCGTTAGCGTTACCTCCATTTCTATTGCCCCCATTATTGTTGTTATCGTCCTGATTGTTATGATCCCAGTCAGCTTGCCTTTCTAATACCTGGGCCATGCGGTCCATGGTCACAACCATACAATTTAATACATGTTCCCCTATCGGGGCCTACTCTGCCTGTGCCTCTACATCTCTCCGAGGTCTACCACGGGGGTTTAGAACTCTCGCAGCCATCTTACAACCAAAGAGTTATTCACAGGTTATATCATATAAGCAATTTATAAGCAACTAATATCACACAAGGAACAACTTCACATAAGGCACATTAATCACGTAATGCGCATTGATCACATAAAACACATTGTTCATATTTGGTTCACTTAACACGTTATGCATGCACCCATTCTTTCAAGACAAGTGCACATTAAGACTTCTACCCGACAGTCCGAGGACCCTATCCTGGCTTATGAGCTATCTAAGCTCTTATTCCACTAAATGTCATGCCCGACCCGACCTCGCCTAGGACCAGGTCAAGATGAGATGGAAAACGGGCATTATATCATTTGAAACATGGTACTTTTGACAACTAAACTTGTTCAACATTTCATATAGCAACAATAAAACCAAACATTACATAACTTTCACCTTTCAACATACAACCAAATGAACCTAGCCATCGATCACACCTACTTTAAAGATGGTCATACAGTCACATAAGTTCAAAATAGACCATCAAGGCTAGCAACTTACAACAAAGAACCATCAAACTACTAAACTTTAAGGTAAACATCATAGCCTTAACATATTTACATGAATCCTAAAAGTCTTCAACATTAAAGTAGACAACATAATTTACATATTTCCAACAAAATTTTTATTACATAAACAACTACATAACTCCAAGGACCCATAGACAACACCAATAATCAATCAAGAAAATTAAGCCTCAGGCTCATCCACATTTTCTTGAGGCACGTACTACACGTATTCTACCTCAAGCTCACCTAAAATGTTAGCAAACAAGGTGAGCTTACACAAGCTCAGTGAGGGGGATAAAAGAAGGTTTTGAAAAACATTTAACTTTGAAAACCCTTCGAAAATGTGCTTTGAAACATTAGATAAACAATAAGCACAAATAGTTCAACTAATATAAAGTAAGTAAACATTCAATAAGGATACGTTCAATTTGTTGATGCCGTCCCTTTACTCCATCACGAACTCTTCCCCTTTACACCAAGAACATGGTAGTCGTGTCATCGCCTGGCAAGCCCAATGTAACACGAATGCTACCATCTCTGTTTTCCCCTTTACACTGAGAACATGATAGTCGTGTTATCGCCTAACAAGCCTGGTACCACTCATTGCAACACGAACGCTACCATGTCTGTTTTAAAGGTTACAACCTTTCGATTCGCTTCGCATCCGCATTCACATTTAATCACATAACACACATTCACGCATTTTGAGAAGACAACAAAGTAGGTTGTCTCTCAACACTTCAACATTTTAACATTCAACACTTAATATTTCAACACTTAGCATTTCAACACTTTAATATGATTTAGAAACACATTGATTAGGTAACAAAGTAGGTCACCTAATCTTAAGCATACACTTATAACCCTAAGTCATTTCCGGCTATAACCGATACCACACACATGCACAACCACACATTCAACAAAATAGAATTCAACAACACTTTAACTCAACTTTTAATAGCATTTGAATCAACTTTTAGCAACAAAAGCTACAAACTATGAAGCAACACACCTATATACACATACACCTATCAATCCAATAGCTAAACATGCATTTTACCACGTGAAACGAGCAAATAAAAGGCTGCAAATGGACTGCCCAACCACGACAGTCCACTGTCCAAAGCTGAAAATTTTCAGCCAACCCACCAAGGTCAATTCAACACCCAATCATGCTACCGATCCATTTTTCTATGTTATGAAGGTTTATTTACGCATATAAACTTCATATACAAGCTATGAACCAAGCATTTAGCTCATATTTGGCTAAACAACTCAATACATAACACAAAATAACAACAACAACAACCTATGGTTCATGCAAGCCAAATATCAAGTATGTTGCTCTCTAGGTCCTATCTAGCAAGATTCACATGCATATACAACATTATATTACATATATATGCAAGTATATAAATAATACATCAACTTTAAAACTTATATTTGGAAAATCCCCTTACCTTGTGTTGATAAAAAGCTAGGAATAGGTAGAATGCACTCAGAAGAAGCAAGAACTAGCTTCAATTTAGATGCAAAGGCCTTTGATCTTCTTCTTTTTCTTCAATTTTTGCTTAAAACCCTAGAAATCACTATTCCTCACCTCTCTCACTCTCACGGCTGAAATGGGGCTTTTTTGTGTATTTTTGGCTTTTATTTTGCATATATAATGTATAAGTAGAGGGGTCAAAGGAAGGTCAAAGCAAAAATAAGTATTCAAATGGCCAAAAGACTAAGTTAGTCTTGCATTTTGCTTCTAATTTCAAGTTTGACACTCTAAAAAATATTCAAAGTGATAAAAGACAAGTTTAGGCATGTGTTTGACTAATATTTACAAGTATACCCTTGTGTGGTCAAAGAAGATGAAAAGTCAACTAAATGCAATTCAAATGAATTTTAAATACACATTTCACTTATTAACTATATGAAAATCATATAAATGTACATCTTATGTACTAAAATAAATAAACACATAAATTGCATATAAAGTCTGTGCTTAAGTCTCATATCTTTCCCCCCTTAAAACAATTTCATCCTCAAAATTCTTACTTGCTTCTCGAGGCAATCCCTGTAGATCGATGACATAAGCTCGGGTCTGAACACGCTGCTATGGAAGTATATTGCCCATAGGCCTACCCTGATTACCTCTGGCTATTGTCTGCCCCTACCCAGTCTTAAATTTTCGGAAATCCTTTGCCCTGTGCTAGTCGCTGCTGCATCCCTTACATATACCAGACTTCTTCCAGCAATTGGTCTTAATATGGCCTTTCTTGTTACAAAAGGCACAAAGTGGAACATGAACAACAACACTGTTACCTGAGGAACTCTGAACTGATGAAGCCACTGAATCGCTTTACTTTGACCTTACAACAACCGTCCTAAACTGGCCCTGAGTCTGACTTGGTTGAACTTGTGGCTGAAAGAATTCCTGCTGGTCTTTTGTCTGAGTCTGGGACTGATAGGACCTCTGTTGCCCCTGGGGCTAGAATGACCTCTTGTACTGCTGGCTAGACTCGGCCCTGACCTCACATTTCATCTTCTTGACTTTGTATGCTGCATTGAGGGCATCACTATATGTAGAGAACTGGAGGGCGCCAAACTATCCTGAATCTCAAGCCTCAATCACAGAACAAACCTCTGAATCCTCTGGCTGGCAGATTGCACCAACTCAGATGCATAATGAGATAGTTTGTTGAATATGTCCTCGTACTGAGCAACGAAGAGACTACCCTGTCTAAGAGACATAACTCCTCATCCCTCTGTTCCCGAGGAATCTCGAGGATGTAATTGTTTTTGAACTCTTTTACGAAGTTAGCCCATAGGTACGGGGTGTTCTCATCGGGGTAATCGAGGGCATTATAATTTTTTTCAATTTTGTCAAGCTAGGCCTCGGCTTTCTCATTATCTGGTTTTCTCAAGAACCTCGATGGACCATATTTTAAAATTTTCTCTAACATATTACTACCGCTGTTATTCGCAGGTTATATCATATAAGCAATTAATATCACACAAAGAACAATTTCACATAAGGCACATTAATCACGTAATGGACATTGATCATATAAAATACATTGTTCACATTTGGTTCACTTAACACGTTATGCATGCACACATTCTTTCAAGACAAGTGCATGTTACGACTTATACTCGACAGTCTGAGGACCCTATCCCAGCTTATGAACTATTTAAGCTCTGATACCACTAAATGTCACGTCCTGACCCGACCTCACCTAGGACCAAGTCAAGATGCGATGGAAAACAGACATTATATCATTTGAAACATGCCACTTTTGACAACTGAACCTGTTCAACATTTCATATAACAATAATAAAATCAAATATTACATAACTTGCACCTTTCAACATACAACCAAATGAACCTAGCTATCCATCACACACATTTTAAACATGGTCATACAGTAACATAAGTTTAAAATAGACCATCAAGGCTAGCAACTTACAACAAAGAACCATTAAACTATTAAACTTTAAGGTAAACATCATAGCCTTAGTCTCTCCTCAAACCACCGTTATTCCTGTTGGAATGGAGAATTTCATCACTTGATGACATGTAGAAATGACTGCTCTAAGGTGATGAAGGTCTAGTCAGCCAATGATTCCATTGTATGCAGAGCAGCGATCGACCATCGTAAAATCTGCCATGAATTTGACATGTCTGCCATCTGGTTCAATGGTGCTGGGTAGCTTGATGATGTCTTCGGGCTTAACTCGTGGCCAGTAAATCCAGTCAATTTACCATTCATTGGTACCAGCTGCTCCCTGGCTACTCCCATCCTTAGATATGCATAAGAAAATAGTATTTCAGCTGAGCTGCCTGTATCGACCATCATACATCTGATATTACACTTGCCAACCTAAATTGTTATCACCAGGGGATCATCGTACGAAGTCCTTACCCCCTCCAGGTTGTAGGTCGAGATGATTATTTCTTCATAGACCTTTGACTTTTTTGGGAGCGACTCCTCCCTACCTGACCTGATATAGGCTTTTCTTATAGCTCAACTTTCTTCACCTGCCGTAAATCCTCCGGTGATCATCCCAATCTCAACCAAGCTTCTATCATTTTTTCTGGGGCTCTATTCCCGATCAACCCTTGCCTCGACCTTCTGACCTCTCCTGGCCATATAGCGATCTAGCTTCCCCTTCTATCTCAACTTTAAGGTTCTTATACTTATTGGTTTATGCCCATAATCATGGTGAAACTAGCAGAATCTCTCTTTGCTCATCTTGTTTGGGTTGGACTTCAACATTGGTGGCCATTTGAGATTAATGTCAGGCCTTGTCTTTATATCTATCAATTCCTCGGACCTCAGTATTGCCAATGGAGTGTATCTTTCGAATCGGCCTCTTTGAGCCGAGGTGCTTTGACTAGCTCCGAATTTCTGACCTCCTCGAGGTTGACCCTCATCTTTACTTTTTCCTTTAGACAAATTTGTCTGAGGGATCTGCCAGCTTTTTTCTTTGTGTTTTTGGTCCACCATGTGTAAGACTCCGTACCCGCATGCATGTACATTTACTACTTTAGTGTCAATTTATGTGCATTTATATGATGTTTCTTGAATAGTAAAATTAATTACTATTCACAGTGGAATTTGACTGTTAAATTTGTTCGAATTTATATTTTTCCTAGGTAGTATAACTCTTAGGAGGAATGGGAAAAAATGAGAATTTAGACATTAGGCCTTGGCAACGAGCGTTTAAAAAATGTTTTAGTGGTCCGTGAAAAGTGTCACATAAATAATAATCCTTTTGATTAATTAGCTAACTAGTTTAATTGCACAATTAGAAAATTAAGTGAGCTTATCTTGCATTAACATTGTATAATTAGCCAACGTTCACAAAAATTATATTCATTGCATATGTATTGGGTGATTTACAAAAATATTTTGATATCATATGAATAGAAAAACTATGTATTATCTTTGGGCTATAAATAGTTGTCTTGCATTTTATTAACTAAAACCAAGCCCAAAAAAAACCCATTTAAACCCACAACCCAAACCCAATATCCAACCCATCAACCCATATAATCATCCTACACACATATATATATCAAACAAAACACAATAAACACTAAACAATGCTCAAAATAAGCCAAAATGCCTAAAATCAGCCAAAAACCCTTATTACGGGAATAGTATTTTTCTTGCAAACTTTGCTCTTTGGATCTCTTCAAGCTTGTTTAGGGTGTGCTAATCCATCATAAAGCTTCATCCTTGCTTGCTCTACTTGGTTTTAGTGATGGATTTTACAAAAAATTGCATTTTATTTGCTATTGTAGTTTATGTTCAAAATTGATATTATTATATATGATTGCTATTATTCATTTTGAAGCTCTATATCATGCCTCTAGGACTAGGAGAAGACACTTATATAGTTGTTTCATGTGTTTATGAAGTGTATGTATAAAATCATTTTTACAAAGTCTTGAATTGGCACTATTCACGCAAACCCATGAAATATTGCTTCAAACCTTAATCTAACGCTAGATATATGTTGTTGGGTTGCTAAAACGGCCCCACGTTACGATTTATTGAATTTTGAGAACGTTGATTTTTATGACCCTTTGTATGTGCACGTTAGAATTGATACAAATAGAGCCTTTAGAACTAGTTTAATGTTTGGTTTAGGTGGCATAAATGTAGTAGAAAATAGATAGATGCTTTGATTAACTAAACCTTGATGAAAACTAGTTTTGGCTTGTTGAGCTTAAAGGGGTTTTGTTGGACTTTATGTGAATTAGATAAGCTTGTTGCCTAGTTGGTTATTTGGATTACGTAATGGCTATGTTTGACTATTACTTGAGTTATTCTTTCACTTGAGTGGAATATATGGATTAAATACTAAACGTTGTAAAAAGTTTAGCCATATTTTATGTCAATTACTTGAATTGGTTGCATGATTAGTTAGTTGAAATTACGTGGTTACTCTGTTAGAAATAAGAATATTTTGCTTGTATTGCTATCTTGTTTTATTGCTTGTAAATTGTCTTGTATATGTTATCTTGCATAGCTTTAGGCTAATAAGAGTTGAATTTGACTAAAGAAGCTGATTTATAAAAAAAAAGGGAAAAATAATGGCTAGTAAGTGGTTTTCAATTGTTTAGTTAAGATTTTAAATCTGTTGCATAGAATGTTTAATCCTTTGATGAAATTTCATGAAATCGGTTTGCATAGTTACTTGTTTATATTCTTTATTGCATTGGCCATAAATGACATCCATGGAATTATTTGTGGTAAGTAAGTGTTCTATGACATGTTAGGGTCTGAGCTTTTGAGTTGTCCAAGGTGTTTGTAAGTAAATGGATGTTAGTTCTCGCAGGTTTGGATTTCTAAAGGTAAGAGACTTCATCTTGTTGTGCATTTAGTTTATTTACTTGTTAAAAGATTTCATGATTTAACAAAGTTACTTGAGTCGTGTATTTATTTGATCATTTAGTAAAGTGAATTTGGAACCCTTTGTCTTGTGTAAAAAAATATGATCTAGTTGGTAAGCATTGAAATAGTATTCTGATGCATTTCTTGGGAATTACTTGAATTAGTTGCAAGAGTAATTGTTTATATTGCTATAATTGCTTTATTTGATCATCAAATTTGTTATATGTTATTTATGGGGTGAGGCTAGCCTACTTTGCTACCTCCCCACTTAATTCGGACTTGGTATCTCATGATTCGTGATTCGTTATTCTGGGTTGCGCAACCTATTTGGACATGGTAGTGTCGAGAAACTCCGAGCAGCATAAGGTTATCGGTCTAACTCAACTACCATGGTGCCTATTCTCTATCTCGTTGTGTATACTCCAATACCCCAGAGGCGTGGTTCACCTCATTAGTGCATGCGGACCTACCCCAGGAGAATGGGTCATAGGATCAAGGTATATTCAGAGTACCCCGTTGGTGGTATAAAGGGATTTGCCAGCATTTGTTATCGAAGATCATGGTTCGTGGTTCGAGATTAAAGACAAAGAATATGAACCGTATCCTTTAAATATGTGTTTAATGTTTATTCGATTGACTTGCTATATTGTATTACTTGTATGATTATCCTTATTGCATTGCACGAAAATATTTTCAAAAACCGCCCTGGTTAACTGTTTTCCTCCCTCACTGAGTATACATGTGTTATATGCTCACCCATTTTTTCTAATCATCTCAGGTTCGGGCTCTTCAAAGATTAAGAAGAAGAGGTTCAATTTGATCAAATGCCTTGACTTGTTGCTTACCGAGATTAGATGGCTTGTGTGAAGGATGTGATGTTGTCATGTATATGTTCAATTTTGAGACATTTTGGTCTTGTTTGTATTTATTTACTAGATTGGATAATTATAATAGTTAATGTATTGATGCCTAGTTTGGATTGTAGCGGCATGTAATAACTTTAACTTTGCTTTATTGTCAATGTTGCATGCTTGTATGGTCAGTGAAGGTTAGTTGATTGGTTGGACTTAAATTATAAATAGGTTAAATTGATAAGCGGTTCTAAACCACAAAAATTGAATAGGTTTGACCTTGCATGCTTGTATGTCTTCAATGTTGGGTTCCAAGGCTCAGATGGCCTTGAAGAGTTAGTTATATGTGATGCTAATGGTTGTTGGGGTTTACGGAGAAGGTTAGACTTTGGTTTTGAGGTTATAACTGCGTGTACAGGTTTTGGATTGTCTTATAAATAAGAAAGACTCCGTCCGTCTTCCCTTATTTTTCATGACCTCAGGTATTGGAGTTATGAATAATGCCCAAAAGTTAATAAATTGTATTTTGGAATTATGGATAATGTGTTATTTAATTTATTAATTCTTTTAATATGGACAGTTTATTTATTTATTATAAATGTTTCAATTAAATAAATAAAATCCTTAGAATATTATTTGTAGATTCCTTCCTTAAGAATAAGGATATGAGTAACGGAATCTATATTACTAATATATTTTAAAAGTTGTCCCCGATTATAGGATAAACTAATTAGATGTTAGTTTATCCGGATGGATCGGATTACAGTCTACTAACCAAATCATATGAGATATTAGTTTGGGCGATTTGTCTCATATCGTTGTAGTAGATGTATAAGTACTTATTGCGAATAAGTAACTGGACTTAACCACCAATACAATGAATTACATGAAATGTCAATAATTCATTGTATCATGTAATCATGCAATTAATCCTCATACTTGAGACACTACGATTATCTCATGATTAGGAATATCATGATTTGCTGATGCAATTAAACTAGTCCTAATCATGGATTAGACAACGTATTCAGTGATTATGATTTATTCCGTCATGGAGAAATGTGTGTGTAGATACAGAAACTATCAATTGGGCATCCTATGTGATCCAATTAATTAAGTAACTAAAAATCCTTGGTCGAGGTAGAATAGTGGAAGTCGATCCATGGATTATTCATTAGTTACTAATTAATTGGGTTTTGGAATATGGTTGAATAAAAGAGTTTGACGACCCAATCCATGACTCTGGCTTGATCAGGATAATTGAGACAATAGGATTAGATTGCATATAAATTACTATTTGGGTTTGCATGCTTGCACTTCATCTTTAATTGGGTAATCGCAATATACTGTTAAGTGTCACTTACGATTTGCGAATTAATTAGAAGGAGTTCTAATTTAATTAATTAGTAGAATTAATTATTCGCTACCGATTAATTATGAACCTGAGAGGTCACACACAAATGGAGTCTGCAGATTAATTGGATTAGAGAAAAAAAATTTAAATTAAATTTAGGATAGTCCTAAATATTAATTTAATCGGGTTCGAAGAAAATAGATAGTGATCTGATTATTGTATAACCTAAGACTAGTAGATTTAAGACCAGCCCACATATGGCTCTAGGTCATATGTGTTTCCTATATATACAACTGTTCTGACAGAGAAATAGCTAGCACAATTTTCATCAATCAAAAAATATATAGGATTTTTCTAAAAACCTAGTGGGGGTGAAATTCAGTTAACCAGTGCGGATTCTGTGTGGATCAATCTTAGAGGCTTCACACATGGGGAGCTTGATTTAGATTCTACATCGATCTACGCTTTAAGAGGTAATCCTAAACTATAGCAGATTTAATTTAACTAGATTAAATTATTATCTGATTTAAATCTGCGTAATTAAATATGAACGGATACATGATTGTTTTTCCGCTACATAATTAATTGTTAATTATCATGTATATTTTCCAATAGTGGTATCAGAGCCACCATTCATGCTTGTTATGCGATTTAACGTTTATGGCACAATTTTCATATCTCTTATATTTAAAATTAAAGTTGTTTAATTTTAATCAAATAATAGCCCAAAATCATTCTTCCCAGTTTAAATGAAAAAATGGTATTTTTCATAATTAAATTTTTTATGGAAAAGTGTTTTTTAAATAAATTTTAACTGTTCTGTTTTTATATTTACGAAAAATATTTTTCAGAATATTTTTGAAACAGTTTTTAAAAAAAATAAAATTGGCCCATTTCTCTGCAGTGGTGTCGCAGCTGTACCCAACAGCGCCGTATGGCGTTGTTGGGCACAGTAGCGTTGCGGCACACGCTGCTACCATGATGGCGGCGCTGCATCTGAGGCAGTGGCATTGCCAAGTTTTGCAAAGGGGGAGGGGAGGGGAGGGGAGGGGAGGGGAGGGGGGGGGGGGTGCGGCGCAGGGAAGAAGAGAAAAAAAAATTATTTTTGGGTTAGGGTTTTCTGACCCTGATTCGGATCCGATTTGAATCCGGATCCAGGTCTAAAACCCATGATCCAAGTGTCATAGATTGATGGGTTTTGGACCTTGATTTGTTTTTATTTTATTTATTTTCTATTTGGGCTATTAGAGTTTTTGGGCTTTCTTGAGTTGTTTTAAAATAGTGTTTTAAATGATTCGGTTGAGTCTGTTTTAATAAAAGAGTTGGACTTTTTATTAATTTAGCCTAAAACTTTATTTTAATAAAACTCAATTTGATTTAAAGCCCAAAAGATATTAAGGGATTTTAATTAATAAATTTTTTATTAATTATATTAAATAAATAAAAGGTGTTTTATTTATTTTAGAAATATGAGATATTTTTGCTTATTTAATAAATGGTTTATTAAATTTAGCCAACTAGATATAATGTGATTTTATCAAGGAAATTAATTATGCCATATTAGTGGATTAGCTATTATATTTATAATTATGTGCTTGGATGATCATGGACTATAATGGATGCATGAATGGATGTATGTTTATTTATTTATTTATTCATTTGGGTTTTATGTAATTATTTAAATGGGGCTTGCATGCCTCTTACCCATTTTGATAATGAAAAACCCCTATTCCCATTTATGTATCCCACTAGATTAGGAATCTATGTACATAAATGTAACAAGAAGACCAAGCAGGACGCATAAAAGAGTTGGTGGGCCCAGATCGCAGAAGGAGTTTTCTGAGGCCTAACAAGGAGTAGCCCAACTATTGGGCCCTAATTTTATTTTAGGAATTCAACCCAGTGACTCGGGTTGATAGTGCTCCTAGTCCATGATCATCCTATTTATTTACGTGTATTTATTTATTAAGCGATATATATTAAATGCGTGAATGTTTCTAGTTTAGTTTATGTGATAAATTAAAACCAAAAGCATGTGAAAAGTGAGACCTTAATTAAAAACCGACAAATCTTCCCACTCCAAATATTAAGTTAATATTGATGTAGTCTAAGAGTAGATTATATCATTGTCTTCCATTTTCGTGATTAGTTTATGTGTTAGGCAAGTGAATAGCTGGCTATGGACACATAGGGGCTATTTATTTGTATCAATATGTAGACTAAGTCTATAAAACATGAGATGTAGGAGAATTTGGATTCTTACTGGCTACCAAAAATCTATCATGTGAGGTGTCGGTATTGCATTGATCCAAATTTCCTAGAATAATGGGTTCGACTTAAACAATTCTTAGATACCAAAAATCTATAATGTGAGGTCAAAGGAATTGTAGGCAAGTAAATTGGGATTTGTATGAGATACATTGAATAAGGTGTTATTCACTCATTAGTCTTTGTATCACCAAGAATCTATCATGTGAGGTGAAACAAAAATTAATGGGCCCCCAATCCATTAAGAAACTCATTCACTTGTTTTTCTGTTTTCTACTAGGGAAGTATAGAATTCAAAAACTTTAGTGGGGGTACTATTTGATTTAAAGACCCAAGTCAAGTAGTTAATAATACGTTATCTAATTTCAATTAATTATTTGTTGCAGTTACATGTCAAAAATGAATCCTCTTGCAAATATCCTAGAAAAGAATTGTTTAACGGGTTTCCACTTTACTGACTCGTCCAACAACATGAAAAAGATTTTGTGTCCTAATAAAGATTGTAGCAAGCAAGAACTGCTTTCTTCAGAGGTACCTGAAAAAAGCAACATTAGAAGAAAGGGTAACAGTTCAGAAATGGCGCGATTCAGCATTGAAAGTTAGAGACTACATTTTGGTTTCAAATAAACTTTTTAGTATTAAAATGGTAGAAGGATCAGACATTAGATCACATATTATCAAAATGTTTGGTATGATCAAACTTATTGAAACCCTAGGCTTTTAAAGAAGTTCAAGTTTTTGGGTGAGTTTGATTCTTCAATCATTGCCAGAATCGTTTAAGCCATTTGTCATGGATGTTTATGAGAATAACATCAAATATTCCAGGCCTCAGCTGTGATAACCTGAACCCGGCATGCATTTAATGGCTTTTAACTGCATTTAATTAAATGTAGTTAAATCAACCATTTTGCACTATTTTGATATTTCTTTTGGAAGCATTTATTAATTTTTATATTGATTAATTAAAGGATTATTACCTCTTTCTATTCATTATAGTAATTGGATTTATTCTCTTGTATTTAATTAAGTGATATCTTAAATGTTAGTATTTAATTGCATTTGATTACGTGTTTATATTAACTTGTTCATTCGTATCTTAACATAAATTTCATAATTCTTTAAAATATTCTAGAAATAGTTAAATTAATTATTTTTAAATAAATATTAATCATTTTGATTGTTTTGATTATTTTAATAATTAGTTTTATTTTCTTGCATTTAATTACTCGGTTTTCAATTAAATGAGAAAAGTAACTCCGAGCCGGAGTGAATTTTAAACTATTCTACTATTCTACTTTTCAAAAATTATAGTTTTATATTATTGCTCATCATTTGATTAGCGATCGTTTATTGACCGTTCGATCGTAGCATTTCGAAAATGAAAGTTAGAAGAATATTTCTCGAATTTTGTGAATAGCGTTTCTAGTTTAAATTAGCTAGTTTTAGTCGGTTTTCATTAAAATTGCATTGCTCTAACTTGGAATAAATTAAATGGGATCAAAATAAGCTAATTTGACCATTTTTTAAACTTGAATTGACCAAGCCTTTTTCCTTTGACCTTTTTGCCCTTAGTTGTCACCTTTTTAAACAAAAGAAAAGAAAAAATAAATAAAAGGAAGGCAAAAATTCAGCCATGGCCGAAAATACAAGGGAGAAGAAAAAAAAAAGATTTCAACTTCAAATCTTCAAATCTTCGCGAGAGCTTGCACGGGGTTGTTTCCGAGGCTTCCAACGTGGTTTTTCTAGCGTCTAGTAGCGTCTCAGCTGAGGGTTTCATCGTTATTTGCGCATTTGAAATAATTATGTCTAAACTTTAATTTTTGTGATTTAGCCGTAGGTTGTTATTTTATCCGTTTTGTTGCTTAAAGAATATTTTTTGATGATTGTAGAACATGTATTTGTAGCTTTTTAGCATTTTCTATGGTTAAATATAGCAATTGCAATTTAAAATGCGAATGGAATAGTAAAATATGAATAGTAAATCCCCGTTTCGTAAAAGTTGTTCCGTTTTGCGTTCTGTTGATGTGGAAAGATGCTAGATATGTTAGAATGCTTAAATGTATGGTTTAATTGAATTGTGTAATGGAAAAACTGAGAAAAATGGCTTGGTACATGTTGGGGTCATTTAGTGTTTTAGTTGATTTTTATAATGCTTGCTTATATAATGCTTATTGTGGATTATTATGCTCGTTATACTTGATTATGATTGAATTGTATATCAATTGTTGATAATGCTTGTTAGTGTTGTTCTTGTTATTTTATTGATTGTAAATGCTTATTGTATCGCATGTTGTTACTAATCTGCACTTTAGTGCCTTGCTCGATTATCGTTATATTCTCCGTATTGCATTGCATTGTGTCAGGCGCGTGAGTGACGGGCCTCTCTGGGTAGTCTCGGGCTGCCAGGGTTGGTTGCTCTAGCTCCGTGTCCTATTCCCGTTCTCGCTTGGGTTGCCGCCCAGGGAGTTTTGGGTCGTAGAATTGACAGAGTATGTCCGGAGTACTCTAAACGGAAGTTATAAGGTGGGTGAGCCGGCGCGTCATCGTTAAAGTCATCGAAATCATGATTGGTACATTACTCGTTTGAGTGAACCATAGCCTTCAGAGTGTGGTATAGCTTTGAATGGTTGTGTTAATGCTTTTATTAATTGTTTATTGTATTGATTGTTTATATTGAATGCTTACTTGTCAGTTATATTGCTTAACTGCCTTATTTGCATTGCACGACTTTCTTTCTCTCCACCTCGATATCTGTCTCGCCCTCACTGAGTATACGTGTTGAGTATACTCACTCCTCACCACCACATTTCAGGAAATGCCATGTTAGCTGGAAAGTTCGTGGTTACATGAAAGATCATGCTTGAAGAGTTGTCTTGCGTGTTATGTGGCTTGAGTTGTCAAAGATGCAAAGATGTATGTTACATGTGTTGTATGTATTTAATGTTAAAAGGAATGTAATTTAAGTTTTACTAGATTATTGAAGTGGTATGATAAGCTAGTTTATGTATTCGGATAGTATAGTTTAACTTCAATGCATGTTTGTAATGTCCAAAGGAAAAGAGTTAGAATGGTATGATAGTCTATTTTATGCAATAAGTTAGTTTAGTTTAGTTGCCAAGCATGAATGTACTTATCTAAGATGAGATGAGATAGGTTAGTTTTTAAACTGGAAATGTATATCTACCTGTGTTCGCTTGTTGAGAACCAAGGCGCGGATGACCTTGAGGTGTATGTATGGTTGGACACGGTGCTGGTCCACTTATATGCTGTCACAGGTTTGCATTTTGGCTAGAAACAGGGGAGACTCCGTCCGTCTTTCCCTAAAAATTATGCCCGGGTTTGGAATTGGGTTGCGATTAGATTGATTGATAGAACTCCCGGTCTCGAGAGGGATCAGGGTGTTACATCAGCTCTTGAATATGCTTGAAATATTTCAAGGGCAACTTGTGGAAAATGAAGGTAAAAAGGCCCCTCAAAGCAAGCCTACTGGAGGTATGTCCAAGAAGAAGGAGAAGGTTGCAAAGCCTGGAACTTGTTTTCACTGTGAGAATGAATGACATTGGAAGATGAATTGTCCAGGGTACCTCAAGAGTTTGAAGGGAAAGGGAAAAGCCTCTGTAAGTATGTTTCGATTGCTCATGTTTGAGATTAGTCTTTTGATTAATCATGATTCTATTTCATGGGTGCTAGACTCTGGCGCCACTTCTCATATATGTACTTTTGTACAGAAACTGAGGAGAAATAGAGCTTTGGGAGAAGGCGGCGTGGTCCTGAAGGTGGGAAATGGAGCAACGGTTGTTGCATTAGCTATAGGGACATGTTGTCTTACTTTGTCATCAGGATTTACTTTAATTTTAAACAATTTTTTATTTTTGCCTAGTGCTTTAAAGTACATCGTTTCTATTTCAGTTTTGGTTCAAAATGGTTTTGAATTTAAATTTATGGATAATGGATATTTTATTTATTTGAGAAATAAAAGTGTTGGAACTAGAAAACTAGTAAATGGGCTTTATATACTTGATATAGAGAAAGATCACAACAAAGATGAGCAATGCATGAATGTACAGACTTTTAAAAGGTCTAGAGATACGCTTAATTCTAAATATTTGTGGCACTTGAGATTAAGTCACATAGGGGAAGCTAGAATCATGAAGTTGGAGAAAGAAGGACTTATAAGTCCTTGTGGCCTGAGTCCATTCCCCGCATGTGAGTCTTGCATCCTTGGTAAAATGACCAAATTACCCTTTGTGGGCCAAAGGCAAAGAGCTACAAACATTCTAAAGTTAATACACACTGATGTGTGGGGACCTATTGGTGAATTGGCCTGAGGTGGGTTTGCCTACTTCATTACATTTATTGACGATGTGTCTCGGTATAGGTATGTGTATCTTATGAAACACAAATCTGAATCCTTTGAAAAGTTCAAAGAATACAGAGCTGAAGTAGAAAACCAGACTCGGAAAAGGATTAAGGCTCTTCGGTCTGATTGAGAAGGGGAATACCTTAGTACTGAATTCCAAGAGTATCTCAAAGAAAATGGTATAATCATATCATTGACTCCACCTGGAACACCAAAGCTTAATGGTGTATCAGAAAGGAGAAATAGGACTTTGTTGGACATGATCAGATCAATGATGAGCTATACCGATTCACCTATTAGCCTTTGGGGCCATACTCTTCTCACTGCGGCTTATATATTGAATAGGGTCACTTCCAAATCAGTTATAAGCACTCCTTATGAGATATGGAGAAATAAGAAACCCAGCTTTAATCACATTAGAGTATGGGGTTGTCCTGCTTACATCAAAAGGCTTAAGACTGAGAAGTTGGAAGCAAGGTCTGACAAATTCAGATTCATTGGTTATCCTAAGAATTCGTTGGGATACAACTTTTATTCCCCTACTGACCAGAGAGTCTTCGTCAGCAGACACGCCATATTCTTGGAGGAAGAGTTCATCCAAGAAGGTGGTTTAGGAAGAAAAGTGGAGCTCAAGGAGGGAAACAATGAGCAACCAATTGACGAGAATGAAACCCGGGATTTGATCCAGGATGAAACTATTCAAGAAGAACCGATTGCTTCACCACAGGTACGTAAATCTTTAAGGACTACTCGTCTTCCCACAAGATATAGCTACATTCATAGCCAAGAACAAAAGTTGTTCACATTGGATTATAGTAATCCCCTAACCTATAAGGAAGCTATTTCTGACAGGGACTCAGGAAAATGGCTTGAAGCCATGAAATCTGAAATGGATTCAATGCACACCAATCAAGTTTGGAATCTTGTAGACCTACCTGAGGGTATTATACCTATTGGGTGCAAATGGGTATATAAGATAAAGAGGGGTGCAAACGGGAAGGTGGAGACCTTCAAAGCAAAGTTAGTGGTAAAAGGTTACTGTCAAAGACAAGGAGTTGACTACAAGGAACCCATCTCACCAGTAGTAATGCTTAAATCCATTAGGATCTTATTGGCTATAGTTGCACACTACGATTATGAGATATGGCAAATGGATGTCAAAACGACTTTTCTTAATGGCTTCATTGAAGTAGACATTTACATGGAACAACCAATGGGTTTTGAATCCATAAGTGAAAGTCACAAAGTGTGTAAGCTAAAGAGATCCATGTATGGACTCAAACAAGCCTCAAGGAGCTGGAACAAGCTCTTTGACGAGGTTGTTAAAACGTTCGGCTTCATTAAGAATAAAGACGAACCTTATGTTCAAAAGAAAGTCAGCAATAAAGCAGTTACATTCCTCATCTTGTATGTAGATGACATACTACTGATTGGAATGACATAGGTATGATGTCATCTGTTAAGGTTTGGTTATCAAGAACATTCTCCATGAAGGATTTAGAAGAAAAAACCTATATCCTAGAAATTTGAATATATAGAGATAGATCAAAAGGATTAATAGGTCTCTCCCAAAGTACGTACATAGATAAGGTGTTAAAAAAAGTTTAACATGCAGGATTCTAAAAGGGGGTTGTTACCTTTTAGACATGACATACATCTTTCCAGGGCTATGAGTCCTAAGACAGCTGAAGAAATAGAGAATATGAACAGGATTTCATATGTTTCAGCAATTAGAAGCCTTATGTATGCTATGCTATGTACTAGGCCTAATATCATTCATGTTGTAAGTGTTACTAGCAAATATCAGTCAGATCCAGGTGAGAAACACTGGATAACTGTCAAGAATATCCTGAAGTACCTGTATAGGACTAAGGATATCGTCTTAGTATATGAAGGAGGGGAGTTGAAAATCGAGAGTTTCATTGACTCGGATTTTCAGTCGGATGTGGATGATCGTAAATCCATATCTGGATTCATTTTTGTTTGTAATGGAGAAGCGGTCAGTTGGAAGAGTTCTAAACAAAGTACGACTGCGGCTTCCACTACGGAAGCCGAATACATCGCAACATCAGATACAACAAGAGAGGTAGTTTGAATCAAGAAGTTAGTCTCGGAACTCTGAGTGGTTCTTTTCATTGAGGTCGTAGTGCCTTTACATTGTGATAATAATGGAGCAATAGCGAAAGCTAAAGAACCAAGGTCTTACAAAAAATCCAAACATGTAGAGAGCCGTTACCATATTATCCGAGAAATTGTGGGCAGAGGTGACATAGTGATACATAAAGTAACTTCAAGAGATAACACTATTGATCTGTTGACCAAGGCTCTGATTAAACAGTCTTTGGATCGACACTTAGAGGGGATGGGTATGAGATACCATTCAGATTGACTTTAGTGCAAGTGGGGGATTGTTAGGAATAATGCCCAAAAGCCAATAAATTGTATTTTGGAATTATGGATAATGTGCTATTTAATTTATTAATTCATTTAATATGGGCAGTTTATTTATTTATCATAAATGTTTCAATTGAATAAATAAAGTCCTTAGAATATTATTTGTAGATTCCATCCGTAGGACTAAGGATATGAGTAACGGAATCTATATTACTAATATATTCTAAAAGGTGTCCCCGATCATAGGATAAACTAATTGGGCATTAGCTTTTTTGGATAGATCAGATTACAATCTACTAACCAAATTATATGAGATATCAGTTTGGGTGATTTGTCTTATATTGTTGTAGCAGATGTATAAGTACTTATTGCGAATAAGTAGCTGGACTTGACCACTAGTACAACGAATTACATGGAATGTCAATAATTCGTTGTATTATGTAATCGTGTAATTAATCCTCAAACCTGAGA
The DNA here is from genome assembly GCA_037974665.1 of Ehretia macrophylla. NCBI lineage: Eukaryota > Viridiplantae > Streptophyta > Magnoliopsida > Boraginales > Ehretiaceae > Ehretia > Ehretia macrophylla. The sequence goes on along the minus strand of CM075771.1, from coordinate 57,789,421 downwards.
CACCACGATTACCTCATGATTAGGAATATCATAATTTGTTGGTGCAACAAAGCTAGTCCTAATCATGGATTAGACAATGTATTCAGTGATTGTGATTTATTCTATCATAGAAAAATGTGAGTGTAGATACGGGAACTGTCAATTGGGAATCCTATGCGATCCAATTAATTAAGTAACTAGAAATCTTTGACCAATGTGGAATAGTGGAAGTCGTTTCACGGATTATTCATTAATTACTAATTAATTAGGTTTTGACATATGGTCGAGTACGAGAGTTTGACGACCCAATCCATGACTCTGGCTCGATCGGGATAATTGAGATAGTAGAATTTGATTGCACATAAATTACTAATTGGGTTCGCATTCTTGCACATTCATCTTGAATTGGGTAGTAGCGATATACTGCTAGGTGTCACTCGCGATTTGCAAATTAATTAGAAAGGAGTTCTAATTTAATTAATTAGTAGAATTAATTATTCATTACTGATTAATTATGAACCCGAGAAGTCAGACACAAATAAAATTTACAGATTAATTGGATTAGAGAAAAGATTAAATTAAATTTAGGATAGTCCTAAATATTAATTTAATCAGACTCGTAGTAATTAGATAGTGATCTGATTATTGTATAGCCTAAGACTGGTAGATTTAAGACCAGGCCACATATGATTCTAGATCATATGTGTTTCCTATATATAGAACTATTCTGACAGGGAAAAAGCTAGCACAATTTTCATTAGTCAGAAATATATAGGTTTTCTCTAGAAAACTAGTAGGGGAAAAATCCAGTTAGCAAGTGCGGATTCTGTGTGGATCAATCTTGGAGGCTTCACACGTTGGGAGCTTGATTCAAATTCTACATCGATCTACGTTTCAATAGGTAATCCTAAACTATTTATAGATTTAATTTAATTAGATTAAATTATTATCTGATTTAAATTTGCGTAATTAAATATGAATGGGTACATGATTATTTTTCGTTGCGTAATTATTTTAATTGTCATGCATATTTCCCAACAATTGGATTGGGGATCCGGTCTCGTGAGGGATCAGGGTATTATACCATGTCCTCTTTTGAGCTGATATACTTTCTGGCTTTTTTCATCAAATCATCCAGATCTCTCGGTTCTTTTCTCGCCAATGAGGAGCGAAAATACCTAGATTTGGTGAGCCCTGGTTTGTAACATGCTATGGCCACAGCTTTGCCAAGGCCAGGGGTGTCCAGTGTGGCTTTGTTGAACCTCTTTGTGTACTCGTGGAGAGTCTCATCCTTGCCTTGCTTGAGGCAGAACAAAGAGGTAGTAAGCTTGGACGTCTTTGTGCTACTTGTAAACCTGTTCAAAAAAATCTCAACCAAGTGAGAATAGCTACTAATAGAATTTTCAGGTAGAGCAGAAAACCATTTTTTCGCAGCATCATCCAAGGTGCTCAGGAAAGCCTTGCATTTCACGGCATCTGAGATTTTTTTGAACAACATTAAGTGATCAAATCTCTGGATATGGTCCTCTGGATCTCCGGTTCCATCGTATGATGGTAGGTGAGAGAGTTTGTATCTAGATGTGGATACCTCCCTGATCTCCTTTGTAAAAGGGTGAAAACCCTGAGCTACCACTGATCTCCTCAATTCTGCGGGTATCCTTGACAAATCTGCTTCGCCGCCCCTGCTTTTCTACTCCGTGGTCTTGCTCTGATCTCCATATCTACTGGTTCGATGGACCTTCTATCATCTTCATTTTGAGGTTCCTCTTTCTAGGGATCCTCGTACCTAGGCGGACATGTTGAACAACGTCTGGCTATCTAGGCAAGTTTGGCTGGTGATAAGCAGGCAAAACCCGTGGTTGAGCTTGCACAGGCAGTGGGTATGAATGAGTACATACATGCGGGTATGGATAAGTTTGCGCCTAGGCTTGTTCTTGTCTTTGCTCTCTAATGAAGGCGCCCATGGTGCTTTTCATTGTGTAAACCATATAGGTTTAGGATTGTATGTCCATTTGCTGCGATTGCATGCTTGTGTTTTGTTCCAACGGTGGAATACCAAGAACAGTGTTAGGAATGGGTAGTGTTTATGGTGGTAAAAATGTATGGCCAGGTGTTTAGCTAACTGAAATGGTTCCAGGTGGTAAAATTATACTGACTAATGGTGGGATTGTCCCCACTGGTAGTGGAATAGTTCCAGGTGGTGGTGGTTCACTCTGGATTTATGGCTGTTAAGACTCACTGGTGTGAACTTGGCTTTGGGTGTTAACCACCGTGTTTTTTCACTAGGAATCAAGCTTCGTTTCCCACAGACGACACCAAAGTGTTAAGGTATTTTTCTAGATTTGGAAAATAAGCTCCGAATAAGCTTTCCTCTGGCCTGCAAAAGTGTTAAGGTACTTTTCTAGATTTGAAAAGTAAGCTCCGAATAAGCTTTCCTCTAGCTTGTGCACATAAGCAACAAACTACAAAGGTAACCCTCTATGTGAGGACTTCAATAATTAAGTTAGTAGGGGTGCTTTAGAGAAAAAGAATGTAATTTGCAGAAAATAAAATTAATTATCTCCCCTTATGGATATGATGGTTTTATTTATACCTGTTTTTATTAGGAATATTCTATCTTCAAATTTATCAGGATTGTGTCAGAATTCTGTTACTCAGCCTCGACCTTTTGGGACGTCCTTGAGTCGGGGTCTTGGTAGCCAACCTTTTGAAACATCCTCGAGTCAGGTCTTAGCAGGTCAGACCTTTCTCGGCTTAACAAGCTTTTGATCTAGATTGATTAAGGGTATTCTAGTCTTTTGCCTTGAGTCAGATTTTTCCCTTTATCAAAGTGCTATATCAATATCTTTGTTTCTGTTATGAAATAATGGATATTCATTATGAAGAACCATGTAATGCTTATCTATAATCAGATATTGTAATATATAAAAGGAAGCTTTATATATTACAATATCTGATTATAGATAAGCATTACATGGTTCTTCATAATGAATATCCATCATTTCATAACACTCCCCCTTGGATATTCATCTTTTAAGAATATGCCTCATTAAAAACCTTTGTCAAGAAAAATCCAATGGGATAAAAACTTGATGAAGGAAAAGAGTGCAATATTCTTTATATATGCTTCCTGTACTGCCTCATTAAAACCTAGCTAGGAAAATTCAGTAGGACAAAACCTGTGCAAAGGAAAAATAGTACAGTTTATATAACGTTCCCCCTCATGTAGATATATTAATAATGATCACAAAGTCAACACATATGTATCTTGGTAGCTAGCTCATCGTTGGCAATGCTTTTGTGGATCCCGTAACATTTGTTTGACTTTGAATTTGATGAGCATTTATGTCATGTCCCTTTTAACTTTCATGCTCAAATAGAGTTTCAGTGTGACATGTTTGTATTTGGTCTGCCTCGTTAAAACCTTACCAAGAAAAACCCAGTGAAAAAAAACCTTGGTAAAGAAAAAAGAGTACAACACACAAATACCTTCTTCCCGTCATTGTAACATGACTCATTGGTGATAGATCTCAACCATATACATTCTTAACCAGTCTTATGAATTTCCATAATCTCATCATGATTTCAAAATGAAGTATTCATGACCTGTTTCATGGATCACCACGATATACTTGCCACTACAAGTGAATACATATGTTGCCAGTGATCTTACTTTGCGGGATCCAAATAAATGGTTGGCATTTGTAGGGCCGACATAAGATGATTTCAACATTCTTGGATAAGATAAGTCTATACGTGATGTTCCACATAGATAGTACAATCCTTCAGATTGGAGCTGCACTATACCTGACTAACAAATTAACCAAAACACAAATATACTATATAGTATTATCAACAAGATATATTAGTGCATTAATTGTATTCAAATATGGTACTCCGGGACCAATAACTTTTAGTGAGTCATTATTTATTAACATATATAACAAATGCATATGATAATCAGAAGTAAATATGTCATGATATCATTATATTCTAAGAAAATTCTATTACATTCTTCTAGAATGTTTTCTTCCATACAAATATCTTTGTAATCAAATAAATTTCTCGAGATTTTCATTCATATGCTTTTAAGCATATACAGTCATTCCAGGACTTCAAAATATTATTATCACGTGAATATATGCTTCAGGCATATAAAGTCTTTCCAATACTTAAATATCATTATCACATGAATATATGCTTCAAGCATATGGAGTCCTCCTAAGACTTCAATAATATTATCATGTGATTTATATAGGTAAATTATTACCATATTCACAAGACGCATACAAAGTCCTTTTTTAAAAATTACCAGGCTAATATCAATATGATTTTCCCAGAGAATATACACCAAGGTATAATCACATAGCGTACTAACTCATTCCTTGTTTGCCTTTAAACAATTTAAAGGAAAGACAACTATTATGATTAATTCCTTGAAATTTCTTATAGTGATGTGGGATTGATTTTGTACAATGCTCCCCCTAATCCCATCAACAACTATACATATTTCATGTGCATTTCAATAACCATACATATTTCATGTGCACTTATTTTACGTCTGGATTGCGTCTCATCAGTTATGTTGGCCAATCATGTATTTGTCGACATTTTTATGTATATGGACTTCAATTCAAGATTCTCAATTTCTTTCATAAATTCAGTAGCTACTGTTTTTTTTTAATTGATTAATCATAATCAATTTCTCTTTTCGGTTTCATTCTTTTCATTAGTATAACTGAGTGATAGCTCTTTATTCTCAATACATTCAATATTCATATCATATTCAGGTATTTGATACTCTCATAGAGTAATATTTATCAATTATCTTTTCAATTCCTTGTCTTGACATCTTCAAGAGATCAAATAATTAAAAAATGCTAACTCACATATTTTGCTCCTTTATCTGTAGAATCGATATGTCTACCACCCTTTCAGTGTGTAGTAAATGTTATTTCTTTATTTGTTTATTCAAACAAAGCCAACCGATTGAATTATATACTCCCCATTATTCAAATCCCATCTAAGGATGTTTTGCGCAATATATGTTTCTATTATTCCCCCACAAGCGCTTAAAGATGAGTTTATAAAAGAAACTGATAATTTATGAAATCCCATCAAATATTATATTGGGACATTGAATGGATCAATTTCAATAGCATATTTTGCCAATTAATGAAATGATATTCTCAGTATCAGAGGGAGAAAAATAAAAGCTGGAACAATAAATACTTCTATGACAAGTTTATCATATTCATCCTCGTATAAACATCAAATGCATTCCGGAATGCAAAGATTGTGATTAAAGTCACATATACCAGCTTTAATGCTCCACATATCAGAATTGATATTTCAATTGAGAAACAAATAAAGAAATAACATCTACTAAACACCGAAAGGGTGGTAGACATATCGATTCCACAGATAAAGGAGCAAAATATGTGAGTTAGCATTTTTAAATTATTTGATCTCTTGAAGATGTCAATACAAGGAATTGAAAAGATAACTAAGAAATATTACTCCACGAGAGTATCAGGTACCTGAATATGATATGAATATTGAATGTATTGAGAATAAAGAGCTATCACTCAGTTATACTACTTATGGAAAAGAATGAAACTGAAAAGAGAAATTGATCGTGATTAATCAATTAAAAAATAATAATACAATAGCTAATGAATTTATGAAAGAAATTGAGGATCTTGAATTGAAGTCCATATACATAAAAATGTCGACAAATACATGATTGGCCAACATAACTGATGAGACGCAATCTAGGCGTAAAATAAGTGCACATAAAATATGTATGGTTGTTGAAATGCACATGAAATATGTATAGTTGTTGATGGGATTAGGGGGAGCATTGTACAAAATCAATCCCACATCACTATGAGAAATTTCAAGGAATTAATCATAATAGTTGTTTTTACCTTAAATTGTTTAAAGGCAAACAAGGAATAGGTTAGTACGTTGTGTGATTATACCTTGGTGCATATTCTCTGGGAAAATCATATTGATATTAGCCTGGTAATTTTTGAAAAAGGACTTTGTATGCGTCTTATGAATATGGTAATAATTTACCTATATAAATCACATGATAATATTATTGAAGTCTTAAAAGGACTCTATATGCTTGAAGCATATATTCATGTGATAATGATATTTAATTATTGGATAGACTTTATATGCCTGAAGCATATATTCACGTGATAATAATATTTTGAACTCCTGGAAGGACTGTATATGCTTAAAAGCATATGAATGAAAATCTCGAGAAATTTATTTGATTACAAAGATTTTTGTATGGAAGAAAATATTCTGGAAGAATGTAATAGAATTTTCTTAGAATATAATGATATCATGACATATTTACTTCTGATTATCATATGCATTTGTTATATATGTTAATAAATAATGACTCACTAAGAGTTATTGGTCCCGGAGTACCATTTTTGAATACAATTAATGCACTAATATATCTTGTTGATAATACTATATAGTATATTTGTGTTTTGGTTAATTTGTTAGTCAGGTATAGTGCAGCTCCAATCTGAAGGATTGTACTATCTATGTGGAACATCACGTATAGACTTACCTTATCCAAGAATGTTGAAATCATCGTATTTTGGCTCTACAGATGCTAACTATTTATTTGGATCCCACAAAGTAAGGTCACTGGCAACATATGTATTCACTTGTAGTGGCAAGTATATTGTGGCGATCCATGAAACAGATCATGAATACTTCATTTTGAAATCATGCTGAGATTATGACAATTCATATGGCTAGTTGAGAATGTATATGATTGAGAATTGTCACCAATGAATCATGTTGCAATGACGGGAAGAAGGTATTTGTGCGCTGTACTCTTTTTTCTTTACCAAGGTTTTTTCCCACTGGGTTTTTCCTGGTAAGGTTTTAACGAGACAAACCAAATATAAATATGTCACACTGAAACTCTATTTGAGCATGAAACTTAAAAGGGACATGACATAAATGCTCATCAAATTCAAAGTTAAACAAATGTTACAGGATCCACATAAGCATTGCCAACGATGAACTAGCTACCAAGATAGACATGTGTTGACTTTGTGATCATTATTAATATATCTACATGAGGGGGAACCTTATACAAACTGTACTATTTTTCCTTCGCACAGGTTTTGTCCTACTGGGTTTTCCTGGCAAGGTTTTAATGAGACAGTACAAGAAGCATATATAAAGAATATTGTACTCTTTTCCTTCATCAAGTTTTTATCCCATTGGGTTTTCCTTGACAAAGGTTTTTAACGAGGCATATTCTTAAAAGATGAATATCCAAGGGGGAGTGTTACGAAATGATGGATATTCATTATGAAGAACCATGTGATGCTTATCTATAATCAGATATTGTAATATATAAAACTTCCTTTTAGAAAAGTAAAAGAACATGTTATGATGATGATAAGTGGAGGATGACATCATTTGCGATGTCATCAAGTTGCTATCTATGCTTATATATAGGAAGAGATTGTGAAGCAAAATGTATGAAGAAACATTATTCTCAATACATTCAACATTCATATCATATTCAGGTACCTGATACTCTCATGGAGTAATATTTATCAATTATCTTTTCAATTCCTTGTCTTGACATCTTCAAGAGATCAAATAATTCAAAAATGCTAACTCACATATTTTGCTCCTTTATTTGTAGAATCGATATGTCTACCACCCTTTCGGTGTATAATAGATGTTATTTCTTTATTTGTTTCTCAATTGAAATATAAATTCTGATATGTGGAGCATTAAAGCTGGTATATGTGACTTTAATCACAATCTTTGCATCCGAGAATGCATTTGATGTTTATATGAGGATCAATATGATAAACTTGCCATAGAAGTATTTATTGTTCCAACTTTTATTTTTCTCCTCCTGATACTGAGAATATCATTTCATTAATTGACAAAATATGCTATTGAAATTGATCCCTTTAATGTCCCAATATAATATTTGATGGGATTTCATAAATTCTCAGTTTCTTTTATAAACCTATCTTTAAGCGCTTGTGGGAGAATAATAGAAACATACATTGCGCAAAACATCCTTAGATAGGATTCGAATAATGGGGAGTATATAATTCAATCAGTTGGCTTTGTTTGAATAAATATTGCAACATCTAATATTGCATATCTTCAAATAGGACTAGACAACTTTGTTGTCAATAATATTGGTCGAGCAATTAGCTACAAGCGCTTAATGAAGGAGTTTATTGGGCATTTAATGAATTTGTGTGATCACAACATACTCAACACTAATCCCAATTGATGTACAATAATCATTAAATATTTTGGGACGTAGATTTTCCTTAATTATCAAGACATTTTTTCTTGATTGTATAGTCCAAAAACTATGCCCATAATCAGATTATTTGTACAAGCAATCTGGTAAATGCCATATTTCAATTGAACAGTAATCATACATATGACCTCGATTATGGCATATTAATCCCATAAAATATTCAAATGGTCCATACAAAGAAATAATAGGCTCACATATATCTCCTTGAATTATTTCCAAATGTAAGATTTTTAGTAGGGGTGACTTTGGACCAATTTTCGTTGGGCACAATCAATAAATGAAAATTTATTTGATAATAGAATCCTTTGATTCTTTAATCAGTGCCTATTTGGATTTTCAATAAATTTTTTTTTCATCATCACTGCACTTAGATGTCCAATATGATGTGCCAAATAATAAAGCTTTTAAAGTATAAAATTCTATAGATCAAATATCTTATGCTCATTAATGGGAGTTCATTGGAATTTTTTTTTTTTTAATAATTCCTCTTTCATTTTCAATACACCCATATAAGTGATCATTTTAATATATATAATATTACTATCATACTTTTTCTCCCCCAAAGCATGGAGTAAAACAATAAAAAGAGAAGACAACCTTTCTTAAATTAAGGTTATAACCAATTATGTTCATCATCTCTTTAAGCATATACTTCTTCTTTTATATAAAGACACACTTGTTAGTGGACATCTCAACTTTTGATTAAATTAATGAAAATGAAGACTCGCTCATCCTCCTAATTTGTTAATACCATATCATTTGCATTTTATCGTTATTCACAACCATGTTTTTTCTTTGAAAAATATAACACAAATTACTTACAAGTATAACCTGAAAGTTTCGGTACAACACATATAAAACTTTATCAGTTCCGTTAACCCTTTAAATGACCTCAAAATTATTTAGAATTTCCACAGAGACAAATTTCATTGAAAGTAGATAGTTCTAGAATCAAACGGATCCGAATTTAGAGTTAAAATGACAAAGTTATGCCTCTTAGAAGATCATGACTCCAAGCTGTCCAGTTTACGCGAAAATTAATAATCTACTGGAATGGATTTTTAAAAATATCATTACATCAAAATCTGAATAAACTCTAAACATAAAGTTTGTTCCAAACTGCCAAATCTAGTTACCGTAAAAGTTTCGTTCGATTTTGAATTCGTTTACTATGTCAAAAGGCATCACGAAATAAGATGTAATGCACTGTCGACCAGATTCCAACAAAAAATTCAACCTACTGAAACGGGATAATTTAAGCATGAAAACGATCTTCCAACACTAGATTTATAGAACGCATTACATAGATAACGTTAAGTTCTAAAATACTGGAGTTGAAAGAATCACAAAAAAATTCACCAAGAGTCTGGCAAGAAGCCTGCTGGTCTTGACCAAAAGAAAAGAAGGTTAATATTTTAGCTTAAAGTTTAGTGACTTAGTCAATAAATGATGAGTATCACATGGGAGAGATGCAAATAATGGTTAATCAACCATTATTATTTTAAATATCATCATTGTCTCCTTTAACTTTTGTGCCCCACTTTTGTTTACTTTTCTTCCTCTTTCTTTTGTCACCTTTCATTTTTAGTCAATATTTTCTTGTCCAATAAAATTAGTGTAACCAAAGCTGTGAACCCAAAAATTAGCTAGTAATCATGATAAAAATAATTTTAGTCAAACCTTGAAGCATGTACAAGGGTGATCCATGGGAATAATTATGCTAAAAGTTTAAGAATATAATCTTTAGATCCACAATCCACATTACTGCACATTATAGAATGAAAATAATTTCATTTTTAAGATACACAATGTAGTGCATTTGATGGATCCATGGCTACTAGTTTGCTCCAACAGGAAAAGATCTTCCCCGGCTAACCCAAGTTTAGCTTCATTTATATAATATGTCTATAGTAGACAAAATTATGATATACAATGGATACATTATATGTATCAAGACTATCATGTGTGATTATGTGGTGTGTATCTGAACTTTTACCAATTTCTTCTCACTAATAATATGAAACTTTCAAAACAATATGCATTTGATAATATACAATTTATGCTGTAACATAAATTCAATGAATCAGTTCATACCTTTCAGTGAAAAAGAACTTACAATAACATAAATTGTTGCAAACGATTTGAGCTCTTTAATAATATACACATCCCAAGATTATAAATTAACGTTATAATATCGGCCTTCTATATGAAGTTCACTTCAATTATTTAATAAACTTTGTATCAAGTTTAACTACATTTATTAGTTTAATATGCTACAGATCTTCAAAGTAGCTTATTTAAATACGCAATTAAACTACTAAATTCATCAGTTCTTAAATACTTTAATAGATCTCGAATTACGTTTCAATAAAATGTCCTCAAAACTATCAATAAAGATAGTTAATAGTTAAACATTTAAATATGTAAGTAAACATCTACTTAAATTAATTAAACTCATCAGCCTAAATAAAATTAACAAACAAGCATCATTACAACGGAGTATTGAAAGAATGAGTATGAAGGTAACAATTAGTGAGCCTTTTTTGCTTTTGTTTTGCTCACAATTTGATTAGATAAAAGTTTAAAGTTCAGCGAGAATTATAATAATTAGGTCCAATGATAATATCCTCGTGGCAACAGGAACTATGTCCAAAAAATTGTTCGTTATATGCTTTTGAATAAAGGTAAATTATGTCCAAAACCTTCAAGCAAATTGCATGGTTTCTAATGGTTCAATATTATTTTCTTTTGTCCACAGTTTATCCATTCATCCTTGAATTCACCTTTATATTTATTATTCTTATTTTAAAGAATGATTCAACAACATTGAATATGCATGTGTGTATGTATGTATATATATACATATATATATAGAGAGAGAGAGGGATGAATAAATACTATATTCTTAATATGTGAAATTTAACCAGAATATAATCAAAATGAAAGAAGGATTATTCATACCTTTGAAGACACATAACAATCGAGGTGGGATCATTTGTACCTGGTATAGAGCATTTCTCCATGTTCACAACGTTCACTATCTGGTGGATAATCATCCTTAAGAGTCCCTTCATAAGCAGCAAGGGTATCAATACCTTTTGAGGCAGTAATGAGAATCTCATCAATAACTTTACTCTTCGATTTATCTGAGGCTCATGGCCTGTTAGTTTAACAATATTTATAAAAGCTATTCGTGCTGATAACGTGTTATAAAATAATTATCAAAAATAATAATAAAGAAGAAATATAGATAGAGAAGAGAAGAGAATTTCATTAAATGTTTCTTCAAACATTTTGCTTCACAATCTCTTTCTATATATAAGCATAGATAGCAACTTGATGACATTGTAAGTGATGTCATCCTCCACTTATCATCATCATAATATGTTCCTTTACTTTTCTAAAAAGAAGATTTATATATTACAATATCTGATTATAGATAAGCATTACATATTTTTTCATAATGAATATCCATCATTTCATAATAGTTTATTGAGTAAGTTTACCTTTTTGTTAAAAAATCAACTTATAAATTGTTTCGTAATATAAAGGTTCGCAGTTGTTTGACCAAATAATTTATTAGTTGAACTGTATTTACTTCAAAATAATTTCTCAGTTGAACCATGTTTATTTTAGAAACAACTCGCATTCCATACCTATTTCTCTATTCAACTTTTAATTTCGTGAAATATAAATTAGTTTATTTAGCAATTTTATATAACTACAGTAAAACAATTTTAAATTAAAATTCAATGAATTAATAAAAGTTTTTCAAAATATAAATCAACAATAGCTTATTTTTTGTTGAACTTCAAATCTATTTAAATTTTTTAGAATGTCATTGTTGCGTGGAGGTTTTTTTTTTTTTTTACGTGACACTAGTTCCAAAGATTGTATATGAGGATAACTCCCTGTTATGTTGTTAATAATCTCATTTACGTTCAAAATCTTTATATTAATGTCATTTTTACTAAAAAAATTTAAGAGGTAATTGACATCTATTTTTTTACTACGGTAGCCAACTCATTGATTACAAACACCAATTCATTAATGATGTTTATCTTTATAAATTAATAATTAATAATATTAATAAATTAATATCTCACTAAATTAATATAATTTAAATATTTCCAATACTATTAATTTAAAGGATTATTAGTTAATATTTTTTGGAAGTATACTTTTTAAGCTCTCTATCCCTCATTTGCTTTTTGACCAAAAAAAAAAAAAAATCCCTCATTTGCTTTTCTTTTTTCTTTTTTAAACTACGCAAACAACTTCCACATCAAACTCCGAAACGTAGCCGTCGCGCGTCATAAAAGAGCAAACCATCTTACCTGCAATTCCAGCAACGCCATCTCCGATCTAATTACTTACCCTCCGGTAAGTGATCGATCTCTCTTCCTCTCCTTTTCCCTTGATATATGCGTGTGTGTCAATGTATATATATGTCGATGTGTAATAATTTTATGCGCATATAACTTTTTTTTGGTTTTTTTTGTTGGGTGTGCATATACATTTATTTACATAATGGGGATCATTTTACAGAGTTTTCCATCAAGTCATGCCAAATTTTATGCTGCCCTTATGCTTTGCATTTGTGTCTTTCGTATTCATATACTGAATATAATATATATATATATATATATATATATCTATATATATCTATATATATATATATATATATATATATATATATATATATATATAGTGTTTTAGCATTTTCTGAGGCTATGTTATGTAATGATCCGGGTCAACCACTGGTAGCCTAAGCCACTAAACCATTTGCTGGCTGACTAAACTACTTTGGCAAAATACATAAACCCGTGTTGACAGTAATAGTGAGCGAAGTCTATATAAAGACTTCACAAATCCAATACACAACCGGTGTGGACGGGTGTCACATTGTAACAAATCAAGCCCAAAGTTAGAGCCACAACACAAAAGACTAGTCTATTAGGAGGGTACTTTACACTTAAGAATCACCCCTTGTGAAGTTAAGATTCCAATGTGAATCATTACATTCCACCCTTCTTAAGAACCGACGTCCACGTCGGGTTAACTTATTGACACTAGTACAACGGTAGCCTTTCTCCCTAGTGGCTACAGTCACCTACCAGTGTTCAGTTTGATAATCTAGCCTATAGTCTCCTTTTCATGGAGGCCACTCTCAACGAAAGCACTATTGTAACAATTCAAGCTCAATGGGAGAGCCCAACCCAAAAAACTAGTCTATTAGGAGAAAAAATTCCTTGCACTTTAAAACCACCCTTTGTGAGGGTATGAGAGTGAGATCCCAATGTGGGATCATTACACACATCTTAACTCATAAGGCTAAATACAGCTGGGCATATTTTTGTGAAGTATTTATGATTAAAGTTGCAAAATAAAAACAAAAATGCGTGAACAAGCGTGGAATTGACCATGAGGTGATGATTACACAACAATGTAGTAGCGATGTTTACCGTGTTCTTGGATCTAGATCTACTCATTTACTCTAGGAGTCCCGAATGCAATGTTTGGATTCCCTATTAAAGAAAAGGAGAGGAAAAGCATGGATTAGAGAATCATTTGGATTCATTTTTGGATGAAAGGAAAGTAAATCAGGACTCAGCGAGAACGGTTTAATCAAGAGCTTCTTCTATTAGCATTATTAGTTTTCATTCATGTTACAACTGCTTGATTCTTGAGAGAGAATTTTCTTTTTTAATTACTGTTTCTAAAAGTATTGACCTGGTATTAATTTGATTCTTTCATCTTTCCAATTCTATTCAATACAATATGCCTCTTCTGAACTCTATTTTTATTTCATTAATATTTATTTTATGGTCAAGGCATAGGATTTTGAGCCAATATGAGATGCAGATTAGCAGTTAACATAACAGCTTTATGTATCTACTAACTAACATCTTCGTGATGATAATTGCATAGGGTCTTCATTCTTGAAGCATCGTGAAGTACATTGGTAAAAGAAATTTTCGTAAACATGGTAAGACTGAGAATCTATTTATATTTTTACTTGATGCTGCTCCATTTTATCTTGTTCTTGCTGCTTGATTACATCAAAATTTTGTTCTGCCCATCTCCACATGACTCTATATGTTCATGTTATCTTCTGTCGCAGTATTGTGTAATCAATTTTGGAGTCTAGTCACTTATTCTTTGGGTCTAATCCCTCCCTTTTTCTTGGGGTGATGTTGGTGGGGAGAATAGTTAATGAAGTCGTATGAAGTGTTTGATTAAGGGGGTAAAACCATCATCTTGCAGCTTGATACAATCCTTATGTTAACCAGTGTAGTTAAGGCAAAGATAAATGTGTTCTGTTCTTCTTGATGCTAATTATCGGGTATATAAAGTTTGAAAGATTGTGTATAGATAGATTGTATAGTTGATGTAAATATTTTTGGGGTTGCACCATGTTGGTGCATATTAGTAAAATAAAAAATAAAAAAAAATAAAAATTGAGAGATTTTATCAACATTCTGATCTCGAAGCTGAATCCTCATTCAGCTTTCCAAAGTGTATGTCAAAACAACCTTATCCATCCAAGATAATGAAAATGTTTGCGGCAGAAAAATGTATTGAATTGTTTGCTTTGCAAGAAAATCATGCTTTCCCTAAATGTTTGTTAAGAGTTTTGAGTTAGTAATACTAAGTATATATTATAATGCTATGCTTAAAGAACTAGTAGTAGCTTTTTGACCCATTAAGAGAAACTTAGAAGGCAGCAGTAGCCGTATGGTAGCAGCATATCAGTTTGGCTTTCTACGTTTTTTGCTGGATGGTGTGAGGCTCCTATCTTGATGTTTGTTATGCATGGACACTTTATGTCTATTAGTTCTTTTAAGGAGTAAGTGTGTCTTCAGTTGCCCAAAACCATAATCTGACAAATTAACCAAGCTTATTACAAGTCAAGGTGATTACTGGAATTTAGAGAACAGGAGAAAGTAATCTGAACCACAATGACCAGTGCACGGAAAATTGGAAATGCACAAGTTTCTCATCACACGGTGAAATTGATTGTTTAGAACCACGGTTATCAGGTGATAATGTTAGGAACTTCTCTGGTGTTAACATGCATACAAATTACCTATTTAAGCTGGAGTGTGTAAGAATGCAGCCCAAAACAGATAAAATTTGAGAAAATAGGTCTTGAACGACAGTAACTTATAAAATGGCTTCTGCACTGGATTCAGCTATTTCTTGTAAAGCAGGAAGAGAAGATGGGGATTGAGGATTATATATGATATTCGGATTTTAAAACTTTAATCTCGACTTCTCATTAGCCTTGTTTGAGTATAGTGGAGCGGGACTTAAAATGATGAATTTTTGTTCTGTGTTGAAACCGAAGTAATCATTTGAATGACAGGTTTACCATTCCAGTTTTGTTGATGAAGGAGGAGTTACTAAAGCTTGTGGGTGTCCTCTACTTCCACTAAAAAGCCATATAAAAGGACCTGCCCCTGTCTCAGAACAAGGTTAGACAAGATAGTCATATTTCTCCAGAAATGCATTTCAAATATTTAAGCAAATGTCTAATATAAAACAAATGCAGATAGTACTGATATTGTTGATGAAGCGATCACATTCTTCAGGGCCAATGTATTCTTCAGAAACTTCGACATCAAAAGCTCAGCTGATAAGCTCCTTATCTACTTGACGTTTTACATGAATATAGCTTTGAAGAGGCTGGAAGGCTGTAGAACTCTGGCTGAAGGAACTAAGGCAATAATTAACTTAGGTTTGGAAAAGGTTCCTGTGCCTGGAGAGCCAGGTTTTCCATTTCCGGGGTTATTTTCCCTTCCACAATCTCAAGAAGAGTCGGGTAACAGATTCAAGTTCTTAGTTCATTTTATCTTTAGTTTAACTTGACATGTTGTAACATTACCATGGTTAATGGTTTCAGTCCTCCTCCTCTTTATATCTAACCAACCTAAATATGATTTTTGAAACAAATGCAAAATAAATAACTGCAATAGGAACTAAGTAAAGTTTAATATAATCACAAAACTCCAAGCACGATTATCCTTTGACTATTTAAGTATTAACGCAGAATTATTCAGGAACTATTTTAAGCAGATAAGGGAGGAAACAAGTGGAAGACTTTTGAGTGTTGCATACCGGGCAAATGGAACTCCTAATAAATGGTGGTTGGCATTTGCAAAGAGAAAGTTTATGAACATCATCATTCCTTGAGCAGAGTCTTCTAACATGAAAGGATTCAAGGAAAAGGGACCACCTGCTGCACCTTCTTGGTTGTATCATCTGCAGTTCTGGTAAAATCTTTTTATCTAATGGAAACACATGCTCATGTATGCTTGCTTGTTTTAAAATCAATAGTAGCCTAATCTCTTGCAGTTTGGAGTACACGTATCATCTATCAAGAAGTGGAAATGAGAGTGTGGTCCATATGTAACAATCTAGTGCAATTGACTGAATCGATTTGTTGGCAATTAGAGTACAAGTTTGTTGGCATATACTCCGAAGTATAAGATTGTGAAAAGCTCACTCATTTTACCCTTATTGAATTATGTTCTTATCAGATGTCCTTTTTCCCGTCCATGGTCATACTTTGCTGTTGTATGCGCACGTAAACAATTAATAATAAAGAGGTGATTACTGAAGGTCATGTAAGAAGTGAGTTATCGTTATTTGCTCTCTTGCACAAGTTTACTGAATTAAATGTGTACCCAGGCAAAAGCATGATGCATCTTCATTGGGGAGGCCCCCATCTTCAAGCAACAACCAAAACCAGAAAATGTGTTGAAATTGTTTGGTGGCAGAATACAAAATTGTAGTACATGGGGGTGAAAGCAGATAGTTCTTGTTATGAGGAATCTAAGTGAAATGCCCTAGTTTATGTGTTAGAACTTACACTTGTCCCACATCGAAAAATTATAAATTCCTAGACCATTTTATATGATTCTGGGTTACTCTTCCTGACACTAATTGATTTTTAGATGAAATCTAATGATTTTTAACATGGTATCAAAGGTGAGCCCTTGGTCCAATTTTTATTCATCTTTCGCATGCTTAACAATGTGGAACTTACATAAGTGGTGCATAGCTGAGAATAGCGATACGTTCTAACATAGGGAAGCAAAGGAAACAACGCTTTCCAAATTAACTATCTATTGCTTAAACAAGTTATACAATACTTAGTGTATACTCGGTCAGACCTTTTGGAACTATGAAAAATAGGTGAGAATTTATATTAATCTCATAGTGAAGTTTCTACTCTTAAAATTGAAGATGGCACTAGTTGGGTAAATTGCACATTTGGTCCCTATTATTTTGCTTCAATGGGGATAAATTGTTCATTTAGTCTCTATTGTGTTCCTCGAATTTTATTGTATCCCTATTATTTAAAGTTAGCCAATTTGATCCTTATTGTTTTTTAAAATTTCTCAAATTTGTCCCTAATTTCAAAATCTAAGTTAATTTTAATGGATTAGACCAATACTTCAAAGGGCAAACTCGGAAATATAACCAATATTCAACTTAATCCTTATTATTTTGCATAAAATGTAACATAGTCCTTGATGTTTGACAAAAAAATCCAATATAATCCCCCAAAGCTTTGCATATATATATATATATATCATAATCATCCTATTATTTTACAAAATATTCAAACTAATCACTGTTATACAATTACACACACATAGAAAAACACACAGAGAAGCATCCGTGATGGCCCACCCCCTCTTGAAGCACCATATACATGGCTTGCTAATGCATTTCCAAGTAATATAGAATCAGCATCTTTCCTGATATTTCAACATGTCTTTTTCTTTTTCTCGTTTTGTTGGATGTCCTCAAAGCATTGTCGTTCAGCAGCCTGCATGTCTCCTGCTTTCTTGTGGAGAGTTGCAAGAAACAAGAGATGGAGCGAGAAGAAGAGACTAGGACAGCCTTTCTATTTTTCTTTTACTTCAATTAGAGAAAGTAATTGATTAGCACACTATCTTAGGCAGAAAGACAGCAACAAATATTGTGTTATTCTATTGAAGTGTGACAAAATAAGAAAGTACAATATTAGAAACGAGGTAATATAAAAAAAAATGGAGGTGGCTCAATTAAAAATAAAATGAGGGAGAACCGTTTGAGATAGTTTGAAATGTTAGAAGAATGACTCACAGAAGTAGCTATTAAAATATAGAGTATAACTTCTTTAAATTAATAGTGTTGAGACCTTCCAAATTTTATTAATTTAGCAAGATATGAATTTATAAAGATAGACACGCCGTTAATGAATTGAATGTCGTAATCAATGAGTTGAGGTATCGTCAAACAATGACATCAACCACCTATTGAATTTCCTTGGTAAAAATGACACAAATATAAAGATTTTGAATGTAGATGGGATCATTGATAACTTGACAGGGCGCTCTCAAGATGAAGCTAAAGTTGAAGTTGGTGATACATAACCTTTGAAATAGTGTCATGAGGAAGCAGTGAAAGCATCAATTACATTCCAAAACTTCTTGTTATAATATGAGAAAGCAACCCCAAGACTTTTAAGCGCATTGCACTCCAAAATGTGATTTAGCTAGATTTGAAGTTCAACAAAAGACAACCTAATATTGATTCATATTTTGAGAAAATTCCATAGTCATTTTGTTATATACTTTTTAGCTAATTAATAATTTATAAAATATTTGGGTTTATAAAATACAAAGAGAGTATTTAAATATATTATCTTATAATTTTATCGAGATTATTAATTTTTTTTACCATGGTCCCAAAACAGAATTGAATTATTTTATTATTTAAAAGATATTATTAATTTACCGAATATCAATTTAAAGAGATTCTGTTGTATAAATGTATGGAGGTAGTAGACCATAACAGGGGAAATGGAAGATCTAAAAAAGTTAGAGGGAGATACTCAAATAAGATATCGCGTAGATGGAGTTAACAAAGAAGATGGCTCTTGATAAAAGTGATTAGAACTATATAGTTGAAGTACTTGATAAGGTGAGATTTGATTTGATTTGGTTTAATTTTTGATTTATTGAAGTGTATAATGTGAAGTTGGTTACAGGATACGAGTAGATCTTTTCTTTAATACTCTCTTTACTGATGAAAATATGAGCCTTCGAAGGGTAGCAACTAGTTTCCTCCTTACAATTGAATATTCCCCTAATAAAAAAGGAAGGAAACAATTATTGAGTCAAACCCAACTTCTGTTGACACTTTATATATATTTTTTTGGTTGTAAGGAGGCCCAAGGCCGGGATTAGGTGTTGATTAGTTTATGGGATACTCTACCTTATTTGTCGTACTTAATAAGTGTGCAGAGCCTATTCGGCGGATGATTCAATATCTGAACTCCTAAAACTTGGTAAAGACTAAAATTAACGAGTCAGTCTATATATTTATTTGCTTCTTTAAAGACATGTTTCAAACTATACTCTCTGTTCCTTTGCATCATGCTTTGACAATCCTCAACAAAAGGTTTAAGCGGGCTATGGGCGGATGATTTACGTTGCACAAGCTGAATAATTACTTGAGAATCAGATTCAATTTACAATTTGGTTATACCCATCTGATGTGCTCTTTGAAGGCCCTCCTTGAGTGCAACCAATTCTGCAAAATTGTTTGATGCGTTGCCCAGATTTATGATAAAGCCAGTTTTCCAATAACCCTCTTCATCTCTGAAGATACCCCCTGTTGCAACCATACCCGAATTTTTCTTCGAACACCCATCAATATTGAGTTTCCAACAGTCCTGGGGTTTGGTCCACGAGATCGGTCTCATGCTTTGAAACACACGACTGGATGTTGTCCTAATGGAGTTCCATGCTTCAGAAACTTCCTGTGCATAAGAGAGAATGAAATACGCCTTATCATCACTGGATTTACACTTTTTCCTTTTCTTGGTAAATCATTTATACTAATCTATCCAACTACTTTGTAATTTAGAAAAGATAGAGGCATCAATTTGCTACGTGACGGGCATCTTCTGTTGCTAACCACATACATAAATGTGGAAAGGAACTAGGATGTTTTTGATGCTTAAATATGGACGTTATCATTTGCCATGAAGCCTTAAATCCTATGAGAATGTATGTGCTACGTATATGAATTAGCCAGCATAAAATCAATTACTATCTACCACTCGCCATTATTGATTGCTACTTTTATCCCTATATTATCCGACAATTATCGAAAAAAATTGATTTATGTCCATTTACAATTTATATTTGTTTTAGACAATTATTTTTTAGCTACATACATCTAATTTTAAATTAGTGCTTGTTCTTAAACTCGTTCAATATACTTAGAGAGACAAGTGAGTCAAGTCTCAGGATAAGTAAAGTTATTTATCAAATTTTATATTGGTTTTCTTGGTATAGTTATGCTCTTTTCTCTACCTTTTTATTTGTTGCTTCTTCCTAATTTCCATGATACTCTTGGTTCTCCGTTTAGCTCATCGTCATTTCACAAATAAGTCATTGTCGTAATTGATCTAAATTGATTTCTCCTTTTCCAAGCTTGCTAATCTAACGACAAATGCAGAAAATCATCATCATCATCATTTGGCATTTTAATTATTGTTCCACAATTTAGAAACTACTAGTATGTAAAGAATATAATGCTACTTCAGTAGATAGCATCTTGGATAATCATACTAGGGTTTAGGAGCTCCATGCCATATAATTCGACTATTTTAAGATCAATTCGTGTATAAAATTTCATGCATTATAAGAATAAATATTAGCTAAACCTAGATAAACTTAATTAGTTAAAGAAATGTGAACTTTGCTTTCTTATAACATTAACCACAAAGAATTATTTACCAGGGTATGACTAAAGCAAAATTTACTTTATTTTGGGGGTGGTTTATGAATTTGAATCACTCAAATTTGAAGTTTTGAAACTTCATCAACTAAAACAATTATGAAGAGGAGGACTTACGAAATAATATGTATTTGTATCAACACACGAATAAGTAAGCCTTTCAAGTCTATATACGATTCAAAATTTACAAAAGTAATCATCGTTATATTTGCAAACTAGGAGAAACAAAGAGATCGATTCTTCAAAGAAACAAACAATTCATAATAAATAACTTTCCTTAAATACCAGCTCATTTCTAACCTTTTCCCTTCTCTTGACCCTCAAAGAGAGAGTAAAAAATAGTTGTTGAAAATAAAAGGAAAAGAACCAAACTTAGGTTATCTACGCCCTTGTAAGTGTTTTGTGTATTATGTGTTCGATTAAAGGAGGTGAAGAAAGGATACATTGATAATTTTGTTAAATTATGTAAAAATAATCTAGTCATTTGATGTATTTCTCATTACATTTAACTGAGTTTTTTACAATGAGTAATAATCTTGCTAACTTTTATAATGGGGACTGGTTTAGCTAAAAATGAACACTAATGACATAATTACAAATTTACTCTGATTGGTAATTTAGTTATTTTATGCGTTTTTAGTTAAATGTAACCGAATTTTTAATGGTAAATGATAATTTGTGTAGCTACTGTAAACTATGAGAATTATTTGACTAAAATGAACAACATTGACTAAATTAAGACGTAACAACACTAGAGAGTAATTACATAATTATGCCAACTAAACTTTATAAAACTTCCTAGCTCTAACATAGATTTATGCCCAACTTGCCGAAAATAACAAAGGGTCCATTTTCACCCATTTTTCTTGATGTGACCAATGAATTCTAGTCTATGGATATTTAATTCATTTTATTTTATGCTTCCAAATTTTTTTTCACATTCTAGAAGAAACTTATACCCATTAAACATGACGAGACTGTTGGTTTGGTCCCTAATATGTGACGGTTAAATAGTTCTTTTCAACTATTTGTTTAAGAAAATCTAACATGTTCTAAAATTAAATAATTGGTTCATAGCCTTTCATGACTCATGTTTGGAGAAACTTAGGATTAGTTGTAAATTTCTCTTTTAGGTTGTCTTAGAAAGGAGAGTGTGCAAGAAAAATAGAGAAAACAACAGAGAAAAAAAAAAAGAAAGTTTATTGGTTCGTCATTATATTGCACGAGTCTGTTGCTGGTGAAATTGGACAGTGATTTTTTCTCAAATTGAGCTGAAATCCTAAGAGTTTGTTTCTAACATCTAATTTTCAAATCCAACGATGGGATTGCATTTTCAATGCCTAGAGACTAGTCTGACGTGCTTTTAAAATTTATGTTCTATTTTGGTGATATCTCTCTTATCTCTTATTTTATTCCACTTATTTGAGGAGGTTATTTGTTGTGGGTAGTGTCAAGATTTTTTATTCTTGATTTTCAGACATTTGTAATCTTTGTTTTGGTATAGTGGAAGTTTGGTGGTGGGGCTTTTAATCCCGTGGTCTTTCCTTTCGCGTTGGAGGGTTTTTCATGCAAGTCTTGGTATTTGTTTTTGTGTGTATGATGTGTTGCTTGAGATAATCTTATTGCACTTTTATTTGGATTATTGTGTGTGTTAGAAACTTGTTAGTTTGTCTTCTCAATTATTTGAAGGCTAACACAAGTGGAAATAGTTTTTACTCCCTTGCGTTTATGCTCTTTCTCAATAGGGATAACATATAGAATTAAATGGTAATATTCAAAATCTGGATTTGGTTCTAATAGTGATGAAATATTCAATTCATTTCATTACAATTGTATGTACAATTTATTATTATTGAGTCTTCCCAATAACGTTATAATATTATAAAAAAATTCAAGTCTTTCAAAACTCAAGTAAAAATTCTCTTATAATATCATAATATATTATAAGTTGAATCCAATAATTATTAATTATCCACAATATTTTTACACTAATATGGTAACATTACGAGAGATTGATTCCTTAAAACTGATTGTTGAGGCAATTAATGTTGATTGAAGATTAATTGGCTATGTTTTGCAAAACGTGTGTTATTACCATACTTATGTTTTTACCTTTTGAATGTGCAGATAAAATATTATGGTAACCTACCATAAAGACATCATGTGATTGCATTAATTGTCCGTTTGCTAAAAAGGAACAATAGGATTTTATGAGAATGACTTTTTTCTTGAATGCCAAGGCATGACAAGTATATATATTGTAGCACCAGATGTGAAGCAGGTGCGTGAGAAAAGAGAGTAAAGACGCGGACTATCTGAAGTGAAGCTCTTAGGAGTATTATGTTCCGTGTCATGTTGCAACGCGATCTGTGTTCTAGTCTTTGATTGTATTAAGTATTGCAACTTTATTTTTATTGATAGTAAGTCATGAGTGGTTTGTGTGATTCTTTGAGTGATTAGATTACTGTCTTCTGTATACATTCTTCGGGAGAAGAATGTGTTGGTTTCGGGAGAGAACGTTGCAAGTCGAGGGGAGCTTGCCAAACCGAAGTTCATTAAGGAGTTCAACATCGAGGCGTCAAAGGTCAAGAAGGAGTCTTTACTTGTGTAAGTCCATTGATGTTGTAACATATTGTTTCTTAATGAGCAGGTTTGTTGGACTAGAGGAGGTCCTGTGGACTTAGACCGCTCGGTTGAACCACGTTAAATCTTGGTGTTCTTGTTTCTGTTACAATTTTATTATTTCCGTTGTTGTTTACTGTAGCTAACTAGGTTGGAACATTAGGTGGAACAACTCGTTTACTGACTAAGCAACTAGAGAAATAGACTGTTAATGAACTGTGAAAGAAGTGATGTTCCAGTTAATATTGCAACATCACCTGTAACAGAATTCTGCTATAACATGATACTGCATTGAATTTTCAGAATTATTCATATTGTTCACAAACCTGTCCCTACTTTATCTGCATAAACTTTACCAAGTGGCATCAAGAGCAGGTTACGAACTAATTCGGTTAGATTCTTGGGAGTTTTGAGTTGTTGTCTTGAAGGAATAGGTATGGACACCTTGCATGATGGAGACTCAATCACTAAACCACTGATGTTGGATAATGCGAACTACTCATATTGGAAGGCTTGAATGAGGGCATTCATCAAGTCAATTGATGAGAGGGCTTGGAAAATAATTTTGACTGGCTAGACAACTCCTACCAAATCGGATGATCAGGGCAATGTTGCAACTAAACTGGAAACAGAATGGACCAAGGATGAAGATCTGTTGGCAAGCTGGAACTCCAAGGCACTGAATGCAATATTCAATGTTGTTGACTTGAATCAATTCAAGTTAATCTAGACATATGAATCTGCTAAGGAAGCTTGGGAGATATTGCTAACAGCATATGAGGGTACAACATCAGTCCAAAGATCAAAATTGCAGATGCTTGCCACTAGATTCGAAGAACTGAGGATGCATGAGGATGAGACAATGACCGATTTCAATGCTAAATTGTGCGACATTGCTAATGAATCTTTTGCTTTAGGAGAAAAGTATTCTGATTCTAAGCTTGTAAGGAAAACTTTACGCTCTTTTCCAGACATTTGGAATCAAGGTGGCTACCATAGAAGAATAAAAAAATGTTGATAAAATCAAGATTAATGAACTAATGGGGTCACTCCAAACCTTTGAGATGAAGTTTAAGCAAAACAAGAAAGAAAAAGGCGTTGCATTGAAGGCTAAAGTTGAAAGATGTTAAGCTATTCGGATGATGAGAATTTTGAAATTTCTGAAACCTTAGCCTTGCTTACCAAGAATTTAAACAGAGTTTTGAAAAAATGGTACAAGCGGAGAAAAGGCTTTAAACAGTCGAACTTTGACAAAAATCCTCATGTTACAACAATAGTTGACACATTCAAGAAACAACACTCCAAACCAATCGATGAAAAGAAAGAAAGTAAAGGCATACAATGCCGAGAATGCGAGGGTTTTGGCCACATTCAAGCTGAATGTACAAACACCTTGAAGAAGAAGAAAAAGGCCACGAAGGTTACATGGAATGATGAGAAGTCAGAGAAATCACCAGAGAGTGACGTGGAGCACACCAGTAACTTTGTTGCATTTAATGTTGCAACAGTACCACAAGAGAACAATCTAGAAGAAGAAGCTGTTATAGCTGCTGCAACACCAGGTGAAACAGAAGATGAAATAAGTGAATCTGACTGTATTGAGTTAGACAGTGATGGTGATTTAGATGATGAAGAAGTCATGAAAATGTACAAAGACATGTACGAAAAATGGGTAATCATGTACAAGAAAAATCAAAGACTGGAGTTGACGATCCTTGAGTTGGAAAAACAAAAATCTGAACTGAAAAACCTGACTGGAAGAAGACTGATGGAAGTATAGATGTTGCAATAAGAATTGAAACAGCTGCAACGAAATGTTAAACTACTAAATTTTGGAACTGAAAAACTGGATCACATACTGTCCATTCAAAAATCGAGCAGTGATCATACTGGACTTGAATTTTATGGAGGGGAATCTTTTGGAAAGACTGTCTTTGTCAAAGTTCAAAAGATTTAGAACTACAACATAATGTTGCAACTGCATAGAATGACAGTAAATATGGTCTAGTCACTGATGTTACAACAAAGACTGTGACAGCACAGAAGCAACAAAGGAAAAGGAAGAATAGGATTATTCCTATATGTCATTTTTGCTTTGCACTTGGTCACATCAAACATCACTGTTTCAAGCTTCAAAGAATGTTGAAAAAAGGTAAGTTCCTCAATCAA
Source organism: Ehretia macrophylla (assembly GCA_037974665.1). NCBI lineage: Eukaryota > Viridiplantae > Streptophyta > Magnoliopsida > Boraginales > Ehretiaceae > Ehretia > Ehretia macrophylla. Next base: position 57,763,503 of record CM075771.1, on the reverse strand, counting down.
TGAAAAGGATCATCACAAGTGTTGCAACACAAGGTGAGACAAGTTTGGGTGAAGAAATCTGACTTAGCCTGTTTTGTTACTTATATCTCTATGCAATCTTGTACTGCTAATTCTTGGTACTTTGATAGTGGATGTTCTAGATACATGACAGGTATGTGTGAAGTCTTGAGTAGCTACAGGGAGTGCGATGAAGGCCAAGTTACGTTTGGAGATTGTGTTAAAGGGAAAGTACTTAGAAGAGGAACTCTTGACATTGAAGGGTTTCCAAGGCTCAAGAAAATGCTGCTTGTGGATGGCTTAAAGACTAATCTCATTAGTATTAGTCAATTGTGTGATCAGGGCTTGTATGTAAAACTCACTAAAGATGGTTGTCATGTATTAGATGTGACTAAAAATTGTATGCCTACAGGAAAAAAGTCATCTGACAACTGCTACATGCTTATACCTTCTCATGAACAACCATTGCCGTGTTACAACAATACCTGTGACAACGTTGAAATTTGGCACCAGAGGTTGGGACACTTAAATTATAAATTACTGACCAAAATTATGAATGTAGGTGCAGTACGTGGTGTGCCAAAGTTGAAAAATAGGAAATCAGATGAGTGTGATTCCTGTCAAATGGGCAAACAGGTAAGAGCATTACACAAGATGTTACAACATGTGTCGACCAAAAAAATCTTGGAACTATTGCACATGGATCTCATAGGTCCAATGCAAACTGATATGTGTTTGTCTGTGTGGATGATTTCTCTAGATATACGTTTGTGGATTTCCTTAGAGAAAAGTCTAATACTTTTGATGTTTTTAAGAAATTGTGCTTAAGGTTAAAAACTGAAAAATGTTGTAACATCCAGCGAATCATCAGAATAAAGAGTAACAATGGTAAAGAATTTGAGAATCATTCTTTTATTGAGTTTTGCAATGCACGTGGAATAACTCATGAATTCTTTGCACCAAAAATCCCACAACAGAATAGTGTGGTTAAGAGAAAGAATAGACCAATTCAAGAAATGGCTCGTGTGATATTGAATGATAAAAATATTCCCCACAGGTTTTAGGCAGAAGTAGTTAACACTGCATGTTACACCATCAATTGAGTGTTTCTAAGACCAGGTACCACCAAAACTCCTTATGAAATTTGGAAAGGTAAGAAACGTTCACTGGGGTATTTTTATGTGTTTAGGAGTACGTGTTACATCTTGAATAATAGAGAACAAAGAGGTAAGTTTGATGCTAAAAGCGACAAAGGTATTTTTCTTGGTTATGCAACTAATAGCCATGCTTTTTGAGTTTTTAATTTAACCACCAGGACGATAATGGAATCGGCTAATATAGTAGTTGATGAGTTGCAAAATTGTGCAGGTGAACCGACGGAAGAAACCAGCACCAGCAAAATGAAGAATGATGTGGCGGACGATGTTATAACACTGAAGGAAGAAGAAATGAAGAAACCTATTGTGACTGATCCAGATGCAACATCAGACAAAGAAGCTAAGCAGAAAGATGGTGGTTCACGGGATGTTACAACATGTGGTGGAACAACAGAAGAAACTGCTGAAGAAACTCAAGTTGAACTGCCACAAGTTCACAGAAATCATGCTTCAGAAGATGTGATTGGTTCAATACATGATGAAATTCGAACCAGAGGTAAATCCAAGCTGAACTATAGAGATATGGTAAGGTTTGTTTGCTACACCTCTTCTTTTGAACCCAAAAATGTGAATGAAGCCTTAAAGGATGAATTTTGGGTAAATGCCATGCAAGAGGAATTGAATCAATTTGTGAGAAATGATGTATGAACCTTAGTTCCTAGGCCAAAAGATGTCAATATCATTGGACCTAAATGGATCTTTAAAAACAAGACTGATGAAAATGATGACATAACTATAAACAAGGATAGACTTGTAGCTCAAGGGTATACACAAGTAGAAGGTGTGGATTTTGATGAGACTTTTGCTCCAGTTGCTAGGCTTGAATCCATTAGGTTGTTGTTATCCATTGCTTGTGTGTCAAAAATTGAAATTGTTTTAATTGGATGTAAAGAGTGCGTTCTTAAATGAAATCTTGAATGAAGAAGCCTATGTTGAGCAACCAAAAGGCTTTGAGGACCCACATTATCCTTCATATGTATATAAATTGAAAAAGGCCCTGTATGGATTGAAACAAGCTCCTCGAGCTTGGTATGACAGGTTGACAAATTTTCTAATTGATAAAGGCTATCAAAAAGGGGGTGTCGACAAAACCTTATTTGTCAAAAGGTTTGGCACATGTATTCTCATTGCACAAATTTATATTGATGACATTGTATTTGGTGCAACATTTAAAAACAAAGTTGATGAATTTGTGAGAAGCATGAATCATGAATTTGAAATGAGCATGGTTGGAGAACTGACATATTTTCTAGGGTTGCAGGTCAAGCAAAGTGAAGACATAATATTCATATCTCAAGAAAAGTATGTCAGAAATCTAGTCAAAAGATTTGGACTAGAATCATCAAAGACTTCAAGAACCCCCATGAATGTAATCACTAAGCTAACCCTAAAGTATCTCACTTAGCTGCTGTAAAAAGAATAATCAAATATGTTAGTGGAATATTGGATCTTGGAATTTGGTTTACAAATGACACTAATACAAATCTTGTTGGTTTTAGTGATGCTGATTGGGCAGGTAATGCAGATGATAGGAAGAGCACGATTGGTGGATGTTTCTACATTGGGAATAATGTGGTGTCTTGGTAAAGCAAGAAGCAAAGCTCAATCTCCTTGTTAACAGCTGAAGCTGAATACATAGCTGCAGGAAGTTGTTGTGCATAACTTCTATGGATGAAACAGATGCTGGATGACTATGGAATGGAAAATTAGGTTTTGACAGTCTATTGTGATAATATGAGTGCCATTAACATATCTAAAAATCCTATTCAGCATTCTCTCACTAAGCACATTTACATAAGACATCACTTTATCCGTGAGCTTGTTGAAACAAAAACCATTGTTTTAGAACATGTTGCAACAGAAAAACAACTGGCATATATTTTTACTAAAGCCTTTGATCTTTTGATATTTGAAACCTTGAGAAAAGCTTTAGAAATTTGTAGTTTATAGTGTTGCATCATGCATTGTCACAGGGTCATGAGATATGTTTGAGATCGCTGAAAGTTTAATAATCAATTCAACTTGTTATTTAGTTAGTGAACTATACTCCCTTGTACACACTGAATACTGGATTAAGAAAGTTAATCCTGATAACTTGTGAGTGTAGGAATTTGAACTATTTGATGATTAGGGATAAAAGAGAGAAGTCTCTCAAAATCCATTCCTGTACTCTATTCATTTAAAAAAAAAATGCAAGAAACAAAGCACTGGAAAGAGCTACCTAATCCAAAGTAAAGGTATTAGTGTGAAAGCTACCATTTGCAACATGAGTTGAAACAACAAAAATATATATGCAGTTGCAACATGAGCTGAAACAGCCAAAAAAAAAACACCTACGGTTGCAACATGCGCTGAAACAGAAAAATCTGAAAATAGTTTTTCCTGTAGGATGATTAGACGATCAAGTATGTTTGAGCAGATAAGGAAAGTCTCTGCATTTTGTAGGGTTGATGGTGAAGGTAATCTGGTCCAGTATTCAGCTTCACATACTCACATAGTTCATTGATTAAATCCTTGACTAAATCATTGACTAAATTGAGTATTAATGAGTAAATCTTCTTGTGTAATTTCGTGATCCCTGAACAAATCATGCATTTTAATTTCTTGCTTAATTTTTTTTTTTTAAAAGGGGGGAAAATCTCAGGGGATTCAAGCAAAAGGTGGAAAAATGCTATCAGGACTATTGTTACGACATTGGTTCTAACTTCGTAATGGAACGGCCTGATTTAATTCTGTTGCAACTCCAACCATTACAAGACTGGAAAACAAATTTGTTTGCACGAGATTTTTGGCCTTTCTCAACTGATCTTTACACTTTTTCATGTAGTTTCTTTTTAAATCCCCGAGAACATGGGATTGGTGGATGGTTATCAAAGGCGGCAAATTAGGGGACAATTTTTGCTGAGCAATTAAATGTCTTCCCATCTTAAAGCTTATTCAATTTCTTACTTTCTTATGTTCTAACTTCTTCTCTCTCACCCTCTTGTTCTCTGTCTCTTCAAAACTTGGTTTGGTTATCTTATTGCAAGAACCAACCATGGTGAAAACAAGATCAGGAGGAAGATAATGGGGAAACCCTAAACCAGGAGCACTAGGAGGTGTTTCAACATAACCCATCACCATTGATGAGCTATCCTCTCCCACAGTGGTTGACGGCAATGTTCTAACACCACCATCAACCACCTCTGGCTTAGGAGAATCACCACTTCACTGGCCACCTAGCACTCGGACTGGAAACCAACGAGTTAACCCTGACAGGACTCTGACAAGGTTAGATGTGGAAGTCTTCGTCAACCCCACTCAGTACTGTGTAGAAGAAGAACACTCCTCGGGCTCTGCAACCATGCCCAATACTGCAACACCAGATGCAGTATCACTTTTTGCTCCAGCCACAAAGGCAACACCTGATGTTGCAACACCACCTCTCGTATTACACATTACTGCTACAGTCGAACCATTAGTAGAACCCACTGCGAAGATACCCATCTCAGATGCCAGTGATGTTGTAGTTGCGCGTGCAACATCGAGTCATAGTACCAAAACCCCTGATGCTGCTAAAGCCACGCTTGCTGAAGAACTCCGTTGGGTCAAAAAGGATGGGATAAAGAAGCATATTGGGCAATGGTAGAACAAGCGTCGTGCTACTTCCTCTCCCAAGCCAACCAAGGCTGCGAAGCGACTATGCCCAGGGTATGATATTCCTTCTGCCTTTTCCCCAAGATTTTGTTTTTCCGAATCTCAAGCTAAGTTCAACCTCCTATCACAACGCAAGTTCCTTGTGGAAAAATCCATAAATTTAAAGTCCTATCGGAACACTGGTATTAAAGAGTTGCTTAGGGCTAGGAAGCAATTAACTTCGTTTACCAAATTGAGCTCTTTCTCTGGTAATTTGGTCTATGAATTTTACTCCAATTTGCACCAAAACATTGATGTTGCAACAGCAAAGTACCACCATAGGATCTATGATTGCAAACTTGTTTTCACCTTCTCACCCACTGCCATTAATACATATCTTGAGTGTGATTTCTCTGAGGAGTTTATCCCTGATATCTCCCTGACTGGTATTGCCACCGAGCTTGTTGGTGAACCCTGTGAATGGAAACCAGATGCAAAGCTACCTAGCCTCAAACTCACCTCCAAATATGTTGCTTTGCATAAGATGGCCATTGCCAATTGGTACTCCACAAAGCATTCTACAACTTTGAGTGTTGAATTGGAAAAATTGCTGTATTCTGTGGGCACAGGATCAACTTTAATTTAGGGCAGGTTATCTTTGATCGGATCAATGAAGAAGGGGCAAAAGAATTTGCGAGTCAATACTTGCCATATCCTTCTCTTATTCATGGTCTCCTCTTGTCACGACATCAGGTCCTACATAAGCAAGAGGAAGTGCATCAACTTCCCTCTCCCCTGTTCTTCTCTAAGAAATTCTTGTAGGGTGCCCATAAGAATGATCTTCAGGGGAAGCCAACTAGTGTTGCCACACCCACCACCATAGGGAATGTAAGTTCATATGCTGATCAATCTGAAATGTTGCAACATTTACAGCAACTTTAGGAGGCCATTGAGGAGCTGCGAGAAGAATAAGGAAATATCCAAGCTAATTAGGATCAAATTCGTCAGACTCTAGCTCAACTTCTCAAGGGGCAGAATGCCATTATAACGCACTTGATAGGACCTCATTATACTTAATGATAATTCATTTCTATTTGTTGCATACTGTTTTTATGTCTGTTGCTCTGATCCTCTTCTGACATTGTGATTTTCTGGTTCTGCTACTCTCTCTTCAACTTCTTTGCCTTTGGTTTGGCAAAAAGGGGGAAAACTGTTACTAATTAATGCTTTGTCCTATTTCTTACTCATTATTTTGATTTTTGTTTTTATTGATTTGATGCTCGTATATGTGAGTTGGTTTATTATTGTTGGCTTCGTGTTCTACTGTCAGTTGCAACCTGTTACCTTGTTCGTTAACTATATTGCTTTGCAACAGGAATAGTACTAGAACTTAATTTCTACACTTATGCAGTAAAATGATTTCACTCGTGTACTAAATGGGTTTTGCCAAAACAAAGCCAAATGGGAAGATTGTTGAGGCAATTAATGTTGATTGAAGATTAATTGACTATGATTTGTAAAACGTGTGTTATTACCATGTTTTTGTTTTTACCTTTTGAATGTGCATGTAAAATATTATGGTAATATACCATAAAGACGTCTTGTGATTGCATTAATTGTCCGTTCGCTAAAACGGAACAATAGGGTTTTATGAGAATGACTTTTTTCTTGAACGCCAAGGCATGACAAGTATATATATTGTAGCACCAGACGTGAAGCAGGTGCGTGAGAAAAGAGAGTAAAAGACGCTAGCTATCTGAAGTAAAGGTCTTAAGAGTATTATGTTCCGTGTCATGTTGCAACACGATCTGTGTTCTAATCTTTGATTGTATTAAGTGTTACAACTTTATTTTTATTGACATTAAGTCATGAGTGGTTTGTGTGATTCTTTATTAATTAGATTACTGTCTTCTGTATACATTCTTCGCGAGAAGAAGGTGTAGTTCTCGGGAAAGAACCACTACAAGAAAAACTATCATTAGCGACGAAAACTTTGCGACGATAAACTTTTGTTGCCACTAGAGACGATAGTGCGATGACTTGAGACATAAGTAAATTGGTACAATATTTGAGACGAATTAGCTACGATATAGCGGCGCAGACAAAATTTTGTTGCCAATACATTTCAAAAAGCAACGCGTTAGCAACGAAATTTAGGAAAAAATAATTCGTCGAAAGTTCGTCGCTAATTTGTTTCAAATAAAGTTAACTTAGCGACAAAAGATTTCAAATAAACGTGCGCTACTAATTTTGTCGCTAATACATATGAAATAGTAACGAGTTAGCGACGAAGTTTTAGAAAAAAATATTCGGCACAATCATCCCTAAATAGAGACAATTTAGTGACAATTGATACAAAATAACATGCGTCAATAATTTCGTTGCTAATACCTATAAAATAGCAACAAATTCAGTGACGACTTTTTAGAAAAAAAAATTTGCCGAAATATCGTCTCTAATTGGTTTCAAATAGAGACAATTTTAGAGACAAAATTGTTTTAAATAATATCCATCCGAATTTCATTCCTAATACGTATCAAATAACAACAAAATTAGAGACAAAGTTTGAGAAAGAAATATTCGTCACATGTTCATCGCTAATTGGTTTCAAATAGAGACAACTTAGCGACAAAAGGGTTCAAATTAATATCCGTCACTAATTTCATTTCTAATACATCTCAAATAGCAACGAGTTAGCTATGAAGATTTATAAAAAAATATCCATCAAAATTCCATCCCTAATTGGTTTGAAATAGATACAACTTAGTGACAAAAAGTTAAATCTTTTTATGAAATTTGAAATTCGTCATTTCATAATAAAATACCATTTTAGATTGGTGAGTTTTTAATATTTATATATAATTTACGTAAATAACCAAATATGAAGATTACATTTAAGAAGTAAATTATATACAAAGACTTTACGGCGACATGAAAATTCAAATAAACAAATATTAAAATGGTGAAAATTAAATTTGTGAATAATAAAGAAGTGATTTATAATAAATAATCTAAAAAGTTGGGCTCCACTAGTTGGGTTCCTTCGTCATCAAAATAAATAAATAACTAATTAAAATAGAGTTACCAAAAGAATTAAGAATTTAAGATGTCATTAGTGGACTTATAATACATAAATTTTGGGATGTAATACACAAATTTTTATTTAATTTAGTTGCTTTGAAACTCATTTATCTTATTAAAGTTCTAATGAAGAAAAAGCTATTCAGAAAATTATTACTAGAGTTGGAAGTAAGGAGTAGAGACACTTTGTTAAGGCTAACAATAATCAAGAGTCACAATTTGCCTTACTAAAAGCCTAAAATGAATTTGACCCCCAATAAAGTAATAGTAAATAATTAAGGATCTTATGCCTTAATTGATAGGTTGGGAACCTTCGTGTGTATAATTAGTTTGATTTTTTGACTCTAATTATATCTTTTATGAATTTAGAATCGAATGAAATCTTTCTACTTGCTTAATTAACTAAAACAAAAAAAAAGTTCAAACTTTTACAAACGAACTTCTCATTTAGTTTCTAGCAATTATTCTATTAATGTTTAGAATATCTTTTTGGTGTCACATATATTATTAAATTGAAAAATTAAAATTTTTTTAAGGCAATAATCTTGTTTAAATGTCACTAATATGTTAGTATTTTTCAGTTTAAACTTAACACTTAATATTTACAAGTGATGCATCTTAAGATAGATTTACAAGTGATGTATATATAGCTCAAGATGTAAACATATGTGAACTTCTTTTTCAAGATGTTCAGATTCTCAAAATTATGTAAATTGCTGCAACCGCTAATTAACGGATCGGTCGACCCCATTGACCGGTTATGTCACCCGACAAAGGTGAAACAACTGGTTGACTTTGTCGGTCGACCCCTTCGGCCGGCAATATCGACCGGCAACTTCTGAGTTTGAGACTTTCAAAGTCTCATTACACATTTCCATATAGCACAAATTATTCTAGCATACAAAGAGATTCACATATCAGTTGAATAGATTCACATTGACATTAACCATGCGACATAACAAATAAAAAGTCACCAATTCAATTGTCATATTTTGCAAAATAAGAAACTAGGATCCATGAAATTTTTGAAAGCTTAATTAATCAAAAAGCTAATATATATATATATATATATATATTAAAAAACAGGATTGGCACAGGCAAGAGGTCTAGGCAGTTGTGTCTTCATCAGAACTATCCTCATTTTGCTCAAGGCTTCTTTGATCATGTTCCCATGTACTTGGCATCGGATAAGGATCATATCTTTTCTCAGTAATCCAATGATTGTACGAATCTACGCATGAACTGATGTTTGACACTTGTTGTTTAAGAGGCTTTAATTCCTCACGAAAGATGTATTTGACTCTTCTTTCCATTTGGGTCATGCGATCTTCAAAGTAATCTTCAAGGGCAGAGATTAGGACATTTATGTCAAATGATGGCTGGGTGTTTAATTGAGGAACACTGTTACTTGACCCAGCACTTTTCCTTCGTTCCCTCTTAACCGCATTGGTTCTTAAAGATTCTCTTAGGGCTGCTCGAACATCTCTTTCTTCTTCATTTCTTTCATCATCAGAATTGACATCCATCCGATCATATTCATTGTCATTGTTAGGTTCTTCCTTAACAACTTTATTTTTTCCTTTTCCTTTGACATTTTTGCTCGATTTTTTTTACTAGTTCTCCATTTATAACAATTTGTTGAGCTTCAGATAATTTCTCAACTTCACTGAGCTTATATATTCTGCCTTCATAGATAAATAAGCCCATGCGTTTCATAGCCGCCTTATTAAACCTCCAGCTAGGAAAAAATCTACCAACAGTAGGCAGTGGAACTTCATTGTCCTCAAATATCCGAGTTAGCACCATTCCATATGCTAGACTCATGATTCTAGTCCTAATGTGCCACATGTGAGACAACATCATATATAGAAGATTAATTTTCTTTCTTGCATTGATCATATATATAGTATAGGCGTCACTGTACTATACTCGACCATTATTAGTACCTCTAGGCATAATTAAGTCAGTGACAATGTGCAACAATAACGTATTTCGACCAGTCATATCACGATCATAAGGGGTATGAGCATCATCATCGTCATCCAAAGGTTTATCAATCCTTTCCCATACCATCGACATCATAGCAGCATTATCATTTACATGCATGTCTGGCCATCCTTTAGCATTATGGTACTTCTGGCCAGTTAGATGAAGATGAAACAAATTTGCTAAATAGGATTCAGTTAAACGAATTTCTATTCCTTTAATAGTTGAAATCAAACTGTGATTAGGACCTTATTTAAGCAGGCAATAGAATTTTCTAACTAACTCATTATGCACAAGATATTCTAGATGGATGAAAGTTTTCCAACCTTGAAATTCTAAGCATTCAATAATATTAGTACCTTCAAAAGATGAATCCACAATTGGTTTGCCAGCAATGACACTGTACTTTTTGAATTTGCCGCGTACTCTTTGAGTAGCAGTCGTCTCTTTTGAAGATGACTGTGCTTGATTCTACGTGGATGCTGAACCTCTGCCCTTTGTGCGAGCCATATCCAAAGTCTTTAAAAAATTAATGAAAACTAGGTTTTTGATGTGCAAGAAATATGTTTATGGAGTTAGAAATAAGTTTAATCGGTAAAATTTGATGTTTGGCAATATGGATTTTCAGAGTTTGAGAGAGTTTTTTGGAAAAAGAATGTTTGAAAATAAATAAAACTGGCCAACAAGCAGGTTTTAAGTAAAAACCTATCGTGACTTTTTAGCTTTCGGTCGATGTAATCGACCGGTTCCGTTGACCGGTGCCTTATGTTGGGCACGATCGACATTACCAGTCAATGGTATCGATCGGATAGGTTGTGTCATGCCCTGAACCTGGTCCTTGGGAGCCAAGTTCGCGACGAGATAATACACAGACATTATGACGGCTGTAGTTTGAACATTCAATCAGAAACAGAAAACCCACAAACATATATATATATATATAAAGTCTACCTCTAAGTAGACATAAAGCCCAACATACATAAAGCTCAATGTGACCATGAATCCAACTGTGATGACTCTATATACAACCAAAACGAGCTAGACTTCAAGATAGCTAATGTTAACAAATATCTCAAACATAAACATACTTCATTACAACTCTAATGGAATCCATTAAAACATTGTATTCATTTCCAAAGCAAGTTACACGTAGTTCACGTTCCAAGGTTCCTCCATAGCTTCCTCGTGCACATAATCAACATCATGTACACCTGACAATCATGCATCACAGAGGGGTGAGCTTATATATAACAAAGCTCAGTGGGGAAGGGAAACAATTAAAGAGGACTTGTAAAGCACTAAACCAAACAACATCAGACACATTAGAATCATCATATAATATGAACGATAAAGCTATAAACCACGTTGTAAGGATACTGCTTATAGTTTGTTGATGTCGACGCTTATAGCCCCTTTCACAATCTTATCACATTTATTTTACCTTCACATATTGGTACTCCGGATGTACCCACCTAGACACCCCATTCCCCATGGCCTTCACCGACCACACGAGAATGGTGTCAGACTATGGTAGTCGTGCAATTACTCGTAAGCCCTATGTCGCCTGGCACGACACAACGCTACCAAGTCTCGCTTGAGGTTACAACCTTATGTTAAAGGGAATCCACCCAACCTTATGAATCTACGACCCAAACTCGAAATGATATACGTGGATCATACGAGAAGGGAATAGCATATGATAGTCAAGTTAGCACCGGCAAGCCCTATGCCGCACAGTGTTCCAAGACACTACCATAGCAACACATCGCTTACACACATGCATACACATATAATACATAGTTCACATTCGCATTCACATCGCAACATATCTCATTCAATCACGTTTCACGTACTTATAACAAAAGAAGGTTGTCACGCGATCACATTAATCATTTAACATCGCATTTAATAGAAAAGTATAGTAGGTCATCCTACCAAGGCAACGCAAAGGAAAATAACACAATAGGAAACAAGAAGACTCATCCGGTCGAGTAATGTTAATCTGCAAAGTAAGCAAGCATAACCAAGTAAAGATAGGTGCATAACACAATGGTCCAATTTAATCAATTCAGTTACCTATCCTCCTGACCTCCAAATAATCTGATTTTAGTATAGAATTAAAGCTCTTCGAAAGTAGATAACTCTAGAATCAAACAAAGCTCAATTCCAATCTAAAATGACAAAGTTATGATCAAAACAGTGCAAGCGCTACTTCAAACAAAACATTAGAATTTAGAACAACTTATATAACTCTGCACTAGCCTATCTTAATCAATTAATTTATCTATCTTCCCAAACTCCAATTAATCTAATTTTAGTCTAGAATCGAAGCTTATCAAAATTAGATAATTCTAGAATCAAACGGAATGCAATTCAGAGTTGAATTGAGTGAGATATGGCCTTTTGAAAATTATTGCACAAAGTTGAAAAATCCATCCGGTCGACATAGCCCTCATCCAGGCAACCGGATCCGACTTGTATTGCCCGACAAACAGTACCCATCAGGGTAACATAGCTTACATCCGGGCAACCGGATCCGACCTGAATCGCCCGGATCCGACCAAAAACACACGAATTTCATGATTTTTGCACCAAACTCTTGATTTTCATGCAAGGCTAGCTACATATGCATTGCTTACACTTCACCTAGCTCAAGAAACATACAAGAACACCAAGCTAGCAACATATAACTACCAATGACCATATCATTCATCTCCAAAACAACAAATAAACTCAAGAACACATAAATGGCTCATCAACTCCATTTTTCTCATAGATTCAACTATAACAAGCATCGATAACACATGTTCTAGTATTAACATCACCAAATAAACACAAACATGCAAGAACATGAAATTTCCTCACATCATCAACATAACTCATATACTTAATATTTCATACAAGTCATATAAACAAGCTTTATTCTAACACTTCATGCATCAAGTTTATCTTCAAAGCTTATAATAAGTTTTCTAGCATTTATCTCATGATATTCACATAGCATGCAAGATCTCCCTCACCTTAGATGTTTATGGAAGCTTAGAGATGCAAGGAACAAGAAAGGTTGAAAGAAGCTAGGCCAAAATCCAACTCCAAGTACTAGAAAATGAGAGATTTGAACTCCAAAATGCAAAGTCTCAAAAATGGAAAATATCATCTCCCCTTCTCTCCTCCTAGAAGCCCAAGCCTTTATTCCCTCTTGAAAATGCCGAATTGTTGTTTATATAGGGTCAAAGGAAGGTCAAAGCTAGGTTTAATGGGTCAAAACTCTCTTGCAAGTCAAAAGGACTAAACTACCCTTGTTATATTGTTTTATTTGCAATTATACCAAGTTAGAAGATATTTAATAGTATAATGACAACCTTACCCCTGAATTCATACATATTTTACAAGTTTACCATCCTAGGCAAAATGGATGAAATGCAACTCAAATGGAGATCAAATGAAATTGCAAATGCACAAGTAGAATTCAATGTTTGAATAAGTAATTAAATGTACATATTATTTCAAATAGCATTTAAAATAGATAAATCCACAATTAGATGAAATGTAAAATTCTCGGGCCTCACAGGTTGGTCGGTTAAATTTTGTCTGCCGGTAGATGTGTCGGCTGACCCTGTTGTCCGGATTGGAAATACATGCTTGTATGTTTTATAGTTAAATAAAAAAAAATTAATTAATGTTTACCTTTCAATTTCAAAATAATTCTCTACTTATCTTAATTATCTTAATTTATACTTCATAAATTAATATTGAGTTGTGAGTTTTAGGGTTTAGGGTTTAGGGGCTAAGGGTTAGGATTTAAGTTTAAGGTTTAGGGTTTAGGGTTTAAGGGCTAGGGGTTAGGGGTTAGGGGTTAGGGGTTAGGGGTTAGGGGTTAAGTTTATGGTTTAGGATTTTAGGGTTAAGGTTTAAGCCAAAAATAATAAAAAGTTTGAGTCTTTATCCAAAAGATAATGAGAAAAAAAAAGTTATAGTCCTTACTTTGTTAGTACAAGAGTTGTAAAGTAGATAACATTGTAAGTATATTGTGAAACTTTGATTAAATAATATAACAGTAAAAAAAGAAAAGAAAATTTACCTTTGCAATAAAATTTTATGTTAGTTTTTTACAGTGTCTAGTAAAAAATAACATAAAGAAAATACTAAAAATTTTATATAAAAGGAAACCTTTTATCCACACCGGATCGGTGTGATTGTGTATATATTCCTTTAGTGGCTGTATCGGTATGTTTATATCTCTACAAATAGTTATCCCCCACTCTTACAAAGGACATGTATATTTAATTTATCAAAACACCATTGTCCCATTGTCTCTTTCAACACTCAGAGAACCTCTCCTTGCAAAACTTTACTTAATATTTTGCTTCACTTTATACACCTTTCTTGATTAGAATTTAATTGTTGTCTAATAAATATATATTGTTAAATAGAAATGAACTTGTCCTAACTATTTGTCTTTAATACTTTATTTGATTAATATTTAAGTATTATGATTTGACTTAATTCTAACATAATTATTGAATTTTTGTTTTTTTAATTAAAATATTATTAAAAACTGGTTCAAATTTCTATAAATATTAAGCATAAATTAATGATAATAAAATAACATTTTTACAAATTTATCAAATTATTCCTAATACTAATTTCATCAAAACAGACACTTTTAACCCCATCACCTATGTAACTCCCCGACCCCTCACGGAACTGGGACTTCTATCGATCACGCTATTCTCAACCCAATTCCAAACCCCGGGCACGAAATTTAGGGAAAAACGGACGGAGTTTTCCCTATTTATAGGACTATCTAGAAACCTACAAACAACAACATACAATCATAAGACCATAATCCACAACCTCAATCTATTACACCCTTCAACCTCACCATATCACATACTGCATTCAGATCATCCAAGCCACAACTTAGCAAAAGTTCATCACACAAGTATGCCAGGCACAACTATTGATATTCTATAGTCTAAACCCACTTATCTTACCACTTTAATATTATTTATTTAATGTTCTTATGTTTTAAGTCTTTCAATCGATTCTCATGTCATCTATACAAGCATGCAAGTTAACTAGACAAACCACTAGCACCTAACCATTACCCAAGACTAAAACTTTAATATTACATCTCTTAAGATAACACGAATACATACATGACCATAAGGTCTCAAATAGTATACAAGCATATCATGAACACATTCTTCCTTGTTCTACACACTGATAGAGCAGGCAGGTCACACATGAAGCAATCCAATCTCTAGCTTTTCCTGGGGCATGTTGAGACGAGGAATGAGTAACCAAAGTTACTCAGTGAGGGAGGTGGTGCAATAAACCAGGGTGTGTTTTCGTGAGATGCAACAAGATAATAACATTAATAACACAAATAAACTAGTTAATTAGACAAGTATTTAACCACGTATAAAAAGGATACAGTTCCAATTGTCTTCCATCACAAGCCACGAGCCAAGATCTTCAAGCAAGTGCCGACAAAACCTTATTCCTCAAAAAATAGGGTACTCCGGATATACCCTGATCCTACGACACATATCTCTCGAGGTAGGTTCGTATCCCCCAACGAGGTGAACCATGCCTCTGGGGTAAGGGAGTATGCCTCGGCGAGAAAGGGACTGGGAAACCATGGTAGCCGAGGGAGCATGGCAAGCCTAATGCCGCCATTGTTACTTGACACCACCATGTCCGAAAAGGTTGCGCAACCTCGGATAACGAATCACGAGTCACATTTTCGAATCAAGTGTGAAGGTAACAAAATAGGCTAGCCTCACTCCATATATAACATATAACACATTTGATAATCAAATAGAGCAATTATAGTAATATAAACAATTACTCATGTAACTAATTCAAGTAATTCACAAGATAGCAAGTAAATAGTACATATAGACTTTATCCATTTAAACTAAATCATACAATCTAAAAACAATAAAATAAGCTAAGATGCACAAAAGGAATGAAGACTCCCTCACCTTACTGAACCAAACCTGTAAGAATCTAGACAAGGATACAAGGACTAGCCCCAATTTATTCTCAACATCTTGGACTGGCACAAATAATCAAATCCTATCATGTAGTAAACACGTACTTATCACAAGAAATCTTATAAATGTCACCCACAGTCAATGCATTAAAGTTCACATCACATAATCAGTTTAGCAACACAACAAGATACAGTCACACATTAAACAAGTAATCATGCCAGCTGGTTTAGAAACTTCACCCAGAAGGATAAACATACTATGCAACCCATTTGAACCCTTAGCTAAGCAATTAAATGCTCTTTACCAGTCACAATCATAACCTTACACATATAATACAATTAACAAGCAATATAACCAATATAAACTAAATATAATCGTTTTCATTTAATTTTTAACAAGTAACATGTACTTTAACTTACGGCCTTCTCTAAATAGATGAACATGCTATACAGGAACAATTAAACCATTTTCCAATCAATTAATGAGTCAATTAACAACAATTATCAACATGGTTCATAACTAGTTCCTTTAGTCCTCTTTCAAGTTCATACTAAACTAAAGTCATACGAACCAAATAACTTAATTCACAAAACTTCACTACTATGATACGTACGCTACACAAAGGCATATAAACATTTAATTACTCAATTATAAAGCAATTATCATGAAATTAACTATGCGAACACAAAGGGGTCAATATTATACCTTTCCCAACACTTTACCACAAGCTCACACATGCCTCAAAACTGCATTTAAACACTCTAGAAGCAACTATAAGGCAATACAAGTACTAAAGCAATTAATTCATTCATTTCCCCTTTGTTCAACTAGGCTATTTAGCTTCCTACCGGAATTCAAGGATCAAGTTAAGCTAGCTAACCATCCTACCAATCTAAGGATACCTAAATACCTCATTTAGAGCCTCCAAATCATAGTCTAGAACACAAGTACACGAAAATACCGAAAATGTCTATTTGTGATTTTACATTACAAGTACCAATTTCGGAACCCAAACAAGCGAAACGAAGGCACTTATAAGGCTTCAATACTTAATAAAGACTAGCCATAATCTCGAAACGTACCCGGATTCGAGTTAACCCCGAAATTCCTTATTAAAGTAGCCTATTTTGATCAAATTACCCAATTTTTGTGCATAGCAAGCACAACTAACATTTTTTTCACGCTTATGGAGCTAATTAGCAACTACGAGAAGCCTCGAATTCGGAAACCCTAGTTTGGCACTATTCATCATCTTCCTCATGTAGATTCTTGCTAAAAACTTAGTTCCAAGTTATACCAATGTATACACAAGGTCTCTAGCATGTAATAATACTATATAGAACAAGAAACAAGCAACTTATGATATGGAATAAACAAAATCCGAAAATTCAAAATCATGGCATAAACTTTAAACTCAATTCAATGCAAACTCCCTCACCAAATTAGAGATGTAGGAGCAAAGGAGAAGCTTTTTGATGGTTTGGAATCCTTTGGAAGAGCTTGGAAGATCAAATTGAGCAAAAATTTGCAAAAAAAGTATTATTCCCGTAATAGGGTTTTTGGTTTATTTTTTTGCCATTTTGGCTTATTTTGAGTATTTTTTAGCATTTTTTTAGCTATTATATGTATATAATAAATAATATATGGGTAGATGGGTTTAGTTGTGGGTCAAATTGTATGCAAATGGATCAAGTTTTATGCAAAATGGGTCAAGTATTCTAAGTGAAAAATGCTGGAAAATTTTACTATTCATTACGTTCACTTACAATTTTTTTCCCGTTGATCCCGATATACTGTGCACGCAAACTCAATGGATGTATGCATCTAAAATAGCAAGTATTAAGGGAAAAATATGAAATTCAGAAAAAGAAATAGAAATTTTTTTATGTTCGGACTCGGGTTGTTTAAACAATTAATGGGTAATAATAGAATCTAGCACTTAAATACAAAAGAATAAATTCTAAGAATTATAATATTAAAATAGTTACCTTATTTAATTTTTCTAAACTCTATTCGCACATATTTCAAAAATATAATAAATGGTGCAATTAATGAATGAATTAAATTAAATTATTCACATAACTATAACAAACTTTTAAAGTATCACATTAATATATGCAACTATGTATTGTACGCTATATGCTGGGTCTGGGGTCTCACAACCTATTATGCAACGATGAAAAATAAAAACAAATTCCTGCTTAACCCCAAAACCCAGCTAAAAATTTAAGCCCTATCTAAAAATAAAATCACTTCTCCTGCTTGAGTAAAACTTTCTTCAGGGGTTGCAAGCCAATTGTCCATGTACCAAAGTCATCCACTTCTCTATCTTAAGGTAAGCATTTGAACTGCTTCATCTCTTTCATGTTTGTTGCTCGTATGTTTGACATAAACCATCAAGCTTCTCCTATTTTGACCTCTATTCTCTCAACCGTTCTCTCACCAAGTATACCAGGTATATATGATGCATTTATGAGTTGATGCGTCTGGACTTTGACCATTTTGGAAGCCACAAACAACTATCCTCGTATTAATACTACAGGTTTAACTTTCAATGAGATATTTACAACATATATAAGTACTATTGTAGTTCTTATTACGTTTTGAACTTCGCGTACAAACTACAACCGGCCAGCCCAGCCGGATGATGGGTCGACCATTTCCATCGACCGGTGGATATTGTCTGTTACGGTCGATGGAACAGATCGACCCCATCGTCCGGCTGGGTTGGCCGGTTTTTTAGTGCCATGACCAACATCAACTAGACATTGCCAATTTAATAAATGTGTTTTTTCATCTATAATTTGCTAAAAACTAATGGGCTTTATATTCATATGTTAGTACATAGACACATAGCTTTTATGAATAAGCTAAAAACTAATGTGCTTTATATTCATATGTTAGTACATAGGCACATAGCTTTTATGAATGAGAAAAATATATATTCGGGCAGGATGTTCATCATACACTTGATTATCCAAACTTCTAATATTAAGTTAAATTTTTTTGATGTGTTTATTAGATTTTAAATATTTGATGTACTACAGAAGTCACCAATATGGACCACAATCGTGAATGGATGGATAATCCTTGGCAACCTGATGGACAACTTAGTGATTCTTTTATTGACGGTGTACATGAATTTGTTACATTTGCAAGCAGTCAACAACATTACATGGACGGTGATAATATAAGATGTCCATGTGCCAAATGTAGAAATCGTAAGTTTGTAGATATTAACTCTGTGAAGATCCATCTTTACAAGTGGGGTTTTATGCCTTATTACTACGAATGGACTTCACATGGGAAGCAGTCTCCGTCCTACGCCAATACTTCTGAGCATAATATTGTGAATAATAATTATGATGGATTTGCCGAAGAAAATAATTATAGGACAATGATATATGAAGCTGCTGGTCCGGAATTTCAGATGCATCATAATGACCCGTGTGATGCACCTAATATGGAAGCCCAAAAATTTTATGATCTGTTGAATACAGCCAATCGACCATTGTGGGAAGGTTGTAAGAAACTCATTCATTTGTCTGCTATGTTTCATTTTATGAATATCAAATGTGAAGAAAATATGAGTGAACAATGCTTCAATAGAATGATTGAGACAACGAGAGAAGCATTGTCGGATGCTCATAATTTACCTGAAACGTTTTATAGGTTCAAGCATGAAATGACACATTTGGGATTGAAAGATAGACGTATGTATAAATGGATGCATATTATTTTACAATGATAGAAAAGATATGGATTCTTGTCCCGCTTGTCATGAGTCACGTTTCAAGCCATCAAGACGGGGTAAGCTTATTGCGAAGAAAAAGTTGACTTATTTCCATTGACTTCAAGGTTGAAAAGGTTATACCTGTCAAAAGCTACCGCTGAACATATGCAATGGCATAAGACACACCAAGTTGAGGATGAAAAGATATGTCATCCATTCGACGGTGAGGCATGGAAATATTTTGACAGAGTTTATCCAGATTTTGCAGTTGAACCAAGAAATATTCGGCTTGGTTTATGCTTACATGGGTTCAATCCTCATAGCTCAAATTCTCAACCTTATTCTTGTTGGTCAGTTATAATCACACCATACAATCTACCACATTCGATGTGTATGAAGAATGCTGTCATGTTCTTGACTATTCTTATTCCTGGTCCGAAGAACCCCGGTAAAAATATTGATATATTCTTAGAGCCTTTGATTGAAGAATTAAACGAACTATGGGAAGAAGGTACACTTTCTTATGTTGTGGCGACACAAGAAAATTTCCAATTGTGGGCAGTATTATTGTGGACAATCAATGACTTTCCACCATACGGTATGTTGTCTGGTTGGAGTACACACGGGAGGTTGTTGTGCCCGTATTGCATGGAATTTTCAAATGATTTTCAATTGAAAGCAGGGAGGAAGACTTGTTTCTTTGATTGTCATCGCCGATTTTTACCACGGAATAGTTTGTTACGGTGGGACAAGAAGAATTTTGTCAAAAATAAAGAAGAAAGATCTGATCCTCCGCCTAGGTTAAACAGTGAACAGATCTGGGAATCTGTCAAGGACTACCCTAAAATCACCGAATTGTCTTGAAAAAAGATAGATGGTTTCGAAGAATGGCATAATTGGACCAAATTTTTTTTTTTAGGACTTACCTTTTTGGCAATCACATATTTTACGCCATAATTTGTATGTGATTCATATTGAGAAAATTGTATTTGATAATGTTTTCAACACTGTGATGGCCGTCAATGGTAAGACAAAGGACAATTTGAAAACGAGAATTGATATGTCCAACCTTTGTGACCGTCTTGAATTATGTGTCCAAGGTGACCAATGCAATGGTAGCGGGTTGAAGCTGGGTGTCTACATACTTCTCGTTGCAAGTAGAAAAATAATCCTAGAACGGGTTAGGGGCTTACGACTTCCTGATGGTTATGCATCCAATTTATCGAGGTGTGTTGACATGAAAGATATGAAGTTGTCCCATATGAAGAGTCATGTGTTTATGAAGAGATTGCTTCCTATAGCTTTGCGTGAGGTAATGCCTAAACATGTTTCGGAAGCTTTTACTGAACTAAGCTTATTCTTCAGAGACATATGTTGCACATCTCTTCAAAGACACTAGCTCAAAAGAATGCAAGATAGTATTGTCATGATATTATGCAAGTTGGAAAAGATCTTACCTCCTGCATTCTTCGATTCTATGGAGCATTTGTCTGTTCACTTGGTGTATGAAGCAATTTATGGTGGTCCTATATAATATCGATGGATGTATCCTTTCGAGAGGTTCTTGCATCATTTGAAAAAGATGGTAAAGAACAAAGCAAGGGTCTATATGTGAAGCATATCTTAGTCTCGAAATAGCGACCTTTTGTTCTTATTACTTTGAAATGCACGTGACAACCAGAACTAGAAATATTAGTCGGAATGACCAATATAATAAGGTAGACTACCTTGAAGGATGCTTATCTATTTTTAGTTATCCTGGTTGTCCATCAGGAAAAGAAAAACTCGGATGCTGGATGATTAAGAGTTCAAAGCAGTACACCTTTATGTATTGATGAATTGCCAAGAGGTTTACCCTTTTATCAGGTAGGTTCATGGGTTTATTCAAAATAAATTGATGTATTTGTGTGAATGTTGTCCAATTGTATCAGATGAATCATTAATTTTACTTATAGGATGTTCGAGGAAAATCTTATCAACAATGATCCCTCATTGACTCCATCACAGATCCAACATAATATTGATAATTTCTTTCCTAATTGGTTATGTGAACATGTAAGTACATATCCAACTTATGTCATTTAGATAGGTTCCTTTTATATTAGTAATATACAAGTTTACTTTCGGTACATTCCATGCCTGCAGTTATCCTACACTAGTTGTCTGGATGATGGAGTAAAATGTCATTCAATGGGGCCAAGTAAAAGGGTACGTAGATGGTCAAGGTACTTAGTGAACGACTATAGGTTTCACACACTCAAATATGGGTCATCCAAGTCTACAATGAACAGTGGAGTGTTTGTGAAAGAGACGTATAATGATAGTACCGATGAGGGTGACTATTATGGGATGCTAAATGACATTATTGAATTAGAATACCATAACCCAATAATGAAACATACAAGAATAGTCCTATTCAAGTGTGACTAGTTTGATTCGAGAAAAAATATAGGCATTAAGGAGCATCCTAAGTATCGCCTTATTGATGTCAATGTGAAAAAGAAGTATCAGAAATATGACCCATTTGTGTTAGCATAACAAGCATATCAAGTGTACTATTGTACGTATCCGGGGGCCGAGAAAGATCGAGCTGATTGGTGGGCTGTATGCAAAATCATACCAAGAAATCATTATGATCTACCTTTAGTAGATTCTGCAATTGAAGATGAATCAGCTTTTCAATCAGATGAAATTGATGTACTTATTGTACTACCAAATGATGCAAAGATGCCTCCACATTGTCATAAAAATGGTGAAACTATTGAAGTATTGGAAGAAGAGCTTAATCAACTTAATGATGTGCTTGATGTCAATGATGAAGTTAATGTTGAAGTGGTTAACAATGAAGATGATGATGAAGATGAAGATGAAGATGATGATGATGATGATGATGATGATTTAGATGATTCAGATGAGAATGATGGGGAAGGAGATGATGATAATGATGCAGAGGAAGATGAAGATGATGAAGATTAGTGTCAACAATCAATTGTCTAGATGTGTATACAATATATTAATATGATATCTTCTTGTACCTATTTTGATCAATTGATTGTGTATATTGTACTACCTTGATGTGATATATTCTTGCACTAACACTAATCCATATAAGTATTCAAACTATACATATAGATATGTTTACATCAATATTTGTCTGTGGTACAATACAGCCATGTCGTCAGGTTAAGGTAGGGGCACTAGCGGTAGACTATGGCTCCTGGAGCAGTACAGCGTGCCGGAGGAGCAGGCATTGGACATGGATTAGGCACTGGAATTGAATCGGGAACAGGACGTGGAACAGGCACTGGCCATGGAACAGGCACTGAATATGGATCAGGCACTAGACGTGGATCAGCCACTGGACGTGGATTAGCCATTGGACATGGATCAGGCACTGGACGTGGATCCTCTACATCTTCATGACCGTCAGCTGAATAGCATGCATCCATCGCATCATCTACGATACCACCACGCTAGGGGACAACACCTGTTACCCCCCTGGCACCGAGACCTTTGTAAAATGAATCTAGACTATCGATTTCGTCTCAAAGCTTGTCGTGACACTTAGAGGATATGCATATGGATAGTAGCGCTCACAGGTCTGACCCTAGTGTATCTACTGATCATGTCGAGTCATCATCTGTTACTGAACAACGGGCTAGCCTATCCTCAAGCACCTTACAAAATTGGCAGCTTCATGGGTTCCCATCCTTAGAGGCCTACACTGTATGGCAAATTGATCGATGCACACACCTAGAATTGTATGGTAGTGGGTAAGTGTTCAATTATTACAATTTCAAATTAGCTATTGGTTATTTTTTATGTACACTTTTGTATAAGTATAATTTTTCTTATTGTAGATGGGTACCGTGTCGAGCAAGTCGGGAGATAGCTAATATATTATCTAGAGGGTATACCGAGCCTTGGCCGACATGGGGTGCAGTTCTGATTGAGGTTAGACAGAGATAATTCATGGCTTTTCAGGTAATAATTATATTTCTTGCTAGTAGTATATTTATCTTACTTTTCTACCTATTGTATCGTATTATATGTATTGCATTACTAATTATTTTATTTATGTGTAAAGAGAATATATAAGTGGTGGCCGTGTGATGAATCCAACATTCGGAAACTATTCTTTGAAAAAGTAAGTCATAGGATACGAGACCTCTTCAGCAAGGGTCGTAAGGACAACAATAAGAAACGGCCAGTTTGGGTGACAATCGACATATGGGACCAACTTTGTGACCATTGGGCATCAGATACGTGGCAAAAAAAGGTGGCCACCAACTCAAACAATTGAAAAAAAGGTTCTTCAACCCATTATGCAGGTTTTGTCCCTTTCCACAAGGTTAAAAGAAGAATGGTAAGTTTTGAAGTACTATAGACTTATAAATATGTTATTAATTACTTAATATCTTTTTCTTTAAACGAATGTATAATGTAGGAAGAAGAGGAGGGACGACCAGTCACCATTGCAAAGGTCTTTGAGAGGGTCCATCGCAAAAATTCCGATGGTCCCTACTCTGACCCTAGGGCTATTGAGATTGTGGTATGTATATCATGATCTTTTTTATTACAATGATATACAGAAGGTGACTGGTTTTTTAAATCAGGTTGTTTCTCTTGTTGACAAGTTCTCAGATTCTTTCTTTGTTTTTCAACTTTGTACATCCTTAAAACATATATCATTTTATACAAAACTGGCTTAGTTAACGGATCGATCAATTTTGCCGGTCGACGCCCTTGGCCGGTTGAATCACCCGACAAAGGCATAACTTTGCCGGTCGACGTTGCCGGTCGATGGGATGGTGTTGGTTATCTGTAGTGGTGTTAGTTATGTAAAATTGGTAGTATGTCAAAAGGCCAATACTTTTGCATTTGCATAATTTGATCTTTGATGTCATAGAATACTTTTTTATTTCCATAATTTGATCTTTGATGTCATAGAATTGGCCTTTGTTGATTAATACATGCAATATGTCTTCACCAAGTGCTTGTTGTACGTAGTCCTCAGTGTGTGAAAGTTACATATATAGTTCAGTTATGTACTTAACAAAAAATTTTCATTTTTCATGACATGTATTATGTATGTTCTCTTGAGAAAAACAAGAGGATATTGGACATCTCTATAGAAGAAGTGGCTACATATTTGTTATTGGTATATGAATTATTTGAAGATTATTAGGGACAATGAGTTCAGTCATATATAGTAATGCTTTACATTAATAAAAAAAAATTGCGATATACATCATTAGCATTAACCATCATATGTTTTAATTTTTATTGCAGGCCAAGTATAATTAACTAGTCCAACAAGCCACACAGGTCTCGCAAGAGGATCCTACGACACCGCCTATCGATTATAATGCACTATTTTACGAGGCGGCAGGTGGCTCGCATGGAGGACAGGTGTACAGACTCGAATCCCTCGGTGTTCATGTTAGAGGTCATTCCACTCGTCATCGGATTAATGAGCAACATATGCAAGAAGTTGTAACTTACGCTATAAGACCCGACCTGAGAATTTATGCATAATTATGTTATTCATAGTGCATTCATATCATTTCATATGTATTAGCATTAATTAATAAGCATTAATATCGTTTAACATGTATTTTTATCGTTTTACGTGCAGAAATGTTCATTTTCATATATTTAGGAATTTTATGTGTCGTAAACATTACATATATTTTAGCAAGTCAAGATTAGCAATTAAATAGTTACAATTCAACTAAGAAGGGCAAACTAGCAATACATGTATTAGTTGGAGGGTAAGGTGGTCATTTGGCATGTCAAGATAATATCCTACCTAACAACTACACACATTAAACTCAATACACACAAAATTCCTGCACACACATACATACACACTCACTCACGCAAGAGGGAAAGAAGAAGAAGAAGAAGAAGAAGAAGGCAAAGCTTTGTCAAGCCCTTGCTAGACATTCTTGAGTATTTTCTTGCATCTTCAACTTAGCTCTTGCATCCTAGCACTCTTTCAAGGTGATGGTTGTTTTTTAAATGTTTTTCAAGATACATTGAGCATGGTTAATGATTGTACTTGTGTATGGAGCTTGATTGGATGCTTACACGTGGTTGTATATATATTTGAACTTGTTAGAGATGTATTGAGTTTGTTGAGGATGTTGATGTTGTGAAGCTTGTACATGAATTGTTGGGTTCAAATGTTGTTGTTGAGGTGTTAATAGGGTAGTATAGTGGTGTATAATCATGGGTTGCAAGAAGAGGGAAATGTTAGACAAAATGGGATATTGAGCAAAATTCTGAATTTTCCCGTCAGCTATCTAGGCGTTACCATCTTAATCCGGTCGACCGGATGAAGCATGTATCGCCCAGATCATTGCTCTCTACCGGGCATTGTGGCTTTCATCCGGTCGACCGGATGAAGCATGTAACGCCCGAATGACCCGAAATGCATAGAACTTATTTTAGTGATTCTATGAGTTGCCGATATCGGATTGAGGTGCGGTCAGTGGCGTTAGAACCGTATCGAACCCTAGTTTATTCTAGTAGGATTTAATTATGGTTTTGCATTTCTTATTTTGATTGTGATATAATAATTCCATGTGGCACTTTAATTGTTGTATACATGTGATTGCTTACGTGGATATCTGTTATACTTAGATGTTACTGCTATGAGGGAGGTAACCTACTTTGTTACCTCCTCTATTCATGATTGATGCATATTTATGTTGTTTGCAATGTTTATAACTGTTAGGGCGGCGGTTGCAACCATAATTATGGGCATGATAGCGTTTGTTTCCTTTGGGTAGCATCGGGCTACCAATCAGTCTCGACTGTCATGGTCCCCGGTGATAATTCGGATATCACCTAATATATGGAGTTGGGAAAAATGGATGAAGATCGATTCAAGGCCGGCCGTCTACAACAACTACAAGGAAAACCGTATCATTTGATATATGATAAACCTACCTTCGCTTGGGCCCTTGAGGACCTCAGAGGGTAGTGTTATTGCTTGTTATTATTCTTGTACTTAATTGCACTCATGCATATCATGTTTTCAAGAAAGGCTTTCCAAATATTGAAATGTTTATGAAAACTACCCGAGACCATTAACCCTCGCTGAGCTAAGTGTAGCTTATTCCTTTCCTACTAATCCTTCAGGGGAGACTGCACTCGAGCTAGGGATTCAAGCTGAGGGCGAGACTTACTTGTGTGACAAGTCAAACTTTTGCTTGCTGTGACCCTGCTTGCTGTTAATGCTAGTCTTGATATTAAACTATGTTAATATTAGACAACTTCATGTATTGTAATATTCTTTTGGATTTGGTTATATAACTAACCTTCGAAACGTTGGACGGAAATTGTACTGTTGTTTTATTCTTTTGAGGTCTAGATGACATGGATGACTTTTGGCATGTTGTGATGGTTGAAACTAGCCTTGTAATTATGAAATAGGTTAATGGAAGATGGAGTGCCAATAGTTTTAGGCACCCCCTTTTGAAGTTTTTTGCAGAATTATGAATGCTTAAGTTATGAATTGATGATTGTATAGGTTTATCTATCCAGTACACGTCACGTTCCGGCCTTGTCCTAGCAATGGGTCGGGGTCGGGGCGTGACATGCGCAACATTAGATTTATGACAAGAGGTGACGCAACAACGAGAACAACTGCATTTGCTCGAGGAACGGATTGTCGCCTTAACCCGAATGTTGCCGCATCTACTTCATTCGCATGATTAGGATCAATCGCAGTTGCCCTTTGATGACCAGGACGATGGCAGAACTCAGGGTGGGGAAAGACAGTAGATTACTTTTATAAAATATTTTGGACTTGTTCGGATTTTATTTTAAATATTGTAAATATTATTAGGGACAATTTCAGGGACGACTTTTGCAATGACTATTAGCGATGATATTGCAGGACAAAATTACCAACAAAATTAGAGACGCTTTTAGTTACGAGTTTTTGTTATGACTTTAGCGACAAAATGTGCAGCTATATTTGTGACAAATATGTGCAATGCCTTTTGTCACAACATTTGTTACGAAAAATTTGCGACTATTTTTGCGACAAATAGTTGCGACAAGTTCTTGCCATGACATCAGCTACAACATGTATGACAAAATTTTTGAATTTTGTGACAAATATTTGCGACGAGTATTTTCAACGACATTAGATACAACATTTATGACAAAATTTGCGACTATTTAGCGATAAATACTTGCGACTATTTTGCGACCAATATTTATGACGAGTTTTTGCCACAATATTAACTACAACACTTACAACAAACCTTGCGACTGTTTTGAGGCGAGTATTTGCCACGATATTAGCTACGATATTTACGACAAAATTTGCAACTATTTTGCAACAAAATATTTGCGACGAGTATTTACAACGATATTAACTATGACATTATTTGTGACTTTTTTTGCGACATTAATTTGCGATGACGTTTCACCACGACATTAGCTACGATATTTGCAACAAAATTTGTGATGCTTGTTGCCACAAAATGAATATTCTGACAATTAACAAAACCCGTCACAAATTAGTTGCTATTTGTGACAAAAATATATGTGTCACTAGTAGCGACATATTTGCAACTATGTAGACATTAGTGACAGAAAGTTTAAAGATGCAGTCATTTTCGTCTCGAATGCGTTACTAAATCAAATTAGCAACGAATTAAAGATCAAAATCCACCGTCACAAAACAGCAAATTTATTGTAGTGAACGTTGCAAGTCAATGAGAGCTCGCCAAACCGAAGTTCGTTAAGGAGTTCTACATTGAGGCGTCAAAGGTCAAAAGGGAGTCTTTACTTGTGTAAGTCCAGTGATGTTGTAACTTGTTATTTCTTAATGAACAGGTTTGTTGGACTAGGGGAGGTCCCGCGGACGTAGCCTGCACGGTTGAACCACATTAAATTTTGGTGTTCTTGTTTCTGTTACAATTCTATTATTTTCGTTTTTGTTTACTGTTACTAACTAGGTTGGAACATTAAGTGGAACAACTCATTTACTGACTAAGCAACTAAAGAAACAGACTGTTAATAAACTGTGAAAGAAGTGATGTTCTAGTTAATATTGCAACACCACCTACAACAGAATTCTGCTACACCACAATACTGCATTGAATTTTCAGAATTATTCATATTGTTCACCAACCTGTCCCTACTTTATCTACATAAACTCTATCACTGATGATGGTTGATTAGTAGTTTCCACATCAGGGCTGTCTATTAAGTGCTCAATATCCCGCGAAGGACAATGAGTAGAAGAATGGGAAACTACCAAAAACCCAGATCATAACGGAAAAAATCAATCTATCAACAATCACTCCAGTGACGTGGACAAAGCTTTCGTCCTAACTTATGCCTCCTGCCACGCTTCGTCACCATGCTAACTTCCGCCTCTTCTCCCACCACCGCAGTAATACATGCAAATGTTATATGTATATATAAACACATTTTGTTTATACTGAAAAAGCTAATACATCAGATCACTTTCTTTAATTCATTACATATCAAAACCAATTATGTCAACACACACACACCGACACACTCACAACCACAAATTCATGGTCTAAGGAAGGTTTCTCTCTATATATTACTCTCTACTACTCAGAAAATCTGCATGTGTGTGTTTTGATCAGTGAGTAATAAAGTCAGTGAATTTGAGCAATGTTACTTCATCTGTTGCTTTTATCTTCTCTTCTGTTGAGCTGCGTAGACCATGGGAATGCTGGTGTAACAAGTAGATTTGTACATTCCGAATGGCCATCTGTTGATATTGCTCTGGATAAGGAAGTTTTTGCAGTCCCTAAAGGTTATAATGCTCCTCAGCAAGTAAGCTTTTGCCCTTTTTACTGTGTTGCAATTTTGTCACTTGATTCTCTATGACGAATTTGCTAGATAGGGAACAATTTGAGCAAGCACAGTGCAAAAAGTATTATTCCCTATTCCCTAACACAAAATTGCCACTACTTTTAGACCAACACTATAACAAGTTCTTTGTGATAGTTGCATTCGATAGTTGTGATATATAAACCAAAATGCTCAATTGTTCTGTTAAGATGCTTAATCCAATTGATATGTTTTTTTCATCCCAAATGAGGACTTAAGTAGCGATTAGTACAATGAAATGAGTTCCATTTCCAAAAGAGAGAGTTAAATACTTTGAAAGGAATGAATTCTTTGTCAAAGGTGTTGGGGGTTAAAGCTTTGTATTAAGAATGAATTTTTCTATTGTAAGAGCTTGAACTGCCATTGTAGTTGGTTTGTGGACTCACCAACATTTGAAGAGTCACCATAGTGAAGATTGTTGAAATCCTAAGCAGGGAGCTTAGGTTGTGGACTTAGGCGGGGGTCGAATCACGCTAAATCACGATTTGCAATCTCTTTCTCTCAACTTTATCTTTGTATTATTTTCTGCACTCTAAGTGTTCGATAAATTGCCTCACTTACAAATTCTATTGCTAGAGTACATATTCGTTTAAGATTGTTTTTGATTAATCATTGCTAGTATATTGCCTAATTGAAAAGGTAGTAGTATTGCCTATATAACCTAATTCACCCCCCTTCTTAGGTTCAATTAAGTGACAACAAATGGTATCAAGAGCTAAGACTTTGCATATAGCTTAACATCTAGCAAAAAAAAGAAAAATGGCAAACAATACTACTTCTCCTTACTTTGAGGGTTACTCCACTAATAAGCCTCATTATTTGTAGGTACCAATTCCAATTATTGGAAGAACAAGATGGAGACATGCATATAATCCGTTGACTATGCTCTATGGTCATTGGTAGAAGATGGCCCTTACGTTCCAATGAAGGAGGTGACGGTCAAATACGGTTCAAGTTCAAGTGAAGAGGAAAAAGTTAAAACCATCCAAGCGCCCAAGGAAATGAGTGAGTTCAATGATCAAGACATTATCATGATGACCAAGAACTCAAGAGCGAAGAACATCCTCTATTGTATTCTAAACGAAACTAAGTATAGTTGTGTAAGTCAATATGAAACCGTTCACGAGATTTTGGAGATGTTACATATGTCTTATGAAAGGACGTCTCAAGTAAAGAATACCAAAATTGATCTTCATATCCATGAGTATGAATTGTTTCGTATGAAGGCCGGAGAATCATTAAACGAAATGCATCAAAGATTTTCCAAATCGTAAACAATTTGAGTGCTCTCGGAAAGAAGTATCCAAATGAAGAACTCAACTGGAAGATTCTCATGGCCATTCCAAAAGAATACAAACCAAAGGTGACATCAATTAGAGAATCAACCTATCTCTGCAAGGTAAAGGTATTCGCTCATTTGCAACCTTGAGACGGAGGAACTTGTATTGAATCAAGAGAAGGAATGAGATGAAGAAGAAAAGAAGACAAGGAAATCACTTGCTATCATTGCTCAGTCTCAATCAAGTGATGAAGACAAAGAGGATAGTGATCTTGATGAGCTTGCAATCCTTGCAAAGAATTTTAAGAAATTCTTGAAATACAAAAAGATGAAGAAAGGAGAGCCCATTAACAACAAAGTCAAGAGAAGGTTCAAAGAAAAGATGGAAAAGACCAAAGAGGAGATTAAGTGTTTCAATTGTAACAAGCCGGGACAAATCAAAGCAAAGTATCCAAAATTGATCAAAAGGAAGCAAAAAACAATGAAGGCTTGTGTTGAGGATAATATATCAACCGGTGATGAAAGTGGAAGCAAAACCAAAGTGGCTGACTTTGTGTGCTTTATGGCTAGAGATGATGAGGTAACTTCTTCGTCTTGTGATGAATCTTTTTCTTCTTCAAATGATGATGAATGTACTTTTGAGGAACTAACAAATAAATTTTCAAAACTACATGATAGTTTTCTCTTGCACACTCAAAAGTAAAGAATCTTCAAAAAGAAAATGATAAACTTCAAAAAGAAATTAAGGAGTTTAGAGATGAAAATGATACTCTTACCAAAGAGATTTGTGAGTATTATCATTTAAAGTTCAAAAATGAATTAGAGATCAAAGATTTTGAAAAACAAATTCTTGATTTACAAAATGATCTTGCTAGATTTTCAAAGGGAACAAAGACCTTGGACGAAATCCTTGGCTCCTAAAGATTACCATTTGACAAATGTGGGATTGGCTATGAGCCATTTTCTAAATCAAAGTTCTCAAAAACTATCTTTGTAAAAGCCTCTCAATCCTTAATCGTCCATCCACCATTAAAAGAATCACAAAAAGTACAAATTGACAAAAAAAGAATTGGCTATAAGCCACATCAAAAAGATTCTCAAAATCATTTTGTCAAAGCATCATCCTCTTGGCATGTAGCCTCAACATCAAGAGGATCATTTAAGAGATGTACTTATTATAAGAAGATTGGTCACAATGCATCATGATGTAGATTTAGAAACATGGTAGGAAGAGATTCTCACATTCCTTTATGGCTTAGACCCAAATAGGTTGTTAGATGTGTTATGCCTTGGGGACCAAAATTAACTTGATTTGTTTCTATGAATGATAGGTTGCCCTAAAGGTGAAGTATGAAGATACTTGGGTTATTTATAGTGGGTGCTCAAGGCACATAACGGGTGATGTCTCCTTCTTCTATGAGATTGACAAAGATTTTAAAGGTAAAATTAGCTTTGGAGGAAATAAAGGAGGCAAAGTCAATGGTAAGGGTAGCATAGGAGATATAAACTCTCTTTCCATTTATGATGTTTTGTATGTTAAAGGTCTTAGACATAATTTGCTAAGTGTGAGCCAATTTTGTGATAATGAATTTAGAATTGAATTTCTATCTACTTGTTGCAAAGTGTATGGTAAAGATGATAAAGTGTTGTTTGTTGGCAATAGATGCAATAATGTGTATGTGATTAATTTTCATGAATTAAAGTGTCAAAATGTGACATGCTTAGTTACCATTAATAAAGACTCATGGTTATGGCATAGGAGACTTGATCATGCTAGCATGGATTTACTTGCTAAACTTTCTAAAAAAGAACTTGTCATAGGTCTTTCTAAGACTAGATTTCAAAAAGATCATTTATGTGATGCATACCAATTTGGAAAACAACACAAAACATCTTTCAACACAATTAGTAAGGTAACCACATCAAAAGCTTTACAAAAATTACATATGAATCTTTTTGGTCCAATGGATATGGCAAGCCTAGGTGGATCAAAATATGTCTATGTTATCATAGATGATTACACTAGATTCACATGGGTGAGACCCCTTGCACATAAAAATGATGCATTCAATGAATTTGCTAAACTTTGTAATAAGGTGCAAAATGTGAAAGTCTATTATATAAATTGTATTCATAGTGATCAAGGCACCAAATTTATAAATGCATCTTTTATAGACTATTGTGAAGTACGTGGCATTGAACATAATTTTTTGGCTCCTAGAACTCCTCAACAAAATAGGGTAGTGGAAAGGAAGAACCGGACTTTACAAGAAATGGTAAGAACAATGTTGAAAGAAAACAACTTGCCAACATACTTTTAGGGTGAAGCCATAAATATCGCATGCTATGTGCTTAATCGTGTGCTGATTAGACATTTTCTAAAGAAAACACCTTATGAATTATGGAAAGGTAGAGCATCAAATGTGTCTCACTTTAAAGTATTTCATCCTAAATACAAAAGAACATCTTGGCAAATTTGATTCTAAATCGGATGAAGGACTTTTTATGGGTTACTCTTCAAGAAGTAAAGCTTATAGAGTTTTTAACAAAAGAAATATGCTTATTGAAGAGTTTATGCATGTGCATTTTGATGAAGCTAATCATTTTGCCCCGAGAAAGAATGATGATGATGTAAGAGTTCCCAAAGTAGACAATCAAATCCTAGCTACAACCATTGGCAATGAGGGAACACCAAGTGATCCAAAGGAGACAAATCTTGAAAAGGATCAAACCTCAAAGGATGGTGAAGCTCTAGCAAATCTACAAGACAATGTACAACCAATGCAAAATGTCTAAGAAGCTACAACAAATGAAGATCTACCAAGGTGTTAGAAGTTTGTGAGAGATCATCCAAATGATCAAATTCTTGGTGATTCTACCAAGGGAGTAAGAAATCGTTCAAATCTAAATGCTTATTGTGAACATGTTGCTTTTCTTTCTCAAGTAGAGCCTAAAAATATTAAAGAAGCTTTAGATCATGAAGATTGAATAATTGTCATGCAAGAAGAATTAAATCAATTTAAAAGAAGTGAAGTATGACATCTAGTTGAAAAACCTAAGGATTATCCTATAATTGGTACAAAATGGGTTTTTAAGAATAAGCTAGATGAACCCGGGGTTGTAACTAGAAACAAAGCTAGGCTAGTGGCTTAAGGGTATAATCAAAAAGAAGGCATAGATTATGATGAGACTTTTGCTCCCGTAGCTAGACTTGAATCTATTTGTATGCTTCTTGCCTTTGCATATTATATGGACTTTAAATTATATCAAATTGATGTAAAAAGTGCCCTTGTAAATGGCTATCTCAAGGAAGAAGTTTATGTGAAATAACCAACCAAATTTTAGGATTCTAACTTGCCAAATCATGTAGATAAACTAGATAAGGCATTATGTGGCCTCAAACAAGCTCCTAGAGCATGGTATGATAGGCTTAGTAATTACTTGCTTGAGAAAGGGTTCACTAGAGGAAATTAGATTCCACTCTTTTTGTTAAAACAAAAGGCAAATATATATTTCTTGTACAAATCTACGTTGATGATATAATCTTTGGTGCTACTAATGAATCTCTTTGTGAGTATTTTTCTAAGTGCATGCACAAGGAATTTTAAATGAGTATGATGGGAGAATTAAATTTCTTTCTCGGACTTCAAATCAAGCAAGCACAAGAAGGTACTTTAATCAATCAAGCCAAGTACACTAGAGAACTTATCAAGAAGTTTAGGCTTGTGTCAGCAAAAGAAATGAGTATACCAATGTCAACGTCAATCAAACTTGATAAAGATGAGGAAGGTAACAAGGTAGATGAAAAACAATATCGAGGTATGATCGGAAGCCTTCTTTATTTAACTGCCTCTAGACCCGATATTGTATTTATTGTGTGCTTATATGCTCATTTTCAATCTTGCCCAAAGATTCTCACTTAAATGTTGTAAAAAGAATCATTAGATATCTTAAGGGGACTATATATTTAGGATTGTGGTATCCAAAAGGCACATCATTTGAACTTATAGCCTATTCAGATGCGGATTATGAGAGAGATTGAGTCAATAGAAAGAGTACTAGTGGATGCTGTCAGTTTGTAGGACATTCATTAATCTCGTGGTCTAGTAAAAAATAAAATAGTGTAGCTCTCTCTACAGCCGAAACTGAATACGTATCTGCCGAAAATTGCGCAGCCCAAGTTCTTTGGATGAATCAAAACTTGCTTGATTATGGTCTTGTGTACGATAATGTGCCTATTAAATGTGACAATACAAGTGCCATTAATCTCACTAAGAATCCCATCCAATATTCTAGAACTAAACATATTGAAATTAGGCATCATTTCGTTAGAGATCATGTTCAAAAGGGGAATGTTGTGCTTGGATTTGTTGATTCATTGCATCAATTAGCGGATATTTTTACTAGACCTCTGCATGAGAATCAATTTTGCATGATTATAAGGGAATCCTAAAATCAATTGATGTCAGGTGGAGTAGCTCATGATCTTATAAGGTGGTCTTAAAGTTTCTAATTTTCTAATATAGGATAAGTGTATATTTTAACAATATGCTTAAAGCATGTTTGTTAAAACCTATTTTTACTATATTGGGCATGCTTAAAATGAGCTAAAATTGCAAAAACTTGAAGTCTTCTAAGTTAGTTGTACTTCCTGGTAGAAAGTGCACCATCGGAAGAGGGGGTTGGCACCGGTTGATCGGTGCACATACCCTCGTTAGGTGGCCGTGCCTTGGGCAGAAGAGGGTACTAGCACCGGTAGACCGGTGCGCTACCCTCGTCCAGCCGCTGTACTACCGGGCACATTGTTTAAAACCCTCATTAAACACTCATAATTCACTTTATTTCTTCAACACAACCCTTCATCTTCTCCATTAAACCTCATAAATCACCATTAACACTACAAACCTTTCAACTCCTCATTCAACTATATAAAGGAAGCTAATCCAACAAATCTTCATAACCAAACTCCAAAGCTTCTCTTTCTCTTCAAATCTTTGTCAAAAACATTACAAATTCTCTCTTGCCCACCAAGTGTTCGACGAAATTACCTAACCAAAATTTCTTGCTTTCTCTTACAATTCTTCTTTTCTACCCATGGCATCCTCATCAAGGCAAGGTTCCAAGAAAAGAAGGACCGAGTTTAGGCCTCATACCATTGATCTATAGGATCCTTCTTATATTATTAGCTCAGGTGATCATTCCAAGAAAGAAATTATATGGGGTGAGATTCTTGATCCTCCAAACTTTTTGGAACAAACCAATATCTTCAAGTTGCTTCAACATCAAAATTGGCTTCCTCTCTTTGGACTTGAGGATATAAATTGCGATGAATGGAATCGAGAATTCTATGCCTACTTGGTTAAAGGAGAAGAAGAGGGTGTAAGTGGGAGCAAAAGTAGAGTTAACGATGTGAATATCTTTTTGAGCGAACGGGACGTGGCTAGAATACTTGATATTCCTTATAGTGGCCTCAAAATCTACTCTTCTGCCAACTTACCAAAAGGCCTACACGACAACACCCAAAAGGACATGATTGCTACTTTGTGGGAAGGCTCGGGAAGATCAGAAACATTTATGCCTAGAAGAGATGACATTTGTGCTAAAAACAACTCCTTCTCTATATCTTGAATCAAGTCATCATGCCTCGAATTGTGAAAGACGGGTCTATCCCATTTTTTACGAGCTATGTGATGCATCTTATCTACAAGAAGGTAAGAATCAACCTCCCCCATATCATGCTCAATCACATGTTGGCATTCAAGAAGAAGTCCCTTCCCTATGGAATGATATTGTGTCATATTTTCCGACTCAAAGATGTTGCTCGTGTTGGTCACTTTGAGCCTCTAGATGTTGCCACATATCCCCTTGATAAATATTGTCTTGATAGACAATATATGGCTCTTGTAAACAATGAGGTCATCTATATAAAGAATCATCAATTCTTCAAGGGTCAACATGACATCACTGATGATATAGAAAACTATGACCTTGGGGAGGAGGAAGAAGGAGGTGAAGAAGCAAGAGATGTCAACATTGGGGCGCTTCAAGGGCTGACGTTGGAAGTTCAAGTTTCTTTACAAGAAAAATATCTCGTCAAGCCACTCTTGAAGAAATCAATACCAAACTTGACACTTTGACTTCATGAGTTGATCCAACTGTCCTTGGATGTTGGAGCTGGATTTACCCAAGTAAACACAGAGATGCAGGGTATGAAAACCATGCTTGAAAAGCTCTATGAGAAGTTTATAAAGGACTAGGAAGGATGTCTTGTGATGCCTAGGGTTTTCTTTCCTTCCCCTATCCCCTAGTTATTGCACTTTTCTTTTCACAACACAACTTTTAATGCACTCTCAATGTTTTTGTTTCTTAACTTTCTGTGTTCTTCCTATCTATGCTTCAATTATCTTGTTCTTTAGATTTTAATTGCTATACTTTGTTTTACCTTGTTTACTAATGACAAAAAGGGGAGAACAAATATGTAGAATAATAAACTTAGAGAACTCATACATTGAGGGGGAGTAACAAATATGTAGATTAATAAACTTAGAGAACTCATACATTGAGGGGGAGTAAGAACTCAACTTTAGCTAGGGAATGCACAAGTTGAGGGGGAGCTTGTACAAACTTATTTCATGATCAAACAAACTTAACGTGAACTAATTACTCTCTCAAACTCATTATTCTTACATTGCTATTTCTATTTGAGAAAGGTTTTGTCATCATAAAAAATGGGGAGATTGTTAGCCCAAAGGGCTTCTAATCTTAGTTTTGATGATAGCAAACCATTATTATTGTTTAATGAGTTTGTTTAAGTGTGCATGAGTAAGATGAATTAAGATTGACTCCGATTCCAAGATCATCAAGCTAAAAAAGAAAGAAGATTACCCATCGAAGTTAAAAGATTTGAAGAATGAAGATGGAGCTATAAAGATGGAGATGGAAGTCATAAGGGGTATTGGTTGGGACTTAACCGGGGTTTGGGTCTTGTAAATGGTACATGCTCAATGATGATTTTCAAAAGTCATTTTTTGAAACATTTGAAAAAGGTTTTACAAAAGAAGCGTAGAAGAAACATTTCAAAAAACCCAAATCTCTGCAGCCTTAAGCAAACTGGACTACCCTAGGGTAACCGGTCGACCGGTGCTCAAAGGGGTCTTCCGCCTGAGGGTCTTCCACCAGACAAGGTCCCCTCAACCGGTCGACCGGTAGAGCAGGGGTCGACCGGTCGGGCAAAAATGCTGTTTTAAAATAGAGTCATTTTATGAACGTTGGAGAGCATTAAATGCACACATTTCAGCCTCTATTAATGACTTTCAACTGCAAACTTTCAAAGCATTGATTCAAAGAAATTACTCTTGATTTGTAACATTATTCTTATCTTTGAATCATCATTGAACAATACTTGAGCAAGAATTTGTGAGCAATATTGAGAGAAGCATTCATTGTATTCAGCTACCCTAAAAGAGGGCTTTTATTGTTTCTCAAACAGTTATCAAAAGAAAGAGTTAAATACTTTGAAAGAATTCCTTGTCAAAGGTGTTGGGGTTGAAGCTTTGTATTGAGAATGAATTTTTCTATTGTAAGAGCTTGAACTATCATTGTAGTTGGTTTGCGGACTCACCAACATTTGAAAAGTCACAATAGTGAAGATTGTTGAAATCCTAAGCGGGGAGCTTAGGTTGTGGATTTAGGCGGGGGCTAAATCACGCTAAATTGCGATTTGCAGTCTCTTTCTCTCAACTCTCTCTTTGCATTATTTTCTGCACACTAAGTGTTTGATAAATTGCCTCACTTATAATTTTTATTGCTAGAGTGCATATTTGCTTTTTTTTTTTTGATTAATCATTGCTAATATATTGTCTAATCGAAAAAGTAGTAGTATTGCCTATATAACCTAATTTACCCCTCCCCTCCTCTTAGGTTCAATTAAGGGACAACATATGGTAAAGCTAAATAAAAAAAATTAAGAAGGCCTATAAATATATTTTTTAAAACTATAACAAATTTTTTTTAAAAAAATATAAAATTGGGAGGGGCCAGGGCTCCCCCGGTCCCCACCTAGAACCACCACTGAATACATTTCTAAGTAATAAAGAATTTTCATCTTTCCTGATATTTGGACATGTCTTTTTTCTTTTTCTACTTTTGTTGGATATCCATAAAGCATTGTTGTTCACTTGCATTTATGCATCCTTCTTTCTTGTAGAGAGTTGCAAGAAACAAGAGATGGAGAGCGAAGAAGAGAAAAGTTGGACAACCTTTCTATCTTTCTTTTACTTCAATTAGAGAAACTAATTGATTAACATAATATCTTAGGCAGAAAGAAAGCAACAAAAATAGTCTTATTCTATTCAAGTATGACAAAGAGTAAATATCCAATTTCATCCCTTATATTTAGAATTTGTGTCAATTTAGTTCATATATTTCAAAATGTACATTTTTAGTTGTGTATCTTTACCATATGTCCCAACTTAATCCTTATCTTTCAAAATGTACCATTTTAGTCATGTATCTTTACCATTTGTTCTAATTTAGTCCTTACCTTTCAAAATGGTTGAGGACTAACATGGACCATAGTGACAAATATAAGGACTAAGTTGGAATAAATGGTAAAGATGCAGGACTAAAAGGTTATATTTTGAAAGATAAGGACTAAGTTGAGACAAATAGTAAAAATGCAGGACTAAAAGTGTACATTTTGAAAGATAAGAACTAAAACGGCACAAACCCTAAAGATAAGAGACCAAATTGGATAATTACCCTATGACAAAATTGGAAAGTACAAGATTAGGTAAGAGGTAATATCAGAGAAACTAAAGGTAACTCAATTGAGGATAAGATAAAGGAAAATCGTTTGAGATATTTTGAGCATGTTAAAAAAATGACTCACAGAAGCAACTATTAAAATAAACAGTTTAACCTTTTTAAATTAATAGTGTTGGTATCTCTAAATTTTATTAATTTATATTAATCCATAAAGATAGACATGACATTAATGAATTGAATGTCGTAATCAATGAGTTGGGAAATCGTCAAAAAATAGATGTCAACCACTTTTTATTTTTTTTTATGATGTGGGAACCCAATTGGTAGAGCCCGACCACCAGAACCGGTGGAGCTCGATCATCCCATTGGTGTAGCGGTACGTCCCAATATATACACTAGTTCAGTCAAGGTTACTTAGAACGAGTAGTGTGAATCGAACTAAGGAGCATACCACATTTGAAGCACACCCCTTACCGCTAGGCTGTCCCTTGGGGACCACTTCTTGAATTTTTTGGTAAAAATAACACAAATACAGAGGTTTTGAATGTAGATGAGATCATTCACAACATGACATTATCAAAATATAGTTGAAATTGAAGTTACTGATGATACATAACCTTGGAAAACGGTGTCATGAGAAAGTAATAAAATATCAATGACACTCCAAAACTTCTTGTTACAATATGAGAAAGTATGTTTTCTGTTTCTTGTAAACAATTGCAAGAAACAAGAGATGGGGGCAGAAGAAGAGAAAAGATGGACAACCTTTCTACTTTTCTTTTACTTCAATTAGAGAAACTAATTGATTAGCAAGGTATTAAAGGCAGAAAGAAAGCAACAAAAATAGTCTTATTCTATTGAATTGTGACAAAATATAAACGTACAAGATTAGGAATGAGATAATATGAGAAAAAGTGACAGTAACTCAATTGAGAATTAGATAAAGAAGAACCGTTTGAGATGATTTGAACATGTTAGAAAAATGACTCACATAAGCAGCTATTAAAATAAATAGTATAACCTCTTTAAATTAATAGTGTTGGACTAATCTATTTTATCAATTTAGCAATATATTAATTTATATTATTCTATGAAGATAGACACGACGTTAATGAATTGAAGATCGTAATCAATAAGTTGGGGTATTGCCAAAAAATAGAAGTCAACCACCTCTTGAATTTCCTTGGTAAAAATGACACAAATACAGAGGTTTTAAATGTAGATGAGATCATTGACAACATGACATTCTCAAAATGAAGTTGAAGTTGAAGTTAATGATGATACATAACCTTTGAAAATGATTTCATGAGGAAGCAATAAAAATATCAATGAAACTCTAAAACTTCTTGTTACAATATAAGAAAGTAACCGAGGACTTTTAGGCATATTGTACACAATTAAAGATTAGATTGAGCTAGATTTGAAATTCAACAAATGATGATGTAATGTTCAATCATATTTTAAAAACCTCATAGTTAATTTGTTGTATACTTTTTATCTAATTATTAATTCATAAAATATTTGAGTTTATAAAATACAAAAGAGTTTTAGATGTAATATCTTATAATTTTATTGTAATTATTAATTTTTTACACAGGTCCTGAGTTAAGACCAAACAATTTTATTTTTAAAAATATTATTAATTTATCGAATATTTAATTTAAATAGGTTCTATTATATGAAGGATTAGAGGTAGAGGATCATAACAGGGGAAGTGAGAGATCTAAATAAGTAACAAAAAAGATGGCTCTCAACAATTATGAGTAGAATCGTCAGATCTATATAATCGAGGTCACCTAATAAGATAATTTTTTGGTTGATTTAGTTTAATTTTTTATTTATTGAAGTGTATATGAAGTTGGTTACAGGATACGTACGAGTAGTTCTTTTCTTTAATACTCTCTTTTAATCCTATTACTGATGAAAACATGAGCTTTCATTCCCCTAATAAAGGAAGGAAACACTTGTTCAAACAAAGCCAACTTCTATTGATACTTATATATTTTCTTTTCCCTTTTCTTGGTAAACCATTTATATTAATCTATTCAACTACTTTATTAATTTAGCAAAGATGGAGGCATCAATCTGTTACGTGACGGACATCTCCTGCTGCTATTAAATCACATACATAAATGTGGAAAGGAACTAGGACCTGTTGCTAACCACACACATAAATGTGGAAAGGAACTAGGATATTTGATGCTTAAATATAGACATTATCATTTACCATAAAGCCTTAAATCCTACGAGAAATATGAGTTACGAATACGAGTTAGCCAACATAAAATCAATTATTATCTACCACTCGCCATCATTGATTGCTACTTTCTCCCTATATTACCCAACAATTATTTGAAAATTTGATCTATGTCCGTTTATAATTTACATTTGTTTTAGATAATTATTTTTTAACTACATCTAATTTTGAACTAGCGTTTCTTCATGAACTCGTTCAATATACTTAGAGAGACAAGTAGGTCAAGTCTCAGGATAAGTGAAGTCATTTATCAAATTATATATTGGTTTTCTTTGTATAGTTATGCTCTTTTCTCTACCCTTTTATTTGTTGCTTCTTCCTAATTTCCATGATACTCTTGGTTCTCCGTTTAGCTCATCGTAGTTGATATTTCACAAAGAAGTCATTGTCGTAATTGATCTAAATTGATTTCTCCCTTTCCAAGCTTGCTAATCTAACGGC
The DNA here is from genome assembly GCA_037974665.1 of Ehretia macrophylla. Lineage (NCBI taxonomy): Eukaryota > Viridiplantae > Streptophyta > Magnoliopsida > Boraginales > Ehretiaceae > Ehretia > Ehretia macrophylla. Next base: position 57,721,292 of record CM075771.1, on the reverse strand, counting down.
AAATGCAGAAAATCATTATTTGGCATTTTAATTATTGTTCACCAATTCATAAACTACCAGTATATATGTAGAGATATAATGCTACTTCAGTAGATAGCATCTTGGATAATCATACTAGAGTTTAGGAGCTCCATGCCATATAATTCGACTATTTAAAGGTCAATTTGTGTATAAAATTTAATGCATTATAAGAATAAATATTATCTAAAACTAGATAAACTTAATTAGTTAAAGAAATGTGAACTTTGTGTTCTTATAACATAAACGACAAAGAATTATTCACCAGGGTATGACTAAAGAAAAATTTACTTTATTTTGGTAGTGGTTTATGAATTTGAATCACTCAAACTTGAAGTTTTGAAACTTCATCAACTAAAACAATTATGAAGAGGACTTGCGAAATAATATATATTCGTATCAACACATGAAAAAGTAAACCTTTCAAGTCTATATATGATTAAAATTTTACAAAAATAATCACCGTTATATTTGCAAACTAGGAGAAATAAAGAGATTCCTCAAAGAAACAAAAAAAAAAAAAAAAATCATAATAAATAACTTTCCTTAAATACCATCTCATTTTCACCTCCTCCTTTCTCTTGACCATCAAAGAAAGAAAGAAAAAAATAGTTGTTGGATAGAACCAAACTTGGGTTATCTACGCCCTTGTAAGTGCTTTGTGTATTGTGTGAGCGATTAAATGAGGTGAAGAAAGGATACATTGATAATTTTGTTAAATTATGTAAAAATAATTTAGTCATTTGATGTATTTCTCATTACATTTAACCGAGTTTCTTACAATGAGTATTAATCTTGCTAACTTTTGTAATGGGGATTGGTTTAGCTAAAAATGAAACAATTAAACGTAACCGAATTTTTAATAGTAGATGATAATCTGTCTAACTATTGTAAATTATGAGAATTGATTTGACAAAAATGAACAACATGGACTAAATTAAGACGTGATAATACTAGAGTGTAATTACATAATTATCCCAACTAAACTTCATAACATAGATTTATGCCCAACTTGCAGAAAATAATAAAGGGTCCATTTTCACCCATTTTTCTTGACGTGACCAATGAATTCTAGTCTATGGATATTTAATTTATTTTATTTGATGCTTCCATTTTTTTTTTTCACATTCTAGAAGAAATTTATACCCATTAAACATGACGAGATTGTTGGTTTGGTCCCTCATTGTAATACATGTTTTAGTACAGTGAAAGTTTGGTGGCGGGGCTTTTGATCCCATGGTTTTTCTTTTCGCATTAGAGAGTTTTTCACGTAAATTTTTGTACGTATTTTTGTGTGCGTGGTGGGTTGCTTGAGATAGTCATATTGCACTTTTATTTGGATTATTGTGTGTGTTAAAATTTGTTAGTTTGTCTTCACAATTACTCGTAAGCTAACATGAGTAGAATAATTTTTCTTCCGTTGCCTTTGTGCTCTTTCTCAACAGAGATAATCATATAGAATTAAATTGTAATTCAAAATTGTCATTTGGATCTAATCGTGGTAAAATATTTAATTAATTTAATTATAATTGTATGTACAATTTATTATTATAGGATTTTTTTATAATATTATAACATTATAAAAAAATTTAAGTCTTTTTAAACTCAAATGAGGATCCTCTCTTTATATTATAATCTAATAATAGTAAAATTTAATAATTATTAATCATCTATAATATTTTTATATTAATATTGTATTATTACGAGAAGATTGATTACTTAAAACGGGTGATGGTTGGTTTGTAGTTTTCACATCAAGACTTAAGCGATCAATACCCCGTGGAGGACAATAATTAAAGAACATGGGGTCCCCAACATTCCTACCTATCAAGAATGGGAAACTATTGATGTTACCCAACCTATCCAATTGCGCCACGTGGCAAGCATCCCACCGTATATGGGTGACGGGTGGCTGTGGGACATAACAGAAAAAATATCGACAAAAAAAAAAACAAATAACAGAAAAAATCAACCTATCAACAATAACTCCGGTGACGTGGACAATGCTTTCTTCCTAACTTACGCCTCCGGCCACGCTTCGTCACCACGCTAACTTGCGCCTCTTCACCCACGTTTTTATACTGAAAAAGCCAACTCATCAGATCACTTTCTTTTAATTCGTTACATATCAGAACCAATTTCTATATCCACACACACACACACAACCACACATTCATGATCTAAGGTCAGTGATTTTTTTATTTTATTTTATTTTTAACACTTTTTGGTAAGATTTGCTTCTTTTAGTAGTCTTTGAGTTGACATGAACATTTTGTCTTGATAAGATCTCAGTCTCTTTATAGAATAGTGAAATTTTGATGATAGAAATGAAAAGAAAAGAAAAAAATTAAAAAGAAAATATATATTAATATGTGTAACTGTGTGTGTATGTTTGCACTTTGCAGGCAAGGAAGGTGTACGTGTGTGTGAAATCTATTCAATTGGTTTCAAGGTTCAATAAGTGAGTATAGAAAAGGTTAATATTTACTTTAGATCTAATATTGCCACGTCGGATCATTACTGCAATGCTTTATAAACCATTTGCGATCTCTGCTGCTATTTACTTTAGATTCTATTATATGTGTTTCGGTCATTTTCATTAAATTGATTCAGCGAAAACAGAAATATTGCCTTCTTGAGTTTGTTCTTAACAAGCATAGATAATTACTTAAGGATATATGTTATGGTGTATGTGAGTGTACATATATATGTATATATATTCGTGTATGAGCATGCTTGTGTATTCTCTGAGTGTTTGTTCTGTTCATTGTTATATGTCATGACTCTGTTTAATGAGATGTGTGTTGATTTTTCTTTAGGAAAATCATACTACCTTTCGGTTTATAACTGATAGATTTACCATATTATTGAAGGATTAGGGAATTGGAGCAATGTTGCTTCATCTGTTGCTTTTATCTTCTCTTCTGTTGAGCTGCGTAGACCATGGGAGTGCTGGTGTAACAAGTAGATTTGTACGTTCCGAATGGCCATCTGTTGATATTGCTCTGGATAACGAAGTCTTTGCAGTCCCTGAAGGTTATAATGCTCCTCAGCAAGTAAGCTTTCGTGCTTTTTACTGTGTTGCAATTTTGTCACTTGATTCTCTATGACGAAACTGCTAGATAGGGAACAATTTGAGCAAGCACCGTGCAAAAAGTATTATTCCCCGACACAAAACTGCCACTACTTTTAGACCAATACTAAAAGAAGTTCTTTGTGATAGTTGCATTCAATAGTTGTGATATAAAGCGAAATTCTCAATTGCTCTGTTAAGATCCTTAATCAAATTGATATGCTTTCTTTATCCCAAATGAGGACTTAATGATGAAAGCTTCAGGTCTTGTAAAGAAAAGAGTTTGGCAAAAAATAAGAAATGAGTTCTATTAAGGTGAAAAGATATAAAGATTAGTGAATTTCTTGATAATTCCTGGATCTTTCATTTTTCGTGTTGCGCCTACTCTGAGATTGCTCAAAATGAGTTCCTAGTAATTTCTCTCTTTTGAATAATTTCTTATTAGTTTGGTAGATGGCTATGTTGTTGTATACTATTGTCCATGATAATTTTGACAATCTCAAATATTTTTCTTTAGGTTCACATTACACAAGGCGACTATGATGGGAAGGCTGTTATAATTTCATGGGTAACAGTTGATGAATCAGGATCCAGTTCAGTACGATATGGCTTATCAGAGGGGAAATATGACTTTACTGCAAAGGGAACTTTCAAAAACTACACCTTTTACAACTACAAATCTGGCTACATCCACCAATGCCTTGTTGATGGGCTTCAGGTAATTTTGTGGAAACCTTAATTCTGCACAACTATGCAGTTTTGGAAGTTCATAGAGGGGCCATGTAGTATTGGGATATAAGAACAACCCAGAGAAGAGCATAATATATTGATATATTATGCAGATTACAGGTCCTATATGGTACTTTATGCCGTTTATCGTTAAACGGATGACAATCTTAATGTCTATATTCAGAGCACATTCACACCCTGCATCATGCCAAATTTGTTTATTCTAATAGTTAGGTATAGTGTAATGGAATGCAGTTAGCAGCTATATATCATTAATATCAGACTAATAATTTCTCTCTCTTCAGTTTATTAGTATTGCCATGACCGGAGAAAAGAAAGAGAGTTTATTAGAATTGCAGAATAGCCAAAGTCTATCAGGGCAATTTTAAAGTATGAACATTTTTCCATCGGTTTAGATTAGAGTCTCGGACTTTGGCAGGAGCTATTTGAAAACTATTTTGCTCTTAGGTGCTTGTACTAAGGCAGGAAGCTTAATGTACTATTCTTTGCAAAAGTGTCATTAATCATGGAATTGGATGCTTTGTTGAACTTTGAAATAGTTTTGTTCTCTTCAAATTTATGGAGTACTCTTGTGATAATTCTTTGTATAGTTAATTCTCTTAGCTTATTCTTTCGAATCTATTCACAACTATGATGGTTGTTTCTTGTTTCTAGTATGACAAAAAATACTATTACGAAATTGGAGGTGGTGATTCTGCTCGGAGGTTTTGGTTTCAAACACCTCCAAAAATTGATCCCGATTCTTCTTACACATTCGGAATTATAGGTAAAGTAATTCTCTACTTTTTATGGAATTAGATAAAATAATCTTAGTTGTCATGCACTCATTACCATATGAAAGCAATATATTGCAGTGTGTGAAAACTGTTGTGAGATTTCAACTACAACTTAGATGAGAACTATGAAGTAATTCAGAGGACTGGAAAAGAAAAACTTAATGAACACAAAGAGCTGGACATTACTTTGATATTAGTGGTGGTCTTAAGCTGTAAAGCATCTAGTCGTTTGGGGCTCATACAAATGGCCTTCGGTGGAATAAGTTCCTAAAGTCTATTGTTTCATGAAAAAGTTGTTTGGAACAATTTATCTTCATAATATGGTTCTTGAGAATATCTTCCATTATGATCAAAACTTGTGTGAAATCTTCTCCTGTTTAACTACATAATTGGTGGTGGAAACCCTATTGCTTGCTCAGAACTTGTGTGAAATCTTCTCCTGTTTAACTGCATAATTGGTGATGGCAGTAGCGCCTAAAAAGGCTTAGGCGAGGCAATTTGACTAAGGCGCGCCGTGCTGTGTTTTTGTATATCTATTTTATTTTGTCAATAATTTATTTTATTTATTTATTTTTAATTTGTTAGTATGTGTATAAAGTACTGGATTATTTCTTGACTTCTAGATATTTCTAAGTCAATCTCTAAAAAAAAAAGAAAAAAAAAAGAAAAAAGAAGAAACGACAGAAGAAGAAAAAGAAGACAAAAGCATCTAGTCATGATGTTTAGATGATGTTGATGATATATAATGTAATGCTTTCTGATGCATATATATATCTTCTTTGATTTCATAGCTTATTTTTTATAATATGAGAAATGTGTCTCACTTCGCTAAGGCGCGCGCTTTCGCCTTGCGCCTAGGCACTAGGACCCCCTAGCGCCTCAGTGCGCCTTACGCCTTTTATACACTGGGTGATGGAAACCCTGTTGCTTGCTCAGACTTCATGATTTAACAATTTTGATTACTGTTGAATGTGAAATATTATTAATCTGTAAGTTCTTTTATTGCATAATTCGTGATTACTGTTGAATGTGAACTTATTCATTTATGTCGCTATACTATAAAATCACATATATTCTACTTCTAGGCAAGTAGTTACATGATAGAAAGCTTATGATGCATATAATCTTATTTTCTGCTCTCTTCGCATTCACAGGTGATCTGGGCCAGACATATAATTCACTTTCCACTCTTAAGCATTATATGCAGAGTGCGGGACAAACAGTCTTATTTGTTGGAGACCTCTCTTATGCGGATAGATATGAGTATCATGATGTTCCTGTTCGTTGGGATTCATGGGGTCGTTTTGTTGAACAAAGTGCTGCTTATCAGCCATGGATCTGGTCTGCTGGGAATCATGAAATAGAGTACTTTCCATATATGGTAAACTGATGAAACACGAAATATATTGCCTTAGTTGAATGACAATTGGATCCATTTATGGGATTTCTGTGATTGCCTTAGTTGAATGACAATTGGTCCATTTATGGGTTTTCTGTCATTTTGTGACTATGAAACACAGTCTCACTTGATGATAATTTTCAACTCAAAATAGAGGTATGTGTATATTGAGAAAAAGATGGTTCCCATGCAAGGATCCTAACATAGTAAACAATTACCAAGTATGTCACTTACTTTCTCCTCTTCTAGTATCAGTCTAATAAGAGAATGATGTGGGCCTAATTTCTTGCGCTAACTTAAAAAAGCTAAATCTCATACAATCCTGTGCTTTCAAATAAATCATAGAAATGGTGTCTGGACTGGGAACAGCAAGCATCTGAATAGAGAGAAAACCTTGACTTCAGCAACTATATTATTTGGAAGATAACTGTTGGAGGATTTTGAGTCCATCAAGCTGTTGTGAACTTATAATAATACAATTGATTAAAATTTATTCTCGTGCATGTTTGTGGTTGGTTCCATCCAACTTTGCTCCATTCTTTTAATTCTAGCATCCTATGGGTCATAAATTGAATAGTTTGTGCATGAATTATTCCCTTGGTTAGACAATATTAATGGTATGTGTTTAATGAATTCTGGTTTGGCCTTGATGTCTGGTTATCGTTGATCATCTGTGTTTAGGGGGAAGTTACACCTTTCAAATCGTATCTGTATCGATACCCCACGCCTTATTTGGCCTCCAAAAGCAGTAGTCCTCTTTGGTATTCCATCAGACGGGCATCTGCACATATAATTGTTTTATCCAGTTATTCTCCATTTGGTGAGTTATTATTTCCTTCTCGATTCTTTGCTGCACTGTTCTTTCATTTTGAAATAAACTCTCTCAAACCTTGTTCATCCATAGCAATGAACTACTAGGTTAAATTTTCTAATTTTTGTTTTATGCCGACATGAAACTAGTATTTCAGTTCTATTACTAGGAATGTTAATAACCTGATTACAATAATTTCTGTAAGGTTGAGTATTTTATGGGGCATAGTTGAATTCTTTTCATTAATATCAATAAAGTGACTTTTAAGGCTGCTTGTTTGAAGAATTCTTTGGCAAGCATTCTCCATTGGGTGGTTGAATTGCAAAAAAAGAATATGCTTCTGAAGAAAATGCTACAGAGGTCGATTCTTTAAGCTTCTTGAGAGCTTTCCAGGACCTGGTTGAACTTATTTTCTCTCTCTCTAGCATAGATCCTTCATTTGGATGTTCATAATTCAATGCCATCAGCTATAAATAAGCTGCTTCCCTATTGAGTATTCCCTGAAATTTGTTACAGTTTGTGAAACTTAGTGTCAGTAAGGAATGTGATTCGTCTCCACGATCACGTGTTCTGAAATTTATTGCACGTGGAGTTTGATGATTTTGCAAATATACATTTTGTTACACTTGTTTTGAATCTTGCATTTTACCTTGGTGATTTTTAATCATGTATAAAATCTTGCTGTTTTAAAAAAAAAAAAAATTAATTTCTCGACTTGCTCATCTTTTCTCTATTATGGCAGTAAAATATACACCTCAATATAAGTGGCTCGAAGAAGAATTGAAAAGGGTGGATCGAGAGAAAACTCCTTGGCTTATTGTCCTTATGCATGTTCCCATTTACAACAGTAATTCAGCCCACTTCATGGAGGGAGAAAGTATGAGAGTCGCATTCGAGAGTTGGTTTGTCAAGTACAAGGTTGATGTAGTTTTTGCTGGCCATGTCCATGCTTACGAACGATCGGTCCGTTTCTCTCTCTCCCTTTTTCTTCTTAGCACTTCTTTTCTGGAACTTTCCTTTCTGATTTTTGCTTAGTTATGTCAGCATGAAAATTTGAAATTAAACTCTTTCAGATGAGAGCTTAAATTAAATCTTGAGTAGATGGCTTTTGAATGAATAACCACGATGAGTCCATTTCTTGTTAAAGGATAAATTCTCCTATGGTTTAATTTCCACAGCCTAACTTTCAGCATTTTAAAGTGATCAAGTCAGTTACATTTTTATAACTTTTGGTGCCTTGTTACGAAGCATACTATTAGTGAATTAATTGAAACATAAAGACATGTGCTGCTAACAATTTTGTGAAAAAGAACTTGCTTTTTCTTCTTCTTCTTCTTCCTTCAATGAAAATGAGATTCAATTTGTGTGAATAATTCATCAGACAAACTTAAGTCCGAGCTTGCTGGTCTCTTCTTTCATTGTGCAATTCTTCTTTCTCTTTCTTGTTTTTTTTAAATCTTATAATGGCAGCTGTATATGATTACAGTATCGCATCTCAAACATAAACCCTGTATCAAGTGGTCCGGCACCAGACAAATCAGCTCCGGTCTACATAACTGTAGGAGATGGTGGAAATCAAGAAGGTCTTGCTTCAAGGCAAGTTTGATTGCATTTCTTCAGAGGAATTTTCTAAATGAAGTGACTTGATGATTATCAGTCTCTCGATTTTGACCTTAACAGGCAGTACTAACATAATTTCAAGTGAATGTTTCTGCAGATTTAGAGATCCACAACCAGATTATTCTGCTTTCCGTGAAGCAAGTTATGGACATTCCACATTGGAGATAAAGAATAGAACTCATGCTTTCTACCATTGGAACCGCAACGATGATGGGAAAAGGGTGGCTACTGACTCATTCATGTTGCACAATCAGTACTGGTGAGTTAGCTTTGTACTCTTTAAGTGGCTCACAAAAATGCAATAATAAGCAGAGTGAAATACAAAACATTAAGTTACTGTACTTGTTGTTTGAGATGATGTTTAACTGCATCGTACAATCGTGTTTGCATTATGAAAGGTGTTATTGCTTCTTTCCTTTTCAGCTCGATAACGGAAATTGTTGCATATGGTCACTCAATTATCGTGTGGAGGACAAATTGATTTTTGATCTTTTAAAATGAACATTTTGGTCTCTAGACTTGCAATAATGTGACATTGTGAATCTTTTACTTAATTTCTGTCCAAAATTGAATAGATTGGCACAAGAAAAGCACGTGCCTGTAACCAATTGCATGCCACAAAAGTTTAGTTTTTTATAGAATTTGTGCCTGGACTAATGGTGTCATACTATTATAAGTTCAAGTATTAGAATGTTCATTGTGAAAGAAAGGAGACTAATCTGTCCTTTGCACTACGATTGAAAGATTATACGAATAAGTTAACCCTTATATTAAAATTCTAAATATAGTTTAACGGCTCTACTCAAACTCGAATAGAGCAATAGACAAACTCAATTTAAGTTATGAATCAACTTGGACAAACTTCTTGTAACCTTCATCGGTTTTATGATTTTGACTCGCTAAAGCATGAGTAATTTTGATGCAGGGGAAAAAACCGGAGGAGAAGAAAACTGAAGAAAAATCATCTCCACTCGCTCATTTTGAACGTTGCACTCCGCGGCCAACTCTAAATACTGATGTCATACATGGTCTGTTGATTGGCAATTTGGCATGCCTTGTTCATCCATGATGATTTATCTGATTTGTAACCCGACATTATATTTTCTTGGACACGTGAAGCCCTTTGTAATGCATCATGGTGTAATAATCTACAATGGATCCTTGGTCCACCAAAATTTGAGGAATGTAGAATATTCTGGCATTTTTAAACAATAAAAAGTGTTAAGTTGGCCTGTAAATTATTTCGTAGGAATCTGAGAAGTATTGAGAAGTTGTTATCTAATATAATTCCTTGGTTCGCAATTTCCTTATAGGTGTCTAGTTGGAGGCGTGTAGGCATAAGAGACACTTATATTTTTATTGTTTACTAATATATGATATCTATAATGACGGTTGATACTGTTGCGGATCCTTTTTGGACTAATATATCAGCTTATTTTGGCTTGTTGACCTGGTCAATACTACGGCTGGCCTCGTCCTTGGCCTTTAAGGACTGGGTGTTGCAAGGACAACCCACATTCATTTAGTAAGAGCTGGAACAACGACAAGTGATGAATTAGTGTTGCGCTGAGGGAATGGTCAGTGATTTGGAGGATGGACACTCTTTTGGTAGGCAAAGCCTATGTCTGAGGAGTTGTTTGGTGACATCTACTTGCATTGGCTGTTCCTCGAGTCATTCCTAGGGGGACAAAGTGTGTACCACTTCAAGTGTGGTTGAAAAGCGTCTATATGGAAGTGACACAGGATTGTTGGGGATGTAAAAAGGTGTTTTAGCTATGGGTCTTGCTTCTTGTGCGAAACTCATTGTGACTGAAGGTGTGCATGGTCATGAGGGAGGTGTCGAGTGCCAATGATGTGGGGGGTGAGCTCGGGCGGGTGTGAATACTGTTTGATATTTTTAACGATACAGGATGCACTTATGTGTACTATTTTTTAACATGTAATATTCATAATATAAGGCTCCGTTTGTTTGCCGTAAAATATTTTCTCGGAAAATATTTTTCGGATTTTACGGTGTTTGGTAAAACTGGAAAATTGGTCAACCGTAAAATATTTTTCGGTCAAAAATTGCGGCTGCTTTTTCTTAATTTTACGGTGTTTGGTAACACCGGAAAATTAGTCAACCGTAAAATATTTTCCGGTCAACAATTGCGGCTAGTACAAAATTATGTAAAATGTTTTCATGTCCTTTGGGAGAAGAAAACATTTTACAAAATTTACGGCACATCCAAACACCAGAAAATATTTTTCAGTATTTTATTTTCCAGTAAAATATTTTCCTCCAACAAGTTATTTTACGGCAAACAAACAGAGTCCTGTAAAATATTTTATTTTCCAGGAAAACACTTTCCACGGAAAATATTTTATACAAGCAAGTTATTTTACGGCAAACAAACGGAGCCTAAATGAATACTGTTTTTGACTCGTTTTGAATTGGTTATATTAACTTATTATGCCTTGTTGGCCCAGTATGGTTGCCTGGTCCAATTCTTGGCCTATATGAGATTAGTTATCGAATGAATAATCTGCGTGAATTGGTGATAATAAGATGACAAGTAGACTAAAAATACAAAAATTATGTACTGCCTGTTAGTAACAAGCACCAGCTATTTTTCCCACTAAAAGTAAAAACTGTGTTTTGCCTGTTGGTTTTTCGTTTACCTATATGCGAATGCCCAGTTAGTCACAAACAACATTCTTCTCGTATTCAATGACCTTTGTCCAGCTATGGTGAAAATATTATTTCTATTTTCAGTTGTAGTAGGCTATTGAAACTAAACATCCCCTCTGGCTATAAAGGTTTTTTTTTTTTTTTTTTTAATTAAGATATCTTCTCATAAAAGAGCTATAGATTTATTTTTATGCTCCATTGATGCTTTGGGAAAGAAGAAGGAAAGTACTATATGCTCCAAGGGTGGCTGCTCAATTATTGTGAAAGTATGACCATTCCACAAAAGAATTTTGAATTCTTTTAAATTGTTGTAGCAAATTAGGATTTTGTTCAACTAAAAATTTGCTAAAACTGACAAAACTAACAAAGGGGATGAAATAAAACAAAGAAATTGTTTAGTCGGGGATTTGAAATGTGCAAAAATAGCTTAGTGGGGGATTTGAATCTTTTAGCAAGTTTAATAGCTTGTTATGCAACTTACCTATTTTATATTATAAAATTGGTGTAGCAAATGATAATAATATCCAACAAAAAATGAAAGTTTGTTAAAACTAACTAGGAAAACTATAAGAGTGGGTAAAATGAAATAAAAAATTAATTTTGTGTGTGATTTGAAATTAAAAAAAGTTTAGCGAATGATTTGAAACTCCATACAAATTTAGTGACCTGTGGTCTAATTTACCCTTTTGTTTTTTTCCTTCTTCCTTTTCTTGGCAAGTAGTTTATTCAAATGCAATTGTTAAATACAAGAAATCTCTCCCACAGTAATGATTGTATCTAACAACAACAAAACTGGAAAGCTTGTGACCTTCCTATAAAAGTTTGATTCAATCATCAATCTTGGGTTATAATGAGGGTCTAGGTGAGTCACTTAATTTTTCTCCTAGATTGAGAGTGTTGGGGTATCTTTTGTCTTCGAAAAGTGAATATTTGGTGTTGTGTACAACTTAAGGCTTATATAGGGGTGTAAAAATTAGGTTTAGAACTAATCCTAATTGATTAAGTGATCGGTCGAGCGGAAGCGGATCTTTGACAGTGTGTAAACACACTCAAGGTCATGTTACCACTTTGGTTTTGTTTTTGTTGTCATAGAATATGTTTGTTAAGGCCTTAATAAAATAGTTTATGTCTAGAAAATTATAGTTTGTAAAGATTGAAACTCCATATAGAGTTTGACAAATAAATTTAATTGAATATTTTTATGTATTCGTTATTATTCTTTTGAGTTGTTAAACTTTTGAACTTATATAATTCTTAAGCCAAGACAAACTTATAATTAATCCATCAATGGGTAGAAAATGGTGATAGACTTGTTGAATAATCAATTTACACACTTAAAACAAGAGGACAATTGTGTCCTCAGATGGATATATAATCTTCCTTTGAGGTTAATCAATTTTACTATCTCTTGTTTTATGATTTAGTCTATTGGTGATTATTATGGACCAAGGAGGAGTTAGGACCTAATATGTAGAGTTCGTATGTGAAAGATAAATATTTGTTAGAATTTTCTATATAAAGTAAGGGGATAAGAAGAGGTGGATGTAGCAGAATAATAAGCAATTGATTTACATGTGTAGGATCAAGACTAAATAATTTAAATTTTTGGATCAAAATTGGATTCGCCACAACATCTTTGTCGAACGAGATAATTGTCCATGAGCGGTTAATGTCATACTAATTGATAATGATTTTTGGCCCAATGAATAAATGCATGATAGATTTCCTCATTGATATGGGTAGAACTAAGCCCCAAGTCTATTCCCAAGATTACCTCTATGTCGAGCACGAGATAAGTCATATGGATTACCCTCTGGGTAGTACATGGATACTTATTACCGAGCTAATGTTTTATACCCGAGGTGATCAAGTTCCACAGTCTTGAGCTCACAGTGCTCCGATATAATTTTATGAGGTCACCATGCTCGGATAAAAAGTATCATCTTGTACTATTACATCAGGATTTGACAAGATCCCGCGAGATCAGGAAAAATGTCCTTGGTAAAGTATAAATAGCCTATTTCATTATCAGGTAATGGTGATTGATCTTTATCCATTTTGCTTCCATTATCATATTCTTCCACATACACATTATTGACTTGAGCATCAGAGTGCTCATGTGGGATTCACCCACGCCCGTTCCTTTGTTGCAAGACATCAGAACAATGTCAGAGTTGACAAATAGCCAGTGGACAGCACTTTACCTTAATAGGTTGCGCTGTCTATAGGGAACAATTTTTCATTCCCATTGAGAAACCACCATAGTCAACACTAAAAGAGTAACCCAGCTAGAAGGGCCCAACATCCTCCATAAAATGAACAAACTCAACCAAATACACAACCCATTAACAACCAAACACCTGTAACTAATAACCAAGAACAACCATCACCAAGATTGGCAGGAATACAATCCTCATGATTACCAACAAATTTACAAGCCTTCATAACAAATGCTATCCAACAAGCCATGTACACCTATTCACAAGCTCAAAGCCAAGCCCTAACACTACCTTAATCCTTACCACAAATGAACTAGCCAAACACAATACTAACTCCAGTTAACCTAGTACCAGAGCATGGTGTTGGAACTAAGGCGGAGTGACTCCAAGATAATGATGATAGGGGTTCCTTGGGTCCAATCGATATGCTTGAGTGTGTTCATCACCGCCAACCCACAATGGCTTAGGAGGCAAGAGGTGACCAAAATAACTATAGACTTGAAAAGGACCATAGCAGGCCTCACCTACAAATAGTTTTCGAGAGAAATGTAGTTGGAACACGTTCTCCCAGGCTATAAGTTCCATTCACTCCAAGTGTATGATGGCTCTAGAGATCCAAATGATCACTTGCACACCACTGCTAACAAGTTGCCTTTCTATGATGTCTTGGATGGTTTATAAATAGCTGAACTATTAATCGCAAGATTTATGTGTAACAACTAACCAGGGGAAGGAAGAGAGTCTCAAAGACTACTCTCATAGGTTTAACCAAGCAACACTTAAGATACTCGGCCTGGTGGAGATGGTAACGATCATAGCCTTCACACGAGGGTTGATGACTTTGCCGAATTAATGACCTAGACTGCAAAGTATATCAAATTTGAGTAGGTTATAATGGCCAAGAGGGAGGAAAAAAAGAAGAATGAGCCCCCAAAGTCCAGCAGTAACAAGGGGAAAGTAAAGGAAGATAGAGGCAGAGCTAGCCTCGGAGGTCGTCTAAATAGAGGTATCCTAGGACCAAAGAGGGGTTCCGAGGAAGAGTAAAATCTACTGAACATATCCAGATTGCAGATACTGATAGAGATTAGGACCAATCTTGATATGAGGTGGCCTGAGAAGTTACAAGGTTATCCTAACAAGAGAAATAAAGAAATTTTTTACAAATTCCATAATGACCATGAGCATGACACCGAGGACTGCAGGCATCTAAGACGCTAGATCGAGGCCTTGATACAAAAAGGCCAACTAGACAAGTACACAGCCCGTGGTGAGAGGAACATCCCTAGGAAGGAAGAGAGGAAAAGAAGTCTGAGGCGCGAACAGGGTGCCCTAGTGAGAATAGTAGAAGTGATCACTGGATGATTAGTAGCTGGAGGAGATACTAGCGCGAAAATGAAGTCATATGTTAAGTCGGGCAGCCACAGACCTAGGGATGAATAGTTCTTCTTCATTCTTGATGATTCGAAAATGCTAATTGTCCTACATGGTGATCTGTTGCTCATTTTCGCAATGGTTGGGAATTGTTTGGTAAGAAAAATAATGGTGGTATGGGGATTTTTGCCAAAGTAATATTCCTCGAAGCATTCGAGAGAATGGGTTTGAAGAAAAGTCAACTGAAGTCAATGAGAAGATCGTTGTCCTAATTTATAGAAGAAGGCTTTAAGCTACAAGGTGTTATCATTCTACCGCTGACCATAGGAAGTGGCAAGAAGTAGAAAAGTATCATGGTCGACTTCATTACTATCAACTACTAATCGGCCTATAATGGCATTATCGGTCGAGTGTCACTCAATCACTTTGGGGTAGTAGCATCTACTTATTACTTGACACTCAATTTCTCAACGTCCCAAGGTATGGTGACTTTGAGGGATGACCAATAGTTGGTCAGAGAATGCTGTATGGCATCACTCAAGATCAGGAGGGTAGAGGCTTGACAGATGGATGTCCCAACAGAAACGAAAGATGAGAAGAAGGTGACCTGGTCAAGGATAACATGGACTGAATTCCTTACATGTAATCAAGATATATTTGTTTGGTTTGCTACTTATATGACAGGTATTGACCCGAGTATCATGGTCTGCCACCTGAATGTGGACCCAAACTACCGACCTATCCAGCAGAGGAGAAAGAATTTATACACTGAAAAAAATAAGATCATAAATGAAGAGGTCTGAAAATTGTGGGACGTCAGGCACATTAAAGAAGTATAGTATTCAACTTGGTTGTCTAATATGGTCTTGGTATTGAAGGGGTCAAGCAAATAGAGATTGTGTGTGGACTTTACCGACCTGAACAAGGCGTTCCATAAACGTTGTTATCCTTGCCAAGGATAGACCAGATGGTTGATGCAACCTCGGGGTATAAACTTGTGACCTTCATGGATGAATTCATGGGGTACAACCAAATCCAAATAACTCTCGAGGATGTAGAAAAAACAGCCTTCATCACTGAGAGAGGCACCTATTATTACAAAGTGATGTTAATTGGTCCCAAGAATGCCGAGACATTATAATAGAATATGGTAAACAAGATGTTCGATGATTATATTGGGAGAAACATGGAGATCTATGTTAAAGACATGCTGGGAATTGCATCAACGATTTGTAATATCCCACATTGGTGGAATATAATGTGATTGTGTGGTTTATAAATTAGTGTTGTGGGTATAAGGAATAACTTGGGTTAACTATTTTGGGCTAGTAGAAAAGATGCCTAAGTAGTTATTTTCTTATGCTTACAACACCAGTCTCGTATGTGGGTCCGGGTTCTAAGCTTGGGGCGTGACACGATCTGTAGAAGGCCTTCACTATGATGGCATGAGTGGGGATAAGGTTGAACTCAAAAAAGTGAGTTTTTGGGATCAAGGTAGGAAAAGTTTTGGGGTTATGGTAACTAGTCGGGGAATCGAGGCAAATCCAAAGAAAATTGAGGTCATATTGAAACTCGAACTGCCGAGATGTGTCAATGATGTACAAAAATTAGTAGGGGACATAGTAGCACTGAGTAGGTTTATGTCCAGATTAGTAGACAAGTGCGCCCCTTTCTTTTAAGTCCTGAGGAAGCCGAAGGATTTCAAGTGGACTGAGGATTGTCAAAAGGTATTCGAAGGGCTAAAGTAATCCTTAAGCTCGCCACCAATGCTCACTAGACCTGAGGCTGTAGAAATCTTTTACCTTTATCTCGCAGCCTCGTCGACAGTGGTTGCAGTAGTTTTGGTTAGAGAAAAGGGGTTGATGTGACAATATTTTTCGCGCTCAAACCACTTTATTTACACTGCATTTGCATCTTAACTTTAGAATAAATGCAAACACTAATATATTTTTGATGCAATGTAGAAGGAACCCGAAAAGTGAACAAACTCAGACTTGAAACGATCCGAATTGCAAGTTAAAAAGAACGCAAAAGAGATAAACTCAAGTGTTGACCAAGAATTGAAGCTCGTAGAGGATGAAGTTGGCCAAACGGAGTGCGGAAACGGACTCAAGACGTCGAATAACCTTGGAATAGCATTGGTCAACCCGTGAACAGTAAAACCGTGTGTAGAATGGGTGAATAGTAAAATGCATGAATAGTAGCTACGTGAATAGTAACACGTGAACAATGATTTTTCAGCCTATAAATAGAGGTGTTGGGGTGCATATTTTAAAGGGTAGAAAATTAAATAGATTTTATTATTAATTTAATTTTAATTATATTTTTAGCTTATAAATTAGTTAGTTTAATTATGTAGTGTAAATAGTTAGTAGTTGGAGAAAATATGGCGGAGGTAATGCCTGAATTTCTAGGACATGGGAGAAGGAGGAAATCTCGTAGTTGTGCTTGGGACTTGGACCTCGGACCTCGACTTCATTTTTGGGGGAGCATCTCTTTAATCTCTTTTATATTTGAATGTCGTTATAATGTCCGTGT
Source organism: Ehretia macrophylla (assembly GCA_037974665.1). Lineage (NCBI taxonomy): Eukaryota > Viridiplantae > Streptophyta > Magnoliopsida > Boraginales > Ehretiaceae > Ehretia > Ehretia macrophylla. The sequence goes on along the minus strand of CM075771.1, from coordinate 57,704,046 downwards.
TAATTTGAGAGTTTGATTATATATTAATGGTCTTTTAATTTACTAGTTTCTATGATTTGGACTGATTTAATGCATATGCAATATATGGGTTGTATTAATTAAGTATTGCCTTTCGTACATAATGCTTTTAAGTAGATGCTATGATTGCTTTATTTTCGTGTCATATATCCATGCTTTAAATAGTGAATCAATAGCTTGACAACTTTAAAGATTCTAAGAGACTATAGGTAATGCTTTTAAGTAAACCATAATTTCTAAACTAGTAAGGTGATATTGATTACTTATGTTAAAACAGACCTTTTACACCAAGTTGCAAGGACAGATCCATACTATGGCTATACGCTCGTAGATTGAACGACACCTACATTAGAGTTAGTAATCGGGATTTTAATAGACTAAGATAATTGACCAGGTTAATGCTTGTAGCTTAACCACTTGCATAGAATTAGAGAATCCTATTTCTTAGCCTAGATTAACTGCCTTAATATTAATCCAAGCTTAAACTACTACCTTCCCATATTTACACTCCCAACTCTAACTCTAGTTAGTTAACTTAGTTTAGCTTAGCGTTTATCACCCAATCAATCTATGCGTTACGTAACAACACTCATTTTAGTCATTTTCATACGTACTTCTTCAATCGAACTAACTAAGGAGCCTCCCTGTGGAATATGACCCCGCACTCTAAGCACACTATACTACGTTGATCCGTGCACTTGCGGGTTATTAAAACTTGGTTGTTTTGCACCCATTTTTATTGACACAATGTAAGGCCCAACCCGAGATCACATGTGCATATAGATCATATCATATATAATTAAATTATTTTATATGCATTCACCTTGTTTTATGTGCTTTTAAATTAATTTATGTGCATTTGTCTCGATTTACGTGCATTGCATTGGTTACCGTTCATTCGAGTATTTTAGATACCCTATACAATAATTGGATTCTATTGTGTAGGCTATCTAACTAGAATACTTAGATTAAAACCAAAATAATTTTAGTAGGACAAAATGGCATACTAGTAAAACATAGTTTAGTTGGAGGGCACTCTTGTCGTTAGACAACTTAGATATAATCTTAACACACACTACATCACTCAACATACACCAAATCCCTACAACATACACTACACCACTCAACACACACAAAATCTCTACACACACACACATACAAGAACTCAACCAATAGAAGAGAAGAAGAGGAAGAAGAAGATCTCTAAGCCATCTCTAGCATTTTTTTTGTGTGTTTGCTAGCTTTCTTCAAGTAAGGCTTGATCCATTTCCATCTAGCACACAAGAGCAAATGTGAGGGAATTTTTATAAATGTTTTACAAAGGCATATTATGCTTGATTGATGAGTTTTAATTGTGTATTGAACATGATATTGGTTATGAATATGTTTGATAATGAATATGTGTGGATTTACTACAAGGTTTGAGGCTTATCTTGTATATTGAGCAAGGGCTTGATCTAACGGGTTAGAATTTATGAGTTGTGTGGTAATTCTTGCTTGAATAGAGCTAGTTTAACTTGTGGGTAAGGTAAGAATTGGAAGCCAAGCACATTGATGCTTAGTAGGTGTTCTTGAGGTTTTTGAGAGTTCTTGAAGTATTCTTGGGTTGTTGTTTGATTTGAGAATGTTATGGTATTCTTGTTGAGCTTAAGAATATTGCATAGAAGACCTCTTTGAGTGTGCAAAAGGTTTGGATGAGTTGGAGGCAAGATAGCAAGAAAAAGAGCAAAAATGCCATGTTTTCGTGTTCTCGGACCTCCATCCGGAAGAGTGGATCCGGTCAAGTAACTCGATCGGATTTACTTGAGCGGATTTTTGACAGATTCGCACAATATTTTTCCGAAGGCCATATCTCACTCAATTCAACTCTGAATTGAGTTCCGTTTGATTCTAGAACTATCTACTTTCGATAATCTTCGATTCTAAGACAAAATCAGATTAATTGGAGTTTAGTAGGGTAGGTAAATTACTTGATTAGGATAGGATAATGTAGAAGCATTGAAATGGCTCCATTGTTCCACTTGTGTTTGCATTTTCTTGTCATTTTATGTAATCTATTGATATCTTCTCACTATTTTATGGTACTTAAAATTTTTTGATGCTTTAAAATTGCTATATATGTATGATTATTATATGATTGCTTGACATCTATTGATAAGTACAAATGCATTCGAGTTGTATATGTGCGGCGGTTATAACCATTGTTAATGGAGAAAATGACAGGACCTCAGGGTTTGCCAGAATATCTCGACCCTCCCATTATTAATAGAGGAAGTGACGGGACCTTCGGGTATACCGGTATATCTCGACCCTCTCATTATTGATTGAAAGCTTGTGTTAAGGATATTTTAGCGTGGAAATGTGCATTACATGTTTTATCAACCGTTTGTGAAAATGATAAAAACTTTACAAAACCCTTTCTTGTTCACCCTCATTGAGCTATACGTGAGGATCTAGCTTACCCATCTTTTCATATTTTAGGTGAGGTTGAGCTTGAGCATGCTACCCAAGATGATGACAGAACTCCTTGGTGTGATCCTGAGGACTTCTGCTTTGTGTGATAACTACTTGTTGATGTAATCGAGATATAACTGATGTATAACTTATTCTTTTGGACAACTCTAATGCAATTAAGTACTTACATTCTTTTGAGGCATAGAAACCTGATTGTTGGTTAGCCCTTATGTTTGAACAGGTGGTTCGAGGTCTTGTACATATGTAATTAATTATGGTTTCCTTTTCTAAGGCCGATGACTTGGTTGACTTTTGAACTCTGATGAATATAAAAATGGACGTACAGGTTGTTAAGCTTTTAACTTACAGATTTACGAGTTATGAATGTCGCGTTCCGGCCTTAGCCTTTGCAGGTATACGGGTCAAGGTGTTACAACTTTAGTGGTATCAGAGCTAGCCTTAGTTAATATGGAGCTAGCTTGTGTTAGGGTAGTCCGGGTTTTTGAACCCCTGGTTAATAGGTAGAACCTTAGAACGAATATGCTTTAGTGCTATACGTGCTTATGTGAACCTTCATGCTTAATATGCCATATTTGCTTATGTGCAATCTATGTACTAAGTATGTTTATATGTATTAAATGTATTAGGGGTAATATTGGTACCTATACTAATCCTCGTATAATAGTGCATACATGTCATATAACTATGAGTGCTGTCTATTCTATATCTAAAGATGGCAGGATGTAATACCCGCCACAACCTTGGACCTCAAGAGACCGGGGGTACAAATCAAGCTAATCCTGGTATAGCAATGTTCAATTTGATGGCGACTGCCATTGATCGGATGAGTAGGGCTATGGAACAATAAGCAGAAACTGCAGCAGCAGCAGTTAATAATAATAACAACAACAATCATGGTGCGGGTAGCAGTGGCGGAAATAGAGGTAATAGGGGAGGTGATAACCTTAAAGATTTCTTGTTCTACAGCCCTCCGAAGTTCACGGGCCAGCTGAATAGTAAAGAGGTAGAGTATTGGTTGTCTCGGATGAAGAAGATTTATGCTACACAGGATTATGTATATGAGAAAAAGGTCAGCTATGTAGATTTTTAGCTAGAAGGTGATGTTGAAACATGGTAGGATGCAGTGAGAGATCAATGGGAGAATCAACACACTCCCTCTACATGGAGGAACTTTGTTAGGGCATTCAAGAGTAAATACATATTTGAGGCTTCTCAGGACAAGAAAATGAAGGAGTTTATGTACTTGAAGCAATGAAGCATGACGGTGGCTGAGTATGGGGTGAAATTTGATAACCTCTCCCAGTATGCACCGCATATGGTCCAGACCCCGGCCACCAAGATATGGAAATTTAAACAAGGGCTAGGACTCGAGATTCAGGATGGGCTCGCAGTGGCGGAGTTCGACACATATGATGCTATCTTTGTAGCTACACCGAGGGTTGATGAGATGAAATTAGCATTGAAGGTTGGTCTATCTCAGCCAAATAAGAGGCCCTTTTAGACTCAGGGTTAGTCTAAAGCATTCCAGACTTAGAACCCTCAAGGCCAAGGCCAAGTGAGGCCAGCTGTTCCTAGACCGCAGCCTAATACCCAAGCCAATCAACTAGCTCGTGGTACAACAGGTGCTACTACTACTCAAGGTACCTCGTGCAAATATTGCAAAAAGAGGGGGCATGTGGAAGCCCAATGTTGGAAGAAGCTTGGATCGTGTTTGGGGTGCGGAAGTGATAAGCACCAAGCTAGAGATTGCCCGAGATGGCAGAACAAAGGTGTACAAAATCCGCCAGCAAGAAATGCCCCAAGCCAAAGAATTCAAGCTCGGGCTTATGCCATGGATATCAAGAAGTAATCCCAGATGATGCCGCTATTGTTGAAGGTACCTTTTTGATTCAAATTCAATTGGTTAAGGTTCTTATTGATACTGGAGCTATGCATTCAATCATAACTCCCAAATGTGCATATCACACTAAGTTGCTGGTTGAGAACTTACCATATAATGTAGAAGTTAGCACACCAATGGGCCCCAAATATGCCACTAGACTGGTAAAGCATGTAAGGTACAGGTTGGGAATCGGGAATTTTTGGCCGATCTCATAGTGCTTATCTTTCGAGACTATGAGGTTATTTTGGGGATGAACTGGCTATCACGACATCATGCATGATTAGATTGTCGGACAAAGGTTATTGAGTTCCTGGTACTGAGACAACCTGTGCTTATGGTGAGAGGATAACGTGACTTATCAGGAAATACAGTGATATCCTCAATCAAGGCTGTGAAACACATGAGGAGAGGTTGTAATGGATATTTGGCTTACTTAATCAACAAGCCAACATATCAAGTTAAGTTAGCAGAAGTGCCGTGGTTAAAGAATATGTTGATGTATTTTCAAAAAAGTTGCCGGGATTGCTACCCACGAGGGAGACCGAGTTCGTGATTGAGACGTTGCCAGGTACACAGCCAATCTATAAGGCTCCGTACCGTATGGCCCTGACTGAATTGTAAGAGTTGAAGGTTTAGTTACAAGGCTTGTTAGAAAAAGGCTTCGTACAACCTAGTTCATCTCCGTAGGGTGCCCCGGTGTTGTTTGTGAAGAAGAAGGATAGAACGTTGAGGCTTTGTATTGATTATAGGGGGTTAAATCAAGTGACAATAAAAAACAAGTACTCGTTGCCATTGATCGATGAATTGTTCGATCAACTTCAAGGAGCCAAGGTCTATTCAAAGTTTGACTTGAGGCAAGGATATTATCAACTTCGTATCAAACGGGAGGATGTTCCTAAGTCAGCTTTCAGAACGAGGTACGGGCATTATGAGTTTGTTGTAATGTCATTTGGATTAACAAATGCTCTTGCCGCTTTTATGGACTTGATGCATATGGTGTTTTAACCGTATTTGGACCAGTTCGTGGTGATTTTTATAGATTATATCTTGGTGTATTCAAAGACCAAGGAAGAACATGAAATGTATTTGCGTTTGGTGTTGCAGCAGCTGAGAGAACATCGATTGTACGCTAAGTTCAACAAGTGTGAATTTTGGCTAAAGCAAGTGGTGTTCTTAGGACACGTGATTTCTCAAGAAGGGATTGCAGTGGATCTGACCAAAATTGATGTTGTGCAATCATGGAAGAAACCAAATAATATCATCGAGGTACGTAGTTTTCTCTATTTGGTGGGATATTATAGGAGATTTGTAAAGGATTTCTCTAAGCTTGTGGGGCTGCTCACAAGGCTCACATTGAAGAAAGTTAGTTTTGTGTGGGATGATAAATGTGAAAACAGTTTCCAAGAGTTGAAGAAGAGATTAACAACTGCTCCTGTGCTGGCATTGCCTAAAGGAAGTCAAGGATTTGTTATTTGTAGTGATGCTTCAAATGAAGGGTTAGGTTGTGTGTTGATGCAAAACAATCAAGTCATAGCTTATGCATCACGGAAGTTGAAGCCTTATGAGGTGAACTACCCTACACATGACTTGGAACTTGCAGTCATTGTCTTTGCATTGAAGAAATGAAGGCATTTGTGAAGAAGTAAGTTTGAGATATTAACCGACCATAAGAGTTTGAAGTATCTCTTTTCTCAAAAGGAATTGAACATATGATATAGGAGATGGATGGGACTTTTAGATGACTACAATTGTACCATAAATTATGTATTCGGAAAGGCGAATGTGGTGGCGGATGCATTGAGCCAAAAAACAAGTTTGGCAAGGTTGGAAATCAAGGAACCTACCTTGTTGTCTCAGATCCAAGAGTTGCAACAGTAGGACCCTCAACTTCAAAAGATAAAAGACGGTAATCTAGATTTCAAACTGCATGCAGATGGGTTATGGAAATTCAGGAAGCGGATTTGTGTGCCAAATGATCTGGAGTTGAAAAAGAAGGTACTTGAAGAAGCTCACCATTCTAAATACAGCATTCACTGAGGAGGTACAAAAATGTATCGAGATATAAAACAACACTATTGGTGGAATAACATGAAGCGGGAGATTGCGGCGTTTTTGTCTCGATGCTTGACATGTCAACGGGTGAAGGTAGAACATCAAAGACCTGCGGGACTCCTACAACCTTTGGAGATTCGACTATGGAAATTGAAGCATGTGACCATAGATTTCATTATGGAGTTGTTGAGATCTCCTCAGGGAAATGAAGCAGTTTGGGTCATTGTGGATAGATTGACGAAGACCGCTCACTTCATTGCAATGAACAAGGCTGATAGTGTAAAGAAATTAGCCGAATTGTATGTGGCTAACATTGTGAAGTTACATGGGGTACCAGCTAGCATTGTGGCTGACAGAGATCCAAGATTTACATCTCAGTTCTGGCAGAAATTGTAGGAAGCCTTAGGGACGAAGTTGAAACTCAGTACAGCGTATCACCCACAGACTGATGGGCAATCCAAAAGGACTATTCAGATTTTGGAGGACATGTTGAGGGCACGTGTGATAGATTTTGGGGGTACGTGGGAGAAACATTTACCTTTGACAGAATTTGCTTATAATAATAGTTATCAGGCAACAATTGGCATGGCTCCCTATGAGGCTTTGTATGGACGAAAGTGTAGGTCACCATTGTATTAGAACGAAGTCGGAGAGATGAAAGTCGTTGACCCTACATTGATGCCAGAGTTGATAGAGAATATGGAGAATGTCCAATTGATTCGGAAGAGGATACTCATGAATCAAAGTAGGCAAAATAGTTATGCTGATAAGAGAAGGCGAGACTTAGAATTTGTTGTGGTGATCGGGTATTCTTGAAGTTGTTGCCCCGGAGAGGGTTGATTAGACATGGAAAAGGTGGGAAATTAAGCTCGAGATATGTTAGGCCATTTATAATTGTGGAAAGAATTGACAAACTCGCATATCGGTCAGACCTACCCTCAAATCTCTCCAATATTCACAATGTGTTCCATGTTTTGATGTTGCGGAAATATCATCCCGATAAGCAAGACCGGGAGTTGCGCAACAAGAATATTCCGATGGTGAAGGTGCTTTAGGATCACCATAGGGTTGAAGATGCAACGTGGGAGAGACGTGATCAGATGGAGCAATAATATCCGTTCTTGTTTGCAAGGTAATTAGGGAATTGCAAGGGCGTAATTCTTTTAAGGAGGGGAGGTTGTAAGGCCCAACCCAAGACCACATGTGCATATAGATCATATCATATATAATTAAATTATTTTATATGCATTCATCTTGTTTTATATGCTTTTAAATTAATTTATGTGCATTTGTCTCGATTTACGTGTATTTCATTAGTTACCTTGCATTTGAGTATTTTAGATACCCTATACGATAATTGGATTCTATTACGTAGGCTATCTAACTAGAATACCAAAATAATTTGAGTAGGACAAAATGGCATGCTAGTAAAACATAGTTTAGTTGGAGGACACTCTCGTCATTAGACAACTTAGATATTATCTCAACACACACAAAATCCCTACAACACACACTACACCACTCAACATACATACTAGAGAACTCAACCAAGAGAAGAGAGGAATAGGAAGAAGAAGATCTCCAAGCCATCCTTAGCATCTTTCTCTGTGTTTTTTAGTTTTCTTCAATTGAGTCTTGATCTATTTTCGTCTAGCACACAAGAGCAAAGGTGAGAGAAGTTTTATAAATGTTTTACAAAGGCATATTATGCTTGATTGATGAGTTTTAATTGTGTATTGAGCATGATATTTGTAAAACCCGACACGAGAGTCAATATATAATTATATTAATTATAATGCATTCATATTATTTCATATGCATTAGCATCAATTATGTGCATTAATATTATTTATCAAGCATATTTATCGTTTTACGTGCCAAAATGTTCAACTATGTGCATTATGGAGTTTTACGTGTCGTAGGCATTAATAGTACTCAAATAAGTCATGAGTAGTAACTAATTAATTGTAATTCTACCAAAATGGCAAACTAGCAATACATAACTTAGTTGGAGGGTAAGGAGGTCATTTGGCCAAAAATCATATTTTTATATACAACCATTATACTATTTTACCCACTCAAAAACACACAATACACTCCACACACACACAAAATCCGTGCATACACACACTCACACATTCACTCACACGACCAAAGAGGGAAAAGAATAAGAAGAAAGAGGAAGAAGAAAAGGAGAAGAAGCCCTTGTTAGTCATTTTTTTAAGCTTGTCTTGCATCCTACAACCCTGAGCTAACATTTCTCTTGCATTGTTGAGGTGAGGGTTGTTTGTTTTTCAAATGCTTTTCAAGATACATTAAGCATGGTCTATGATTATACTTGTGTTTAGAGCTTGATTGGGTGCTTACATGTGGTTATATATGTATGTTTGAACTTGTTAAGAGGTGTATTGAGTTTGTTGAGGGTGTTAATGTTGTGAAGCTTGTACATGAATTATTGGGTTCAAATGTTGATTGTTGATATGGGGTAGTTTTGGTTGAGTTTGAACCTTTGTATGATGCTTAATAGCCATCTTGAACTTGTTTGAAGGTTGATAAGAGGATGGGGGGTTGTTTGGATGATTTGGGTAGAATTTGGGTGTTTCCCATTCAGCTATCTGGGCGTTACAGCCTCTATCCTGTCACCCGGATAGAAGCCACAACGCCCCGCAGAAAACTCCCATCCGGGCATTACATGCTTCTTCCGGGCGACGGGAAAAAGGCTACAACACCCGGATATTTGACAACTTTGTGCAGTGATGTTTTGGAGGCCATATCTCATTCGTTTCAACTCCGAATTGAGTTTCGTTTGATTCTAGAATTATCTACATTCGATAAGCTTCGATTATAGACCAAAATCAGATTAATTGGAATTTGAAAATATAGGTAATTTAACCTGTTAAGTTGGACTAATGTTGTTTTGCTTGTTTCACATTTCTCTTGTTATTTAGAGTAGTCCTAAAGGATTATTGCACTCTCCTTTGGTATGTGTGTCATGCCCCAACCCAACCTATATAGGCTATACTAAGGTATAACCTAAATCATTATCGTTATTTTATGACTCTAACCATTTGACTGTAATTATTGCTTTATTCGTTAGCGTAGCTCTAAAAGTTTTTCAGAAAATTGGTAGCATAACGACTGTATTTAGGATATTTGGTTTGACCTATTTTCTAGAACACCTCAAAATTCTGAATCTTTAATTTGATTACAACTAAAACTCTTATTTTATCATCAATTGATATGCCTGCTAGTTTATCTTAAAAGTTTCATTTGGATTAATAAGCTTATCACGATAACTACATCCCATTTACTTGTCAAATTCCTATTTATGCAAGTACCTATTATCATTTAGCTTACAAATAAGTACCTTAATAAGTATAGGTAGGGCAAACTTAGTTGAATCTTCACCAATTGTTTAAACACCTAATGATAAGTACTATCCATAACGATGAAAGCAAACGACCAAAATAAAAGAGTTCGTCTGGTGTATAGTTAGTACAAACCAAAATTAGACCCCAAATTACAATGGAGGTCATTTACAACAACATCATAAACAGTCTTCAATTTAAACACAACATCCTTAAATAACATCCATATTCATGAAAAACACGTAATGCACATAGTCACTCCAAGGGTTCATCAACTAGCACATTCTCTTCGAGCACCTATTCCAATTCTGCTTCACTTGTAATGACATAAAGATGGTGAGTCTTTATGAACTCAGTGATGGGGGAACAAGTGACGGGACCTTAGAAATTCTTTTCCGGTTAACTTGTGAAAACTCCTTTGGAAACATGTCATATAAAATAAGTAAGTTCATAACATAGCATAAATATAAATGAACACATTTATCCGTCTTTCATCCCCGAGGTCCTCCAGGAACAAGCGAGAGTACTTAAACACATAGTAAAAATGATACGTTATGCTTTTGCATTTGAATGTAGTGGCCGGCCTTGAATATCATACTCCTTATCACTCCTGCATGGATGTACTCCGAATTGTACACCAAACCTACGACCCAACTCTCTGAGGGTCACAAAGTTCCAAGCGAGAGAAAGAATTGGACCATAGTAGTCACAGGAGCACCGGCAAGCCCGATGCCGCCCGGCGTTCGTGAATCGCTACCAAGCCAAAAGAAAGGTTGCAACCTTGTATACAATGCACATTTATGACAATTAACATTTCATAATAGGAGGTCAACAAAGTAGGTTGCCTCCATACATGTATATGGTCACATATTCACACGTTGGCATATAAGGCGTCGTTAGAACACATAATTACTTCATATACCAATTTAAAAACATTTAGACATTTACGGGCAGCCACGTAATCATATATAGTATAAGCCATAGAATACATTTTAATAATATAACAAATGCATAAGAAGCATACAAATGTGTTATAACATCATATACAAGATCGGGTACACGAATAGTTAACGTATGACCCTATAATCAATATAATTCATGCATGAGGCTATAATAACTTTTTTGGGCAGTCCATAACTTCAATTAAAACCTCAATTATAAGTTACGCAAAGCATGATTTAATACTTAGGAGACCTAGTTTGCAATTAGGGTTTTAGGTTCATGCTCGAGTGCAAGATTTATCAACTATTAGCTACAAGGAACACTTAGATCATCATCATACATATCTAACAATTATTGGACAACCTTGAAACATTGCAAATATCATCATTAAAACCAGATGCAAGCCATGAAATCCACCGATACGAACACGAAATCATCAAATGACATCATATACGTGTCTACCACTATGACTCAACCATATTCGACCCTAAAATCAACATGAACCATTCTTCTAACCATTCAAACATTTCCGGGCAGCCTACTACATAACTCGGATATAATCATTAAAGCCATATAACTCATGGAATCAACCCCAACCAAGCAATTAATCAACAAAGGACTCTCTATACATAATCACATGCCATAATAACTATTATTCTCCCTTTATATTATCAAGATTCACATGCATTCATACTTATCAATTCATGGGCAGCCTACTATGCATGTTAAAGTCACCATTATTACATCATGAAAACCATAGAATTAAGCCTCTAACAAGCATATAACTAAATACATACTTCATATACATGTTCATACTCAAGATTAACCAACAACTAACCTCAATATCATCATAAAACACATTTTCTCATGCCTCATAAAATCTGGACAGCCTACTACACATGGATAAAATCACTACTAATACCATTTAAACCATAGAATAGGTACTTAGACAACATGCACTCAAAGTAAGTTTCCACACCCATGCTTAGGCACAAGAATTACCAACATTCCACCATAAATTCAACTTAAAACATGCAAGAAATCTTCTAATAATTTTTGACCAGCCCTTAAACAGTCCATAAAACTCAATTTCTTTGCAATATAAACACATGCAATGGCTCGAAATGTTTCAAACCATATTTTCTAGCAACCATAACCATATTTCTTCACAAACAAGAGCATATACACACATATATATATATATGCTTATGAACTTTAAAAACATTTAGAAATTAGTTTGAAACCCTCACGTTGCAACCCTATAGCACATATTTTAGTTACGACCTTCACTAATTTCCCTAAATTTCGTCCGTTAGTTACCCAAGTAAATGATCTCCAAATTCAATGAATCATATATCAAATCGAAGATTTACGAATGCTTTAACTCTGACCGTAAACCTCATTCAATTTCGAGTTAAGATCTAAAAGTTATAACCATGAGACTGCGCAACCAGTCCAGTTTTAATAACTATCCAGTATACCCTACGATTTTTTCCCTATTAGGTGGTCTTAACATCTGAATTAGCTCTAGTCGATTTCTGTAAGATTTGTTCAAAACTGAAAAATTTAGCTTCGTACCAAGTTTGGTCAATTTTTTAGATTGTTTACTACTTTAAAAGTGCTCAAAATAGAGAGGTCAATGAGTCGTCCGAGATTTTTCAGTCATGTTTAATCTCATGTTTTTGCTTCTAAGCATGAAAGACTATATCTCATAAATACATATAATTATAAGCTTTTAAAACATTTAAAAAATAGTTTTAATCCTCACCTCTTGGAGATTTATGAAGAAATGCAAATGATATACTTGAAAGTTTGAGAAATAGTCTTGAAAGTGCTAAAGTCCTCTTTTCCTTGCCTTGGCCGTGTATACCTCACTTGTTTCCTTTGATATTCACTCTAGTTAGCTAACATATGGTGTGTGTGAGTGTTCATAACCATGAGGAAAAGAATGGAGAAGTTATACCTTACCTTGGCCGAAAATGAGAGATTTTACTTGTTTGAAGTTGCCTTGAGTGAATGCTAGCCTAAGGCCGAGGATGAGGGAGCTCTAGAGAGGTCTTTGGAGTGTTATTGGAGTCTTGAAAGCTTCTTGAAGATGGCTGCCTTTCTAGGTCCAAAAATGGAGAGCAAATGAGAGAGAATGAAGAGAAAATGGAGTTTTGGGTGTGTTAGGTTTTGAGAGGGAGATTTAGAGTGTTGTTTTGTTATTTTGATGTAGTTTGACTAGTTTGTGTGTGGGTGTGTTGCTAGGTCCGAAAATTAGAGCTTGAGTATGTGTGTTTTGAGTCATAAGTGTGTGTAGTATTTTAGATATCTTGTGTCTTGTGATTGTAGTATTTTAGGTATCTAGTGTTTAGTGTAGACAAAGTGTGTAGGAATGTTTATAAGTTAATAAAAGCAAGGAAGATGTTGGCATAGTGTTTAGTGTAAGAGTTTTATATTGTTAGTGGAGTGTGTATGAATATTCTATTGCCTAGTGCTTTGTGCAGGAATCTTTCTAGATTAGTGTGCAAACACGTTTTCCTAGGTTTAGGGCACGTACTACGTGGTAAGGCACGCACTTCTAAGTGAATGCACAGATTCCAATGCAAATGCATACAACCCTAAGTAATGCACGTAAACCAATGTAAGGCATGTAATTCAATGCAATGCACATAAATCAAGATATAACACTTAAATCTAGGTTAAGGCTTATACTTCGAGACAAATGCATATATTCTAATAGGAGTACACGTATCCCAAGATAATGCGCGTAACCCAGGGTCGGTCATGTAAATCTAGGTTTAAGGCACGTAAATCGAAGAAGTACATGTCGGTCGAGGAAATGCATGTATTCAGGGTTAAGGTACGTATCTCAAGGTAAGTACACGTGAGATAATATATGACACACTAATCGAGATTAGGGCACATTAATCGAGATAAAATAAGTTATTCGAGGTCGGGCCTCACATCCTCTCTTCCTTAAAAGAATTTCGTCCCAAAATTCATTTTTACCTGTTGAGGTCATTTAGATGGATTATGGCCTTTGTTATTTTTCCCACTTCGAGTCATCCCTTGCTCTATGATCTCTCTTACCACAACCGATTCACTTTATAGCTTTCTCCAATCATTTGATTCGGTGTGACCCCTACATTTACAGTTCATTCATTTGAACGACTCTATTCTTATCAATTGATCTTAAGGTCGAGTTCATTAACTAATGTTAAAACCTTTAAGCACAGTAATCGAAGCTGCATCGGTATTCTAACAATGTAACTATAACTTCAAAATCATGACTTATGTCATGTCAATCTACATTTCCCATTCATACCTCAAAAGGAATATCACAATAATACCATGATCCTATGATGACATATACTAATTTCAAGGTGATAGGTCTATATCCGATTTACATATCATATCAACTAACTTCAAAATTGTTATCACATAGGACATACATATGTTATGGATCATTTCCACAATAAGACCTTATATTCAGGAAGAACTCACCAAGCAAACTAATTCATCTTAAGTCATCATCTATTGATAGTATCATAGGCCTTCTTATCTCATAGGTACATTAGATTAGCAAATCTTCTAGTAACTAGTCTCCCGATTACAGGCTCTTATTCACTAACATTATTTCCCAGCTTCGTTAACCTTCACACTCATAATCAAGAAGAAAGACCGTTGAGATTCGTTAAACTCAAACTCTAGGGTTTATTAAGTGCCACCAACAAATTGCCATCAAAATTGCATGGGTAAGCTAATCATGTTGCACTAGCTCAACTCTTACAGGTAAATTTCATTAGCTTGTGATCCACAATTTATTTCCTAAGTATCGAGTCTTAGTGTTACCCTTGTAGGATTACAACTTAGTAATATTCACCATGTTAATGTAATCATCATTTTAAATCATCATAACCCTAATTCATCTCTATCTTAGCCACACGAATTCTTACTCTTAACGTTTATGTGTTCGACTAGCTAAGAGCGTCAAGACTCATCGACCTTAGATCCTAGGGTTTATCGTAAATTGTCAAACATAACCATTACTAGCTATTTAGGCTTACTATTAACATCCCAACATTTCCACCTTTCACAACTTGATGCCTTTATCTTGGTTCCATGGTTTATCCACTAGGTGCATCGGCATCACTTAGGGATATATACTTCTTAACAACCTCTATATGGTGTCTGAATAACGAGTGTATAAAATGACCTCCTTTGTATAATCATATACTCGATTAAAAGTGTTTAGCATTAACTATAACCATGATTCCTATTATTACTAATATCTGACTTAGAACCTTTAGTAACAGTTAGCCATCTAATGCATAATTCAACACTTTATCCTTTCATTCAACCTAGTATTTCAAGGGTAGTCTTCCGAACTCAAAGTTCTAACTACGTGAATCTCTCAATTCCAACATCCCTATACCTTGTTATACTAGGGATTATCAACCTTGTTAAACTCAATCTCCAGAGCTGCTTAACATCTCAAGATCATCCGTCGTTAAGTCACATAAATACACTATCCATGTCTTAATAGTCTAACCTTTAAAAGTAAAGTGAACTTGAAACTCAATAGTATACAACATATTAGGATCATCGATACTTAATTCTAATCGAGTAAGGATTCAATCATACGAGTATATTGCTAACTTCTTAGATAGTCTATCAAGCCAATTTTAAGATGTGAGAAATGGATTCAAAAGCAACCTCTAAGTCAAACTTCCACTATAAGCACATGAGAATATATATACTACTCCACATATCTAATAATATACACTTATATCCAAGAAAAATTATATGACCTTTAACTCTTATACTTGAACCACAATTATAAGAACGGTTAACGGGATCAAGTAACTACATAGCCATAAAATTGTTAACTTAATCACATGTATGGGTACTCTGAAGATAAGATGATAACTTTACCTCGACATTTACACTTATGCTAAGCATTCCTGTATATAACCAATATTACATATCATTCACTAAGTACCTGTGAAGATGCAATAGCTTTTCAACCAAGCCTTTTTCTTCTTCCTCTGTAAATTCATATCCCTGTAAGACCTAAACCTAACTATCTATATGTATAAATAGTCAGTCATGGTTATATAACATGCATATTTACCAAGGAAGGAGTATAAAAGCATGCATGCATTATTGAGATCTTGAATGTATAAGTGGTTAGTGTGCATGACATATAACACATATATTTCACAGACACATGATAACTAATGCATATTAGTCAAATTCAGTTCTCACGTATCACATAAGTTATATAGGTACATATAATGTATAACACGTAAGTTCGTATATAATATTCAAAGCTTACTAAGTATAAAACACTAAAGCACGATAGTCATACGAGCACATACAAGGAAGAAAGACACGAACTATCTTAAGGGTTCTACCTACTAGCAGAGAGCTAAACCCGGCTTATGCCTAGTTAACGAACTAAGCTCTGATACCATTCTAATATAGGTGTCACGCCCCAACCCAATCTATATAGGCTAAACTAGGGTATAACGTAAATCATTATCATTATTTTATGACTTTAACCGTTTGACTATAATTAATGCTTTATTCGTTAGCCTAGAACTTCAAAAGTTTTTTGAAAAACTGGCAGCATAACGACTGCATTTAGGATCTTTGGTTTGACCTATTTTCTAGAACACCTCAAAATTCTGAATCTTTAATTTGCTTACAACTAAAACTCTTGTTTTATCATCAATCGATATGCCTACTAGTTTATTTTAAAAGTTCTGTTTGGATTAATAAGCCTATCACGATAACTACATCCTATTTATTTGTCAAATTCCTATTTATAAAAGTACCTATTATCATTTAGCTTACAAATGAGTACCTTAATGAGTATAGGTAGGACTAACTTAGTTGAATCTTCACCTATTGGTTTAAACACCTAATGATAACTACTATCCATAATGATGAAAGCAAACGACCGAAATAAAAGAGTTCGTCCGGTTTATAGTTAGTACAAACCAAAATTAGTCCCCAAATT
This sequence comes from Ehretia macrophylla, assembly GCA_037974665.1. Lineage (NCBI taxonomy): Eukaryota > Viridiplantae > Streptophyta > Magnoliopsida > Boraginales > Ehretiaceae > Ehretia > Ehretia macrophylla. The sequence continues at coordinate 57,687,299 of CM075771.1, read as the reverse complement.
ACAACGAGGGTCATTTATAACAACATAAATAGTCTTCAATTTAAACACAACATCCTTAAATAATATCCATATTCATGAAAAGCACGTAATGCACATAGTCACTCCAAGGGTTCATCAACTAGCACATTCTCTTCGAGCACCTGTTCCAATTCCACTTCACTTGTAATGACATAAAAAGGGTGAGTCCTTATGAACTCAGCGAGAGAGGAACAAGTGACGGGACCTTTGAAATTATTTTCTGGTTAACTTGTGAAAACTCCTTTGGAAACATGTCATATAAAATAAGTAAGTTCATAACATAGTATAAATATAAATGAACACATTTACTAGTCTTTCTTCCCCGAGGTCCTCTAGGAACCAAGCGAGAGTACTTAAACACATAGTAAAAAGGATACGTTACGCTTTCGCATTTGCTTTCGCATTCGCATGTAATGGCCGGCCTTGAATATCATACTCCTTATCACTCCCGCATAGGTGTACTCCAGATTGTACACCAAACCTACGACCCAACTCTCCGAGGGTAACAAAGTTCCAAGCGAGAAAGGGAATTGGACCATGGTAGTCATGGTAGTACCAGCAAACCCAATGCCACCCGGCGTTCGTGAATCGCTACCATGCCAAAAGAAAGGTTGCAACCTTGTATACAATGTACATTTATGCCAATTAACATTTCACAATAGGAGGTCAACAAAGTAGGTTGCCTCCATACATGTATATGATCACATATTCACATGTTGGCATATAAGGCATCGTTAGAACATATAATCACTTCATATACCAATTTATAAACATTTAGACATTTAAAGGCAGCCACGTAATCATATACAATATAAGCCACAGAATGCTTTTTAACAATATAACAAATGCATAAGAAGCATACAAATGTGTTATAACATCATATACAAGATTGGGTGCACGAATAGTTAACGTATGACCCTATAATCAATATAATTCATGCATGAGGCTATAATAACTTTTCTGGGTAGTCCATAACTTCAATTAAAACATTAATTATAAGTTATGCAAAGCATGATTTAACACTTAGGAGACCTAGTTTGCAATTAGGGTTTTAGGTTCATGCTCGAGTGCAAGATTCATCAACTATTAGCTACAAGGAACACTTAGATCATCATCATACATATCTAATAATTATTGGACAGCCTTGAAACATTGCAAATATCATCATTAAAACCAGATGCAAGCCATGAAATCCACCGATACGAACATGAAATCATCAAAGGACATCATATACGTGTCTGCCACTATGACTCAACCACATTCGACCCTAAAATCAACATGAACCATTCTTCTAAGCATTCAAACATTTCTGGGCAGCCTACTACGTAACTCGAATATAATCATTAAAGCCATATAACTCATGGGATCAATCCCAACCAAGCAATTAATCAACAAATGACTCTCTATACATAATCACATGCCATAATAACTATTATTCTCCCTTTATATCATCAAGATTCACATGCATTCATACTTATCAATTCATGGGCAGCCTACTATGCATGTTAAAGTCACCATTAATACATCATGAAAATCATAGAATTAAGCCTCTAACACGAATATAACTAACTATAGACTTCATATACATGTTTATACTCAAGATTAACCAACAACTAACCTCAATATCATCATAAAACACATTTTCTCATGCCTCATAAAATCTGGACAGCCTACTACACATGGATAAAATCACTACTAACACCATTTAAACCATAGAATAGGTACTTAGACAACATGCACTCAAAGTAAGGTTTCATACCCATGCTTAGGCATAAGAATTACCAATATTCCACCATAAATTCAACTTAAAACATGCAAGAACTCTTCTAATAATTTTCGACCAGCCCTTAAATAGTCCATAAAACTCAATTTCTTTGCAATATAAACACATGCAATGGCCCGAAATGCTTCAAACCACATTTTCTAGCAACCACAACCATATTTCTTCACATGCAAGACCATATACACATATATATATGCTTATGAAATTTAAAAGCATTTAGAAATCAGTTTGAAACCCTCACATTGCAACCCTATACACATATTTCAGTTACGACCTTCACTAATTTCCCTAACTTTTGTCAGTTAGTTACCCATGTAAATGATCTCCAAATTCAATTAATCATATATCAAATCGAAGCTTTACGAATGCTTTAACTCTGACCGTAAACCTCATTCAATTTTGAGTTAAGATCTAAACGTTATAACTATTCTCGTAGGACCGCCCAACCAGTCTAGTTTTAATAATTATCTAGTACACCCTACGATTTTTTCCCTATTAGGTGGTCTTAACGTCTTAATTAGCACTAGTATATTTCCACAAGATTTGTTCAAAACTGAAAAATATAGCTGCCTACCAAGTTTCATCAATTTTTGAGATCGTTTACTACTTTAAAAGTGCTCAAAACAAAGAGGTCAGTGAGCTGTCCGACATTTTTCAGTCATGTTTAATCTCATCTTCTTTGCTTCTAATCATGCAAGACTATATCACATATATACATATGCTTATAAGCTTTAAAAACATTTAAAAAATAGTTTTAACCCTCACCTCTTGGAGATCTATGAAGAAATGCAAAGGATCTACTTGAAAGTTTGAGAAATAGTCTTGAAAGTGCTAAAGTCCTCATTTCCTTTCCTTGGCCATGTATACCTCACTTGTTTTCTTTGATATTTAGTCTAGTTAGCTAACATATAGTGTGTGTGAGTGTTCATAACCATGAGGAAAAGAATGGAGGGGTTATACCTTACCTTGTCCGAAAATGAGAGATTTTGCTTGTTTGAAGTTGCCTTGAGTGAATGCTAGCCTAGGGCCGAGGATGAAGGAGCTATAAAGAGGTCTTTGGAGTATTATTGGAGTCTTGAAAGCTTCTTGAAGATGGCTGCCTTTCTAGGTCCAAAAATGGAGAGAAAATGGAGTTTTGGGTGTGTTAGGTTTTGAGAGGGAGATTTAGAGTGTTGTTTTGTTATTTTGATGTAGTTTGACTTGTTTTTGTGTGGGTGTGTTGCTAGGTCCGAAAATTAGAGCTTGAGTGTGTTTTGAGTCATGTGTGTGTATAGTATTTTAGATATCTTGTGTCTTATGATTGTAGTATTTTAGATGTCTAGTGTTTAGTGTAGTGTAGACAAAGTGTATAGGAATGTTTATAAGTTAGTAAAAGCATGGAAGATGTTGGCATAGTGTTTAGTGTAAGAATTTTATATTTTTAGTGGAGTATGTAGGAATATTCTATTGCCTAGTACTTTGTGCAAGAATATTTCTAGATTAGTGTGCAGACACGCTTCCTTAGGTTTAAGGCACATACTACGAGGTAAGACACGTACTTCTAAGTGAATGCATAGATTCTAATGCAAATGCACGCAACCCTAAGTAATATAAGGCACATAATTCAATGCAATGTACGTAAATCAAGATATGACACTTAAATCTAAGTTAAGGCTCATACTTCAAGACAAATGCATATATTCTAATATAAGTGTACGTATCCCAAGATAATGTGCGTAACCCAAGGTCGGTCATATAAATCTATGTTTAAGGCACGTAAATCGAGATAAGTGCATGTCGGTCGAGAAAATGCATATATTTAAGGTTAAGGTACGTATCTCAAGGTACGTACACGTGAGATATCGAGATTAGGGCACACTAATCGAGGTAAAACGGGGTCGGGCCTCATAATATGACTATTTTATGAACTATCTAGGGTCATGGAAAACTTAAATGTGGCTTACTTCAATGCTTTTATTTGATCAAATGATTGCACATGATGATTTAAAGGAGACAACCTACTTTGTTGCTCTCCTACCAAGGTTGTTTTATATCCTTTGCTTACATGTTAATAACTATTGGCGCGATGGTTGCAACCACAATTATAGGCATGGCAGCGTTTGTTTTCTCTGGGTAGCAGTGGGCTATCTGTTGGTCTCGACTACCATAGTCCCCAGTGATTATCCGTATATCACCTAATGTTTGGAGTCGAGGAAAACAAATGAAGACTGAATCAAGGTCGGCCGATTACAACCACTGCAAAGAAAACTGTATCATTTGATATATGGTAAACCTACCTTCGCTTGGGCCCTTGAGGACCTCGGAGGGTAGAGTTATGTGATACTACTTGTTCGTTAATTCTTGTACCTTAATTGCAACTCATGTATGACATGTTTTCAAAAGGGTTTTATAAATATTGAAAAATGTTTGCAAAACCTACCGTGACCATTAACCCTCACTGAGCTAAGTGTAGGTCACCCCTTATTATGATAATTTTTCAGGTGAGGTCGAGGCTGAGCCTGTGTTAGGGACTTAAGCTGAGGGCGAGACTTACTTGTGTGATGAGTCGGACTTCTGCTTGTTGTGATCCTACTTGCTTATAATGATGAGTTTTTGGATGTTGTAAGCTATGTTAAGTTGAACAATCTCGAGTATTGTATTATCCTTTTGGAACGTTGGGTTGTAACCTTCTTACTAGTCTATTCTTTTGAGGCCTAAAAGGCATTAATGCTTGTGGTATGCCGGTTGGTTGAATGTAGGTCTTGTATATGTATGAATGAACAAGTTAATGAAAGTGAAGTGCCAATCGTTTTGGGCACCCTTCTTGAAGCTACTTGTGGTTTTATATATATGTATAGGTTATGAATGGATGATTATACAGGTTATCTATCTAGTCTGCATCACGTTCCCGCCTTGTCTTGGCAACGAGTCGGGGTTAGGGCGTGACACTTTTAGGTGGTATCAAAGCTAACCTAGGTTAGCGAATGTTCGGGTTTAGGAAAATGGTCCATGGGTAGATGCTCTAATTAGGAAGACGAATTACTTGAGAGATGCTTTGAATTACTTATGTGATAAGGTGATTTATGTGTCTATGTATGAATAATATGTGCTTATATGTGACATTTGGTTCTTTTTAATGTGAGGATTATATGATTAAGTATGGCCATACACTATACCACATCAATTTTAATTTATCTATAATCACTCAAATTATAAGTAACTACAGGACATGTATACTCATTTCATATCATAATGCATGTGTATCATATAACCATGAGTGGTCCATGTGCTATGTCTATAGATGGCAGGTCATAATACCCGTGCAAATGCTGGAGCACAAGGAACGGGAAATGTTGACCCAGTCAACCCCGGGATAGCCATGTTCAATATGATGACAATTGTGTTGGATTGTATGAGTAGGGTGATAGAACAATAGGTGAACATGAATATGGGTGCGGGGAACAACAATAATAATAATAACAATGGTGGTGGCAACAACAACAATAACAACCGAGGTAATAAAGATGATACATTGAAAGGCTTCCTAAGGTATGGACCTTCTAAGTTCTTGGGTGAGCCTGATAGTGAGAAGGTGGATAAGATTTATGTGGCCATGGATTACAATGATGAGAAGAAGGTAGCCTTTGCAACTTTCTTGCTAGAGGAGGATGCGGAGGAATGGTGGAGGAATGAGAAGAAGCGTTAGGAGTGAAATGGCACCCCAACAACATGGGCTAACTTTGTGGGGGCCTTCAAGAGCAACTATGTGTCAGAGGTTGCTCGAGAGAGAAAGGAAGAAGAGTTCCTCACTGGTAGGCAATGAAGTTTGTCAGTGGAAAATTTTGTTCGGGGACTAAGGCCCGAAATTCACGATTTTCTTGCATCCCAGCGTTTCACTAATTATGCTGACATGGTTGATTAGGCATCACAAGTTGAGAAGAGGAGATTGGATACTCGTGAGGGACCGAGTCAAGTGAATAAGAGGCCAATGTTGTCACAAGTACCTCAGAAATCATATTTAGCCTAGAGTCAAACTAGATCAGCTCCTACCCGACTACAACCAAATGCTTCAATTATTCAATCAGCTAGCGGTTTGTCAAGTAGTGCTATTGTTGCCAAGAATGTGGTGTGTAATTATTTTGGTAAAAAGGGGCATGTGGAGACCCAATGTTAGAAGAAAATGGGCAAGTGTTTGGGGTGTGGAAGTGATTAGCACTTAGCTAAGGATTGTCTAAAATGGCAGAACAGAGGTGCACCGAATCAGGCCATTAGGAATGCACCGATGCAGAGAGTCCAAGCTTGAGTGTATGCTGTGGATCAATAGGAGATTTCAGAGGCTGCAACAGTGGTTGAAGGTACTTTCTTAATCTTACAACAACTGATAACGGTGCTTATTGATAATGGAGCCACACATTCTTTTATTTTACCTCAATATGTGTATCGCATCAAGTTGCAAGTAGAACCTTTATTATGTCATGTAGAAGTTAGTAATCCCATGAGCACCAAACATGTTTCTCAATATGGATGTAGAGAATGTAAAATTCAAATAAAGGACCGGGATTTTTTGGTTGACCTCATTGTACTTCCTTTTCAAAAATATGATATTATATTGGGAATGGACTGGTTAGCTCGCAACTATTCCCAATTGGACTGCCGAACGAAGATTGTAAAGTTATAAGTACCAGGTCAACCTGTGGTTGAGGTGAATGATAGAGGTGATTTTTCAGGTAATACTATTGTATCCTCTATCAAAGCTATGAAATTAATGAGAAAGGGATATAATGGATACTTGGCTTATTTGATTAATAAGCCAACTGATCAGGCTAAGCTCATAGAAGTGCCAGTGGTAAAAGAATATGTTGATGTATTTCCGAAAGAATTACTGGGATTGCCACCAAAGAGGGATATTGACTTTATGATTGAGGTATTGCCAGGTACTCAACTTATCTCAAAGGCACCATATCAGATGGCCCCGACTGAATTGCAAGAATTGAAGATTCAATTATAAGGATTGCTAGAAAAAGGGTTTGTTCAACCTAGCTTATCTCCTTGGGGAACCCCAGTATTGTTTGTGAAAAAGAAAGATGGTACGTTGAGGCTATGTATCGATTATCGAGGGTTGAATCATGTGACTGTTTAGAATAAATATCCCTTGCCATTGATAGATGATCTATTTGATCAATTAAAATGAGCTAAAGTTTATTCGAAGTTTGATTTAAGACAGGGTTATTATCAGCTTCGCATCAAGAAGGAAGACGTGCCTAAGTCAGATTTTTGGACAAGGTACGAGCATTATGAGTTTGTTGTAATACCGTTTGGACTAACAAATGCTCATGCTGCCTTTTGGACTTGATGCACAGGGTGTTCTATGCTTACTTGGATTAATTTATGCTGATATTCATAGATGATATTTTGGTATAATCCAAGACGGAGGAGGAGCATGAAAAACATTTACATTTGGTGTTGCAGAAGTTGCAAAAACAGCAGTTGTATGCCAAGTTTAGCAAATGCGAGTTTTGGCTTCAACAAGTTGCTTTCTTAGGGCATATAATCTTCCAAGCGGGCATAACGGTAGATGCCTCGAAGATTGAAGTGGTGCAGTCATGGAAGAGACCTGAGAATGTTATAGAGGTGCGCAGTTTTCTTGGGCTAGCCGGGTACTACAGGAGGTTTGTGAAAGACTTCTCAAAGATTGTAGGACCCCTTACAAGATTGACTCAAAAGAAGGTTAGCTTCACATGGGATGGTAAGTGTGAAAATAGCTTCCAAGAGTTGAAAAAGAGATTGACAACTGCTCTTATCTTAGCATTGCCCAAGGGATGTCAAGGGTTTGTCATTTACAGTGATGCTTCGAATGAGGGATTAGGATGTGTTTTGATGCAAAATGGTCAAGTCATTTCTTATGCCTCCCCAAAGTTGAAGCCCTATGAGGTGAATTACCCTACACATGATTTAGAGTTGGCGGCGATAGTGTTCGCATTGAAGAAATGGAGACATTATTTATGGGGAATCAAGTTCGAGATTTTCACCGACCACAAAAGTTTGAAATATTTGTTTTCTAAAAAAGAATTGAACGTGCGATAGAGAAGATGGATAGCACTCCTGGAAGACTACAATTGCACCATCAACTATGTGCTTGGAAATGCTAATGTAGTAGCGGATGCATTGAGCCGAAAGGCGAGCTTGGCAAGATTTGGGGTAAACGTTCATTTGATGATCCAACCAACATTATTGTCGCAAATCAAAGAAGCCCAACAACAAGATCTACAATTCCAAAAGACAAAAGAAGATAACCCAGATTTCAAATGGCAAGATGGATTGTGGAGATTTTGAAACCGGGTTTGTGTGCCGAATGACCTAGTTTTGAATAAGAAGATACTTGAAGAAGCTCACAACACGAGGTATACAATACTTCCTGGAGGAAAAAATATGTACTGAGATTGGAGATAATTCTATTGGTGGAACAACATGAAGCAAGAGATTGCGGAATTTGTGTCACGTTGCTTGACATGTCAAAGGGTTAAGGCAGAACATCAAAGACCCGCAAGACTTTTACAACCTTTGGAAATTCCACAAAAGAAATGGGAGCATGTAACAATGGATTTCGTAACAGAAGTACCAAGGTCACCTCGAGGTTGTGATACTGTTTGGGTGATCGTGGATCGGTTGACAATGACAGCCCATTTCATAGCAATGAATAAGTTGGATAGCTTGGAGAAACGGGTTGATTTGTACATAACTAATATTGTGAAATTGCATGGTGTACCTGTGAGCATAGTGTCTGACAGGGATCCAAGGTTCACGTCGCAGTTTTGGCAGAAGTTTTAAGCGGCGTTGGGGACAAAGTTGAGTTTCAGTACAACCTACCATTCTCAAACTGATGGGTAGTCTGAAAGAACCATCCAAATATTGGAGGACATGCAACAAGCTTGTACATTGGACTTCGGAGGAACATGGGAAAAATATTTTCCATTGACGGAATTCGCCTACAACAACAGCCATCAAGCGACGATTGGCATGGCACCTTACGAGGCCTTGTACGAATAAAAGTGTAGGTCCCCTCTATATTAGAGTGAGGTTGGTAAGATGAAAGCCATTGATCCTACATTACTTTCGGATATGATAGAGAAAATAGAGAATGTGCAATTGGTCCAGAAAATGATGCTCATCGCTCAGAGAAGGCAGAAAAGTTATGTCGATAGAAGAAGAAGAGACTTGGAGTTCGGAGTGGGTGATAAAGTAATTCTGAAGTTGTCTCCTCGGAAAGGATTGATTAGGCATGGTAAGGGTAGCAAATTAAGTCCGAGGCACGTGGGACCATTCGAGATTGTGAAAAAAATTGGCAAGTTAGCATACTGGTTGAGTTTACCTCCAAATCTTTCAAGTATACATGACGTGTTCCATGTTTCAATGTTAAGGAAGTATCAACCCGAGCATACTGGTTGAGTTTACCTCCAAATCTTTCAAGTATACATGACGTGTTCCATGTTTCAATGTTAAGGAAGTATCAACCCGACCCTTCTTATATCTTGGAGCCAAAATCGCTACAACTTCGTGAGAACCTCTCCTATGAAGAAAGGCCCGTGCGAATCTTGGACGAACAAGAGCGAGATTTGCGTAGGAAGAAAATACCTATGGTGAAGGTATTGTGGAACAACCATGGAATTGAAGAAGCAACCTGGGAGTTACGAGGTCTGATGGAGAAGCAATATCCGGAGTTGTTTTCAAGGTAAGAAGAAATTGCGAGGACGTAATTCTTTTAAGGATGAAAGGATGTAAAACCCGACACGAGAGTCTATATATAATTATATTAATTATAATGCTTTCATATTATTTCATATGCATTGGCATCAATTATGTGCATTAATATTATTTATCATGCATATTTATCGTTTTACGTGCTAAAATGTTCAACTACATGCATTATGGAGTTTTACGTGTCGTAGGCGCTAATAGTAGTCAAATAAGTCATGAGTAGTAACTAATTAGTTGTAATTCAACCAAAATGTCAAACTAGCAATACATAACTTAGTTGGAGGGTAAAGAGGTCTTTTGGCCAAAAATCAGATTTTTATATATAACCATTATACTATTTTGCTCACTCAAAAACACATAATACACTCCACACACACACAAAATCCCTGCACACACACTCACTCACATGACCAAAGAGGGAGAAGAAAAAGAAGAAAGAGGAAGAAGAAAAGGAAAAGAAGCCCTTGTTAGTCATTTTTTAAGCTTGTCTTGCATCCTGCAACCATGAGCTAGTATTTCTTTTGCATTGTTAAGGTGAGGGTTGATTTTTTTCAAATGCTTTTCAAGATACATTAAGCATGGTCTATGATTATACTTGTGTTTAGAGCTTGATTGGGTGCTTACATGTGGTTATATATGTATGTTTGAACTTGTTAAGAGGTGTATTGAGTTTGTTGAGGGTGTTAATGTTGTGAAGCTTGTACATGAATTATTGGGTTCAAATGTTGATTGTTGATGTGGGGTAGTTTTGGTTGAGTTTGAACCTTTGTATAATGCTTAATAGCCTCCTTGAACTTGTTTGAAGGTTGATAAGAAGATGGGTTGTTGTTTGGATGATTTGGGTAAAATTTGGGTGTTTCCCGTTCAGTTATCCGGGCATTATAGCCTCTATTCGGTTGCCCGGATAGAAGCCACAATGGCCGGTAGAAAACTCCCATCCGGGCATTACATGCTTCTTCTGGGCGCCCGGAAAAAGGCTACAATGCACTGATGTTTGACAACTCTGCGCAATGATTTTTCGAAGGCCATATCTCATTCATTTCAACTCCGAATTGAGTTCCGTTTGATTCTAGAATTATCTACATTCGATAAGATTTGATTATAGACCAAAATCAGATTAATTCTGATTTGCAAAAGTAGGTAATTTAACCAATTAAGTTGGACTAATGTTGTTTTGCTTGTTTCACATTTCTCTTGTTACCTAGAGTACTCCTAAGGGATTATTGCACTCTCCTTTGGTATGTGACTATTTTATGAACTATCTAGGGTAATGGAAAGCTTAAAAGTGGATTATATTCAATGCTTTTATTTGATCAAATGATTGCACATGATTATTTAAAGGAGGCAACATACTTTGTTGCCCTCCTACCAAGGTTGTTTTATATCCTGTGCTTACATGTTAATAACTATTGGCGCGATGGTTGCAATCACAATTATGGGCATAGTAACGTTTGTTTCCTCTGGATAATATCGGGCTATCAGTCGGTCTCGTCTACCAGGTCCCCAGTGATTATTCGAATATCACCTAATGTTCGAAGTCAGAGAAAACAAATGAAGATTGAATCAAGGTCGGCCAACTACAGCCACTGTAAAGAAAACCGTATCCTTTGATATATGGTAAACCTACCTTCGGTTGGGCCCTTTAAGACCTCAGAAGGTAGAGTTATGTGTTACTACTTTCTCATTAATTCTTGTACCTTAATTGCAACTCATGTATGACATGTTTTCAAAAGGGTTTTATAAATGTTGAAAAATGTTTGCAAAACCAACCGTGACCGTTAACCTTCACCAAGCTAAGTGTATCTCACCCCTTATTATGATAATTTTTCAGGTGAGGCCGAGGCTGAGCCTGTGCTAGGGACTCAAGCTGAGGGCGAGACTTATTTGTGTGATGCGTCGGACTTCTGCTTGTTGTGATCCTTCTTGCTTATAATGATGAGTTTTTGGATGTTGTAAACTATTTTAAGTTGAACAATCTCGAGTACTGTATTATCCTTTTGGAACGTTGGGTTGTATCCTTCTTACTAGTCTATTCTTTTGAGGCCTAGAAGGCATTAATGTTTGTAGTGTGCCGGTTGGTTGAATGTAGGCCTTGTATATGTATGAAGGAAAAGGTTAATGGAAGTGAAGTGCCAATCGTTTTGGGCATCCTTCTTGAAGCTACTTGTGGGTTTTATATATATTTATAGGTTATGAATGGATGATTGTACATGTTATCTATCTAGTCCGCGTCACGTTCCTGCCTTGTCTTGGCAACGAGTCGAGTTCGGGGTGTGACAATATTGGTTATGAATATGTTTGATAATGAATATATATGGATTTATTGCAAGGTTTGAGGCTAATCTTGTATATTGAGCTAGGGCTTGATCTAACGGGTTGGAATTTATGAGTTGGGTAGTGATTTTTGCTTGAATAAAGCTAGTTTAACTTGTAGGTAAGGTAGGAATTGGAAGCCAAGCACATTGATGCTTAGTAGGTGTTCTTGAGGTTTTTGAAAGTTCTTGAAGTGTTCTTCGGTTGTTGTTTGATTTGAGAATGTTATGGTGTTGTTATTAAGCTTAAGAATGTTGCATAGAAAACTTCTTTGAGTGTGCAAAAGGTTTGGATGAGTTGGAGGCAAGATAGCAAGCAAAAGAGCAAAAATGCCATGTTTTAGTGTTCTCGGACCTCCATCCGAAAGAGTGGATCCGGTCGAGTTACTCAACCGGATTTACTCGTCCGGATGCACACTGCCACTAATCTTAAAAAGTGGATCCGGTCGAGTTACTCGATCAGATTTTTGACAGATTCACGCAATATTTTTTCGAAGGCCATATCTCACTCAATTCAACTCCGAATTGAATTCCGTTTGATTCTAAAACTATCTACTTTCGATAATATTCAATTCTAAGACAAATCAGATTAATTGGAGTTTAGGAGTGTAGGTAAATTACTTGATTAAGATAGGCTAATGTAGAAGCATTGAAATGGCTCCATAGTTCTACTTGTGTTTGCATTTTCTTGTCATTTTATGTAATCTATTGATATCTTCTCGCTATTTTATGGTACTTAAAAATTTTCTAGGAAAATTGCTATATACGTATGATTATTATATGATTGCTTGACATCTATTGATAAGTACAAATGCATTCGAGTTGTATATGCGCGGCGATTATAACCATTGTCAATGGAGAAAGTGACGGGACTTCCGGGTTTGCCGGAATATCTCGACCCTCCCATTATTAATAGAGGAAGTGACGGGACCTCTGGGTTTGCCGGTATATCTCGACCCTCTCATTATTGATTGAAGGCTTGTGTTAAGGATATTTTTGCGTGGATATGTGCATGACATGTTTGATCAACCGTTTACGAAAATGAAAAAACTTTTACAAAAACCTTTCTTGTTCACCCTCATTGAGCTATACGTGAGGATCTAGTTCACCCATCTTTTCATATTTCAGGTGAGGTTGAGCATGAGCAAGCTACCCAAGATGATGACAGAACTCCTTGGTGTGATCCCGAGGACTTCTGCTTTATGTGATCACTACTTGTTAATGTAATCGAGATATAAATTATGTATAACTTATTCTTTTGGATTTGGACAACTCTAATGCAATTAAGTACTTACATTCTTTTGAGGCCTAGAAACCTGATTATTGGTTAGCCCTTATGTTTGAACAGGTGGTTTGAGGTCTTGTACATATGTAATTAATTATGGTTTCCTTGTCTAAGGCCGATGACTTAGTTGACTTTTGAACTCTGATGAATATAAAAATGGATGTATAGGTTGTTAAGCTTTCAATTTACAAATTTATGAGTTATGAATGTCACGTTCCAGCCTTAGCTTTTGCAGGTATACGGGTCGGGGCGTTATACACAACCTGTAACATCAGGGGTGAACGCATAAGCCGATCTACTATATGAGCAAAGTATTGCGAGGACCCAAGCTTAGGTACACAACCATTGAGAGAATGGCTTTGGCCTTGATTACAACCTCGAGGAATTCGAGGACCTATTTTGATGTATACATAGTCCATGTGATGACCAACATGCCATTGTGACAAGTACTCTAGTAACCCAAGCTCTTCAAGAGACTACTGAAGTAGCTGGTCGAGCTCAACCAATTTGATATTGTCTATCAAACGATGTCAGCAATCAAAGCCTAAGCATTAGCGGACTTCATCTTCAAGTGCTCCTGTAGTGAAAAGTAGGAAGATCCTAAGTGGATGATCTGGGTGGATGGAGCCTTGGGGTAGAATGGAAGTGAAGCCAGAGTAGAATTGATAAATCTAAAGGGCGAAGAGATGCAATATTCCCTCAAATTTGGATTTTCAACATCAAACAACGAGACCGAATATGAAATATTGGTTGTAGGACTGAATGTTGCAAAATCTTTGGGAGCTCGAGTAGTTGATGTCAAGATGGACTCACAGTTAGTTGCTAATCAATTGAATGGGGAATTTGAAGCCAAATACCTATCGATGGAAGCGTACTTGTCCACTGAGAAAGACCTTATATCAAGTTTTTCCAAGTTTCACATACAACATGTGTCGCGAACAAAAAATGAGAAGGTCGATACCTTTTCAAGGTTAGCATTGGGGACATTGAAGCTGGCCATATTGCAGATTGATGAAGTAATCAAGCCAAGTATCTCGCTCAAAGGAAAGAAGGTGGCAGTGGTTGATCGAGCTGATGATTGGACTTTACCTATCAGAAATTACCTGGAGAATTGGGGATTCTAGAAGATAGGAAGAAGGCTTGGAAGTTGGAAAAGAGATCTTTGAGTTTTATACTAATAAGGGACCACCTGTACAAACGATCATTTACCTAGCTATTGCTGAAATATGTTGGTCGAGATGAGGACAACTACATTCTAAGGTAAATTCATGAGGACATAGGCCTAACAAGAAAAGAACTCAGGCAGGGATATTTCTGGCCGACGATCCTGGATGATTCACGTAACTTGGTCAAGAAATGCGACGTATGTCAACAGTTCTTAAAGATACAGAGGTAACCAACAGCTGACTTCACTTGTATCTTGAGTTCGTGGCCCTTTGCAGAATGGGACTTAGATATTCTTGCACCACTTTTGACGGGTTTGGCGCAGAGAAAATTCATATTTGTAGCAGTGAAATACTTTACAAAGAGGGTTAAGGCGGAGGTCGTGCCAAAGATAATAGAAAATGCAGCATGAAATTTCGTATGAAAGTCTGTTATATGATAGTTTGGGATATCAAGAGCCATTATCACTGACCATGGGAACCAATTTGACTCAACTTATTTCAGAGGGCAATGTGAAGATCTCGACATCTCACTTATATTTGCCTCAGTAGCTTACCCTAGACAAATGGCCAAGTCGAAGTTACTAACAGATCTATTTTGTAGGGCCAAAAGAAAAAACTGAATCAAGCAAAGGGGATTTGGGCAGAAATACTCTCTAAAGTACTCTGGCCCACGAGGACAACCCCTAATACAACTACTAACGAGACTCCATTCAGCCTGGTATTCAGGACCGAGTCGTGCTCCCTATAGAGGTCGAGTCCCTAAGCATTAAAACACAAGAGTTTTAAGAAGAAGTCAATAACCAGGCCATGAGAGAGAGCTTGGACTTAGTAGATGAATTCTGACAAAAGGCGCAGATGAAGATGTTGGTCAGCAAACAAGCCATGACAAGAAACTTTGCCAAGCAGGTTCGACCCAAATTTATCAAGGAATGAGACCTCATTTTCAGGAAAACTTGCTTCAAGCCTGACCTGACACAAGGAAAGCTCGAGCCTAAATAGGAAGGGCCTTATCAAGTGGTGAAAGAGATGATACCAAGAACCTACAAGCTTATTGAGGTTGGAGGTAGAGAGTTGAAAAATACTTGGAATGTTGAGTATTTAAGAAAATACTATGTATAATCGTCTATGTAACAAAATAATTTCGATCGATGAAATCACTCTACCTTTATATCTCGTGTTGAAATTATTACAAATGAGAGCCAACGTAATATAAGAGCTCAAAGACACGAGCCCTTCCTATGGAAGTAAGAACTCGATTGTTATAAATGTGTCAATAATACCAAAGGCAACATAGAGCCACCTTGGGATAATCCAAATGTCCAAAGGGTCGTTAATCCAATTTAAAGGGAATCAAAATACGAGCGCTAAAATAAGCATAAACGTGAGGCCCAGGTAGGTCAAGGTTGAAAAGGACAAACATGCTTAAAGATGAGATTCCATGAGTTAAAGTAAGCATCTAATGGATTTACAAAAAAAGTGGAAGCAAAAAGTTAACCATTCCATTACCAATAACAAAGATAATACATGTACAAAGATTAGCCCCGAGGATGCAAGATACTCGGCCAAGTGATTACAAAAAAAAAAAACCAAGTTAAAACAATTCCTAGACTATCTGTCGAGAATGGCTTGATCTCTTGGGGGAACGTCATTGTCCCCTAAACCCACAGCCTGTAATGCATCGGCAACTTGATCCACTGCGTTACCAGAATTCTCCTCTTTCGCCGCATTATCGAGGTTTTCCTCTATAGACTTTGAGTCATATACCTCAATAGTAAGGAAGGAAAGGTCGAGGACAAGGCCTCTTTTCCTTGCAAACCTCTTCATCCTAACCTGAGCTGCGGC
Source organism: Ehretia macrophylla (assembly GCA_037974665.1). NCBI lineage: Eukaryota > Viridiplantae > Streptophyta > Magnoliopsida > Boraginales > Ehretiaceae > Ehretia > Ehretia macrophylla. The sequence goes on along the minus strand of CM075771.1, from coordinate 57,671,159 downwards.
CATTCCATTGGATCGTGCCTTGTCGTAGTATTCAAAGCCTAACTCTTCAACTATGTCTTTTATTTCTTAGTTGGCCTTAAATTCCTCAATAGCCTTAAGACATTTGGCCTTGATGTCAGCTTGGGATTTCTCCAGGTCTGATCGAAGCTTTCCAAGCTCCAGGTTGTTACACTTGAGCTTTTCCTCATATTCATCCTTCTCCTTCTCAACCTTCTCAGTGAGCTCCTTGACTTGCCTATCAAGCCCGACGGCCTTTTCAAGGGCATCCTCGAACTTCTTCAGATTCTCACTCTAATCTAATTGAAGTTTGGCGTCAAAGCTATCGACAAGGTTCTTAAGCTAGTGTTTGCAGTGATGGTAATGCTTGTCCAACTTTTTATACAACTCGTCTATTTTTACAAGGCATTCAACGACTTGGGCCATTGTTGCTGCTCTCTGTACATATACGTGTTTAGTCAATAAAAATCCATGGAAATAGTAATAAAAAAAGAGGAAATGCATATACCTCATCGCAATAATAGATAACTGATATGGCCATGTGATTAGAGCTCAAACTAGTAATAGGGGTTGGGGTATATCTCTCAACAGCCTCTGTAGGGACTTGCCAAGGGTGGAATTTGAAGAATCCAAGCATGTTACCTATTTTAAGAGTAGGATCCTCGGTGCAGGGTAACAAGACATTAACTCCACCTCCGCCCTAATGTCCTCGAATTGGACTCCAGTGGGCTCAGATCTAGGCGCTATGCCACCAGAGTTATGTACCTTTGTTGGGATTTCTTCACTCCTTGTCGAGGGGACGGAAGAGCTCGACACTAGACGGGATAAGCCTATAGCTGCTTTCTTTTTGGCTCGAGCTCTCTCTTTCTTGGCCTTCCTCTTTGCCTTCAAAGGTGCTTTCTTCTGCTAGGCACGCATCTCAATTTTGTTAGCAAACTAATTCGTGTCTATTGCTGCAACGATAAGAATAAGTAGAGTAGTAAGAAAAAGAAATACAATAATAATAAAAAATGGGTTGGAAACAAATACCCCAGGGAACAACATCATAAAGGCCTGAGGATGCGACTTCGTAGAGTTTTAAGTACTTTGAAACGTTGATTGGGTAATCAAAGGATCTGATGAATTCAGCAGCATTAAGCTCATCAAGAGAAAGGTTGGGACTACGAGGATAAGGCTAGGGTAATAGCTTCCATTGAGTACAAACTTCCCAAGAGGTGTTCGACTTTTTTATAAAGAAAAAGTGCTTGTGCCAACCCTTGTTATTGAGGGCCAATCATTGAAAAGGTTGTCATTCTTGCTCCGAGTAGAAAAATAGTACTACCTGAGGCCTTTCTTTTTGTCAAATTTGAGATTGTAAAAGGAGATGAATAATTCTAAGGTCAGCTCGCAACCTAAATACTTGGTGTACATATAAAAAACTATAATCACTTCTAACTATTAGGAACTAGTTAACCAGGACTCAAGCCAAAGTAATTTAAGATGGACTTGACATAGGGGGAATTGGAATAGTGAAATAACTGAAGACAAAGTAATAAAAGGCTATCTCATTAGGAAGAGGCGAGTAATCCTTCTCAAACCTCTTCAGAACCCTAACCTCAAAAACTTTGGGAATGGCCCCAATGTCTAGAATGACATCCCTGCAAAAGGTATCTACACACTGGATTAGACCTCAAAACCCTAGAAGGCCCAGAACTAGAAGGACCAGTTGTAGCGGGGTCGAGAGAATTTGACGGGCTTAAGGTGGGATCATAGGATCTAACTATGGTAAGATGGGATACGTCTAGAGGCCTTGACATCAAAGACTCATGAAGGTTGGTAGATTGGAGATCGCCTCTAATAAGCATTGAGTTCGACCCAGGGTCACTATCACCGACGATCTCTACATCAGGGGAAGAGCCCCTAACAGATGACTCTTCACCCCCTAGGCTATACAAATGAATTGACGGATTCTAGGAATCTGAGGGTGACTTATCCATATCCATGAAACAAGAACAAGAAGAGAAAAAATGAAAGAATGACATACCTACGGAGGTTACAAGGAAAATTGTGAAATAAGAAGTAAAAGGCCTGGACTTCTTCGATGAAGAAAGTTTTCTCCCTTGACAGGAAAAGAAGGAAGAATGAATTGAAAAGAGAAGGGGAATATTTGAAAATCAAAACTTAAGGTTTATATAAAGAATAAAGTTGAAAATGCTGGGAACTATATGAGTCTTTTCAGATTCAGTGATCAAGATCAACTTGATTCTCATGAGAAGAAAGATACAGCTTAGAATAACACACTTGGCGGAGAGACAATGTTCATCATTTAATAAGTGATCAAATTAGTCAGACGAGATGACACCACAAAAAGAGTGACATGTGTAAAAGAGTAATGGTACTTTCTCAACCTCTTACAAAGCTTAAGAAACTAGGGGAAATTCATATGGGTAGAACTGAGCCCGAGGTCTATTCCCAAGATTACCCCTATGTCGAGCACGAGATAAGTCACGAGGATTACCCTCTGGGCAGTACATGGATTCTTATTACCGAGCAATTGTTTTATACCCGAGTTGATGAAGTACCACCTACCTGAGCTCACAGTGCTCGGATATAATTTCTCGAGCTCACCATGCTTAGAAAAGAAATATCATCTTGTACAATTACAACATGATCTAACAGAACCCCGCGAAATCAGGAAGAATATCCTTGGTAAAGGATAAATAATCTATTCTATCATCAGGTAAAGGTAATTGATCTTTATCCATTTTGCTTCCATTATCATCTTCGTCCACATACACATTACTAACTTGAGTATCAGAATACTCACATGGGATTCACCCATGCATGTTCTATGGTTGCAGGATATCGGAGTAACACCGGAGCTGGCAAGTAGCCATAGGACAACACTTTACCTTAACACTCATAATTCTTATTGATGCATTCAAACGGTGCGTTATAATTAGGTGCAAAATGACCAAGTTTTAATAACTCGCAAGTGCACGGATCTTCGTAGTGTAGTGTACTCTGAGTGCTAAGTCGAATTCCACATGGAGGCTCCTAAGTTTAGTTCGGTTGAATAAGTGCGTATGAAAGTGTTCTAAGTGAGCGTTGAAAAGTAAAGACAAATAGATTGATAGGTTTTGATCAAAACTAAACTAAACTAAATTAACTAAACTAATGAATGTAAATATGGGAAGATAGTAATTAAGCTCGGATTAATATTAAGGCAGTTAATCTAGGCTCGAAAATAGGATTCTCTAATTCTATGCAAGAAGTTAAGCTACAAGCATTGACCTAGTCAATTATCTTAGTCTATTAAAATCCTGATTACTAACTCTGATGTAGGTGATGTGCCATCTACGAGCATTGGAGCCATAATGTGGAACTGTTCTTGCAACCCGGTGTAAATGGTTTGTTTCAACTAAGTAATTAACGTCTCTTTTCTAATCTAGAAACTATGGTTTACTTAAAGCATTACCTATAGTCTCTTGGAATCTTCAAGGTTGTCAAGTTATTGATTCACTATTAAAGCATGAATATATGATACGAAAATAAAGCAATCATAACCTCTACTTAAAAGCATTATGTATGAAATACAATACTTAATTAATACAATTCATATATTGCATATGAATTAAATCAGTCCAAATCATAGAGACTGGTAAATTAAAAGACCATTAATATATAATCAAAATCCCGAATTAACACGGGCATTATAACGACATTCAAATATAAAAGAGATTAAAGAGATGCTCCCCCATAAATGAAGTCGAGGTCCGAGGTCGGAGTCCCGAGCACAGCTATGAGATTTCCTCCTTTTCCCATGCCCCAGAAATTCGGGCATTACCTCCGCCGTATTTTTCCCCAACTACTAACTATTTATAATACCATATTTAAACTACCCTAAACTAACACTAAAGAAGCAATTAAAAATAATTAAAATAAAATCTTAAATTAATTTTCTATATATTTTATGTTGGGGTTAGGGGTATTTATAGGCCTAAGATTCAGAGGCGCGCTCGAGCGCGCTTCTGCTACGTTTGTTAGTTTTATGACGCGTGTCGCTTCGCGAGCCTTCTGGAAGAATTCGTGAGGCGTGCTAGAGTGTCAGTGAGGCACGCTCGAGCGCACTTCTACTCCATCACTGAATTTGTGCCACGTGGATTTTTTGGAAGATGGTGGAAGATTCATAGAGGGCGCTCGAGCGCCCGTCTGTTGACTTTTTAGGCTTCGATTGTTGACTTTGATCGAGACGTTGACCGAGAAGTTTTCATGTTTTTTCATTATTTTAACCCTCCAAACGATGGATTTTGGCTAAAATCCCGCTGCGCGCAGCTCCTTGTGTTTTGCTCAGAAGGTCGTTTCTACCTGAAAAACTGGTACGGTTTGTAAAAAATGAACATAGGTCACTATTTATACCTGATCTGGCCATATTATTCTTCTACATGCATTGATTCAACCACTGATTCTCGAGTCTTTGCCATCACACAATTCTTTGACTTGCATTTTGCCGTTTTAAGATTGATTTCTTCACTTTTAAAGATAAACCTACATTGCATCAAAAATGTATCAAGTGTTGCATTAATTCCACAAGTAAAGATGTAATAATAGTACAAATTCAGTGGTTTGAGTGCTACAAATACAGTCACATCAACATCCTCAAACCTAAACGTTGCTTGTCCTCAAGCAAGATTCCTTCAAAGCACACAAATTTGAAAAGTGAAAACATCAAAATTTTTGCAGGTTTAATTGAACACAAATGAATGCAACTATTTTCCTAACTTTTGTCAAGAGTGAATGCTGAGAAATGTAATTCACTATTATGTACAAGTTCACAAGTAAATGACAAGAGCAACAAGAGAACCTTTAAATAGTTTTCAAAAATAGCAACTCTTTTAGAATTAATCTATCAATTTCTTCGGAGTAGGTATTCAAAAAGTAACTAAGCGAATTAAGTTCAACAGATTCTCAATTTTCAGGATATATAAACAAATTAGACTTTGATACTCTTAAGCATTTGTAATCAAATCCTTGATCATGCCTTAACCCTTTTTACATTTGCCAGAAATATATAAAAGTACAACTTACAATATCTCTATATAATGTTCAATTTCCTTTACTTTTTGGACATCCCATGTAGCGGGCTTTAAGGCGAACAATCCCCCGCCATTATGACTGAGGTTGGCAGGTTTTAAAAGGACCCCAACATGCCTTAATCACCCAAGATATCCAGGCTCAAAACCTTACACTATAGCACATACTCCAAATTATGATGTCTAAGATAGTGGTGCTTTAGAGATTTATAATATATTTACACCAAAAATTCTTAAAAGTAAATGTATGTACAACTCTTTTTCTTTTTCTCTTTTTTCTCTTTTTTCTATTTTTTTCTTTGTTCTTTTTTTTTCCAGGGTGTACATACTAACAGAGTAACAAAGCATAAATGTACAGACATGGCATTAGGATTTAGGTTTCAATCACAAGTATCTTTCATAACAAAGGATAATCTTATCTTATTCTTCTCAAATTCATATATTCATCAATTGAAGAAAAAACAGCTAAGTTTAACTTATGAATACAGTAACCCAAAGTTTTTCTTTAGACATTCTTGAGAGTTTTTCACAATACATAACTAAAAACACAGGTTCTCAAATTATCTAACTTATTCTCCTATAAACAAGTAAGGTAGCAAATTACTATTTCTCATAAAAATAGTGTGTTTCTTACATATTTTTGAAAATTTGTATCATGCAACACTTTGTACCCCCATACCAAAACTTTGCTTGACCTCAAGCAAATAGTAATGTAAAACAAGTGTGAGTACAATATGTAAGAAATAACATAATGACAATTGCTACATTCGCAAACCTTTGGTTTGCTTACTCTTTAGCTCATGTTGATCAAGTATAAAGGGAAATGTAGAAGGAAAGATATCACCTGATTTGTAGCAATTAAATGTTGATAAAAAATGTGTCTTCCATCTTTGTCAAAAGATAGATCATTTTGCAACCTTATTAAAGATTAGCAGACAAAACAGTTTAAGATTTATCTTCAGTTTCAGCAATTATGAACATGTTGCTACAAGCACGTAGCAGGATTTCAACAAAATTCCTATAAATACGTAAGCAAAAATGAATACGGATGACAAAAGAAAGCATAAAATCACACAGACAATGGCAAATAAACACACAAAAGCATTTAAAAATCTAGGTTGCCTCCTAGTAGCGTTGAGTTTTACGCCCTCAGGCAGGCGCCAATGTTAGAGCTATTTATGTTTAAATCTCTTCAGCACATATTGTCTGATAATCGTTTCAGCACAGATTTTAAATAGAAAATGATCATGCAACAGATGATGGTTCATTGTTTCTACAGAACATGCTTTTTCCAAGTCACCATGAAAAGGTGGCAATTCTCATCCCAATGTGATGTGTGTGGGTTCATGGATAAATTGTAAACAATGGTCATTTTATGTTAAATCAGTGTGTCCCAATTGGTCAACCCATAAGTTAAAAGATGTATGCAACATATTGTTCGTAAATAGGTCAAATCCAAATTGTGCCTCCTTGGGTAATGTTGTGAGTTGCACAACGGAGGAAGGCGCATCAAATGAAGAAATGAGATGACTTTTAACATAAAAGAGAATGGGTGTCGAAACTTCCTTTTCAGTGTTACAATCAGTTGAAAAGGGCATGGTAACATTAGACTCATTCTCTTGGTCAATTTGATACAAAAGTCGTTCATTCTTATTAGTTTATTCTACAACTATCAAGAATGATAGAGGATTTAAAGTAGACTCAATAGACTTATCCTGAAAGAGTAAAGACTCTAAGGAAATGTGCGCACTCATCTTCCTTGAAGAGGAATCAAAGTCAGGTTGAGTCATGATATTAATAAGGTCATTCTTTCCTTCTATGTGAGGCATTTCATCATTTTTCTCAAATTCATTTTCCCTATCATATGTCTCCTGATTAATCTTACTCATTTCATTAGTTTGTTCAAATTCTATTTCATCAAAGAGGTTCATAACAGACTGAATGTGTTGATCTAAAGATTGAAGCATGTGAGCATTGGATTGGGCAAGATCAAAAAGTTGGTCATACTTGTCACTGGATTTGGGAGGTTCAGAATCAATTCAATCATCATGTTGATCATTTTGTTTGAAAAGATTAAGGATAGGATCAACAAAAGATTCAAATTGAAAAGGTGCAGGGACTTGACTTTCAAAGTTTTGAGAAAAATTTTCCTGACTCCAAAGTGATGGCTGGTTTTGCCATTTAGGAGTATGTGCCTCAAACATGTTGTCTACTTCAATCCTGGTGTTACACTATCTACCCAATTTATTTCCACTAAACACTTTATCCCCTCAACCTAGTTTTGAGTAGTTTCGTGATGAACGAAACTAAATTGGTCTTGCGAACTCACGACAGGTTGAATATGGTGCTCGTCTTCCTCCCAATCATTTATGCTCTCGGCTAGTTGACCGATTTGGTCTTGTAGCCTCTCTATGGATTGGTAGTTGGATTCGGCGAGTTGGACAAGTTGGCCGAACTTGTCGTTGAAGTTTGGTTCAGGAGAAGTAAATTCAACCGAATTAGGATAGCAAAAGTTTTGATTGAAAGAATCACTTTCGAAACTTTTATAAAACTCAAAAGAATTAGGGTTTTGAGAAGCAAAATTTTCAAAATTTTGAGGCATAAAAGATGCATTATTTTGATCCCATAAAGAATTTTGATGATTCTGCTACTCTGGGTTATATATATTAGAATACAAATCTTTGTTTGAAAAATAACCCTGAATAGTAGAATCATGATTTTGAAAGAATTTGGGATTTTGGGGACAATTTTCAAAGGTATGCCCAAATTAAAAACAAACTTCACATGTATTTGGAATAGGGGTTTGAGTTGTATCATTAAAAGTCTATTGATTAGATGAACCATTAAAATGAGTCATATTCAATCAATCTAATTTTCCCAAACAATTTTTTTTTTTTTTGTTTCTGTTTTTTTAAAGAAAGCAGATAAAACAAACAATTAAAACAAATTTAATACACTTAACCAGAAAACTAAACCGTGCCTTTCCGACAACGACACCAAAAACTTGATGTGTTCAAATGGTGCGTTATAATTAGGTGCAAAATGACCAAGTTTTAATAACCCGCAAGTGCACGGATCTTCGTATTGTAGTATGCTCTGAGTGTGGAGTCGAATTCCACAGGGAGGCTCCTAAGTTTAGTTCGGTTGAATAAGTGCGTATGAAAGTGTTCTAAATGAGTGTTGAAAAGTAAAGACAGATAGATTGATGGGTTTTGAGAAGCAAAATTTTCAGAATTTTAAGGCATAAAAGATGCATTATTTTGATCCTAAAAGGAATTTTGATGATTCTGCCACTCCAGGTTATATATATTAGAATAGAAATATTTGTTTGAAAAATAACCTTGAATAATATAATCATGATTTTAAAATAATTTGGGATTTTGGGGACAATTTTCAAAGGTATGCCCAAATTGAAAACAAATTTCACATGTATTTGGGATAGAGGTTTGGGTTATATCATTAAAAGTCCATTGATCGGATGAATCATAAAAATGAGTCATATTCAATCAATCTAATTTTCCCAAACATTTTTTTTGTTTTTGTTGTTTTTGTTTTTTAAAGAAAGCAGACAAAACAAACACTTAAAACAAATTCAATACACTTAACCAAAAAACTAAACCGTGCCTCCCCGACAACGGTACCAAAAACTTGATGCGTTCAAATGGTGCGTTATAATTAGGTGCAAAATGACCAAGTTTTAATAACCTGTAAGTGCACAGATCTTCGTAGAGTAGTGTGCTCTGAGTGTGGAGTCGAATTCCACAGGAAGGCTCCTAAGTCTAGTTCTATTGAATAAGTGTGTATGAAAATGTTCTAAGTGAGTGTTGAAAAGTAAAGACAAACAGATTAATGAGTTTTGATTAAAACTAAACAAAAGTTAGAGTTGGGAGTGTAAATATAGGAAGATAGTAATTAAGCTCGGATTAATATTAAGACAGTTAATCTAGGCTCGGAAATATAATTCTCTAATTCTATGAAAGAGGTTAAGCTACAAGCATTAACCTAGTCAACTATCTTAGTCTATTAAAATCTTGATTAGTAACTCTGATGTAGGTAATGTGACATCTACAAGCATTGAAGCCATAGTGTGGAACTGTCCTTGCAACCCGGTGTAAATGGTTTGTTTCAACTAAGTAATTAACGTCTCTTTTCTAGTCTAGAAACTATGGTTTACTTAAAAGCATTACCTATAGTCTCTTGGAATCTTTAAGGTTGTCAAGTTATTGATTCACTATTAAAGCATAGATATATGACACGAAAATAAAGCAATCATAACATCTACTTAAAAGTATTATGTATGAAAGACAAAATTTAATTAATACAAGTCATATATTGCATATGAATTAAATAAGTCCAAATCATGGAGACCAAAAAATTAAAAGACCATTAATATATAATCAAATCCCGAATTAACACGGACATTATAACGATATTCAAATATAAAAGAGATTAAAGAGATGTTCTCCCATAAATGAAGTCGAGGTTCGAGGTTGGTGTCCCGAGAACATCTACAAGATTTCCTCCTTTTCACATGCCCCAAAAATTCGGGCATGACCTCCGTCGTATTTTCCCCCAACTACTAACTATTTATACTACCATAGTTAAACTACCCTAAACTAACACTAAAAAAGTAATTAAAAACAATTAAAATAAAATCCTAAATTAATTTTCTATATATTTTCCGTTGGGGTTAGGGGTATTTATAGGCCTGAGATTTAGAGGCACGCTCGAGCGAGCTTCTGCTATGTCCATTGGTTTTGCGACATGTCTCGCTTCGCGAGGCTTCGGGAAGAATCTGTGAGGCGCGCTCAAGCGCCCGTCTACTGACTTTTTTAGCTCCGATTGTTGACTTTGACCGAGACATTGACCGAGGAGTTTCCGGGCATTTTTCACTATTTTGACATTCCAAACGATGGATTTTGGCTAAAATCACGCCGTGTGCAGGACAAAGCCTGTGTTTTGCTCAGAAGGCCGTTTCTACCCAAAAAACTGGTACAGTTTGTCAAAAACGGACATAGATCACTATTTGTACTTGATCTGGCCAAATTCTGCTTCTACGGGCATTGATTCAACCATCGATTTTCGAGTCTTTGCCATCGCACAATTCTTTGACTTGCATTTTGCCGTTTTAAGACCGATTTCTTCACTTTTAAGGATTAACCTACATTGCATAAAAAATGTATTAAGTGTTGCATTAGTTCCATAAGTTAAGATGCAATAGTAGTACAAATTCAGTGGTTTGAATGCTGCAAATACAGTGACATCACTTATAATTTAATCATTGCATGGCAAAGCCCAATTAATGTTCTTATAAGGTAATGTGAAAATTTATTTACTACCCATTAAGGCTTTGGTTCAGTGGTAAGGTTACTCTATACGAGAGGTTATGAACTCGAGTCTCACTAGTTACGTTGTAAGGTCTTAAACCTCCCCTGAATATTAAAAAAAATTCTGATACTGAAATTCATTTGCTACAGAATCGAGGATGATAATGCATAAGTGCTGCTTTCTGAACATACACACTATTAAGTTGGTCATGTTATGGCTTTCGTGGAACTATAGGACTGTCATATTATTCTCTTTAGTGTGTTAGTTTTACTTGCGTAGAAATCTTAGCCATCTTGGAAGTTAAACAGGTTGCAATCAAGTTTAAAGGGTAGTTCGATACAGAAAACTCCTGTTATGCACAGGGTCCCAAAAAGAGTCCAACTCACTTTTGATTTATTATACGTAACCTTATCTTGCATTTTTGAGTCGCCATTTTCTCACGAGACTGTTTTCATGACTCAGAAATGTAAGGGGATGTTTCCACCACTCGAACCTAGGAATTCCAGATCACACGACAACAACTTACCGTCATGCCAAGACTCCTAATAAGAATACAAAATGTCATATTTTTCTACCTTAATGTTTAATCTTTTACACATATTTGACGCCTAAATGCACTCATTATTTTTATATTTTGATTTAGGATGCAAATGAAGGCATTAAGTGCAAAACGAAGCTAAAATCACGCAATTCTGGACAACTTCGACACAATTACGTTTTTTGGGCATAACTCTCTCATCTGAGCTTCGATTGAGGAGATTCAAGATGAAATGGAAAACCAAGAAGAAGATCTACAACTTTTATGTTTTGAGTTTTGAGATATACTCGCTGCATCAAGGTCGAAATTGGACGTGAAGTTGTTGTACCTATGCTATTTAACGTTCTTGAATGTTCTTTATCTAGAAGCTTCTAGTTGATGGTGTAGGATGTGGTGCACGAAAATTCCAGCTATTTTAGCTATCCTAATTATATTAGGACTTTTGCTAGTTGTTTTTAGGTTTTTCTAGTTATATTAGGACTTTACTTTACCTTATCTTTAATATTTTCCTTATTCTATTTAGATTAGAATTTCATTATTTTGTAGGCTTCACAAACTATAAATAATGGGAGAAATCATAAGATTTCGACCTCCTCTCTTTCTCTCCTCTTATTTTTCAAGTTCTTTTCACGGCTCTGCATGGCTAAACTTTTATTCTTGGTTGAAGGAAACTGAAACCTTGAAATTAAGAAAATTGTGAGATCTAATTAGTTTTTATTGTTCAATTTATGTTTTAAATATCGAATGTTCTTATGTGTTATTTATATGATTCTTTCGTTTGATTGCTAGAGTGGCCAACTAGTTTATTATTCGTTATAATCTATTGCTAAGTTAGATATAAAATCCGTAGTTATTTGATCTTTCTAACTTGCAAAGCGACTGGGATTTAATGATTTGCTGCGTCAAAGATTATTAGATCTTAAGAAGAAAGTTCAACTAAATTAAATGCAACTGCGTGTACTTGTGTTGTTTAGCTTCATCGATTTCTCTAATTTTTAAGGCTGCTACTAGATTAAACTTTTAGCGCTTGTGTTTGGTTGTTTAGTAGTTAGGGTTAATTAAGTCGTATGTATTCTGATTAACTATAATCAAGGAGAGATAAGAAAATAATTCCAACGATAAATATTTAAAATTTAAATTGATATATACTTGTATCAATGATTAGTTACAAGATCCGATGGTAGATGTTAACTTAGACCACAGTTTGTTCTTTTGATTACATTTGTAATTTGAATTGTTCCTTTTAATTATTATTTTTTCTTTTTTACGTTAAACTCATCCCCCCCTCCCCCCCCCCCCCCCCCCCCCCTCCCCGCCCCCAACTTTGTTAGCATAGCATAAAATTAAGCTAGATACTCTCTGTGGAAACGATCCTTACTCATGCTACTATATATATTTTATAGAGTACAGGTTTATTTTTGGTTGTCTGCGACAACACATCAACTTCCTTTCGCCATGACCGTGTTTAACAAACCAAAATTGGATTCTTCACTTCTCCCTCAATAAGGAACTTTGAAAGCTAGTCTTCCTGCATTTGTTTTTCATATATTCAAAATAAGAGGGAGGAGGAATAGCCCATTCATCATATGCTTCATAGTTGTGACTAGGCATGAGAAAGGTCATGCAACTCGGACCAAGACTAATCTGCTTATTTGCTTATCCCTTTTCTTCAATAAAGGGTGATAATTCAATCCAAGAGAAAAGTTTAAAGACATCAACCATCTATTTGGGCATCAAGAATGAAGAATAGAAATGGGAAGAAAAGCACACCAGGACAATCAAGGCCAAATAATTTTGCAGTAAATAGGTTTCTCTTTACAGAATTAACACAACGAGACAAATACATATGGGTACCTAATCACTCTCGTGTTCCACTCCGTAGGTAGTCCATTCTGATTCCCCACAGCTGCTCTCCCACTGACTTCATGTCTGGACGATCAGCTCGAGTAGGTGCTGCACACTGGATGGCCAAAGAAAACATTTTCATCAGTATCCCCTTGTCTACAGCTTCATTCATTCGAGGGTCCACCATCTCCAGGATATTTCCTTCAGCGTATTTCCTAAAAGCCTGCATCAAGCATATAGATGAGCACATTGAAAAGCAGTTAATTCAGTGAGCCGAACTGTCTGACAGAAGTCCAAACAACTGATTAATATATGTCTACACAACGCTACAATGGACTTTCAGGAGCTGATGCAATTGTTTCAAACAAAGATGGAGCTGTGCTATTAACATTGCCATACAAAAAATGGTAAAAGTGCCTTTTACCTAAACATAAATCATCCAGGAACAACATCATTAATAGCTTGAGAGCTTTTAGCGTGCTGCCTTGTGGAGATGGCTAGCAATTGCAGGTTTTACTATAACATCACTGAGATTCCATGGAGAAGGTTAAATTGGGTTTCCACAAAGGTTCTTCAGGGTTTTGCTACTTGTATAATCTAACATCAACATGCTTTTTATTTGATTAACATTATCTCATTTGATCTACTCCGGATTATGCATCTATGGCTTGTGTAAAACCTAAAAGCCGGTGCATCAGTTTTTGCCATGCCGAAGGGAGTTAAACTAACCCCCCTGACCAAAAAGACAGAAAAAAAAAAAAAAAGCTAACCCCAATAAGTAGTCAATGAACATATTAGTCAGTACACACTGTGTATCAGGACTTGGGATAAACAAATTGCTAAAGCTAGGATCAATAAACATCACAGGGGAAACTGAGAATTCCCATACTTGAGCTTGGGTTAGTTTGATTCGGCCAACTTTAGAAAAATTGGAAAGCATCTTGCCTTTTTGTGCCAACAACAGATTGACATCATTAATTGGATAAAAAGAAAGACATCTATTTCACATATCTTAAGACATGACACTAAGTAGATTTATTCTAGGGCACAAGGATATTATAAAGAAACCTTAAGAAAGTTCTCAGCTCTGGTGATGATTATTTTTTTCTATACGTGTTTCGAAAATCAAACAACGAAGAGAGGAAGTGCATACCCATCTCAGTGTCACCCTCTCATCGGGAGGTCTCTTCACCTCCACAGGCCGACGACCAGTTAAAGTTTCTATTAAGAGAACCCCAAATGAGTACACATCACTTTTCGGAGTGAGCTGATATGTCCTCATATACTCTGGATCAAGATAACCAACTGTGCCTTTTACTTTGGTGGAAACATGTGTTTTATCAGATTCCATCTCTCCTAGCCTTGCAAATCCAAAATCTGCAACTTTGGCTCTCATGCTTTCAGTGAGAAGAATATTTGAAGATTTCACATCTCTGTGGATAATCTGCTTCTCTGTGGCAAAAGCAACAATTATGGAAACGAAACACAAGGGCATCACAGAATGTAGCAATTACATAAAAAGATACATTTGTATAAAATCCTCAATATAGTTTCAACTATCAGTGAAACTTGGCATCATTTATATGAGGTGTGATAAATACTATTAGAATAATTATATTTGGAAACCACTAAGCATGCACAAAAATATACCTAGGACCACTTCTTTCATGATAGATTCCAAACAATAGTGGTATAAATTATAGAACATTTCTAAGTTAAAAAAAAGCTAATAATCATTTGCAGTATGAGACCACTTCGTAGGAAATACTGTCCCTGGGGTTCATGACTTTAATGAAACAGGAAAAAGATTTATAAGGCCACTTTCCTGACTCATTAGGAGATCTCTTACATTCTTTTATGTGTGTGTCAGTTTTGCTTATTTTTCATATGCTTTCCTCTTTTCATAATGAGGAACAGATTCATGAGCATTATATTGACCAGAAATTTATTAGCTGGAAATGGTCTCAAGGAAGAAGAAGATTATAGGAGGTTAGAGACAGTCCCTTTTTGACCAGACGAAGGAAATATGAATTCCATTTCAGGCTTGTCTTGACCCTCCTGGACGTACAAAGCTCATCATTCAGTGTGGTGGGGCCTCGTCTGGCAAATTTGGATGACTTGGATGCTGGAGAGATCTGGATAGAGTCTAGCTCATAGGTAGAGGAAGAGTAAGCGCGCAACGGCTTCGGCAGTTGATCGGATCAGATAGCCCGAGACTTATTCTGATCACTGGGATTCCTCTATTGAGTACACAGCTCAGGATGCTTGGCAGGATAGCAAGAGCAAAAAGGTACCTTCGCATGAACTGGTGTCCTCAGAATATTCCAGATATCCTGTTATGTTATGGTTGCCATTTCAAGACAGCATGATAACTAGTTATAAGCTGATTCAAGAGGGGCTTATCTCTAAGACATCCTGATACCTTGATAACGAAGGGAAAGAATCAGCTGAGACTTTGTTTACCCTTTGTTCATTTTGTAGACAGATCTGGCAAGCATTTTCTACATGTTGGATCTTCCCGGTAAGAACAAAGCATGGTCCAAAACTGAAGCGTGGCTCGTTCATACTTTTAAAGTCATGTGTTTAATTATAAGGATAAGGAAAACTGCGCTTGACAAGTTATGTACCACTACGGAGGGAGAGGAATGGGAGAAAGCGTCATCACTGTTAAAAAGACTAACACTATGATCTTGCAGGAAATGTGAAACGCTGTTAGAACTAGTCTCTCAGCCAGATAAAGATGTCTCCTCCTAAAGTTTATTAGCAGTTATTTGTAGTTTGGCGATTAGTGCTATTTTTTCCAGGAGAATGCCCCATCTATAAATGTAAGACATTCATCCCTTCCATTCCCCACTCTTGCTGTAATTACCGAGATCAACATTAATACAAGTGCTTTAATTACAACAAAAGAAGAGAAGAAAGATTGACCGCATTAGTCAAAAAAATAAGACAAGAAGAATTAGTGTCCTATCTGAGATGAATCCCCACTGTGTTTAAATAAGTTAGAAATTTTTAAACTTCTTCATAAAGCATCATCCAGATAATGCAGCATGTTTCTTTACATCTACAAGTTTATAGTTGCCCTCTCAGATGATTTTGAGAACAAGACAAGTGCATCTGAGCTTCCAGAGAAAGTCTCATTATATTGTTGTCTTCATCACCTTCATTTTTTTGCCTAAATTATCTTATAGCATTGATGAACTTCCAAGGGGTGTCAACTCACGCAAAAAGTACTAGTGTTCTTCTCTCTATGCAATGCACATAACCATTTTTTTCAAACAAAAAAGTGATTGATGAATATTTTCACAGTAGTTTGAATAGACTAGATTTAATTACTCAAGAAAGAAGTTTTCTTAAAAGTACTTTTTCCCCTTGAAACGCCTGATTATGCATCATAACATGATCCAATGCAAGATTCATTCGTTAGATGTCACAGCCAAAGAAAGATTTAAAGCATGTTAAATGGCACCTAATACACATGCTTGCAAATCCGAACCTTAGCATTTCTTTAGAGGTAACAAGTGTCTTGAGTAGTGAACTAGCAACATTTTTGAGAAAATGGAGGTAGAATACAACTAAAGTTGCAACCCAGGCAATAAATTGTAGCTCTTGCAGTGATAATAATCATAGAAAGTTTAAGCTATGAAGTTTCACATTATAGAAACGGTCGAAGAGATCTATATTCAGGATTTCATAATTCTGACATTTTCTACAACAAGAACTACATTTGGAGGTGGTATGCCATTGAAAATATGGCAATACACTTGTTGCTTTTTCTCTCCTTCCCTCCTACTCTCTTGCGCCATCCCCTCCACTCCTCTCCCTTTCACACTTATTCTGATCTGATGTGGCATGCATTTAAATTAAGACCTAGATCCCATGAAGGGACCTCAATAAACACCAATAAAAAAATTTAATTTGGCTTGATATGACATTAGAGGTCTTGGTCCATGAAAAGCAGACAAGCGTCAAACCCTAACCTATCACATCATGCATATTGATTCAAATTTTCGCAATGATTCAATAAAATTTATAGAAGTCGATGCACAGAAAAGACAGTATTTGGAACTCCAGATTGCTCCAAACATGGAAAATAAAGGGGTTGAAGAGAAGTTATTTCAGTTATACGTTAAAAGATCAGGTATTAATAAGTAAAACGATGTTTTCTATAAATATTACCTTGATAAGCAGCAAAGCTAAAACATGATTGAATTCAAACTGCAATAAGCAATTGCACATAGTAAGATGGTACAAAACGAACAGGCATGGCCTGATGGCTGTTAATCTACACAACCTTCATTAGGAAATATAGGATATTGGCTGATACCAATTCTGTGGAGGAGCTTGGATGTTGTGTTCATGTAAACTCAGACATGTTTAGCAAACAAAGGCTCCTCATGAACTTAAAATTTGGTTCTCTACTTTGTCAGTCTGGACCAATTAATGGTCCCTAGGAGACACCTAGTGATAATAGAGAAAATGAAAATCCCATACATAGAATCAAACTCTTAGTCCTTGCTATCTTGATTAAAGGTTCTAATTATCAACTTTTAATTCTTATAGTCAAAATTCACAGAATGCAAAGCAATAAAGTGAAAACTAAATACATAAAAACATATTAATGTGTCTTTATTACAGGTTTGGATAATAATAGTTAACGTGTTGGATTTTAAATCCTAAAACTAACATAGAAGAGCCACCAGTATGCGAGGCTGCAAGAAGATCACTTATGGTTTTTCTGTGGCGTGGTCAACCAGTCGCATGGCATTGAACACTAACAATTCTCTCTCTTTCAATTGTCTAAAGTGGAGCTCACGCTAAGATATAATAATATTCGTCTGCAGACAAAATAGTGATTGAGATAAAGTAAAGGCAGGATACAATAACCAACAATCCAAGTACAGATGTTGTACGTTTCAGAAATACTTCTTTTCCTTATTTCCCTAGTACCCTGACGGGTATATTCAGCTTAATGCTTAAATAAGTTTTATCCAAATTGGAAAAATAAATCAACTAGACAAAGGTTGGTCTTACCTGAATACAGATGGAGATATGTTAAGCCATGAGCAACATCAATAGAGATCTCAAGCCGCTGTTTGAAATCCAAGATTTTGCCCCTCAAACCTGCCAAGGTTATTGGCAAAAATTATCAGCATTAACAGGCGTTTCTGTTTGAAAATTGGCAAATGGCTCTCAGATTGAGCACCTTACCATCCAAATGTTCTCTAAGTGTACCATTAGGCACATACTCTGTAATTATGAGTCTCTCATTTCCTTTATCAATATAGCCAAGAAGCTTGACTAGATTCCGATGATCAATTTTTGCCAGAAGTTCTACTTCACTTCTAAATTCAGTCCGTATAGCATCAAATTGCTCCTGTGAAACGTTGTAGTGAGATGGTGCCAAAATATATTAAAATAAACATGTAGATGAAGGTATAAAGAAATTTGTTTCTCTGTATGCCAAGCCAAGGAATCCCTTAGATATGATGCAAAACCAGGACAGCTCATGATAGTCATATCGATCTATTATGAATTGGAGTCAATTTGCTTGAACTCCAGAAAAATCAATCATATAAAAAAAGTACAACACCTAATTTGGGATAAATAGTTCCCATATCCATTTACTATTCATAAATAAGAGAGACCTTCTATTTCCGAAACTAAGCTTGCCTCCCCTAGTTTATCACAAGAACCTCCCTTCTGTAAGTCAACTGCTACTAACTTGATGATATTCTCTAATTGCTGTTATCAACTCATCTTTGTGATATGGTTCCATCTAACTTTTAGAAGTTAGCATGTACTTTGTTCCATCTCTAGTAAAAATTTCAAGGCATTCAGACCTGAGTAAAATTTGCTGAAAATAATCATATGAAATGTCCTTATAACCTGCTGGAGATTAATTGGAATTTGTAACAGGGAAAGTCAGCAGAACATCAATAGTCAAAGTAGAGGGTAATTAAATCATGGAAACAAGGAAAGAACTCAGTGTAATATACATTTTACTTTTTGATCACATAGCCATCATTAGCTATCCTACAAGAACAATAGCATTAGAAAGAACTTTGCTAAGAGTTAAACATCAGTAAATGAATTCCAAACTTATATCATTCCAGATGTTGCAAAGCCATTCTCCACTTGTAACAATATATCAACTTTGAATTGGTCGACAAAAATTTGTGAACTTACTTAGCTTCAAACCTTGACCTTATATCACCATGTCATCATGTTAATTAGCCAAAAGATTAACTCACATCGACATAAAGTATTCACAAAAGATATCAAGAACTTCTCAGAATGGTAAGACTTGCCTTTACATAATTATTAGTCAACAAAAGCTGGTGAACTGAAGAAAGAAAAAAAGAAGAGAAAAGGGAGGGAATAAAACAGAAGTGGGGATGTAATAAACATATTTAATAAGTATTTCTGCTTTTCTGATTCTTTTCGCTTTTCCTGAAAGATGCTATGAGTGACATAGTATCCTTATGCACAACTTGGTCAGGAACTTGTCAGATGCAAGTTACTTAATGCGCCAATGAAATTTTTATCCATACTAGGTAGGAAATTTAATAGTAAAAAGCTAGCTATGAAATTATTTTTGTTCTAGGTGCTAAACATCAAACTCATCATAGCCTCTTTTCCCCTCACAGGACCAATGATAAACATTCTCCACTTTCCGATGCAGAATTTGGTAATGCCCTATTCTAAACAAACTTCACCCTGTTCCTTTATTTTGTTGTTTTTTTTATTTTTTATTTTTTATTTTTTTTTTATTTCTGTCCATCCTGCGATTTATGTCAAAAGTTAAGCAGGGAAATTCTATATTAAGCCTTATTCCCTTCCCAAGACATTTGGATATAATGTTCTTCACCCTTAGCAAGTCAACATGGTGAAATAATAGCCAATGAGTTGTTTTTTTTTTTTTTTTTTTTAAGAAGTCCATTTTGCCTTCTGGAAGACCTTTGATTTTCAGTTCCTCTCATTCCTATGCAAAGCATCGTGTATGTATGACCAATATCTTATTCTAAATTAGAAGTTCTTTACTGTCAACTCTCTATTACAGTAACAGAAAGGAAAAGTTTGCTTTTGGTTCTTCTTTTTAATCCTTTTGGTAAGAGAAACTCGAATTCTCTTTTTCCCCCATAATACGAATACAATGGCATTCTTGATCATCACTCTGAATTCTTCTTTTCGAGAGATACATCACCAGAAATAGGGAGAATTCTTCTTTCCTATCAATGTCAGAGATGTTTAATTTTCTGTATGAGCAAAACTTGATGCCTCAGAATTTGTGAACTAGATGAAAAGGATTTGATTTTCAGATTGCTCAAAATGATCTTGGACAAGTAGAGATTCAAAACTAGGGATTTATCAATTCCAACATTTATGAAGTGGAAACTTAAAATCCTACGGTGAAGACTGGCCGTGGCCTAATCTTCTCAACTTAGTAACCGTTCCTTTTCAAAATCGAATTCTGCAGCAGATAATAGGACCATACTTGACAAGCTAGTTCTTAAAACAGAGAGGAAGTGGCAAAAATGCTTTCGTTCTCATTCCATAGGATCCACCATCCATCTCATTAATGCATAGCGTTCTATCAGAGATTTATCTTTGTAGTTGCACAGCACCTTCACTTTAGAAATAACTTTCCAAAACATTTTTTAAGACATAAAATAATACAGTGGATACAGGTTGACAAGAACTTTTTGGCCTTAAATCTCAAGTTCCAACTTCATTTCCTTACCCTTCCCCAGTGGTTGCACAATCTTAACCATCACCAGCCCAGCATCCACAAGAGTATGAGAAAAAAGAGAGTAATGAATGGGATATATATATATATATATATATATATAGAGAGAGAGAGAGAGGGCGGATAGGGAAAGACAAGAAACTGTCTTACCTTTTTAGCTCGTTTAACAGCAACTACCATGCCATCTGGTAGCTGGGCCTTGTACACAACTCCAAACCCTCCTTCACCTATTATTTGTGATGGTGAGAAATTGTGGGTCGCTCTTGTAACCTGACTCATATTAAGATGGATAGATCCAACTCTATCAAATTTTGGTGACATTGAAAATCTAGAAGGACTAGGTGGCACACGTAGTGGACTAGGTGGCACACGTAGTGGACTAGGTGGCACAGGTAGTGAACTTGCTGGAATCTTTTCTGCAGAGTTCATTTCCACACCAGAAATCGAATCCACTGCAAGAGTAGTGCAATATGAACGTGAGAAATGATGAAGTACCAGTTAAAAAACACGTCTGCGTTAACTTACTGTAGTTTTAAATTAAAATCATGAAGTGGTCGTCTAGTGGTCATATGCTAATAAAACATATTCATAAGAAAAGTATGGCAAGAAGTCTATAACTATGTTGAAGATAGTTCAAAAGCACGGAAAAGGTTTAACTCACTTGAACTTGACTCCTTTTCAAGAACAGTCTGTTCATTTTCTTTTCTCCGTGCACGAAAGCAAGGACATAGGAGAGTGCAACATAAGACAAACATTGCAGGCACCGCCATGGCCAACTGTTTTGGAGTTAAAGAAGGACTATTAGAAGATTTATCCTCGATCCTCTGAGTTCCCTGATATAAATCATGTCCTCTAGTTCCTTCCCTCACATCCTTTTGTAAAAGTTTTCTTCCTGCTTTTGAAGGTAACTTATCTGCATGATTAAGAAAAACGCACTATTCACACACAATGAATCAGCAATCAAACCTCCCCTAAGAAAGATACACAAACTTCCTAAAGTTGAACTTGGAAAATCACAAAAACAATACAGAGGAGAGAAATTTAAAAGTAATTATGCATACCTAAAGTTGCATCCAACCCACAATAGTGATATTTGGCAAATCCGCTGATGAAGCTATCTTTCGGGCAATAGAATCTGAGGGCATCGCAGAACAGATACTGATCTACTAATCTTCCGTTTATGTAGAAAAGTTTCTGATTGGAATCAGCGACGTATCTTATTTGATAAGATCCACAAGTGCTTCTGTATTGCTGTAAGCCAGAAGCAGATATTCTTGGCACTTGCACCAACAACAGTAGGGTCAGCAAAACTGATGCCATTCTCATTAGCAAGATATGGCATAACAATATCATCTTTCTGCACCAACAAAATCAAGGAGGCATTGCTAGAACTTTCATCCCAAGTGGCACGTTGCAAAGGCTTTTCCTGTATCAAGTCATAGAATACTTTGGTGCTCTCTATTCGTTAAATCCGCAAAGAAAACAGGTGTAGTTATAGGAATAGCTAGTCCCAGAACTTGATATTATGTCTGCTAAATGATCAAAGCAAGTCCAGTCTCCACAATCACTGTCGCTAAAGCCAATTAGTCTTCGGTATGCAATCCTTAAGTTGATAAAGGGGGTGAACCCAACTAGCAAAGAGTTGATATTTCAAAATTTTCCAAATCTTAAGTTCAGATATCTGCAACTGCTCACAAACAACTCCAATTTTTCAATTCCAAACTTGTCAAACAATTCAATCCACTTGTTTCGAAAAGTAGAGTTTGAAGCCCCAACAACTCAGATTGCCACCTAAAAATCACCAAATCTCGAAATGAGAAATACCCATATCATTGTGTGACAGAAAGACCTAAAATACAACACAAAGCACAATTATCCTTGACTGCACATACCATTGTAAATACTAATCAACCTTCCATTGCATACCATATTCACTAAACACAGAGATAAGTCAAACCCTTATGGTAAAAGAAATTTAAAAGCGCAGCGGGTGCAAGAAACTCCTGCTATACATAGGTAAGGTCGTATAAAAGAAATTTAACAAGACAAAAACCAAATTCAAGAATCACAGAATTACTCGAGACACAAAATAATATCTCTTCTTACCCACTTTACCAGATATATATACAAGCATAATTCACACCTTAGTGAAAGCAAAACCCCTCATAAGTATCAACAGACCAAAATATAAGTACAGTTGACATCAAATCATAAATGATAATAACATATGTGTAAGGTACAAGTACTTGAAAAGAAATTGTCACAAACAATAAAAAGGATAGTCAAACATATGACGAACACTAATTGCAGTGAGGGAAGCAACAGACCTGCACTATAAAGGCGGCTGTGTTGTTTATAGATACAAAGTTTTGAAGACTCGAAATATATGGTTTTGGTTGAATTGTGAATATTTTTAGTCAAAGACGGACTAAAAGGGAAGTTTCAGAAAACTACACTGAGACCAGTCTGGCAAGGTAGAAACAACTTGGAAGATGGTGTGGCGTGATGCCTGGTGGGTTGTGATGTCAGCACTCTTTGCCCATTTTTGTACTTCTATGTATTTATTGTATCATGCATGCGTATGCATTCCAGAAGAAAAAGATTGGACAAATAGTTCGACAGTTTTTGAACAAATTCAAGCAGCGAAAGAAGGCTTTTTATCTGTTACATTTCATGTCCACGAAGGGTAACTATTGTAAGACAAAAAAAAAAAAAAAAAAGTCTAACTATTGTCAGTTTTTTTTAAAAAAAATGTTTTTCTATATATAGGAGATTTTTTTTTTTTTTGATCAAATATATAAGAGATTTGGACCATTGTTTGTGCATTTAGGAATCTCTTTTCCAATTTTCCTCCCAATAACTTCCTTACATTTAATTAACTCTTAGTTTAGAAAATTTCTAATTCACTTCAACAGTGTCTCTATTTTAGGATTTCTTATTTTTATTGTATTTTAATATTCTCTTCTTATATTAATTAAACATATTATTTTAAAATTTTACCAATAATTAATAAAAATCAGTATATTAGAATGCAATTAAAAAATATTAGACAATTGAGTATAGTTAAAAAATCCACATATTAATCTATAATTAAATAAATATTAAAACTCTAAATGTAATTAAAAAAGTAAAAAACTACAATCAAAGATCCTCATATACATACATATATATATATATATATATATATATATATATGTAGATATATATAAACCCCCACCCCCATTTTACCTTATTAGCCATCAACAAACAACTATACCCCCCTAAACATGAACAACTACACCAACATCAAATGTCGTACCCATCCCCTACCCACCAAAATGACTTTCAACCACACCCTTTCATCTCCCACCCTCAATCATCACCACGGTTTACCATTTGTAGAAAGGTCTTTTTTTCTTGCGTTTTTAGTTTTTTGGCTTGATTTTTTCTTCTTTTGCTTTTGATTTTGGTGTAGTCGGAAGAAGCCATATGGCTTCCTCTCCAATGTAAAAAATTAGACCATTGGAGAGTGGAGAGTTTTAAGTTTAAAAGTTTTTTTTTTCACTCTTTTAACCGTTGTAGACTTTAGGGGATGGGGTAGGAGTTGGTCTTTTCTCTCATACATGTAAAGATGTTGAAAATGAGTGTAAGGATTTCCTACATTGAGAATGAGGTAAGGAATCTGTTAGTCCAAATAAGCCTAAGAGGGGAGGGTAAATTAGGCTTATAGAAGTAAATTACTACTTTTTAAAAATTATGGAATTCAATTGCTATAGTCACTTAGGCAACTAATCAAACATTTACTATGCAAGCCAATCAATGGTGAACGTCAACCAACAAATGCTTGAGAAAACTATCCCAAAAATAGTATACCAACTACTTTGTGTACACTATATGTAATACTTATGAGTTCAACTATAAATATACCACAACATATGCAATAAACTTGAAATTAAAGAGAATAGGGATAGAAAAATCAAACATAAGGATTTTTAGGTGGTTCGCTAATCTACACCTACCATCTAAGGTCATATCCTCTTAAAATTTCTACAAACTCTACTATGATACTTCTTCAAAGGTTGGTAAAGCACAAACCAACTACAACTTCTCTTGAGTCCACAAGAGATACAAGCTTCTTCAAGTGTAGGTGAAACTCATACCTACTACCTCTCCTCCTTTGAGTCCACAAAGGATTTACAACACTTTCTTCACTTCTATAATGCTCATAGTCTAATATCTAGAGAGCAATACAAGCAAGAATATATGTATTTGAAAGATACAAAGCTTTAACTCCTCTATGAGTTAGATAATACAAATAAAGCTCTTTGAATGCTCAAGGATTTGCAAGTATTGGCTCAATATTTATAGCAATAAATGAGTAATAAAGACTTTTAAAAGCTCGGTATTCAATGTTTGAAGTTGGAAGAGGTGTTCAACACATGCTAGAACAAAATATCCCAATGTGTGATAGTCCATGAAAGATCAATAGTCATTGCACATGGAGATAAGAGCACAATCCATCAAAAATCATGATAAACATTTAGCATTGTGAAGGAGAGACATTTAATATTTTCTTGTTTCAATAATTAATGAATCTTTTAAGATAAGTTCAGACAAGAACATAAGCACATAGTAACCATCATATTCATTTCAGAGGTAATTTGGATATAATAATTTTTTTTGAAAGGATCTCTCAAGGTGTGAATCACAACAAGTTATAATGTAGGTGGAAGCAAACCTCAAATCAAATTTTTTTGCATTATAACACTTGTATGCACTAAAAAACCTCAAGTTGAATCCATGCAACCAACATAATCAAATCATAATATATATATATATATATATATATATATATATATATATATATATATATATATATATATATATATTTATATATGAAATACAAGAGATAAATAAGATTGATACCTCTTGAAGCAAGCCAAATTTGATGAAGAAAAGCCCACAAATGTTGACTACTTCTTTCACAAATACAAAAGATCTAGGTTAAAACACACAAGTATCCAAGAGTTTTCTTCAACAACCAAGCATGTGTGCTAGCTACTTAGGTGTAGAAATGAGCTTGTACAAAATATTCGAATACAAAAAAAGTCTCTATCTAATTCTTCTAAGCTTTGCTAAGAGCTCAACTAGAGAGAATAAGATGAGCTATTTTTGTGTTCTTGCAATTTTGTATTGTTGTTATGATTTTGTCTTGATTAATTTAGCTTATATATTTCTTGCTTAGTTGAAGGTGGAAAAACCCATGTAATTCCACTAACTAGCCATGCAAGAAAGCTAAGCCATGTAATATTTCATTAGTGGAATTTGGTGACTTGGCCAAAGCTAGGCCAAGTTTAGTGCTTTTTTGGTCTTCCAATGTGTGTGTATATATAGATATATATATATATATATATATATATATATATATATATATATATATGCATATGGAAATTTCCACTAACTGGAGTATTAGGTCAATTAATCTAATCACTATTAGATTAATATTTGGAAACAAGTTTTCTAAATTTGCACATTGACCCCGAAACTTATGATAATTACACTTTTGACCCATTAACGTTTAATGATCAAACACAACATCGTTAACTCCTTAACGTCTCGAAACTAATCACAAGCTCATTAGAAATTCTTTCATAATGATTTATCATGTGTGACTCTCTAGATTCACCACCGTATAACAATGTGGGGCTATTAAACACTTTTAATCTATTCATTCTGAGAATGTCTTCATGATTCTCGGAATACCCACACGTTCTAGAGTGACGTCTAGCAACTTATCAAGAAAATTTATGTGGTAATGAAGTCCAATTCTCGTGAATCTATTTGCAGTCATGAATTAACATGCAGTCCGATCCTTCCATTAATATGTCCCGATCGAATAAGGACCATAAAATGATTAAGTTCATAAATTCGATTCTATGCCTAGTTCTAAATGGTGGAATGAGAGATGAAATCCATGAAAAAATACATTTCCATCATTCATGCCTTAGCCAAGGACTTCTTTATTCTACAACCGAAATCAGATCGCATAGGAAATCGCCTTACGCCAGAAGTTAACAGATCCTATCTTGACAATTACTTGTCGCTCTCTATATCATAAGGTTAAATTACAAGAGGCCGTAACTCATCTTTATCAACAAAGACAAGTATTGTCCTAGTGCTAGAGTTAAACCCTGATATATTTGACAGCGTAATTTCTCAAGTCAGAGGATTACTTGTACAATCGCAACGAATAATAAACTATTAATGCGAAGTCATGTAGTTTATTATTCATGTCACATTCAATAATCTATTCAGCTAATCATTTATATGTATGTTAATCGCATCCTATACTGTTATGACACGTGACTCATCATCCTTTATCATTAATATCCAATATTAATCAAAGGTAACTACATATGATAGTCTATAATTGATTATTTTAGTCCTGGTCAAATAATCTAAGGACTATGAATAAATTTGAATGTCTAGCATATCAAAGAAACATGCCAAGATATTCTAAACAGCTTTTAGAATATATTTCTTCTATAAAAATATTAAAGACACATTCATATAATAAAAATGAAGAATACGAATGTCAACAAAGATGTCATTATATAAAACACAAATTTACATCAAAATGCCCTATATAGGCCATTAACTATACAACATTAGGGCACATCACTAACAATCTCCCACTTGCACTAATGCTTCATTACATAAAACTAGTGTATCATACTATGGTATCTCATACTGATCTTCTCAAGATGATGATCTAACTGTGACTGACTCATAGGATTGGTAAGTGGGTCGACTACATTATCCAATGTAAGAACTTTTTACAAACTTATGTATTTTCGAGCAACAATCTCTTAAATAATATGAAACCTTCTTTCAATGTGTTTTGATTTTTGGTGAGATCTTGGTTCCTGAGCTTGTGCAATAGCCCCATTGTTATCGCAATACAAAAGTATCATCAACTCAATGGATGTAACCATTTCAAGCTCTATCAAGAACTTCCTAATCCAAACTGCTTCTTTTGCCGCAT
Organism: Ehretia macrophylla; assembly: GCA_037974665.1. NCBI lineage: Eukaryota > Viridiplantae > Streptophyta > Magnoliopsida > Boraginales > Ehretiaceae > Ehretia > Ehretia macrophylla. The sequence continues at coordinate 57,643,605 of CM075771.1, read as the reverse complement.
CACATGCGGTGATGTATTCGGCTTTTGTAATGGAATCAGCAATCACTAGCTGTTTGGAACTCTTTCAACTAACTGCCCCTCCATTACATATAAATATAAACCCATATGTAGACTTTCTATCATCTTTATCAGATTGAAAATCTGAATCAATGTAACTATCCACACGGAGTTCACCACTTCCATAGATTAAAACAAGATCCTTAGTTCTTTGCAAGTACTTCAGGATATGTTTTACAACTATCCAGTGACCTTTACATGGATTAGACTGATATCTGGTCGTAACACTTACAACATAAACAAGATCAGGTTGTGTACATGATCGCGTCGTTTTGCGCTCAAAAATAGTAAGGTTAAATGATTGAAAATATTGCTTACCTTGAATTATCTCTAACTGTGGCGAGTAGAAGGTCGATCTACGGAGATTGGGATTAATGGTTTCAAGTTAAGAATTTAGTTTATAATTTGTTTAACTATCTCCCGTCACGGATAAGTTTGATTAAGTCCAGAGGTCCATAAAATGTCCAAAGGTACGGTATTAAACTAAAATAATTTAGTCCAGGAGTGGTTAATTCAATTTAGCGGGTACACGATTTAGAATGATAAATTCAATCGGAGTATTTAAGTGTAATATTATAGATTTAAATTAAAAGAATAAATCATTCAAGAAATAGTGCTACAAGCTCCCACTTCTGAAGTTAGCCTTAGATACGTAAGTAATAGGACTAATTAATTAATAAGACTAAATATGTTGGTACAACCTAACAATATCCAACCTCTCAATTAATCTTCTTACTTATGTACTCCGGAGGTGTTGGTACAACCTAGCTAATTCCGTCCGAGGTAGTCTCGTATTGCCACTGGTTTACAAAACTGGGCGTATATGTATTATCGATTAATTATATTATAACTACAAGTATACACATAATTAATAGATAATACTAAGTAATTAAAGAATACGAGACTATAATTAATATAAATCTAAATATATACAAAAATATCTTCACTTATTTATCATTCCAAAAATAAAGGTCTAAAGTGCCATAATTAGATTTACAAAACGGAAATCAAAATCAAGAATAAAAGTTACCGAATTTAAGCACATCTTGATTTAGCCGGCTTAATTTCTCCAAAGCTATGGTATTAGTCCATAAGCGCGACCCTTATTTTAGGACCCTAACTAAACTAAACTAATCTACTCCTAAGCTAAAATATGAAGAAAAGTGATTATATACAAAGAAAAATGGTGAAATTCGCTTATGTCCCTTGAAATCAGCATTTTAGCCACTATTTATAGGTAATTGATGAATAGTGTGCTCGAGTGCTGATTTTGGGCGCTCGAGTGCTACTCTGCACTATTAATTTTTTATTATTTTTTTCGTCTTTTTCCTTTCACGCGTTGTCGACCACTTGTCCGTCATTTTCAAAAAGGGGCGCTCGAGAGGAAAAGAGGGGTGCTCGAGCGTGCTTCTGGCTGTGGTAGGTGAACTTTGACTTTGACCGGCTCGGTTGACTTTGACCATTGACTGTTGACTTTGACCGTTGACCAAAAAGTTGACCAGGTTTATCCCAAGGTTTTTCAATGTCCTGAATCTGTTTCCGCACTCGATTTGACCAAATTCAATCTCGAATTACTCATTTCAAAGTTGTTCTACCATTCTTCTTCAGTGTTGTGCTGAATATCTGTTCAAATGTTGGTTTTTGTGGCCAGTTTTACTATTTCTTCTTCAAAACCTATATTGCACTAAAATTGTGTAAAATATATAATTAAGCTTGAAATAATAATGCAATATACATGATTTGATGGGTTAAAATTATTTAAAATATGGATTTATCAGTACGTAGCATGACATACATGAGACTGCCTATGGCAGAAGCATAAAGGACTATGTCCATGTGTTGCCTTTCATCATCAGTTTTAGGAGACATTTCCTTAGAAAGATGCACATCATGCCTCATTGGCAAGAGACATTTCTTAAAACTCTCTATCTTGAATTTTTTCAAGATCCGTTCTATGTACATACTTTGAGATAAGCCAATTAATCATTTTGTTCTATCTCTATAAACACGATTCCAAAAGATGTAAGAGGCTTCTCCTAAATCTTTTATGGAGAATTTATTAACCAGACCTTAGTGGACATCATATGACTTGTATCATTTCCCATGATTAGAATGTCATCAACATACTTCTTATAAACACAGGGTTCCTCTTCATTCCTAATTTGATTTGCACATAACTACCTAGCCTAGCTTTGCCTATATAAAGGCTTCTACCCCCAAGCTCTACAATTGCACTATCTCCTTTGAGATCTCTCTCTTTCTCACGTGTAAGCCTTTCTTAGAGGAAACACGAAACACTCTTCTTTTAGTTTAGTTTTGCAAGATCGAGTCCATAACTTGGTCAACACTTTAGCTAGGAATTTGGCATAGGAGGGAGACTGAAGTAAAAGAGCAGAAGCTTGAAGTTGGCGTGTAGAGCTTTTTGCACAAAAGTGAAGTTTTTCAAGTTCTGTTTTATCACGAATTAATAGGTATTCTGAAAAACTATTATTCGCTTTAGATTAAACTATGAACTGTTTGAATGTTCAATTTACCATTTCATATCTTATTGATTTGAAAGATCCATGCATAAAGTTTTTTGCCTTATTCTTGTCTTAATTAGCTTAAGATAGAATTTGATTAATGCGATATAGCGTTTTCCTTCAATGGTATCAAAGCCACTTCAAATAAAACCATGAAATAATTAACTAGTTTAATCGAATCCCATAGAAATTGAGAATTTAGGTAGCTTTGATACTAACTCGGTGTGCGTATAAAAAGTGTACAAAAATAACCATGTTTTAATAACCCGCAAGTGCACGGATCATGTAGTGTAGTGTGTATTGAATGCGGAATCGTATCTACAGGGAAGCAAGTAAATTAATAAGTGAAGTACTGTGAGAAAGTGTTGAAGTGAAAATGTGATGGCCCAAATTCAACATGTAGCATAGTATACTTAATTGCATATAAATTGGCGTCAGTTTAAGTTTTATATGTGTGAATGTGTTTATTTTAGCGTTTAAGATTTAACTAGTAGTTTTATTTTCTTTTATTTCTCTTATTTTCTTTAAAAAAGAAAGAACACTAATACTATTAATTTAAATAAAATATTTTAAGTGCTATTTTAACATTTACTGTGACATCCAACTCCCAGTGCATATATTTATCATTCATGTGCATATAAATTGTGTATTTACTTGTTTAAGTGCTTACTTGTCATATCATATTATTAAATACTTATTTGACATTTTATGTGAAATTTCATGTTTAATTGACTTCTGACAGTAAAATGGTGAATTAATTTATTTTAGAAAATGATCAATGTTCATTTAAACTATTTTCGTAAAAGACTTTTAGTAAAACTTGCATTTAAAGAGTTTTACATTAAATTGAGCTCGGACTAAAACTTTTATTATCTTATTTTTCAGATTTCATATTTTTCTATTATTACTTAACTTATATTTAGCTTACGTTGACAAAAATTATGTTCATTGCATATTTGTTGAGTGATGTACGAAAATATTTTGATACTACATGAATACTAAAAACTATGTTGTTTATTTGAGCTAGAATTAGCTTATCTTTTATTTTACTAATTAAACCAAGTCCAAAATCCATTTAAACTCAAGCCCAAAATCCACAACTAAACTCATCTACCCATATATCATCTATTATATGCATATAATAGCCCAAAATGCTCAAAAAAAGCTAAAAATTGCCTAAAATCAGCAAAAAAAAAAACCCTATTTCGGGAATAGTGATTTTCTTGCAAATTTTGCTCAATTTGATCTTCCAAGCTCTTCCAAATGATTCCAAGCCATCAAAAAGCTTCTCCCTTTCTCCTACATCTCTAGTTTAGTGATGAATTTTGCAAAAATTACATTTTATTTGCAATTGTGGTTTATGTCCAAAATTGATATTGTTATATATACTTACTATTATTCATTTTGAAGCTTTATATCATGCCTCTAGGACTAGGAGAAGACACTTATATAGTTGTTTTATGTGTTTATATAGTTTATGTATTAAATGATTTTAACAAAGTTTGTACATGATACTATTCACGCAGACCCATTAAATCTTACTCCAAATCTTAATCTAATGCTATATATATGACGTTGGGTTGCTAAAACGGCCCCACGTTAAGATTTATTGAATTTCGGTAACGTTGATTTTTATTCTCCTTTGTATGCGCACATTAGAATTGATGTCAATAAAGCCTTAATAACTAGTTTAATGCTTAGTTTAGGTGCCATAAATGTAGTATAGATGTTTTTATTAACTAAGCCTTGATGAAAACTAGTTTTGGCTTGTTGAGCTTAAAGGAAAAAAATGGAGTTATAGCCTTTGTTCTTAACTTGAGTTTGCTTGTTGTGCTATACTTGTTGTAGAGATTTGGAATACATGTTAAATGGCTAAAATAAGGTGGACGTGCCGTGTGCGTGTGTTGAGAACTAAAGTGTCTATATAAGATTAGTGAAGTTAGATTTGAAGTGTGTTATTTTGTGTGAAGTTTAGAACCTAAATTGTAAGCATTTGAAAAGAGTTTTGTTGGAATTTATGTGAATTAGTTAAGCTTATTGCATGATTAGCTATTTAAGTTATTATAATTACTATATTATCTATTGATTGAGTTGTAAATGGTAAATTGGGTGAATAAGCATGATAATGAATCTTATGTCATGTTTATAGTTAGATTATGTTTAAGTATTAAGTGTGTTTGTATAGAATGTTTATCCTTTGGGTGAGGTCTTATGAGTTGAGCTACATGATTATTTTGCTAAGGGTGGATTAAATATGCTTATAACTTAATGTGATGCTATTGTTGAATGTCTCCAAGCATGTCATCTAGTTATATAATAATTGAGTAGAGACGAGTTGGGTGTCTTGTAATTGTAATTAATTACTTGCCATCTATTGAATTGAAAATATTATGTCCATGCTTGTTAATGCTTATTAGTTGATAAGAATTATTTGTAACTCATGAATGTCAAGTAAAGTAAGTCATATTACATTTATATGATCATGCTAGGATTGCATATTTGAGCTAATTCAAGGTGATTGGAAGTGAGTAGAAGTCATTTTTGCATCTTGAGCTTGGTAAAGGTGAAAGACTTCATCCTGTTGTGCATTTAGTTTATTTACTTGTTCAAAGATTTAATGATTTAACCAAGTTACTTGAGTCGTGTTTTTACTTGATCATTTAGTAAAGTAGATTTGGAATCCTTTGTCTTGTGTGAAGGATATGATCTATTTAGTAAGTATTGGAATAGTACTTTGATGCATATCTTGTGAATTACTTGAGTTAGTTGCAGGAGTAATTGTTTATATTGTTACAATTGTTTTATTTGATTATCAAATGTGTTAAATGTTATATATGGGGTGAGGCTAGCCTACTTTGCTACATCCGTACTTGATTCGGTCTTGGTATCTCATGATTTGTGATTTGTTATTCGGGCTTGCGCAACCTTTTCGGATATAGTAGTGTCGAGAAACTCCGGGCAACATCGGGTTGTCGGTCTAGCTCGGCTACTAGATGCCTATTCTATTTCTCGCTGAGTCATACTCCTCTACCCCAGAAGCGTGGTTCACCTTGTTGGAAACATACGGATTTACCTCAGAAGAAATGGGTCGTAGGATCGGGGTACATCCAGAGTACCCCATTGGTGGTATAAGGGGATTTGCCGGCATCTGTTATCGAAGATCATGGTTCGTAGTTCGTGATTGAAGACAAAAAAGCTGAACCATATTGAATATGTGTTTGATGTTTATTCGATTGATTTGTTATATTGTATTACTAGTATGATTATATTTGTTGCATTGCCCGAAAATACTTTCAAAAATCTTCCTGGTTAATTGTTTCCCTCCCTCACTGAGTATACATGTGTTGTATGCTCAACCCTCTTTCTAATCATTTCAAGTTCGGGTCCTTCAGAGATTAAGAAGAAGAGGTTCAATTTGGTCAAATACCTTGACTTGTTGCTTACCGAGATTGGATGGCTTGTGTGAAGAATGTGATGTCAAGTATATGTTCAATTTTGAGACGTTTTGGTCTTGTTTATATTTATTTACTAGCTTGGAAGATTGTAATAGTTAATCTGTTGATATACAGTTTGGATTGTAGCGGCATGTAATAACTTTAACTTACTTTATTGTCAATGTTGCATGCTTGTGTGGTTAGTGAAGGTTAGTTGATTGGTTGGACTTAAATTATAAGTAGGTTAAATTGATAATATCAGAGTGATAAGATAAGCGGTCCTGAAACACATAAATTTAATAGATTGGACTTTGCGTGCTTGTATGTCTTCAATGTTGGGTTCCAAGGTTCGGATGGCCTTGAGGAGTTGGTTGTATGCGATGTTAGTGGTAGTTGGGAATTACGAAGAAGGTTGGACTTTGGTTTTGAGGTTATAACTGCTTGTACATGTTTTGGATTGTCCTATAAACAGGAGAGACTCCGACCGTCTTCCCTTATTTTTCGTGACCTCGGGTATTGGATTGGGGCTCCGGTCCTATGAGAGATCGGGGTGTTTCAGAAAACATGACAGTTTTGTGAATAATCGTGCAAGTAATGTAAACTAAAGCTAAGGATTTGTTTTGTTAATACGAGGAAAGGGATCTAGGGGTCGGATAAGTGATGAGACAGTAAATCTAGGCTCGGTATCAATGATTCTTTGATTCAATGTGTGGGTTAAGCTACGAGCATTAACCTAGTTAATTTCTCTAATTTAATTAAAGTCTCGGTTACTACTTTTGTTATAAGTCTTGTTCTATCTAGGAGTCCGTTATATAACCGTAGTAAAGATTTGTCCTTGTAATCAGTTTGTTTTAACTATGTAATTACCAACTCCTAAAGTAGAAACTATGATACAACCTATAGTCTCATTGAATTTATGGTACAACCTATAGATTCGCTATTATAACACGAATCATGAAAGTAAAACAATCATAATATCAACTACAAGTATAATATTATGAAAGACAATGATGAATTAATATAAGTCATATATTGCATTTAAATCAAATTATCCGAATTCGAGACCGTAGATTAAACAACCGTCATTTACAATATCATTCCCTAGATATAAATTTACTCAGACATAAATAAATACGAGTTATACAAATAAAAAAGAGTCAAGAAACGCTCCCCCATATTGATGAACGTGTATTTATGATCACCGAAATTTGAGCAGAGGTTACACGTAAAATAGCTATTCGGGCAGAATTTTTCCTGAATAAGAGCTACTTAAGCAGAACTTCCCCTGAATAAGAGCTTTTAATAAAAGCTATTCGGCCAGAACTTCCCCCGTATTCTACAATTACTACTAAAATAAACTAACTAATTAATTAAACTAATATTTAAAACTAAAATTAAATTCTGAAAATAATATTTAAAATAAAATTAATTACAAAATTTGGTCCAGTTGAGCACCAAGTAAGCACCCAGTAAGCGCGCTTCTGCTCGAGCTTAACTACAAAATTAACTACAATTACGCTCGAGCACCCAGTAAGCACGCTTCTGCTCCTTCACTGAGATCGCGCCACGTGTCGTTTCGAGAAGGTGGTAGAAATTTCCGTGTAGGGCGCTCGTGCACACGTCTGCTACTCCGACACCACGTGTCTTTTGCAAAAGTGGTAGAATCTGGTGGAATATTCCGTGGAGGGCACACTCAAGTGTCATTTGCTGATTTTGATGACTCCGATTTCTACTTTAATCGGGGCATTAACCGAGGCATTTTCGGGCATTTTTCAGCGTTCCTAGTATGATTCCGCGCTAGTTTCAGCCAAAATCCTTCTTTACGGGTTTTATTCCACCGATTCTCAAATCTTTGCTATCGCACAACTTCTTTGACTTGTAATTTAGATAATTTCGGGTCTGATTTTTCACTTCTCGAGATCATCCTATATTGCTTCAAAAGTATATAAGTGTTGCATTTATTCCTTAAGTTATGATGCAAATGTAATAGAAATACAGTGGTTTGAATGTTGCAATTATGGTCATATCAATATACCAAACCTAAACCTTCCTTGTCCTCAAGCAAGACTTGTTTTCAAAACACATTGAAAGTGAAACCTTTTTTAGAAAATTTACAAGTCAAATACAAAAGCAGGTGAATGTCATCTATCTCAACCTTTTGTCAACATGTTTCCAACATGAATCATGAGAAATACAATTCACTATTCTTAACAAGTTCATTAGTTAATTATTTATCGAACCTGATTCCGCGAGGAATCAGGGCGTTACAAATAAGCTAAAACCTAAGATTGTGTTCTTAATTTTTGTAGGAACAACATAACTTGTTCTTTGATAGTCAAATTTTTTGTTGGGTGTTATAAATTATTTGTAGTAGGAAGATCACAAGGTTTATTAAACACAATAGGTTTCATACAAAGTTGTTAGACACAATGAGTGTTAAAGCGACATACAGTTAGAGCAACTGCAACCACAACTATGGTTATGACATGAATTATTTTCCTACAATCCATAAAAGTTGTCCACAACTGAATAATAATAATAAACTAATCAATACAACTTTTACTTCTCAAAAAAATAAAAAAATTAAAACTAATCTATACAACTATTACTTCTCAAAAAATAAAAAATAAAAACTAATCAATACGACTACGAACACAATCACCATAAAAAATAATCATCACATCTAGGAGTAATGACTTTTGCTCTTCATTCATCACAATTTATTCTTTCTGAAAACTTATAATGGCTTAAATTGTGCAAGACAATTCATACAAAAAGCGGTTCGATATATGAAATTCTCGCTATCCGCAAGGTCCCGGGAAAGATCAAACTAATGACTAAACAATAAAGGAAATGAGTGATAAATTCATATCTTTCGTATTTTAACCCATTTAATTATGTACAATTGGATTATAATTTTGGGCTTAATCATATATTTGATACAAATTTGATGCAATATAGGTTTTGAAGAGAAAATACATAAAATGATATAAAATACCAATATTTGGAACGATTTTTGGAGCTACACTTAAGGAAAATGGTAGAATAACTCATATTCAAGCAAATTGAGATTGATTTGGTCCAAATTGAGTGCAAAAATGGTTTCAGGATGCTGAAAAACCTTGAAATTGGCATGGTCAACGTTTTGGTCAACGGTCAAGATCAGTGGTCAATAGTCAAAGTCAAACGGGTTAATCAATGTCAAAATCCATAATTAAATTTCACCTAGTACTCGATCACACTAGTGGCAAACAAATGGCCGACAATCTATCATTACGCGTACTGAATTTATTTGGAAAAATGACACTGCGATTGATCGCACCTATACTGCAATCGATCATTCATCAAGACGGCTATAAAGTGTGCCCGAAATCATTCTGCAGATAGATTTCCAATTTCACATTTTGTTTTGTACATATTAATTGTAGTTCGTTTTTAGTTTCGGAGTACATTAGTTTAGTTTAGTTAGGGTCCTAAAATAAGGGTCGGCCCTATGGGTTAATGCTATAGATATTGAGAAAATCAAGTTGGCCAAATCAAGACGGTGCTCAAACTCGGTAACTTTTACTCTTGATTCATATTTTGATTTCTTATTTTGTAATTCTTATTACGGCACATTAGACCCTTATTTTGGAATGATAAACACGTGATTATATTTTTGTAAATATTATTGTGGATTCAGATTAGCTGTAGTCTCATATTTTTACACATAGTAAATATTATTTGGGTAATCATGTATGTGCTTGATGCAGTATCTTTCTTTATTCAATAATATACGTAAGTCAGGGTCTTGTAGATTTTTGATAATATAAGAGTTATCTTGGACCTAATTTAACCCAATAATGACCAATTCAATATTTTTGAGATAAGAAATGTAAGTGATTATTCTCAGGACCCCTGATAATATAAGAGCTATCTTGGACATAATTTAACCCAGTAATGACCAATTCAATATTTTGGAGATAAGAAATATAAGTGATTATTCTATGGAGATAAATTACTACTATTAAATATGGATCCTTTATGCCGTGTGGAATACTCATGATCGCAGATCAAGTCTTCAGAATTTCTCAAAGACTAAAGCTTGTAGCCTAGCGTGTGCTTAACGTCATATCTAAATCCTAAATATTTTACTTAAATAATCCAAACGGATTTATCATTCCTATTATTGACCCGCCGAACTTAATTAACTTACTTTTAATTTACGTTTATTGTTCCAACCCATAAAACTCTCAAACTTTGATGTTATTATTTTCAGGACACTTGGACATCTTCATGGACTATTTGACTTAAACAAATTATCCTTGACTTGGACATTTAGACTAGAGTTAAACTCAATTCTTAATATCGACCGCTAACCTCAATCTCAGTGGAACGACCCTCGATTCACTATATCTATGTGGTAACAAGAGGTAAAATTTACTAAATTAATACTTTATTTTTTATCGTACAACGACGCGATCAAGGCCTTTAAAATGTTGCTATGCTAGTAACATGGAAATACAAAATTATTGCATTAAAAAAATATGTTATACCACAGTAGATCAAGTTTCGAAACAACGAAAGAAAAGAGCACACAACTGATATTGTCTTCATCATGAACTTGAGTTTCTGGAATTGATCAATTCATCCACAACTCTCCTATACTTCGGTCAAAACTCTTTATAGACATACATATTTAGCCGAATAACAAAATATAAATTAAGAAAAGGTAGAAGAAAGATTCATCAAATATGGGGTTTAGGAGGCTTAACATTTTTTTCTTCTTTTTTTTGCTAAAAACATTATCATCATTAACAACAACAACAACATATGAGACATATACATACATACACATATATTTCCATATAAATATATATATACACGTGACTTCTATATATTTTTTTGGGTCAACTGTAACATTAGCTATGACCAAAAAAGATGTGTCATCAGCATCTTTTATTTTATTTTTTTAAAAAAATATCATCATCATTAACAAGAACAACATAAGAGATAATACATGACTTCTATCTATTTTTTGGGTCAACTGTAACATTAGCTATGACAAAAAAAAATTATCATCAACATATTTTTTTCCAGAACATTATCATCATTATTATCAATAACAACAACAAATATAAAGGGTGTGAGAAAGAGATATGCAATATCTGTGAATTAAAAAAAATTACCTTATCCGATCTGTAAGTTGTTGAGAGAAAGATGTTGCGAACCAATATAAAGGATATGAGAAAGAGAGATGCAAGATCTTTATGCTTGTGAATTAAAAAAAAAAAAAGTTACCTAATCTGATCTGCAAGCACTTGAGAGAGAGAGAGAGATGCTGTAAAGAGGTATTAGAGAGATAATTTAAAGTGGTATGAAAGAGAACATTTGTGAGCTGTAAAGTGGAGAGCACAAGTATGTAAAATGTTTTCTTCTACCAAATGAGAAGAAAAATTTTTACACACATTTCAATTGATTAGAAAAATCTTTACAGTTAACCAAATTTTCTGTGTTACCGAACGCCGAGAAATTTAAAAAATATTTTTTAAAAAAATATTTTAAGGCAAAAAAATGGAGCCCTAGATGCATGTTATATATTTCTATTGTGTATAAATAAAATTTGTGAACTTAGTATTATCTAGCTAGTATGCACATTTAGTGCTTACGTACAAAATATTTAAGTCATAAATTTTATTCATAAGGTTGGTTCATAATTGGATGATAAAGATAATCACTTCATCATGAAAATGTTATAAATAAAAAAGTCTCTTGGTTGATAGGGTGAACTACCTTAGTCATTAGAGGTGCTTTTTATACTTGTCTTATAAGTGCACGTGTCATTTATTGCACACGACCACTATAGGTAATTATACTATCACTAAGAGAGATCAATACTCCTATTGTTAGTAAGTAGTCATTGCTCTTAATCTTGAACATGTATGAATGAACTAGCGAAGTTGAAGACTCGTGTTTTGGTTCACTATGGATGAAATCCTATCCATGGGTCAACTACCCTTTGTTTTGAACACATGAACTTGTCGAACATGCATATGCAATATAGAGCATATTCTATCTTGAAGACAAAGATCAACCCTTTAAAATTATTCAGTTGATCATCTGAACCTAAGTATTTAATGGTATGGATAATTAGAGCTATATTATTGATCTAGGGTCGCTCCCTAGATCAAGAATATAATATCCAATGGAATTATTAGATTATGGATTAGAATTTCAAGGATAAGATATAATTAAGAATGTTGATAGTACAAGATAAAAGACCTTATCTTGAATATAGGTGTTACATAAAAGGGCAGTTTAATCATTTATATATTAGTATTTGTCCCATAGTGTAATCATAACTCCACAATGGTGAAAATTAGAGTTAAAATAGTTTTAATGTAGCTAAAGGGTTATGTTAGTGGAAAATAATATTAAGAGGGGGTAAATTAAGATTATAATAAAGTATTACTATTTAAAACTTACTACAACCCACAAAAGCTTCTTTGAGGCAATATCAATAAACTTGTGTGGATAACTTTATAAGAAATATTATGACGAGTAAAATCACATACAAGAGCAAGATAATTACTCTGAACAATATATATGACAAGGAATGTAAATAGAGTAGGGAGAGAAATCAAACACAGTATTCTTAAGTGGTTTGACATGTCTATATCTACCACCTAAGGTCTTTTCCCCTAAAAAATTCCCAAAGCCTCCACTAGAAACTTCAATGCTTCTTCAAGTGTAGGTAAAAAAACACAAGGTTCTTCAAATATAGGTGAAACTTCAAATGTAGTAACTCTACCCTTTGAACCCACAAAAGATTTTTCTACACTCTCCTCTTTACAAGAATTCTCTCAATCCTATACTAGAACCCAAGAATGTATTCAACACAAAGATTTAATTGTTTGAAAGATAATACAATGAAGTACAATCAAAACTCCTCAATGAGTAAATAATACAATTCAAATCTTTTGAATGCTCAATAGATTTGCAAATTTAAGCTAAAGCTTGATTTGATTTGATAAAGATATGAAATTTGAAGTTTAGAGATGCTAGAAATATGTTTAAAATATTTTTGGAAGAGTTCTTTAATGAAATCGGTTGGTTTAAAATTTATAGAAAGTTTTGCAACAGTAAAAAACGACTAGTTTTTCAACTTGACAGCGCCTCTGGTCGAGTACCCTGTCAAGTATCCAGTTGAATACTTACTCATCATGATGAACTCTCTGGAAGGTTCGGTTGAGTACCTAGTCAAGTGGATCAAGTTTGGATCAAATTCGAGCTTTCTAAAAGGTTCGGTCGGTCTTGTTGATCTGCTTTTGTTAACAATCCTAGATAACCAGTTCTGGACATTAAAATTATGTAAAAACTTGTCCAAATCATTTGTTGTCAAGTCTTTTGAAGATACAAATTTTAAACCTCTTTAAAACACTTCTTCAAAAGAGTTTTTTCAACCCATTTAAACTCTTGATAAAAGATTAAAACCTATTTTTGCAACTTCAAGAGTTTAAAACAAATTTTCAATCGAAAACCAATCTTTTGAAGACAATTCATTTAAACCTATTAAAAATAATTCTTCAAAAGATGTTTTAATCCATTTAAACTTTTAAAATCTTTTCAAAACTCTTGAGAAAAGATCTAAACCATTTTGAAGGATTACCAGGAACTTGAGCCATGTAGATGCAAAATTAAGGCAAATGACATTTTTAAGCCGCTACCTCTTGTGTTGTCATGTCTCTATCCTTATGATACCACTTCGTCTTCATGTCTTCAAATATCGATTCTTCAATTAAGTTCTTTACTTTTTCAACTCTTCAAGACTTTATTTCTTATTTCTTCTTTGAGCTTGATCATTGCATTCTTCAATTCTTCTTCAAGGCTAACATAATTTTACATCTTCTTAATCTTGCTTTTTCTTCTTTGATCAATCACAATTTCCTCCTCTTGCATGAGTCTTTTCATCTTTCAACACCAATCATTTACAAAACATTTTGGCTGACAATATTAATAGTACAACATAATCCACACAAGTCAAAACATTTATATATAAATTGGTTCACAATGATATATATATTAAATGTACAAAATTCAACAAGTGTGTATTTAAGCATATAAATATATAACACAAAAACACTTGATATAATCAATTTTCCTTGATTTGTTATAATCAAAATCATATCTTTAGGCATAAAGCTAACAATCTCTCCTTTTTTGGTGATGACAAATCACACTATCCTATAACAATAACCATATACAAATTAAGCATATTATAGCACAAATATGGAGTTTTCAAGGCATAACTCCTCCTCAAATTATGCATTCAATAAGATTTAATCAATACAACACATATGGAGTCTTTTAGGCTTAATTCATTCTCACATAATGCATATAACACATAATTACACATAAATATGTTTATTGTCATCAAAACCTTGCAAATACCCTTGGTATTAAACCTTAGGTCCAACATTCTCCCCTTTTTTGATGATTACAAACTATTAATGTGTATACAAAGATAAATTCAATAAACCTCCCCTATCAGCATGCCATAGGGATAGGAAATAAATATAATCACTTTTAAAGCATACAACCCATATCACAATATTAGCAAGACCGAACCTTCCAGAAAGCTTGGAATTTGATCAATCATAATTTTTTCCTTTTGTAAGATTATCTTCCTCTTTCAACACCAAGCATTTACAATACATTGTGGCTCATAATATCATTAATACAATATAATTCATACAAGGCAAAACATTTAAATATAAATTGGTTCACAATGATATATAGATTAAATACACAAAAGTTAACAAGTATGTATTAAAGCATATAAACATATTGACTCAAACACACTTGATATATTCAATTTTTCTTGATTTATTATCATCAAAATTATATCTTTAGGCATAAAGCAAACAATCTCTCCCTTTTTGTGATGACAATTGTTAGCCCAAATTAGCCTAAGAGGAGGAGTGAATTAGGCTAATGGAAGCAAATCACTACTTTAAAAAATTATGCAATTCAACTTCAACACTCACTTTGGCAATTTATCAAACACTTTGTGTGGATATCTCGATAAGAAAGATTAAACATAATAAATTCACACATAAGAACAATATAGTCATTCTAAACAATATATATGACAATGAATGTAAAGAGAATATGGAGTGAGAAATCAAATATGGTATTTTTAGATGGTTCGCTAATCTACATCTACCACATAAGGTCTTCTCCCCCTAGGATTCCTACAAACTCTACTATGATTCTTCTATACTTCTTCAAATGTTGGTGAAGCATAAACCAACTTACAACCTCTCTTGACTCCACAAAAGATACAAGTTTCTTCAAATATAGGTGACACTCAAACCTACTACAACATCTTTTGAATCTACAAGAGAGCTTTTCATAGTTTTCTCTTTTACAAGGATTCTCTCAATCCTAATCTAGAGCTCCAAGAGTGTATACAATACAAAGATTTAAGTGTTTGAAAGATAATACAATGAATGCCATACATAGCTCATCAATGTGTAGATAATACAATTCAAAGCTCTCTTGAATGCTTATTAGATTAGCACGTTGTAAGCTCAAACTTGATGCATTTTGACGTTATGGATCAACAATATAAGCTTAGCATCAAGGAAAAATGTGTGAAAGATGTCACTTTTGAAATGGGTAAGTTATGGTATTTATAGAAAATATTTCAACGGCTCTCCTTCAACCATATGCAAAATTGTGTTAACCTTTGAGAAGAATTTGAAGAATGCAATGATTAAGCTCAAAGAAGAATGAAGAAATGAAGTATTGAAGAGTTGAAGAAGAGAATAACTTAATTGAAAAATCAAGAGTTAAAGACATGAAGATGAAATGGTGTCATAAGGATAGAGATGTGGTGACACAAATGGTAGCAGCTTGAAAATGTAATCACTTTTAAAGCATATAACACGTGTCACATTAAACATCACATTTTCCTTCCCCTTTGTCATCAACAAAAATAAATAATCACAATAAGGAGATATAAGGTGTAATGTGCATAAATACCATGAAACGATTTAAGTATTTAGACACATGATTCTACTTCTCTATTTCTTTTTTTTGGTTTAACAAGGCATAAAGCATATATTTTTCATTATAAGTTTACACTCTTTTATATGCAATGTTATCACTTAATGTTTCTTTCTTCCCCTTTGGTATTCAACCAAGCATATATTAGATTTATAGTACTAAATATTTTCTCCTCCTTTGACAAGGTCAAAAAAATTAATTATGTTCATATAGCCAAATCATTTTCATTCATCAATTATTTTCTCCCTTTGGTATGTAACAACTCATATAGCATTTTGAAAGTAAAGACATACATTGCTCGTTCAAATTGAAGCATTTATCTTACAATCCATATCTTAATATTTTTTTCCCAATATGCTCATCTTTTATTCATGCATATGTCATACCCTTATACAACCAACGCTTACAAATTGACTTTTTATCTCAAGCATGTATGCTATTTCTCATACAAGCATACAAAATATGCTAGAACCAAATATCTCAGGTTCATGATCTATAAAAATTCATGAAAGGCCAATATGCATTACAAATGGAGATAAGACCAAGTATGTTCAAGAGCACAATAATCCATCATGATAATCATCTAATGTGTGTGATAGAGGGTTATTTGAAATTTTTTGTTTCAATATTTTAATGAGACTTTTAGGACAAGATTGAAACAAGCACATAATAATCATCATATCAAGTCTAGAGGCTATTAGATATAGTATATTATCAATCATATATATATACTTTGTTTTCATCAACTTATTTACCTTTCTCATCTTTGTTGAGCTGCATTGATGTATTCATTGGAGTCTCAATTTCTTTGGCATGATCAAGTCCAAACTCCTTCATTAGTACTTCTATGTACTTGGCTTGATTTATGAATATTCCTTCATTTATTTGTTTCAACCATAGTCCAAGGTAGAACCTTAAATCTCCTTGAATGTACATTTCAAATATTCTATGCAATATCTTAAAAAACAATCCAAATATTCTATGCAAGCTCTTAAAAAAAATCCTCACAAAATGATGGATTAGTTGCACTAAAAACATCAAATTGTTCAACAAGATCCTTGGGGAATAATTATGAATCTTTATATGTATTGACATTTTTAAATGAATTGTCATTTACCAATTTTGCATGCACCACATACTTTTCATCTTTTAAATTTTTAAATATGTTTTCAACAATTTCTTTCAAAGATGAATTGAGAACAAAATTCAAACAAACATGTGCTAATCTTTCTATGCCAAAGTCAAGTGTTGTCCTTGTTAATTGAGAAAGATAGGTATTTTCAAGATTACATGACATAATTTTATCAATTTGGATAGAAGGCATTTTGTTGTTTTCATCAATGCAATATGAGGATTGTAACCCATAATTGGCTATACAAATTCAATCTCAAACCAACATGTCAACAAATTGATGTATCAAACTCCCAAATAAGATAGACTCTAAACAATATCAAGTAGCATATAAATTAATATTAATCTTCTGATGGTTTTCTTCATTTATGTTTTAATCTATCTCTTTTACAAGCTTTATCATGTTTGACTCAAGAAATCTAGAAGGAGCATTTCATTTCATTTTTCAACAATCAAGATTTCAACCCACTTCTTTCTTCCTTCTCATTTCATTATTATCAATGGTGAGTAACCTCATGTTTAAGTACCAAGTATGACACAACTTATCTAATTGAAGAAATTCTAAGACCATGAAATATTCCAGCCAAGATAATTTCATAAACTAATCTAATTTCCTAGGCTTCAACATGAAACATGTGATGTATCCTAATGTAGATCAAATTGACTTTCCTCATCATATACAACACAATCATCAAATCCTCATCATAAAGGTTTATTCTATTATCATTTATCTTCTTAGGAAAGATTACATACATGATCACATAATTAGACACTTGAGAAATAACAATTTTTATACTTTTTCTTATATCATGAACATTTCCTTTTCTCAATTCATTTCCATTGTAGCGTTCAAATCAATGTACACAAAAGTCATGTGTTTTCACAAAATAATCATGATATAACCACACATATAACATATTTCAATCAAAAGTTCATCAAAATCATTGAAACACGTATTCTCAATCCAAGAAACCAATTCATATAGCAATACAAAAGACAATGTATAATAAATTCTTAACAAGCATGTAATGAAAACAAGTTTAGTGTTATTTGTGCTTCTTTATCTTAATGATCTTGTCTCTTTCATGAGTTGCATCACTGTCTACTTTGGTATTTTTTAACATTTCTACAACAAAGTAAGATCTAGGTATGAATCTCTAATTGGGTCCTTAGGAATTAGTATTATTTTTCATGGCTTTGACAATCCATTTATATTTTTGCCACCATGGAACATCGATTCTCTAGCTAGCGATTTCTTAGAATGACAATGTGATGCAATATGTCATTTCCTAGCACAATATGTAAAACATGTTGATGTTGTCATGCTCCGACCTGACCTCGTATAGGACCTGAACTCTTATAGAACCGAGCCCAGACGCGACGATCGATCATTCGTTATAACACTTAAATAGAACTTATGCCTAAGCCATTTTCCTTGATATATTCAGTAAACTTCTCATTTTCCTTAAGTGTCCATGACCCTTTCTTCATTATTCATTTCTAATTCCTGTAACCTAAGCTCTTCTAAAAATGAAATTTGATTGGATGCGTTGACAACACTGTTTGAGTTAATTATTGTCATATCAGTATTAACACAATAATCTCTATCTATATCCAAACCTCTCGATTCAACATAACATGGCCAAAACAAAATTACCTAGGCCTCAAAAGGAACACCTTGCAATTTACATATCATATAGTCAAGTCCTTAAACTCTGAATATTTAATTACTTACATGCCATAAAGTTTAAAGTTCATAAGCACTCAAAATAAACAACATAAGTTTAACACATGTTGTAAGACCCCAGACCCGCATGCATGTACATTTACTCTTTTGTGCCGATTATGTGCATTTATGTGTCTTTAGTTTGTTAAATTCTTATTTTACATTAAATATGAAGAGTACGCTTAACCTTAATTTGTATAAACTGGGAATCATACTATTTAATATGTGCATTAAATGCATTAACTTATGGTATTCAAAAGATGTTTTGAATGTTTTATAAAAATGAACCCCAAGTAGGGGACACTATTTTAAAACTACTTTATTAAGTTCTTCCACTCACAAATCTAACTTACTTGGACCATTTTAAGACTATGTTCGAAATCTATTTGTTTTGTATTTTTGAAATGTGGTTTAAGGGATGTTTCTTGAATAATAGAAATAGGGATAATTCACAGTGGTTTTCGGCTATTTTGTTTTTCTAATTTTATATTTTTTCTCATGATATTTGTCATCTAGGAGGCATGGAAAAAATAAAATTATGGGCATTTCATGTCCGGATAGTGCATTTAAAAAATGATTTACGTACCGTGTGAATAGTAAAAATCTTACATTTCTTGTGCTAGCTAGACTTTAATTGGTTTTTGAGCCATATTTTAACTTAGTCTTGCATTGTTTGAGCCCAACTAAACCACCTACACTTAGTATATATTTTATCCATCATATACACATACAATTAACAAATAAAACAAAATCAAAAATGCCATTTGAGTCCCCATTTGGCCGTCGGCCTAGCTAAGCAAAAAAGGGAGGCTTTCTTTTTCAAATCATGCCATCTTGAGCATCCAAGCTAGTTGAAGTGGTTTCATGTTCTTCTAGGCCTAATCCTGGCATCTAAAAGGAGTTTTGGTGAGGGATTTTGCCTAAAGACATGTTTTCATATTGTGCCATAAACTTTAACTTTTAGATTTGCTGTTATATGGTTATTTGAAGCTTGAATCTTTCTTGAAGTAGTATATATAAGTTATAGAGACTTTATTGATGGAGGGAAATGGCTTGGTTAATTGATTTTTGCAATGGTTTAATTTTAACAAGAACATGAATAGTATTTTCTTAGGGTTTTTGTGCAAAGTTGATTAAAAGCTTGAGTTTATGCTATCTATAGTTGTTATAGGTGCTAATAAACATAGTTTAGTGATAATATGTGATTGATTTAATTGGAATTTGAGGAAACTTGTAAAATTGGCTTAAAATCAAAAGGGGCTTTGCGTAAAATCGTCAACCGTGTGTAATTGAACATTATAGTTAGTGTTTATTGGGTATGGTAGTGTTTAAAATGCTTTTATGACACTCATTTGGGGGTTAGTTTAGGTAGTTGTAGTTCAAAATACCTTCTGGGCTTTCGTGGCTTTTAGGTTAAACATCATTAAAAGTGGGATTTCGTGGTTCTAGAGTAGGTCATAAAGTGTAATTAGAAGTATGGTATAGTTGGTTTATAGATTGGGTACCTCGTATCTTGTTTGTACATTGATTTACGTCATTGAGCTAAAGGGTAAAGTTGGAAAGTAAAGGTTATTGCTTTAATTGTCTTGTATTATTACTTGTTGTGCTAAATAATTGATTATTGACTTGCTTGTGTATCGATATCTATATGTGAGGGCGACCTACTTTGTTGCCTCTCGTTTATGTGTTATTGAAATATATTATTATCTCATGTTTCCTTGTGATATCTCATGATCGTATCGGGTTGCGCAACCTTTCGGACATGGTAGTGTCGAGAAACTCCGGGCAGGATCGGGTTGTCGGTCTAGCTCGACTACCATGGTATTGATTCCCTCTCTCGTTGAGGCATACCCACCTACATTAGAGGCGTGGTTCATCTCGTTAAGGCATACGGATCTACCTCATGAGTGTTGGGTCGTAGGATTCAGGATACATTCAGAGTACACCCATCGGGAGTAAGGGGTTATGCTGGCTGTTGTTATCGATATTCGTGGTTCGTGGATTGAGATTAAGTGGAACCGTATCCTTTCCATATGTAGTTATCTCGTTATCTCGTTACTTGAATATATCGTTATATGTTTTACTCTATACTTGAGTGTTATCTAAACTTGTATACTTGTGTGCCAATTAGTCTCGTATACTTGTATGGTAACTAGTTTACAGCTTGCCTATATGTACCTTGTATTGTTATTTGACTTTCATTCGCATTTGTGAAATGGTCATAGCCATTGTTTAATTGATGTCTTGTAGTGAACATTTGAGTACTTGTTTACATGCTTTGCACAAAATATTTTCGAAAACACCCCCGATTATATGTTCCCTTCCTCACTAGGCATGCGTCCTTTATATGCTCACCCTCGTTTCTAACATTTTCAAGTTCAGTGCCTTTAGAAGTTAATAAGGAAAAAGCTCGAGAGTTACAATGATTGGATATGTTAACTTCAGTTGACTGTACATATGAATCTATGTGAATTAATTAAATGGCTTGGATTGTAATTTATTGGAGACCATAGAAATCTTGCATGTAATTGTATCTGGTCTTGTATGTATTTGTGTTACCATGAAGGATTGTAATGTAAAGTTAAAGTCTTGTAAGAATCAATAATGATAGGTGGCTTGTGATAACTTAATGAATTACTTTATCGTCTAACTGTATTGCATGCTTGTCTGGGCTAATGGAATTGTATGGCGGACTTAATAGATAAGAAAGTTGAATAGATAGGATTAGAGTGATATGATAATCGAACTATTGTTAATAGAATTTCAATGATGATTGAAATGCATACTTGAATGTTGATAGAAAGACTTAGATGGTCTTATAGCTGAGGAAAGTTATGAAATGGATGTTGTTTATTGTTATTGTGGAGATTTCTTCTGAGTGTAGGGTTATGGTTAGTCCTAGAAATAGGAAAAACTCCATCTGTTTTCCCTCGTTTTGCATGCCATGGGGTTATGGATCAGGAACCTGATTCCACGAGGGGTCGGGGCGTTACACATGTCCTATGTCCAACATCCTTCATCATATCACAAATAGCATAACTTGAGAGAAAACATAACAAGTAACATCATCCAAACACATCAAGCACACGAATCATTCCCAACATCTTGAAGCTCATACTCGGCCTCGGCTGCACCTGAAATATTAAGAAAAGAGGTGAACTACTCCAGCTCAGTGAGAGGGGCAAAAAGGGAGGTTTTGAAAACCTTTAACTTGCGAAAAACTTTTTCAAAATATGCATTGCGAATAACAATCAAAAGCATTAGACATTAACATTAATATAACGAAACGATTATCACATTGGTAAGGATACGGTCACGATCGTTGATGCTACTCTTTATTCCGCTTCCACAAACACTTTAACACTGTCAGTATCCACTTATCACTCCCATTCAGGGTACTCCGGATGTACCCGAAAATCTACGACCCAACTCTCCATGATCTTATTGACCATGCAAGAGAGGGATTAGAACCATGGTAGTCACACCAATACACCCGCTACCTCAAAATCCACCTAGGAGTGACGCGATGCTACCATGCCTCGTTGAAGGATGCATCCCCGGATAACGATAATGATAACATTAATGATAAGAGGAAAACAAAGTAGGTTACTTCCGAGCACAATTAAACATTTAACCACATTTAATCAACCGATAGCACATTAACAATCAATAGCACATTAACGAATAACCACATTGGGTTGGGTAACAAAGTAGGTCATTTAACCGTTAGCATTACTTTCAACATTTCATTGCCTTTGAAACAATTCCAACGAACACACTAGACCATTGGTTAACGGTTAAACATCATAGTGAAGTAGTAATTATTCAAACAATACTTAATCACTATTTATATGCATATATTAACTTCATGCTTTAACTTGGCACAAAAATTAATTCATATCGAGCCTTAAACACATGATAGAACACCACAAACTCAACATGCAAACTTAGATTCATAAATGCCGTTCTCACTACACTATATTTACACATAAGTCATTACAAAAGGTGGTTATTATGCACATATATAACATATGTCTTCATATACAAGTATATAACTGAGATTTTCTAGCTTTTGATCATGTGCATAACATAAAACACCTAGAAATGTAAACTGGAAAACCCGGACGACACGTGCATGAATTTATTAATTCGGTTAACCAACTTATAGTCCTTCAAAAATTCTAAAATTGAACAAAGACATAGATATTTAAAAGTAGATAGTTTTAGAATAAAAAAGAACTCAATTCAAAGTTAAACTCACAGAGATATGACCCTTAGAATGGAACTGCGCAGTCTGTCCAGTTTTATGTGAGAATCATAACCTCACTGAAATTGACTTAAAACAACACCTTAACCACGAAATTAGAACATGCACCGAACACAAAGTTTGTTCTACTATGAGTCTAGTATAACATATCTAAATTTGAGCCACATTCAATAACATGTACTATATCAAATCTGTTATATAAAATCATTGCACAAAATATTCTTTTAAGCTTTAACATGCAAAGTTGATGTTACTCATCTTAAATCAACTACTATATCACACATGCAAGCATGTTCATCACCAAATCAAGCTAAGAACAAGTTTAAACTACATATTTAGGCTGGAAATCAACTTATAATCAAACATTTATACAAGATAAGCACATGCATAAGCTCAAAATTCCTCCATTCACAACTTTCTTGCAATATCAACCAAGAATAACACCATGCATGGCCATATAACTCAATAGAATGCTATGAAACTTTTAAAAACTTTTTGAAAATAGTTTTAATCCCTCACCTTCATGAAGATCAAAGCAAAATGAAGCAAAGATTGAAGCTACCCCCTAAGCTTTTCTTCCTCTCATTCTCTTTCTCTTTCTTTTTCTCTTTCTCTTTCTCTTTCTCCTTCTCTTCCTCCTAGCCTTGGCCGACCCTCTCTCTCTTTCTATTTTTCTTTTGTGTTTTGTGTTATGTTATGAGTGTTAGGTGTATTTAGTGTGGTGTGTATGAATTGTGTATTGTTTGCCTAGTTTATATCACCATTAGTTTAGTTGTAACTAGTAGTTCTATTAGTTAGCTTATATGTAGTTAGAAATAGTACTAGTTAGTTTATATATAACTAAGAAGCTAACCAACTTATGCAAGAAAGCTACACTTGGCAATAAAGCTATGCTTGTGAGGACACTTGGCAACTTTTTTCTTATGGCAAAGCTACTAGCATACACTTAGCATTAAACTCCCATTTTTCTGTTCCCTATGGCCGGTCATCATACCCTTTTTTTTGTTTTGTTTTATATAACATATTATATGTGTATGGAAGACTTAGTCAATAGTCAACTTAAATGGAAGATTAAGGTCAAGTCAAAGTCTTCTAAAGGCTAAGTCAAATGGTCAAAGCTTTTCTTATTAAGATAATTAAAATATTTTAGGATGTTAAAAGACTATTAAAGCATAAAATCATGTTAATAACATATGTGCCTCTATTTACCAAGTTAAATAAAATACTACTCAACCCCTAATTTCTTGTAAATTTATAGCACATGTTAATAGAATATTTATTTAAAATGAATAATTTCACATATAATCATGTATATGCACATAGGATTATGCAAATGCACATAAGTTTTATGTCGGGCCTTACAGATGTGCTTTAGATGTAGATGCTATATTTGAACTTGGAGTTTTAAAAGAATAATTTTTCAAGACCCTTTGATTACTACTTGGTTTAAGTTTTATATAACTTTGATTACATGCCATATATTGTGAATCATGCATAACATCTGACTTATCCTTCCCTATTCTAGATTTTTCTAAATTCAAATTCAATTCATCATTTTTCTTTTCCAAACAAGATATTTCCTTTATCGATGCTTTATTTCTATTAATCAAAGAAGTATTTTTCTTTTCTAACTCATTCTTCTCACATATAGCATACTTCAATTGCTTATGAAGATTTTTGTTTTTAGAAAGTGTAAGTTTTAAATCACTGATCGTGTCGTTTTGCGCTAAAAAATAGTAAGGTTAAATGATTGAAAATATTGGTTACCTTGAATTACTTCTAGCTGTGGCGAGTAGAGGGTCAATCCACGGAGATTGGGTTATCAAGTTAAGTTAAGTCCTTAATTTAGAATTGTTTGACTATCTCCTGTCACGGATAAGTTTAATTAAGTCCAAAAGTCCAAAAGTACAGAAGTACGGAAGTACGGAAAATTAAGTCCAAGAGATGTCTACAAAATGTCTAAAGATACAGTAGTAACAAGGTCCAAAAGTAAATTAATCAAAAGTAATAAATTAAAGAATCACAACACTCAACACTAAAAATCCAAAGGGTTAATGATTCAGGGTGGTTATAGCTCGGTATATGCAAGTACAAAGTTATTGATTCAGATTTAAAGTTAAGTCCTTCAGAAATAGGGCTACAAGCTCCCACTACTGAAATGAGCCTTTAATTACATAAGTGAGAAGATTAATTAATTAGCAAGACTGGAGGTGTTGGTACAACCTAACGATATCCAATCTCTCAATTAATCTTTCACTTATGTAACCTGGAGGTGTCAGTACAACCAGACTATAATTCATCCGAGGTAGTCTCGTATTGCCACTGGTTTACAAAATCGGGCGTATATGTACTTTCAATTAAATATAACATAACTACAAGTATACGTATAATTAATCAAAGAATACTTAAAAACAAAAATAATACACTTTAATAAATCTGAATCAAAACATATGTACAACAATAACCTCACACATACCACCCCGAATCTCGGGTCTAGTGTGTCATGATAAACATTAAAGTACAAGAAATCGTAACGTAAACCGAAATAAAAGAATACTTATCGTGTTGTACGGATTTCGGTAGACCGTTATGATGTCAGTATGTTGATAGCTCACTATACACTTCACTCAGGATTAAAACTTTGCACAAAACTAAGAATAATAATTAAAACACTCAAAACTCACTTCACAAATACTAGAGTAGCACAATCTATGCTAATAAGAGAAAAATGGTACAAGAAAAATGAAATGAAGAATGGAGCATTTATAGAGAAATTTCGGCACTATTCACGGGCACTATTCACGGTACTATTCAAACCATGATGTCATCATTGTGTCAGCATGACGTCATCGCCTAGGTCATCATTGTGTCAGCATGACGTCATCGAAATGTACTATTCACGAGCTGATTTTACTATTCATCCATTGACCGTTGACTTTACTATTCATGCGCTGACTTTTACTATTCATGCTCAATCGGTCTCTGTTTACACGTTGACTTTTACTATTCATGCATTGACCGTTGACTTTACTATTCATGCGTTGACCGAAAGTTGACCAAAGCTTCTTCAAGGTTTTTCAGCGTCCTGAATTCGTTTCCGCACTCCGTTTGGCCAAATTCAATCTCGATTTGCTCATGTCAAAGTTGCTCGACCTTCCTCCTTTAGTATTGTGCTGAACTTCTCATTCAAGTGTTGGCTTTTGTGGCCATTTTTGTTATTTCTTCTTCAGAACCTATATTGCACTAAATTTG
Source organism: Ehretia macrophylla (assembly GCA_037974665.1). Lineage (NCBI taxonomy): Eukaryota > Viridiplantae > Streptophyta > Magnoliopsida > Boraginales > Ehretiaceae > Ehretia > Ehretia macrophylla. The sequence continues at coordinate 57,617,166 of CM075771.1, read as the reverse complement.
TGTAAAATATACAATTAAGCTTGAAATGATAATGCAATATACATGATTCAATGGGTTAAAATTACTAAAAATATGGATTTATCAACCTCCTCAAACCCATTATTTGTTTGTCCTCAAGTAAAGGCATCAATTACTTCATAAGTTCAAAAATATTAAATTTAAGCAGTCAATGTATTCACACAGTTAATATTTTATAAAACACCAGGTTAACTGTGAATTTGTCTTCCAAACAATTTTACCCCAAGAAATCATTTTGTATCTAGAAGAATAGAAACCAACTTAACTACAAAAAATCCTTTGAGTCTTTTTAAGCACTTGTAACTCAATTAAGAGGTAAGAGAATTAATCACGCAAAATTTGTAAAATCGAAAATATCTTCTACGGATAGTCATAAAATATTAAAACTCAACTACCTCCCAAATCATGTAATACTCCCTTAGATTTTTATTTATATATATATATATATATATATATATTTTTTTTTTTTTTTTTGTTTTTTTTTTATATGAATAGATGACTCGAGTGGTAGATGTTGGTTGATTCAAAGACTTTTTTGAAGTATTTCCTTTCTTTTGTTGAATTGTGTTTGGTGAAAGAAAGCTTGTCTGGCAGGATTTGTATTGATAGCTTTTTTTTTTTCATAACAAAAATGCTCAAAAATGGTTAGAAGAAAGCATTTGTCATGAGTTTCTTTTCTGCCTCTTTTTGCTGAATCAACACTTTTGATATTTAATTGATATTGAGCGAGTCATCTAAACACATTTTTTTTTCTTTTTCTTTTTTTTTCAAAGGAGTATACCGATCTAGAAAAATAAATCAAATTTTAATAAAACACAACATCTCACATTGAAAACATCTCAATCTACTCCTTTTTTGATAATTAATTAAAAACTTCTAATTGAATCATGTGACGCTGTTGGGATATAATAATAGTTAACAAGGTTTCAAAAAAAAAAAATCCAGATACAAACTCAACTCTAGTGGTTAATCATTTTTTCATTCCAAACTTCACAGTTAATTCAAATATTTTATCAAAATCCAACCATATTTCAACACTTGACTACTCAACTTTAATTATCTTGAATAAATGAAGCATAAAAAATGGAAATTGAAAATTTTAAAATTTTGGAAAATTTTTTTTAGCAAGTGGTATTGACTATTTGTTCATCCTCAAACCCGAACCTTACATTGCCCTCAATGTAAGAAAGTGATGCAATGCATTGCAAATTAAAAAGATAGATACAACCTGATAAAAATTCCAAGCATTGTTCCTCAAATGGTTCTGAAAAAAGATTTGTCATTAAAAGCTCCAAACACCAACGTTAGCTATGAGGATAAAAATAAAAGTGATCCAAAATGAAATTTAAACTGAATGATATATACAATGTGATTTCGCAAGGACGAAAAAAATTTATGGTTTTTTTATTTATTTATTTATTTAAAAAAAAGAGAAATTTAACAAACCAAATTAAAATATACACAATAAATCTCCTTTAACGGTTTGCTAACAAATGCATTGGAGGAGACTCAGAATATATACACTAATAAATATATAGCCATAACAGTTGCTGAAAATTATGCAGAGAGGGTTGAAGCCACACCAGATTACCAAAATCGTTAGAAGACCTTAGTGACAAGATTAACTAAAGACATTCTCGAGACATATCAAAAATTCAACCCCTAGATCCAATATTCAGAAGAACTAAATCCAAATAGGTTTTTTTTTTTTTTTTTTTTTAGGCCAGCATGTGAGGGAGTTCGGACATTGGCTAGATCTACATCCCCAGTTTCAACAAATCATTATCAAACATCCACACTCCATTTTTTTTTATCCCTTCAGCTTGTTTTTTTTTTATATATATATATACCAGATTCAACATCAAAACAAAATTAGTGTATATACTAGGTAAATAACCACAATAAAAATCAGATTACCATACAAAAAACCATAAAAATAAAGCTCACAAATTTTATTCATGGAAATGAAAACGGTACATTAACTTAACAAATACAACAACAAAACAACTACTTATATTATAAGCCTACTTCTTTCTCTTTTCCCAGGAACTGGGCAGTTCATGATGAACTACCCAAGCCAAATAAAGAAGAATCACAATAATAACACCAAGAACCACAAGCAACGACTCATCTGCCGTGAAACTTTTAAACAACACCATCTTTGTGGAAATTTTAACAAAAAAAACTAAAGACGGAGAAGTTTTGTGGGGAGAAAGGTAGGAGATGGCGGCGGCAAGGAGGAGATAAAAAAATGATAGGGTTAGGGTTTTTAAAACCGTTCGGCCGCCCCTTTTTTTGTTTTTTTTTTTCAACAAAACAAAAAAAAAAAACAACACAACTTATTACATAAGCCTAAAAACTAAAAATATTTTCTTCCTTCATGGATTCGTCCCATCCTAATCACAAGATAGATGAAGAAGATGTACAAGAAGAAGAATAAGGCAAAAATGCCCACAATAAGAAGCAAAACTTGGTCGGTCATTTTAAGTTGATGAAACAAGTTTGGGAGATTGAGAGAAAATTGTGATTGTTGTGTGAGAGAGATTGAGGTGTCGGCGGAGAAAAGAAAAAAGAATGAGGGAAAGAAAGATTAGGGTAAAAACCCTTTTTCCCGACCCCCCCCTTTTTTATATACATTTTTTTTAAACACATTTTTTTTTAAAAAAAAAATAGATGTAAATTAAAACAAGCACACATAATGACAAGAAAATGCAAACATATTAGAATTCACCCTTAAGATGGTCTCACACAAAAAAGAAGCACACGAAAAGCAAAAATAAGATCTTAATCCTATTTCAGTTTCATACCTATGCAGCAAAGTACACCACATCCAAACACCAAATAAATGGCATTAAAATCTGGATAGTAAATCTAACCGACATAGCGTAAGAACTGGCCGAAGCAGAGGTGATGAATCACGTATCACATGCCCCTCAGAATGGTATTAGTTATCTTTCTCTCAAATACCATGAGAGCCACTATTTCCATAACGGTGGAAAAAGACCTCCTAACGTTGAAGTTAACGCCAATTTAAAGCTAATTGGTAACCAAACGACAACATCTAGGATGAACCTTGGAATGTTACCGCCACGAGATCCTAGATTACCCAAAGATCACTTGGGTTCATGTGAGGCACACACCCTAGTACAAACAACACCCTGTTTTATCCTCAGACAGTCACTACCGAATGTTGCCACTGTGTACCCATCCTCCCACCCATTTAGGATGAGCGCGTCACACAAATTGTCAGAGTTTTTCCTTCTAACCGGGAATGGGCACTGGAACCATTTAATGTCAGCCAGCAAGACATGCACACACAATTAAGTGCCGTAGTTTAACGCCTTCGGGCAAATTTTTTTAAAAAAAAAAAAAAAAAAAAACTAACAGACTAGCTCTTCCAGAGGTTTCTGTATTCACGCCATCCAGTACTTTTCTTCGGCACTCACATGGGGCCATAGCCAGTTCCGCAGGGTCAAGAGCAAGACAGTGGGGTTTTACGTTACAGACAATACCGTCTGGTGAATGCTCTTACTCCTAACTCCCTTATCAAGTAATGCCCAAACAGACCCTAAACTACATTAAGCTGGTGGAGTGGCAAGTACTGTTAGACAGAGTTGCACTGATCAGTCAACCGCACACAGAAACATACAGTGACCACTAGTATTATGGCAAAAATACCTGAATGAGTACTTCTCAGGGTTTAGACCCAAACTATATTAAGCTGGAGAAAGACTCATTTGGTACGAAGAAAAAAAAATAAAAATAAATAAATCCTAGGTTGCCTCCTAAGAACGTTAAGTTTAACGTCTTCAGCCAGAAAAAATTACTTTGAAATTGCTACTCTACAGGGATTGGATTCTTAAGTTCGATTGACTCTTCACCCCAATTCTTTAACTGGATTGCTGGTTTAAGTCTTTGTCCATTTACAAACATAGTTTTCCCATTTGTTTTATCTTTTATCTTGACAACCCCAGACGGAAAAACTTGTTCAATCTTAAATGGTCCATCCCATCTGGACCTCAATTTTTCTGGAAACAATCGTAACTTAGAATTAAATAACCACACATCTTCTCCAGGAATAAATGACTTCCGAATAATCATTTTATCATGCGTTCTCTTCATTTTCTCACTGTAAATCTTGGCATTCTCGTATACTTCTAAACACATCTCTTCAAGTTCATTTAGATGGAACAACCTGTTTTCGCCAGCTTTCTGCAAGTCAAAATTCACAGTTCTAATTGCCCAGTAAGCCTTATGTTGTAACTCAACAGGTAAATGACATGCTTTTCCAAAAACTAAACGAAAATGTGACATTACTATGGGAGTTTTATATTCTATATGCCCAAAGTGCATCATTCAATCGAGTGGACCAATCATTCCTATCAGGTCTAACTGTCTTTTCAAGGATTGATTTAATTTTCCTATTAGAAACCTCAACCTGTCCACTAGTTTGTGGGTGATATGGAGTTGCAACCTTATGAATGACTGATTATTTCTTGGAGAATTTTTTAAAAGTTCGGTCAATGAAATCACTTGCAGGATCACTAATGATGGCTCGTGGAATTCTAAACCGACAGAAAATATTTTCTTTTATCAATTTCATCACGACAGTGTGATCATTAGTCCGAGTTGCAATTGCTTCAATCCATTTAGACACATAATCAACACCAACCAAAATGTATTGAAAACCAAAGGAGATGGGGAAAGGACCCATGAAATCAATACCCCAAACATCAAAAAGTTCACAAACCACGATGGGATTTAAGGGCATCATATCCCTTTTTCCCATGTTACCTGCCTTTTGGCATCTTTCACATGCTTTGCAAAACTCATGAGCATCCTTGATTAATGTGGGCCAATAAAACCCGCTTTGTAGCACTTTGATAGCTGTCCGTCGTCCTCCAAAGTGTCCCCCACATTCCTGCGAATGACAAAATGACATGATGCTTAGCTGTTCAGACTCGGGTACACATCTACGAATAATTTGATCAGAACAAATACGGAACAAATGAGGATCCTCCCAGAAATAATGCTTTGCAATTGAGAAAAATCGGTCTCTCTCAGCCTTGTTCCACTCTTTGGGTATTTTACCAACTCCAAGATAATTCACAATATGAGTATACCAAAGAAGTTTAGGAGCAGAAATTAACAGTAACTGTTCATCAGGAAATGTATCTCTCAAGGGTAATTCATTTTCTGTTTCCTGAGTTACAATCCTTGACAAGTGATCAGCAACAACATTTTCTCGACCTTTCTTATCTTTGATTGTTAAATCAAATTCTTGAATTAATAACAACCATCGAATAAGCCTAGGTTTAGCATCTTTCTTTTCCAACAGGTATCTCAATGCTGAGTGGTCAGAATAAATGATTATTTTTTACCCTAACACATAAGACCGAAACTTTTCTAATGCAAAAACTACAGCAAACAATTCTTTCTCTGTGGTGGTATAGTTTTTCTGGGCATCATCCAAAGTTCGGCTGGCGTAATAGATCACACAAGGAACACAATCCTTGCGTTGACCTAATACAGCTCCTATGGCATAATCTGAAGCATCACACATAATTTCAAAAGGAAGAGAGTAGTCTGGTGGTTGAATCACTGGAGCAGTGGAAAGTGCATTTTTCAGTGTTTCAAAAGCAGTAACACATTTTTCATCAAACTGAAATGGAGTATCCTGTGCCAACAAATTTGATAAAGGTCTAGCAATTTTACTAAAATCCTTTATAAATCGTCGGTAGAAACCAGCATGTCCAAGGAACGATCTCACCTGTTTAACAGTTGTTGGAGGGGGCAAATCAGAAATAATATCAACCTTAGCTTTATCAACCCGAACTCCTTCCTTGGATATAATGTGTCCGAGAACAATTCCTTCTTGAACCATGAAATGACTTTTCTCCCAGCTAAGTATGAGATTAGATTCCTGACATCTTTTCAACACCAAAGAAAGATTATTCAAACAAGTGTCAAATGAAGAGCCAAAGATAGAAAAATCATCCATAAAGACCTCAACAAATTCATCCATCATATCAGTGAAAATAGACATCATGCAGCGTTGGAAAGTGGCTGGTGCATTACAAAGGCCAAAAGGCATTCTTCTATAAGCAAACGTGCCAAACGGACATGTAAAAGTTGTCTTTTCCTGATCTTCAGGATCCACAGGGATTTGATTGTATCCCGAGTACCCGTCAAGAAAACAGTAATAACCTTGTCCTGCCAACCTGTCCAAAATTTGATCAATAAATGGTAAAGAAAAATGATCCTTTCTTGTTGCAGCATTGAGTTTCCTATTATCAATACACACACGCCATCCAGTTGTGGTGCGGGTAGGTACCAATTCACCTTTATCACTTGTCACCACAGTGATTCCTGATTTCTCAGGTACAACCTGTATAGGACTAACCCATTTACTATCCGAAATAGGATAAATGATACCTGCATCTAACAACTTCACTATTTCCTTCTTTACAACTTCCCTCATGTTCGGGTTCAGCTTACGTTGCATCTCTCTAAATGTCTTGGCTCCACCTTCCAAATTAATCTTAAGCATGAAAAAAGATGGATCTATTCCTCTAAGGACTGCACCAGACCAGCCTAATACTTCCTTATTCTTAGACAACACATCTACAAGCTTAGCTTCCTTCTCCAAAGAAAGGTTAGAAGCTATAATAACTGGAAGTGTTTGATCTGCCCCTAGAAAAACATACTTGAGATGACTAGGAAGTTGCTTAAGTTCCAACTCAGGAGGAGATTGTATAGAAGGAAGCATGGGTTCTTTAGAAAGAGTCAAGGATGGTTCTATTGCACAAATCTGAAATTTTTCATCAAATCTTAAATTGCTTTCTAAAGATTCATCGGATTCCTCCTCAAACCTACTCAACACTACTTCATCATTATTCAAAGCATTCTCCAAAAAATCTTTTTGCATAAGACTAAGGAAAGACTCTTCAATTAATGGATCAATCTTATCAAGAATAAAACATTCAAGACCATAATCTCCATCTGCAAACCTAGCAGCATTAGCAACATTCAACTTTACCTTAATATCTCCAAATGTAAACTCCAATTCTCCAGTTGCACAGTGAATTTTTGCATTAGCTGTTGCTAAAAATGGTCTCCCTAGTATAACTGGAGTTTGGAACTTTTGAATTTCTCCTGGTTCCATATCTAGCACAACAAAATCTACAGGAAAATAAAATTCATCAACCTTTATCAACACATCTTCAATCATACCCTTAGGAATTCTAAGTGATCTATCAGTCAGTTGAAGGGTGACAGGAGTAGGTTTCAATTCTCCTATATCTAACTGCTCAAAAAGATTAAAGGGAAGAAGATTCACATTAGCTCCTAAATCAAGAAGGGCACGATCTACACAATGATTACCAATATAACAAGGAATGGTAAATGCACCTGGATCTTTCAATTTTGGTGGAACATGAGAAGTAAGAATGCTGCTTACCTTTTTGGTCAACCATACTTTGTTTGATATCAAAGTTGAATTCCTCCTTTTCTGAGTGCACAAATCCTTAAGAAACTTTGCATAAGCAGGAATTTGCCTAATAATTTCTAACAGAGGTAAATTGATTTTCACTTGCTTAAAGGTTTCAAGCATTTCTTCCCTCTTTGAATCTTTATTAGGTGGATTATCTAATGCCTGTGGAAAGGGTGCTTTGGGACTTAGTGTCAATGGAATATTTTCATGTGAAATTAAAGTTTCAGGTTCATTTGCAGTTTCTTTTGATGAATCAACAGTAACTTGAGACTTGGCTTTTTGCTTTGCAAGTCTTGCATTTTCGTAAGTTTCAACACTTACCTTGTTATCAACTTTCTTACCACTTCGCAATGTGGTGATAGCTTGAAGATCCTCCACTATTTGACTTGTGGATGCTACATGGGCCTTACCTTTTGGGTTTCCATCTGATTGGGCAGGGAGTGTTCCTTCTTCCCTTTTCTGAATTGTGTTAACTAATTGCCCAATTTGTCTTTCCAAGTTGGCAATTGCCTTTGTATGTGTACTTACCAGTTGCATAGTTGGTTCCCAACTGTGAAGCTTTTTCAAAACCTGTTCTTCAAAAGTAGTCCCATAAGAATTGGAACCTGAATTAGAGCTCGTAGGTACCTGTCCTTGTAGAACTGAATAAAATCCTGGAGGATAACCTCTTGGTCTTTGTTGTTGAACATCTTCCCGATTCTGATCCCACCGAAAATTTGGATGATCTCGTGTACCTGGATTATAAGTGTTAGAGAATGGATCATAATTGCGGGGATATCTATAAGCAGCACAAGCTTGTTCTGAAATTGAATTGGGATTTGATGCAAGAACACCTTCACCTGAATCAACTACATGCAATGATTCTTTCCTTTTAACCATTTTTTCCAAAGCAAGAGTTAGGTTTTCAATTTTTGATGTCAAAGAATTGTAATCATTTGAACCTACACTTTCTCTCCTTTCTCTAGATGAAGATGCACGCTTTCGTGAATTATTGCTCAGTTTTATGAATAATTTTGTGGCTTCTTCTGGAGATTTTTCAAGAAGTGAACCATTACAAGCTGAATCGAGCAAACTTTGATTATGCTCATTTAACCCTTGATAGAAATTCTGAGCTAATTTCCAATCTAGAATACTATGGTGTGGACATTCATAAATTAAGGCTTCAAATCTGTCCCAACTCTCATGAAGTGCCTCTCCAGGTAATTGAGAAAAATTATTTAATTGATTCCTACATTAGTAAAATCTTTCAAGAAATTCTCTTTGCAATTGTCCCCAAGAAGTGATAGAACCAGAACGTAATATGTAAAGCCAATTTTGTGCTTGACCCATTAAAGAGTAAGGAAACAATCTCAACTTAACAACCTCTTCCAAGGCAGTTCTAGTATTGATCGATCTGTATGTATGAACAAAAGTATTAATGTGATCATACGGGTTTTCATTAGAAAGATCGTGGAACAAGGGAAACATTGAAATCATGTGAGACTTTATTTTAAAACCATCATCAGTTTCAGGTAAGGCGATAGCTCGTGGAGGAACATAATCCTGTGGTATGGAAAAATCTTTTATGCTCCTCCTCACATTTCCTACTTCTCTTCCTTCCACTTGATCCTGATTTTGGTTTTGATTCAGATTTTGGTCAGCCATGATTAGAAATTTATGTGCTTTGTTTCTGAATTTAAAAGTTTTCTCAATTTTTGTATCAAAAACAAAGATGGGTGGCTTTAAAGATCTCCGACCATGCATACAAAATTAAAACATGAAAAAGAAACAAAAAAAAAGAAATAAAGTCTACACAAAAAAGCAAAATTGACTTAAATAAAAATAAAAACTAAAATCTAAAATATATACATATTAACACTTATATACATAAATCAAAAACTTACCTTATTTGATGAACACCAATCCCCGGCAACGGCGCCAAATTTTGATCGCGTCGTTTTGCGCTAAAAAATAGTAAGGTTAAATGATTGAAAATATTGCTTACCTTGAATTACCTCTAGCTGTGGCGAGTAGAGGGTCGATCCACGGAGATTGGGTTATCAAGTTAAGTTAAGTCCTTAATTTAGAATTGTTTGACTATCTCCCGTCACGGATAAGTTTGATTAAGTCCAAAAGTCCAAAAGTACAGAAGTACGGAAGTACGGAAAATTAAGTCCAAGAGATGTCCACAAAATGTCCAAAGATACAGTAGTAACAAGGTCCAAAAGTGAATTAATCAAAAGTAATAAATTAAAGAATCACAACACTCAACACTAAAAATCCAAAGGGTTAATAATTTAGGGTGGTTATAGCTCGGTATATGCAAGTACAAAGTTATTGATTCAGATTTAAAGTTAAGTCCTTCAGAAATAGGGCTACAAGCTCCCACTACTGAAATGAGCCTTTAATTACATAAGTGAGAAGATTAATTAATTAGCAAGACTGGAGGTGTTGGTACAACCTAACGATATCCAATCTCTCAATTAATCTTTTACTTATATAACCTGGAGGTGTCGATACAACCAGACTATAATCCATCCGAGGTAGTCTCGTATTGCCATTGGTTTACAAAACCGAGCGTATATGTACTTTCAATTAAATATAACATAACTACAAGTATAAGTATAATTAATCAAAGAATACTTAAAAACAAAAATATGAGACTTTAATAAATCTGAATCAAAACATATGTACAAGAATAACCTCACACATACCACCCCGAATCTCGGGTCTAGTGTGTCATGATAAACATTAAAGTACAAGAAATCGTAACGTAAACCGAAATAAAAGAATACTTATTGTGTTGTACGGATTTCGGTAGACCGTTATGATGTCAGTATGTTGATAGCTCACTATACCCTCCCCTCGGGATTAAAACTTTGCACAAAACTAAGAATAATAATTAAAACACTCAAAACTCACTTCACAAATACTAGAGTAGCACAATCTATGCTAATAAGAGAAAAATAGTACAAGAAAAATGAAATGAAGAATGGAGCATTTATAGAGAAATTTCGGCACTATTCACGGGCACTATTCACGATACTATTCAAACCATGATATCATCATTGTGTCAGCATGACGTCATCGCTTAGGTCATCATTGTGTCAACATGACGTCATCGAAATGTACTATTCACGCACTGATTTTACTATTCATCCGTTGACCGTTGACTTTACTATTCATGCGCTGACTTTTACTATTCATGCTCAATCGGTCTCTGTTTACACGTTGACTTTTACTATTCATCCGTTGACCGTTGACTTTACTATTCATGCATTGACCGAAAGTTGACCAAAGCTTCTTCAAGGTTTTTCAGCGTCCTGAATTCGTTTCCGCACTCCGTTTGGCCAAATTCATTCTCGATTTGCTCATGTCAAAGTTGCTCGACCTTCCTCCTTTAGTATTGTGCTGAACTTCTCATTCAAGTGTTGGCTTTTGTGGCCATTTTTGTTATTTCTTCTTCAAAACCTATATTGCACTAAATTTGTGTAAAATATACAATTAAGCTTGAAATGATAATGCAATATACATGATTCAATTGGTTAAAATTACTAAAAATATGGATTTATCAATCACCATGAACATTAGGGAAGGCTTCTTGCAATTCATTAAATGTACAACCATTGAGCAACTAAATGTAGAAGTTGAACATACCTCTTCATCATTTGCAATGAAACATGCAACATTTTCTTCTTGTTCTTGTTCTTGTTCTTCTTCTTCCTTATCTTCTCCTTGATATGTCTCATCAAGAAGTTTCCATATCTCATAAGTGCATGTGCATTTGCTAATTCAACTAAACTTTTCATCATTTAATACACAATAGGGAAGATTTTTGGCTTAGGCATTTTTGGTTAGTTTGGAAATATCTTGCTTGGTAAGCATATCATCTATGTTTGAGACAATTTCATATGGTCCATTTTCAACAATTATACACAATGTATAATCTACGAATTGTATAAATGTTTGCATCTTATTCCTCCAAACAACATAATTTGTACTTGTAAAAAATAGAGGTCTATCAATTGAATAACCTTCAAGCCTTGAAAAAAAGGGATTATTTGTCATTGTATATTCTACTAATTGTTAAATTATACGTAAAACCCTAGCTCAGATACCACTTGTTAGTGGCAAATAATCTTAAGAAAGGAGTAAATTAAGCTATAGCAAAGTTTTTCTATTTAAAATTTACTATAACCCACAAAAGCTTCTTTGAGGCAATATATCAAACACCTTGTGTGAATAACTTGATAAGAAATTTTATGATGAATAAAATCATACCACAAGAGCAAGATAATTACTCGAAATAATATTTATGATAATGAATATAAATAGAATAGTGTGAGAGAAATCAAACTCAGTATTTTTAGGTACTTCGGCAAGCCTACATCCACCGCCAAAGGTCTTTTCCCCTTAAGACTTTCCCAAAGCCTCCACTAGAACCTTCAATGCCTCTTCAAGTGTTGGTGAAACACAAACCAACTTACAACAATCCTCTCTTGAGTGCACAAGAGAAAAATACAAGTTTCTTCAAATGTAAGTAAAGCTTCAAACCTACTAACTCTACCCTTGGAACCCACAAAGGATCTTTTCTATACTCTCCTATTTACAATGATTCTCTCAATCCTATACTAGATCCCCAAGAATGTATTCAATACAAAGATTTAAGTGTTCAAACCATAATATAATGAAGTACAATCAAAACACCTCAATGAGTAGATAATACAATTCAAATCTTTTAAATGCTAAATAGATTTGAAAATTTAAGTTGAACCTTGATTTGATAGAGATATAAAATTTGAAACTTAGAGATGTTAAAAATATGTTGGGAAAGTTTTTGAAAGAGTTCTTTGATGAAATGAGTTGGTTTAAAAATTTGTAGAAAGCTTTGCAACAGTAAAAAATGAGTAGTTTTTCAAACTGACAGCGCCTTAGTCGAGTACCCGGTCGAGTATTTGGTTAAGTACTTACTCGTTCTGATAAACTCTCTGGAAGGTCCAACCGAGTACTCAGTTGAGTACCCAACCGAGTGGATCACGTCTGGATCAAATTGCAAGCTTTCTAGAAGGTCCAATCTTATTGATCTGATCTTGTTAACAGCCCCGAATGAACAGTTCTGGATCTTTAAAATTATGCAAAAACTTGTCTAAATCATTTGTTGTCAAGTCTTTTGAAGATACAAAGTTTAAACCTCTTTAAAACATTTCTTCAAAGGAGTTTTTTCAATCCGTTTAACATCTTAAAATGTTTTCTAAACTCTTGATGAAAGATTAAAACCAATTTTTACAACTTCAAGAGTCTAAAATAATTTTTCAATCAAAAACCAATCTTTTGTAGATAAATCATTTAGACCTTTTAAGAATACTTCTTCAAAATATGTTTTAATCCTTTTAACCTTTTAAAATCATTTCAAAATTGTTGAAGAAATATTTGAAACAGGCTGATGGATAGTCAATGAGTGGCAAGCCCATTTGTTATCATCTAAGAGTTAGGCTCAGCATCTTGTTTACTAAAGTCTAGTTGAGTAGTTAAGGGTAGACCGTTAGTTTTATTGAAGCCTATGATAGGATGGCCTAATAGAACTCCTATTTGAGCTACCTCTTCCTTCACTAACTCCAACACTATAAAAAGATCTTACAAATATGGTAGTGTTATCCTGAGCTACTCCCATTGAAAGTTTTCAGAAAGCAAGGGTATAAGGAGGAAGACTGTTAGTGGCAAATAATCTTAAGAGGGGGGTGAATCAAGATTATGGCAAACTATTTCTATTTAAAAATTTACTACAATCCACAAAAACCTCTTTGAGACAATTTACCAAACACCTTGCATGGACAACTTGATAAGAGATATTATGATGAATAAAATCCTACACAAGAGTAAGATAATTACTCTACACACTATATGACAATGAATGTAAATAGAGTAGGGAGAGAGAAATCAAACTTGGTATTTTCTAGTGGTTCAAACTCATGAAGGCCTAGTCAACTACCTAAGGTCTTCCTTCCCTTAGAATTTGCACAAACTTCACTATGATACTTCTTCAAATGTTGGTGAAACACAGACCAACTACAATAATCTCATTAGTCCACAAGAGATCAACCAAAGCCATTCAAATGTAGGTGAGACTTCAAACCTACTAACTCTACCATTTGAATCCACAAAGGATTTTTTCACACTATTCTCTTTACAAGGATTCTCTCAATCTTAATCTAGAGCCCAAGAGTGTATACAATACAAAGATTAAGTGTTGTAATATAATACAATGAAGTTTAAATAAAATTCCTCAATGAGTAGATAAATACAATTCAAATCTTTGAATGCTCAATAGATTTGCAAGTTATAACTCAAGCTCGGTGTATATTGATTGAAATAAATGAAATTCAAAGTTTAGAATAAATATATAATATTTTGGAGATGTTGGAAGGGTTTATTTGATAAAATGGATTGGTTTGGTATTTATAGAAAATGTTAAAACGGTCAAAAAACGTCTATTTTTCAAAAGTTGCAGACCACCGATCATGTTCACGGTTTTGTTAACACGACCGAGTATTAATACCAATAAAATAGAAAGTTTTATGCCCTGGGAGATAGTCTTGATGGGCAGTCGTGTTAACACAACCGATATCACGACTGGATGAATAGTTCCAAATAGTGCTAGATTTTCAACTTTGTAAAATTTCACCCGAAATCTAATTTTTTGAAGGCAAAATATTTAGGCACTTCAAAAATACTTGTTCTAAAGATATTCCAATATTTTTAACATTTTTAGACATTTTCTAAACTCTTGTAGAAAGATCAACACGGATTTTTGAATTCAATAGTTTAAAACAAAGTTTTCACCCAAAAATTCAATCTTTTAAAGATGAATCATTTGAACTTTTTAAGAACACTTATTCAAAAGATGTTCCAATCCATTTAAAACTCTTGAGAAAATATTTAAATACATTTTTGAAAGATTACCAAGAGTTTGAACCATAAGAATGCATACCTAAGGCAAACGATATTTTTAAGCCGCTACCCTTATGTCGCCACGTCTCAATCCATATTACACCACTTCGTCTTCATGACTTCAAGTCTTGAATCTTGAAATATGATCTTCATTTCATCAACTCTTCAAGACTTCATTTCATTATGCAGTGATGAGCTTGATCTTTGTATTCTTCAATGGCATACATAAGTTTGCATCTTTTCTATCTTACATTTATTCTTTGATCAATCACATATCTGCTTTGCGCAGGATCTCTTCCTCTTTCAATCACCAAGTATTCACAATATACTTTGGCTCATAATATTATTAGTACATATATCCACAAAAGCCAAAACATTAAAGTATAATTTGGCTTATAATAATATATATGTTCAATGCACAAAAGCCAACAAATGTTATTTAAATGTAAAAACATATTAGCACAAACACACTTAACAAATTCATTTTTTCTTGATTTGTTATCATCAAAATCATACCGTTTGGCATAAAGCCAACAATATCTCCCTTTTTGGTGAAGACAAATCACTCTATGCTATAACAACAATAATGTACAAGTTAACCACATATAGCATGAATATGGAGTCTTCAAGGTATGATTTTCCCTCACATATGCATTCAATATACTATATACTATGTGAGTAATGTTTAAACAATAAAGCACATATGGAGTCTTTGACTCCCCATCACTCAATGCACATAACACATAATGCATATACGTTTTTCTTAAATATTAATATGTTGTTGTCATCAAAACCTTACAAATACCGAAACCTAAGGATTACAAAGACCTAGTACGTTATATTGCACAATGATTCAACAAAACACATAATCACATGTCGCAAACAGGTACGCTTATTCATCTTTTGGAGTTTGTGTTCAAAACTCATATGAATCCTAAAATTTATAAGTGTTGTAAATCACAATTGTATTATGAATATGTACAACAATATAATGAAATAAAACTTGATTTTATTTGATTTTGATATAGGTATAAAATGACCTGATTTGTATATAGGCATGAACCGACTTGACCCAAATGGTATGACCGAAATCAGTCTAATGATTTGATGGGCAGCTTGGGCATTACACGTTGGGCAAAGATAATATCCACTGAATAAAATGAGAAATTTGACATGTGTAAGAAGGGTATCATTATGCATTTAATACTTGTCCATCATTAGTGTTAAAATAAATAGCCTATTGAATGCACCAACCAATAGTAACTGACTATCATGTATTACTATCATTCTTTTAATAATTATTTGAATTTGGATAAACTAACTTACTCTTACACTGGAAGAGGTATACGGGCAATAACCCCTGTTTTCTCTTTCCTTATTTTGCAGGTTAAAATTGAGTTTGGGTCGAAGAATATTCAACCCTTATCAGATTTAGTTTGGCCTCCATTTCTTGTGAGAAAGAAAATAAACCGAAAGACTTTTATGGTTTAATTTAATGTAGCTTTGTCAAATTGTGACAGATAAAAATAGGTCGAGTATGATTCAATTCTATTTTTGTCAACCGCGAAAAAGATTTCATTCATTGGAAGATTCAATTCTCTTCTAATATTGAAGTAGAGTATGATCTGACCAAAAAACAAATAAGGTAGAGTATGACCAACAAAAAGAAAAAAAGAAAAAAAAAAGTAGAATAATGTTGTGCATGCCCAACTTGTATAGACTTTTGATACACGCTACTAGTACATATGTATTATATACGCTACACTCTTTTTGATGTACTTGTTGATAAAATAGCCGTCTTGATTTTTATATCGATAAGTATTGTGATTGAGACAATAAAAGAATTGTCAAAATATAGTATGTGCTTTTTCCGTCAATATCACATTTGTGACAGAAACTATTAAAATTTGACAAAAAAAAAAAAGACAGAAACTATTAAAGGACTGAGAGGACTTTTCAAGGTCAACAATACACACAATATATGTCACGTGTTATTGACAATTTACCAGTCACATTTTTATATTATTTGCTCAATTTAATCATGACTAGTAAAATTATTGATCACCGTTATTATTTGATATTGAAAGTCAATTTTGTTGAAAGTTGACAGAAGACAATTGACAATCAAAGCATCTACCAGCCTTGAGATATGCTCCAATAATACAAATATACAGTATATGTAGATAAATTACAAAGTGATAATTGACTAACTTAATGTATGTGTTGAGGTATATTGTTACACCACATAATTTATAACTTTGCATTGAATTTAATGTGGTCCGGCATGAGTGCTACTTGTCATAAATATACATATATATCATTATGTATATAGTATAAGGGTAAGTGTGTATGACTATAGTCTATACAGTATTAGTATGTATAAACTGTTTTAATATACAATATTAGTATGTATAATGGAAAAGTTTTAGTATATATAATTAAGGGTTTATCAAGTCTCCTATGTTTAAAAATAAGAATGTGAAACATTTTATAATTTTTTTTTTAACCCCCAACCTCACTTGCCCCCACTTCTATAAGATTTGAAATCGAGTCTCCCAACTGTCAGGAAAAATAGTCAATCACTAGGCTACTCCTGAATCTCCAATTAGTAATTATAATTGAATATTGACACAGTTATCACATTGAAACAAACTTAGAAATATAGATGACAATTGATAATTATTCTTCGGATGGAAAATGAAGAATTTGCCAATTTTGCATACGATGAAGTGATTTTTTTCCCATGTATGTATGTAATCAAAGATACTTAGAAATCTCAAATAAGACAAAGTTAGTATTAAATTTTCTTCTTAAAATTGTCATAGTTAGCACAAATTTTAGATTTTAAAATGTTAGTTACAAGAGTTAAGGTAAATACCTTCTTTGATCCCTTAATTTTGACAAAAATAACAATTTGGTCTTTTAACTTTATAAATGAACATTTTCGTCCTTCAATTGACTAAAGTAGGATATCATTAGTTCTTTACCAATTTTTTGTCCATTTTTAGCCTTTAGTCAATGACCAATTTAGTATGACATGTGCAATTAACAACAAAAAAATTGATAGAAAAAGTGAGAAAGACTAACGATGCTTTATTTTGTAAACTTAAAAGATTAAAAGATACGTTTTTAAAGTTTGAGAACTAAATTATCATTTTCGCCAAAGTGAGAAACTAATGGAGGTATTTACCCTTCCATTTAAATTTTAATAGGTGGTTCCTCCATTTACATGCTCATCGATCCAAAACAGAAGGTAAGAATGACCAAAATAAATAAATAAAGAAACAGAAGGTAAGAAGAACAATGACTAGATGAGTATATGACTCAATGAGGAAAGGCCGAAATTCAAATTCTTAGAAATGTTATAATATTATAAGTAAGATATAATTGTGATAAATTAATGATGAAATGATTTGAAAATTTTATAACTATTAAATTTTTCTCATAGCGTTGTAGTGTTATAAAATAATCCAAATCCGCAAAATTCAAGGAGTTGATACGGCAATATCTTTTTTGGGTAATACCTTACTAACAATTTGGATAAGTGAACTCATAAAAAATCGCAGAGAAATAATGATGATGGCAGTTTTTCTAGTTACTATTTCTAAATCACATAAACGCCTATTAAGACACTATCATGCACATGAAAAGATGCTGTCAATTACATCAATTTTCCAAACATTTATTTATTTTTTCAAAAGTCTCCAAGATACATAGTTTATTGTTATGAAATTCAATAAATGTTTATTTCGACGAATTAATTCATATTCTTTTTTTATCAAAAAAAAAGAAACAGAAATTCATTACTTAAACAGAAATCTAAAAGAGTTCAAGCCCAAAATTGACTAGACAGAAGGAGTAGGTCGTTGCCCAAAATAAAGAAACAACGAAACATTGGGTCAAAGCGCCCATACAACAATCTTAACATGATAAGTCCAAAGCTAACTGGCCCAGACAAAAGGTATAACCCTAAGAAGTATTCCCAAGCAAAACAGTGATAGCCAACGGCCAAGTCCCGCCATCAAACCAGAAGCAACATTCATGGTCATCAAATCAACACCTAATGGAAAATACCCCTGTAATTCTGCAGAGAAAGTTGTCAAATCAATAGTCCAAAGAGAGCATAAAATACAAACCACCAAGATGAGTTCGGCGGAACTTATTAATCCGGATAGAGGATAGGCCTGAGATTTTCAAAATTCAAATGGTCTAAACATTCCAAACAATGGAATGGACCCTCTGAGCCCCCCAAGCTTGAACAAGTGGCAGCAAAGACCACCCTATATCCTCCACAGCTGGAAATGACAAATGCGGGAACAAGAACACAGGACCAACGGTGCTGCCTGAAACATAAGAATGAAGCCTTAGAGTGATGAAAAAAGAAAGGGCCGAAAGTGAGGAAACACATCTCCAAGAAAAGTGTTTAAGACTCTGTTTGGCCTAACTGTGAAATCTTAACTTTTAAGTTATAGTTTTTGTTAGAAGTACTATTGAACAAAAATCGTCGACTGTTTGACCTATATTAGGTAACATTAAGTTTTTATAAATTTTGACAGTAATATCGGACTTTAAAAAATATGGAAGAGTATATTTCAGAAAAAAAAAATAGTTTCCCGCATTATGTACGTAAAACAATTTCGTTAAAGCCTTTTTTTAAAAGCTATAATTTGGAGCTTCTTATTTTGTAACTTTTTTCAACTTCAAATTTTACCTAAAAGCACTTTAAAAAATTGCTCAAACAAGTTAGTTCAACTTCTAAACTCATAGAAAACGCTTTTAAGTATCTAGAAGTTAGGAAAAATAAAGCATAAAGCCACCAACATTAGCACAACTTGTTTGGATTCATTTTTTAAAAGGAAATGAATGGAAGGGGAGGGAATAAGGAATCTCTCCCCTTGTTTGAATTGCAATTTAAAGAAAAGTAAAGGTTATGGAGGGGTTCCAAAACCCCTCCATTTCCTTTACTTGGAAGGATTTTATAATCCTTCCAATTTGGGGTTTTTTTAGGGAAATGAAAGGTTAAAGACAAAAAGTCTTTATTGTTCCTAAATTTTTTTTTTTTAATTTCTACAACTACCTTTATTGCACCTTAAAACCTACATTGTCTCAAAATGCACTCAAGTAATTTTTTATTTAACATTGACATTTCCTTTTCTTTCCTTCTCTTCTCTAATCCAAATAAAAGATTCTAAAGTATTTTCTCTTTCTTTCTATTATTATTTTATTACAATCCAAACAAAAGAATCTTTTTCCTTTTCTTTCCTTTATTTTTCTACCTCTAATCTCCTTTCCTTTCCCTTCCTTTGTGCAATCCAAACACTATGTTAGAGTTTAAACAAAGTTAACACAAGAACAAAGCAGTCACAAGTAAAAAAGATTTAAAGGTATGAAATGCAACCCAGAATCATATCTTAGATCTACTATCACTGAGGTGGATAACAACAAAAGGAAAACACATTTGACACCAATTCATGAACAAATCTATACCAAAAAATAAGTCATCATTATCATCCGTGTTAGGAAGAAAAAGGAATAAAGAGCAGGAAGAGGCCATGGCCAACTCAAAGAAGTGTGGCTGTTTTAACAACACTAAAAGGGGTGAAAACAAATGGGTTTTTGAGAGGGGTAAGGGTTTTCAAAGTTCAAAAGGGTGGAGAGTCAAGAGAGAGGGAAAGGCTTTTTTTGTAGCTGTAATTCATATTCATTTTACTGGATTACTGACAAGATTCTCTCATTATTTGGACTCCTTGCTTCTAATGGTATTCTGTGGAGTGAGCTATTGTCTTCAGAAACTATCCTGGCCATGTTTACGAGGAGAATTTTCTTCATTTCCATTTTCCTACTAATGTTCTGTTCATAGGGTAATTTCCATTTTCCTACTAATGTTCTTTTCATAGGGTAAATTACTCCTATGGTCTTCCAACTACATGCAACAAATTGATTCATAAGATTTTAAAATGAGCATTTCGATCTCTGAACGTATAATAGTATTATGTCATTAATCTCCTCTTTAAGTTTCATTCAAAATTAATGGCTTTGACATGGGCACATGCCAGTAATATTACTATGAGTCTTTTTGTCCATTAATGTATAATAGCTTTACGTCATTAACCCATGTCTAAAATTTTATTAAAAATTTAATGTCTTTGACACAAGAAGAGCATGTGTTCGTAATAAGACTATTGGAACTTGATGCAAAATTGTTAATTTTTTTTTTTACAGAAATTGAGACGAGAATTAACAGTATCACACTATTATAAGCTTAGGAATCAAAAAAAATATTTTAAAAAATTAAAAACTAATCTATCTTCAGCAACTTGCACGGGAGGACCGCTTCTAAAATTTCAGTTTCTCATAGTTTCTTGCAGCACGTCGATAATGGGCTGGGCCTTGAAACAAACATTAATATCCAAGTACTCTAAGTTTTGACACGAATATAAGGTAGACAGGCCGCTATGGATTTATACTTCCTTGCTGATTATTGGGCTATAGACTTTTATCTGTTTCATAATTAATGAATTTTTTTTTTTAATTCAAAAGAAGTCTAAATTCGTATAATATATATTATTGGGCTATATATTAAATACTTTAAGAGGACAGCATGTTACTGTAGATGAAATTTTAAGGAAACGATTTTTAATCATTATGTAAATTAAGATTCCTTTGCCTTTTTAATTTACATGATGATTAAAAATTGTTTCCTTAAATCTTTTTTTTTTTCCTTTTTGTTTGCTAAGTAAGCAATGTATTCATTAATAAATACTGCAAAAAAATATTTACAATATGTTGCAAGTTGATCTATCCAACAATTCTTTCATCTGCCTTTAATGCGATGCGTATTGTTCTATTTAAAATGTATTCCTAATTTATTCACCATATACTGTTTGGTTTTCACATTAAAACTAAGGAAGTGTTTGGTTCGCGAAATGTTACAAGATTTATAGGAGTGTAAAGTTTGAAATATCACATTCTCATATTTGATTAGCGAAATTAAAAAAAAAATATTCTAACCAATATCACATTCCTGGAAATATAATATTCCAATAATTTGGCCAATTTCTATTATCATGTGAGGGTTGAGAATCTCACATTCCCCAGTCATGGAATTATAAAATACGAAAATACCCATCTTAAAAAATAAAAAATAAATAAAATATATAATAAAATAAATAAAATAAAAAACAAAAAATAAAAAACAAAAATATAAAATAAAATAATATAAAATAAAATAAGAAAATAAGATAAAATTAAATAAAATTAAAAATAAAATATAAAATATAAAAAATAAATAAAATTAAAATAAATTAAAATAACAATAAGATAAAATAAAATAAAAATAAAAATTAAATTAAATGAAAATAAAATAAAATTAAAATTAAAATTAAAAAATTAAATGATTAAATAGAATAAGAAAATAAAATAAATAAAATAAAAATAAGGTAAATTAGTAAGAATAAAATAAAATAAAATACATAAAATAAAAGATTTAGAAAAAATAAAATAAAATAAAAATTGTCAATTTTCTAAGTTACACTAGAATTTTATATTTAAAATTATTTTTAATGCTAAATTCTAGATTTTTAAAATTTTAAATTAAATAAATTTAAAAAGTTAAATAATTTTTAATTTTTTTAAGATAATAAATCTAAGTTTCTAAATTGAAGTGTCAACTTAAAATTTATAAATTATAATAATAAATTTACTTTTGTTATATTAATACGTTAAATATTTTTTTTACTCGCGTATTAGCAAAAGTGTGCAAAATGTATTGTTATATGTATACTTTGTTTGATATTATTATTTTTTTGAGTTAGGGGCATTCTAAAAATATTGAGTGTAAATCAAATATAATAAAATAATATTACTAAGAATTTGATAAAATATTCCCAAAAATATTCTTAATAAACCAAACATTTTTAATCATATTGCCAAAAATAAAAAATTTATCCGTAAACCAAGAGCCTCCTAAGGAATCCATAAGATATATATCAGTAATCACTTCCCTAGAAAAGATTATTTTGTTACGCTCTTACCAATTGTGATAGACAATGATGCCCCAGCAGAGCTAGATAGTACTTATCTTCAATATTTTCAATTGTGTCAACTCTGGTATGATTGCTAGGAGTTGTACTTTATAATTTAAAGGTATCTTAGCAACTATGTATGGGATTAGGGATGATTCTACCACTTTTAATTATATTGCCAAAATTAAAAAATTTATCCGTAAATCAAGCGCCTCCTAAGAAATTCATAAAATACATATCAGTAATCATTTCTCTAGAAAAGATTATTTTGGTACGCTCTTACCAATTGTGATAGACAAAGATGCCCCAGCAGAGCTAGATGGTACTCATCTTGAATATTTTCAATTGTGTCAACTCTGGTATGATTTCTAGGAGTTGTACTTTATAATTTAAAGGTATCTTTGCAACTATGTATGGGATTAGGGATGATTCTACCAGTAGTCCCTAATGTTACTATGAATTTTCAATTAGTCTTAATTGTTTAAAAGTGGTCAATTTAATTCTTATAGTTTTAGAAAGTTAGTCAAATTAGTCCCTACTATAAAGAGCACATGACCATTGTTTGAGGAGTAAACTTGTAAAAAAAGAATATTAATTTCAATTTCATCCTCATTATTTACATAAAAGTTTAACTTATATCTAATGTTTTATATAAAAAAAATCAAACTAATCCCTAATATTTTACGAAATATTTTTAATTATACCCAACCCCCTTCTTTTTCTCAATCTTTAATGCCATCATACACACACACACACACACACACACATATATATATTATGGGAGATTAAGTTTTTCAAAATGTTGAGAACTAAATTGGTTACTTTGAACAATAGAGATTAAGTTAAAATTTTGTGGTAACAACGAGGACCATTGGTGTAATTAAACCTAAATTACGTAAGAGTAATTTAGTTATGTTATATATTTTCTATTAAATTTAATTTAGTTTTTACTGGTGAGAACTAAATTGACTAATTTTATACAATAATGAACATTAAATTGGTCACTTTTAAATAAAGAGCCTAATTCATGGGCGTCTTACTACTTGCTCGCATTAGAGAAAGTAAAGGTCGAAATAACAGAGTCAAAGATAACGAATATTGCTCCAACAGAATCGCTCTTACTAGTCATATTAGTATGCATCTACTAACTTGGGTATAGATATGTAATTGAAGTTGGTGAAACTACGTGAAAGAAACTAATTCATAAAATAATTCATATTTGGTACTTAAGGAGGTCTCTTTTTCCGTTTATTTATCTTTCTATCCCGGTTAGATCATGGGATGACTCTTTAAATCTTTTGTTTTCTTTTATCTCTCTAACAATGGGATTTTGCCAATCAATGTTTTGACTTTATCAAACAAAGGTCGTCTTTTGATTTGACTTGACTTGCTGGGTTTCTTCCTCAATCTTTAACTGAGAACAGATTGGTAATTTATTAATTCACTGTGGCTTTCCTTCCTCCAACTTCTTAGCCTTGGGGGAAATGAGATTTCTAGATTCATTAATTTATATCAAGCATGGGAATGAGAATAAAGTCGAGAGTGTCATTTTATTCTTAACCTATTCCAAAGTACCAATCATCACCTAAAAATAATTGTAGGAGTTAAGTGCCTTAATTGCTTTCATTTTCTAGTCTTGTTTGGAAGCATTCAATGTAACCAATTGGACCCAAATTGTTTTTTGGATTGGTTGAATATTTTTTAATGTAGTAGTAACAAATAAATAATTAAAGAAGTAAAAGCAAATGCTTTTTTTGTAAGCATATAGATCAACTAGGAAAAGTTTAAAGTTGAAATCTAAGCCAAGGAAAAAAAAGCTTTAAGGCTAAGACAGTAGATCATTCAACTCATAATAGGAATGTGGTTAGTTATTCTTCAACTTGATACGGATTCTTTTTTTTTTTTTCTAACTTACCTAGTGTGCCAATTAAACTCAACTGTACTATTTACATCGACAATACTTTCAGCACTTCATTCAATGCGCAAGCTTTCGCAACTGATGCTTCAAGGGCAATACTTGAGGTCAAGATATCATTAACCGAAAATCTCTCTTTCAACACTCCTTCATGATGCCATACATCCACCCAAAACTGTGTATATATCCTCCCTATTACCAATCTTGTGTTAAATTAAAAGTCTAGCAACACTTCTAAGATTCAGAAGTTTTATCTAGCCCCATGCAGCAATCTATTGAAATTGTTGAACTTGATAATTTCTTATTAATCTCAATTTTGATGATAACAAATAAAAAAATTAATATGATTTTGTTCAGTGTCAAATTGAACAAAATGTTAGAAGAAATAAAAAAGAGTTTTTTGTATAAATGATGTTATTGTAGCAACACGGGACTATAAAATCGGTAACTGTAGCAACACAATTACTATACCGTGTTTGAAAATTTGATATAGGAGACTATAGTACCCGAGAAATTTTAAAAATTGGAGGTAATGTTTGACACTGTAGAGAATTTAAAAAATTAGAGATTATTGTTTATCACTGTAGAAAATTTGAAAGCTTTTGAAAATTGAAAGCTTTCTTCAACTTCATTTCAAATCCAGATATTTAAAGCTTCCGAAAGCTCGTAAGTTTTTATTTGATTATTATTGGGCTTTCATTATTTTGTCATCATACAAAATTCTGAGTTGTATTTCGAATTTCTTGTTATTTATTGATTTGTAACATTGTTCTCATTCGAGCCTCTTGATAAACATATGAAATTATGAACCACATTGTTTCTCTCTTTCGAATTTGTTGAATAAATAGTATTAATTATATAAATTCATTCATAAATTAATTCAAATTAGCATGTTTACTATGTAAGGTATGATTGTACTTGCAAAAACATAAGAAATCAAAGTATTTTGGTTCTTTCTCATAAACCAATTCAGAAGTATATTGATTAGAAAAATTTTGATAATTTATTGATTCATCAGGTATCTAAATATATGATTCATTTCTAATCCTTTTAATTGACATAGACCATTGAGTTGTATTGTAGAGTTTTCAGAAATATTCTTTTAGTCTAAAATGCAATTTGAAATTACTAATGTCAAAGTAATTGATTAATTTGGCAAAGCATTTAGAAGTTCCGGAGGGCTTGAAACTACAGTCATAAGTTCCCGGGACCGGGGTTTGGTTGAAACTGTGCATGATATTATATGACACTTGTCAATTTAAATTGCATTAGCTATCGGGAATGCGACATGGTTTAGTGGTGTTGTTTTCCTACAAAAACCCAGTAATTCCTTTTTTTTTTTTTAATTTAAAGGATGTCTATGACCGTACAACACATATGTAATCAACAGAAATTGATCCTACAACTTCTTGCAAACAAGCTAGTAACTTTACCACCAGACCAAAGTTTTGGTGGCCAATAGTCCTCTTTAGCAACAAATGGATAATAAAAAATTATCAAATAGAAGTTGTTTAATATGGCAATTACGATTTCAATGATATTATAAACTATGATAGCTATACATAAGAAATTAGTAATTAATAAGTTACGTAATTTAATATCTGGCACAAACGTGTTAGTACGTGCTCAATGATATGGCTCTTTAAAGATTGATCGACTTCAAAGTTCGACAATTAATTTGTACATTTATTTACGAACTCAATAAATATGAATCACCAAAAATCGTATTTATTTTTCAAAATACTTTGGTCATCTTCAATCAATAATTTAAAATGATCATCGATGATTCTATCCTCCTTCACAAGGGAGTGAGTAATGTTGGAGCCTACTGCCCTAGGAAGCTACCCTCCCAAAAGAGTCGTTCCAAAATTGCATTTTACAAAGGTGTTGCCAGATGGTACATTTTTTTTTTTTTTAATTGTTAACAGGCTTATCCCAAATTTGTCTCTACTCAATATTCATGTGGCTCGGTTTTCAGTGATAGAAGAAGCCAATACCAGGGTATTAAGTGACGGACCCAAAATCCAAAAGCAGAAGTCTAATTCAACTTCCTGATGTTTTGTACAAGCCAATCTTTATTCTTTTGGTGAGATGCAAACCAATCTTCTAGCTTCTATAGGCATGAGGATAAGTGTGGCATTATCCTCATGGGGCTGAAGAAAACATACACATGTGGACCACAGGCAACAAGAAGGAATTTCCTATATACCAAACCAGTTAGCTTTTCTCAGAGTTGTCTCGGCTTTAGGAAGAAAGAAGATGA
Organism: Ehretia macrophylla; assembly: GCA_037974665.1. Lineage (NCBI taxonomy): Eukaryota > Viridiplantae > Streptophyta > Magnoliopsida > Boraginales > Ehretiaceae > Ehretia > Ehretia macrophylla. The sequence continues at coordinate 57,590,527 of CM075771.1, read as the reverse complement.
TGGACTCGTGAATTAGGTTTTCGTTTAATAGTAGAATATTTGAGGTGTGAATAGGAGATTTAGGTTTTATTTGGTTTAATTTTTAAATACTTAAAGTATTTCTTATAAGTTTAGAAGTTGAACAAATTTATTTAACCCATTTTTTAAAGTACTTTTAGATAAAAATTAAAATTAAAAAAAACTAAAAAATCAGAACTTTCAAATTGGAACTTTTTAAAAAATATTTTTACAAAACTGTTTTATATAATACAAGAAACTATGTTTTTTTCTTTCAAACATACTCTTTCATATTTTTTAAAGTCTGATATTACTCTCAAAATTTTTAAAAGTTCAATGTTGTCTAATACATGTCAAATAATTAACAGTTTTTGTTCAACGACACTTTTAATAAAAACTCTACTCTAAAAATTAAAATTTTATTATTAGGCCAAACAGAATTTTATTTACGTTTTAAATCATGTATATATGAATTTGACATTTTTAATGTGAACTAAAATAACTCTAGGAATGAAGTCGCGGTGTAGGTTTTGAGTTTGATCAAATAGTTACCAATTTGGAAAATCTATCCGCCATCATGGTACATTTTGAGTTGGTACTTATAGTTCCGATAAAGGTCGTTTGAATCTCAATTTCTCTTATAAAATAGAAAGACATGCTCTTAAACATTTTAGATGTACCTATACACTTAACATGTCATATATGGAATGAATAACTTATATGAGCGAAAAATCCCTTCCTTATATGATTAGTATCACAGGGGATTAGTAAGGGAAAGAAATATAATCTGATCATGGACGGATAAATTACGACAACAATTGATATTTTAGAATAAATTTGGATAGAAATATTAGAATGAATTAAATAATTGAATCACCTGTTTGGTATGCTCTATAATTAAGATATGAATGAATTTATTGATTTCAAATTTATTTTTGATAGTCAAGTATACAAGAGAAGCATTGACAATACTTATATAATGTGGCAAGATTGCGATTTTGTTATTATATAATTGTTATTGTCTTAATAATAATAATAATAATAAAGGGTTTGCCAACAAAATTTCTATATAAAGGGCTAGTTTGGTAATATGGATTACCTAAGAAATGGATTCCTAGGTTCATTATCTCATAGCAGGGGGAACCTACCTTCTAAATTGGTGCACACCCTATATTATCCCTCACCTAGTGAGGGTAATTTCATAATTTCATATTTTTTATTTTAAAAAGAAAAAAAATATTATCAAAAGAGGTTGGGTAGCCATTAGGACAATAACATAAAGTAAAAAAGGAAAGAAGAAATATTAATTATTGTGTAAAGTGAACCAAAAAAATATTATTGAAAGAAGTTGTGTATTAATTATTTTTTTATTTAGTTGTTTGTTACTATTATTATCAAGTATTGGTTAATGTATAAATGATAATTCACGATTGCGACCCTTTATTTTTTTTATTCCGTACATTAGTACACACTCTGAGGCCGGGTGCATAGGTCCGCCACTACTTCATACCAAGCATGAGAATTGGAATAGGGTCATGAAAGTCATTACATTCATAACTCATTCCAGCATAACAATAGTCACCTAAGAGATGAGCGGGGATTTCAAATTTAAAACGTGTATGTGTTTTAAGGCATTTTTAGTTTTAAAAATAATTTAGTCTCCACTCAAAAAATTATTGTATATGAATGTTAAAATGTGTATGTTTTTAAGGCATTTTTAGTTTGAAAAATAATTTAGCCTCCACTTAAAAAGTTATTGTATATGAATGTTAAAATGTGAATTCTAGTCTCTATTAAATATAAAATTCCTCAATTTGCTCCCGAATATGATATGATATTTCAAACAAATTATTAAGGTTTTCAAGGTAAGACTCCCATTAGGGAGTGGGCCCATGCACATACTCATGGAGGTTGACTCCTCATGCAAGGAGGACCCACTTTTCATGAGTGTGCCGTAATATGCGGTTTTGTTGGATGAGAGAATTTTTTGCATTCAAAGGACTCAATAATTAACCATAATAAAATATAAAAATGCTTATGTTGAAGTTTGGCAAAATAAAATATAAAAATGCTTATGTTGATGTTTGGCAAAACCTAATTATTAGTTTTAAGTCTAAATCATAAGAAGACATCTCACTTCACCTTAGAAGCTAACCTAAGCAAGAGTACATTATATTTGCGGTGCCATGTTTGGAGCATAATTGCAAAACAAGAAAAAGCCATTATGGCAAATTTACTATCAATAGTGTTTTACTTTAGAAATTACCCTCTTTTCATCACTTAATTACTCTCTTATTTATTTTTATTCAATTCACAATGACTTTTGTTGTGTTCTCCTATTTATTTTACATTATAATTAATATCTCTTATTTATTTTCATCACTTAATTACTATCTCTTATTTATTTACATTATGAACGAGAGGGTAAATTAGATTATGGCAAATTTTACTACCAATAAGCAAGAGTACATTATGCACAAGATTATTTTTATAGAAGAAGTGAACAAAGCTACTTTTGGATTTATTTACTTTCAACTATTATAAATTAGATTATTTTTATTCAAAATTGAAGAAAACTACCGTTTTTATATATTTTTTATTATAAAAAATTTCATAGAATAAATTAGATTATTTTTATTCAAAATTGAAGAAAACTACCGTTTTTATATTTTTTAATATTTTTTTATTATAAAAAAATTCATAGAAAGACTGAAACTAAAAAAAAATAAATTAAAATGGTTGTCATTTAAAAACAGTAACCTTCAAATTTTATTACGTGTTATATTTATTCTGTTGTTGTATTACTGATAGCTACTATGTCTCATTATTTTTGCAATAATTGTCTTTCTTAAGTTGTTCCCTAAACTAAAAAGGCATTTCTCCTTTGATTGTCAAACTCAAAGTTCCATCAAATCGAAACAATTGATCGAAAAAAAGGAAAAAGAAAAAGCAAACTTCAAACAGACTCTCATGGAATGAGATGCTTGTAATACTTTTGTTAGAATATACATTTCTTTTACATCAAAAAATCATTAATTTTAAATGTATCATATAAAATTTTGAGTTATTCTACTTAACACTAATTAATTTTAAAATAGAATATCAAGTTTCTTAATATGGTATCATAATTAGGTCTTTAGTCTAGTCATATTCATCCACGTGTGACTTATTTCTCCTTAATATCAGCTCTCGCTTCTTGATTTTCTCTGAACTTAATGTCAGTTTTCGCTTTTCAATTCTCTTCAGATCACATGTGAGGAAAGGTATTAGAATATATATTTCTCTCAAATAAAAAAATCACCAACTTCAAATCTATCATATAAAATTTTAAATTATTTCACTTAATATTAATTAATTTTAAAATAAAAATCTCATAATTCTTAACAACTTTGATTTCATTTTTGACAAAAACAAAAGGAGAAATCGGAATTATTTATTGTATACCAAGTGACACGCAGCACAACGATATGGGACGTGAGCTCAACCAAATAGTATGACGAAGCAAGCACAAGGTTTTTGTAGTCCAAGGCTATTTAAAGTGGTGCACATTACTACTAAATAGACAATGATGGGCCTACTTCACCAAAAAACTAGGCATGTGTCACTTTACGAAAAACTTCTACAAAATATCTGTCTGAATGGATCCGGTCAACAAATTAGAAGTAAATTTTACTTATCGTTGATATTTTTAGGCCTTTTTTGTTGCTTACAATACTAGTGTTCAAGGATTTAATTGAAAAATTAGATAATGATACATTATAATTAAATATTTTGAATTTAAACTTATATATCTTCATTATAAATGTTGACTTTTAATTAATTTAAAATTAATCCGCACTTTATACCTAAAAAATATATTTAATATACTCAATTTTATTAATATGAGTTTCTCGTTATTTAAAAAAAAAAAAAACTCGTATTTATTTTATCGCGAGTCCTCTCATCCACAAACATTTCCTTCTATACTTCGCCACGTAAATGCAATAGAGCAGAGTCACATGTTGAAGATGTTGAGGGGCAATTGAGTTTACGACGTTGGTTAATCACCTGAGGCATATCAGTAGAATATTCTCTGCTCATATAATATAATGGTTGACCCTGTTTAACTAAACCGTCCCCACAGATGCACCAATCGGTTACTGACCCATCTGCGCTCGACAAACCTTTTTTATTCGACAAATGTTTCTTCCGATGGCCACGTTGCATGTCTCACAAGCGACTATGGATCTTTTTTATTTTTTTATTTCTTAAGACGAGCCTCCACTTTCAACGCTTTTTAAAGTATTTTTTTTTTCCAATTATTTTCACCATTCTAATAAGCAAAAACACAAAAACAAAAGAAAATTTATATATTTGACCATATGAGCCTTCACCTTGAACGCGTTTTAGGAATATTCCCTAAGCATTTTCACCATTCCAATAAGCAAAAACACAAAAAATAAAAAAATACAAGAAATAAAAATAGGATATTTAACCATATGAGCCTCCATCTCTGACGCTATTTAGACTATTTTCTAAGCTTTTTAACAATTTTAATAAGCAAAGATACAAAGAACAAAATAAAATTTGGATATTAACCGTATGAATCTCCTCCCTTCAATAGACTATATTCTCCCTCATTTCACCATTCCAATAAGCAATAACACATAAACAAAAGAAAATTTGAAATATTTGCATTGACCTCCTTGATGTTTTAGGTAAATTAGACCCCTCTTTTTCTGAATATATATATATATATATATATATGACAATAATTAATCACATATTATGCATTTTCAAAGAGCCACATTAGTTATTGTGCCATTCTATGTGCTCAAAAGCCACTATGCATACAAAATTATATTTATATCAATTTGGTGTCATATTTTTACATAATGTTTTAGGTAAATTAGACCCCTCTTTTTCTGAATATATATATATATATATATATATATATATATATATATATATGGCAATAATTAATCACATATTATTCATTTTCAAAGAGCCACATTAGTTATTGTGCCATTCTACGTGCTCAAAAGCCACGATGCATACAAAATTATATTTATATCAATTTGGTGTCATATTTTTACATATCTTTGCCATACATTGTTATATTGTATGGAAGGACTTGAAATTAATTTAGAAAAGCGTGATCAAATTGTGATAATTGAAAGAAGCATATGTTAATAGCTTAGTACAAAAAGAAGAATTACATTAGCTTAAATAATTACGTTCATACGCTTATATCAGATGATAATTACATGCAAACATCTTAAAATTAGATATTCACAAAATCAAATATCATCTTATACTTGGCCTCCAAAGCATTGAGAAAAGATAGAATTGATAATATCAAAATGGGATAATCCTAAACCTACACAAGACAAAACTAATCATATCAAACATGTTATTTATTTATTTAAAATTGCACACTAACTAGAAACCAGTGTCAATAAGATATGAGCCAACAGTTAAAAATTGCTACTATAAAATAATTTCAGAAACTGAATGGAAATCCTTGATAATTCTTTTAATTTTAAAAAATAAAGATTATAAAAATACACAATCATCTGAAGTCATTACTAGTAATGATTTAATAACCTTTTTTTTTTTTCATAAAACTACTATCACAACATAATTTTAAAAAAGGATAAATATCACTCCACCCTTTTATAATATGCGAAATTATCACTCTACTCTTGCGTTCGTAAAGCTTCAAGAAAGTCTCATGTATTATTAAAAAGTCTTCACACTATTCCCTCAATCTCTTTTTTAAACTATTAAATAACATTTTTATCCTTTTATAATGCATATATATATTTTTTCTTCATCTCTACCTATTTATCAAAAAATTAAAAAATTAAAAAAAAAAATCATCTTTCTCAACCCTCCTCCACCTCATCCCACCCCGTCGACCACCATTCCCCACCCCCACTCCTCTCCCACCTTGACGCTGCTGCGCCTCATGTGGGGAGTAGAGGGTGGGGGAAAGGCGAGGGGAGGGCAGGGGAGGGGGATTGGGAAAGATGATTCTGTTTTTTAATTTTTGATAAATAAGTGGAGATAAAGGGAAAAAAATATATGTATTATAAAATGATAAAAATATTATTTAATAGTTTAAAAGAAACACGAAAAGGATAGTATAAAGACTTTTTAATAATATATAATTTTTTTTTAAAATTTTACAAATATAAAAGATAAAATGATAGTTTTATATATTATAAAAGACGGAGTTATATTTATCATTTTAGAAAAATATATAGTAAACACTAAAGACGTGGAGGACCTTATAGCAATTTCGCATTTCATTTTCAACCGAATACAGTAAGTTGCCATTAAGAAAAAAGTTTTACTAAAATTGACAATCGTAAGAACACGATTGCCACCTCCCAAGAATCTCTCTCAGTCACCGTCTTCTTATCGCATCACCTTCCCTCTTCACTCCACCCCTCGACTACATAAAAACTCCACATTTCTACACACACACACACACACACACATATATATATACATACTCTCATATATATACATATATATTTACATATATTACTGGTGGTGGTGGTGGTGGTGGTGATAAGAGATGGCGGGAAATGATTGGATAAACAGTTACCTGGAGGCGATTCTGGATGTTGGGCCAGGGCTGGATGATGCGAAGTCGTCGCTGCTGCTGAGGGAGAGAGGGAGGTTCAGTCCGACACGTTACTTCGTCGAGGAGGTCATCACCGGCTTCGATGAGACCGATCTCCACCGCTCCTGGGTCCGAGTATGAATTCTCTCTCTCTCTCTCTATATATATATATATATATATATATATATATATATATGTATATATGTATGTATAGGTTGCAAATTGAGTATGGTTTTGTGTACGTAATGGATAGGCGCAAGCGACGCGGGGTCCGAAAGAGAGGAACACTAGGCTGGAGAACATGTGCTGGCGGATTTGGAACTTGGCCCGCCAGAAAAAGCAGGTTCTATATATGTGTATATTTATTTATTTATTTTGCTAAATATATATATGTATTTATGTGCGTGGTGTATTTTTAAGTTCAATTAAAATGATGTAATTACTTGAGAAACGAAATTATTAATTTCTTTTAAGAATTGGGTGCTGAGTATTAATCTTTATTTTCATAATTCTTGCAATCTAACTGCTCACAGACACACACATTTATTGTATATGTATGTACGTATTTGTGTATGCTGCGTCGTGCGCATATAGAAGTAGTCCAGAGTGAGGTTGCTCCGACTGATCGCTATATGTGTGTGTGCATATATAGAGATGTATGTATATATGTATGTATGTGTGTATATATGTGTCTATTAGCTCATCCATATACAAGTAGTTAATAATATTTACATTGATATGTATTTTTTGGGGTGGGGTGGGGTGTGCGCTATTAATGTGGTCTAGTATATTTTTGTATTCTAGTAACAAGTTGTCTAATGTGAATTGTACTATCAATGTTATTTTTTGAAATTATAAGTTGTCTTGTATGATTTATACGTTTGTTTTATGACTGTTTTAAGTTGAGATGGTCTTTATTGTTAGTTCAATAAATGCCTTGATCATTAAATGGAAAATAAGGCGGGGCAGGGAAAAAGATGTGAACAAAGTAAACTTTCTCTAGGGCGTTATTTGGGAATTAAGAACTTGTTTCCATTTGTTTATGCTAATGTCAATACTAAATGTGGTTTTTATTGATGATGTGCGTGTTTTATTTTGGTAGCTTGAAGGGGAGCAAGCTCAGAGGATGCATAAACGCCATCTTGAACGTGAAAGAGCTCGTAGAGAAGCAGTTGCTGATATGTCGGAAGACTTGTCAGAGGGGGAGAAAGGGGATACAGTCAGTGAGATTTCAACTCTTGGTGAAAGTAATAAAGGTCGATTACCTAGAATTAGCTCTGTGGAGACAATGGATGCCTGGATTAATCAGCAGAGGGGGAAGAAGCTGTACATTGTACTGATAAGGTGCAAGAAGGATGCCTGTCGATGCATTTTTATTATTTTGATAGGGAGATGAGCATTAGACTAATGTCACTGAAATTAACTTGGCTAGCTGTCGGATGGGAATACAGTTTAAATTTAAATTCATTGTGCTTCAATTCTACCTAGGTTGATTTTAAAATGTAGGACTTATGCATGCGATTTTGTGCATGCCAACCTTACTCATTGTTGACGACTAAAATTCTTGCAGCCTTCATGGTTTGATTCGGGGTGACAATATGGAGCTTGGTCGTGACTCGGACACTGGAGGACAGGTGAATTTTGTTTCCTTCTGTTTTTCATGTTCTTAGCATGATCTCGACTTAGTAGGAAAGGAAAGAGAAATCAGCACAATGACTTCCCATTTTTGACTAATTATCCTGACAATTCCATGAGTTGTAGCGAGTAAAAGTTGCTTGTTTTGAATGGTGAATTTCCTTACATTCATGAATCTCTAACAGAGAAACATGCATGGTTTTCTTTTTTCTTCCTTCATTTTTATTCAGGTGAAATATGTTGTAGAACTTGCAAGAGCTCTAGGTTCAATGCCTGGTGTTTATCGCGTTGATTTACTTACAAGACAAGTATCATCGCCAGAAGTAGATTGGAGCTATGGTGAACCAACAGAAATGCTGCCTTCACATAATACAGATTGTTTGATGAACGAGATGGGGGAGAGTAGTGGTGCTTATATCATTCGAATTCCATTTGGGCCTAGAGATAAATATATTCCAAAAGAACAATTGTGGCCATACATCCCTGAATTTGTTGATGGTGCACTTGACCACATATTACAGATGTCCAAAGTACTTGGTGAGCAAATTGGTAATGGACGTCCAGTCTGGCCTGTAGCTATCCACGGGCATTACGCAGATGCTGGTGATTCTGCTGCTCTTCTATCTGGTGCTCTAAATGTGCCCATGCTTTTAACTGGCCACTCCCTTGGGCGTGATAAATTGGAACAGCTAATGAGACAAGGTAGACTGTCAAGGGATGAAATAAATTCAACTTACAAAATAATGCGTCGGATAGAGGCTGAGGAGTTGTCACTTGATGCATCTGAAATCGTCATTACAAGCACAAGACAAGAGATAGATGAGCAGTGGCGTTTGTATGATGGTTTTGATCCAATACTAGAGCGCAAACTACGCGCTAGGATCAGGCGTAATGTCAGCTGTTACGGAAGGTTCATGCCTCGCATGGTTGTAAGTACTTTATATCTCTTTGTAACTATTTTATCTTGATCAGAAATTTTATTTCATTGGTCAGTATTTTCTGTCTACCAAAAAGCTGAACTGCTTGTTGATTTTCTCACTTTAAAGGTGAGAATTATCCTTCTAGCTTATATTAGAAGGGGAGGCCATAGGTCAATATATTCAGGGGATAATATAACCACATTTGGTATGTCTTGCAAATCAGCCTCTAGGAAGTTGGGGTGGTGGGACGAATAGCAATCATTGGTGGTATTTTGAGATGAAATCAGGTTTTTCTAATTAGCCCATGGAATGTTTTTGGCACCAGAATTCATACCTCCTAGGAGTAGCAGGCATAATATCACAAGACCCATTTAATAAATTCCAATCCTGTAACTAGAGCTCTTGTTTTGGTTCTTCTTTCCCTCTTGCTTTTTCGTTTCACGTCAAAGTTACTTTGATGTAAGTGCCTAGGTCATTTGGATATCTTTTGGTCCAGAGAATTTACAGAAGCATCACTTTGAGTTATGTCAGACTTGTGGAAACTGGTTCTTTTGCTTGAGTTTGACATATTATTGGCAAGCTGCAGCACTTGGAATTGCTTAGGTAGAGCCTGTTATTTGATGTATTTGTCGTAAGTCTGTTCTCATGTATGTTATGTACTCATATCACAAAAATAAAAAGGAAATAGTGTGCATTGTTGAGTCTTTTGCGTGCACATCTGTTTGTTGATTGAGACAAGTAAACCCTTTGTAACTTCTCGAAGCAGATAATGTAATATGTTAAGCAACTATCGACAGGTCATTCCCCCTGGAATGGAATTCCATCATATTGTCCCACATGAAGGTGATATGGATGGTGATACAGAAGGAAATGAGGATGGAAAAACTCCTGATCCACCTATATGGACAGAGGTCTGTCATCTACATCTCTGCATATCTGTGATTCCTTTTCAAGTGATGTGATCTGGCCGTCTTTGGATGGAGCGTTGCATTGTTGACCTAAGCATCTGATATGATGTTTTGCAGATAATGCGCTTCTTTTCAAATCCGAGGAAGCCTATGATACTAGCCCTTGCGAGGCCAGATCCTAAAAAGAACCTAACAACTTTGGTCAAAGCATTTGGGGAATGTCGTTCACTACAAGAGCTTGCTAATCTTGTATGATTGAAATATTGATGATATCTTATGGTGAAATTTGTCATCATTGAGGGAGTGAAATGAATTGCATCAACCACTAAGGTACCAATTTCCTTTGTATTTTGCAGACCTTAATAATGGGTAACCGAGATGATGTAGATGAAATGTCGAGCACCAGTGCTTCTGTTCTTCTTTCAATACTCAAGCTGATAGATAAGTATGACCTCTATGGTCAAGTTGCATATCCAAAACATCACAAGCAGTATGATGTTCCTGACATATACCGTTTAGCTGCAAAGACAAAGGTAATGCTTGTAGTTTTTCATATTCTTGTTAGTAAGGAGTGTCATTAGTAGCGTTAGGAGGGTTATGTCCCTGCCGCATCGGTCATTAGGAGTCTTATGTTATGGAGGACAACAATATAATAGGTCCTACTGCTTTAGTGGGAAGACCAAGCCATTCTCTCCTATTCTCCCTATGTTTCTATCTCTCTTTTTATTAGCTTCACACATTTTTTGCCTCAGGTATTGATTTATTTTGTTTTTTTTTTTTTTCGGAGTACAACAATATAGTAGGTCCTACTGCTTAGTGGGAAGACCAAGACATTCTCTCCTATTCTCCCTATGTTTCTATCTCTCTTTTTATTAGCTTAACACATAATTTTTGCCTCAGTTATTGCTTTATTTTGTTTATTTTATTTTATTTTTTAAATTAAACCAGGTGATCTAGAATGGGCTGGTCTGAATGTAGTGTTACCAAAAGGATTCGTTCGCTTAAATTGTTCCATTTAAATGCGAATGGTCATTTACAAACTTCTTCAATACGATTTCATCATCTCCCCCCCCCCTCCCCCCCCCACCAAGTAAAATGATAATTATTTTATCAAGTCAACATAGGGAAGCTTTTCTTCTATTGAGGATGTAAAGTGGGCTGAGCAAAGCCAAGTAGTGGTGTTCTCGTGGTAGCTTTCTTAAGTAGAAGCAACTACAGACTGGTTTAGACAAAACTTCATCACTTAGCATCAGATGGTCAAGGTCCCTTTGGCTTGTAATTGTGTACTTCTAATATAAATAGAATCTCGGAACATGTGTTTCCAGAGGATCTTCTTTCCATGCAAGAGGGTAGAATTTCCATTTAGGTGGTAAATAGTGAAACTATGCCTACCGCTTGACCATTTCACCAGCATGTATGCGTTCTCTTATTCTATCTTTTACGCCACTTTTAACAATTGAAAAGTTCCCACTTAGATGGGCCCACAGTATCTATCTCTCTCTCCAACATATATACATATATACATGTATATGACACGTGCTTATCTAACTAGACCTTGAGATTTTCTTTTGTCCTTGGCAGGGAGTTTTCATTAATCCAGCTTTCATTGAGCCTTTTGGACTTACTCTTATTGAGGTATTTATCTAATCGTCACGGTGGCTTTGTCATTGTTGAGTTTGTTTCCTTGTTACCTCTTTTCTTTATTCTTTTTCATTTTTCCCCAAATGAGCAGGCAGCAGCTTATGGTTTGCCTATTGTTGCCACAAAAAATGGTGGACCTGTTGATATCCATAGGGTATGTTTGTTTTCTCATGAAAGATATAAGTAACATTGAATTAAGTTTAGATCTATTTGATTTATTGCTCATGCATTGCAGGTTCTAGACAATGGTCTCCTTGTTGATCCCCATGATCAGCAGTCCATTGCTGACGCACTCTTGAAGCTAGTTGCTGATAAACAGCTTTGGGCAAAATGCAGAGCACAAGGACTGAAAAATATTCACCTCTTCTCATGGCCAGAACATTGTAAAACTTATCTGTCCAAAATAGCAAGTTGCAAGCCAAGGCAACCACGATGGCTGAAGAATGAGGATGAAGATGATAATTCAGAATCAGATTCACCAAGTGAGTCCTTGAGAGATTTACAGGATATATTTTTGAACTTAAAGTTTTCGCTGGATGGAGGCAAGAATGCTGATGGCTCATTAGATGCTGAAGATCAGAAGAATAAGTTAGAGAATGCTGTTTTAACATGTTCCAAGGGAGTTCTGAAGAACACACAAAGAGCTGGCGCCATTGAGAAGGGAGACCAATCTTCTAGTGCTGGTAAGTTTCCTGCATTGAGGAGGAGGAAGCATATATTCGTAATTGCTGTCGATGGTGATCCTAGCAGTGGTCTTTCTGAAAGTGTTAGAAAGATCTTTGAGGCTGTAGAGAAGGAAAGGAAGGAAGGGTCCATAGGGTTCATACTGGCCTCATCCTTTAACATGTCCGAGATAAATTCCTTTTTGCATTCGGAGGGACTGAAGCCCACTGATTTTGATGCTTTCATTTGTAATAGTGGTGGTGATCTTTACTACTCATCTCTCCATTCAGAAGATAACCCTTTTGTAGTTGACTTGTATTACCATTCACACATTGAATACCGTTGGGGTGGTGAAGGGTTGAGAAGGACTTTGGTGCGTTGGGCATCTTCTGTGGTTGACAAAAAGGGTGAAAAGGAAGAAGACATTGTTACTGAAGATGAAGAAAAATCAGCTGACTACTGTTATTCCTTTAATGTTCACAAACCTGGGATGGTAAGGTTACTCTTTTCTTCCCCGAGTTTTGGATGGCTTTTGTTTCATCACAGTATGCTATCATATTACTAACATCTGCCTCTTGTAGTTTTATTTCCATGCATTTGTTGGTCTATGCAATATTTGTGGACACTGACAGTGCCATTTTGGTTCATGTAATTGTCTTTACAGGTTCCTCCTGTCAAGGAACTCAGAAAGCTAATGAGAATTCAGGCTCTTCGTTGTCATGTTATTTATTGTCAAAATGGGAGTAAGATCAATGTTATACCAGTGCTGGCATCTCGTTGCCAGGCACTCAGGTATGCATTGATAGTGTTAGCACTATCCAGCTTGATGACATGATTGTATCTTTTATCTGTTAGCTTACGATTTTTGTTTCATCTATTTTGTTCTAAAATATCTGTTGGGTTTGGGTTTAATTTTTTTTCTTATTCATATTTTTATTGTTCACCTACCTCATGAGCATCCAATGTTGCTTGTGGTTCTTGACTTTTGGTCTGTATTTCTAGGAGTCCATTACTTCATGTTACTGCTTTTCTATTTTTAGTGTTGCTTTTTGGATGTTATTTGGATCGATAAAACACTGTGATTAGACTTATTGATTCCCATTATACGTTTGACATTTAAGTCTTAGGACACATTAAAGTTAATATTTGGTATTTTCTACAGCTGAATGCTTCTGACACATAGTATTGACTAACAGCCAGATAAGGAGATGATAGATGGAACTTCCCCAGACACGTTATTGTGTTGCGTTTGTTTATTATCTTATATTTGTTTGCCTCCTTTGTTCCTTTGCTCTTTTCTGGGGACTACTTGCAATTCTTGTTTTCACTTTCATCAACTTTATGGAGTTCTAAGGGTAACATACTGCCTTGGAAATTAATTTATTCTTTCTCTAAAGGTTCCCAATCAAGTCCCTTTTCATCCAATTAATTTATTTTATTGCATGATGAAGAGTAGTATCGGAATGAAATGGAAACAGAGAAAAAGAGTTTCAGGGTTGAATTGTTGATTTCTGTGGTTTGTTTCATCAATTCTCTTGTCAAATGAGAGGCTTCCAATCTTGAAGATTGTTGGACTAGAAAAAGGACGTGTATTGGGTATCACCAAACTTACATTATTGTACAAGATTGTAACTTGTGTAATGTAGAAGAAGATAAGTCAATAGTTTGCTTTGGGAAGAGCCTTTCAAGTGTTTGATTAGCTAACTTCAGTTAATGTCATTGTTAAACAAAATAAAAGAAAACACATGCGGAAGATATTTCAGATCTAGCATGTTGAAAAACTCCAAGTTCACCTTCTTCACGTCATGCCCAGTCTCGTCTGGGCTCTGATACCATATTAAGAATCAAGGAGTTTCACCCTAAAACCAATTGGTACTAGGTGGAGTAGCCTTGGATCTTATATGGTGGACTTGGAGTTTATGATTTTTCTGTGGGATAGGGATTATCACAGATTCTAACAGTCATATTTTTTAGTTATGGCATTGGTTTTTTCTTTTGCGTTTGGTTTTTGTATCAAGGCATTTTCAGGGTCTTTTTGTGCTTCTTTTTTTAAGTAAATGTGATTGAAAAGTGAATTAGCGATTTATCTAATATGAAATATTCAATTTAGTAACTTCTCTAATTGTTAAATTGGAAACATTCATTTAATGAGAATCTATTATATTGCAATTAATATTTGGCGAAACTTTGAGTTACTTAAAAAAAGAATGAAGGGTACCACTTTGCTTTAAAAATTTAACGATGATGACAGCTGTATGTAAGGTGTTATGCCTGATGGCAGCTGCTGGATCTTGTCTAGTTCTGCTGTAATGTCTTTGAAGTTCTTGCCTTTTCATCTGTCTTCAACAAGAATCCTACATCAAAACAATTAATATGTTGTGCTTTCCATATTGCATATTGAATGGGAAAAGTACTTGCAGACATGCATGGAAATGATATTATCTGATCAAACGAACTAAAATTTGTGAACACTTACAAAGCCCTGGTTGTCTGCTTAGCTGTTCTTTAGCAAGGAAATATGCTTACACTTCCATTCCCTCTTTTTTATGTTCCTTCGTTTTCATATTTGTGGAAACTGAAAGGGAAATTGTTTTCTGCTTTTATCTGTGCCATTCAAGGCAGTTCCTAGCTGACTCCCCGAGACAGTTCAGCTGTTCTATCTACTATATTTTTGTCGTTTGCTTTTGTCTCGTCTTCCGGGAGATTATTCATTTTTAAGAGTAAATTACATGGTGCTGGAATTAACTTGTAGATCATTTTCAGGTATTTATATCTTCGATGGAATGTAGACTTGTCAAAGATGGTTGTGTGTGTTGGTGAAAGTGGCGACACTGATTATGAAGAACTGCTTGGTGGCATACACAAGTCTGTAATACTAAAAGGAGAATGCAGCAGTGCGAGCAGCCTGCTCCATGCTAACAGGAGCTACCCACTTTCAGATGTCATAGCACTGGACAGTCCCAATGTTCAGACAACTGAAGGATCGAGCAGCGCTGATGTACGGACCTCATTGCAGAAGCTAGGGGTTCTGAAAGGCTAATGATATTGACCTGATGAACTCCATATACATATTTGGCCCGAAGTAGAACTGTTCTCTCCTATTTGCTTCCAGGTCTACTCCATCATGAAGGCGTCATTGAACGTGGTGACCTTGGTGAAATTTTACAAATGCAACATCTTCATTCTTTGTTGTCTTGCTCATTCCAATGAGTTTTCTATATGGAAGCTAAGTGATGCTGTATAGCTTTGTAAAGTTTTGCTGTGATATAGATCCTGTGTTGTACTCATGGCTCGTATAATGCTGGAGATTATGTGACGAAATTTCAGTTAAAGATGTGAAATCTTACAGGCATATTGCTATTAAATGGTGGTTTCAGATCCTGCTTGTACCTCTTCTCCCTATTCATCCAACCTCCCAAAGTCCTGTGGGGGGGTTTTGCCTCTTATGTATGAATGATGGTTGGGATGCGTTAAAAACTGTGGGACACATGATCCTCTAAGTTAATCAGTTACAAAGATTATTGAGATTGTCTGAAGGAAGTTAGCTCCCTAACTGATTTGAATCAAAGACACGGCCAAGGAACTTCAATAGTCATTAATTATACTCAATATATGAACTGACTAATTGTCTGCATGCTTTTGCGAGTCAATGATTGTTCATTTTTTTTGTTTTGCTAATGATTGTTGAAAATTGTTCGTGTCAATCTATTGTTCGTTTTGAACAAAAAAAAAAAAAATCTATTGTTTGTTGTAAAACTAGGAAGGTAGTAGGTTGGTTAAGCATAACAATTATAATCGAAATTGTTTAGTACAATGAGTAATTATAATTGTGGGTTTTTAAATCATTTGTCATATACTGTAATCGTTACAAATTTAAAAATTTGCAATTAACCTAATTGTGATTGTACTTGTTTACTTTTTAAAAAAATAAGTTTAAATTGAAAATCAATCTATAAAATTGTAAAAACAAAATTCAATTTAAATGTCAAAAAAGTCCAAAAATAAAATGAATGAATATGCACAATAAGGTGATAAAATTTGAATAAATTATATAATCATTGTAATATTGTTTATAAATAAATACTTAATCTCAATAAAATTAAAATCAATAAAGTATTTGTCCATACCGAATAAGATAATAAAATTCAGAAAGAAAGCATCCAATAAATCTAGAAAGAGAAAGTTAAGGACAATGATAAAAATGTATAACTAATTTTACGACATAATTGTTTAGGTAACTTAGGGCTTTTGACTGAAATAACTTAGGGCTTAAAGAAATAGTATTTGGGCTTAGCCAATTTTCTTATTGAGTTAGACTTAAAAATATAATTTTAATCATTATTTTATTAGGTCAATATAAAACAATACACATATCTATAGACAATAAATTAATAATTGAGTTTTGAATTTTTATATTTTTTTAACGTTTAATACCAAAACTTATCGGGTTACCGGACGTTGCCTCTTATAAAAACTAAAACCTAAAGGGTAACCATCACTTTTTTTAATTTTTATAGTTCTTTTCACTGGGGCTAATGTATTTTCTTGACTAAAAATACGTATATATTCTATATATTTAGTAGAACTAGTGCAGGTTACAACTCCTACTAGTCCATTTATAAATCCGCCAACGACCATGCCTCCAAGGAAATCCAAAAATTAAGGCACTTTCCTTCGACAACCGACAATTCGACTGTCTAATAACCAAGTAAGTCCCACTACACATGAAACCTACTTTTTATTTCACGACTAGACTATCATTTAGCTGTAGAGAAGCATTTTTCAAACTTAATTATTTCGAGATACTTTTTTAAGAATGCCAAGAGGGACATATTGCTACAAAGTTAATTACTTCGTCAAGCATGTCTATTTCAACTCAGAGTCTTAGTAAATTGGTAAAAAGTTGCATGGGTTTCAAGTAAGTTTAGAGAATTATATTACAACATCTACAGAAAAGAAAGGAAAAATTTAACAAAACAAGGAAAAATATTATACGCCGTAAATTAGTGTCCATTTGGTTTTGATTATTTTAGCGCCTAACTAAATCAATTGTAACACTAAACTTGTGTTGGGTTAAGATAAGCAATTGATTATTTGAAAAAGACTTGCCCAAAGAAAAGAATAAGAACTTCAGTCTATGGATTATGTGATTATCACAAGCATGATTATTTCCATATATAAATAACATATTTTAATTTGTTTTATCATAAGCATGTAATCATCACATTAAAATACTAAGATAACGACTAGTACACTGTAATGAATTTAGACAAGAATGAAATGAACTAAGGAATAAAATAAATTTAAAAATAAGAATAACATGCTTGACAAGCCCTAAGAATGAAAATAAAGAAATGAACATGCAAGACACTTTTCTTATTAGATAGGAAGTTCTAAGGGCAAGAAATTTAATGAAAGAAGCAATAACCATCTAATAGTTGGTCACCTCTCCCATGAATGGGGAAGTTTGCTTAATTGACTTGTTAATCTAAAACTAAAATATCTTTTACTCAAATCGGTGAAGTAAAGTAATACATGCTTAATTTAGCTAAGCTTCTTCCAATCATATTGGTTGGGATTTTTTGCAAGCTAATATATTTTTATATGTGGCCACTTTAGATGACTACATGTAACACTCAACATATAAAAACGAGGAGTAATTTGGTTAATTTTCTTTCGGTGGGAAGGAAAGAGATCATGCGATTGTGGTGATTGTGTATTTAGGCAAGGTATAATTCTTATTGAGTTTACTTTCTTTAGGGTTAATTGGGCAATTCTTTCCTATTGTTTTTTTTTACATTTTAATACCATCCTTATTATTCAAAATTAATCAATTTAATCTGATCCCTTTTATTTTTCAAATATTTTTAAATTAGTCTCTACCATTAGAATCCCAGTTAATTCTAATAGAAAACGTGTGAAATGCCTAAATTGCCATTATATGATTACTAATACCAACATATCCTTTGAATATATATCATATTTATCCCTACTGTTTCACAAAAGATTCAAATTAGTCCATTTTGTTTCACAAATTATTTAAATTAGTCCCTATTACAAAAATACACAAATAGCCACACACATAAACACACACAGCTACATACACGTGTATACATGCAAAAGTAAACGACAAATTCAAGTCAATAAAATATGAAAAATAGAGTGACAAATGAAAAATTTATAAATGATGCCATATTTTCTCTTGGGTAAGATCTCCTCCTTTGTTGATTTTTCTTTTTTTACATGAGGTTTATTATGGGCGATTTAATTTTTTTCAATTTTAGTCATCAAATTTGGAGTAATCTATCTATGAAAAAGAAATTTAAAATTAATAGCTAAAATTTAAAAAGACCAAATCTAATAATGTATAATATACCTCATCTAAAAAATAATGGAATCAACAAAGGAGAAGATATATCTGTTTTTTTATATTTTTATTTTTTTCTCTCTTGGGTATTGGATGCCAATGTGTCCACTACAACACAATCTCATCGTGCCAACATTGCATGCAGATATTATTGATAGCCTAACATGGCATAGGCCAGCCGAATTGTGCGAAAAGTCAAGCCATCAAGCAACAATAGTTGAGTCTTTAAATGCTGTGGTTGGAACAGTTGCTCCATAGCCTCAACCGCACTTAATAATCAGACAAAGACACCACTCTCAGAGCAAGTGAAAAACAAACACATTTTCGTCTCTGTTTTCGCACGAGAAGCATTCTAATTTGTCTTATGCATTTTCAATGAGCAGTTCTAATTAAGGGGTCACTATTGAAGAGGAAATTAGCGAAAGTGATGGAGCCAGTAAAGGATCAAACAACCAACTTGGTCAAGCCGGCAGACGACACGATCACAAGCAAAGGTCAAATGAACACCAGCAACAGCTGCAACGCGAAACGTTATGCTCTTGTATCGTTTCATGAATTGCCAGACTACATGAAGGACAACGAGTATATACTCAAATACTACAGAGCTAAATGGCCTCTAACTGAAGCTCTCTTTAGCCTTTTCCGGTGGCATAATGAAACACTTAATGTTTGGACGTAAGTATCTTATCACTTTAGATAGGGTAATGTTTTATGTCATCCCGTTACTCATTCACTCTTATTTTGTATGTATTGAATGTCAAATCTCTCGTATATATGATAAAAATTCTTTTATATAAGAAGACTGAAGGGCTGAAGATCCGTATAGGGGCGATATGAGGTCATCCTTTCTTTGATTAATTATTTTTTTAGCACTAATCAGTATTTTATTTTCAAGGTTTGATCTTGTTAAATAACTTTCATTTCTTTGATGAAATTATATTTATTTTGAACTTTTTATTGTGTATGATATATATGGTTTTGTATCTCCAGGCATCTAATTGGATTCATTCTATTCTTGGTATTAACAATCGGAAATGCAACGCATGTGCATCAAGTGGCAGATTTCATTACGATGTTTACAAGGTATGCTGAATTTGCTGCTTCTCCTTTTTTTTTCCTTTGCTGATCTGTTCATGTTTCAGAATGATAAATTGATTTTGGAAAAAGAAATGAAATTTCCACGAATTGTGTTTGATAAAGATGTCATTTGGTCTAATGGCGTGATTTCCGTTTTACGTGTGAGAAGTTTCGAAATTAATTTTCAGACTTTGCAACATTCTAAATCATATCAATTGGCTTAGGCCTCCCTTAATATTATGTATTTTTTCACTTGATAGTTTTCTATTTTACTGCTTTATTAGAAATTGATGTTAAAAATGAAAATTTTCCTACGCTATTGTTGAAAAGTTATGGATTTTAAATTTTTGGCAGTGAGTTAGAAAAATTGAAGAATTAAAAGATGGAAAATATATAAAAGAACTTTTCATATGTTTTCAGTTAGGGAGTGAAATTAAGCATGATGTATACATATATTCTCTTCAATATTATCTCTATGAGTGGACCTAATTGGTTCCATCGAATCTGAGTGCTGTAAATCAAACTGCCAACAATTGTGGTGCAATAATTTCTAGAAAATTATGAATAAACAATAATGTGGTAAAATAATTTCTGCAATAACTGTAAATAAACAATGATGTGGTGCAGTAATTTCAATTTAGTTTGGAAATGCAAGTCATCTTGATCTGGGGAGTCGTCCACAAGTACTTCATGTCCTATTAAAGTCGAAGTTTTGTTTTTTTTTGGTCGATTATTAAAGTCGAATTTAAGACATAAAATGATGTTGTGCACAGAAGTAGTACTACAGTAGTTACCAAATTTGTTAGTTTGATACTACTATATAAGATCCAGAGACTGTCCGAAAACAAAAATATTCTTTTATGCCAAGGATTGTGTCATATCTCAAGCCCAAACTTTTAGACCTACAGGTGAAATTGATATTGTAGCTATAAAAATATAACTACTCGGGTCTTTTTTTTACTAGCCCAAAATAGTTAATTCAAGGTATTTTTATATTCACAGCACCCACTTTATAAACTACACAATCATACTATCTCCCACTGATGTGGCATATCACATACATCTCTCGTTAAAAACCCGAGTCACTTGACGTCCTCGTTAGGGGCACACACACGAAGGACCAACCAAGTGGTGTAGGATTTTAGATGTGACTTTTACGGGTTCAAGAGGCTCCTACCGCCTTCTTGGTATAGCACTTGTCCCGC
This sequence comes from Ehretia macrophylla, assembly GCA_037974665.1. Lineage (NCBI taxonomy): Eukaryota > Viridiplantae > Streptophyta > Magnoliopsida > Boraginales > Ehretiaceae > Ehretia > Ehretia macrophylla. Next base: position 57,569,501 of record CM075771.1, on the reverse strand, counting down.
ATAGTACTTAGTTTCTGTATTGGCTAATAGACTGGTTTTGATACTATTTTGTCATATCCCGAACCCAAACTCCTAGGCCCGAGGCGAGTTGGTGGTGTAAGCATAAGAAAATAACTATTTAGGCCTCTTTTGTAGAGGCTCAAAATGGTTAACCCAAATTATCCCTTATACTCACAATATACTTATAAACCACACAGTTATACTATCTCTGACCGATGTGAAGTGTCAAAGATAGATTCATGAAGGGAGCAACCAATACTATTAAACATTAAGAAAAGTATACTTGAACCAACAAATTTTCTTGTATTTTTTTTTATTTTTTATTTCTGTATATTTGGAGAGGAAGAAGAGAAAATAGATTTTGTGAAAACAAAATTTAAAGATCTCTATTTAATGAGTGGAACGAGTTAGAATAGATGATAAAATATAAAATTTAAAGATCTAAGGTAATGTTAGTTAACATTTTTTTAACACCACTCCATTAATCTTTTGATGATGTTATGTAAATTTTCAAAGTTCTCGGGCTTTTCTCGACCAAAAAAAAAGTTCTTGGGCTTTTTGAAGTTGAAATTTTTAAATTTTATTAAATCATCAAATTATAGTTTGTGGTTTGAACATAAACTGGTAGATAGATCTATATATATATAGCTTTGATTATTTTACTTACCAAATTTTCTTTAATAAATTGTAAAAAAAACTAAAACTGTAAAAATTGAGTCTATTTTCTAATAACTCAAAAAATAATATACAAAAAACACTTAAAAAATAAAAAAATCGGCCCCCAACATTATATTTGGATCCGCCCATGTGTCAGAATGTGTAGATATCACAACTATGCACTCGTATGCAGTCGATTCTTTTTAAGGTTTTCCTTTATGGATTCATCATATGACCTATATCTTGCAGGCATTTCTCCACAAGTGCACATGTAAATACCTCTCACAACTCAAACGATTTTCCCCTAGTGAGTCATATTTGGCCCTAAAAGTTTCAAATCTTTTTTTCTTGTGTTTTATGTATGCATGAAAAGACATACTAAACTGTTACCTTCCAGGAGTCAAGAAAACAGATTGGCCTCAAGCACAATTCATCAGTACATTTGGATATTACATCACCAGAAACAGCTTCAAATAGTTGGCCATTTTTTGTCTTCTTAAGTGGTTCTATGTTCTGCCTCCTCTCAAGCAGCATTTGCCACCTCTTTTCTTGCCACTCACATCATTTAAATCTTAAATTGGTGCAAATGGATTACGTCGGAATAACAGTTATGATAATTACTTCATTTTTCCCTCCAATCTACTACATCTTCCTTTGCTCACCGCACTGGCAAATTGTTTACCTAAGTGGAATCACAATTATAGGCGCTTGCACTATCCTAACATTGCTTTCTCCAGCGTTCTCAACCGGAAAATATCGTTCATTTCGAGCCTTACTCTTTCTGTCGATGGGATTTTTCGGCCTTATCCCTGCAATCCATACTCTTGTAGTTAATTGGAATGATACTCTTATAGTTAGTCATGGCACTATCTTATATGATAGGGGCTATGTTTTACGTTACCCGAATCCCAGAGAGGTGGAGGCCTGGGTGTTTCGACCTTGCTGGTCAGAGACACCAAATATTTCATGTTTTTGTGATGTTTGGTGCGTTTGCACATTATGGTGCAGCGCAGATTTTCTTGGAATATCGAAGTAAATTGGGGTGCGGGAAAAATTTGTAATATGATCTCTTTACATATGCATCAGTAAGAGTTAATAATTTACACTCATACAGATACAGCCATTTTTGTTATAAGATTGTATTCTCTCAGGGCTGATATATAACTTTACCACCTCTAAATTAAGCGGAGGATTACAATGGGTGTTCAAGTCATGTATAATTCTTCTCATTTATACAATATCAATGTATCCTATTATGATTAATTACGATGTTTCTTATTTTCATTTGACGCAAAACATAAGTTATGGAGCATGGCATATACTGATAGATATCCTATTATGATTAATTAATATGCTTCTGACATTTCCTAAAGATCTATTCAACAATCAGACAACAATACAACCTCCATGCTCACCTAGATATCAAGGTGTGCGGGTGAACAAACACCCAAAGGAAAAGTACATAACTTAGAAGGCTTTTACTTTAAAGCCTACTCAGAATTTAATTTCCAAGATGGAATATTAAGTAATCTTCACATCAAGATGTGAGGGTAAAAAATACCCAAAGAAAAAATACATAAAAGACTTATACTTTTTAAATTTACTGAGGATTTTTCAAGATGGAATATCAAGTTATCTTCATATCAAGATGTAAGAGTGACAAATACCCAACATGAGAATACATAGAGGATTTTTACTTTCAAGTCTACTCAAAACTTTCCTACACGGCAACTTGATATTTTTTTCCATGCCTCCTTCTACATGGCAGCTTGATATTTTAGAAGCTTTTATTCTTTCATGCACATACTTTAAAAAAGGAATATTGAGTAATCTTGCGTGTGTGATTACAATTGGCTGCAGTTTTAGTTCAACTTAAGGATTATGGGAGCTCAGGTTGCTTGGAAGAAGAAAGGAATGGACTTTTGAAACTGAAAGATGTCTTCAAGTATCCATTGTTTTAATATTTTAACACTGTATTTCAACATTCATTTTGCTCAAATATTTACTTAATGTTTGGAAGCACTTGTGGTGTTGAAGGATTTATATTTATAAATGAATTCTCTTATTTAATTGTATAAAACAATATTAATTTGTTTCAGTCATTTCTAGATAACTCGTGTTTGTAAAACATATATATGGAATTATAATTAGTAGTTATATTTTATTTGAATTCCTTTATTCTATTGACATTCAACTTGCCATATTGGTCCATATTTTCTTGCAAAATTTTGTAGAATATGAAGTTGAGATTGCCCTACCACATGGTGTGGGCTTTCAATTAAATGTAATAATAACAGGAAAGAGAGAAAGGCAATAAAACTCAAAATATTGAAGGCAAACTCGGACTTGGTTTTAGAAAGAAGATAAGACAGAGTGCTGAAACTTCTCCAAGAAAACAATTTTGGTTGTGTTCTTTGGATTTGTGACTATTTTTTGTTTTTTTTGTTTTTGTTTTTGATCAGTTTGGACTTGTGACTAAAGAGAGTGAAAATTATTCTTTATATAACGTCAAAACCTTCCTAAATGAGCAACTAAATTGGTGGACTTGGATTTTCAAATTCTACCTTTTTAGTAGCATTTGAGTAAAGTTTTAAAAAATCTAAAATTTGTAAATCTTGAATTTTCAATTTCTTGAAAAAGATGTTTCCAAACACAAATAATGGAATTACACTTTTTCTCTCATTTTTGGTAGTTAAACATTGAAATGAATGGCTGAAATACAATGTTAAAATGTTAGTATATAACATTAGTTAGAAGATGACTCGAATCTCCTTAAATTACTCTTTTCACTTTACCGTTTTGTGCACAAACTTTTTTTTTTTTTTTTATTTGGTCAAACTACATGATCAAACTTTAGAAGTGGAATTTTCATTTGCAAAACTTTAGAAATGGAATATCAAGTCATCTTGATATCAAGACGTGATGTGACAAATACCCAAAGGAAAAGTAAGGGTGAAGTACATCAGACCCCCTTATACTTTAGCGAAAGTGCACAACACCCCCCTATAGTTTAAAAACCCCTTGAGTTAGTCCTTGTAGTTTTTCAAAAGTGCACAACACCCCCTTACCGTTAAAAAATCCGTTAAATTTAACAGAGAGTGTACTTCACACGCGTTAAGTGATATTTTTTTTTTGATTTTTAACAAATTTATTCATTAAATAATTATATGAATTGACCAAATTATCATTTTTTTTTGGCCTAAACAAAAGAGGAAATGGCAAAATGAAAAAAGAGAGAAGATATTTACGTCTTTTTTACAAAATTCGTTAAATATGACGGATTTTATAATTGTAGGGGGTGTTATGCACTTTTAAAAAATATAGGGACTAGTTCAGGGAGTTTTTAAATTATAGGGGATGTTGTGCACTTTCGCTAAAGTATAAGGGGGTCTGGTGCACTTCACCCGAAAAGTAAATAGAAGACTTTCACTTTTAAGTCTACTCTGAATTTTGCAAGGTGGAATATCAAATACTCTTTATATCAAGGTGGGAGGGTGAACAATTACTCAAAGGAAAAGTACATAGAACTTAGAAGACTTTTACTTTAGAGACAACTCAAAATTTTCCAAGATGGAATATTAAGTAATCTTCACATCAAAATGTGAAAGTAACAAATTCCCAAAAGAAAACTACATAAAAGACTTACACTTTTGTCTTTTAAGTCTACTGAGAATTTTTCAAGATGGAATATTAAGTTATTTTCATATTAAGATATGAGGGCGACAAATACCCAAATGGAAAACACACGGAGGACTTTTACTTTCAAGTCTATTCTGAATTTTCTTACACGGCAACTAGATATTTTTTTTCATGTCTCCTTCTACTTTATTAAAGCCAATGGAAGAGTTACAAGGACCATAGAATCTAAACATTGTTAGAAGCTTTTATTCTTTCATGCACAAACTTAAAAATGGAATATCGAGTAATCTTGCGTGTGTGGTTACTGTTGGCTGCTGTGTTAGTTCAGCTTAAGGATTATGGGAGCTCAGGTTGCCTGGACGTAGAAAGGAATGGACTTTTGAAATTGAAAGATGCCTTCAACCATCCAATTGGTTCTCGTGCTCTTTCTTTATGGGGTGGTGAGGAGATAGATTGCTGCAAATGGGTGAAGGTCCTCTGTGATAACTCCACTAAGCGAGTGATCCAACTTTCTCTCAATCATACAAGACAGTATGGGGAGCTGCGGGAAACTGATTTGGTCTTGGAGGCGTCTTTGTTTCTTCCATTTCAGGAATTACTCAATCTAAGCTTGGCCTCGAACTTCATCCAAGGTCTCTCACTTGTATCCTGCTATTTCTTGTATTCTTCCCCATGGCAGTGCTATGTGTTAAAATGAATGATACTTTTTGAGTGACGATAAGATTGTCTTATTGTTTCAATCAGATTTCCAAGGAGTATTACAACTTAGAAGGTTACAAGTTTTGGATCTGAGTTTCAACAGCCTCACTTCAATTCCATCTTTGGGTGAACTACAGTCCCTCAAATATCTAAACCTTGAAGGAAATTGGCTCAAGAATTTCTCTCATTTTCAAGGTACATTCATCAAATTTATTAAGCATTTTCAAGGTACGTTCATCACTTGGCATGAATATGACTAACAGGTTAATCGATTCTCTCTCTACCACTCTGCTTTCACAGAATTAACAAAGTTGAGGAATCTAGAAATGTTGAATCTTGAAGGAAATTGTTATAATGATGAGCTAACTGGTGACATTGGGGCCTTGACTTCTCTGAAGATATTGTCATTTAGATATAGCAGACTAAACGGCTGTCTACTGGAGGAAGGTATGGGCTCAGAATTTATAAAAGGTTCAAATAGATTATAATTCTGGCTGGGAGCTTTTAATATTATATTTCTACCATGTGGTAAAGTTAATTCTTGCTGCACTAAATTGGTCCTCTTCAGGTGCACTTGATCAGTTTCATGAACTTAAAATTCATATTACAAACATTATCGCGATGCCTTAAAAATTGAAAGCATTTGTGGAGTCTTGGTAGTACTATAGCAGAACTGAAAAAGGATGTATTAGTTGTGTTAAATATAATAAATAATATGATAAACCCTCTCTAACAGATTAGGCTTTTAGATGAGGTAGTAACTTAGCATAGTATCAGAGTCTAGATACCAGTAGATCTTAGTTTCAAAACTCACCACTACGGCGTCACCTATTCAAAAACATTAAAATTGTTCAAATACAAGACAATGCAAGGTTTAAAAAATAACTCCACCTACACTTGCGGAGACGTGTTAAAGATAATTTAATAATATTATAAACTCCTTCCTAACGGTTTAAATTTTAGATAAGGTATAACAAGTTACAATTTCTTGTATTTTCCTTCGTATTCCACATCAAAAATTGCCAACCACTTTCCTTTCATTTGGTTGAACGGAAAAATACAAGATGTTATCTTGTCTTGTTTGCAGTAATACTAATTTCACAACTTCTCGACCAGCGAGAAAAAGTGTATATGTACACGTATAAACATTTTGATATACAGTAGAGTACTTAATATCATAATTTAACATCTTTATTTTCAATCTCCTTGAGAACTGAAACACAACACATTGATTTTATTTCCATTCAATGCAGAGCTGTGCAAATTGAAGAACCTTCAAGAATTGGATCTGAGAGAAAATAGTTTTGAAGGATCTATTCCTCTATGTCTCGGCAATTTGATATCCCTTAGGCTTCTTGATCTTTCTGAGAACAACTTCGGTGGAAATATTCCTTCAACTCTTTTTCTCAATCTCAAATCACTTGAGTATGTTTCCCTTTTATACAATAATTTCCAAGGTTCATTCTCACTGAGCTCATTTGAGAACAACTCCAAACTTGAAGTCTTTGAACTTGATAACCTGAAAGTAGAGACAGAAAATCCACCTTGGACACCACTTTCTCCGCTAAAAGGCTTTCGATTATCAAATTGTAAACTAAATGCTATACCTTCCTTTCTATTTAACCAGAATGATTTGAGAAGTCTTGACCTCAATGACAATAGTATGGTAGGAGAGTTCCCCTCTTGGTTACTCGTAAATAACACAAGATTAGAGTTCCTTAGTCTTAGAAATAACCACCTGACAGGTTCTCTGGATTTGCATCCACATTCAAAGAACCTTGACATGCATTACATTGACATCTCTATGAACAACATCCAAGGCAACATTCCATCTTCTATAGGTTCTGTTTTTCCAAATTTGGTGTTTCTTAACATGTCTAATAATGCTCTTCAAGGAAATATTCCATCCTCAATAGGAGATATGAAATTACTAGAAATGTTGGATTTATCTACTAATAATTTCTCAGGAGAATTACCTGAACCCTTGCTTATGGGCTGCGTGAATTTGACAACTTTGAAGCTCTCAAACAATAACTTTGAAGGACATGTACTTCCGGCCATATCCAACCTCACACGACTATTTTTTCTATATTTAGATAATAATTACTTTTCGGGAGAGCTTTCCATTGGACTTCTTAACAGCACATCCTTACGCTCATTGGACCTAAGTAATAACTCAATCTCAGGTGAAATTCCTGATTGGATTGGTGATTTTTCCTTTCTGAGTTTTCTCATCTTGTCTAAGAATAATTTATCAGGTCCAATACCAATGAGGTTTTGCAAACTTGAACAATTAAGCTTCCTTGACCTTTCTTGGAATCATCTTCTTGATACCTTACCTTCTTGTTTCAATGCATCTTCACTTCAATATCTACATCTGCAAGGAAATAAATTTACAGGGCCTCTGCCAAATGTTTTATCTACATTGTCGTCCCTTGTGACACTGGATATGGGGGATAACTACTTTTCAGGGGAAATTCCTAATTGGATCAGCTCACTCTCCAGCTTGAGGATTCTTCTCCTAAAATAAAATAGTTTAAAAGGATCTATTCCTTCCCAAATATGTGGGCTCAAAAATATCAGCATTCTTGATCTTTCTTCCAATAATCTTTCAGGGTCGATACCCTTTTGCTTGCATAGCATTCCTTTTGAGAAGAAAAAAGCATTGGATGATACATTTGATTGGGGACATGATTGGCCGACCTATCTCAGAACAAGCTCCTATCTCAGAACAAACTCCTATGAGTTCCATAAGCCAAATATCTTTCGGGATCCAACGATGATTGAGTTCGATAAGCATCATGTAGAAGAAGTGGAATTTATTTCGAAAAGTAGAAGTGAATCATATACAGGTAACCCTTTGTACTTGATGTCTGGAATCAACCTCTCACTCAACAACTTGACAGGTTCTATTCCTCTTGACATTGGTTACCTGAGTGATATTCATACTTTGAACCTTTCACACAATAATTTATCAGGATCAATCCCAAGGACATTTATGAATTTGAAGCAAATAGAAAGCCTAGATCTCTCTCACAACATGTTGACAGGTCAAATTCCCTCAGAGTTGGTAGAATTAAACTTCCTATCAATGTTTTCAGTGGCCTACAACAACTTGTCAGGAAAGATCCCAGAATGGAAAGCTCAGTTTGGAACATTTGGAGAAAGCAGTTATGAGGGTAATTCTTTTCTATGTGGTTCTCCTCTGCAGAAAAGTTGCACCAACTTCATAGCAATACTATTACCTTCAGATCCAGGCGAAAGTGACCCCTTTAAAGCTGCTTTCCTGACGAGTTTTGCTGGATCGTACATAGTAACACTTTTATGCTTCATTGCTTGTCTCTGCTTCAATACCTATTGGCGAGAACTATTGTTCCGATTTGTTGAGAGGACTATAAGAAAGGCTTCTCAACTTATGTGAGATTGTCCCAAGTGTCATTTTATATAGCATTTTCATATTTTGTATTTGCTTTGTTTCATTGGTTTATCAAAATTATGTAATTTCAAATATGAAAAGTCTTTCATGGTATAACCAAAAGTATGATTGGCAGTTATCGCAGACATTCTCTCATATGACAAGTGTTACTCGAGTCATGGATTATCAGATCTCTCTCTTATCTTGGGAAATAGACACTTACTATTCTCTTTATGTTATTACCTTACTCAATAAGGTATCTAAAATTAGGGAGAGAAATTAAGTCAAAAATCTAGCTTGATTCGTTGAAATTGGGCATATTAGCACACCAAAATCAAATGGCATGCACCGCGTAAAGCTTCACTAATCTTTCCATCATTTCTGCATAATACAAAGATGGGTTGGAGGTAAAGAAATATCAAATTAGTGCGAATAATTTGATCAATCGAATGTGGTACATCTGATAAGTATTTGGATCAGTGTGAGGGATCCATGGTAGACTATGATTCATATACAGGAATAGGTAGACTCGAGAATCAGTATAGTCGTTTAATCTATTGGAGATTCCGTCACAATTATGAGAGAGTTGTCATGAGGATTTTGGGGGTTTCTCGTACATAAAGCTATGTAAAAAAGGTTTAAACCTTTACCGTACAAAATGTCAAGTTAAATATAGTAAAATTACTCCACAGATGTAGGCACAATCCGAACCACATTAAGAGTATCATTTGTTGCGTATTTATGGCTCCATTTTTTTGCCGTAAAATATTTTTCTGAAAAATATATTCCTAATTTTTTGATATTTGGTAATATTGAAAAATTGGTTCATTCAAAAAATATTTTTCGGTCAAAAAAAATTTTAGTTCAAAAGAATAGAAAAACTCCACCCTTGTCATCCCTTACCCCCTCAGTCTACCGTCACCCCTAACCCCACCCCACCTCCCCCCTCCTCCCCCCTCCCCCCCGTGTATGTATTTTTTTTTATAAAATCTCCTATCAAAAAAATATTTATCACTATGAAATTCCCAACGTGCTGCTTCAAATTGACAACAGAATAGTATAAATTGATAACTATTTTCTCCTTGTCCGTGTTTAATTCTACAATTTGTATAATTTCATGCTATTTCTTTCCTAGAGTTTTCTGTTTGACTCTATTAACTAAAATTATTTAATGGAATTAACCTTGAATAGTATGGTAACTTAGATAAACCCCTTAATCCAACAAAAAGAGAACAAACCAATCTACACTTATGAATTTATGAATTTTAAAAATTAAAGGTTACAATAATAAAACCCAAGCCCTGTGAATTATTTCCTAGTTTGCGAATCAACAACGTTTGAAGCTTTCAATGCCAAACTTTCATATTGTCCTCCGATACTCTTAATATTTTGAAATTCACAGTAATTTCACTGAGGGCTTAAAGTTGTCTATCACAAAATCCATAAAGAGTTTGAGTTTACAAGAGTGTAGGAAACACCAGAATCTAAAAGTCAATATTTCTATTATTAAGAATTTTGGGGTTCATTCTAAAATTAATTGGTGTCAAGATAAGTAGTTCAAAATCTTATAAGGTGGTCCTAAAGTTTATAATTTTTTCATGCAAGAAGAATTGTTTTTTAACACGTCGGCCCCTTCACATATGACCCGATCTTTTGAAGGAAGATAGGTAACACATGTATGGAGATTGTCACGCCCTGAAATTACATACTTATACATAGTCTCGGGATGTGACATACCGCGTACTAAAAGAATAAAATCCTTAAAGCCCTCTAGGCGTAGAACTATTATACACTTAAATCAGAGCCACTAAAATCACAAATATTTAAGTCTCCAAAACAATCATAGTATTTGATTACAACCCAAATCTTCAATAGTAACAAAGAACAAATCTTCAAAACCAAAACAGTCAATCGCAAATGTCATAAATAAAGTTTCAATATGAATTCCAATAACAGTCGATAAGATAAATTTTATACCACTAATCGTCATTCCCAGAAGTCTTTACCATGCTCACATATGTAGTGTTTATTCTGTTTTAATTGCAAAGAAAGCAGGCGGAAGTAAAAGTGGTAAGCGAACAACAGCTCAATAGAGGAATTTAATCCCCAATAAAATATAGCTTGATGATTGAGTGAAGAAATTTATGATTGGAGTTCATTAACATTATAGCAAATGTAATACATATAGCAGTTGACTAACGATTGACAGGGTAATACATTTAACATACCATAATCAAAGAACCACTAAAAACGGTGTATATAAAAATAAACAACAATGGTTGTGGCTGCATTTAACCCTAGCAACATCATTTCAATAATAATTTAGGGCCCAACTCAAGAAGTTACAGTGACAGTACCCGCTAAAGCGGTATAGTTACAATATCTATACCGTGGTACCGTGACAGTATCAGTACTGTTGAATGTATAATTCCAGAGCCGAGTTGCTTGTGAGATTTCTCAATCCGAGCTGAGGACCTGCGCTGTCACGCCCCGAAATTTCACACTTGTACACTGTCTTGGCACGTGACATACCGCGGGCTAAAATGATAAGATCCCTAAAGCTCGCTAGGTGCACATCTATTAAACACTTGAATCAGAATATTTAAAGACATCCAATCAAATCATACGTATTAGATTACAAACCAAATCTCTAAATAGTCATGAAAAACATATCCTCAAAACTAATACAATCAAACCCAAATGTCACAATTAAATTTTTTATCCGAATTCCAATAACATTCAATAAGGTAAATTTCATGCCACTAAATCGACGTGCTCGGGTGACTCTACCCTGCTTACAGATGTAATGCTTATTTTGTTTTAACTGCAAAGAAAGCAAGTGAAAGAAAAAGTAGTGAGCGAACAAAAGCTCAGTAAGGGAATTCAATCCACAATAAAAATACAACTTGAGGATTGAGTCAGGAAATTTCTGACTGGAATTCACAAATTTCACAATATATGTTATACATATAACAGTTGGTTAATAATTGACAGGCTAATACATTTAGTGGAACATAAGGAAACAGTCACTAAAATGACTCATAAACAAAATATATAGAAATAGTTATTACTGCATTTAACTCGTGTAATGTCAGTTCAGTAACTGCATTTAACCCGTGCAATATCGGCCGCTACTAGTGAATTGAGCCCAAATTTATTTATGAACCGACACTACACAGGTTAAATGCAGTTTATGAACCGACACTGAACTGGCATTTAACGTATAGTGCTTTGTACAGGAATCTTTCTAGATTAATGTGCAGGCACGTTTTCTTAGGTTTAGGGCACGCACTACGAGGTAAAGTATGCACTTCTAGGTAAATGCACGGATTCTAATATAAATGCACATAATCCTAGGTGAATGCACATAAACCAATGCAAGGCACATAATTCAATGCAATACACGTAAATCAAGGTACGACTCTTATATCTAGATTAAGGCACACAATTCAAGATTAGTGCACAAATATCGAGGTATCACACATAAATCGAGGTCGGGTCTCACATATAGTGGTTCTGATTCAAGTGTTTAATAGATGTGCACCTAGCGAGCTTTAGGGATCTTATCCTTTTAGCACGCGACATGTCACATGCCAAGACAGTGTACAAGTGTGAAATTTAAGTGCGTGACAGAATGGTATCAGAGCAATAGGTTATGATCATTTGAGGACTTGTGAATTGGGTAGCTAAATTTTTGTTGCTTATTATAAGAGTGGTTAGGCTTAAATTTATTACTTCGATTATTAAAAGAGTGCCTAGATTTTTATTTATGATTTTGGAGTTTTAAATTGTCTTGCAGGATCTTTATATAGGAGATTAAGTTTCGAGGACGAAACTTTTCTAAGGGAGGAAGAATGTAATGACCATACTTTGAAAAAAAAATTATATATATATATCATGTGGCCAACGTGACCACAAAATAAGAAAAGCTAGAAAACATGGCCTAATTGGCCATTATAGAAAAATAAATTATAGTGGCAGACTAATTCATATATGTGTTCTTGAAACAAATAAAAGAAATCATTGTTAGGCCAAAAGTTTTGGTTGCTTTCAGTTTTGGCTATCAGTTCAACAACCCATTTTAGAAACTTTTCATTATATTAATCCCACCTTATTCTATTCATCATTATTATAATCCAATTCTTCTACTATAAATGGAAGAGTAGCTATACAGAGATTAAACATTAGAATATGAAGAAAACTAGGCCAAAGCAGAATTTTGGTATTGTAAGACGAGTGTTTCTAAGCATAGTGACTTTTGCGTATAAGGCTTATGATTATTTGTCAATGTATTTATGTAAGTAGTTTACCTTTTCTTTTGGTTTACCCCATTTGTTGTTCTACAAATATCGTTCAGTTTGTTATTCTATCATTCGTTCGTGATTCTTGTTCAGTTATTTGTATTGATCCTTCTTATAAGTCAACCTGAGCCTTTGATTTAGGTTCTACGAACTATACAAGCTGTGTATCGAATCCTATGCGGTTGGGAGTTAATTAGCCATCTCTTGATGTCAATTAATGTTATCAACTATTATAAGTTTTGAATCTGTACGTGTGATCGCGCTGCTATTAAGTAGTCACGGCTTGTTATAGTGTCCCGTAGTGCCTGATATTATTTTTGTGATTATTTGACTATTTTATTAATCTTTGAACCTTGGCTGTCTTCGGGGTAAATCTACTTACTGAGCATTGTTCCGCTCACTCCTTTTATTTTTCTTTTTGCAGATAACAAAGTTAGATCGAGGTTTATCGGGCTAGAGATCATGTGAGCAGAGCTAAAACTTCGAGTGGATTAATTGAGAATTATGATTTTTTTTTTGGAGATTTCTAATGTAATTAAAGAATTTAATATTCTTTTGGGATTGTAGAAGCTCCGGATTATTTATTTATTAATGGATTATAGCTTGTGTTATCGAGAGATTTGAGCCTTGCGGGCTTAGGAGAACTTGTCTTCCTAGGCGCGCGGCGGTTTCGTCCCGGATTTACCGCTTAAAATTTCAGGGCGTGATATGCGCAAGAAAAGGAAAGAAACAGTGGGGGTTACTTCCCGCGTCCCTCATCGGGCGTGAAAATTAGTGTCTAAGCTCGGCTTTGTAAGAATTGACAAGTTTTGCATAAAATAGAAAGATCAGTAAAAACTCCCTTTATTCACTTTCTTTATGCTATTTATAGTAGTGTGGTTGTCTTTTTTTAGGGCGGTCCCCTTTTTTTCCTTACATGCCATCTTTACGACAAATATCTGGCTATGTAGGTCGTTTTATCATTTATGGGCTTTGGGCCAAACAATATTCTTGGCCATTTTTATCTATATCATTTGTCCCCCAAACCCTTAGAGGCCGAGGATTGTCCTCGGGGGGTCTGTTAGAATTCCTACCTTTTGTTTGTCGCATCACCTTCCTCCTAACGTTTCGATATCAGAACCTTGACCAGGTGCAATGATTTCGTGACGACTGAAATGAAGGGTCACGATGGTTCGCGCTCCGAGATTTGTGTCATTCCTCTCTTATAAATATAGGTGTCTGGTATCACTTCACACTTTTCCTGCCTCATTCTTTTCGCATTCTCTTACTTTCTTGTTGTCTCATCTAGCTTTAGCTCGGCTTGGATCAATTTCACTTTTCGTCCTCTTCTCTCGCTCGGGTCTTTCCTAAAGCCATTAGGTACGTACTTTCTTACCCGCCCTCTTCTTCTTTATCTTTTACTTCGGTCATGGCCGGGTCAGGTAGTGGTGAGGATTCCCAAAATAAGTCTGTTCGGTTATATGGAGGAGATGCCAATGCATCCACTAGTTCCGAGTCTGAGACTATGTTGGTTACGAATGCCCTTAATGAGGCCGAGGACCAGGAAATTCCTCGGCACGCCGATGGTACAAAAACCAAATGTTGTGTCCCCCAAGATGAAATCAAATTAGCTGGTCTTACTGATGTAGACGAATATCATGGCTCGGACGAATCTTCTTTAACCGACCTTAGGGATGTAGAACTCCAACTAAACCCATAACATATCTTTTTCTGCTCCCTAGGACTAGTTCTTCTCAGGCTGCTGAGGGGTCATTGCCATTGTAAGAGAGTCCTTGGTCGCTACCGTAGTTACCCATGGGGTCAGTAAAATGTTATTCACCTGTCATGACCGTCCTTGTCTTACTACGCTCGAGATGGCAAACGAGAGGATATTGGGTTGGTCTATTCCTCACGATCATAAGATTAGGATCCCTTCCATAGATGAACCTATGTGCCTTCCTCAGGAAAATGAAACCTGCATATATGACGTGGCCTTCGAATTTTTTAGGTTCCCAATCCCTTCATACATTGCCGATATAGTTAACCACTTTGAAATTAGTCTCGGCCAAATTTCACCAAATGGTTAGGCCATGATGGTAGCCTTCTTCATTTTTGTTCAGTCCAAGGGCCTTACCTCCACCGGGACTTTATTTCGTCGGTTCTTCACCTTAAACCTAATCCTCAAAGCAAGGGTTGGTACTATGCCTCGACTCGGTCTAAGTGCCTTATTTTTAAGAATTGGAAATCCTCCCATAAAGGTTGGCACAATAAATATTATTTTGTGACGGGTCATCGGCCTTGGCATGTCCTTACTATGTGGGGCCTAATTGAGGAAGACAAGAATAATGTCCCAAAGTTGATCGGCCCCGAGAGGGATGCCTTCACAACTCTTCACAGCGACTGAGACTTAAATGCCTCAGAATTCATTACTTGGGAGAAGATTTGGGGATCAGGTTTATATGGCCGTCCTTGTCCACTTTCGACCAATCCCTATCTGTGCCTTTTCGTGATCAAGGCTGCTTTCTCCAAAAAGAGAATAAGGTCGAAAAGAGGTAGTAGTAGGTCTGATTTTTTAGGGATTTCCCTTGCTTTCGACTCTCTGTCACTTTGCTTTTATTTTGCTAACTTTCAGCTCGATCTTTTGCAAACATGGACCCCTTGAGCATTCTTAGGGTAACGGCGGACAAGTCAAGGAACAAGTCTTCAAGGACTGAGGACTCTTCCTCGAGTCAAGCCGTGCCTCCCTTCCTTCTAAAAATCTTCAACAGAAGGAGTCCGGGGATGTGTCTTCTTCTCCGATCCCGAAGGAACAACAAACTCCTAACCCGGGCAAGAAAAAGGAAAGCGACTTGATGCCCTTTCGGGGCCAACCTCAGCCGACCACTGTCGTAATTGACACTGACATTTCTCCTTTCCCTGCCTCACATGGTTCCAAAGCCCTGGCTGCAATTGTTCTAGCCAAGAACCCGAAGATTGGCAAAGTTACTGGGAAAACCCCCCACCTCCCGAGCGAGTGGTTATTCAAGACAAAGACGACAAGAGTCGGGAGGTAGCCATGAATAAACTTTTTTCCCCAGTTATGCTTGAAGAGTTTCTTCGGGTAGCCTCCTCGGTACGTTTCTTGGTTCCATATTTTGGCCTTATCATCGTTTGGTTTTGAGAGATGAAGTCTAATAAAATAATTTTCCTTCTTCCTCTCATCTTCTTTTTTGTAGGTTGTCTCCCATGCTGACAGCATCCAATCCAAGATGGGTGTCCTCGGGGGAATGAACTCCAAGCTGAATAGGAGATACAATCATCAGAGCTCTAAGCTCGAGGACACAAATAAGGATGCTCTAAAGAATGTCGAAGATGCCATGAAGAAATCGGCTCTTGAGAAGCAGAAAGCTGACAAGGCCGAAATGGAGCTCAAAAAAGGCTGTTGAAGCCCGAGCGAAGTTAGAGGCCAACCAGCAAGTGGTCCAATGGAAGCTCGAGGTCTTTGAGAGGTCTCTGACTGGGAATATCAATGCTCGAACCCAAGCGGTGGAGGGCCTCAAGAGAGAAAGGGCGGCCAGGAAAAAGGCAAATGACAGGCTGAAAGAATACATCGAGAGGGTTAACCCTCGGGGAGAAAAGGCCATCGAAGCCTTCAAAGTCTCCCCCGATTGTGCGAAGTTCATGGGCTAGTCCTCTGCAAATGTCTTCAATACTGTCTTGGCGATCGGGACCTTCTTAGGGTCTGTCGAGGCCAAAAGGAAGGCTCAATCTTTGCTCCCTCAGGCCGACCTGAGGAATCTCCTTTATGCTCAACCTAAGGAGGTTGAGGAGCTAGACTTGCTTCTAGAGGACGCTTACTTCTTCCCGATTTCTGAGGCGACGCTCGAGGCTTAAGACGTAATGAAACCCGTAGAGGACCCCGAGGCTCCTTCAAATCAACAGCCTTAGGCCTTAGGAGTTTTTATGCCCATTTTTGTAGTGATCCCAGATGGATTCTCAGCCACTTTCTATCAGCCTGCTGGAAATTATCACGGGTGATTTATTTAATGTAATCCGTGACTTCTTTCATGGGATATTTCTTCCCCAATTAGTCACTTCAACCTCCATTTCTTTAATTCCAAAGAAAGAAGGTATCAATTAGGCAAATAAGTCTTTGCAATGTGAACAAATTTTAGGATAATAAGTCTTTGCACTGTTTGAACAAAATAATCACAAAAATCTTGGCAGTGAGACTTGGTGAGGTACTTCCAAAGATTATATCACTCAATCAAAGTGGCTTTGTTCAGGGAATACAAATTGCAGATAACATTTTACTTGCTCAAGAAATGGTTCATGAAATAGATTTGAAAACTCGAGGAACAAATACAATAATCAAGCTCGATATGATGACGACTTATGATCGAATGAGATGGAGTTTCTTGTTGAAAATTCTTGAAGCATTTGGATTCAACCATGAATGGATGGAAAAGGTGAAGAGATGCATTATAAATTGTTGGTTTTCAGTTATTGTTAATGGTACATTAGTGGGATACTACAAATCAACGCATGGTTTACGTCAGGGGGACCCTATCTCACAGGGACTGTTTATCATTGCAGTAGAATTTTTTTCAAGAGGATTGAATAATTTATTTGAATCCTTCCCTAGTATGAGGTATAAGACGAGATCTCATCTTTATCTTTATATCTCACACTTAACCTTCGCAAATGACATAATTATTTTTGCAAATTGGAGCAAAAATGTTATTTCCCGCATTATGGATTTCCTTTCTCTCTATGAGGAACAATCAGGACAAAAAGTGAACACAACAAAGCATGGTTTTGTGCTCTCTGAAAAATCCCACAGAACTTGGGTAATGATTTTAGCAAACGCCAAAGGCTTCCAACAACATCTGCTCCCTCTTGAATATTTGGGAGATCTTCTCAACAAAAGGGCAAATAAGTTTGTTTTATTTGATAAAATTGTGGAGAGAGTAATTGAAAAACTTATAGGTTGGAAAACAAAAGTTCTTTCACTAGGTGGGACGATTACATTGATAAAAAAATACACTCCTTGTTATGCCTATTTACTTGTTACAGGTCCTGCAACCAACATCTCAAGTTATCACAAAGCTGGAAAAAATGTTTAACAAATTTTTATGGGGCAAGACCGAGAACGGTAGAAAAATTCATTGGGCCTCTTGGGATCATTCATGCTTTCCGAAAAGAGAAGGGGAATGTAAAATGTGAAAATTGGAAGACATGTAAAAAGCAATGAACATGACAATTTGGTGCAGATTTTGCAAAACATCAAGCTTATGGTCCCAATATATGTGTGAATCTTACTTCGAAGATAATCATCCTAGATTGATTACTCCTAAAACTCATGACTCTCCAATAAGGAAAAGAATGCTTAATACAGTTGATAGATGTGAGCCTTTCACCAGATGGA
Source organism: Ehretia macrophylla (assembly GCA_037974665.1). NCBI lineage: Eukaryota > Viridiplantae > Streptophyta > Magnoliopsida > Boraginales > Ehretiaceae > Ehretia > Ehretia macrophylla. The sequence continues at coordinate 57,551,404 of CM075771.1, read as the reverse complement.
AGATTGGAATTGGAAATAATTTTTGTTTGGTATAATACATGGTGGGGAAACGAAGCGTTTTTCTTGAGATTTCCAAACAGGCAGACAATATGCCCAATTTAAAAACGCTTTCAAAATTCATGACAGAGGAAGGATGGAATGAAAGGGAATTAAAGCAAGTACTTTCAAGCAACATTGTTGAAGAAATATTGGAATTCTGTTCTGAAAAGGAAGAAACGACACCCCAATCTGGGCCCTTATTAACAATGGTGAATTTTCAATTAAAAGGGCCTGGCAACAAAGTACAATGCCTCAAATTTTACAATTGGCTCTCGAAAAAATACTGGTGTAAGTCCATTCCAATCAAAATCTCCTTCGTTCTTTGGTATATTCTCTACAATTGGATTCCAATTGATTCCAGGGTCCAACAAAAAGGAATTACCATGGTTTCTAAATGTCAATGCTGCAACAATGTTGAAACTATTATTCATTGTTTCCTTTCGAGCAAAGAAGCCAAGGATATATGGAACTACTTTCATGTCAATCTTCCTCACACTGAATCAACAAGGCTATTTTTGGTAGCATGGATTTTCTCTGAAGACTGTGTTACCAAGGGACATCAGAATTGTTGTGTTAAAAATCAACATTAAACTCTCTAATTTTCCAGATTATTCCATCAGCTTATCTTCTGTCTTGATCTTTCTAGAGTCATCTTCAACTTGTAAAATTATCTTACAATTCCCTAGGTATAAAGATGATACTAGAAAAATCTATCCAAGTCGGCAATGTCTTAACTGACTTAGAATGGCGGTGATTCACATCTATAAATAGACATTGAGTGTTATTGTGTGTTGTGGAGTCAGGAGTGATAAGTGCTAAGCTGGTGTGAGTGTCCTAGTATAGGTGTGTAAGAAGTGTCAAGTCTTGAAAGAGTTTATAAATAATATATTAAAGCATTATGTTGTTATTTCTTATAGTATTCCCGTGTGTGTACTTGTGTAGTAAATTGTGTAAGAGTCATTAAAGTCTAAGTGGGTCCTACCACTTGTGTTGATTAACATACTACTTTATTGTTATATTTGTTCAACAAGTGGTACTAGAGCCATACGGTTTGGGATCGAAATTACAAGTTGTCATTGTGGAGATTCTACAGGTGCTCTGTCAGGGACAGTGAAGCTCGTGGTCTGGGACCAAGATTACTTGGTGTGAGGAAAAGAATTACTAAGTCACTATGGCGGATCTCTTAGCTATTGGGAATTGTATGAGGCTCAATAGCAACAATTATGGCTCGTGGTCCAGTTGTTTAGAGGCATATTTGTTGGGGAAAAACCTCTGGGAGGTCGTGGGTGGTACTGAGACCACACCCCCACCAACAGAGGATGTCAAGGCACTCCGCAAGTGGAAAATAAAGGCTGGAAAGGCACTGTACGCGATAAGGACAACAGTGGAAGATAACCTATTACAACACATAAAGAAGACAAACACATCGAAGGAAGCGTGGGACACTCTAGCGAAGTTATTCTCGAAGAAGAATACTGCCAGGCTACAATTGCTCGAGAATGAGTTGATGACAGTTGCTCAATGAGACATGACGATCAATCAGTATTTCAGCAAGGTAAAATCTCTCTGTGCTAAAATTTTTGAGTTAGATCCTGAATCCAAAATATCGGATACAAGAATGAGAAGAATTATTATTCATGGGTTGAGACCCGAATATAGAAGCTTTATTACAACAATTCAAGGTTGGTCAGAACAACCAATACTTATAGAACTAGAAAATTTACTGGCCAACCAAGAAGCATTAAATAAGCAAATGTCAAGGGTCTCATTAAGAAGCACTCTTTAGCGGGAGGGGCCGACTCAATAGGCGGTCTAATTCAAGATCTGGGAAGAGATTCGAGGATACATCAAAGAAGAAAAATGGAAGAAGGTCTCAGATAGGGGAAGCTAATCGAGGATATCAAGATAACGAGCAACAAAGTAGGAAGAGCAATGGCAAATGCTACACGTGCGGGAAGAAAGGCCACTACGCTCGAGACTGCTGGTACAACAAAAAAGACATTCAGGGAAATGTTGCCACATCAACTAGTCACCCAAAACGAGATGAAGAAGAAGATTGGGATGCTGAGGCTTCCTTGTGGAAACAAAAGAAATCAATGAGGACGGAGCAACACTCTCAAAAGCAGAAGAGATACCAGCAGACATAGTCAACCATTCCAAAGGAATTGACTACAACGAAGATTGGATCGTCAATTCAGGCTATGCCAACCACATGACAGGAAAAGCTGAGAAGCTACATAATATGTCAAAGTACAAAGGGCGACGAGTGGTGATAACAACAAATAATACAAGACTACCGATCGCTCATGTAGGTAGTACCATGATTAAGCCTCGCTACCATGTGCAGCTTGATCATGTCTACCATGTGCCAGGAATAAAGAAAAATTTGCTATCAGTCTCACAACTTACAGATGCAGGAAACTGGGTACTATTTGGTCCTAATGATGTGAAGGTATATCAAAATATAAAAGTGATTGGCACACCAACCTTGGAAGGACCGAGGCTAGAGTCAATGTACATGATGTTTGCAGAGACTGCCTACGTCAGCAAGACAAGGAAGAACAAAACAGTTGATTTGTGGCATGCACGTCTTGGACACGTCAGCTATCACAAGTTGAAAGAAATAATGAGAAAGGAGATGCTAAAAGGTCTTCCTCACCTAAAAGTTCGAGAAGACACAGTATGTGCTGGCTGTCAATATGGGAAGGCACATCAACTACCTTTTGAAGAATCCACATTCAGAGCCAAGAAGCCACTGGAGTTAGTCCACTCAAACGTGTTTGGACCAGTAAAACAACCATCTATTTCAGGAATGCGTTACATGGTAACGTTCATTGACGATTTCTCAAGGTATGTGTGGGTGTACTTCATGAAAGAAAAATCAGAGACATTTACCAAGTTCAAAGAGTTTAAAGAAACAGTTGAGAGTGAAGTAGACAATAAGATCCAATGCCTACGCACTGATAATGGAGGAGAATACACCTCAGATGAATTCATTAAATATCTAAAAGCATGCTAAATATACCATTAGTTTACTTGCCTAGGTACTCTGCAGCAAAACGGTGTAGCCAAAAGGAAGAACAGACATCTTGTAAAAATCTGTTGGAACATGTTACATGCGAGGAATGTGCTTGAAAGGTTTTGGGCAGAGTGCATGAAGACAGTGGCTCATATAATCAACCAACTTCCACAATTGAGGCTCGAGTTTTTCTCACCTTTTGAGAAGCTGTGGAATGTCAAGCCAACGGTGAGTCACTTTCGAGTATTTGGATGTGTGTGCTACGTATTTGTTCTAGATCACTTACATAGCAAGTTCGATAAGAAAGCAATACGGTGTATCTTTGTCGGCTACGACTCCCAAAGAAAAGGTTGGAGATGTTGCGACCCTACAACAGGACGCTGCTACACCTCAAGGAATGTAGTGTTTGATGAAGCATCCGCATAGTGGTCACTAGAATGTGTAGAGCTACCAAATTCGAGGGATATTGAAGATGAGAAGACCGAGGATTCAGAAGTCAGACAGGATATGAGGCAGACTGATACAGGTCAAAGGACCGAAGAAGATGATCAGTCAGGAGAGACTGAAGACTCTGAGGAGGAAGGGACTCTATAACCACAGCTAAGACGATCAACAAGGCCAACAAAACCAAATCCAAGGTATGCTAATGTATCACTGGCTGAAATGGATTACTTGAAGGAGCCATTGACATATGAAGAAACATCTGAAAAGCTGGAGTGGCAAAAGGCAATGAAAGAAGAGATTTCAACACTTTGACAGAATCAAACTTGGGACTTAGTTCCCAAGCCCAAAGATGCAAAACCCATATCCTGCAAGTGGGTTTACAAAATAAAGACTTGACCAGATGGCTCAATCGAAAGGTACAAGGCTCGCCTGGTTGCTCAAGGGTGTTCTCAACAGTATGGGCTAGATTATGATGAGACATTTAGTCCAAAGGCAAAGATCACAACTGTTCGAGTTTTACTAGCATTGGCTACTAGTAAATCCTGGAGATTATGGCAGATGGATGTGAAGAATGCATTTCTGCATAGAGAATTTGATCGAGAAATATATATATGAAGCAACCAAAAGGGTTTGAGAGTAAGAATCAGCCAGACTACGTGTGCAAACTAAAGATAGCACTGTACGGATTAAAGCAAGCACCAAGAGTATGGTATGGGAAGATTGTTGAGTTTCTAGTCAGTTGTAGATATGTCGTCGTTCTATGAGATTCAAGCCTCTTTGTAAAATCTCAGGGAGGTAAGCTGGCAATTGTGCTGGTATATGTGGAAGATCTAATAATCACTGGAGATGACAACGAAAAGATTCATCGGACAAAGGAGAATTTTTCAGTTCGCTTCCAAATGAAAGAGCTCGGAGAATTGAAGCACTTCCTCGGACTCGAGGTTGATCATACAAAGAAGGGCCTCTTCTTGTGTCAGTACAAGTATGCTAAAGAGCTACTGGAGAAGTTTGGAATGACTGACTGCAAACCTATCTCTACACCTATAGAAGTTCACGCCAAGCTGTGTGCATAAGAAGGCAAAGACTTGCAAGACCCAACCATCTATCGACAGATGATAGGTTGTCTTATCTACCTAACGCTTATAAGGCCAGATATTTCATATGCAGTTGGGGTGGTTAGCAGATACATGCAAAACCCAAAGAAACCTCATCTAGATATAGTTCATCGAATCCTAAGATGCGTTAAAGGCACAATTGATCATGGCCTTTTGTACAAGCGAGAAGAACTGTGTGAGCTCATCGGATACTCAGATACTGACTATGCCGGAGATCATGACACAAGGAAGTCAACCACTGGTTATGTGTTTAATCTTAGAAGTGTAGTTATTTCTTGGTGCAGCAAAAGGAAACCTACAGTATCACTGTCAACAACTGAAGCCGAATATAGAGCTGCAACTACGATAAGCCAAGAGAGTACATGGCTGGTGCAACTCATGTTATATTGTGACAATCGTTCAGCAATATGCTTGGCAGAAAATCCCATCTTTCATGCAAGGACCAAGCATGTAGAGGTACACTATTATTTTTTGAGAGAAATGGTATTACAGGGTGATATAGAGATGGTATACGCCACGACAGATGATCAAGTTGCAGACATATTCACTAAAGGGCTGACACCAACTAAGTTCGAAGAATTCAAAAATAAGCTCGGGATGACTACAAGGACAAAAATACAAGAGAGTCAATGTTGAGGGAGAATGTTAAAAATCAACATTAAACTCTCTAATTTTCCAGATTATTCCATCAGCTTCTCTTCTGTCTTGATCTTTCTAGAGTCATCTTCAACTTGTAAAATTATCTCACAATTCCCTAGGTATAAAGATGATACTAGAAAAATCTATCCAAGTTGGCAATGTCTTAACCGACTTAGAATGGTGGTGATTCACATCTATAAATAGGCATTAAGTGTTATTGTGTGCTGTGGAATCAGGAGTGATAAGTGCTAAGCTAGTGTGAGTGTCCTAGTACAGGTGTGTAAGAAGTGTCAAGTCTTGAAAGAGTTTATAAATAATATATTAAAGCATTGTGTTGTTATTTCTTATAGCCTTCCCGTGTGTGTGCTTGTGTAGTAAATTGTGTAAGAGTCATTAAAGTCTAAGTGGGTCCTACCACTTGTGTTGATTAATATACTACTTGATTGTTATATTTGTTCAACATGTTGCCATTTCTCCTATATTTTGGTTCTTTTAGTTAGAAAGACATGAAGCAAAGCATCAAAATAAGGATTTTCACACATAACAAATCATATAGCGAGTTAAAAAATGCTTTACCAAATGTGGAATGCAGGACTATAAATCATCAACAATAGAAAGGGAATATTTCCGTTTCACCAACATTTTGTTGCAAACTGTAACAACCCGCATTTTTTTTTGGTTATTTTGAGTAGTCCGAATATAATTAAATTGGAAGGATAAAGTGGACTAATTTTATTTGGCAAATCAAATTCTAGTTGGGCTTTGGATATTGTTATGATTGCTATTTTTCCCTAAGAACTGTTACCTAATTCCTAAATCTAAGATTATCATATAAATACTCTTCGTCTCTTGTCACCTCATGAAGGATAGTAGAAAGTGATAGTAAGGCAGGCTCATGCCTTAGTCAATCGCTCCAACATCATCATCATTGAGTATTCACGCACCTAAGATTGTGATTAGCTTGAGGGATTTGTGAATTTTAAAGGATTGGAACACACTTTGGAAAGAGGTAAGTAAATGGACCCCTTCCCTTTTAAGTTTTATGAATGATAGACTATAGCATGAAAAATCAAATTTTGAATCTATTAGAAGAGTTACGGTTTTTCAACGTTGTGTTCTTATAATACATTATATCTTTATATTTAAGTTGATCTCTTTAGTCTGCTTTTCATATATGGATACTTAGTATTCATGTTTTTGATTATAAGGCACGCGACATATTTCACAAGTAAAATATTATTTGATTGCTAAAACGGTTTATGTTAATTCAGTGAGTGTGACATCAAGTCATTATTATTTTATTATATTATAATACAAATACTAGGATATTAATTTGCATATTTAAGAATACTTGCCCACTGTTTTCCAATGAACCGTGACTAATCCACTATTTTTAATGATAGTAAAATAACTTATTCAAAAAGAAGTGTTTCTTTCATTACATTTATTTTCCTATAATTATTTGATGTGATTTAAATATTCTTGATTTATTACTAAATGATTTTATATGTTGGAAAGTTTGAAACAAACCTGGGACCCAAAGTTTTTAGTATTTTTGCGTTAAAAAACTCATGAACGATTTTTCCTCTGATCGTATGAGCATGATTTTGACATAACGAATAAGAACCCTTGTGCCATTTATTTTTGAGGCCGTGCTTTTGGGCCCTTTATTGGTGAGGATCGTACACCATATTTCGGAGTAGTGTACTATCATTTCATCGGGTCTTCCAATTGCTTTTGGTGATATGTGCGACAACAAACCACTTTTTGGACTGTGCTACTAGGGATGTAGCCTCGGTCATCCTATTGTTGGATCCATTATTGATACTATGAGGTTCGTATTTGTTATGGAACTACTTTGGTTATTTTCTCACCTTTTGCTATTTGTATTATTGACAATTATTATCGTGTATGTGATTTATGCATTTTACTACGTTTTTTGAAAATTTTGATTTTTGGCATTCATTTACCATATGTAGTTATTCAATGTCTTATCATTTATTGCATTAAGTATTATGTATTTTCGTACAGGTGTTAGATGTATACCTTGCTTGGGACTTTCGAACTGAATGACCCTTTTGTGACCTTGCTTGGGACTTTTGGACTTAATGACCCTTTTGTGACCTTGCTTGGGACTTTCGGACTTAATGACCCTTTTGTGACAAAGATCTCAGTAGTACTGTCACGCCCCGAGCCTAGACCCCCAGGTCGACAGATGAGACTAGGGTTATAGGCATAAGAAACAACTATTTAGACCCTCTTTTCTACTGGCCCAAAATGGTTAACCCAAGTTATTCCTTATACCCACAACACCCACTTATAAACCACACAATCACACTATATTCCACCGATGTGGGATATTACACACACCTCCCGTTAAAGACCGGACGTCCTCGTCAGGGGCACACATACCTAGAACCAAAATGAGGTGAATGATTCTAGAGGTGGCTCCTACGGGTTCAAGAGGTGGCTCCCACCTGCCTTCTAGGTGTAGCACTTTGCCCCGCATAACACTTAGCTCCCGCACCGGCTAGTGACCTACTCTGAATACCATTTTGTCACGCCTTGAGTCCAGACATCCAAGCCCGCAGACGAGACTAGTGTTGTAAGTATAAGAAACAACTACTTAGACCCTGTTTTCTACTGGCCCAAAATGGTTCAACACATGAATTGGAAAACCAACTTATCAATTACCCGAATTGGTTCTTTGGTGCCAACCACATGTTAGTCAATTCAAACTCAATATAGATGGCAGTATCCACTCGGGTAGGAGGTGGAAGATTAGTGTGAAATCATGAGGGGGATCTTATTTGTCACGCCCCGAAATCGGATGACATCGAAACGTGACACGCCGCATATCAGAGGGGCAAGGCCTCTTTCGCAAGCTAGGCAACAATAAACGCTAATTAAATCAGAGCACTAAAACCTTTATTTCCTTCAAACTTATAAAGTCTTCAATCCCAAGGAAATCACTCTTAAATAAAATGGTACAATGTCCAATATAAGAAATGGAAATACTGGATACAATCATAAGCCTTAAACCATAAAGTCTAAAAATGCAATCTTATTCTCACTAGTTCTCGTAGAGGATGATCTACCCCACTTTTGCACTCTCCGTACTTGATCTTTGTTATCTGTAAAGAAAACAATGTGAAAAATGGGGTGAGCGAATCAAATGCTCAGTAAGTAGGGTTTTCCCAAAAATGACGTTTAAGAGTAATACAAGAACGAGGCAAGAACAAGAGATCATGGAAAACTTGACATGAATATTTCACATGTATCTTAAATGGAATTAATACAAACCAAGTCACGATCATGAAATAATAACAATATGTATATAAAAGAAATATTACACATGATAAGCTGTATAGCTACATAGTGGCATTATAATCACGATCACGACAAGTTATGGGTATAAGACCCACTAGGCATACACGTAAAAAAGAATCCCATCACGACAACTGAGTAATTAAATCACGTTAGGTAAAGTTCACAGCTTGAGAAATATAATATATATATATATTAAGAAAGATTAGAGCAGCAGAAAACAAGGGCATCACTCACGAGTAATAAGGGAGAAGAAAGTTCTGTATATACCAAGAATAGATAGAGTTGAATAACTTAACTTTTATGGTTCAATGATGAAAACGATACAAGAAGATAAAGAATATTTTATGAATAAGGTCATGAAAATATGAAGTCCAGAATGCAAGATCTCATAGAAATTTAAGAAAAAGAATAAATATTAATAGGTTAGTTTCAACGATTAGCTGGGTATAATGAGATAAATAAAGATTACCCAACTCAATTAATCTTCTAATATAACTATGAAGTATGTCAAATGAGAAGCTTTGATTAGGGAAACTTGGAATAATACTTTAGAAATGGCTATGCAATATACAGGTACAAAATTGATAAAGATTCAACTAATATCATATGGCAAGAACAAAGGATGAGTATTAGGAATTGAAATTGACAGACAAAATATGATTCGCGTGAAATAAAATAAAAATATAATAGGTTAATGAGAGTTAATAAGGGTCTATCAAGAATTAATAAATGACAAATACTTCACAATATAAGTAGGAAAAGGGTAAAAGATGCGATAATAATATCAGGATTTTGAGTACACAAAAATAAAAAAATATACAATACATAATAGATGCACGAGTTCAAGTAAAAAACATTGGGGAAAGATAGAAAAAGATGAAAGAAAACCCCACTTACCTCACTTCCAAGCTAAATAATATGAAGACTTAGTTTCACAAGCTATGGAGACCTTTATCAACACTCACAGTCCTAGATCAAGACATGTAATTAAGCATAATCACTATTAACCATATCCGTTGAGGTACTAATAGCTACGTTAATTTATAGTCTCAGAAGGCTTACCTACTCACAATGGCAGTTAGCAGGGAAATAAATCTCTAATAAAAATCCCACTTGTTCTTTGTTAAAATTGCCACACGAATATTTAGAACGAATGTAGTAAAACTGATCAATTGCTTATTTTGCCAAACTATCAGAGCAATGTCTCCATTGGTGGTTATATTTATAGCAAACATTGGCAAATAAAGAAATGAAGAGCTGAAACTTTGGCAAAGTTTACAACTCATGCACATGCTTATAAAGAAAAGAAAAGCTGAAAATTGAGCATGCTTACAACTCATGCACATGTCTTCTTTTATATAAAGTTGTCATACACCACATTGTGTTATGTGAAGAGCTTAAAAGTAAACACTTTCTCATACTCCTATGTGATGCCATCTTTCCATATGTGGAAAGTTGCTGACAACTCGTGAGGGTCTTACATTATCTTCGCCTTCTTCACCCCATTTGAGATTCAAACTCCATTAAGGCCGAGATGATAGCACTCATAATAGGACTTCAACTTTGTGTTAGAACACATGTAGATTCATTCAATCAATTCCATAACTTCGTTTAGGGCGAGGTTTTCCACAGACTAGTCAATCTCTCTCTAGCTGAATGTCACTCAAGGATGGGGAATTGAGAAACAAAGAAAATATGACGATTAGCCTTGGGGACCAAGACCTTCTTTATATAGACAACCTAATCATAATTCCACTAATCCTTAACCAGGTTTCTATTGGATACCACGTATTACAGAGTGCATACCATATTAGATGTCTTATTAGGATCTACTAAAATAGATTACTTTAATTATCCTAATTAGAATAGAAGCCCAAATATAATTATCAATTATTTGTAAAGCCCACATCAGGTTAAAATAGCCCAACAATCTCTCACTTGGGCTACAAATTAATACCAAAGATAATTATATTTGAAAAACCATAGGTGCGCACAAAATTGCTATCTATTGTTAAAATATCTTTCGAATCAATATAGTTCATCTCCTATACCAGCATGAGACTAAAGTCATCTTTGTCACACTTCATTGTAACTCGACCCATCAATGGTCACCATACCAAATATATTCTATGACATAGATCAAGTATGAATGTGTGGCTGGAAATTACATGCAATGTGATCTTAAACATGCTTATTTCCAACTGGTCCAAACTTTATTCTGTATTGAGACCAAACCTTAGCCTTTTAAATTTATGTTAAACCACAATTAAAAGATAACACATTTAGAGTAATAAATGGAAATAAAACCATCAACTTTATTATGCAGAAAACTGAATATACATAGTGTCAAAGAAAAGGACTGAAGACATACATAGACTCCTACTAAAATTGCATGTCATCAAACAAGACAACACCCATATGAGCAGTATACTCATGAAAGACCTTAGGTGGTAAACCTTTAGTAAGCAGATCCGCAAGCATGAAGTTTGTTCCTAGATGTTCAATTGACACTATCTTACTCTGAACTCGCTCCTTAACAACTGGAAACGTAATGTCTATATGCTTAGACTTTGACGAGCTACTGTTGCTATTCAAATATAGAACTGCCGATAGATTGTCACAATATGTCTTAAGTGGTCTTTCAACACCATCTACAATACGCAACCCAATGACAAAATTTTGCATCCATATCGCATGATTGGTTGCCTCATAACAATCTATGAACTCTGCTACCATAGTGGAAGGAGCTATGAGTGATTGCTTGGCACTCCTCCAAGAAATAGAGCCTCCAGCTAGCATATAGATATAGCCAGAAGTGGATCTCTTAGTATCTTGGCAACCCGCAAGATCGGAGTCAGAATACCCAATGATCTCCAAATTATCTAACTTCCAATAAGTGACTATGTAATCTTTTGTTCTCTTTAAGTACCTCATAACTTGTTTGGTTGCTTTCCAATGATCCATCCCAGGGTTACTTAAGTATCTGTCTAACATACCCACTATGTACGCTAAATTCGGATGCGTACATACTTGAACATACATAAGAGTCCCTATAGCTGAAGCATAGGGAACCTTTTACATCTCTATTCTTTCAATTTCATTCTTGGGGCCCCCATTAGTCCGGTTAGCTAGTGAGCAGTTCTTTCAGGCAGGAAGCAGGCCGGGCCCTACAGGCAGGCATCTCTTTAGAACATCTGGAAGGTTTGCGATAAGTTAATTAGTGTCATCATATTCATATGGGCATATTTCTCTCATTATGTGGATTGACATAGATATATATATATATATAAGGTCCTTGCTTCAAGGAGTGACTTACGTGCAAGATGGTTACGCACAAAAGGTCTAAGTCAGGGTCACTTGAATAAGCAAAGTAACTTTGTCCATGACTAAGTAGTAAAGTTCGGCGCTTTACTATGGTAGAAGTCATAGTGGAGTAAGTTCCATTTGGAGAAGGGTGATCTACCTTGATCATGGATTTATTCTAGACTTATTACACTTATGCATGTGTATGCATTGGACGGACCCCGTAGGTGTGAGCTCTGAATACGTACTATCAAAGAAAGAGTTCACCTAAACCTACAAGCTTCTAAGTAGACCATAGCTCTCAATCTTGAGCATATGTGGATGAACCGACGAAGTTGAGTGCTTGTACCTTGATCCATTATGGTTGTGGTCTTAAAAGTTAGATCATCTACTCTGTGGTTTAGGTGTATAGGACTTGATTAAAAGGGATGTGCATATGCAATAAGGAGTCTATATATTAATCACTCCTTTAGAATGATCCAAGCTATATCATCCTGAATCTGTAGCCGCAGTAACACTTGATGTGTTGAATGTTACACTTAAGGGTAGCTCCCTTAGATAAGTGGATAACTTCAGAAGGATGGTTGGATTGTGGATTAGATGTTCTAAGGAGATAAGATGTAGTCAAAGAGGTGATAGTACACTTCGAGAACTTGTCTTTGGCTATGAATGAGTATAGAGGGGCATTATGGTCAATATAATACTTAGTTGGTCAAAAGACAGAACGTCATGTATAGATTGACTAACTCTTGTAATTACTGTAATTATCCTTGAGTGCAGACGAAATCTTTTAGTGGAATAGACTTGGTTGAGATGGTAAGGTATTGTTAGGGGACCAGCAAGAATATTTTATTCATTTCCAGAAGAAATGTTAATTATGTCTTTGGCCCCTCTTCTACCCATCTACCTTGTTAAGTATCTAAACTTGTTAAGATATATTATTTTGAGAGATGATGTAATCCTTTGATGGTTAGAATCAAAGTAGACTTTCCATTTTGGAAAGGAGATTCTATTTTGAGAATTGTCAAGATATTAGATTATGTAATTAATTGATTAATTAAAGTCTAGAAGATTGCTGAGATATTTAAGATAAGTTTTCCACTGTTGAAAAAATAGATTATTCTTAAATAGTAGTTTAGATTTGGACTTTTGGAATTAATCAAGGAGTATTTAATTTATTGGCAATTAGATATTTAAAAATAGACTTTCTATTTTATGGAAAGGGATTTTTTAATTATTGTTTGGATTAAATTAAAATTGAAGCAAGCTGGCTGAACCAGGACCATGGCTCACAAGCCTAGGCTGGACGTAGAAGGTGGGGACCACCCACCTTAGAGTTTAATGACTAATTGTAGAAATGGTGAAATTTTGTTTATTTTGCTGCTTTTGTCATATGATCTAGAGTAGTTAGCTAGATGTTCATGTGATGATTGAGGTATAACATATAAGCTAATTCCAAGGCAAGTGATGATTGAGTTGTAAACAGAGCCTTGGCCACGTGATGATTTAGTTTTTAATAGTGTCTTAAAATTTTGGGCGTTTTGTGTTATCCTAGATTATTTTGAGATGATATTTTGGGACAAATAGAAGTAAAAGAAAGGGTAAATTATGCCCTTAGCTCTAGTATCAAGAGAAAAATATAACTTGCATTCAAGAGAATCGATGGAGAGTCCTTACTAGATCTTAGCATGTAAGTGATTGAAGAAATTGTTGATGGTAAATGCATAATTTGTTGGTTATATATCCGCTTATATTGTGAAATTCTTTTTATATTATGATAGATCATGTTTGTGTATATCATAAACTTGCATTGAGGCGTTACATAGATGCATGAGATAACGGAACCTAAGTATTTTTCTCTGGGCATATTGCTTTGCAATTGTAAGTTCAATCATTAAGTGTTGAATCCATTTGAAGACGAACTTGCGGTTTAATTAATTTGAACAATAGAGTATCCTTGATTTGTGATCGGATGAAGTGTATTGCATCCTTAAAGTTCTTAGGATTTTGTCATCTAGGTTGGACAAGTAGAAGGCTGGAAATCTTACTCTAATTTGACTTTTGTTGAGGAATAAAAAGACTACGAATGGCTGTTAATTATAACTCAACTTTCAGAATAGTCTACGATTATGAAATGTCATACTTATCTCTCTTAAGATTTGTTATTATAAAATAAGCACATCTCACCAGTACATATCTTTTCCACAAGTTCCAAATGTTAATTATTTTCGACAATATCGCAATAACAGTGTTACCCCTCATACCTCTATCAATTACACTTCTATTGGTATAAGTATCGTGAATCATTTATGTTTCTTTGTCTAATAAAATATTGTTGTACACCCTACCACAAGTTTTGTCATATATTTAGGCCACTTGAATTATTCTTTGATGTTTTTCATTGAATCTTTCAAACTATAGGGTATGGTTAAGCTCTTCTAACATAAGTTTCTCATTTCTGAGAACTCATAACTAAAATTTTCATACCCAAAGTTCCACTCTTGAACATGAAAACTTACTTTGCACATTTCCCTTTCTCATTCACCCCATATTGGTGATACGTATTCACCAAGCCTTGTTAATGTTGCTTAAGGCTATCTTAATTTTATTCTCTTCTCTCATAGCATTGATTCCACCCCATTGTCTAATCATTATTCAAATCCTTGCCTGATCTACTGAAAAAGTTTTGTAAGTCCTATTAGTAAAGCTGACTTTAATGATAAGCCTCCTCTTACTGTTAATTATCATGCATCCAGCATACTTTTAATATGTCTCGAATGACTCCTCATTTTTCGTAGTTTCAGTATCTAGCCTTGTTCTATTAAATCATTCTATGTTTACGAATAGATTCTGGTTCCCTTTGGCCTTAGCCTAATATGATATTTTGAGTGAAACGTATTTACTAATGATGCTCAGTTTTTTTTCGAATACTGCCAATACCAATTGTTGATCCCTTGTCAATCCACTCCATATGCCTAAATATTAATGAAGGTTTAATATCCTTTATATTTGAGTAGCCATCAAGAAATTGAAAATTTCAAGACTTGTCATACCCACAATCCTTTACATTGTTATGTCCTACTTGCCTAGTTGTTGTTACCACACTAAGAATCTTCCTCTTGCTAGTTCGAAGTTGGGAGTTGGGTAAGCTAAATTCCCTTGCGACATTATTAGACTATGAAATGTCTTCCTCATGCGTCCCTCTACTCATCTCTTTTTTTTGTCTAGTATTTCGTGCAGGTGGTTAGAGTTATTAAGGTTATGTTAATGTTATTTGATAACTCTTGTATATAATCCATTTTCATGAGTGTTAATCAGATGCCTCCTTAGTTTTGGTTGTTTACAAGCCAACAAATTGAGTTTTAGATTCTTTAGTTGATTTTCATTTTGAATGGTTAGAATGATTGACGAGTACGATCAATTATTAATGGTCATATGTTCCATATGTTCGTTTAGTAAATCACGAATTAAGACTGGAAGTATAGGGGATGATGCTTGAGGAAGGAAGGATTAGTAAGATCCTTGTGAATCTATGATATGATTGGGGCAAACATACATTTAATTTTATTCGGATCTAAGTATATGAGAGTCTTGACTAGGTTTAACTTGATAGTTTGGTAATTCCTATTGAAGGTTTACTCTGTTTAGCGTTGGCCTATAGATGAGAACTTTTAGGTCCCAATTAAAGTATATGAGCATGAGGAAAGGTTTGGACTCCCCAACTAGTTTCAATCTCAATAATTTAGAGTGCATACCTGTTGTGTAATGTTGGTTTGGAATTTCTTTAACTACAAACTAGACATGGAGAGTTCATTTCTAATTCAAGGAAATGTATCGATGCAACTTTTAGTACGAGCCTAGCATATGATCAACTACTCAACTCATTCCGTAAATAAATTCCTTGGAGATTTTATCGATATTTGACAAATGTACGAGTGCGATAAAGCAATATGACGTTTGTGAGGTTTTGCTTTTTTGGGAATCATTGCTAGGAAGAAGGATATAACTCTCAACAAAAAAAACGAAGCTGGATCTAATCAAGATCAATAGGAAGAGGAGTAAGCTAGGAATCTATTGACAAACCACGACGATCTATATGGAATGGCAGTTTTGTTGGTCGTGCAGCACATCTTTTCGTATCTTGACTTGGTACAATCTCCTTTTCAAATTCGTCCTGTAAGTAGGTTTGAGCGCTTTGACCATCTATAAAAAAGCTCATCTTCCTACTACGCTCCTCCTCCCTCGGGGAGGTCAGCTTAAGTCTCTCTCTGTATGAGCTGCCCTCGGATTACAGCTCCCCTCTGCTTTTTGGGCAACGGGGAGCTTCATGAGAGCGTTAGAGTATACCTGGACGGTAAGAACTAGAGGAGATCCCTACTTAATTAAGCCCTTTTCTTTCTGAGGAAAATTGACATATCGATGGGAATAAGAGCAGGCGGTAAGTAAGGCAATTCCTTCCGGTAGTAGATGCTGGTAAATCAGAGTCAAATCTATCTTTTCGGAAGCGAAGACGTAACTTATACCGTTCGAAAGGTGCTCCAGCCCTTATGGATAAATAGACTATCCAATGATTTGATGGTATTGACATTTTTATTGAAATTTATATCATTTGGTGTATGAACAGTTTCATTGATTGGTAACATATTGGTGTGTTCTTAACGATCATGATTAAAATACCAACTATGAGAGTCGTCTTTGTAAATAATCTAAGAATTCTAAATGCCAAGGAATGTTGTAGGTCATGGACTTAGAAATTTCTAAAAAAAATCATTGGAGGAATCTTTATGCATATTGTTAGGAAGACATTTGAGTGATCACATTTTGGCTTATATCAATGGTAGGTTAAGCTTTGACATGAAGGTTTATGGTTAAGTAGATGTGCTAAGAAGATAAGTATGAATGCCGTTGTCACACCCCGAAATTTAATACGATAGATCCGGGGACGAGATCACCGCGAACCCAAGAAGATAAGTCTTCTTAAGCCCACAAGGCTCTAAACCTTAAGAACTCTATGCTATGAATCAATTAAATAATATAAAATAATAGCAAATAACTACTATTCCTCTAATTACATGTCAAAAACTCCAAAATAAATATCTAAATATTTGCACTAAAATTCGAGGACTATTCTTAACATTTTGATCTTTTCCTCTTCTTGCCATACCATCTAGCCCCAATAAAACCTGATTTAGACTTCGTCATATGCAAGGTAAGAAATTAAGAGAGGGGTGAGTGAAATAACACCCAATAAGTAAAATATACCCCAATGAACAATAAGGCTCAAAGACAACAAAAGTAGGGCAAAGACAATATTATCAAACTCTAACAAAATATATACAAGTTGTGGCTGCTTAGCAGCGCACACAAAATTCACAATATGAAATTCACCAAAACATAATCGATAACAGATGACGTCATATTAGCTCCCAACCGTTTAGGATTCGATGCACAACTTGCGTAGTTTGTAGTGCCTGAAATATCAATGTCTCATATTTGGCTTATCAAAAGAATCGATACAAAATGAAAATTACGAAAGAATATCAAAATCATGATGAATCAAGCGATAATTGTAGATGAACAAATGTGGTACAAAGAAAAAATGGTATATTCTACTTACCTGAATTACTAAAAGTACCATCCAAGGCTTAAGGTTTGCAAACTAAGATTGAAGTTTTGTATAACTACATGCAGTTGTAATCCATAGACCTTACAACCATATTGTATGAAGGGCTTCACGCATAATATTCTTCAACTAAAAGTTGCTAATGCTATTTTATTACCATGGTGATAGTATAAACTGATGGTATGAAGTATGAACTCCTTCACAACTCATAGGCACGATCTGATATAAAAATAGAATGGGTCATGGCACATTTAACTCCCTCACGCCAACTTTCCTATAATTTTGCCACTATTTACTTTATTTTACAACATGTATCATATCATGGCACAACTAATTCATATAAATCACCCAAAAGCAATCACTGATATATCTTTCCTTTTTTTTTTATACCATTTCCTTGAAAATGTGCTACTGTTTTTTTTTTTTAAAAGGTAATATTTTTTTTTAAAGATACCTTAATTATTTAATATCTAACCCAAATTCATGTCCAATAATTATGGGGTATTACAGCCGTACTGGAATGTATTTATTTGGGACCAAAGTGTGCAAGTTTCGGAGACGAAACTTTTCGTAAGGTGGGTAGATTCTGACGCCTCGTAAATTTTGGACCATAATTTAACCCAAATTAATTACTCAATCATATTTTGAGATGACTTGGGAACTTATTAAACCAGAGATCATATTGGATTAATTCTTCCAAAAGGAAGTTAGTAAGCCCAGCCCAAATAGTCCTTTTGTCTACACCTAGAACGCGGTATAAATAATCTCTTTCCTTTAAAGCCTCCTAGTGTTTAAGAGGATGAAATTTTGATGCAATTCTCGACGCATAGCCACATTTGTTTCAACCATTACTAGCAGTGAAATTTTTGAATGTGTCACGCCCCCAAATTTGTTCAATAAATTCTGGAACGCAACTGCCGCGAGCCTAAGAAGATAAGTCTCTAAATCCCACGAGGCTACATATACACAACCTGAAACAAATTAAACCATCTAAAAAAAACACGCTTGGCAGAGGATGCAGTCTTCTATCTTAACATATTCCACGAGTCCATGCACTACTTAAATAGATGTCGTCCGTAGAGTCCATAAACCATATATCAATAAAGGACACATAGAGGCCCAAACTTGTAAACTTCAGATGTCTCGAGAATACATGAAGATACTTCTATATGGAAGACACATCATACACATCTTTAATTTCATTTACTCAGCTGATCATTCCTCTGGTTTGATTTTCTTTTCACAAATTTCATATTCAACCATCTGATATTCTTTTATAATGGTTCATCTACAGGCAACCTTTTCATATCAAATCATATTACATATAATCACTAATGGGTATAAGCTGCCCCCATCCGGCCTCATATCATTTCATATTACATGTTGTCACTAATGGGTATAAGCTGCCCCCATCCTACCTCGTATCATTTCATATTACATATTGTCACTAATAGGTATAAGCTGCTCCTATCCCGCCTCATATCATTTCAAATACTATATTCACAAAATACACTTGGTAAACTCACTTTAACTCCAAAGATTGGAGATCTATTTATACTTTCTCAAAACATCACAATCACACACATATATACACATGTTAACAGTATATTCTAAAACTTCTATACATTAATTCTCAGTTATCATTCATGTCACTTGTCTCAATAAACTTGCAATAAATTGGATAAAAATTCAATAGATCTAAACAAAGAGACTTTTCATACTTCCCGATTCTGCAGAAATTTTCACTTCTTTTCCTTGTCAATTATATTTAATTACTACCGAGCCAAAAATTATATTTCATTACTTTTGTCACCGATGAAATTTTTAATCCAATCCAAGAACACCGATCAACAACACATCATGAAGAATATCTTCTTCTCCTCATCATCATGTCGTGAATATTCTCACATACTTTAGTTACTCAACCATTAAAAAAAAAAATTTTAAAAAGAGTGTTATTCAGAAGATCTCAAGTTAGCTAAACTTACCTTCGAACTTCAGGAAGTAGATTCTAACTCATTGTGGTTTGATCCTTTCCATGTATGAACAAATCTCCCTTTTCCTCGGGTTCTTGACAAAGTTGTAGTTTTTTAGATGAATATTCCCCAGTCCCCAGATGAGATTGAAAAACAGAACGTATGTCCCTTTTTTCTTTTTATTTCCTTATTTATTTCCCAGGAAGTTAGTAATAGTTATCTAATCTTCTTTTTTTTTTTTTTCTTTTTCCTCTTTTATCCTATATAACATTATATATTCCCACTTTACCCTTATTTCTTTTAATCTAGCTAATAATAATAATAATAATAATTGGTCTAAAGGGCCAGTGGTTACAGAATACATATAGGATTGTGATTAACTCAATGAACTCGCGAACTTTCAGGCCATAGAAGGTGCTTTAGAAAAAAATGTAAGTAGGAAGACCCTCCTTCAATAGTAGTACCCCTTTTGATTTTTATGAAATACTTTTTATTATGCCCATCAGGTGGATACGAATTACCAATCTATTTTGCATCCACCGAAATGGTTAAATTTATTGATTTTTGTTCGAACTTACTGAAATGCCTTATGAGTTTCTGTTAATTCATAGATTTTGTATCTACCTCGTAAATATTATAAATTTACTCATTAAGCTACATATTTCTTTTCTATTTAAACTTGTATGTTGATCCTTTTGTGTACTTCATGCATTATGGATTCTTAGATTTTGATACTTATATATTGATTTTTCTATTAGTATATAGTATGTATTTGCCAAAAAAAAAAAAACTTATGATGTCACTGTATGAACAGTGATGACATTGTCAACAATGAGTGTTGGCCATCGGTTCACTAAAGGAACACAAAAAAGAAAAGAGAAAAAAAAAGTGACTATTGAAATATTACAAATTCTCTAAAGTGTTATTTTCATTACACTGTCGTCTTTGAATGGTTTGGTTTCAAAATTATTTTAAATATATTCATGAGGGACTTTCATTCTTAAAATGTTTTTCTAAAGTTTTAAGGATATTATATAGTTATAAAAGTTTGGAAGTTTAAAACAAAACTTGGGACCTAAAAGTTTTAATATATTTGTACCATAATATTTACAAATGGTTTTTCTTTGACACCGATATGAATCATGTATCATAATGAATTTAAACTCTTATGCCATTTATTTCGAGACCGTGCTTTTGTGCCTTTTTTTGTGGGGATCGTACATCAACATATTGTGGGGTAGTGCGGTATCATTTCGTAAGGGACTCCTGCTTGCTTTTGGTGGTATGTGCGACAACAAACCACTTTTTGGGACTGTACTACCAGTATGTAGCCTCGGCCATTATATTGTTGGATTCTCTATTGGTACTATTGGATTTCATTTTTGTTATGAGACAATTTTAAATAATTTCGTTATTTGCATCATTGATATTGGTTATCGTAAATGTGAGTATGGCATTTTACTACACTTTGAAAATTATGTTTTTTTTTTTTTTTTGCCATAGGGTATATCCTATTGTTTATCAAATTAAATATCGTATGTTTTCGTATAGTGAGGTTCATATTTTTTTTTTAGGACTCTACTACTAACTGAGATTCATATCTCATTTTTGTATTTCTATTATCAAAATTTGTTTTTGCAGATACTAAGGAATAGGCTAATTGTGCTTGGGCTTGGGGTAGATGACCACATTGAGGACATCAAGAATTTGAATTTACGTGTTTATGACCATCTTTAAACCTCTAACATTTCAATTCTTTCGAGTTATAGTGGATTCTATTGTAGTGTAATTAGATTTTGATATAAAAATATTGTTATATTTTGGAGACCGCTGACATATTATGTTATTATGATTTAGATATTCTGAACTGGTTGTATTTGGTTATAGTTTTAGGTGGTATATTGCTTGGTTGTCTTGAGGACTTAGGAGGATTTATCTTTCTAAGTTCGTGGCGGTCTCATTTCCGAATTTTGGCTTAGGCAAAATTTGGGGGCGTGACACGCTGGAATTCAAATTTCGTGGAGTGAACTTGATGCAATGTGTGTCATTCAACTTCTAAAGCAAAATAGAAAAGGCTCATGGGATTCATGCTGCACTTTACGCACAACTACAAGACTTGTCAAACAACATCTAAGGTTACTCACATTTATCGTGAAGGCAATAGGCCGACTAATTATTTGGCAAACTTGGGGATTAATGCGTGAACCAGAAGACCATCACAGGCCTTGAAGATTTCAAACTGCTCAAGAGAATGATTCGAATTAATAGATCAAACCTCCCAAGTTTCTGAAAAATATCTTGTTAGGGTTTTTTTTTTTTTTTGGGACTTTTTTGAATTCTGTTCCAAAATTTTTGTGATTGGATTCATGTATTAGAATGGGTGATTAGCACCCCTTCCCCTGTAATTGTTTGGCAAACCCTCCTGTTCGACCAACAAGGGGTATTTTAGTTAACAAAATCATGTCAAGGATGTTAAATCCTACAAATAAATATTAGGTGGCTCAATCCATATTGTATATACATTTTGTGGGTAAATGATATAAATCTAGTATTTTGAAATTAATACGTGTATAAAATACACTTTTTTCAAAAGTTTAAGCTTTTCGATTAAAAGTTTTGAAGTTCACCTCCTAATTTCATATTGAACCAAATTCATACCTTAAGATTACCCTTCTTACTTTCCTCGCTCACAAATATTAGAAATGGAATGCCAAGTCATCTTGATATCAGTATGTGATGGTCACAAAGACCCTAACATAGTGTTTGGAAATACTTGAGGTGTGAAATTCATTTGATTTATAAATGAATTACGTGAAGATTTGTATTTAAAAATGAATTTCTTTGTTTGGAATTGTAAAATAGTATTAAGTCAATTCTGTTATTTGTAAATACAAATTGTGTTTGAAATACATGTGAAATTGGAATTAATATTTTTATTTTACTTAAATGCCCTTTTGTATTCTTTTAAAATCAGGCTTGTCATAGGTTATCATCCCATCCCATTATTGATTATTGCTATTATCATAAAAATTGTCCAAAAAAGAAAAAAAAATAACAATAATTTTTTTTTAAAAATAAAGTTAAACAATGCAAAATAATCATAACTTCAACCATCAGTTTAAGATTACAAAATAAACCTACATTTTACGTAAAAAAAAATAACCTTAAATTCAACAATATGTTTAATATAAAAAAATAATCTTAAGAGAAAGGGTGAAAGAGACATTTGTTTTTGTTTTTGTTTTTTTTGAAAGAGAAACAAGGAGAGAGACAATGGTTTTTTTTTTTTTTTTATCTTGGTATTTAGCCAAAGTCCATCTCTTCAGCCTAGGGGTAATTTTGTCCTCAGAAGATAAGCAAAATATTTTAAAAACATAGATTTGTAAATTCCACCACTTGAGCAAGGATTTGGGTAAAACATAAGTAAATCTAGAATTTACAAATCTTAGATTTCTCATTTTTTAGAAGGGTGCTTCCAAACACTAAAAATTGAATTTGCAAAAGAATTCCACAAAATTTTATGGAATTCATTTGTTCCAAACAGTAAGGAAAAATACATAGAAGACTTTCACTTTTAAATCTACTATGAATTTTCCAAGATTGAATATCAAGTAGTCTTGACATCAAGATGTGGCGTGAAAAATACCCAAAGAAAAGAAGTACATAAAAGACTTTTACTTTAAAGTCTACTCAAAAAATTTTAAGATGGAATATCAAGTAATGTAGATATCAAGAGGTGAGAGTAACAAATACTAAAAGGAAAATATACATAGACGACCTTTACTTTTAAGACTACTCAGAAGTTTTTAAGATGGAATATCAACGTTATTTTCATATTAAGATGTGAGGGTGATAAATACCTAAAAAGATACAATATATAAGACTTTTACTTTTAAATCTACTCAAAATATTCCTGCACGCAGCTTGATATTTTTTTCCATGCCTCCATCTTCTTTAAAGCCACCAGATTAGTTACTAGGACCATAGAATCTAAACATTGTTACGTGAAATTTTTTTCAAACAAATTGAAAAAAAAATTATGGACAAATATTAGACGATTTTATTATGATATTGAGTGTTTTACAATACCTTTTCTGCAATACAGAAAGAATTATCACACCCTCTCTTAATAATAGGAGAAACTGTGAGATTGTGTCGGCCTCTACGCTTTCGCTACATTTTTTTAACTTCGCGGGCCTGATATTTTGATGCCGCGTTCGCCCAATTTGTTGACGCAACATTCCACTTTTTCTGCCCCATGTGTTCCACACACATCATCATTATACCGTTCCTCTCTCTTCCTTTTCTCGTTTTTTCATTTCTAATTAGCTATCTTTCATTTTCTTTGTCTGATGTTTTTCCCTTCTGACCAAAGGCTCAAAGTGAGCTTTAACCAGCTCACACTGATACCATGAAAGAATAGAACACAGCTATATTGTTTCATTAACAAAATTGTGTTACAGGCACAATATATAATGCAGTGCTCTGCTCATGATATGGTTGACACGAACACAAATAGGAGATGATTCAAAAGAATAAAGATTACAGTGAATGAATTTAAAATACAACATAGAAGACTTATACTTTTGAGTCTACTGAAAATTTTCTGAAATGGAATATCAAGTTATTTTCATATCAAGATGATAAGGTGACAAATACCCAAAAGAAGAAACACGTGGAAGACTTTTACTTTCAAGTCTACTCAGAATTTTCTACACAGCAGCTTGATGTTTTTTTACATGCCTCCTACTTTAAAGCCAACAGAAGAGTCACTAGGAGGAGCATAGAATCTAAACATTATTCGAAGCTTTTAATCATTCATCTCGCAAACTTTAAAAATGGAATATCGAGTAATGTTGCGTGTGTGGTTACTGTTGGCTGCAGTGTTAGTTCAGCTTAAGGATTATGGGAGCTCAGGTTGCCTGGAAGAAGAAAGGAATGGACTTTTGAAACTCAAAGATGCCTTCAACTATCCAAATGGTTCTGCTCTTTCTTCATGGGGTGGTGAGGAGATAGATTGCTGCAAATGGGAGAAGGTCCTCTGTGATAACTCCACTAAGCGAGTCATCCGACTTTCTCTAAATTATACAAGACGATATTGGGAGCTGTCAGAAACTGATTTCGTCCTAGAGGCATCTTTGTTTCTTCCATTTCAGGAATTACGGAATCTCAGCTTGGCTTCAAACTCCATCACAGGTCTTTCTCTCTCTCACTTCTCCATCACAGGTCTCTCTCTCTCACTTGTATTCTGTTATTTCTTGTATTCTTCCCCATGGCAGTGCTATGTGTTAAACCTCAACTGTTTGGAAAATATTGATTATGCAAATACTATGATCAAGGTGCTATAGGGCGTATAGAAATAAATTAATTTGCAATCGTATGAAGGATACTTTTCGAATGATAATAAGATTGTCTTATTGTTTCAATCAGGTTTCCAAGGAGTATTACAACTTGGAAGGTTACAAGTTTTGGATCTGAGTGGCTGCGGGCTCACTTCAATTCCATCTTTGGGTAAACTACAGTCCCTCAAATATCTAAACCTTGAAGGAAACGCGTTCACAAATTTCTCTCATTTTCAAGGTACGTTCATCAAATTTATTAAGCATTTTCAAGGTACGTTCATCACTTGGCATGAATATGACTAACAGATTAATCGATTCTGTCTCTACTACTCTGCTTTCACAGAATTAACCAAGTTGAGGAATATAGAAATGTTGAATCTTGGTTATAATTATTGGCTAACTGGTGAGATGCCCCCATCCATTGGGGCCTTGACTTCTCTGAAATTATTGTCATTTAGAGGCAACGGACTAAACGGCTCTCTACCGGAGGAAGGTATGGGCTCAGAAACTGATAGTTACCACTTTATTGGCTTTTCAGAATTTATAAAATGTTCAAATAGAAGTTGATGTTGTACACTTGTACTTTGATTATAATTCTGGGTGGGAGCTTTTAATCTTATATTTCTACCATGTGGTAAAGTTAATTCTTGCGGCACTAAATTGGTCCTCTTCAGGTGCACTTGATCAGTTTCATGAACTAAACTTCATATTTACAAGCATTATCACGATGCCTTAAAGATTGAAAGCATTTGTGGAGTCTTGGTAGTACTATAGCAGAACTGAAAATGGATGTATTAGTTGTATTAGAATAATAAATAATATGATAAACCCTTCTTTAACGGATTAGGCTTTTAGATGAGCTAGTAACTTAGCATAGTATCAGAGTGTAGATACCAATAGGTCTTAGGTTCAAAACTCACCGTTACGGTGTTACCCATTTAAATAATTAAAATTGTTCAAATACAAGACAATGCAAAGCTTAAAAAATAACTCCGCCTACACTTGCGGAGACGTGTTAAAGATAATTTAATAATATTATAAACCCCTCTTTAACTGTTTAAATTTTTAGATAAGGAATTAACAAGTTGCAATTTCTTATATTTTCCTTCATATTCCACATCAAAAATTGCCAACCACTTTCCTTTCATTTGATTGAACGGAAAAATATATGATATTATCTTGTCTAGTTTGGGTAATACTAATTTCACAACTTCTCGACCAGCGAGAAAAAGTGTATATGTACACGTATAAATTTTTTTGATATACAGTGAGTAGAGTACTTAATATCATAATTTAACACTTTATTTTCAATCTCCTTGATAAGTGATAACTGAAACACAACACATTGATTTTTACTTCCATTCAATGCAGAGTTGTGCAAATTGAAGAACCTTCAAGAATTGGATCTGAGAGGAAATAGTTTTGAAGGATCTATTCCTCTATGTCTCGGCAATTTGACATCCCTTAGGCTTCTTGATCTTTCTTATAACAACTTTGGTGGAAATATTCCTTCAACTTTTTTCCTCAATCTCAAATCACTTGAGTGTGTTTCCCTTTCATACAATCATTTCCAAGGTTCATTCTCACTCAGCTCATTTCAGAACAACTCCAAACTTGAAATCTTTGAACTTGAGAACCTGAAAGTAGAGACAGAAAATCCACCTTGGACACCACTTTCTCCGATAAAAGGCATTGGATTATCAAATTGTAAACTAAATGCTATACCTTCCTTTCTATTTAACCAGAATGATTTGAGGATTATTGACCTCAGTCACAACAGTATGGTAGAAGAGCTCCCCTCTTGGTTACTCGTAAATAACACAAGATTAGAGATCCTCAGTCTTAGAAATAACCTCTTGACAGGTTCTCTGGATTTGCATTCAAAGAACCTTGACATGCGTTACATTGACATCTCTATGAATAACATTCAAGGCAATCTTCCAACCTTTATAGGTTCTGTTCTTCCAAATTTGCAGTTTCTTAACATGTCTAATAATGCTCTTCAAGGAAATATTCCATCCTCAGTAGGAGATATGGAATTACTGCAACTGTTGGATTTATCTAATAATAATTTCTCTGGAGAATTACCTGAACCCTTGCTTACGGGCTGCGTGGAATTGGAAACATTGAAGCTCTCAAACAATAGCTTTGAAGGACAGATACCTCACATGACTAAGATATCTATATTTAGAAATAATCACTTTTCGGGGGAACTTTCAATTGGACTTCTTAACAGCAGCACATCCTTAGATTTATTGGACCTAAGTAATAACTCAATCTCAGGTGAAATTCCTGATTCGATTGGTGATTTTCCCTTTTTGAGATTTCTCGTCTTGTCTAAGAATAATTTATCAGGTCATATACCAATGAGGTTTTGCAAACTTGAAGAATTAAGCTTCCTCGACCTTTCTTGGAATCATCTTCTTGATACCTTACCTTCTTGTTTCAATGCATCTTCACTGAAGTTTCTACATCTGCAAGGAAATAAATTTACAGGGCCTCTACCAAATGTTTTATCAACATCATCGTCCCTCGTGACACTGGATATGAAGGATAACTACTTATCAGGGGAAATTCCTAATTGGATCAGCTCACTCTCCAGCTTGAGGATTCTTCTTCTAAAAGGAAATAGTTTAAAAGGATCTATTCCTTTACAAATCTGCGAGCTCAAAAATATCAGCATACTTGATCTTTCTTCCAATAACCTTTCAGGAAGGATACCTCCTTGCTTGCATAACATACCTTTCGGGAAGAAAAGAGCATTGGACCATACGCTAACTTGGGGAGATTCTTGGGGGAAAGCATTGACATTACACATATATGAAAGCCAACTTGACTTAGGCTTATACGGGTTTGACTATGAAGGGGTTCATGCGGAAGAAGTAGAATTTACTTCGAAAAGAAGGATTGAACAATATATAGGCAAGAGTTTGCAATTCATGACTGGAATCGACCTTTCACTGAACAACTTAACAGGTCCTATTCCTCTTGAGATTGGTTACCTGAGCGATATTCATACTTTGAACCTGTCAAACAATAATTTATCAGGATCAATTCCACTGACATTTATGAATTTGAAGCAAATAGAAAGCCTAGACCTCTCTCACAACATGTTGACAGGTCAAATTCCCTTAGAGTTGGTTGAATTAAACTTTCTATCAATGTTTTCAGTGGCTTACAACAATTTGTCAGGAAAGATCCCAGAATGGAAAGCTCAGTTTGGAACATTTGGAGAAAGCAGTTACGAGGGTAATTCTCTTCTATGTGGTTCCCCTCTGGAGAAAAGTTGCACCAACACCATAGCACTACCACCACCTTCAGATCCAGACCAGAATGACCCCTTTAAAGATGCTTTCGTGACGAGTTTTGCTGGATCATACATAGTAACACTTTTATGCTTCATTGCTTGTCTCTACTTCAATTCCTATTGGCGAGGACTACTGTTCAGATTCATTGAGAGGACTATAAGAAAGGCTTCTCAACTTATGTGAGATTGTCCCAAGCGACATTTTATATAGCATTTTCATATTTTGTATTTGCTTTGTTTCATTGGTTTATCAAAATTCTGTAATTTCAAATATGAAAAGTCTTTCATGGTATAACCAAAATTGTGATTGGCAGCTATTGCAGACATTCTCTCATATGACAAGTGTTACTTTATTGTTTATTAGATCTCTCTCTTATCTTGGGAAATAGACACTTATATACTCGAGTCATGGTATATAAATAAGGACTGGTGCTTAACTAATACATTCGATAAGTATTTTTTTTTTTTTTTTGTAATAGAAGAATTTCATTAAAATGAAACCTGGAAGTACAAAATATTTATCCTACACCAGTAGGTTCGTTGTCAATTACAAAAATATTAGAAAGTTTAGGGGATGAACAGCCACCCAGTCAATTGCTAATTTGTCAGATAAAGTTTGTTTAGCTACCCAATCAGCAGCACGATTTGTTGTCTTCTTTGTGAATTGAAATCTAACCTGGTCGATCTCAGCTGCAATCAAGTTGATATCATTAACAATAGACTTTATAACCCAAAGGGCTCTATTTGAAGATGAATTGATAGCATTCAGGACAATGAGTGCATCACTTTCGAACGTGATGTGATGTAGGCCAAGTCTCCGGGCAAACAAGCAGGCTCGCAACAAAGCCAAAGCCTCAGCTTCAACCGCTGAATTGCAAACCAAACGAGAAGCAAAGCCATTAACCAAAGCACCAGCTGAGTTACGGCAAAGACCTGCAATAGCAGAGCTGGAGGGAGGCAAAAAAGCTGCATCCACGTTGATCTTAATCCAACCGCGGGGAGGAGGGCACCAGCGATCCGATAAGTATTTGGATCAATGTGAGAGATCCATGGTAGACTATATCGGATTAGTATAGCAATTCATATACAGGAATAGGTAGACTCGAGAATCAGTATAGTCACTTAATCTATTGGAGATTCTGTCACAATTAGGAGAGAGTTGTCATGAGGATTTTGGGGGTTTTTCGTACATAAAACTATGTAAACAAGGTTTACACTTTTACCGTACAAAATGTCAAGTTAAATATAATATTACTCCGCAGATGTAGGCACAATCCGAACCACATTAAGAGTATCATTTGTTGCGTATTGATGGCTCTGTTTTTTTGCCGTAAAATATTTTTCTGAAAAATATATTTCTAATTTTTTTATATTTGGTAATATCGAAAAATTGGTTCATTCGAAAAATAATTTTCAGTCAAAAAAATTTTAGTTCAAAAGAATAGAAAAACTCCACCCAATTCTACAATCTGTATAATTCCATACTATTTCTTTCCTAGAGTTTTCTGATCGACTCTATGACTAAAATTATTTAATGGAATTAATCTTGAATAGTATGGTAACTTAGATAAATCCCTTAATCCAACAAAAAGATAACAGACCAATCTACACTTATGAATTTAAAAAATTAAAGGTTTCAATAATAAATCCCAAGCCCTGTGAATTATTTCCCAGTTTGCGAATCAAGAACGTTTGAAGCTTTCAATGCCAAACTTTCATATTGTCCTCCGATACTCTAAATATTTTGAAATTCACAGTAATTTTACTGAGGGCTTAAAGTTGTCTATTACAAAATCCATAAAGAGTATGAGTTTACTAGAGTGATGGAGGAAACACTGGAATCTAAAAGTCAATATTTCTATTATTAAGAATCTTGGGGTTCATTCTAAAATTAATTAGTGTCAAGAGAAGTAGTTCAAATTTTATAAGGTGGTCTTGAAGTTTATGATTTTTTCATGCAAGAAGAATTGTCTTTTAACATGCTGAGCCCTTCACATATGACCTGATCTTTTGAAGGATGATAGGTAACACATGGATGAAGATTGTCACACCCCGAAATTACATACGTATACATAGTCTCGGGACATGACATGTTGCGTACTAAAAGAATAAAATCATTAAAGCCCGCTAGGTGCACAACCATTATACACTTAAATCAAAGCCACTAAAATCACAAATATTTAAGTCTCCAAAACAACCGTAGTATTTGATTACAACCCAAATCTTCAATAGTAACAATAAGCAAATCCTCAAAACCAAAACAGTCAAACGCAAACTTCATAAATAAAGTTTCAATATGAATTCCAATAACAGCTGATAAGATAAATTTTATGCCACTAATCGTCATTCCCATAAGTCTTTACCCTGCTCACATATGTAGTGCTTATTCTGTTTTAACTGCAAAGAAAGCAGACAAAAGCAAAAGCGGTGAGCGAACAACAGCTCAGTAAGGGAATTCAATCCACAATAAAATATAGCTTGATGATTGAGTCAAGAAATTTTTGACTGGAGTTCATTAACATTATAGCGAATGTAATACATATAACAGTTGACTAACGATTGACAGGGAAATACATTTAACATACCATAATCAAAGAACCACTAAAAACGATGTATATAAAAATAAACAATGGTTGTGGCTGCATTTAACCCTAGCAGCATCGTTTCAATAATAATTTAGGGCCCAACTCAAGAAGTTGCGATGACAGTACCCGCTAAAGCGGTACAGTTACAATATCTATATCATGGTACCGTGATAGTATCGGTACTATTAGATTTACACAACTATTAGTGAAATGTATGACGTCGACAATTATAGATAAACGAGTACATGAGAAATTAACGGAGACAAAGATTGTTCGTGTCACGGCCCAATAACGTGACATGCCGCGCATTACGGGGGAATGACCTCTCAAAATGCACAAGGCACTATCTTAGATATAATTAAGTCCACTACATAATATTTGATAAGAAACAAGTAATCAGAGCAACTAACTCAATTATGACACAACGGAAAAAAAATGTCTCCAAATGATAAGTAAATAAATAGATCTCCAAAAAACACGAGTGATTACAAGTCTTAATCGAAGCACTAATATAAGCATCAAATTCCAGAGGGTGAAGTTAATAATAAAGTGTTCAACATTTATTAGCCTAGGAGAGCTTTATTCAAGAGTTCAAAGTAAAAAAGTCCCTAGTCCCAAACGAGCCAAGTCCATAGCTTACTTCTCATCTTTTGCAAGAACATTTTAAAAGAGATAGAGTGAGATACAAATCTCAGTAAGGGATGACTTTCAATAGAACCTCTTGGGGCCTTAAAATCGATTCTTAAAGGAAATCAAAATTCAAAGATATAAATAGAAGCAAAGTACAATGTCATGATTTCGAAACTCACAAAACTAGGTAACCCTTCAAGAGTCATTGACGCAGAATAGAAGCGAAACACTAGATTCATTCTAGCAAAACGTCCTTGATACAAGGAAAACTTTAAATAATACAACTCTAGAATGCTAGAGAGGAATTATACAATACTAGTTTTGTATTGATTGAGGTATGTTTATTGAGCTTGGGGAGCTATCTATTTATAGGAGCTCTTAGGACTAAAGATTTCCTAAACTTCCTATGTGGGAGAAAAACAACCAAATAGTACTATTTAGGTATGAATAGTACTGTTCACAACATAAGAAAAATAATAAATGGCAAACTTTGGACAACTAGAAAATTATCTTTAGGTGAGGATTGAAGTCGAATCTTGTCACGAACTTGTAGAATGTCATGAGATCTTCGTAACCATATATAATTCTCCTCTATAACACATCCATGCTCAAAGATTTAAGGCTCCAAAGTAGGGTTCTTGAGAAGGTTTATTTGTTCTTCTTTTTGGGTTTGTTTTTGTCAATCCTTTTCATGAACTCATTTGAATCATGTTCCACATCAATCCCCTCCACTTGAGAAAAACTCACCCTCGAGTTAATTTGCAGATATAAAGAACCTTCTTGCGGATAATAATCATATAAGTTAGCAACGTTGAAGGTTCTTGAGATTCCCCAATCTTCCGAAAGAGCAACCACATAAGCATTGTCATTGATCTTCGTCAAAATCTGGTAGGGACCATACTTCGTCGGATTTAGCTTGTTGTAGGCACCCACTGGAATTCTTTCTTTCCTCAAGTATACCATGACTATATCCCTCTCTTTAAATACCTTCACCTTTTTTATGCTTATCAGCTGCAGCCTTGTATTTGGCATTTGAGGCTTCCAATTTCTGTTTCACCTCCTCTTGAATATACTACACTTGTTCCGCCATTTTGTTTGCTGCAATCCTCTTATTAGAGAATTTTGGCAATTTAACCAAGTCTAGAGCATGTTTTGGTACCTTCTTGTAGACGATTATGGTGATACTCCAGTTGAGCTGTGGATTGCACTATTATAGGCAAACTCAGATTGTGCAAGTACAAAATCCCATTGTCTCGGCTTGTATTGGCAAATGCAACGAATCAAATCCCCCAAGGTTCTATTGGTTGCCTTGGTTTGACCATTAGTTTAAGGATGAGCTGTACTGCTAAACTTCAGACTTGTATCGAAGCGCTTCCGTAATGTGAGCTAGAAGTGAGATAGAAATTTAGAATCTCTATCAGAAGTGATGGATTTTGGGACTCCATGGAGTCGCACAATCTCTTAGAAGAATAGTCTTGCAATATGCATTGCATCTAAAGTCTTCCTGCAAGGGATGAAATGCGTCATCTTTGAAAATCTATCTACGACCACAAATACAGAGTCTACTCCCCTTTGGGTTCTTGGCAATCCCAAGACGAAATCCATGGACAAATCTTTCCAAATATCTTCTGGTATTGGCAACGACATATAGAGTCTCGTGTTTTGTGTCTAGCCCTTTGCAGTTTGAAAAATTGGACATTTTTTCACGAACTTGCCTACATCTCTTTTGATTTGTGGCCAGAAATACATTTCCTCTACACTTGCAATAGTCTTATCTCGTCCAAGATGTCCACCGAGTCCTCCTCCATGCAAGTCTCGAATAATTTTCTCCTTTAAAGATGTCCTCGGGATGCAAAGTCTGTTACCTTTGAATAGGTAATCATCATGGAAGTGGAAGTCTCCAGTTGGTTTCTTTGACAAGTGTTTATGCCACACTTCATTAAAATCTTCATTCTCTGGGTAAAGATCCTTCAGACATTCAAATCCTACAACTTCACCACTTAAAGTAACCAGCAAAGTTGCCCTTCTACTCAAAGCATCGGCAACACGGTTGGATGCTCCTGATT
This sequence comes from Ehretia macrophylla, assembly GCA_037974665.1. Lineage (NCBI taxonomy): Eukaryota > Viridiplantae > Streptophyta > Magnoliopsida > Boraginales > Ehretiaceae > Ehretia > Ehretia macrophylla. The sequence continues at coordinate 57,517,986 of CM075771.1, read as the reverse complement.
TATGTTTAATAACATAAGGAAATTGTTCCAGATACGAAGCCTACTTTGCATGCATCTTGTTCAAATGTTTTTGACTCTTGAAGTGCTTTAAGGCTTCATGACTAGAATATATTACAAATTCACGTGGAATTAAGTAATACTCCCAATGTCGTAAAGCTTGAACCACGGCATATAACTCCTGTTCATATGTTGACCATTTTTGACGTGCCTCGCTAAACTTTTCGAGGTAGAACGCAACAGGTCTGCCTTTTTGAGATAATACTGCCCCAATGCCAATTTCGCTTGCATCACATTCCACTTCAAAAACTTTATCAAAATTTGGCAATACAAAGACAAGTGCAGTTGTCAACTTTTCTTTGATTTGTGCAAAGCTTTTGTCAGCAGCCTCGCTCCACTGGAATTTTCCTTTCTTTAAGCAGTTAGTGATAGGAGCAACGATATTGCTAAAATTCTTGATGAACCTCCTGTAAAATGTGGCTAAGCCATGAAAGCTTCTGACTTCAGTGACTGTCTTTGGAGTCAGCCAGTCTCTGATTGCTCGAACTTTCTCATCATCTACATGGATTCCTTCAGCACTTACAATGAAGCCCAAGAAAACTAAGCAATTTGTCATAAAGCTGCATTTTTTTAAGTTGACAAATAGCTTATTGTCTTGAAGGACTTTCATAATCTGATGCAAGTGGTCCACATGTTCTTCTTTGTTGTGGCTATAGATCAAAATGTCGTCGAAAAAAACCACGACATACCTTCCGATGAATGGTTTGAGGACTTGATTCATAAGGCGCATGAATGTACTTGGTGCGTTGAATAGTCCAAATGGCATGACTAACCAGTCGTATAAGCCTTCCCGTGTTTTGAAAGCAGTTTTCCATGATGTTGACCCTTGTAATTGATCCAACATGTCCTCTAGTTGAGGTATAGGGAAACGATACCTGACTGTGATTTTGTTGATGGCTCGGCTATACACACATATTCTCCAACTTTCATCCTTCTTGGGTGTCAACAAAGCTGGTACTGCACACAAACTCATACTTTCTCTAATATGCCCCTTGCGCGATTAATTCTTCTAACTTCTCCTTTAGTATCTCATTATTCTTTGGACTTATCCGGTAGTAAGGTAGATTCGGCAAACTTGTTCCAGGGACTAAGTCAATGTGATGCTGAATGTCCCTCATTGGTGGAAGTCCATCAAGTAATTCATTCAGAATAATTTCTTTAAATTCTTCCAATATGTGTTGTACCTTCTCTGGGACTTCTTCTCCATGCGATTCCTCACATTTAACTACAAGAGCAAAAGTTTCTTCAGTCTCTTTTGATTCTTTGAAGATCTCATTTGCGGAATTGGCTATAATAAGGGAAGACTTCCCCTCCCCCCCCTCCCCCTACTTTAGAAGTTTTGGGTCGATCTTTGTTGGTTGGAAGGATTGCTATTTTCTTTCCATTCCACCAAAAAAAATAGACATTTGTTCTTTCTCGACGAGTTGCATCAACGTCATATTGCCACAGTCGCCCAAGTAGAATATGACAAGCATTCATGTCAATTACGTCACACATAATTTCATCCTAGTAAGATCTTCCGATAAAACTAGGAACTTTGCACACCTCCGTGACATTTATTGAAGGTCCCTTCTTGACCCACCCAATCTCGTACAGTGTTGGATGAGATTCTGTGGGTAGATTCACCAAAGCTCTCGAAACAATATTCTCCCAGCTCCCGTTTTCAATAATAAGGTTGCATACCTTTTCTTGAATACTGCATTTTGAATGAAAGATGCGTTTGCGCTGGGATGAGTCTTTTTGTTTTGGGGTGTACAATAATCGTTGAATTGACACACGTCACTTGTTCTCTTTCTTCGTCCAGCATCCTCCAAGCCATTATCATTATTGTACTCAACTTCTTCATCATACTCATTATCATAGTTTGCTAGATTAATAGACTTGCGAGCTCTGCATTCATTGGAACGATGACCAGGTTCTCCATATTTGAAGCATTTCCAATGGTTGGCCTAGCATATGGATTATTGGGTCAGGTGGTATTCAACACTTGTCTGGTTGATTTGGCTACCCCTTGATTGCTAGTGCCAATATTGTGAGTAGAAGGATGAGTTGCTTCTTCTGCAACTTGTTTGCCTCTATCAGGATTTGGACGGACTGGTGCAAGAGGAGCTTGTCGATTGGCAGGACGAGCCAAAAGTATTTCTGCCTTTAAAGCCATGTTGTAAGCTTCATTAATGGTTCATATTATAGCTAATGTCATTCTCTCTCGGATTGCAAATTTCAAGCCATTGAGGTATCATGATGTTTGTTGTTCCTCCGTCTCTGATATGTTGCACCTAGCAGTAAGGCACAGAAATGCATTAGTGTATTCTCTCACTGATCGATGACCCTGGCTGCAGTTTTGGTATTGTTGGAACAAGTATTGCTCATAATCTAAAGGAAGAAACCTTCCTTTCACCTGTTATTTCATTTTTCTCCACGTCCGAACGGGTATCTTTCCTTGACTTCTTCTATTAATTTGTAAGGTATCCCACCAAGCAGCTGTACCGCCTTTTAATTTGTAGGCAACGAGTTTTACTTGCCTGTCCTCAAGTACATCCATTATGTCAAAGAATTTTTCAACTTCATAGCACCAATCAAGAAATGCTTCAATATTAAGATCACCGTTGAAGTTGAGAATGTTGGCTTTAAGCCTTGTCCTCTCCTGGGTGCATGTTGATGCCTTTGATTTATTTCTTCATCACTGTCAGATTCCTCCTCATATGTTGGTGGTTTGCGATGTCGAGCAAAACCACGTTGATGAGGTTGTTGGGGTTGATTTCTAGCTCCTGGTTGTGCTTGGTTGATTCCTCAGTAGTTTAAGAGCTTTTCATCAGATTCATCTTCATTGGCTGGTTGCCTATGACGAATTGCAATGTCGTGTTGATTGATAGGTTGGCCACGAGCATTTTCTCTGGCACGGTTGATCCCACCACTGTCACGAGCCCTGTTGGCATTTAGGCTCAAGTTGGAAAGGATGTCGCGAATCTCTTGGAGTTCGCGGATCACCTTTTCTTCTTGAGCTTGTATCGCCGCCCAAAAGGCCTCCATCCCTCAATCACCGTCAATAGGATGGCCGTCTTCGCATCTGCTATGCTGCTACCAGCAATGTTGATGTCGACGTTGCCGCTATCTCCACCGCTATTGTTGTTCTTGGACTCCATCTTCTCCGGCTTATAAGTTTATAAGTTAATCGGTCGAGTTTTCTGATGCACAAGATCCACTACACGTAGCAAGTGCAGAGCATACGACTCAATCGACCAATCAAGTTTTCTGATGCATAAGGTCCACTATTAGTGGCAAGTGCAGAGCGTACGACTCAATTACAACTACAACCCTCTAAGCTAGGACTCTCGAACTTGGCTCTGGTGCCAACTAACGTAGAACGGAAGTGAAACACTAGATTTGTTCTAGCAAAACGTCCTCGATACAAAGAAAACTTTAAATATTACAACTCTAGAATGTTAGAGAGGAATTATACAATATTAGTTTTGTATTGATTGAGGTGTGTTTATTGAACTTGAGGAGTTATTTATTTATAGAAGCTCTTAGGACTAAAGATTTCCTAAACTTCCTACGTGGGAGAAAAATGACCAAATAGTACTATTCAGGTATGAATAGTACTGTTCACAACATAAGAAATATAATAAACGACAAACTTTGGATAACTAAAAATTATCTTTAGGTGAGGATTGAAGCCGAATCTTGTCACGAACTTGTAGATTGTCATGAGATCTTCATAACCATATATAATTCTCCTCCATAACACATCCATGCTCAAAGATTTAAGGCTCCAAAGTAGGGTTCTTGAGAAGGTTTATTTATTCTTCTTTTTGGGTTTGATTTTGTCAATCCTTTTCATGAACTCATTTGATTCATGTTCCACATCAATCATGCTACTTCATCATATGTCATAAACTTCTAAGTTTCTCAAAGAGTCAAATAATTCCAAACGTGAGTCAAAGTCAAAGATGGGTGATTTAATAGGCTCAAGAATACCAAAAGCCAAAAGGACTTTCAGTTCGATGAATGGTGCACTACCTAAAATTTGGTGTATTTTATGTCATAGAGTCATATACCTTGGCATTTATCCCTGCTAATAAGGGTCATAAGGATCAGAATTCATTTGCAGTCCATAAGATTCATAACATTGGCATTTATTCCCAGCCAATAAGGGTCATAAAGATCGGATTTCATTTTCAGTCCATAAGGTTCATAATATTGACATTTATTCTCAACCAATAAAGGATCGTATATATTGACATTTATCTCCAACTAATAAAGATCATAATTTCACAGCCTTTTTGTACCGACTACTTCATATTCGCACAAAATAGTCAAATATATATGCAAAGGTTCTAGTGCCAATAAGTTCGTAACTCACCGTATTTCAAAGTCATACAAGTATATTTTATTCAAGATCATTTTATACAATTAAGGCAAGTACTTAGTTTGTCAACGTTCTTGAATTATGACAGTAGTGAAAACAAACTATTCTTTTCTCCTTCAAACTTGGAGGTCAAACCCTTAAGTAAAACAAAATAATACCTGTATTTCATTCTTTTCTTTTTCTTAATTTTCTTTTGAATTTTCAAAGGCGTGCAATGTTTTTTGAAAAAACAAACCAAACATACAACAGCTACTACCAAGTTCCTTTGGAATTCTAACACCATAAATATAAAAATCATACGTATCTTTTTTTTTTTTTAAACCTTAATGACAATTCTATGATTAAGTTTAAAGAAAAGCAATTGTCCATGATCTTAGCTCATCCGTCACTGCCAAATCTTATTCCTTTTCGTTTTTTATTTATTTATTTATTCTTTTTTTACAAAAGTCCAGCCAGTCACTGTTCATGAACAGTGGAAGTGACTTCACTGTTGTCACTGTTCGAAATCCTTTTTTTTTGTCACAACCTTCTATTCAATACACCTTTTTTTCTACAATTCAATCTAACGTGTTACGTACAAAATTAATTTAAAATTCGTAAACAAGACATAAATAATTCTAAGAAATAATTTGAATAATCTCAAGAGTCATAAGCAAACTAAGACCAATATCAAACATAATCGAAGCTAGAGATCACCCACTTACCTCTTAGAAGATTCTTAATCAAGCTTCACAATTTTCAAGATTTATCCCTCAATCTTTAACAACCTAAGTTCATAACGAATAACTCAATTAGTTCTAATCCCGAAGGCACAAATCTAATCTTGATCTTTACACCCTATTAAATCTTAAATCGAATAAAGACTATAAAACACTTACCCTTACTCGCGAAGTGGTAATCTAATGACAAAGCCCGACTTCACGCGTTTATCTCCCAATTTCTTGTTGTTTTCCCTCCTCCTTTTGTATGTGGGCTGCAGGACTTTTTTTTCTTATTTAGAGTGTTAACCCTATTCGAAGACTCATAAGGATATTATATAGGTAGGGCAAAGTCTATTTTAGGCAAGATAATATTTTTCTTCCTTTCAATATTTCTATATTTTTTTTCTAGTTTGTTACAGTTCGACAGTGATTATTAAAATACACATAGAGTTTCTAAAGTTATTTCTTAACTTGAGGATAATTTATAGAATGACCAATTAAAAGGAGATTTTAAGTGCATACATATTGAAAGGAATCTAATTTCACATCTAAATCGTATGAAATAATAACAATAGAAATATGACTTCTTTAAAACATCACTTCATTCTCATTATAAAATAATTAAAACAAGAAAACATAATATATAAAAAAAATTCCTTATTTGTTTTTAAAGAAGAATAAATTAGGTGGCTGGTCACTTACGTGACATCAACAGAAGTCACGTAAGTGACCTTGAAAATCACTGACCTTCAAAGTAAGAATATATATATATATATATTCTTTATTTCAAAAATCTCAAAATGATTTTATTACCCTTGTAAAGTAGGTAGTAACAGAATATTAAAACTTTTTAATAGATTGAGATGCAAAGGATCTAATACTTTTATTTTGGGATAATATTATTCTATGGATATGGATCCATAAAAACAAATGAGAGAATCAAAGGTACAAAATCTAACAATCATACATTATCTTAAATTTAATCATTTTAATAGGAAAATAAAAATAATCATATTTAAAAATTTCATATGAACTTGATCATTAAATAACTCAAAGTCAAGATTAATCTTTGAGGGAAAGACTAACAATTTCATATGAACTTGTCACAAAGATTGAAGCATAGAATTCAACTCTTGGATTATCACATACTAAACGATCGATCTAGGACAAGAGAGATCAATCAAAATGAGAGAATTAATTAAACTAGATATAGAACGAGTTTGAGGATGAATGAATTCCACTTACTATTTGATTCCAAAGCAAAAAAATTCTCAAATCATAATATCGCAAATCTTAGTCACCACTGCAATCTCCTAAACATATGAACCAAACTTTTTATTATCAAATAAGTCATCAACAATTAATTCTAATAATGGTTTCACACCCTATGATAAATTTTCTAGCCTATGAATTTTATTAAATCAGTTACCTTACCCAATGAAACTTCTGCTTAAGGTCTCTACAATTGTTTGAGTGAAGAAAGGAAAGGAACGGTAGAAGCAAAAGAATGAGGTGTCTGATCTCTTATGCGTTCTTCTCTCTCTCTCTTTCATTTTTTTTTTTTTTTTTTTTTGTGTGGTCAAAACCATTATTGTCATGCCTTTCATCATAACCCCCACTCTACTTTGTCACTCACTCCACTCCACTTTGTTCCACATTTCTTGCAAATTTGTTCCCCACTTGATTTTTGTTTAATTTTATTTTTTGTTTGATTTTGATGGTGATTATAGAGATGACTCACATGTAGTGGATGAATATGACTAGACTAAGGTCACAACTCTAATAATATAAGAATCATGAAATTATATCCTAAAATCAATTGGTGCCAAAAGGAATAACTTAGGATCTTATAAGGAGATATTGAAATTCATATTTTTCCATGCGGAAGGTATTGTAAAACTAGTTGGTGCCAGGGAGAGTAGTCTAGTATCTTATAAGATGGTTTTAAAGTTTATGATTTTTATAAGCAAGAGAAATTGTATATTCTAACACCTATTGCATATTCCTCAACTTCTTCAGCTATTTATTGCTTAGCAATGCTCGTCCAATGCTGCTATCTTAATACTTAAGGTTACTTTGTAGGGTAATTCAAAATATGTGGTAATCACTTTAAATTCTACAATCAATCAATTTGTTGAAGGCCATCACCGTTCAGCTCCATAAGGTTTCATATAATTCATGCTGCTTAAATTATATAAGAGTAAATACCTTAAATAGTCCCTAATGTTTGTTTAATTTGACAATTTGGTCTCTAACGTTTTAAAATAGACATTTTAATTCTTAACGTTTAACACTCATGACAGTGCCACTCCTAAATCACATTTTTCGTCTAAATTTAGTCTTTAGCACGTGAGAAACACGCGGTTTAGCATATTATAATTATTTGATCAGCAAAATTGGCAATACAATAATGTAAGTGTGCAAAAGAAAGGAAAACCGCGTGCTTCTCACATGCTAAAGGTGTTAAAATTTAGTCATAATTGTGATTTAGGAGTAGTTCTGTCCTGAGTGTTAAACATTAGGAATTAAAGGGTTCATTTTGAAACGTTGAGGACCAAACTTTCAAATTGAATAAACGTTATGGACTATTTAGTGCATTTACTCATTATATAATCCTAATCTTCATTGTATGAATTTAGGCTCTAGGAAGTCCACTATATTCCAAGATTCTAGATTCAAAGTATCAACTCTTTAGGATAGGCCCCCAGGCTTTGCAATGCTGCTTATGAGCTATACCTTCCTATCACGCTAGGATTAATAAATCCACTATTTGTTTTATGTCAAATCCTTTCATAAGTGGAGACAAAATAAAACATCTTTAATGGGATCTTTTATCCTGTTCAGAGGAGAAATTACCAAATGTCTAACATTCCCTCACGCTTGGTGCTAAAAGATCCATTTACAGGTTAGGGCCATAAAAGCCTATATGAGATCCTAACAACGTCATGACATGCTCAATTATCTCTCAACCTAGCTCCCACTTATCCCATAATTTGCACTCAATCCTGATTAGAAATCACTGGATTTCCATCAAATCCACCAAACGCCACCCAATTGAGCACTTCATGTCTAAAATTGACCTTGATGTAGGCCAATGTGTGGTTTCTTGTTATTATACATCAGATGTGGAAGAAGAAGTGGAATTTATTACGAAAAGTAGGACTTAGTCATATGCAGTCAACATTTTGTACTTCATGTTTGGAATCGACCTTTTATTGAACAACTTAACAGGTTCTATTGCTCTTAAGATTGGTTACCTGACTGATATTCATACTATGAACCTGTTATCTCACAATAGGTTGACAGTTCAAATTCCATTAGAGTTGGTAGAATTGAACTTTCTATCAGTTTTTTTAATGGCTTACTACAATTTATTAGGAAATGGCCCAGAAAGAAAAGCTCAATTTGCAACATTAGAAGAAAGAAGTTACGAGGGTAATTCTCTTCTATGTGGTTCCCCTTTGGAGAAAAATTGTACCAACACCATAGTAATACCATACCACCACCTTTAGATCCAGGCAAAACTGACCCCTTTAAAGTTGTTTTCCTGATGAGTTTTGTTCCATCATACATTTCAACATTTTTGTGCTTCATTGCTTTTCTCAACTTCAATCCCTATTTTCAAGAACTATTGTTCAGATTCATTGAGAAAATTATGAAAAATACTTCTTAGTTTGTGTAATATCTCATATCAGGGGAATATAGTGATTATGAGTGGTTTATAAGGGAACGTTGTAGGTATAAAAGATAACTTGGGTTAACTATTTTGGGCTAATAGAAAAGAGGGTTCAAGTAGTTATTTTTGTCTGCGGGTCTAGAGTAGGTTATGAGCCGGTGCAGGAACTAAGTGTTATGTGGAACAAAATGAAGACGTCAGACCTTTAACGGCAGGTGTATGTAATATCCCACATCGGTGGAATATAATATTTATGAGTGGTTTATCAGTCGGTGTTGTGGGTATAAGGGTTATTTTGGGTTAACCATTTTGGACCAGTAAAAAAGAGAACCCAAGTAATTATTTTTTTATGCCTACAACACTAGTCTCGCCTGCGTGTCTGGAGTGCTGGGCTCGGACGTGACTGTTTGGATGAAATTTTTCCTTTTCCAGCTTAACCATTGTACCTCTATCCAAGTTTTTTATATATATTACTAGTTGAGCTTGTCTGTGCACATGCACAGACTAAACTCAATGAACATTAAGAAATTATCATAAATGAAACTACTTTATAAAGATATATACAGTGTTAATTGAAAACTTTTTGATCCCAATGGATTGATGATGCGTAAGTGTGAGAAGATGATGCAGCTAACAGACCACATATCAATAACAGTTGAATAATAAATTGATCCCAACGACACCTTAGGGGTTCTGTAGTCCTTGGATGGAGCTTTAATTCCTGATAAATGCATAAAATGCAGAAGTCGAGTTAACTTTAATAGCATAGGCAATCTAAACCCAATGGATTCAATCCAAAGGGTGTTCTCTTGTTGTTAAACTCAAATCAGATCTGAGCAGAATAATTGTACACACTTCAAATTATTCAAGTGGATGGTTACGACTCAAAAAGCATCTTTTTAACAGCAATTTTCGTGTTAGTCATCATAACCTATTAATCTACCTCGACCACAAGTTTTCTATCTCGACCTTTCTTGGAATCATCCTCTTGATACCTTACCTTCTTGTTTCAATACATCTTCACTGAAATATCTACATCTGCAAGGAAACAAATTTACAGGGACTCGGCCAAATGTTTTTATCTACATCATCGTCCCTCGTGACTCTGGATATTGGGGATAACTACTTATCATGGGAAATTCCTATTTGGATCAACTCGCTATCTAGCTTGAGCGTTCTGCTGCTAAAAGGAAATAGTTTGGAAGGATCTATTCCTTCCCAAATCTGTGAGCTCAAAGATATCAGCATACTTGATCTTTCTTCCAATAATCTTTCGAGGTCGATACCTTCTTACTTGCATGTCATACCTTTTGAGAAGAAAGGAGCATTGGATGATACATTTGATTGGGGAATGGACTCGGAGGAAGATTTCAGCACAAGCTTATATGAAAGCCAACATGGTATTTTTGAAACCATGCCGGTTGAGTACAATAAGCTTCATGTGGAAGAAGTGGAATTTATTTCGAAAAGTAGAACTGAATCATATACAGGCAACCCTTCGTACTTGATGTCTGGAATCGACCTCTCACTCAACAACTTAACAGGTTCTATTCCTCTTGACCTCTCACTCAACAACTTAACAGGTTCTATTCCTCTTGACATTGGTTACTTGAGTGATATTCATACTTTGAACCTTTCACACAACAATTTATCAGGATCAATCGCAAGGACATTTATGAATTTGAAGCAAATAGAAAGCCTAGACCTCTCTCACAACATGTTGACAGGTCAAATTCTCTCAGAGTTGGTAGAATTAAACTTTCTATCAGTATTTTTAGTGGCTTAAAACAATTTATCAGGAAAAGTCCCAGAAATAAAAGCTCAGTTTGGAACATTTGGTGAAAGCAGTTACGAGGGTAATTCTCTTCTTTGTGGTTCCCTCTCGAGAAAAGTTGCACCAACACCATAGCAATACTACCACCTTTAGATCCATACCAAAATGACCCCTTTAAAGATCCTTATTGTCGAGGACTACTGTTCAGATTCGTTGAGAGGACTACAAGAAAGGCTCTCAACTTATGTGAGATTGTCTCAAGTGTCATTTTATCTAGCATTTTCATATTTGGTGTTTGCTTTGTGTCATTGGTCTAGTTGCATGGGAAGTCCTAATGGTTGTAACACTATCACAGGTTGCTTATACACCTGTATAATCAAGCTGAAAAATGTTGAATATTTGAAGATTGCTTCATCCTAATCAGCTAACAAAATATGGTTAGCTATAATTTCAAATACGAAAAGTCTTTTATGGTATAACTAAAACTGTGATTATCGGCTAATTGCAGACATTCTTAAATGCCAGGTGCTTATCAGATCTTTTTCTAATCTTCGGAAATACACACAGGTATATAAATAAGTAGGACTGGTGCTTAGCTAACACATCAAGCCATTCACTATATTCATTCTATTCCCATTATGTATTTTCCTTGCTCAAGGGGAGAAAATTAAGTTAAAGACTTGCTTGTTTCGTTGAAATTGTGCATGTTAGCACACAAAATCAATTGGCATGCACCGCGTAGCTTCACCAATTGGATGCGGTATGTAATACCCCTACCGAATGCGAGTCAAAAATAAATTATTAAATTAGTAAAGAATTGTCAATTAACGATAATGGTTATATCCTATTTCAAAGCAATTAAGATCGTACATAATTTGGAATGCATTAAAACTGATATAGGAACATCTAGATATGCAAGCCCAAGCATATAAGTTCACTCTGGAAATTTATTTAAAGAAGGTTGAAAGGTTACAAAGTTACGAATAAGTTTTTGGGCAAAATTTCAAATTAAAAACTGTAGTGATTGAGGAAGACGTAGGTGATGATGCATATATGGTTGGAAAGCCCTAGGAGTCTAGTTTCTAGTGCTTCAAACGGCGCATCAATTGGAGTTTTGTAAAAGAAGTTAGAATTATTTTAATAAAATATACCTGAACTGTCAACGAGAAACTAAAACCAAACTTTCTGCGTTATTTTTACTGGCTCTCATTATTTTTGCTGGCTCTCATTTTATTCGTGCAGCATCTTTTAAATTCGGATGCCCACCTCATGCAATATATTAAGCATGTCATATTACGCATTAGCCACCTCCTGCTTAGTTACAACGAGAAAGCAAAAAGGAAATTTGAGCAAGCAAATTCATCCCACTCTAGCTCATGATTACTTCTACACATGCCTCAATATTATATGGTTCACTTCCCAACTTAGGCCATACTATAATGTTTTTGGTGGAATTTAAGCTTTGTGGCAGAAAGATGCTAAACAAACTAATATTAATATAAGCCATATCCAACCCCAATGCAACCCATGTTCATTACCACGTTTTGCCTGCAAAGCAAAACCAAATGCATATGGATCGTCAGAGCAATTGATTATAAAATAGCCATTAGTGCCTAATCCATAAGCATCTAAAGCGATTAGAATTCTCTTCTCCGCGCGCGCAACTCTCAGACGTTTCTCTTCATAAAACATTATAGTAGCAGAAAACTTTGGTCTCATGTGAAAATAGCTTGTAACACGGTTTCGTCACGGTAAGCCTTAGATCTCATAGTGTACTCAGTTGTTTATATAAGTTATACCATTCTTTTAGTATTAAGAATAAGAGACAGTTTTGATCATTTGGAAGTAAACGGAGATGAATGAGGTTTTTAATAGAAACATTTTATCATGATACAAATTTGTAGGATAAAGATATTGGGACTTTTATTAGACTTGGAATTGAGATAAATGGGTTTTTTCCATTACATCTTATTCCATCGACTATCTCAAATAAGTGATTACTGTTCATATGATTAATTTCTATTAGTCCCCTCTCATATTGAACTATTTGAATCCCATAGCCATAAGATTTATTATCGAACGATTTCCTATATGATTGTGTTCATGCATCGTTATTATAATGTGTAGACTCGATTCGTTATTAATTTCATACGGAAAAACGTAAGAAATATTCATTGATTCCGCTATTGGCTATGTGAGCTATCAAAGACTTTTAATGAGGTAAAGTCACATTTGGTAGCTTTACATTTTTGGTGAGTCAAAAGAAGACAAAAAGTAATGAAAAAAGGAAGATTTATGCATCAAAGTTTGGTGTAAAATTAGGCACATGAAAATCCTTTTCACACTACTATTTTGCTTTGATTTTGGATATGGAATGAGCCTATAAATAGAGGCTCATTCCTTACCATTTTGTATCACCAAGCAAAGTAAATTAGAGAGAAAACATAAGCTTTCTCTTGAGTAGTTTTCTTCCTCTTTTGTTGTCCTATATTTGTGAGTGAGAGTTAGTTTCTCCTATTATTTGAGAGAGTGATATTGTTCTCTCCTTATATTAGCGAGAAGGTTATTGTAAAATATTCCACATCATAGTGAAATCCTCCATTATTTACCCGTGGTTTTTCTCTCGATTTGTTTGAGGGTTTTCCACGTAAATCTTGTGTCTCTACTTTCTTTGTTCTCATTATATTTTAGCTGCGTGATACTGCTTGTCCCCAACCATTCCGCTGCGCCGATACCCAAGAGTGGTATCAGAGCCACTGGTTACAGGTCACTGGTATACATACTGGGGTTACTGTTCACGGTTACTATTCATGCATACGATATAGTACTATTCACCTATACGGTATCGACACTATTTTCGTATACGGTTTTAGTACTATTCACGTATACGGTACTATTCATGTAAATAGTACTATTCACAGTGAAATAGTGGGAGCCGGTTCAACTTACGAAGTAGATCGTTGTTAATGCTATGGCGGCAAAATTTGAAATTGAGAGTTCAACGGAAAAAAATTTTCCCTATGGAAATTAAAGATAAAGGCAATCTTGAGAAAGGATAATTGCTTGGCAGCAATTGGAGACAAACAAGCGGAGGTGACGGACGATAAGTGGAAAGAGATGGATGACAACGCTATGGCTAATCTATACCTGGCATTGGCAGATTCAGTATTGTCAAGCGTTGAGGAAAAGAAGTCAGCAAAAGAAATTTGGGATGCGCTGACCAAACTATATGAGGTCAAGTCACTTCACAACAGGATTTTGTTGAAGATGAGACTTTCCACCCGTCGGATGAGTGAGTCCACATCGATGACAGATCACATCAATACCTTAAATACGCTATTCTCTCAATTGAGTGCAATTGGGCATAAAATAGCAGAGCTTGAACGTGCAGAAATTCTACTTCAAAGTATACCTGATTCGTATGATCAACTCATCATTAGTTACACTAACAATGTTCTTTCAGATTCTGTTATTTTTGATGATGTTGCAGCCACTGTTCTAGAAGAGGAATCTAGGCATAAAAGTAAAGAGACATGATCGAAAGTTCACAACAAGCAGAAGTATTATCAATGGTGAGAGGTAGATCAACGGAACGTGGCTCTAGTGGGAGCAACAACCATGGTAGATCAAAATCAAGGAGTAAAAAGAATATCAAATGCTACAACTGTGGCAAGAAAGGGCACCTCAAGAAGGATTGTTGGAGCAACAAAAAGAATCCCGAGGTGACAAATTCTCAGGGATGTGTGGCAACTGCACCAGATGATGGAGATATTTTATATAGCGAAGCAGCAACTGTATCAAAAGGTAGAAAGGAGCTCACTGATGCTTGGATAATGGATTCAGGAGCAACATGGCATATGACCTCTCGTAGAGAATGGTTCCACACCTATGAACCTGTCTCTGGAGGATCTGTGTACATGGGTAATGATCATGCCTTGGAGATTTTTGGCATCGGTACCGTCAAAATTAAAATGTATGATGGTACTATTCGCACCATTCAAGGGGTACGACACGTGAAGGGCTTAAAGAAGAACCTATTGTCCATTGGACAATTAGATGACCTTGGCTGCAAGACCCATATCGAGGATGGGATCATGAAGGTCGTCAAAGGAGCGCTTGTAGTGATCAAGGCAGAAAAGATTGGGGTAAATCTATACATGCTTTTGGGAGATACGTTGCAGGAGGCAGATGTATCAGTTGCATCAGCCGGTCAAGAAGAATCAACTATAATGTGGCATCGCAGATTAGGCCACATGACAGAACGTGGCTTGAAGATTCTCGCTGAACGTAATCTCCTACTCCGGCTCAAGACGGTAAACTTACCTTTCTGTGAGCACTGTGTTACCAGTAAGCAGCATAGATTGAAATTTGGGAGATCTACTGCCAGAAGCAAACACATTTTAGACTTGATCCATTCAGACGTTTGGGAATCACCGGTTTTGTCCCTAGGAGGAGCCAAATACTTTGTATCATTTATTGATGATTACTCCAGGAGACTGTGGGTGTATCCAATCAAGAACAAGTCAGATGTGTTTCCAATATTTAAAACATTCAAAGCACTGTTGGAACTTGAATCCGGGAAAAGGATCAAGTGTTTGAGGATGGACAACGGAGGAGAATACACTGACAGGAGCTTATTGGCATTTTGCAAGCAAGAGGGTATTCAGAGGCAATTTACTGTTGCACATACACCTCAGCAAAATGGTATAGCAGAGCGGATGAACAGAACTCTTCTTGAAAGAATGAGAGTTATGTTGGAAACTGCAGGTCTAGCCAAATTATTTTGGGCAAAAGCAGCTAGAACTGTCTGTTACGTGATAAATCGGTCACTGTCAACTGCAATGGGGTTGAAGACAGCAATGGAAATGTAGTCCGGAAAACTCGCAGATTATTCTACCTTGCACATATTTGGATGTTCGACATATGTGATGTATAGTTCCCAAGAAAGAACAAAGCTGGATCCAAAATCTAGAAAATGTGTATTCTTGGGAAATGCTGATGGTGTTAAGGGGTATCACCTGTGGGATTCTACTGCCTACAAGGTTGTCATCAGTAGAGATGTGATATTTGCAGAAGATAAACTGCAAAATGAATACGACAGCAACACTTCAAAGGAGACTACTACAATACAAATTGAAGATAAGTCAGAACAAGGAGATGCTTCTTCTGAAGCCACACTGGAGCACGAGGAACAAGAACCAGATGATGCTGAGGTTATAGAAGTCCGACATTCATTGCGTTAGACAACAAGACCAACTTGGCATTCAGATTTTGTCATGGCGAGCAATGCTGCATACTGTCTTCTAACGGAGGATGGAGAGCCATCTACCTTTCACGAGGCTATAAAAAGCCCTGATGTTGCCCTGTGGATGACAGCAATGCAAGAAGAAATTGAAGCTCTACATAAAAATAAGACGTGGGAGCTTGTTCCACTACCACCTAGACGGAAAGCCATTGGTAACAAATGGGTCTACAAGATCAAGAGAGATGGTAATGACCAAGTGGAGCGATATCGTGCTAGACTGGTGGTGAAAGGATATGCTCAGAAAGAAAGAATTGACTTCAACGAGATATTTTCTCCTATGGTAAGACTTACAACTATCAGAGTAGTCTTAGCCATGTGTGCTGTGTTAGAATTACATCTAGAACAATTAGATGTAAAGACGGCTTTTCTTTATGGTGAGCTTGAAGAAGAGATTTACATGCTTCAACCAGAAGGTTTTGTTGAGAAAAAAAAGAGAAAACTTGGTTTGCAGGTTGACCAAATCTCTGTCGGTTTAAAGCAGGCGCCAAGGTATTGGTACAAGAGATTGATTCCTTCGTGATTAGCCTCGGGTACAACAGACTCAATTCAGACCATTGTACGTATTACAAGAGGTTTGGCGATGATGATTTTACTATTCTGCTGTTGTACGTGGACGACATGCTGGTAGCAGGTCCCAGCAAAGATCGGGTCCAAGAACTGAAGGCACAGTTGGCTGGAGAGTTTGATATGAAGGATTTGGGACCAGCAAACAAGATTTTAGGGATGCAAATTCACCGAGATAGAGAAGGCAGGAAGGTATGGATTTCCCATAAGAATTACTTGAAGAAAATCTTGCGGCGCTTCAATATGCAAGATTGTAAGGAAATCTCGACCCCGCTTCCTGTCAATTACAAATTATCCTCAAGTATGTACCCTAGCACTGAAGCGGAGAGGATAGAAATGTCTCGAGTACCGTATGCATCAGCAGTGGGAAGTCTCATGTTCGCTATGATATGTACGAGACCAGATATTGCTCAAGCAGTTGGTGCGGACAGTCGGTTCATGGCGAATCCTGGTAGAGAACATTGGAATGCTGTTAAGAGGATCCTACGATACATCAAAGGGACCTCGGATGTTGCATTATGTTTTGAAGGATCAGAATTTACTGTCAAGGGTTTTGTTGATTCGGATTTTGCACGTGATTTCGATAAATGGAAGTCCACTACAGGCTATGTGTTTACAATTGCAGGCGGCGTGGTAAGCTGGATATCTAAATTACAGACTGTTGTGGCCCTATCTACAACAGAAGCTGAATACATGGCAGCTACACAAGCTTGTAAAGAAGCAATATGGATTAAACGGTTAATGGAGGAGCTCGGGCACAAACAAGAGAAAATTCACCTCGTTTTGTGACAGTCAGAGTGCCTTGCACATTACAAGGAATCCAGCATTTCATTTTAGGATGAAACACATAGGTGTTCAATATTACTTTGTTCGAGAAGTAGTGCAGGAATGGAGTGTGGATATGCAGAAGATACACACCAACGAGAACCTAGCAGATGTCATGACAAAGCCAATCAATGTTGACAAGTTTGTTTGAAGTAAATCCTCCTTTGGCCTAGCAAAGACGTAAGCAACGTGAAATTGGCAAGTATGGAAAGATTTGAAGATTTTCAAATATGACTTTAAGTGGGAGAATGTGAGCTATCAAAGACTTTTAATGAGGTAAAGTCACATTTGGTAGCTTTACATTTTTGGTGAGTCAAAAGAAGACAAAAAGTAATGGAAAAAGGAAGATTTGTGCATCAAAGTTTGGTGTAAAATTAGGCACATGAAAATCTTTTTCACACTACTATTTTGCTTTGATTTTGGGTATGGAATGAGCCTATAAATAGAGGCTCATTCCTTACCATTTTGTATCACCAAGCAAAGCAAATTAGAGAGAAAACATAAGCTTTCTCTTGAGTAGTTTTCTTCCTCTTTTGTTGTCCTATATTTGTGAGTGAGAGTTAGTTTCTCCTATTATTTGAGAGAGTGATATTGTTCTCTCCTTATATTAGCGAGAAGGTTATTGTAAAATACTCCACATCATAGTGAAATCCTCCATTATTTGCCCGTGATTTTTCCCTCGATTTGTTTGAGGGTTTTCCACGTAAATCTTGTGTCTCTACTTTCTCTGTTCTCATTATATTTTAGCTGCGTGATACTGCTTGTCCCCAACCATTCCGCTGCGCCGATACCCAACAGGCTATATATTCGACCCTGGCAAATGTATTGTATCATTGACATATAAAGAATGAATTTAGTTCTTATTATCTTGGTTACTTTAAGTAGTATTATACTCTTGTTCCTACTTTGAACAAAACTTTTACGTGATATTATAATATCATTGTAACTTATGTACTGGAGTTCTAGCATTGGAAAAACAAATTGGCTTCATTAGCTTAATTAGAATTTATATGCCTGCAACTACGAAGAAACTATTTTGCTATTATTATAATATTATCATATTTCATGCAATGTACTTGCAACTGCCAGGAAACCATTTGATTATTAACGTAATGGGTACATATGAAAGTATTCATTTTAGGTAATGAAAATTATAGTAATATCACCTACTGGTTTTCTATATTTATACTTTAATCCAAGCATTTTGTTTAATGACTATGTTATCATAAAACAAATGAAGTGCCTTAAATGGTTTTTGAGTTACTTTTACTTCAAATATACTTATTTATGTGTTACATATTCTTTTAATTTAATTTACTCTAAATATATATATATATATATATATATATATATATATATATATATATATATATATTCCAGTATTTTTGCATTATATTTATAGCCAACCAAAAATAAATTAAAAGCTTTAAGACCAAGGCACCTTTTAAACGTCTTTTTGTAAGTAAAAATTTTATCTCTTAGAAAAGAATTTGCTTATGAGAGTTAAGTTTGATCTTATTACCATCTACATAATGCTTGCACCCCAAGTGACTTTAGGACCATTTGTTCAATACAATATTTAAGAATCTTTCAACTACTTGGTAAATTTTTTCTATCCGATTTAGTGATTTAATTTACTATTTACTATTGTTTCATCTTACACTATTATATTTTTTTATATAACTCGAGAGTCTACTTTGTTTCTCGTCCTCTTGAAATGTAAGATTGCATACTTGTTTCGTTTAGCCAAAAAGTAATTCTTGCCTGTATACTAATCGATGTCTCATTCCTCTTTAAACTGTACATTGACTGTTTTTGCTTGAACAAGTTATACCTATCATATTGAACCTTTGATAGTGGGGATAATACCTATCATATTGAACCTTTGATAGGGGGGATAATACCTATCATACTGAACCTCTTATAGGGGGATAATACCTATCGTACTGAACCTGATAGGGGGGATAATATCTATCATACTGAACCTGATAGGGGGGATAATACCTATCATACTGAACCTAATAGGGGAAATAATATTTATCGTACTGGACTTGATAGGGGAGATAATACCTATCATACTAAACCTGATAAGGGGGATAATACGTACCATATTGAACCTGATAGGGGGGATAATACATATCATACTGTACTGATTGATAGCTGTTATGTAACCACTATTATAGTTTTAAAGAATCTATTGCAAGTTATTAGTCGTTCATTATTCTTCCACTACCGCTCATTCTCATTATTTATTTGACTCGTTTACTCTTGTCATTCTCTAGGGAAGGACCCTTACAGCTTTTGTTTGCTCACCATTTTGTTTCCGCCTACTTTCTTTGCAGAGAAAAAAGAGTAGGAATTCAAGTCTAGGGTGGGTAGTGTCAGCCTCTTGCGATGATCTAGTGCAGAAAGAATCACCCATTCAAATGTTCTTTAGTGTCGGATTTGATATTTTAATTCAAGATTGTTTGTAATAATTGAGGAATATTACCTCACGTTATGGTCCTTGAAATTCAGGCAACATTTAAGTATTTAAAGTCTTTGTTGGAGATATTAAACATTTGAGATTTTAGTAACTTTTCACTAATTGTGTAATGATTGTGAGCCTTGCGAGTTTAGGAGGACTTGTTTTTCTAAGGTTTTAGTAACTTTTCACTAATTGTATTATGATTGTGAGCCTTACGGGTTTAGGAGGACTTGTTTTTCTAGGCGCGCGACGGTCTCATCCCGAATTTTACGTGTTAAATTTTGGGGCGTGACACGGTAGATCTGATTAGTCTCATTGATTTGATCAATTGGATGCGGTAGATCTGATTATTTGGATCAATTAGGTTAGTAATTCATATACAGGAATAGGAGTCTCAAGAATCGATATACTAGTTGATTAATCTATCAGAATCACGTCACAACCATGAGAGAGTTGTGAGGTCACTCTATATAGGGAGGGTGAGAGAATATTCATGTAACGAGAATTTTGAGGGTTTCTCATACATAAAGTAATATAAAAAAAAAGTGTTTAGACTTTAACTGTACAAAATGTCAAGATTATTGAATATAGTAAAAACTGCTTAGTGAATGTAGACAATAATTTGGGCCACATTTTATCATTTGTTATGTATTTATGTCCACGATCCACATCTAGAAATTTATCCAAACTTTCTAACATCGTAGTAAAAGTTGACAACAGAGCAATAAAAGTTGGTATCTCTTTTATTAGCAAGGTATTCATTAAAAACCGAAAAATATTTACAATCGGCAATCAGAACTGCACACAACCAATTTTCCCTTCTCTTTATCTCACATCAGCATTCAGAAGAAAAAGCTAGATGAAGCAGGGGAAGATAAACATACATAAAACAAATCTGGAAACAGGGCAGAGAGAGATGCAAAAAGCACACGAGCGCAATGCCCTATTTTAAATGCACCAAGGTTTGCAAAATTCCATCACGAACAAAAATGAGAAAGTAGCTTTTAATGACAAGATTGACTCTATTGGCTCAAAATTTCAGTACACTAACTGGTTATATCTTAAAACAAAATTTAATTATAAACCTTCTCAATAACCTTGGTGAAGCTATTTCTCCATTCTTTTCTCCGCCCATCCAACTGCCTAATAGCAATTCATAGTTACAGATAGCGAATTTGGGGGCGTGACACTGTGAATCACATTCAAGGCAAGCCTCTAACCTCTACACGTTCTGTTATTCCAAATTCGCTCTTTCTTAACATGTCTAATGATGCTCTTCAAGACATATTGCCCACAATAATAAGGATTACCTTTTGTTATTATATACATGGTATATTCTGAAAAGAACATTTTGGTTATTTGAATAATGATAATAATAAAGGACAAATACTTGACCTGATACAAAAAACCAACATTGCCCTTGAGATTGTTAAAAGGTGGATTGAAGAATTAAAAGGTGTGGTGATTAGAGATCATGTGCAATGTATCACAATGGAATTATACCCGAACTGGTTTGGTGATAATTGTCTTTTGGATTGTGGATTGAGTGATGCAGATTTTGATGGTATTCCCTGTTGGGTATCGGCGCAGCGGAATGGTCGGGGACAAGCAGTATCACGCAACTAAAATATGAATGAGAACAAAGAAAGCAGAGACACAAGATTTACGTGGAAAACCCTCAAATAAATCGAGGGAAAAACCACGGGCAAATAATGGAGGATTTCACTATGATGTAGAGTATTTTACAATAACCTTCTCTCTAATATAAGGAGAGAACAATATCACTCTCTCAAATAATAGGAGAAACTAACTCTCACTCATAAATATAGAACAACAAAAGAGGAAGAAAACTACTCAAGAGAAAGCTTATGTTTTCTCTCTAATTTGCTTTGCTTGGTGATGCAAAATGGTAAGGAATGAGCCTCTATTTATAGGCTCATTCCATACCCAAAATCAAAGCAAAATAGTAGTGTGAAAATGATTTTCATGTGCCTAATTTTACACCAAACTTTGATGCACAAATCTTCCTTTTTCCATTACTTTTTGTCTTCTTTTGACTCACCAAAAATGTAAAGCTACCAAATGTGACTTTACCTCATTAAAAGTCTTTGATAGCTCACATTCTCCCACTTAAAGTCATATTTGAAAATCTTCAAATCTCTCCATACTTGCCAATTCCACGTTGCTTACGTCTTTGCTAGGCCAAAGGAGGATCTACTCCAAACAAACTTGTCAACATTGATTGGTTTTGTCATGACATCTGCTAGGTTCTCGTTGGTGTGTATCTTCTGCATATCCACACTTCCTTCCTGCACTACTTCTCGAACAAAGTGATATTGAACACCTATGTGTTTCGTCCTGGAATAAAATGCTCGATTCCTTACATTGTCCAAGGCACTCTGACTGTCACAAAACAAGGGAATTTTATCTTGTTTGTGCCCGAGCTCCTCCATTAACCGTTTAATCCAGATTGCTTCTTTACAAGCTTGTGTAGCTGCCATGTATTCAGCCTCTGTTGTAGATAGGGCCACAATAGTCTAAAATTTAGATATCCAGCTTATCACGCCGCCTACAACTGTAAACACATAGCCTGTAGTGGACTTCTGTTTATCGATATCACCTGCAAAATCCGAATCAACAAAACCCTTGACAGTAAATTCTGATCCTTCAAAACATAATGCAACATCCGAGGTCCCTTTGATGTATCTTAGGATCCTCTTAACAACATTCTAATGCTCTCTACCAGGATTCGCCATGAACCGACTGACCGCACCAACTACTTGAGCAATATCTGGTCTCGTACATATCATAGCGAACATGAGACTTCTCACTGCTGATGCATACGGTACTCGAGACATTTCTATCCTCTCCGCTTCAGTGCTAGGGCACATATTTGAGGATAATTTGTAATTGACAGGAAGCGAGGTCGAGATTTCCTTACAATCTTGCATATTAAAGCGCCACAAGATTTTCTTCAAATAATTCTTCTGGGAAATCCATACCTTCTTACCTTCTCTATCTCGGTGAATTTGCATCCCTAAAATCTTGTTTGCTGGTCCCAAATCCTTCATATCAAACTCCCTAGCCAACTGTGCCTTCAGTTCTTGGACCCGATCTTTACTGGGACCTGCTACCAGCATGTTATCCACGTACAACAGCAGAATGATAAAATCATTATCGCCAAACCTCTTGTAGTACGTACAATGGTCTGAATTGAGTCTGTTGTACCTAAGGCTAATCACGAAGGAATCAAATCTCTTGTACCAACACCTTGGCGCCTGCTTTAAACCGTACAGAGATTTGGTCAACCTGCAAACCAAGTTTTCTTTTTCTTTCTCAACAAAACCTTCTGGTTGAAGCATGTAAATCTCTTCTTCAAGCTCACCATGAAGAAAAGCCATTTTTACATCTAATTCTAGATGTAAGTCTAACACAGCACACATGGCCAAGACTACTCTGATAGTTGTAAGTCTTACCACATGAGAAAATATCTCGTTGAAGTCAATTCCTTCTTTCTGAGCATATCCTTTCACCACCAGTCTTGCACGATATCGCTCCACTTGGTCATTACCATCTCGCTTGATCTTGTAGACCCATTTGTTACCAATGGCTTTCCGTCTAGGTGGTAGTGGAACAAGCTCCCACGTCTTGTTTTTATGTAGAGATTCAATTTCTTCCTGCATTGCTATCATCCACAGGGCAACATCGGGGCTTTTTATAGCCTCGTGAAAGGTAGATGGTTCTCCATCCTCCGTTAGAAGACAGTATGCAGCATTGCTCGCCATGACAAAATCTGAATGCCAAGTTGGTCTTGTTGTCTGACGCAATGAACGTCAGACTTCTATAACCTCAGCATCATCTGGTTCTTGTTCCTCGTGCTCCGGTGCAGCTTCAGAAGAAGCATATCCTTGTTCTGACTTATCTTCAATTTGTATTGTAGTAGTCTCCTTTGAAGTGTTGCTGTCGTCTTCACTCTGCAGTTTATCTTCTGCAAATATCACATCTCTACTGATAACAACCTTGTGGGCAGTGGAATCCCACAGGCGATACCCCTTAACACCATCAGAATTTCCCAAGAATACACATTTCCTGGATTTTGGATCCAGCTTTGTTCTTTCTTGGGAACCATACATCACATATACCGGACACCCAAATACGTGCAAGGTAGAATAATCTGCGGGTTTTTCGGTCCACATTTCCATTGGTGTCTTCAACCCAATTGCAGTTGACGGTGACCGGTTTATCACGTAACAGGCAGTTCTAGCTGCTTTTGCCCAAAATGATTTGGCTAGACCTGCAGTTTCCAACATAGCTCTCATTCTTTCAAGAAGAGTTCTGTTCATCCGCTCTTCTATACCATTTTGCTGAGATGTATGTGCAATAGTAAATTGCTTCTGAATACCCTCTTGCTTGCAAAATGCCAAGAAGCTCCCGTCAGTGTATTCTCCTCCGTTGTCCGTCCTCAAACGCTTGATCCTTTTCCCGGATTCAAGTTCCACCAGTGCTTTGAAAGTTTTGAATATTGGAAACACATCTGACTTGTTCTTGATTGGATACACCCATAGTCTCCTGGAGTAATCATCAATAAATGATACAAAGTATTTGGCTCCTCCTAGGGACAAAACCGGTGATTCCCAAACGTCTGAATGGATCAAGTCTAAAATGTGTTTGCTTCTGGCAGTAGATCTCCCAAATTTCAATCTATGCTGCTTACTGGTAACACAGTGCTCACAAAAAGGTAAGTTTACCGTCTTGAGCCCGGGTAGGAGATTACGTTCAGCTAGAATCTTCAAGCCTCGTTCTGTCATGTGGCCCAATCTGCGATGCCACATTATAGTTGATTCTTCTTGACCAGTTGATGCAACTGATACATCTACCTCCTGTAACATATCTCCCAAAAGCATGTATAGATTTACCCCGATCTTTTCTGTCTTGATCACCACAAGCGCTTCTTTGACAACTTTCATGATCCCATCCTCGATATGGGTCTTGCAGCCAAGGTCATCGATTTGTCCAATGGACAATAGGTTCTTTTTCAAGCCCTTCACGTGTCGTACCCCTAGAATGGTGTGAATGGTACCATCATATATTTTAATTTTGACGGTACCGATGCCAGCAATCTCCAAAGTATGATCATTACCCATGTACAAAGATCCTCCAAAGGCAGGTTCATAAGTGTGGAACCATTCTCTACGAGAGGTCATATGCCATGTTGCTCCCGAATCCATTATCCAAGCATCAGTGAGTTCCTTTCTGCCTTTTGATACAGTTGCTGCCTCGCTATATAAAATATCTCCCTCATCTGGTGCACTCGCCACATATCCCTGAGAATTTGTCACATCGGGATTCTTTTTGTTGCTCCAACAATCCTTCTTGAAGTGTCCTTTCTTGCCACAGTTGTAGCATTTGATATTCTTTCTACTCCTTGATTTTGATCTACCTTGGTTGTTGCTCCCACTAGAGCCACGTTTCGTTGATCTACCTTTCACCATTGATAATGCCTCTGTTTGTTGTGAACTTTCGATTCTGTCTTCCTTACTTTTGCGCCTAGATTCCTCTTCCAGAACAGCGGCTGCAATATCATCAAAAATAACAAAATCTGAAAGACCATTGTTAGTGTAACTAATGATGAGTTGATCATATGAATCAGGTATACTTTGAAGTAGAATTTCTGCACGTTCAAGCTCCGCTATTTTATGCCCAATTGCAGTCAATTGAAAGAATAGCGTATTTAAGGTATTGATGTGATCTGTCACCGATGTGGACTCACTCATCTGAAGGGTGTAAAGTCTCATCTTCAAGAAAATCTTGTTATGAAGTGACTTGACCTCATACAGTTTGGTCAGCGCATCCCAAATTTCTTTTGCTGACTTCTTTTCCTCAACGCTTGACAATACGGAATCTGCCAATGCCAGGTGCAGATTAGCCATAGTGTTGTCATCCATCTCTTTCCACTTGTCGTCCGTCACCTCTGCTGGTCTGTCTCCAATTGCTGCCAAGCAATTCTCCTTTCTCAAGATTGCCTTCATCTTCAATTTCCATAGGGAAAATTTTCTCCCATTGAACTTCTCGATTTCAAATTTTGCCGCCATAGTATTAACAACAATCTGCTTCGTAAGTTGAACTGGCTCCCACTATTTCACTGTGAATAGTACTATTTACGTAAATAGTATCGTATACGTGAATAGTACCAAAATCTTATACGAAAATAGTGTCGATACCGTATAGATGAATAGTACTATACCGTATGCGTGAATAGTAACTGTGAACAGTAACCCCGTATGTATACCAGTGACCCGTAACCAGTGGCTCTGATACCACTATTGGGTATCGGCGCAGCGGAATGATTGGGGACAAGCAGTATCATGCAGCTAAAATATGAATGAGAACAGAGAAAGTAGAGACACAAGATTTACGTGGAAAACCCTCAAACAAATCGAGGGAAAAACCACGGGCAAATAATGGAGGATTTCACTATGATGTGGAGTATTTTACAATAACCTTCTCTCTAATATAAGGAGAGAACAATATCACTCTCTCAAATAATAAGAGAAACTAACTCTCACTCACAAATATAGAACAACAAAAGAGGAAGAAAAATACTAAAGAGAAAGCTTATGTTTTCTCTCTAATTTGCTTTGCTTGGTGATGCAAAATGGTAAGGAATGAGCCTCTATTTATAGGCTTATTCCATACCCAAAATCAAAGCAAAATAGTAGTGTGAAAATGATTTTTATGTGCCTAATTTTACACCAAACTTTGATGCACAAATCTTCCTTTTTCCATTACTTTTTGTCTTCTTTTGACTCACCAAATATATAAAGCTACCAAATGTGACTTTACCTCATTAAAAGTCTTTGATAGCTCACATTCCTTTCGCTTGGACCAATAAAAGGATGTTCGATAGAGTCTTTGTCAATCAAGAATGGGCAGAAATGTTTGAAACAACGAAAGTGCCACAGCTAGCTAGCAAGGACGCGCTCTGACCATTCTCCTATTTTTACATGTTCCAAATCAATTAATGCTTGGAGCTTGGCTTGTCGGAGGAGATTTCAATGTGGTTTTATCAACATCTAAAAGACGATATGGGGCAGCCCCCCATTAGAGTAGAAGATTTTGTAAATTGTCTTTTGGATTGTGGATTGAGTGATGCAGATTTTGATGGTCTTTGTCAATCAAGAATGGACGCGCTCTCCTCGTTTTACATGTTCCAAATCAATTAATGCTTGGATTAAACCCCATAATTTCCTTTCTTTTTGTGCATAACAATTGGCAGGAACCAAATAATAAATAAGGAATGAAGGCTTCCTGGACGAAACAACAGCGCCTGAGAAAAGCACTCAAAGAGTGGAATAAAAACCAATTTGGAGATATTCATCAAAAAGTCACAGAATGCAAAATCCTCAAAGCCCACAAGCTCAGAACAACTCAGTAAGGCCGAAGCTTTGTTGAACCACCAGCTTGCCATTGAAGAAATTTTCTGGCAACAAACGGCTTGTGGGTAGAAAGAGAAATACTAAATATCTGCTCCCTCGATCTTCTCAACAAAGGGGCAAATAAGTTTGTTTTATTTGATGAAATTGTGTAGAGTGTAATTGAAAAACTTACAGGTTGGAAAACAAAAGTTCTTTCACCACGTGGGACGATTACATTGACAAAAAGTACACTCCTTGCTATGCCTATTTACTTGTTACAGGTCCTGCAACCAACATCTCAGGTTATCACAAAGCTGGAAAAAATGTTTAACAAATTTTTATGGGGCAGGACCGAGAACCGTAGAAAAATTCATTGGGCCTCTTGGGATCATTCATGCTTTCCGTAAAAAGAAGGGGAATGTAAAATGTGAAAATTGGAAGACAAGTCAAAAGCAATGAACATGACAATTTGGTGGAGATTTTTCAAAACATCAAGCTTGTGGTCCCAATATATGTGTGAATCTTATTACTTCGAAGCTAATCATCCTAGATTGATTACTCCTAAAACTCATGATCACTCTCCAATAAGGAAAGAATGCTTAATACAGTTGATAGATGTGAGCTTTTCACCAGATGGAAGATTGGAATTGGAAATAATTTTTTTTGGTAGGATACATGGTGGGGAAACAAAGCGTTTTTCTTGAGATTTCCAGACAATATGCCCAATTTAAAAACGCTTTCAGAATTCATGACAGAGGAAGAATGGAATTGAAGGGAATTAAAGCAAGTTCTTCCAAGCAACATTGTTGAACAACTATTAGAATTCTGTCCTGAAAAAGAAGAAGACTGACAGTCCAATCTGGCCACTTACTAACAATGGTGAATTTTCAATTAAAAGTGCCTGGCAACAAATTAGAATGCATCGAATTGGATGACTGGCTCTCTAAAAAAATATAGTATAAGTCCATTCCAATCAAAATCTCCTTTTTTTGGAAAATTCTCAACAATTGGATTCTAGTTGATTCCAAGCTCCAACAAAAAGGAATTATCATGGTTTCCAAATGTCAGTGTTGCAACAATGTTGAAATTATTGCTCATATTTGATTCCATAGTTCAAGGTGCCATGTAGATACTTTAGAACCCTTTTTGCAGCTCCAAAATGAATTTGACTCAGACAATTCATAAACCTTGAAAGCAAGCTAGTAGCAAACATTATGTTCGGTCTTGTACCTGTAAGATAGAGCAAATTGCCCACAATGCTTTGATAAAGTGTTGCATCCACCTTCTTAGCGCCATCTTCTTTCGTGAGTTTCTCATTCACAATAAGGGGTGTATCAACTATTTGTATCCAAACATTCTGAATTTCTTTTACACATTTTCTGCATACTTCTTTTGAGAAATAAAAAACCCCACTTTCATCTTGTTGAATTTCAATACCAAGAAAATAGTGTAGCAACCCCATATCGTTCATTTCATATTTCTTCATCATTTTATTTTTAAAATTATCAATCAAGTTTTTATCATTTCTTGTAAACACCAAATCATCTATATATAAAAGTGACAATGAGGATGCTTGAAGTACCTTGTTTTTTCACATATAAGGTGGGCTCACTTTTGCTTCTTTGGAACCCATTTGCATTGAAATAGCCATCAATTTGACTATACCAAGACCTTGGTGCTTGCTTCAACCTGTATAGGGCTTTCTTCAATTTGTACACATTTCCTTCTTTTTCTCGAACAACATATCCTTGAGGTTGCTCCACATAAACTTCCTCCTTTAGTTCACCATTCAAAAAAGCTGATTTCACATCATGTTGGTATAAAGCCCAACTTTTATGTGCTGCCAAGGAGATTAAGGCTCTAATAGTATCAAGCCTAGCAACCGGTGCAAAAGTCTCATTATAATCAACGCCTGGCTGTTGTGAATAGCCCTTTGCAAAGAGCCACGCCTTATTTCTTTGTATTGAGCCATCAACATTGTATTTTATTTTGTAGATCTATTTCATACCAATTATCTCTTTTTCTTTAGATCTCTCGACAAGCTCCCAAGTCTTGTTATTACTCAATCATCTTAATTTCATCATCCATAGCTTGTTGCCAAGCCTTTTCTTTCACAGCTTCTTCAAATGAATCTGGTTCAGGAACATAAAAGTTACAACTTGCATAAATATCACTCAGACTCTTCATTTTCTTGGAGTTGAACTAGGTGAGGATGAACCCGAACTTGGAGTATCACTTGATGGACATGAGGATGATGGAGAACCTGATCGTGGAATTGTTTGGGTTGATTCATCATCCATTCCTGTTGAATTTTGAGAATTAGAAATTGAAATAGTCTCTTTTTCTACATTCTCTCCATTCCAACCCCAAGCAGCATGCTCATCAGATATCACATCTCGACTAATTATGATTTTGCGAGTTTTCAAATTGTACAGTCGATATGCTTTAGACTTTGAGCTATACCCAACAAATATACACTTCTCACTAGTTTGATCAAGCTTTTGTCTATTTTCTTTTGAAATTTGGGCATAACAAATGCAACCAAATACTTTGAGATGCTTCACAGATGGCTTTCTCCCATTCCATGCCTCAAGTGGAGTTTGATTATGAAGTGCTTTTGTTGGAAATCTATTGAGTATATAGACAGTTGTGTAAACAGCTTCAGCCCAAAATGTTTTTGGTAATCCCTTCTCATGAATCATGGATTTCGCCATCTCCACCACTGTTTGATTATTTCTTTCACACAACCCATTTTGTTTTGAAGTGTAGCTAGCTATGAGTTGCATGTCAACACTTTCATCTTCACAAAATTCATCAAATTCTCGTGAAGTATATTCTTTTCCATTGTCACTTCTCAAAATTTTTATAAAGTGACCACTTTTTTTTCAACAAAATTTTTGAATTTCTTGAAAATTGAGAAAACTTCAGATTTTTGTTTCATAAAGTAAACCCATGTCATTCTTGAAAAATCATCAATGAAAAGAATAAAGTAACGATTGTTACCATGAGATGGAGTACTCATTGGGCCACAAACATCGGTGTGCACAATCCTGAGCACTTGATTTGCTCTATGAGCAACTCCTTTTGGGAATGGTTGACGATGGTGCTTTCCAAGTCCACAACCTTCACAAGTTTTTTCTTTTTCATGGATTATGGAAGGCCTTGGACCATATTCTTTTGAGAAAGTAATTTGAGACTATGAAAATTTAAATGGCCAAGCCTTTTATGCCAAAGCCAAGAGTTATCACTTACTTCGGCTTTTAAAGAGATATTTTCCATGTATTTGAAAGTTAATGGAAAGTTTCTTTTCTCCATTTTTATCATTGCAATTACCTTCTTTGGATCTGCAATCATCGGCTTCTTGTGTCCTTTGTCAAGAATAATGCAACCACCATCTCCAAAATAAATCCCATATCCATGCTCCACAAGTTGACCAACACTTAGCAAATTTAATTTCAAGTTAGGGATATGTAGTACACCCCCAACAAATCTGGTTCCTTTCTTAGTTTGGACTCCAATAGTTCCTTTTCCTTAAGCATGAACAACTGCTCCATCCCTGATTCTCACTGATGAATTAACAACATAATCCATATCAACGAAAATATTTTTCTCACCTAACATGTAGTTACTACAACTACTATCCAAGTACCACACATCGTCATTCTTGTCATTTGCAACTTGACATGCATAGAAGAGGTTCCTTTGGTCTTTTTTTTCTTCAGTAAAGCTTGCTTGTTGCTCATTCTTGAAGCTACAATCTTTTTTAAGATGTCCAATTTTTTTGCACTTGTGACACTACGGTTTGCCACGAAACCAACAATATTTTTCAGTCTTACATATGTTGCATGCTGAGGTAGAGTCTTCATTAGATTATTTTCTTTCTGATTGTGTCCTCGACCTCGACTTCTTAAATTTTGGCTTCTTCCTCGATCTTGATCTCTTGAATTTTGGTCTCATATTCCTCCTTATGATTCATTTTTGTCTTGAAAATGCTTTTTTCCTTGCTTGTTGAAATTGAGTTTAGATTGAAATGCACTCTCGACAGGTTCTCTGGACTATCGCTTCAATCTTTGCTCAAATGATTTTAACGAGCCCATCAACTCGTGAAGAGCTAATTTTGAAAGATCTTTGGTATCTTCAATTACTGCAATTTTGGGATCAAGCTTCTTGGGCAAACTAATGAGGACTTTTTCGACAAGTCTACTGTTACTCATATCTTCACCATACACTTTCATTTGATTTACTAATTCTGAAAATCTATTTGAAAAATCATCCAAAGTTTCATTTTCTTTCATTTTTATATTTTCAAACTCTCTTCTAAGGGTGAGAAGTTTAATAGCTCTTACATTCTCATCTCCTTCATACTCTTATATAAGAATATCCCAAGCTTCTTTTGCTCTTGTTGTTCTCATGATTTTTGGAAAAGTGGAGGCCGAGACACCTTCTTGAATGTATCGAAGGGCTACGCCATCCTTCTTGACTGTCTCTTTCATTTTTTTGATTTGATTTTCATAAAGAGCTACGGTAGACTCGGACTGTTGATACCCAGAATCTACAAGTTCCCACAAATCTTCACATATGAAGATTGTCTTCATTGTGATGCGTCAATAATCAAAAAAATTTCCACTAAAGATTGGAATACCAATTTTTTGTGTGGATGAATTCATGCTGAAATTGTTTTTGTGAAACACAATATCTAATTTCTTTCTCTCTCTTTTTTCTCACAAGTTTTGTTTTGTTTTTTTTTTGTTTCTCAACCGAGCTCTTGATACCACTTATGTTGGGTGTTTTTCACAACACAAAGTAAAATACTAAAGATATATAGAGAAAGAATATAAGAGGAGAAGACTAAGCATTATTTATACTCAAATTGTTTTTCTTCTTCTGTTACAAATGGTTCATGGAGGTCACCTTTTATACAAGAAAGAGAGGCTTCTAGAGACTAATTAATACTTCTTGAAATTACAAGTTAAGGAAAATTGAAAGACATATATTGAAAAATACATTCTTTTCAATCTATTTTTAGAAGATGATACAATAGGAATTTAAATACTACAAACAAGTTACATAATAAATGCATTACATTGCTCTAGGCAACACACTACCCTAGATTCACATGGCTCAAGACTAATTCTGACAAGCACATTGCTCAAGGAATATTACAGCATTTAGATATTTCAACACTCCCCCTCAAGCTGGGGCCAAGATATTGACGAGCCCGAGTTTGCTAAGACTTGATTGGAGAGGTGACGGTTCAAGTAACTTGGTAAACATGTCTGCTGCCTGCTCAGATGATGTAACAAAGTAAGGTGTGATAACCCCTGACCGAACTTTCTCCCGAATAAAATGGATATCAACCTCAATGTGTTTTGTCCTCTCATGAAGGACTGAGTCAGAGGACAACATAATGGCAGATTTATTATCACAGAACAGGGTGGATGAGTCGGTCACCGGAAACCTTAACTCAGACAAAAGAGAGCGTAACCAAAGTAGTTCACATGTTCCTTGGGCCATAGCACGGTACTCAGCTTTCGCATAAGATCGTGAGACAACTAATTGCTTCTTACTTTTCCATGAGATAAGGTGATTGGCACAAAAGGTGCACATCCCTGAGGTAGAATGCCTATCGCTCTTTGACCCTGCATAATCCGCATCAGTGTAACATGACAATCCTTTCTGTACACCTATTGCATAAAAGATTCCAAGTCCAGGAGAAGATTTAAGATACCGAATGATATGATAGACAACATCCAGATGAGAGGTATGATGCATGCATGAATTGGCTTATAATACTTACTACATATCTAAGGTCTAGCCTTGTGTTAGTCAAATAGATAAGTCGTCCCACAAGTCTCTGATATATTGATGGCTCAACTAACAATTCTCTTGTTCCCTTGTTAACTTAAGATTGGGGTCCATAGGTATCGTGGCAGGTCGACAACCTAGTATGCCTGTGTCTTGGAGAAGATTCAATGCGTATTTTCTCTGGGATAAAGATATACCATGGCGATTTCGAGCCACCTCAATACCCAAAAAATAACAAAGCTTGCCCAAATCTTTAATGTCAAACATCATCCCAAGGTCACGTTTTACCTAAACAATTCCATGAGTGTCATCTCCAGTAATGATAATATCATCCACGTAAATTGATATAACAACACACCGACCTTGAGGATGGCATCGAACAAAGCATGTATGATCAGAGTTATACCTAATAAACCCTATAGTAAGAACCACCCCACTAAAACGATTGAACCAAGCACGAGGGGATTGTTTAAGCCCATAAAGGGATTTACGAAGGTGGCACACTTTCCCTGAATACTCCCCCTGAGCCCAAAAACCTGGTTGAGGATCCATGTAGATAGTCTCAGAGAGATCACCATTAAGAAATGCATATTTGACATCCAATTGGTGGAGAGGCCAAAAGTATGAGGCAGCCAAAGAGACAATAAGCCTATCTGTAGTTAATTTAGCAACAAGAGAAACTATGGCACCAAAGTCCTTGCCTAGTACCTGAGTAAACCCTTTAGCTACAAGATGGGCCTTATATCGATCAATGGTACCATCTGTAAGATACTTTACATTAAACACACACTTACATCCAACATTCTTTTTACCAACCAGAAGATCAACAAGCTCCCACGTCTGATTTTGCTGGAGGGCATCCATTTCCACTTTCATAGCAGCTACCCATAAAGGATTTTGTAGGGCCTCCAGAACTGAGCGAGGGATAGAGACCGAATCAACCTGACTAACAAAGGTTTATACTAATCGGAGAGACCCTGAAATGACACAAACTGGGCAATAGAACGATGAGTACTAATTGAAAATGAGTAGCGGGAAAGGGGCGTCGGTCACGAGTAGGATAACGGGAAGGTACAGGGACCAAGTGAGAATGAAGGTTACCTAAATTCGGAGAAGAATCGAGCAGGAAAGCTAGAGCATGAGGACACCGGGAGTATACCTGCAAGGGAGCTGGAGAAGAGACAAGGGGAAAAACATCATTGGGGATCGGCAAGGGTGCAGGAGACGGTATCGATGTATCAGGAAGAGGAACAGGGTGAGGAAGACAGGGGGGTTTCTCCGCATATGACACTGCTGGAGAATGCTCTAAGGGCAGGGAAGAAATAGGGAAGAAAGGCACACTTTCAAGGAATGTAACAGCCATCGAGTGGTGAAAGTGATGAGTCACCGGATCATAGCACCGATAGCCTTTCGACAGGGAAGAGTACCCAAGAAAGATACAACGGATAGCTTTATTATTTAACTTAGTACGAGTAGGACTGCGATTTTGAACAAAGCATGTACAACCAAAGACTCGTGGAAGAATAGGAAAGATGACAGTATTTGGCTTGAGAATGTGTAGGGGTGGTTGACCTTTGAGGACACGACTAGGGGTGCAATTGATAATGTATGTAGCGGTAAGGACAACGAGGTGCCAGAAATATCGAAGGACATTCATACCAGATAAAAGACATCGAACTGTAGACATAATGTGGATATTTTTTTGTTCTGCCACACCATGCTGTTCAGGTGGGTAAGGACAAATAAGCTACTGAAGAATGCCTTTTTTATTAAGTTCAACCCGAAAATAATTGCTTAGATATTCTCTACCATTATCAGACCGAATATTGCGGACAACAGTATGGAATTGGGTTTTGACCATTTGAAGAAAGTGAGTGAAATGACTGAAGACTTTAGATTTTTTCTTCATCAGGTAGACCCAAGTACAACGACTATAATCATCTATAAATGTAACATAGTAACGATGGTAAGAAAGGGTCGTGATAGGAGATGGATCCCAAATATCAGAGTGAACAAGGTGAAAGGCACATGGAGCCCGATGCATGCGAGGAATATATGTAGTGCGAGTATGCTTTGACAATTCACAAGTCACACAATTGAACTTAAAAACCTTGCATGCTTTCTTAAAAGATGGAAATAACTAACATAAATATTGAAAGTTTGCATGTCCTAAACGGGCATACCACAAATCTAACTTTTGAATAGAGCGAACAGGAATATAAAAAATTGGAGACACAAAGGCTTATAGACCAGACAAGGGTACAATAGAGGTTAGAGGTTCACCGAAGTAGTAGAGTCCATCGTGCTCATACCCCCTACCAAAAATCTTCTTCGAAGTCAAGTCCTGCAAGAAACAATTGTTAGGTAAGAAGACAACGGCACAGTGAAAACTCTTGGCAAGACGAATAACTGACAAAAGATTATAAGCAAAGTTGGGGACATAGTAAACAGAGCAAAGATTGATATCTGAGGATAAACAGGCATCCCCTTGACAACGGATAGGAATAGACATTCCATCGGCAATTTGAACTGATTGATTTACGGAACTGACAGGAGAAAAAAAATGGAAAGCTCACTAGTCATATGATTGTTGGCTCTGGAATCCAGAATCCAAGATGGTTGACTTGACTTACCATGAAGAGCGGTAGAAGTACCCGTAGCAAGGGCAGCCGTGGTGCCAGATGATGAAGTGAGGCCTAAGTGAAGTTAAAGTTGAGCAATCTGAGCCTGAAATTGACTATAATTTGGTTGGGGAGAAACAAGTTCTGTTGAGGCTGAAGAGGATGCCAATTCGGCCACAGTTCCAATACGAGGTCTTCCTTTCTTTTGTCCATCACCATAGTTTCTAGAATATTGTTGCTTTAATTCAAGGTGAAGAGTGAAACATTGATCAATGAGGTGACCAGGTTTCCGACAATGTTGGCAATACGAACGAGTACCAGTATGCTGGGAACCTGAATGAGCACCAAATACCATCTGATCTGGAAGAGATTGAGTGGGTTTGGGTGCAAGAAGAAGACACCTTCGATCATCACCATCCATAATTGCGAATGCCTCAAAAAGAGAAGGTAGAGGAGATGTATTTAAAATCTGAGTCCGAAGATTCTTGAACTCAGGCTTTAGACCCATCAAGAACTGATAAGTCTGACGATAATCTAGACGTTTAGTCTCAACTTCAGCATCATTTGGGAAGTCACTTAAAGGCTCATATTGAGCTAGTTCTTCCCATCTGGTTTGGAGATACCCAAAATAATCTGCAACAAAGAATTCCAAAGTCGTCTGAGAAGCATAAGAAATTTCACGATAAAGCTCGAAAATTCGAGAATCATGACGTGTATGGGCATACATCTTTGTCAGGATAGACCATGAACTGTCTCGTGATACATAAACATATTATAGATTCGGTCTTCCATAGAATTGAACATCCAACCCAAGATAACACAATTATATGCATGCCATTGAGCAAAAAAATGATATGTTTCTTTTGGCCTAGGCTCCGAACCTAAAATCCATCCAATTTTACGTTTTCTACCAAGATAAAGTTGGAACGAACGAGACCAAGCATGAAAATTTTTTCCATTTAATAACACACTTGTGACTCGCTGTGCAAGTGCATTAGGCTCACGAGATAGGTCCATACGTAAAGTAATAGATGACTGACTCGTTTCTACGATGCCCTTAGATTGAGTAAGTTGTTCTTCTAAGTCCATAGATTACAAATCTAACGTTGTTCAAAATAGTAATAACAATTTACTATTCCACAAAAGCAAATAAGGCAATGAAATTAAAAAGATATGGATACTTATCAGATAAGAGATAATGACTCTGACAAATGACAATAAGAGAAGCACGCTTACTGATGAGGACGCCGGACCCTCGGCTTTGAAAGCTTTGATGGAGAGAATATATGGGCTTAGTCATATATCACATGACCAGATCAATGAAATCATAGCTACACATACAAGTGTCTTTGCCAGCTACAAGCAGGAAGGCCATTGGAGAGACGCACTAACATCAGAGACCTTGGAGGGTTCTGTAGTTATTTAAACTCCAAAAAAAAAAAAAAAAGATGGCTTCTCTCGATTGCAGTGACGGAAGCAGTAGATGGGAAGTGGCCGGCGACAAGAACTTGAAGATGTCTTGCCAACGATGATGACGACGACAGGGACGCCGACGACGACAGGGATGATGACGATGACAGCGACGATAACAATGACACTGGTGATGACAACCACGACTGCGACACTACAATGATGACAGCAACAAGACCCGGCGTCGACGTCTACAACTCAGATCAAGCGAACGACAACGACGACGACGGAGATAACGATGCCAACGCCGATGCCAACGATGAGATCTGCCATGACGACGCTGATGAGATCCGGCTACAACTCAGATGAGTTTCCTTTTTTTATGTATGTATGTTCTGATTGTTGCTCTAGATACCAAATTGAAAGACAGATATTGAAAAATACATTCTTTTCAATCTATTTTTAGAAGATGATACAATAGGAGTTTAAATACTACAAACAAGTTACATAATAAATGCATTACATTACTCTAGGCAACACACTGCCCTAGATTCACATGGCTCAAGACTAATTCTGACAAGCACATTGCTCAAGGAATATTACAGCATTTAGATATTTCAACAAGGAACAATGAATCACATATTTTCAAGAGTCAAAATAATTTCAAGATAGACTTTCATGTATCCTAATCTTCCGAGCAATATATTTGAGGAATACGAAGCACAAACATTGCACATTACTCAACATTCACCCCCATTTGAGATTCAAACTCCCATTAAGCCCAAGATGATTGCACTCAGATTTTATGGATTGAACTTGATTAAATGAGTATCATTCAAGTTCTGAAGCAAAAATTGAAATGAATGGTTAGAATGGAAATGAAAAGAACTTTCGGCATGGTTAAACTATGAAATAATTTCAAAGGCCAATATGATATCAATCTAATGAGGATAATGACCATGAAATCAAGAAGTGAGAAAATTTAGCAACCCTACATAAAAATAAACTCCACTTACCTCTTACGCTTATTTTGAATTGACCTTCCTTCATGTTAGATATCGTAAAATAATCTTGAAGGAAAATATTATTCATACCCTTCTGCATTTTTTTGAAAGATGAAGGATGAGAGAGTGGGTTTTGATGTATTTTTAGGGTAAACTGCACCAAACCCTTCTGTGGTTTATTATAAGTGCACGATACTCCCCTATGATTTTAAAATCCCCTCAACTAGTCCTTGTGATTTTTCAAAAGTGCACATAAGTGAGATTTTTATTAGTTTTAATGAATTTAACAATAAAATAATTATAATAATTGACCAAATTACTCATTTTACAAAAAAACAAAAAAAAAGAAAAATAAAAAAATAATCATCTTCCCCCCTCCACCCTCATTCCCATCCCCACCCAGCCCCCCACCCCTACCTCGTCAGCCCCTTACCCCTTACAATTTTCGTATCTAAAAGTCTCCACTGAGGTACGATTTGCTTATATGAAGCATATAGCAAGTGGCTGAAATTTATTGTCTAGTCATGCTCATCAGGTGATCAATAGTGTTTAAAAAGTAAGGAGATTGAATGTAAGCCAAGTTTTTTTTTTTTTTGGTAAAGAATGTAAGCCAAGTTGGAAAAAGTCATTTGTAGTTTCTCTTTTGTTTTATTTGTGTGTGTGTGTATATATATATATATTTCTTTTATTTTTTTAGTCTAAACAAAAGGGAAACGATAAAAAAGAGAAACGCAAAAAGATTGAGGGTATTTATGTCTTTTTATGAAATTCGTTAACTTTTTAGATGGAGGGGGCACGTTTGTTGGTTTTCAAAATCATAAGGACTAGTTCAGGGGGTTTTAAAATCACATGAGGTATTGTGCACTTACGCTAAATCACAGGGGGGTCTGGTGCAGTTCACCCCTATTTTTTATTTTTATGATTATCTTTTTATTTGAACCAAAGTTAAACTCCTAAGTGTTAAAAAAAAGGACAATTTTTATCTTTAAAAGATAAACAACTAACTTAAAAAATGCGAATTTGTAAATTCCACCTCTTGAGCAATGATTTAGTTATAGCTTGAGGAAATTCGAGATCCAATTTTCTAAAGTATTGCTTCTAAACACAAGAAATTGTATTTGCAAAAGAATTCTATAAAATTTTATGGAATTCATTTGTTCCAAACAGTCTGTTACACATTGATATGAATGATTTGAACAATATGGCTAATCTTTTGACTCTAATGCAAACTTTATGACACATTGCCTAATCTTGATTGACTTACATGGTTTGCGATGGGACTCGGAGTGTAGGGAAATATGATTGTTATATCGGGGAAAACTAATAAATGAATAATTTGTAAGGAAGTGCTATAAATTAAAATAATAACTAGGGTTTTGGACTTGAGAGTGACAGTTGACAAGTTCAAATCAGATAAGATAAGAGGGTTAAGTTTACTTAGGAATGACAATGGGGTGGGTCTGGGCCGGGAGACCTATCCCCATGCCTGACCCTGCCCCACCCCGCCACTCAAAAAATCCCCCCAACACCCGCCCCGCCCTTGCATTGTATGCCCCCATCCCCCGCCCCTTCCCCATCTTTGAATCCTTGCAGGGATATAGGGATTACCCGTGAGTTTTTTTATTATTCCTTAAATCTTACGATATTAAATTTAATTTGAATCACGTAACTTCAAAATATAAATTAAAATGGTCTTAAGTGGGAGCAACCCTCACTTGAGACCTAAATGGTCTCGAATTCGAGTCACCTAGAGGCAGGTGAAGAAACACTTTTGATCCATTTATAAAAATAAAAATAAAAAAGTTCAAATCAGATAAAAAAAACATAAGTGAAGTACTATGTGAAAATATTTAGGACACTTTCAAGGTGGTTTGTCCGAATATTTCCAAGCTGACAAATATAAAATATTTTCCATGACTTAGTCAAAAGTATATTTATTTGGAGCATAGAGTCCAAGTACAATTACAAACTTATACTATTTTCTTCTC
Organism: Ehretia macrophylla; assembly: GCA_037974665.1. Lineage (NCBI taxonomy): Eukaryota > Viridiplantae > Streptophyta > Magnoliopsida > Boraginales > Ehretiaceae > Ehretia > Ehretia macrophylla. The sequence goes on along the minus strand of CM075771.1, from coordinate 57,478,005 downwards.
AAACTTTAGACATGAAATATCAAGTAATCTTGCGTGTGTGGGTACTATTGGCTGTAGTAATAGTTTAGCTTAAGAATCATGAAAGTTTAGGTTGTCTGGAACAAGAATGGAATGGACTTTTGAAACTAAAAGATGTCTTCAACTATCCAAATAGTTCTTCTATTTCTTCATGGGGTGGTAAGGAGATAGATTGCTGCAAATGGGATATGGTCCTATGTGATAACTCCACTAAGTAAGTGACACAACTTTCTCAAAACGACATCTTTATGTTCACAATCTAAATTGTAGAAAAGAATAACATCAAAAATGATTTAATCTATAGTCCAGGGCTTACAATCTATAAATAAACTCACAAACAATTATTAATGATAAAGAAACTCAAATATTTATTAAGGAGATACACGACTGAATACTGATGTTAATTCTTTGAATATATCTATAATTTCTCAAACAAAACCTTTTTGGTAACATATAATCAAAATAAGATCCATCAAATTGAGACTCTCTATTAGCATGTGCCAATACATAATAATTATCTATTATATCTCAAATAAACTTTATAGATATTTCAAGGATTCAAAAATCATAATATACAATTTGCATAGCATTAAATTGATTCTTATAATCTTTCCATTAACAAAATGAGTGAACCATTATATCAAATGATCTTCCTTCTATAAACCTATTTGAATACTGCTCACAAGAACAATCCATCAAAAACTTTGTACCCATTGTCTAGGTCTCAAAGATCAGCAAACCTACTACTCTAGTCTTGTTGATCATTAAACTTATTACTCTGATACCAACTGTCACGTTCCCAAATTCGACAGCACCAAACTCAAGGATGTGATGCCGCACGCTTAAAAATATTTCTACTCCTAAACCCACAAGGTTCTAACTCTATGAATACAAAATACTAAAGCTCACAAGAATATCATCATGACAGTTTCATCTTTAACAACTGAGATAGTTTTTCCCATTTTTATTATAAATCCAAGAGATAATCCGAAATAACAAATACCCAATAAAACTTTAATAATCCAAAATAATACCTTCTCGTATTCGCTACAAATGCTTAAGGCACTTCAGAAATAATGTTCTTCCATATATCATATAATATCACAACTAGCTTCTGACTTCCATATACGTCATAGGGACCTTTTCGCATGACTAGGGCAGATTGACAAGTTAGGTATTAGGTTCCTATTTTCTTAAAAGTAGTGATCAAGGACTCGATCACATATCTCATCAGTGTCAAATCAAAAGATAAAAAAAACCATTATCCAAAGACTAGTTATCGAAAGATCCAAAGCATTTTCATTGAGTATCAACCATTTTTTTAATTAAAAAGAAAGGAGGAGGCTTACCAATAAATTGTCCCACTTGAGATCCTTCATCGAAGACGTACGAGGTGGGGTGAAGCAATTTTTTCCCTCAACAATTTCAATTTGAAAGAAGTCCAATTTGAGAGGGGTATTTGACTTTCGCATGAAAAAAGAATTCGCATCGCTCCGTTGATTACAATTCTTAGATCCACTTTGCCCAACATTGCGCTTGGACATGTCCGCCGAATTTGAAACTATTGCTGCCGTAAGAGGAGGGCAATCCCAATGAGCAAAGACGGACCCCACAACCTTATGCACTATGGTGGCTTGAGCATTAATTTCAGAGCCATTGGACTTCAATCCATGCTGCTTGTCCACCACTCAAGATTGCCAAGCTTTTTGACCACCTAATTCACTTTGGCCCGCATTGAAAGCAAACAAATCAGGTTTTGTTTGCATGCGAAGCACGCTAATTGACTTGGCTGAAAATATAGAAGACTTCTACTTTTAAGTCTACTTAGAATTTTCCTAGAAGGTAGCTTGATATTATTCTCCATGGACTATTGAAACTGAAAGATGCCTTCAACTATCCAAATGGTTTTAGTGCTCTTTCTTCATACCGGAATTTCAATGTGCCCTGCAATTTCACAATTTAGGCTGGTGTACTAACAAAGACTCACTATGATTAAGGTGCCAGAGGTGTATAGAAATGAATTTGGAATTATATTTCTCCAATGAAATCTAAATAAATGAAGTGCTTTGGATGTTGTCTTTCGATAAAATAAACACTTGGAATGATGAACGATACTTTTCAAGTGATAATAAGATTGTCTTATTGTTTCAATCAGTTTTCGATCTGAGTGGCAACAGGCTCACTTCAATTCCATCTTTGGGTGAACTACAGTCCCTAAAATGTCTAAACTTTGAACAAAACATGTTCACGAATTTCTCTCATTTTTTAGGTAAACTCAAGATTCATCAAGTAGTTCCGTATTTCGGTTCATCACTTGGCATGAGCAAGACTATAACAGGCTAATTGATTCTGTCTCTTACCACTCTCTGCTTTCACAGAACTAACAACACTGAGGAATCTAGAAATGTTGAATCTTGGTTCTAGTCAACTAAGTGGTGAGATGCCTCCATCCATTGGGGCCTTGACTTCTTTGAAGACATTATCATTTGCAGGTAATGAACTAAATGGCTCTCTACCAGATGAAGGTATGGTCTCAAAAACTATTAGCTAACTTTTCAAAAGCTTTATAGCCTTCATAAAAAAGGTCTGGTCATTTTCGTCAGTATTTCTTCTGTAACGTGCTACTGGAATTTGATAGATTTTCTCATAAAAATGGTTTAGATTATGGTCTGGTCCTTTTCGTCAGTTGTCACTTGATGCATCTGAAATCATTATTACAAGCACAAGACAAGAGATAGATGAGCAGTGGCGTTTGTATGATGGTTTTGATCCAATACTAGAGCGTAAACTACGCGCTAGGATCAGGCGTAATGTCAGCTGTTACGGAAGGTTCATGCCTCGCGTGGTTGCAAGTACTTTATATTTCTTTGTAACTATTTATATTGATCAGAAATTTTATTTCATTGTTCAGTATGTTATGCTTCTTTTGCTTGAGTTTGACATATTATTGGCAAGCTGCAGCACTTGGAATTGCTTAGGTAGAGCCTGTTATTTGATGTATTTGTCATAAGTTTGTTCTCATGTATGTTATGTACTCATATCACAAAAATAAACCCATTGTAACTTATCGAAGCAGATAATGTAATATGTTAAGCAACTGTCGACAGGTAATTCCCCCTGGAATGGAATTCTATCATATTGTCCCACTTGAAGGTGATGTGGATGGTGATACAGAAAAACTCCTGATCCACCTATATGGACAGAGGTCTGTCATCTACATCTCTGCATATCTGCGATTCCATTTCAAGTGATGTGTGTTCTGGCATTGCATTGTTGACCTAAGCATCTGATATGATGTTTTGCAGATAATGCACTTCTTTTCTAATCCGAGGAAGCCTATGATACTAGCCCTTGCGAGGCCAGATCCTAAAAAGAACCTAACAACTTCGGTCAAAGCATTTGGGGAATGTCGTCCACTACAAGAGCTTGACAATCTTGTACGATTGAAATATTGATGATATCTTATGGTGAAATTTGTGATCATTGAGGGAGTAAAATGAATTGCATCACCCACTGAGGTACCAATTTCCTTTGTATTTTGCAGACCTTAATAATGGGTAACCGAGATGATGTAGATGAAATGTCGAGCACCAATGCTTCTGTTCTTCTTGCAATACTCAAGCTGGTAGATAAATATGACCTCTATGGTCAAGTTGCATATCCAAAACATCACAAGCAGTCTGATGTTCCTGACATATGCTGTTTAGCAGCAAAGACAAAGGTAACGCTTGTAGTTTTTCATATTCTTGTTAGTAGTGTTAAGATGGTTACGTCTCTCCCACATTGGTCGTTAGGAGTCTTATGTTAATGTTATGGAGTACTACAATATAATAGGTCATTAATCCAGCTTAATTTCATTGAGCCTTTTGGACTTACTCTTATTGAGGTATTTATCTAATCGTCACGGTGGCTGTCATTGTTGAGTTAAAGTTTGTTTCCTTGGTACCTCTTTTCTTTAGTCTTTTTCATTTTTCCCCAAATGAGCAGGCAGCAGCTTATGGTTTGCCTATTGTTGCCACGAAAAATGGCGGACCTGTTGACATCCATAGGGTATGTTTGTTTTCTCATGAAAGATATAAGTAACATTGGATTAAGTTTAGATCTATTTGATTTATTGCTCATGCATTGCAGGTTCTGGACAACGGTCTCCTTGTTGATCCCCATGATCAGCAGTCCATTGCTGACGCACTCTTGAAGCTAGTTGCTGATAAACAGCTTTGGGCAAAATGCAGAACACATGGACTGAAACATATTCACCTCTTCTCATGGCCAGAACATTGTAAAACTTATCTGTCCAAAATAGCAAGTTGCAAGCCAAGGCAACCACGATGGCTGAAGAATGAGGATGAAGATGATAATTCAGAATCAGATTCACCAAGTGATTCCTTGAGAGATATACAGGATATATCTTTGATCTTAAAATTTTCGCTAGATGGAGACAAGAATGCTGATGGCTCATTAGATGCTGAAGATCAGAAGAATAAGTTAGAGAACGCTGTTTTAACATGTTCCAAGGGAGTTCTGAAGAACACACAGAGCTGGGGCCATTGAGAAGGGAGACCAATCTTCTAGTGCTGGTAAGTTTCCTGCATTGAGGAGGAGGAAGCATATATTTGTAATTGCTGTGGATGGTCATCCTAGCAGTGGTCGTTCTGAAAGTGTTAGAAAGATCTTTGAGGCTGTAGAGAAGGAAAAGAAGGAAGGGTCCATAGGGTTCATACTGGCCTCATCCTTTAACATGTCCGAGATAAATTCCTTTTTGCGTTCGGAGGGACTGAAGCCCACTGATTTTGATGCTTTCATTTGTAATAGTGGTGGTGATCTTTACTACTCATCTCTCCATTCAGAAGATAACCCTTTTGTAGTTGACTTGTGTTACCATTCACACATTGAAAACCGTTAGGGGTGGTGAAGGGTTGAGAAGGACTTTGGTGTTGAGTAGACCAACCCATGTGGGTTGGTATAATTTTTGCTTTTTGACCAAAAGAAAAGAAAATAAAAAAGGGAAAAAAATAATTAAAAAAAAAAAAAAAAAATGGAAAGGAAAGACCAGCAAAAGCAGGACTGTCACTTGTTTTGAAAAAAAAAGAGAGTGAGTGAACGAGAGAGAGAGAGAAAGAAATAGAGAGAGAGAAAGAAGAAGAAGATCATAAATTTCAGCCTGCGCCATCTTCATCAAGTTGACGATCGGAAGGTCATTTGTGGTCCGATTGAGCTGAAATTTTACGTGCATGTTCACAACTCGTGGGTCTTCTATCTGAACGGTGGAGATCAGATTTGGAGCTCTCTACAGTCCGTTTTTCTGACGTGAACAGTGATGACATTTTTGGTGATTTCTCTCATACTTCTTGGTTTAATCTCTTTTGTTGATGCAATGTTTGCAAGAATATGTTATTCTTAGTGAATGTATTGTGTATGCCTCTAGTTGTAGCTAGAGAAGACTCTCTTGTACCCATTATTTGTTGATAGTGGAAGTTTTTGGGTGGACTACGGTCCCGTGGTTTTTACTCTCCACGTTGGGGAGGTTTTCTAAGTTAAAATCTTGGTGTTGCTCTATTTTCTGGAATTTTCAGATTTGTGCATATTATTGTTGGCTCTATTTGTTGCTTCCTAACAGGTTTATACAAGGTGGGATGGTGTTATTTCCGCTGTGCATTTGTTGTTTGTGTTTTGATATCGGGTTTCCTCCCAACAAAGTGGCCTCAGAGCTTGGTTGTTAAATTGTTGTTTTGTATAAACAATGGAAGTTAATACAAGTGGAATGATATTTTTGAATGGTTTGAATTATGCCATGTGAAAAAGAACAATGGAAGACTTGTTGTATGTGAAAGATTATTATCTACCGGTGTTTAGTATTGAAAAATCCGCAAATAAAACTGATGAAGAATGAGAGTTATTTCACAAACAAGTGTATGGTTATATCAGAACATGGGTAGATGATAATGTGATAAACCACATTAGTGAAGAAACACATGCATGCACATTATAGAACAAACTTGAAGAATTGTATGCACAAAAGTGTGGGAGCAACAAGTTGTTTTTGATAAAACAATTGATAGGTTTAAGATACCGAGATAAAACCCCTATAACTGATCATGTAAATGAATATATTGGGATTATAAATCAGTTAGCTGCCACTGGAATTAAATTGGATAATGAACTTAAGGGGTTATTGCTTCTTGGTACTTTACCGGACTCATAGGAGACATTTAGAATGTCATTGTGTAACTCAAATCCAGATGGAGAAATGACTTTGAATCTAGCTAAAAGTAGACTTTTAAATGAAGAAGGAAAAAGAAAGACACAAAATTCATCTTCAGAGTCAGATGCTTTGGTTACTGAATCTAGGGGAAGGAATAAGCAAAAGGGTTCGGGAAATAGAGGAAGTAGTAGAAGCAAGTCAAGAGGGAAGTATAGTAATGTCAAATGTCATCACTGTGGAAAAATGGGTCATATCAAGAGATTTTACAAAATATTGCAAAATGAAAATAAAAACAAAGATAATGATAAGAAGAAAGATGATGATAGTGGTAAAGATCGAGTTGCTACCACTACACAAGAGTTTTTCATTGTATATGACAGTGATGTTATTAATCTTGCATGTCATGATACATGTTGGGTGATTGACAGTGGTGCTTCTATTCATGCTACTTCTCGAAATGACTTTTTTATGTCTTATACAGGTGGTAATTTTGGGGTTGTGAAAATGGGTAATGATGGTGTCGCCAAAGTTGTCAGTACAGGAGATGTTTGCTTGGAGACTGAAAATGGCAGCAAATTAATTCTTAAAGATGTGAAGCATGTTCCTAACATTAGATTGAATTTGATTTATGCAGGTAGACTTGATGATGAAGGTTTTCTTAATAACTTCGGTAATGGTCAATAGAAACTTACAAGGGGCTCTATGGTTGTAGCCAAAGGTAAAAAATGCTCAACTTTGTATTTGATGAATTCAAAGGTTTCCAGGAGCATTGTCAATGCATTGGAAAATGAAGATGCAACAGAGTTGTGGCACAAGAGACTGGGTCACATGAGTGAGAAGGGAATATCAATTTTATCTAAAAAGAAAATTTTATCGGGACTAATAGATCCACATATGAGAAAATGTGATCATTGCTTTGCAGGAAAGCAGAACAGGGTTTCTTTCCAGAGTCATCCACCTTCCAGGAAGGAAAATGTACTTGAGCTGGTACATTCGGATGTGTGTGGTCCGATGAAAATTAAAACACTTGGTGGTTCTCTTTACTTTGTGACGTTTATTGATGACCACTCCAGGAAGACTTGGGCTTATACCTTGAAGTCTAAAGATCAAGTGTTGGATGTATTCAAGCAGTTTCAAGCATCTGTTGAAAGAGAAACAGGAAGAAAATTGAAATGCATCCGTACAGATAATGGAGGTGAATATTGTGGTCCATTTGACAGGTATTGCAAAGAGCAAGGTATCAGGCATCAAAAGACACCGCCAAAGACACCACAGTTGAATGGTGTTGCTGAGAGAATGAATAGAACTTTGATTGAAAAGGTAAGATGTTTGCTTTCACATGCAAATCTACCACATTCATTCTGGGTGAGGCTTTGAATACAGTTGTTCATTTGTTGAATCTCTCACCATGTATTCCATTAAAGCTTGATGTTCCTAATAGAGTTTGGACAGGGAAAGATGTTTCTTATGATCATTTGCGAATCTTTGGATGCAAGGCGTTTGTACACATTCCAAAGGATGAAAGATCCAAACTTGGTGTGAAGACACGACAGTGTATATTTATTGGTTATGGCCTTGATGAATTTGGCTATAGGCTATATGATCCAGTTGATAAGAAAATTGTCAGAAGCAGAGATGTTGTATTTGTGGAGGATCAAACAATTCAGGACATTGGCAAAGCAGAGAAAGAGTTACCCCCACAATCAGATGAATTGGTTGATCTTGATATAGTGCCTTCAACGCCACCAGCAACAGAGCAGGTTGAAGATGATGATCAAGGTAATTTCCCTAATGATGATCAAGTAGAAAGTCCTACACAGGTTGAGGTAGGTGATGATGATAGTCAGCTTGAGACTCCACCAACAATTCCACTCAGAAGGTCCGTTAGAGATAGACAGCCTTCCACAAGATACTCTTCTGATGAGTATGTTTTATTGACAGATGGAGGTGAGCCTGAAAGTTTTGAAGAAGTTATGGATGATAAACATAAAAATGAGTGGATGGAAGCTATGCAAGATGAGATGAAATCTTTGCATGAAAATCGCACATTTGAGTTGGTGAAGTTGCCTAAAGGCAAAAGAGCTTTGAAAAATAGATGGGTTTACAGGTTAAAGCAACAAGAAAATACTTCACAACCACGATACAAAGCAAGACTGGTTGTAAAAGGGTTCAGTCAGAGAAAGGGTGTTGACTTTGATGAGATTTTCTCTCCAGTTGTGAAAATGTCATCCATTCGAGTTGTTCTGGGTTTGGCTGCTAGTCTTGATCTAGAGATTGAGCAGATGGATGTGAAAACTTTTTTTCTTCACGGTGATTTGAAGGAAGAAATTTAGATGGAGCAACCGGAGGGATTCAAAGAAAAAGGAAAAGAGAATTATGTGTATAAACTGAAGAAAAGTCTTTATGGCTTGAAACAAGCACCTCGACAATGGTATAAGAAGTTTGAATCTGTTATGGGGGAGCAAGGCTACAGGAAAACTTCTTCGGATCATTGTGTCTTTTCTCAAAAATTCTCTTATGATGATTTTATTATCCTGTTGCTATACGTTGATGATATGTTGATTATTGGCAGGAATTCTTCAAGAATTGACAGGTTGAAGAAACAATTGAATAAATCTTTTGCTATGAGAGACTTAGGACCAGCAAAGCAGATTCTTGGCATGAGAATCAATCGAGACAGAAATGGCAAAAAGGTGTATTTGTCACAAGAGAAGTACATCGAGAAAGTACTTCAAAAGTTCAACATGGATAAAGCTAAAGTGGTTAGTGCTCCTCTTGCTACTCACTTTAAGCTAAGTGTTCAACAGTGTCCTTCTACAGATGAAGAAAAGAAAGATATGCAGAATGTTCCATATTCTTCAGCAGTGGGAAGTTTGATGTATGCTATGGTGTGTACACGGCCAGACATAGCACATGCAGTTGGTACGGTGAGTCGTTTTCTCTCAAATCCTAGGAGAGAACACTGGAATGCAGTGAAGTGGATTATGAGATATCTTCGAGGCACATCCAAACTGAGGCTTTGCTTTGGATGTGAGAAGCCTATGCTTGTGGGTTACACAGATGCTGATATGGCTGGAGATGTTGATACTCGTAAGTCTACTTCGGGTTATTTGATTACTTTTGCAGGGGGAGCTATGGCATGGCAATCGAGATTACAAAAGTGTGTTGCCCTTTCCACCACTGAAGCAGAGTTCATTGCAACAACTGAAACATGCAAGGAATTGCTATGGATGAAAAAGTTTCTGGAAGAACTTGGGTTTGAGCAAAATGAATATGTCTTGTATTGCGACAATCAGAGTGCAATACATCTTGGTAAGAATTCTTCATTTCATTCAAGATCGAAACATATTGATGTGAGGTACCATTGGATCAGGGATGTTTTGAATTTGAAGTTGTTAAAACTTGAAAAAGTTCACACAGATGACAATGGCTCCGATATATTGACGAAGGCGTTACCAAGAGAGAAGCTTGAGATATGTCATTTGGTTGCCGGGTTGATTGACCCACCCACATGAGTTGGTGGGGGAGTTTGTTGTGTAGACCAACTCATGTGGGTTGGTATAATTTTTACTTTTGCTTTTGCTTTTGCTTTTTGACCAAAAGAAAAGAAAATAAAAAAGGGAAAAAAATAATTAAAAAAAAAAAAAAAGAATGGAATGGACAGACCAGCAAAAGCTGGTCTGTCACTTGTTTTGAAAAAAAGAGAGAGTGAGTGAACGAGAGAGAGAGAGAAAGAAACAGAGAGAGAGAAAGAAGAAGAAGAGCAGAAATTTCAGCCTGCGCCATCTTCATCAAGTTGACGATCGGAAGGTCATTTGTGGTCCGATTGAGCTGAAATTTTACGTGCATGTTCACAACTCGTGGGTCTTCTATCTGAACGGTGGAGATCAGATTTGGAGCTCTCTACAGCCCGTTTTTATAACGTGAACAGTGACAACGTTTTTGGTGATTTCTCTCCTACTTCTTGGTTTAATCTCTTTTGTTGATGCAATGTTTGCAAGAATATGTTATTCTTGGTGAATGTATTGTGTATGCTACCAGTTGTAATTAAAGAAGCCTCTCTTCTACCCATTATTTGTTGATAGTGGAAGTTTTTGGGTGGACTACGGTCCTGTGATTTTTACTCTCCACGTTAGGGAGGTTTTCCACGTTAAAATCTTGGTGTTGCTCTATTTTCTGAAATTTTCAGATTTGTGCATATTGTTGTTTGGCTCTATTTGTTGCTTCCTAACAGGTTTATATAAGGTGGGAGGGTGTTGTTTCCGCTGTGCATTTGGTGTTTGTGTTTTGATATCGGGTTTTCTCCCAACATTTGGTGCGTTGGCCATCTTCTGTGGTTGACAAAAAGGGTGAAAAGGAAGAACACATTTGTTACTGAAGATGAAGAAAAATCAGCTGACTACTGTTATTCCTTTAAAGTTCACAAACCTGGGATGGTATCATATTACTAACATCTGCCTCATGTAGTTTTATTTCCATGCATTTGTTGGTCTATGCAATATTTGTGGACACCGACAGTGCCATTTTGGTTTATGTAATTGTCTTTACAGGTTCCTCCTGTCAAGGAACTCAGAAAGCTAATGAGAATTCAGGCTCTTCGTTGTCATGTTATTTATTGTCAAAATGGGAGTAAGATCAACGTTATTCCAGTGCTGGCATCTCGTTGCCAGGCACTCAGGTATGCATTGTGATAGTATTAGTACTATCCAGCTTGATGACATGATTGCATCTTTTATCTGTTAGCTTAAGATTTTTGTTTCATCTATATTGTTCTAAAATATCTGTTGGGTTTGGGTTTAATTTTTTTCTTTTTCATATTTTTATTGTTCACCTACTTCATGAGCATTTCGTCCAATGTTGCCAGTGGTTCTTGACTTTTGGTCTGTATTTCTAGGAGTCCATTACTTCATGTTATTGCTTTTCTATTTTTAGTGGTGCTTTTTGGATCCATAAAACACTGTGATTAGACTTATTAATTCCCATTATATGTTTGACATTTAAGTCTTAGGACTTAACAAACAATGGCACATTAAAGTTAATATTTGGTATTTTCTACAGTTTAATGCGTCTGACACATAGTGCAATTCTTGTTTTCACTTTCATCAACTTTATGGAGTTCTAAGGGTAACCTGCTGCCTTGGACAATTAATTTATTCTTTCTGTAAAGGTTCCCAATCAAATCCCTTTTCATCCAATTAATTTATTTTAGTGCATGATGAAGAGTGGTATCGGAATGAAATGGAAACAGAGAAAAAGAGTTTCAGGGTTGAATTGTTGATTTCTGTGATCTGTTTCATCTACTCTCTTGTCAAATGAGAGGCTTCCAAGCTTGAAAATTGTTGGACTAGAAAAAGGACGTGTATTGGGTATCACCAAACTTACATTATTGTACAAGATTGTAACTTGTGTAATGTGGAAGAAGATAAGTCAATAGTTTGCTTTGGGAAGAGCCTTCCAAGTGTTTGATTAGCTAACAAGTTCAGATAAAGCTTCATACATAATTTCATTGTTAAACAAAATAAAAGAAAACACATGCGGATGATATTTCAGATTTAGCATGTTGAAAAACTCCAAGTTCACCGTCTTCACGTCATGCCCAAGTCTCTAAATCTGGGTTCTGAATACCATGTTAAGAATCAAGGAGTTTTACCCTAAAACCAATTGGTATTAGGTGGAGTAACCCTAGATCTTATATAGTGGATTTGGAGTTTATGATTTTTCTGTAGGATAGGGATTATCACATATTCTAGCAGTCATATTTTTTAGTTATGGCATTTGTTTTTTCTTTTGTGTTTGGTTTTTGTATCATGGCATTTTCAGGGTCTTTTTGCGCTTTGTTATTTTAAGTTAATGTGATTGAAAAGTGAATTAGCAATTTATCTAATATGAAATATTCAATTTAGTAACTTCTTTAATTGTGAAATTGGAGACATTCATTTAATGAGAATCTATTATATTGCAATTAATATCTGGCGAAACTTTTAGTTACTTAAAAAAAGAATGAAGGATACCTCTTTGCTTAAAAAATTTAACGATGATGACAGTTGTATATAAGGAGTTATGCCTGATGGCAACTGCTGGATCTTGTCTAGTTCTGCTGTAATGTCTTGGAAGTTCTTGCCTTTTCATCTGTCTTCAACAAGAATCCTACATCAAAACAAGTAATATGTTCTGCTTTCTACATTGTATATTGAATAGGAAAAGTACTTGCAGACATGCATGGAAATGATATACAGACCTCATTGCAGAAGCTAGGAGTTCTGAAAGGCTAATGATATTGACCTGATGAACTCCATATACATATTTGGCCTGAAGTAGAAGTACTGTTGTCTCTCCTATTTGCTTCCAGGTCTACTCCATCATGAAGGCGTCATTGAACGTGGTGACCTTGGTGAAATCTTACAAATGCAACATCTTCATTCTTTGTTGTCTTGCTCATTCCAATGAGTATTTGGAAGCTAAGTGATGCTGTATAGCTTTGTAAAGTTTTGCGCTGTGATATAGATCCTGTGTTGTACTCATGGCTCGTACAACGCTGGAGATTATGAGACGAAATTTCAGTTAAAAATATGAAATCTTACGGGCATATTGCTATTAAATTGTGGTTTCAGATCCTGCTTGTACCTCTTCTCCCTATTCATCCAATCTCCCAAAGTCCTGTGGGGGGTTCTTGACACATGATCCTTTTTGAGAGGAAATATAATCTAAGTTAGTCAGTTACAAAAATTATTGGGATTGTTTAAAGAAAGTTAGCTTCCTCACTAATTTAAACCAAAGACACGACGAATGAGCTTCAATAGTCATTAATTATACTCCATATATGAACTAACTAATTGTCTGCATGCTTTTCCGAGTCAATGATTGTTCAATTTCTTTTTGTTTTGCTAATGAGTGTTGAAAATTGTTCGTGTCAATCTATTGTTTGTTTTGACCGAAAAAAAAAAATATTGTTTGTTGTAAAACTAGGAAGGTAGTAAGTTGGTTAAGCATAACAATTATAATTGAAATTGTTTAGTATAATGTGTAATTATAACTGTGGATTTTTAAATCATTTGTCATACTGCAATCGTTACAAATTCAAAAATTCGCAATTTACCTAATCGTGATTGTACTTATTTACTTTAAAAAAATTAGTTTAAATAGAAAATCAATCTATAAAATTGTAAAAAAAATAAATTGAAACATCAAAAAAGTCCACAAATAAAATGAATGAATACTTATGCACGATAAGGTAGTAAAATTTGAAATAAATTATATAATCATTTCAATATTATTTATAAATAAATACTTAATCTCAATAAAATTAAAATCGATAAAGTATTTGTCCATATAGAATAAGGCAATAAAATTCAAAAAGAAAGCATCCAACAAATCTAGAAAGAGAAAGTTAAGGACAATGATAAAAATGTATAACTAATTTTACGATCTAATTGTTTAACTTAGGGCATTTAACTATAAATAAAAATAAAAATAAAAAGGTAACTTAGGGCTAAAGAAATAGTATTTAGGGTTAGCCAATTTTCTTATTGGGTTAGACTTAAAAATACAATTTTAATCATTATTTTATTAGGTCAATATAAAACAATACACAAAAATAATATACATATCTATAGACAATAAATTAATAATTGAGTTTTGAATTTTTATATTTTTTTAACGTTTAATACAAAAACTTATCGGTTACTCGGACGTTGCCTCTTAAAAAAACCAAAACTTAAACGGTAACCATCAGTTTTTGTAATCGCAGGTCCGATTACGCCTATTCCTAATCCTAAATGGAATGTAACGACGTAGGGATCCATATGTAAACATAGTATTTATTTAAATACACTTGTCTAACCAAATCAAATTCTCTCTCGATACGTTCTTCAAAAAATCCGATTCGTGCGGATTCTTCCCCCAACTAACGAAGAGATCTTGGCGGAATTGCCACATATGAAATTGAGCACAAGTTTGCAAAGAAAAAGCCCATTTGTTTCTCGAGAAGAGATGGGAAACATGCTCAATATCATTTGATTAATCGGTATTTTGTTTAGGGATAACCCCTACTAAGGAAAGGATGAGATATAGCGTTAACTCCACTTGTTGGTATTCGTTGGTACGCATGCTTGTATCAGAGTTCTAACTTCTCTAGTTGAGACTGCTGCTAGCTTTCCATCTACTGGATCACTAAAAGCTAATAATAGGGGATCATTTATTACTTAAGTTAGATATTAGACGAGATTTTACGAAAAAAATTCTTTCTAGGAGAGAACAAATATTTCTTTTTTTTTTTCGATGCGAATTTGACACAACATAGGGGAAACCTTTCTTTATCATTCTTTTTATAATAAAATAAAAGCGTTTTTTTTCTTTTCATATATAGGTCAAGCCTTACCCCAGCTCCCCACAAAAGAGAATCTTTTTTTTCAATCCTCACACTCCTTATTAGTTAATAATCCTAGTGATTGTATTTCTATGTTTATTCTGATAGGAGATAAATAAGATATTCAAATAAATTATTTTGGATCGAATGACTATTCATCTATTGTATTTTCATGCAAATAGGGGGCATAGAATAAGACTGAATAGGGCTTATGGAAGACCAACGGAATCTTTGCTTTAAACGATTTGACCCGCAAAAACGATTCCGCTTTTTCTGGTTTTCCAACTCGGCTAATCGCCAGGAATGGAAATACCTTAGCGGGCAAAACATAAAAAAGGAATCACGTCTCAAACCTTACGATTGGTATTTATCCCCCCAAAAAGATTGGGAAATACACACAAAGGATTTACTTGTTACTAATATAGTCTAGCCTCTGTTTTTCTTTAGATCCCTTGTTATCGATCAGATACCTGTTGCTTTCGATGTTTAGATTTTTTTATTAGTGGGAGTTATAACATATAATTTGACAATCATACAAATTATAGTTCTTTTCACTGGGGCTAATGTATTTTCTTGACTAAAAATACATATATATTCTAAATATTTAGTAGGACTAGTGCGGGTTACAATTCTTACTAGCCCATTTATAAATCCGCCAATGACTATGCCTTCAAGAAAATTCAAAACTTAAAGCACTTCCTTCGACAACCGAAAATCCGACTATCTAATAACCAAGTAAGTTCCGCTATACATGAGACTTACTTTTATTTCACGACTAGACTATCATTTAACTGTAGAGAAGCATTTTTCAAACGTAATTATTTCGACTTACTTTTTAAGAATGCCAGAAGTTAGTCAATGTGGTCTAATTATTTAATTCAATTTTGAAACATGCTCATGAGCTCACGTGCTTCTTTGCCGTAGTTTGATTTACAATATAAGTGAATTGGATCACACTGAGACGTGACCACTATTTTTTAAAAAATAATTTAAGACAATTGATTTTTGTCATACAATTAATTAGTTCTTCTTATTTTTTATTTTTTAACATTTTCAAGGGCTACAATGAGATTGGCCCCCATCTTGTTGATCATGAATGGTTGTCCGTGGTACACTAGAAAAAATATGTCAAGCAACTTGTTGCAGCTGTTTTTCTGAGAATTAAGATTACTGAACTCTCTGGAGAACCTTCTATGTAGATTATTACTTTTTTGGGTGACTTACCAGATTCTTTTTCAGAATTCAAGTTCTTTGTGAAAATATGCTTAATTATATACAGTAATGTGATTTTACATGAACAACTATATCATCATTGTTCTAATTATGGTAAAACCCTTCACTCACTTATTATAAAAGTGATTTTTTTTTTTTTTTTGTAACTGAATAACAAAGCACTGTTTTCCACTCTTTTCATAGTTTTTGTAAGGTAGTTTCATAGGCCAATTAGTATGTCATCATTATGGATCTTATAATA
Organism: Ehretia macrophylla; assembly: GCA_037974665.1. NCBI lineage: Eukaryota > Viridiplantae > Streptophyta > Magnoliopsida > Boraginales > Ehretiaceae > Ehretia > Ehretia macrophylla. The sequence goes on along the minus strand of CM075771.1, from coordinate 57,461,946 downwards.
CAATTATTTGAGTACATATATTATAACAATTTTTTACCAGTATGTCATAGTACTTCAAACAATTTTTCTTCTTCTTTTCAACCCTTTCCAATGACGGAAGGTTAAGAAAGTTGGTGACCTGATGATAGAGGAGCCAGATACCGAAGCTCCGGTGAATGACAGTTGTAACTATAATGGTTCTAAGGTAGCAAAATTCCTTGTCAAGTAAGTTTCGACCCTCTTTAACCTAGAGTCCCCCTGAAGGAGGGGCCGTCCTCTCAACTAACTATATCACAAATGTACAATACGTGAGATTAGATAACTACAGTAGTTTTGAAAATGTTTGTATTTGGGTAGATTAGATATATCTTGTAAAGTCCATATTGTGTAAAATTCTTGTATTCTGTATCTATTAAAACTCAATAGACGAGCCCTCAAAAGTGTGGACAATTCTTCCATAACTTTCTTACATGGTATCAGATAGCTGAAGGCTTTTTTTTCCTGGGAAACATTTAACTCACCAATCCTCTCGTCTCATGGCTTCTACAACTTCAGCTACGACTCTACTACTTCACCAGTCGTGGCGTCTTTGCCCAATGTGAAACAAATACATCAGGATGTCTCTCTTAAGCTTTCTAGCAATAATTTTCTCTTGTGGAAGACGCAGGTCCTCCCCGTCATTCGAAGCCATGGCCTTCTCGGGTTTGTTGATGGTACTCTCGTTCAACCTACGACCTCGGCTGATGATGTCGTACAATGGACACGACTTGATCAACTTGTTCTTGGGTGGTTATTGGTCTCTCTCTCTCTCTGACTGTTCTTTCTCAAGTCGTGGATAAGGTCACTGCTCGTCAGGTATGGCAAACACTCGAGTTACTCTATGGATCTCAGTCTCGTGCTCGAATCCAACAAGTGAAAACTGAACTTCAATCTCTTGTTAATGGCACGGCATCAATTCACTCTCATATTCAGCGTGTAAAATCTCTCTCTCTTGTGCTCACTACCGCTGGAAAGCCTGTGGAAGAGGACGATCTAGTCCTATGGACACTTCGCGGCTTGGGCTTTGACTATGATCCTATAGTGGCTGCTATAAACTCTCGTGCCATTGCTCTTTCTTTTGCTGAAGTTTGCGGATTGTTGCTTGATTTCGAGCTTCGTCTTGCGACGACTACATCATCTTCTACATAGATTGCATTCACTGCCTGTCAACATCAGCCTAGTTATTCTAGCTATTCTGTTCCGCCACAAGCTCAATCACAATAGACAACTCCTCGTCACTTTCAACCAAATCGGTGGCAACAAGGTGGACGTAGCAATCGTGGTCGTGGAGGTCGCGGAAAGGGTCGTGGGCGTGGTTCGACAGGCCCTCCTACTGCTGCCTCTCCCTTTGTTTCTGTGGTGTGTTATCGCTGCGGGCATCCATATCATAAACCCAATAATTGCTAGGCACTTGATGATGTTGTGGCTGCCTCTACTCGTGCCTTCAGTGCCATGAACATCTCTAATTCTTCAGACCAAGAATGGTACGTCGATACCGGTGTAACTCATACTATGACTCCTGATGACTCAAATCTCACTAGTAAGCGTTCATATCTTGACTCTGATTCTGTTTTGGTCGGCAATGGCATGACTTTACCTATTACTCAAAGTGGTCGCACATCCATCAAATTATCTCGTGGTTCAGTTGTCTCCACTAATGCATTGCTAGTCCCCTCTTTGTCTGAGAGATTATTGTATGTTGCTCAGTTTACCCGCGAACATGACTACTTATTTATTTTTACATCATCTGGTTTTTCTATCAAGGACAAGAAGACAAGGCAGATCATCCACCAGGGTCGGCTCAATGATGCCGAAATCATTTTTTGTTGCTAATAAAATTACAGATTCTGTTTGGCATGCACGGTTAGGCCACCCCTCTGCGCGTGTGCTTCATCAATTGAATAAAGTGCTTGGTCTCAAGACGGCTTCTACTTCTAGTAATATTTGTAGTAGTTGTCAATTAAGCAAGAGTCATTGCTTGCCATTTCCTAGCACTAGTTCACGTTCAGTTAATGTTTTGAATATTGTTCATTCTGATGTATGGGGTCCAGCGCCCGTGACTTCTATGGATGGTTATTGTTATTATTTAGTTCTTATTGATGACTTTACTCGATTTACTTGGTACTATCCATTGGTTCGCAAGTCTGATGTTGCTAATATTTTGCCATCTTTTATAGCAATGGTTCAGAATGTTTGTAATGCGAAAGTTAAAATCTTCCAGAGTGATACAGATGGGGAGTTTATGAGTTCAACTGTGTAAAGTTTGTTTAATCAGTATGGAATTATGCATCATCGCTCATGTCTAGGAACTCCGGAACAAAATGGCCTGGCTGAGAGAAAACATCGTCATATCGTAGAGACTGGGTTAACACTCCTTGCTCATAGTCATTTATCTCGTGATTTTTGGAACTTTGCTTTCTCTATTGCAGTATATTTGATAAACAGATTGCCAACTCCTACTTTGGACAATAAATCTCCTTTTGAGTTACTATATGGGGTCATGCCTGATTACTCATCGCTTCGTGTTTTTGGTGCATTGTGTTATCCCTGCTTAGCTCCCTTTGGAAGATCAAAGTTAGATTTCAAGAGTACACCATGCATTTTTTTGGGATATAGTCCGCATCATAAGGGCTATAAGTGCTTCAATCCGACCACGAATAAAATTTTACTCTCCCGCAATGTGGTCTTTGATGAATCCAATTTTCCGTTTTCATCGCAATCATCAGTTGGCTCTCTAGAATCTTTGTCGCAACAAAACTTCACTCTTCGTAAGTTCCCAACACCACTGCTCATGCCCAATTTGACGACAAGGGATTCTACTCCTCTGCAAACTACTAAATCACCTTATGTTACAAATTCTAATTTAGTTTCAGAGCCACAAACATATGGACCACATTTGTCCAACATGCCAAAGGCTGCTCATGATCCTAACATAAGAGTATCTTCTGATTCACCTCAAATTGATCATACCAATGATCCTACTCATGCGCGGGGTACTACAAGAACACATCCTATGATCACTAGGCAGCAAGATGGGACGCGTAAACCAAAGGTTCTTTTATCCACGAGGTATCCGCTTCCTACTTGCTTGCTTACAATTGCTAATAATTTTCCACCTGAACCAACTAGCTATACTACTGCAAGTAAGGATCCAAATTGGCAAATAGCTATGGCAGAGGAATTCAATTCTTTACTAAAAAACAAGACATGGTCTTTTGTTCCTCATTCGCCCCACTTCAATGTCATGGGTTGCAAATGGCTCTATAGAATCAAACAAAAATCAGATGGCACTCTTGAACATTACAAGGCCTGCTTAGTCGTGAAAGGGTATACACAATAGCCAGGTCGTGACTATGGCGAGACTTTTAGCCCTGTTGTAAGGCCTAGCACCATTCGACTTGTACTCAGTTTTGCTATCTTTAATCACTGGCCTCTTCACCAGCTTGACGTGAAAAATGTTTTTCTTCATGACGACTTGATAGAAACAGTTTATATGTCTCAACCACAGGGGTTTATTGATTCAGCGCATCCTGACTTTGTGTGCAAAATAGATAAATCTTTATATGGGCTAAAACAAGCACCTTGTGCTTGGTATCATCAGCTCAGTTCATATCTTATATATATTGGGTTTCGTCACTCACATCATGATGCTTCATTGTTTGCTCGTCACTCTTCTGATCACACTCTTATTGTCTTAATTTATGTCGATGACATAATTGTCACAGGAAGTTCTTTTCAGACAATTGATAGCTTTGTTTCCTTATTATCACATGATTTTGACATGAAAGATCTTGGCCTTCTACACTATTTCCTTGGTATGGAGGTTCAAGCACATTTATGTTGGGTATCGGCGCAGCGGAATGGTCAGGGACAAGCAGTATCACGCAGTTAAAATATGAATGAGAACAGAGAAAGTAGGGACACAAAATTTACGTGGAAAACCCTCAAACAAATCGAGGAAAAAGCCACGGGCAAATAATGGAGGATTTCACTATGATGTGGAGTATTTTACAATAACCTTCTCTCTAATATAAGGAGAGAATAATATCACTCTCTCAAATAATAGGAGAAATTAACTCTCACTCATAAATATAGACAACAAAAGAGGAAGAAAATTACTCAAGAGAAAGCTTATGTTTTCTCTCTAACTTGGAATGTTTGGTGATGCTAAATGGTAAGGAATGAACCTCTATTTATAGGCTCATTCCATACCCAAAATCAAAGCAAAATAGTAGTGTGAAAAGAATTTTTATGTGCCTAATTTTGCACCAAACTTTGATGCACAAATTTTCCTTTTTCCATTGCTTTTCATTTCTTCTTTTGTTGTCTTCTTTTGACTCACCAAAATGTAAAGCCACCAAATTTTTTTTGTTCACATTCTCCCACTTAAAATTTTGGTGACACTTCAAATCTCTCCATACTTGTCAATTCCATGTTGCTTACGTCTTTGCTAGGCCAAAGGAGGATCTACTCCAAACAAACTTGTCAACGTTGATTGGCTTTGTCATGACATCTGCTAGGTTCTCGTTGGTGTGAATCTTCTGCATATCCACACTCCTTTCCTCCACTACTTCTCGAACAAAGTGATATTGAACACCTATGTGTTTCGTCCTGGAATGAAATGCTGGATTCCTTGCAGTATGCAAGGCACTCTGACTGTCACAAAACAAGGAAATTTTTTCTTGTTTGTGCCCGAGCTCTTCCATTAACCGTTTAATCTAGATTGCTTCTTTACAGGCTTGTGTAACTGCCATGTATTCAGCCTCTGTTGTAGATAGGGCCACAATAGTCTGTAATTTAAATATCTAGCTTACCACGCCGCCTGCAACTGTAAACACATAGCCTGTAGTGGACTTCCGTTTATCGGCATCACCTGCAAAATCAGAATCAACAAAACCCTTGACAGTAAATTCTGATCCTTCAAAACATAATGCAACATCCGAGGTCCCTTTGATGTATCATAGGATCCTCTTAACAGCATTCCAATGCTCTCTACAAGGATTCGCCATGAACCGACTGACCGCACCAACTGCTTGAGCAATATCTGGTCTCGTGCATATCATAGTGAACATGAGACTTCCCACTGCTGATGCATATGGTACTCGAGACATTTCTATCCTCTCCGCTTCAGTACTAGGGCACATACTTGAGGATAATTTGTAATTGACAGGAAGCGGGGTTGAGATTTCCTTACAATCTTGCATATTGAAGCGCCGCAAGATTTTCTTCAAGTAATTCTTCTGGGAAATCCATACCTTCCTGCCTTTTTTGTCTCGGTGAATTTGCATCCCTAAAATCTTGTTTGCTGGTCCCAAATCCTTCATATCAAACTCCCCAGCCAACTGTGCCTTCAGTTCTTGGACCCGATCTTTACTGGGACCTGCTACCAGCATGTCGTCCACGTACAACAGCAGAATGATAAAATCATTATCGCCAAACCTCTTGTAGTACGTACAATGGTCTGAATTGAGTCTGTTGTACCCGAGGCTAATCACGAAGGAATCAAATCTCTTGTACCAACACCTTGGCGCCTGCTTTAAACCGTACAGAGATTTGGTCAACCTGCAAACCAAGTTTTCTTTTTCTTTCTCAACAAAACCTTCTGGTTGAAGCATGTAAATCTCTTCTTCAAGCTCACCATGAAAAAAAGCCGTCTTTACATCTAACTGTTCTAGATGTAAGTCTAACACAGCACACATGGCCAAGACTACTCTAATAGTTGTAAGTCTTACCACAGGAGAAAATATCTCGTTGAAGTCAATTCCTTCTTTCTGAGCATATCCTTTCACCACCAGTCTTGCACGATATCGCTCCACTTGGTCATTACTATCTCGCTTGATCTTGTAGACCCATTTGTTACCAATGGCTTTCCGTCCAGGTGATAGTGGAACAAGCTCCCACGTCTTGTTTTTATGTAGAGCTTCAATTTCTTCTTGTATTGATATCATCCACAGGGCAACATCGGGGCTTTTTATAGCCTCGTGAAAGGTAGATGGCTCTCCATCCTTCGTTAGAAGACAGTATGCAGCATTGCTCGCCATGACAAAATCTGAATGCCAAGTTGGTCTTGTTGTCTGACGCAATGAACGTCGGACTTCTGTAACCTCAGCATCATCTGGTTCTTGTTCCTCGTGCTCCGGTGCAGCTTCAGAAGAAGCATCTCTTTGTTTTGACTTATCTTCAATTTGTATTATAGTAGTCTCCTTTGAAGTGTTGCTGTCGTCTTCACTTTGCAGTTTATCTTCTGCAAATATCACATCTCTACTATTTAAACCTTGTGGGCAGTGGAATCCCACAGGCGATTCCTCTTAACACCATCAGTATTTCCCAAAAATACACATTTCCTGGATTTTGGATCCAGCTTTGTTCTTTCTTGGGAACCATACATCACATATGCCAGACACCCAAATACGTGCAAGGTAGAATAATATGCGGGTTTTTCAATCCGCATTTCTATTGGTGTCATTAGCCCAATTGCAGTTGACGGTGATCGATTTATTATGTAACAAATTGTTCTAGCTACTTCTGCCCAAAATGATTTGGCTAGACCTACAGTTTCCAACTTAGCTCTCATTCTTTCAAGAAAAGTTCTATTCATCCGCTCTGCTACACCATTTTGCCGAGGTGTATGTGCAACAGTAAATTGCCTATGAATACCCTCTTGCTTGCAAAATGCCAAGAAGTTCCCGTCAGTGTATTCTCCTCCGTTGTCCGTCCTCAAACACTTGATCCTTTTCCCAGATTCAAGTTCCACTAGCGCTTTGAATGTTTTAAATATTGGAAACACATCTGACTTGTTCTTGATTGGATACACCCACAGTCTCCTGGAGTAATCATCAATAAATGATACAAAGTATTTGGCTCCTCCTAGGGACAAAACCGATGATTCCCAAACGTCTGAATGGATCAAGTCTAAAATGTGTTTGCTTTTGGCAGTAGATCTCCCAAATTTTAATCTATGCTGCTTACTGGTAACACAGTGCTCACAGAAAGGTAAGTTTACCGTCTTGAGCCCGGGTAGGAGATTACGTTCAGCGAGAATCTTCAAGCCTCGTTCTGTCATGTGGCCCAATCTGCGATGCCACATTATAGTTGATTCCTCTTGACCGGCTGATACAACTGATACATCTGCCTCCTGCAACGTTTCTCCCAAAAGCATGTATAGATTTACCCCAATCTTTTCTGCCTTGATCACCACAAGCGCTCCTTTGATGACCTTCATGATCCCATCCTCGATATGGGTCTTACAGCCAAGGTCATCCAATTGTCCAATGGACAATAGGTTCTTCTTCAAGCCCTTCACGTGTCGTACCCCTTGAATAGTGCGAATGGTACCATCATACATTTTAATTTTGACGGTACCGATGCCAGCAATCTCCAAGGCATAATCATTACCCATGTACACAGATCCTCCAAAGACAGGTTCATAGGTGTAGAACCATTCTCTACGAGAGGTCATATGCCATGTTGCTCCCGAATCCATTATCCAAGCATCAGTGAGCTCCTTTCTGCCTTTTGATACAGTTGCTGCTTCGCTGTATAAAATATCTCCATCATCTGGTGCAGTCGCCACACATCCCTGAGAATTTGTCACCTCGGGATTCTTTTTGTTGCTCCAACAATCCTTCTTGAAGTGCCCTTTCTTGCCACAGTTGTAGCATTTGATATTCTTTCTACTCCTTGATTTTGATCTACCATGGTTGTTGCTCCCACTAGAGCCACGTTCCGTTGATCTACCTCTCACCATTGATAATGCTTCTGCTTGTTGTGAACTTTCGATTCTGTCTTCCTTACTTTTGCGCCTAGATTCCTCTTCCAGAACAGCGGCTGCAACATCATCAAAAATAACAAAATCTAAAAGAACATTGTTAGTGTAACTAATGATGAGTTGATCATACGAATCAGGTATACTTTGAAGTAGAATTTCTGCACGTTCAAGCTCCGCTATTTTATGCCCAATTGCAGTCAATTGAGAGAATAGCGTATTTAAGGTATTGATGTGATCTGTCACCGATGTGGACTCACTCATCCGAAGGGTGTAAAGTCTCCTCTTCAAGAAAATCTTGTTGTGAAGTGACTTGACCTCATACAAGTTGGTCAGCGCATCCCAAATTTCTTTTGCTGACTTCTTTTCCTCAACGCTTGACAATACCGAATCTGCCAATGCCAGGTGCAGATTAGCCATAGCGTTGTCATCCATCTCTTTCCACTTGTCGTCTGTCACCTCCGCTGGTCTGTCTCCAATTGCTGCCAAGCAATTCTCCTTTCTCAAGATTGCCCTCATCTTTAATTTCCATAGAGAAAAATTTTTCCCGTTGAACTTCTCAATTTCAAATTTTGCCGCCATAGCATTAACAACGATCTGTTTCATAAGTTGAATCGGCTCCTACTATTTCACTGTGAATAGTACTATTTATATGAATAGTACCAAAATGTATACGAAAATAGTATCGATACCATTTAGGTAAATAGTACTATACCGTATGGGTGAATAGTAACCGTGAACAGTAACCCGTATGTATATCAGTGACCCGTAACCAATGGCTCTGATACCACTATTGGGTATCGGCGCAGCGAAATGGTCGGGGACAAGCAGTATCACGTAGCTAAAATATGAATGAGAACAGAGAAAGTAGAGACACAAGATTTACGTGAAAAAACCCTCAAACAAATCGAGGGAAAAACCACGGGCAAATAATGGAAGATTTCACTATGATGTGGGGTATTTTACAATAACCTTCTCTCTAATATAAGGAGAGAATAATATCACTGTCTCAAATAATAGGAGAAACTAACTCTCACTCACAAATATAGAACAACAAAAGAGGAAGAAAACTACTCAAGAGAAAGCTTATGTTTTCTCTCTAACTTGGAATGTTTGGTGATGCTAAATGGTAAGGAATGAACCTCTATTTATAAGCTCATTCCATACCCAAAATCAAAGCAAAATAGTAGTGTGAAAAGGATTTTCATGTGCCTAATTTTGCACCAAACTTTGATGCACAAATCTTCCTTTTTCCATTGCTTTTCATTTCTTCTTTTGTTGTCTTCTTTTGACTCACCAAAATGTAAAGCCACCAAAATTTTATTGTTCACAATTTCGAGGGTCTCTTGCTCACCCAAACCAAATACTCTGTGCAACTGCTTCAACAATTTGGGCTTGATGGAGCGAAGCCTATAAGCACACCTATGGCTGGGGAAAACAAACTGATACCGATGCCGATTTGTTGTTTGATCCCATAGACTTTCAAAAACTTGTACGTGCTCTACAGTACTTGACCATGACTAGACTAGACATCTCCTATGTTGTTAATTCTATCTGTCAATATATGCATGCCCCACGTGTTCCATACCTTGTTGCAGCAAAAAATGTTATGCGGTATATCAAGCATACTCTGAACCATGGTCTCTTGTGTCGCCCTTGCACTTCATTGCATCTTGCAGGCTATAGCGATGCAGATTGGGCTGGTTGCCCCTCAACGCACCGCTCTACTTCTGGTTTTGCAATCTTTTTTGGGCCGAATCTCATCACGTGGAGTTCGAAGAAATAGACCACAGTATCAAGATCTAGCTCCGAAGCCGAATATTGTGCATTGGCAAGCTTGGCTTCTAAAATGCTTTGGGTCACTCATATCTTCCAGTTTCTTCGAATCACACTGCTATAGTCTCCATCTCTTCATTGTGATAATGTTAGCTCTTTGTTTATAGCTACTAATCCTATCATTCATAATTGCAGCAAACATATCGAAATTGATGTGCACTTCGTCCGTGAAAAAGTTAGTGATGACACCTTTCGTCTTCAGTATATTGCTACATCGGACTAACCAGCTGATATATTCACTAAACCCCTTTACAAGCCATGCTTTGATCTTCTCCGAGACAAGCTTCATGTCGTTGGTCCGCTATAAGCTTTTTTTTTGGGGGGGGGGGAGGGTGTCAAGATCCTCTCAACTAACTATATCACAAATGTACAATACGTGAGATTAGATAACTACAGTAGTTTTGAAAATGTTTGGATTTGGGTAGATTAGATATATCTTGTAAAATCCACATTGTGTAAAACTATTGTATTCTGTATCTATTAAAACTCAATAGACAAGCCCTCAAGATTGTGGGCAATTCTTCCATAACTTTCTTACACACAGTAGCTGCCGAATCTTCTATTGGTACAAGGACAACTGTGTGGATCAATGGGACTTAACCGCCCATTTAACTCTGTTTATTATTTCTTGGAGCATGCAATTTAACAATATTAGCCTTATATTCATAGAAAGTATTTTTTTTAGTAACGTTTGTAAAGAATGACTTACTACTATAAATGTTATATGAGACGTAGTTTTAATTAGTAATTTATTACAAAGGAACAGTAAAAACTAAAGAGGGACATATTACTACAAAGTTAATTACTTCGTCAAGCCTGTCTATTTCAACACAAAGTCTTAGAGAATTATATTACAACATCTGCAGAAAAGAAAGGCAAAATTTAACAAAATAACGAAAAATATTATACGCTATAAATCAGTGTCCATTTGGTTTTGATTATTTTAGCGCCTAACTAAATCAATTTTAACACTAAACTTGTGTTGGGTTAAGATAAGCAATTGATTATTTGAAAAACACTTGCCCAAAGAAAAAATAATAACCTCAGTCTTTGGATTATGCGTATCACAAGCATGATTATTTCCATAAATAACATATTTTAATTTGTTTTATCAAATGCATGTAATCATCACATTAAAATACTAAGATAGCGAATAGTACACCGGAATGAATTTGGACAAGAATAAAATAAATTAAGGAATGGAATGAATTTAAAAATGAGAATAACATACTTAGTATGTCCCAAGAATAAGAAGATAGAGAGATGAACATGCAAGACACTTTTCTTATTAGATAAGAAGTTCCGTAAGGACAAGAAATTTAATGAAAGAAGCAATATCCATCTAATAGTTGGTCACCTATTCCATGAATGGGGAAGTTTGCTTAATTGACTTGTTAATCCAAAACTAAAATATCTAATTTTACTCAAATCGGTGAAGTAAAGTAATACATGCTTAATTTATCTAAGCTTCTTCCAATCATATTGGTTGGGATTTTTTGCAAGCTAATACATTTTTATATGAGGCCACTTTAGATGACTACATGTAACACTCAACGTATAAAAATGAGGAGTAATTTGGTTAATTTTCTTTCGGTGGGAAGGAATAAAGAGATCATGTGATTGTGGCGATTGCGTATTAGGCAAGGTATAATTCGTATTGAGTTTACTTTCTTTAAGGAAAATTGCGCAATTCTTCCCTATTGTTTTTCTAAAATTTCAATATCATCCTTATTGTTTAAAATTTAGTTAATATAATTCGATCACTACCATCAAAATCTCAGTTAATTCTAATAGAAAATGTGTGAAATGCCTAAATTACCATTATATGATTACCAACATATCCTTTAAATATATATCATATTTATCCCTATTGTTTCACAAAATATTCAAATTAGTCAATTTTGTTTCACAAATTTTTTAAATTAGTCCCTATTACAAAAATGCACAAATAGCCACACATAGCTACATACACATGCTTACATGCAAAAGCAAACGACAAATTCAAGTTAATAAAATATGAAAAATAGAGTGACAAATGGAAAATTTATAAAAAGTTACAATCCCAACCACATAGTAGTGTACCGACACGCCTTCGTCAACGTTGTTCTTCAATATACGCTTACGATGATAATTTTTTATATTTATATGCATTTTAATGACTTTGTTTTTATATTATTATTATGCATTTTTATGGATTAAGGATGAAAAAAAAAATTTGCAGTGCTGGAAAACATTCAAGGGGATTTTCAATGTTTTAGTGATAGGGACAAAATCCAAAATGTTGTCAAATAACAGGGATGAAACTGATATATATTCAAAACTTTGGGAACTATTACGAACTTTTTTAAAACTTTGAGGACTAATTTGAATTTTATGTGAAAATAATAGAGATTAAATTGAGCATTTAATAATTTTTCCACCCCCCCCCCCCCCCCCCCCCCCGGGCCATATTTTCTCTTGGGAAAGATCTCCTCCTTGGTTTATTTTTCTTTTTTTACATGAGGATTATTATGGGTCATCTGATTTAATCTTTTTAAATTTAAGTCATCAAAATTGGAGTAATAAATTAATTTATCTATAAAATAAAAATTTAAAAATTTTAAAGGACCAAATCTAATAATGTATAATATACCTCATTAAAAAATGATGAAATTAACAAAGAAGATGATATATCTGTTTTTTATATTTTTATTTTTTTCTCTCTTGGGTATTGGACGCCTATATGTCCACTACAACACAATCTCATCGTGCCAACAGTGCATGCAGATATTATTGATAGCCTAACACGGGCATAGGCCAGCCGAATTGTGTGAAAAGTCAAGCCATCAAGCCACATAGCCTCTATATCCTCAACTGCACTTAATAATCGGACAAAGACACCACTCTCAGAGCAAGTGAAAAACAAACACATTTTCGTCTCTGTTTTCATACGAGAAGCATTCTAGCTAGTTTGTGTTAATAATAGCACACATGCATTTTCAATATGAGCAGTTCTAATTAAGGTGTCACTATTGAAGAGGAAATTAGCGAAAGTGATGGAGCAAGTAAAGGATCAAACAACCAACTTGGTCAAGCCTGCAGACGACACGATCACAAGCAAGGGTCAAATGAACACCAGCAACAGCTGCAACGCGAAACGTTATGCTCTTGTTTCGTTTCATGAATTGCCAGACTACATGAAGGACAACGAGTATATACTCAAATACTACAGAGCTGAATGGCCTCTAACTGAAGCTCTCTTTAGCCTTTTCCGGTGGCATAATGAAACACTTAATGTTTGGACGTAAGTATCTTATCACTTCAGAAAGGATAATGCTTTATGTCATCCCGTTACTCATTTACTCTTATTTTGTATGTATTAAATGTCAAATCTCTCGTGTATATGATAAAAAAAAATTTATATAAAAAGATTGAAGGGGTGAAGATCCGTAAATGGGCGATATGAGGTCATCCTTTCTTTGATTAATTAGTTTTTTAGCACTAATCAGTATTTTATTTTCAAGGTTTGATCTTGTTAAATAGCTTTCATTTCTTTGATGAAATTATATTTATTTTGAACTTTTTATTGTGTATGATATATAAGCTTTTATATCTGCAGGCATTTAATTGGATTCATTCTATTCTTGGTATTTACAATCGGAAATGCAACGCATGTTGCATCAAGTGGCAGATTTTATTACAATGTTTACACGGTATGCTGAATTTGCTGCTTCTCCTTTTCTTTTATTTCCTTTGCTGATCTGTTCATGTTTCAGAATGATAAATTGATTTTGGAAAAAGAAATGAAATTTCCACGAATTTTCTTTGATAACGATGCCATTTGGTCTAATGGCGTGATTCCTGCTTTACGTGTGAGAGATTTCGTGATCAATTCTCAGACTTTGCAACTTTCCAAGTCATATCAATTGGCTTAAGCCTCCCTTAATTATGTATTTCTTCACATGGTAGTTTTCTATTTTACTGCTTTATGAGAAATTGATTTTCAAAATGAAAATTTTCCTACGCTATTGTTGAAAAGTTATAGACTTTGAATTTTGGGCAGTGAGTTAGAAAAATTGAAAAATTAAAAGAGGGAAAATATATGAAAGAACTTATCATATATTTTCATTTAGTGGGTGAAATTAAGAATGATGTATTCATATATTCTCCTCAATATTATCTTTATGAGTGGACCTTGGTTCCATCGAATTTGAGTGCTGTAAATCAAACTGCCAACAATGATGTGGTGCAATAATTTCTAGAAAATTATGAATAAACAATAATGTGGTAAAGTAATTTCTGCAATAATTGTGAATAAACAATATTTCAATTTAGTTTGGAGATGCAAGTCATCGAGATCTGGCGAGTCCACAAGTACTTAAAGTCGAAGTTTTGTTTTTTTTGGTCAGTTATTAAAGTCGAAGTTTAAGCCATAAAATGATGTTGTGCACAGAAGTAGTACACCTACTACAGTAGTTATTGTTGATGCAAAAATTGGGCTTGGATCCATGGTCCAACTGAGACGCGTCTTATAGCCTCAATCCGTTCGGTTATTGGGCCAAGGCCCATATGCAATGCTATAAGTCACAGCCTACTCCTGAAAAAGCCCACTCGGAGGTCCCGAGCTCTACGCTAGGCCCAAATATCGAACTATCTCATATAAGCGACTGGCGACGCACTTGGGCACGCCCCGAGGCCTTGTTGGGTGCTAACAGGTAAGTGACCAAGAAAGAGACCTTAAATGACTAACCTACTGTAGCAGATGATGATTGACAAGTTCGGATGGAGGCCTATCCTACGGGATAAGTGGTTACTTCCTCGAAGTAGTCTACTTAATGTACAAGTCTGAGGAGGTGAGGCGACTCTCGACCTATCACAATCGCCCAGCCTACGAGAAGGGGACTACCATTGAAAGGCTTGGGCTAAAAGTTACCTCTATCCTACGCGATAAGTGATCAGGTAGTCTATTGGGAATACAAGTCCCAAGGGTCCGTGACTCTTGGTCGACCCACACCTATAAGTAGGCCACGCCTACACAAGAAGGGGAGATCGGGTATTAGCCATACACAGCAATACCCTACCTCTCCCCTAGACAAAATCACAACCTACTCTTCCTATAACAACGCCACAACTACGGTAGTCTCCGATTATCCCTCCTTACAACCCTCATCAGATCTCCCTTTCCGATAGATTTCTAACTTGAGCGTCGGAGTGTCTTCGGCCGGCACCACACCGGTGTCCCAAGACTCACGTCGTTCGATTGCTTTCTGTCTCTGTAGGTTGCTGGTGGCCCACAAAACGTGATTGTGGATTTTCACGTCTACAGGCAGCTTTCGAGGAGTTCGAGATAAAACAGTTGAGTAGAGAAGATAATGGCCACGCTGATGCTCTAGCGGCCCTAGGGGCATCCACCCAAGTGGTAGCTCCTAAGGTGGTACCTGTCATCTACCTTCAATGGCCCGCCGTTTGGAAGGAAAAGTCGGAAGTGGTAACATGTATCAGCGATACGCCATCTTGGATGACTCCTATCATTCAGTATATCCGAGATGACATCCTACCTGAGGATCGCAATGAGGCGCGAAAGCTCAAAGCCAAAGCTGCCAGGTTCTGTCTCATCGAGGAAAAACTCTACAAGAGGTCCTATTCTGGGCCCTACCTTCGATGCATCAACAAGGAAGAGTCTGATTACGTCCTGGCCGAACTACATGAAGGACAGTGCGGCAACCATTCCGGAGCACGTAGCCTCACCAATAGGGCACTCACAGCAGGGTACTACTGGCCTACCATGCGTGCCGACGCCATAGAGTATGTGAAAAGGTGCGACCATTGCCAGAGGTTTGCGCAAGTTTCTCATCAACCGCCTGAACCACTTGCCACGATCTCTACCCCGTGGCCATTTATGAAGTGGGGTATGGACATTGTGGGTAAACTACCAACCGCGCCGGGACAGCGTATCTACATGCTCGCTGTGACTGACTATTTCACCAAATGGATCGAGGCTGAGGCCTACCACCAAGTCCGGGACAGAGAGGTGAAGAATTTTGTATGGAGGAACATTATATGTAGGTTTGGGGTACCAAAGGAAATCGTCACAGACAATGGCTCCCAATTTATTAGTCGCGACTTCCGAGACTTTTGCAAAGAATGGAAGATCCAGTTAACCTTCTCCACTCCGCGTTACCCACAAGCCAACGGTCAAGCTGAATCATCCAACAAGACAATCATCTCAACTCTCAAGAAGAGATTGGAGAGTTCGAAAGGGAGATGGGCTGACGAGCTCCCAGGGGTGTTATGGTCCTACCGGACTACAGCAAGGTCTTCGACAGGAGAGACACCTTTCTCCTTGGTTTACGGTGCAGAGGCAGTTATCCCCGCGGAAGTTGGGCTTCCAACCCTCCGGGTTGTGCAGGCGTCCGAGGAACAGAACAGTCAGGAACTTAGTCATTTGCTCGACACTGTTGATGAGAAAAGAGAACGGGCTCTTGTTCGAATTGCAACCTACCACCAGAAGGTAGCGCGACACTTCAATAAGAACATCCGAGTCAGGACATTCAAAGAAGGAGATTGGGTCTTGAGGAGGGTATTCCAGAATACCAAGGAGGTCAACGTCGGGAAACTAGGACCTACTTGGGAGGGGCCCTACCTCATCACGAAGGTGATCGGTCATGGAGCCTACAAACTCCGGTCCGCAGAGGGCAAAGACATTGGGAACAGTTGGAATGCCGTCCACCTCAAGAAGTACCACTTTTAGGTATATTGTTAGCTCACCCGCTAGGGGTTGATAGAGTTGAGTAGTTTCCCCCTTTGGGATTGACAGTTTCTAGTTACCTACCCCTTTGTGGGGGTCTTTTGTTAATGCCAATATAGTTCGTGTCACGCCCAGGCGCGAGTCAACGTATTGAATTTCAATGAATGAGGCACTTTTCTTAGCATAATTCGTTTATCTTATCATCAACTCAAGCATGGGGGACCCATCTACTAATGGTAGGCGCCTAAAGGGCGTAACCCAATCTGAAAGGGTCCAAGTGACCCATCTACCGAATTAAGACGCCTAAGGGGCGCAACCTACTATGGTAGGGTCCTAAGTGACCCATCTACTAATGGTAGACGCCTAAAGGGCGTAACCCAATCTGAAAGGGTCCAAGTGACCCATCTACCGAATTAAGACGCCTAAGGAGCGCAACCTACTATGGTAGGGTCCTGAGTGACCCATCTACTAATGGTAGACGCCTAAAGGGCGTAACCCAATCTGAAAGGGTCCAAGTGACCCATCTACCGAATTAAGACGCCTAAGGGGCGCAACCTACTATGGTAGGGTCCTAAGTGACCCATCTACTAATGGTAGACGCCTAAAGGGCGTAACCCAATCTGAAAGGGTCCAAGTGACCCATCTACCGAATTAAGACGCCTAAGGAGCGCAACCTACTATGGTAGGGTCCTGAGTGACCCATCTACTAATGGTAGACGCCTAAAGGGCGTAACCCAATCTGAAAGGGTCCAAGTGACCCATCTACCGAATTAAGACGCCTAAGGGGCGCAACCTACTATGGTAGGGTCCTAAGTGACCCATCTACTAATGGTAGACGCCTAAAGGGCGTAACCCAATCTGAAAGAGTCCAAGTGACCCATCTACTAATGGTAGACGCCTAAAGGGCGTAACCCAATCTGAAAGGGTCCAAGTGACCCATCTACCGAATTAAGACGCCTAAGGGGCGCAACCTACTATGGTAGGGTCCTAAGTGACCCATCTACTAATGGTAGACGCCTAAAGGGCGTAACCCAATCTGAAAGGGTCCAAGTGACCCATCTACCGAATTAAGACGCCTAAAGGGCGCAACCTACTATGGTAGGGTCCTAAGTGACCCATCTACTAATGGTAGACGCCTAAAGGGCGTAACCCAATCTGAAAGAGTCCAAGTGACCCATCTACCGAATTAAGACGCCTAAAGGGCGCAACCTACTATGGTAGGGTCCAAAGTGACCCATCTACTAATGGTAGACGCCTAAAGGGCGTAACCCAATCTGAAAGAGTCCAAGTGACCCATCTGCCGAATTAAGACGCCTAAGGGGCGCGACCTACTATGGTAGGGTCCTAAGTGACCCATCTACTAATGGTAGGCGCCTAAAGGGCGTAACCCAATCTGAAAGGGTCTAAGTGACCCATCTACCGAATTAAGACGCCTAAGGGGCGCAACCTACTATGGTAGGGTCCTAAGTGACCCATCCACTAATGGTAGACGCCTAAAGGGCGTAACCCAATCTGAAAGGGTCCAAGTGACCCATCTACCGAATTAAGACACCTAAAGGGCGCGACCTACTATGGTAGGGTCCTAAGTGACCCATCTACTAATGGTAGACGCCTAAAGGGCGTAACCCAATCTGAAAGAGTCCAAGTGACCCATCTGCCGAATTAAGACGCCTAAGGGGCGCGACCTACTATGGTAGGGTCCTAAGTGACCCATCTACTAATGGTAGGCGCCTAAAGGGCGTAACCCAATCTGAAAGAGTCCAAGTGACCCATCTGCCGAATTAAGACGCCTAAGGGGCGCGACCTACTATGGTAGGGTCCTAAGTGACCCATCTACTAATGGTAGGCGCCTAAAGGGCGTAACCCAATCTGAAAGAGTCCAAGTGACCCATCTACCGAATTAAGACGCCTAAGGGGCGCGACCTACTATGGTAGGGTCCTAAGTGACCCATCTACTAATGGTAGGCGCCTAAAGGGCGTAACCCAATCTGAAAGGGTCCAAGTGACCCATCTACCGAATTAAGACGCCTAAGGGGTGCGACCTACTATGGTAGGGTCCAAGTGACCCATTTACTATTGGTAGACGCCTGAAGGGCGTAACCTAATCTGAAAGAGTCCAAGTGACCCATCTACCGAATTAAGACGCCTAAGGGGCGTGACCTACTATGGTAGGGTCCTAAGTGACCCATCTACTAATGGTAGACGCCTAAAGGGCGTAACCCAATCTGAAAAGGTCCAAGTGACCCATCTACCGAATTAAGATGCCTAAGGGGCACAGCCTAATATGGTAGGGTCCCGGTGATCCACTTGTCAACTAAGACGCCTAAATGGCGCAACCTACTATGATAGGAGCCAGGTTTCCTAGTTACCAGCTAAAACACCCGAAGGGTTCAACCTACTTTGGTAAGCTTGTTCGATCGACAGAGAGTCCTAAGCGGAATAACCCGCTAAGGTAAAGTTTGAAATTTATAATGTGTCGACTTGACCCCTTGTACGACGTGTCCTGCTACGGTAGGTTTTGTAATGATAGTATGGCCTCCCACGCGGAAGTTTGTTAAGGGGTGACAATTGCACGCCTGAGGAGCTCCGAATGGGATAACCAACAGTTTAGGGACATGGCGATTAAAGCTTAGCCGATACTGGGCCGCTACGCAACTGCGGATTAGTCCACGCGATAGTATAATAAAGGTTGAGTAATTTGCGAAACGGTAAAAGCATACATGAAAGCGTTTACGGGTGAAAACTTAGATTACTTCTAAAACCATACAAGCAGAGTTATGCTGCGCCAACCACATAGCAAAAGGCACGAGCGCACCAGGTGCACAGAACGCGTAGTCCCAGGATATTGGCGTTTACCGCGCCAGAGTTATGTAACTAGAGTAGGCATAGTCGCATTGCGCATACAAAAAGGTACCGGCGGCCCAATGACTAGCGCGGACCAAGTGCGCGATGCGTAGTTGTAAGTTATAGGCGCCTATCGCACCTAGAGAGTACTAGCAAAACATCATACATACAATATACGTGCATAAAGAAGTGCTAGAGCACAATGCCTACACATGCTAAGTTAAAAGTTTACACAACAAGCGCCTGTCGCATTATGAGTCACCCAAAGCAGCAGAGGAACGACTAAAGGGACGCATTTTCCACAGGAACGTCAACAGCGGCCACTTCCGGCCCGATCGACACTTCAGCACCACCCGGGGAACCAGTCTCCAGGGCATCCTTGAACTCCTCGTATCGTTTGATGATACCATGGTAATCCCAGTTGCTAGCTTTTCCGTCCCTAAATTCGACCATCAACCTAGCCTCTGTCGCTAATGTCGCATCATCGGCGATATCCTCCAGTTGAGACTCTAGTCCTTTCCTTTCAGCCTCCCACGCATCCTCCTTGGACTTCAACTCCAGGGCAACCGCAGCTAGGTTGCGGTCTTTTTCAGCCACTTCATGTTCAAGGGTACAGATGTGGTCCTCCGCTCTTCTTGCTCTCTCGTCCGCCTCAACAAGTGATTTCTTGAGCGCTACTTTTGAGGCTTCAGCATTTTCAAGTTTCTTCTGGAGGTCCGCCACTTCCCCATTTTTGTAAAGGAGGGCCTCAAGAGCCTGTGATGAAGGAGGGAAAAATGCAAGAGTTAGAGTCATTATCAGGCAAATGCAACTACAAAACATTCAGACCGAGATACCTGGAAGGCGTGGGTCACACCCCACTCAGCAGAAGTAGTCGGCGACATCCTTCTTAGAAGGGCGACATCATCAGCAAGAAGGAGTTTTGACACCGAGGGTAGCACTGAACTTGCATTGGATATTGATGACGCCTCAGGGGGAAACACGATTGTAAGATGATCCCCCGAGGGAGTATGCTCCGCTGAAGGGCGCTTTCGCGTCATTTGGCTAGACTCGCCCTGACTGGACTGGATTACGGGAATGGCTAAGATAGTAGGTGGTGCCGACGGCTCGGAAGAAACCACTTGAGCCTTTTTGCGCTTTTGAAGACGGCGCTGCATTGCCTGCTCACTGTTTGCTGCTTGGTATTTGCCTGACATGATGTTGTCTGCGAACTCACGGACACACGGATCATGTAAAGGTGGAAGGAAGGATAAGCTGTAGTCTAAACCCTCAAGCGCCCTTCGGGTAGCTAGTATCATGGGAAGCTTGACTAGGGAAGGAAACGGCCTACCTTCGAGGGAGTAGGGGACTTGTTTCCAAAGCACGGATGATCGTAACTTGGGTTCAGAGAGCAAGACTGAGTGAGTGCGGTCTCTTTCAGGTAGTTCAAGGATCGCTTCGATTCGTGCCCTTGTGTGAGGGCCTTCCGTGGAGTAGTTCACGCCGATTCTACCTGTACATGCAATGGACAAGTGTTAGACACCAATACAAGGTCCGAGTAAAGCAAAAATGACTACTTGGTTAAAAGAACTTACGAGTGGGTTCCCAGATGCGAGGGATATGCGGTTCCCCCTCAAGCACTACGTCGCTAGAAAGGAAAAAATACTGATCCTTCCAATCACGGTGATGAGGGGGAAGGATTACCAATGGGGGTTTCCCAGGCCTAGGCGACAAATGATACCGACCAGACTCAGCTTCTTTTAAACAATACCAGTATAGCAGCTCGGCTAGCCCGAAGGGAAAACCCTTGTGCTCTCCCAGCAACTCACACCCCAAAAGTATGCGCCAAGCATTTGGTAACAGTTGCCCAGGGGCGATTTCATAACGACGAAGTAATTGTCGGACTAGTGAGGGCAAGGGTAGCCGAAGGCCAATCTTAAACGGACATTCATACATGCACACCCACCCGGGTGAGTCCCAGTCCGCTCTTTCATAAGGTTCCGGCAAACGGATGTCACACCTCTCGGGAATACTATAAGTGACCCTGATGCGAGTAACGTCCTCTGGTTTCAATCGCGAACGAGGGTTCAGTAGGAGTATATTCTTTGGGCAGCCTACAAGTTTTTTGTTATCGACTGGGGAAATGTTAAGGGTAGTGGGACCTACCACACTCACCACGCTCGCCAGCTCCTCTAAGTTAACCCGACCCTCATACAACCAGCTATCTGCAACGGTCACTTCCCCGGTGCTATCAGACGACTCTTCCCCGCTCTTACTTAGGGAGTCTTCTATTCGTGGGTTCACGCCCTCTCGCAAATGCATACCTACCTACAATTATAAAAAGAAGCCTTAGTATGGCGGTGGTGGTACGCGACAAAGGGTGACAATGGTTGACGACCTTGGGACTGCTATTCAATAGTGTTGTGGTGTGACGACTCTGTGTCAGACACAAATGTAGGGCGATAGTGGTCGTGTAAACACGTCTCATGTTAAGTTTCAAAGGTCGTAGCCTATGTAAAGGCATCTACGAGTTCCATCTATCCTCTTTGTTAGAAAGGTCACAGCCTACGCACGGACGTAACCAGCCCCACCTTCAAAGCTTAAGGACCTACAAAGGATACGTAAATGCGTATATGAATGCAAGGGAGGTCAATGGATTCTTTACAAAGGTCTGCATGTAGATGCACATAATACGCGTACAAAAACAAATAGTGAGCCATCTTTAGACATTCCCGAGGTTTTGCAAGCAATGCTTAGAAAGATGAGTTTCTTTATTTTAGCCCTTGTTTTGGGTCAAGAGTGACAAAGAAAATGGTGAACACATCAAAAACAAAAACAGGAAATAAAGAGCTTACTGCAGCACAGGTGTGACCTTAGGCGGCAAGTTCCGAACGAACATGGGATCACTTCGGCAAACTTAGTTTGAAGAGGAGCTGCGCAAAGCAATGACAGGAGCATGCCATAGCTTGTCAAATGACATTAAACTGAAAAGGAAAAACAAAAAGGGGAGCAAGGGAAACAGAGTTACCTCGTCGATTTTGAAGAAAAATCGCGCACAGTCGAAGGTAGATGCTTTTCCGTAAAGTCTCGCGTTGTGGAGCTAACAATGGAAACTCTTTGTCTGTCAAATGGCTTGGAACGAAAAAGAAAAGGTTCAAAAATAAAAACGACGATACCGCACTTCAGAGAACGTCTGAAAAGCGTTTGGCAGAGTCCCGCCACGTGTCGTGACGGGAATCCACACGGACCCACGTAGCTGGCTGGGCATTAAATGCCCAGCCAGCAGTGGCCCGCGTGGTCAGGACCGCAGCTGTCCTGACCACGCCCGTTACTATGCGGAAAGGACAGCATTAATTGCTGTCCTGACCGCATAGTACCACGCGCCAGCTAAGCTGGCGCGTGGATTCAAGGGCTCGACAGGACAGCCATGGGCTGTCCTGTTAGCTGCTGTCCACGAGCCAGTTCTTAGCTGGCGCGTGGACACGTTTCGCCCTTTCATTGGGCGACCACCCAAAAAAAAAAAAAAAAAAAAAGGAATGCAAGCTTCAGTCATTGCAGTTGACGATTTCACGTTGCAGGCTACCACTTGGGAGCACAACCTGTGTAGTCTGCGAATGACCAAGAAAAGTTTAAGTAAGCTACGACGTGGAATTGCCAAAATTGCACCCTTCTAGTAGGCTGCGAATTGGGGAGACGATTTGTAAACTAAGTTGGCAAGCAAGTGACGACACACAGTAGGCTGCGGAACTAATATACAAGAGACAGTAGGATGTGGACCGCCCACCTGAATATAGGAGGCTGTAATTACATGATTGATAAGTTGTGTAATACAAGTCGAAGTCACTTCATGAACAATTTACTCCCTAACTCGAAGACCCTTCAACTTAGGGAGTGGGGGACAGACTGTTGATGCAAAAATTGGGCTTGGATCCATGGTCCAACTGAGACGCGTCTTATAGCCTCAATCCGTTCGGTTATTGGGCCAAGGCCCATATGCAATGCTATAAGTCACAGCCTACTCCTGAAAAAGCCCACTCGGAGGTCCCGAGCTCTACGCTAGGCCCAAATATCGAACTATCTCATATAAGCGACTGGCGACGCACTTGGGCACGCCCCGAGGCCTTGTTGGGTGCTAACAGGTAAGTGACCAAGAAAGAGACCTTAAATGACTAACCTACTGTAGCAGATGATGATTGACAAGTTCGGATGGAGGCCTATCCTACGGGATAAGTGGTTACTTCCTCGAAGTAGTCTACTTAATGTACAAGTCTGAGGAGGTGAGGCGACTCTCGACCTATCACAATCGCCCAGCCTACGAGAAGGGGACTACCATTGAAAGGCTTGGGCTAAAAGTTACCTCTATCCTACGCGATAAGTGATCAGGTAGTCTATTGGGAATACAAGTCCCAAGGGTCCGTGACTCTTGGTCGACCCACACCTATAAGTAGGCCACGCCTACACAAGAAGGGGAGATCGAGTATTAGCCATACACAGCAATACCCTACCTCTCCCCTAGACAAAATCACAACCTACTCTTCCTATAACAACGCCACAACTACGGTAGTCTCCGATTATCCCTCCTTACAACCCTCATCAGATCTCCCTTTCCGATAGATTTCTAACTTGAGCGTCGGAGTGTCTTCGGCCGGCACCACACCGGTGTCCCAAGACTCACGTCGTTCGATTGCTTTCTGTCTCTGTAGGTTGCTGGTGGCCCACAAAACGTGATTGTGGATTTTGACGTCTACAGTTACCAAATTTATTAATTTGATAGTGCTATATACGAGCGAGAGATTGTGCAAAAAAAAATAATTATGCCTATAATAGTGTCACACTTCGAGCCCAGACTTTTACGCCCGTAGAAGACACACCAAGGACCAACTAAGCAGTATAGAATTTTAAAGGTGACTTCTACGAATTCAAGTGGTGGCTCTCACAGCCTTCTTGGTATAACATTTGTCCCGCATATCACTTAGTTTCTGTTAGCAGACTGACTTTGATAGCCTTCTTCGTATAATACTTGTCCCGCATATCACTTAGTTTCCTCTAATAGACTGGCTTTGATACTATTTTGTCACGTCCTGAGTCCAAACCTCCAAGTCCATAGGCGAGATTGGTGTTGTAGACATTAGAAAATAACTATTTAGACCTCTTTGTTAGAGGCTCAAAATAGTTAACCCAAATTATCTCTTATACTCACAACACACATTTATAAACTATATAATCATACTATCTCCCACCAATGTAAAATATAACAGATGGATTCATGAAGGGAGCAACCAATACTATTAAACATTAAGAAAAGTAAACTTGAACCAACAGATTTTCTTGTATTTATTTATTTATTTTAATTTCTGTATGTTTGGAGAGGAAGGAGAGAAAATAGATTTTGTGAAAACAAAATTTAAAGATCTCTATTCAATGAGTGGGACGAGTTAGAATAGATGATGAAATATAAAATTTAAAGATCTAAGACAATGTTAATTACCATTTTTTTAACGCCACTCCATTAATCTTTTGATGATGTAATGTAATTAAAATTTCAAAGTTCTTGGCCTTTTCGAAGTTGCAATTTTTAAATTTGATCAAAACATAGCCAACCGCGGGTTATGTTATAAATGCCGGCTTATAATGAACCGAAATTTTTAAACTTCATCAAATTATAGTTTGTGGTTTGAACATAAGCTGGTAGCGATTAAGTATTGTAGTTGGTAGTTCACTACTAATCCTCGAGTATTATGGACTATGGGGCATGGGATGTTGCTGATCGTCGGCTATAATTTTACTTTTCCCAATGATTTTTTATTTATTTATTTATTCAAGAGAAGCATAAGATCATACAACATATATTAAAAATATAATTAACAAGATTCGAGTTTGCAACATATATTACTTTTCCCAATGATTTGCACACCAACACTAAAACTCTAACCTTTGCCAACCATGTTTTTAGAAGTTGGCACATTTGCCTCCCGTAGACTATCTTTAATGACTTGTTTCAACCATAAATGAAAAAAATTAATGGATTTTTTTTGACAAAATAGATTTGCCCCACCCCCCCCAAAAAATATATATATATATATTGAAAAGGTTATAAAAGTATTCAAAAACATGGAGTGAGCTTGGTGGTTACTCACAAATGTATTTATGTTGTTGGTGTAGGTTTGAGTTACTACTTGTTTTATTTATTTATTTCTATTAGATAGATTTATATATATATAGTTTTGATTATTTTGCTTACCAAATTTTCTTTAATAAAACTGAAAAAAAACTAAAATTGTAAAAATTGAGTCTCTTTTAAAATACTCTAAAAAAAAAAAAAAATTGACCCCCAACATTAAATTTTTGGGGGTAAATAGCACCACAACCCCCTATGCTTTAGCAAAAGTGCACAGGACTCCCCTGTGACTTCAAAAGTGCACTGGAACCCTCTGTGGTTTTAAAAATGTAACACCACAGCCCCTTCCGTTAAAAAAAACCGTTACTTTTAACGGAGAGTGGGTTACACGTGCGTTTGGTGCGATTTTTCATGTTTTTAGACTTCAATAATTACTTAATTGGACAAAAATGCCCTTATATATGGTTTTTTTTTCTTTTCTTTTCTTTTTCTCCCAATGCAATTTTCACAAAAATAAAAAATAAAAACCCATCTTCTGCCTCAAACCACCCCCCCTCACCATCCCCACCCCCACCGTCACACCCACCCCGTCACCCTATCCTCCCCCTCTCCCGCGTCAGCAGATCCTCCTTCCCAAAACCTGCAAATCCTTTATATATATCTATGTGTGTGTGTCTGTGTGTCTGTATGTGTCTGTGTCTGTGTGTCTACGTGTGTGTGTGTCTGCGTGTCTGTGTGTGTCTCTATGTGTGTGTGTGTGTGTGTGTCTGCGTGTGTCTGTGTGTGTCTCTGTTTGTGTGTGTGTGTGTGTGTGTGTATCTGTGTGTGTGTGTGTCTATGTGTGTGTATCTGTGTGTGTGTGTGTCTGTAAACAAAAAAGAAAAGGAAAAGAGAAAAGGGCATTTAAGTCTTTTTATACAATTTAGTTAAATTTGTTGACGAAAAATTAGGGAGGGGGTGCATGTGCACGGTTTGAAAATCACAGGGGGTTCCGGTGCACTTTTGAAACCACAGGGAGGTCCTATGCATTTTTGCTAAAGCATAGAGGGTTGTGGTGCTATTTACCCAATTTTTGGAGCCGCCTATGTTTCAGAATGTGTAAATATCACAGCTATGCACTTGTATGCAGTCGATTCTTTTTAAGGTTTCCCTTACTGATTCATCATATGACATACATCTTGCAGGCATTTCTCCACAAGTGCAGATGTAAATACCTCTCACAACTCAAACGATTTTTCCCTAGTGAGTCATATTTGGCCCTAAAAGTTTCAAATCTTTTTTTCTTGTGTTTTATGTATGCATGAAAAGACATACTAAACTGTTACCTTCCAGGAGTCAAGAAAACAGATTGGCCTCAAGCACAATTCATCAGTACATTTGGATATTACATCACCAGAAACAGCTTCAAATAGTTGGCCATTTTTCGTCTTCTTAAGTGGTTCTATGTTCTGCCTCCTCTCAAGCAGCATTTGCCACCTCTTTTCTTGCCACTCACATCATTTAAATCTTAAATTGGTGCAAATGGATTACGTCGGAATAACAGTTATGATAATTACTTCATTTTTCCCTCCAATCTACTACATCTTCCTTTGCTCACCGCACTGGCAAATTGTTTACCTAAGTGGAATCACAATTATAGGCGCTTGCACTATCCTAACATTGCTTTCTCCAGCGTTCTCAACCGGAAAATATCGTTCATTTCGAGCCTTACTCTTTCTGTCGATGGGAATTTTCGGCCTTATCCCTGCAATCCATACTCTTGTAGTTAATTGGAATGATACTCTTATAGTTAGTTATGGCACTATCTTATATGATAGGGGCTATGTTTTACGTTACCCGAATCCCAGAGAGGTGGAGGCCTGGGTGTTTCGACCTTGCTGGTCAGAGTCACCAAATATTTCATGTTTTTGTGATGTTTGGTGCGTTTGCACATTATGGTGCAGCGCAGACTTTCTTGGAATATCGTAGTAAATTAGGGTGCGGGAAAAATTTGTAATATGATCTCTTTACATATGCATCAGTAAGAGTTAATAATTTACACTCATAGAGATAGAGCCATTTTTGTTATAAGATTGTCTTCTCTCAGGGCTGATATATAACTTTACCAGCTCTAAATTAAGGGGAGGATTACAATGGGTGTTCAAGTGATGTATAATTCTTCTCATTTATAGAATATCAATGTATCCTATTATGATTAATTACGATGTTTCTTATTTTCATTTGACGCAAAACATAAGTTATGGAGCATGGCATATACTGAAAGATATCCTATTATGATTAATTAATATGCTTCTGACATTTCCTAAAGATCTATTCAACAATCAGACAACAATACAACCTCCATGCTCACCTAGATATCAAGGTGTGCGGGTGAACAAACACCCAAAGGAAAAGTACATAACTTAGAAGGCTTTTACTTTAAAGCCTACTCAGAATTTAATTTCCAAGATAGAATATTAAGTAATCGTCACATCAAGATGTGAGGGTGAAAAATACCCAAAGAAAAAATACATAGAAGACTTATACTTTTTAAATCTACTGAGGATTTTCCGAGATGAAATATCAAGTTATCTTCATATCAAGATGTGAGAGTGACAAATACTCAAAAGGAGAACACATAGAGGATTTTTACTTTCAAGTTATCTTCATATCAAGATGATATTTTTTTCCATGCCTCCTTCTACATGGCAACTTGATATTTTAGAAGCTTCATTCTTTCATGCACATACTTTAAAAATGGAATATCGAGTAATCTTGCGTGTGTGATTACAATTGGCTACAGTTTTAGTTCAACTTAAGGATTATGGGAGCTCAGGTTGCCTGGAAGAAGAAATGAATGGACTTTTGAAACTGAAAGATGCCTTCAACTATCCATTGTTCTAACATTTTGACGCTGTATTTCAACATTCATTTCGTTCAAATATCTACTTAATGTTTGGAAGCACTTGTGGTGTGGAAGGATTTATATTTGTAAATGAATTCCCTTGTTTGGTTGTATAAAACAATATTGATTTGTTTCTATTATTTGTAGATACAAATTGTGTTTGTAAAACATGTATATATAGAATTATAATTAGTAGTTATATTGTACTTGAATATCCTTCCTTATTCTATTGACATTGAACTTGCCATATTGGTCCATATTTTCTTGCAAGCTTTTGTAGAATATGAAGTTGAGATTTCCCGACCACATGGTGTAGGCTTCCAATTAAAAGTAATAATAACAGGAAAGAGAAAAAGGCAATAAAACACAAAATATTGAAAGGCAAACTGGGACTTGGTTATAGAAAGAAGATAAGACAGAGTGCTGAAACTTCTCCAAGAAAACAAATTTGGTTGTGTTCTTTGGATTTGTGACTTTTTTTTTTGATTAGTTTGGACTTGTGACGAGAGAGTGAAAATTATTCTTTATATAACGTCAAAATCTTCTCAAATGGGCAACTAAATTGGTGGACTTGAATTTTCAAAATCTACCTTTTGAGTAAAGTTTAAGAAAATCTAAAATTTGTAAACCTTGGATTTCCAATTTCTCGAAAAGGTATTTCCAAACACAAATAATTGAATTGCACTTTTTCTCTCATTTTTTGTAGTTAAACATTGAAATGAATGACTGAAATACAACGTTAAAATGTTAGTATATAACATTAGTTAGAAGAGGACCCTAATCTCCTTAAATTACTCTTTTCACTTTACAGTTTTGTGCACAAAATTTTTATTTTATTTTTTTGTCAAATTACGTTTTCAAACTTTAGAAGTGGAATTTTCATTTGCAAAACTTTAGAAAATGAATATCAAGTCATCTTGATATCAAGACGTGATGTGACAAATACCCAAAGGAAGAGTAGATAGAAGACTTTTACTTTTAAGTCTACTCTAATTTTTCAAGATGGAATATCAAATACTCTTTATATCAAGATGTGAAGGTGAACAAATACTCAAAGAAAAAGTACATAGAACTTAGAAGGCTTTTACTTTAAAGCCAACTCAGAATATTCCAAGATGGAAAATGTGAAGGTGACAAATACCGAAAGGAAAAATACATAGAAGACTTATACTTTTAAGCCTACTGAGAATTTTCCAAGTTGAAATATCAAGTTATTTTTGTATTAAGATGTGAGGATGACGAATACCCAAATAAAAAACACATGAAAAACTTTTACTTTCAAGTCTATTCAAAATTTTTCCTACACGGCAGCTTGATACTATTTTTCTTCCGTGCATTGGGCCTTGACTTCTCTGAAGGCATTATCATTTAGCAATGTTGACCACCTAATTCACATTGGCCTGCATTGGAAGAAAACAAATCAGGTGTTGTTTGCATGTCGAGCACGCTAATTGACTCGGTTGAAAATATAGAAGACTTCTACTTTTAAGTCTAGTTAGAATTTTCCTAGAAGGTAGCTTGATATTATTTTCCATGGCATCTTCTGCTTTAAAGCCAACATAACAATTATTAGGAGCATAGAATCTAATCACTGTTAATTGTTAAAACATTTTATTCTTTCATACACAAACTTTAAAAATGGAATATCAAGTAATTTTGCGTGTGTGGGTACTGATGGCTGCAATGATACTTCAGCTCAAGGATTATGGGAGCTCAGGCTGCGTGGAAGAAGAAAGGAATGGACTTTTGAAACTGAAAGATGCCTTCAAATATCTAAATGGTTCAAGTGCTCTTTCTTCATGGGGTGGTGAGAAGATAGATTGCTGCAAATGGGAGAAGGTCCTCTGTGATAACTCCACTAAGCGAGTGATCCGACTTTCTCTAGATGGTACAAGACAATGGGGTATGTCAGAAACTGATTGGCCTCCAAATGATATCATCCTGGAGGCGTCTTTGTTTCTTCCATTTCAGGAATTACTGAATCTAAGCTTGGCCTATAATTACTTAAAAGGTACGGTCTCCCTGTCTCTCTTTCGCCGTGTGATGTGTGTATGTGTCTAATTACATAAATATATTCTTTTAATGTTTTCCTCTGCTATTTCTTGTATTCTTCCCCTTAGCAGTGTCGTGTTAACCCTCAACTGTTTGGAAAAGATTGATTATACAAATACTATGATCAAAATGCTATATAAATTAATTTGCAATCATATGAAGTGCTACGAATATATGTGATCTGTTATCTTAATAGCTATAGTTTTGGAAAATGAAGGATATTCTCTTCAAGTAATAATAAGATTGTCTTATTGTTTCAATCAGATTTCCAAGGAGCATTACAGCTTGGAAGGTTGCAAGTTTTGGATCTGAGTTTCAACTGGCTCACTTCAATTCCATCTTTGGGTAAACTACAATCCCTCAAATTTCTGAAACTTGAATATAATAGATTCACGAATTTCTCTAGTTTTAAAGGTACTCTCAGCAAATTTATCAATCATTTTCATATTATGGTTCATCACTTGAAAATGAGCATGACTAACAGCTTAATCGATTCTGTCTCTACCAATTTGCTTTCACAGAATTAACGAAGTTGAGAAATCTAGAAATGTTGGATCTGAGTGGCAACGGGCTCACTTCAATTCCATCTTTGGGTGAACTACAGTCCCTAAAGTTTCTGAATCTTAAATATAATAGATTCACGAATTTCTCTAGTTTTCAAGGTACTCTCATCAAATTTATCAATCATTTTCATATTACGATTCATCACTTGAAATGAGCATTACTAACAGCTTAATCGATTCTGTCTCTACCACGCACTCTGCTTTCACAGAATTAACCAAGTTGAGAAATCTAGAAATGTTGAATCTTGGTGGTAACGAACTAACTGGTGAGATGCCCCCATCCATTGGGGCCTTGACTTCTCTGAAGGCATTATCATTTAGATACAACCAACTAAACGGCTCTCTACCGGAGGAAGGTATGGTCTCACAAACTAATGGTTACCATTTTAATGTCTTCTCAGAATTCATAAAATGTTGAAATAGAAGTTGATGTTTGTACCTTGAATCTTTCATTCATCGATTACCGCCCTTTTCTAATTTCTACGATGTCGTAATGTTAAAAGAAAAAATGGGTCCTCTTCACCATTTCTTCAAAACATGACTCTCAGTGCCATTATTGGCGATGGTTCAGATTGGATTTACTGGTTTGTGGAGTCTTGGTGGTGCTGTAGCAAAACTGGGATGTATTAGTTGTGTTAAAAGATCTTAATAATATAATAAATTGCTCTCTAATGATTTAAACTTAATTTTTGATAAGGTGATATTAAAAGGCCCTAGTTTCAAAACTCACCATTATGGGTGCCACATATTTAAATACATTAAAACTATTCAAATGCAAGGCAATGTAAGACTAAGAAACTAACCCAGCTATGCTAGGAGAGCGTGTTTAAAGATAATAAATAATACAATAAACCTCTCTTTAACTGCTTAAATTTTTAAATGCGGTGTGAACTTAACAAGTTGCAATTTCTTGTCTTTTCCTTCGTATTACACATCAAAATTCCCAACCACTTTGCTTTCATTTGGTTGAACGGAAAATACATGATGTTATCTTGTCTAGTTTACAGTAATACTAATTTCAGAATTTCTCGACCAATGAGGGAAAGTGTTTGGCTGAAGCTATGTCAGGGAATAACTTCAATAACTAAAATATATGATGTTAAAGACAGACCATTAGTATTCGACATTGTATTTATACATGTGTAAACATTTTGCAATCTCCTTGATAACTGAAACACAGCACATTGATTTTCTTACTTTCATTCAATGCAGAGCTGTGCAAATTGAAGAACCTTCAAGAGTTGGATCTGAGCGGAAATAGTTTTGAAAGATCAATTCCTCTATGTCTCGGCAATTTGACATCTCTTAGGCTTCTTGAACTTTCTTACAACAAATTCGGTGGAAACATTCCTTCAACTCTTTTTCTCAACCTCAAATCACTTGAGTATGTTTCCCTTTCATACAATCATTTCCCAGGTTCATTCTCACTCAGCTCATTCAAGAACAACTCCAAACTTGAATTCTTTGAACTTGATAACCTGAAAGTAGAGACAGAAAATCCACCTTGGACACCACTTTCTCCATTAAAAGGCGTTCGATTATCAAACTGTAAACTAAATGCTCTACCTTCCTTTCTATTTAACCAGAATGATTTGAGGGTTGTTGACCTCAGTCACAACAATTTGGAAGGAGAGCTCCCCTCTTGGTTACTCGTAAATAACACAAGATTAGAGATCCTCAGTCTTAGAAATAACCTCCTGAGAGGTTCTCTGGATTTGCATTCAAAGAACCTTGACATGTTTTTCATTGACATCTCTATGAATAACTTTCACGGCAACATTCCACCTTCTATAGGTTCTGTTTTTCCAAATTTGAGGTTTCTAAACATGTCCAGTAATGCTCTTCAAGGAAATATTCCATCCTCAATAGGAGATATGCGATACTTATTTTTGCTGGATTTATCTAATAATAATTTCTCTGGAGAATTACCTCAACCCTTGCTTATGGGCTGCGTGAACTTGAGAACTCTGAAGCTCTCAAACAATAGCTTTGAAGGACAGGTACTTCCAGCCATATCCAACCTCACAGGACGAAGATATCTATATTTAGACAATAATCACTTTTCGGGGGAGCTTTCAATTGGACTTCTTAACAGCACATACTTAGAGTTATTGGACTTGAGCAATAACAAAATCTCAGGTCAAATTCCTGATTGGATTGGTAATTTTTCCTTTTTGAGATTTCTCGTCTTGTCTGAGAATAATTTATCAGGTCATATACCAATGAGGTTTTGCAAACTTGAACAATTAAGCTTCCTCGACCTTTCTCGGAATCATCTTCTTGATACCTTACCTTCATGTTTCAATGCATCTTCACTGAAGTTTCTACATCTACAAGGAAATAAATTTACAGGGCCTCTGCCAAATATTTTATCTACATTATCGTCCCTCGTGACACTGGATATGAGGGATAACTACTTTTCAAGGGAAATTCCAAATTGGATCAGCTCACTCTCCAGCTTGAGGATTCTTCTTCTAAAAGGAAATAGTTTAAAAGGAGCTATTCCTTTTCAAATCTGCGAGCTCAAAAATATCAGCATACTTGATCTTTCTTCCAATAACCTTTCAGGGAGGATACCTCCTTGCTTGCATAACATACCTTTCGGGAAGAAAAGAGCATTGGACGATATGCTTACTTGGGGAGGCTATTGGTGGACATCTTTCAAAACAAACTCATATGAAAACCAACTTGGCATGGATGAATACGAGGTTAAGTCCGGTAATTTTCATGTGGAAGAAGTGGAATTTATTTCGAAAAGTAGAACTGAATCATTAACAGGCAACCCTTTGTACTTGATGTCTGGAATCGATCTCTCACTCAACAACTTGACAGGTTCTATTCCTTTTGACATTGGTTACCTGAGTGATATTCATACTTTGAACCTTTCACACAATAATTTATCAGGATCAATCCCAAGGACATTTATGAATTTGAAGCAAATAGAAAGCCTAGACCTCTCTCACAACATGTTGACAGGTCAAATTCCCTCAGAGTTGGTAGAATTAAACTTTCTATCAGTGTTTTCAGTGGCTTACAACAATTTATCAGGAAAGGTCCCAGAAATAAAAGCTCAGTTTGGAACATTTGGTGAAAGTAGTTATGAGAGTAATTCTCTTTTATGTGGTTCCCCTCTGGAGAAAAGTTGCACCAACACCATAGCACTACCTCCACCTTTAGATCCAGACCAGAATGACCCGTTTAAAGATGCTTTCCTGATGAGTTTTACTGGATCATACATAGTAACACTTTTATGCTTCATTGCTTGTCTCTACTTCAATCCCTATTGGAGAGGACTACTGTTCAGATTTGTTGAGAGGACTATAAGAAAGGCTTGTCAACTTATGTGAGATTGTCCCAAGTTTCATTTGATATAGCATTTTCATATTTTGTATTTGCTTTGTTTCATTGGTTTATCACAATTCTATAATTTCAAATATAAAAAGTCTTTCATGGTATAACCAAAACTGTGATTGCCGGCTATTACAAACATTCTCTCATATGACAAGTGTTACTCGAGTCATGGTTTATCAGATCTCTCTCTTATCTTGGGAAATAGACACTTATATACTCGAGTCATGGTATAGAAATAAGGACTGGTGCTTAGCTAATACATCAAGCCATTCACTACCTTCATTCTATTCTCTTTATGTTATTGCCTTAATAAGGTATCTAGAATCAGGGAGAGAAACTAAGTCAAAAATCTAGCTTGTTTCGTTGAAATTGGGCATATTAGCATACCGCGTAAAGCTTCACCAATCGCTTTATCATTTCTACATAATATAAAGATGGGGTTGGAGGTAAAGAAAGATTAGATTAGTGGGAGTAATTTGATCAATCGAATGTGGTACATCCGATAAGTATTTGGATCAGTGTGAGAGATCCATGGTAGACTATATCGGATTAGGATAGCAATTCATATACAGGATTAGGTAGACTCGAAAATCAGTATAGTCGCTTAATCTATTAGAGATTCCATCACAATTAGGAGAGAGTTGTCATGAGGATTTGGGGATTTCTCGTACATAAAACTATGTAAAAAAGGTTTAAACTTTTACCGTACAAAATGTCAAGTTAAATACAGTAAAATTACTCCACAGATGTAGGCACAATCCGAACCACATTAAGAGTATCATTTGTTGCGTATTTATGGCTCCTTTTTTTGCCGTAAAATATTTTTCTGGAAAATATATTCCTAATTTTTTTATATTTGATAATTCTGAAAAATTGGTCCATTCGAAAAATATTTTTCGGTCAAAAAAAATTTTAGTTCAAAAGAATAAAAAAATTCCACCCAAATCTACCACCCTCACCCCCACTCCACCCTTGTCACCCCTCACCCCCTCAGTCTACCGCCACCCCTAACCCCACCCCCCGTCACTCCCCACCCCACCCCATCCCACCCCACCCTACCTCATCCCATCCCATCCCACTCCAATGAAATCTCTGTGTGTGTGTATATACACACGTGTATGCATTCTTTTTTATAAAATCTCATATCAAAAAATATTTATCACTATAAAATTTCCAACGTAGTGTTCCAAATTGACAATAGAACAGTATAAATTGATAACTATTGTCACGCCCCCAAATTTGACGGGACAAATCCAAGAACATGACTGCCGCGAACCTAAGAAGATCAACTTCCTAAGCGCGCAAGACTCTAAAATCATAAAATAATAATAAAGTAAACTAAAATAATTCTTCAAATAAATACAACAATAGAGCGTCTAGTGCCTTATAAAACTAAAGTTTTAAATATCTCAAATACATGTATTCATTAAAACCTCTATCATCCAGAAAATGTTCTAAACCCAATAGTCAAATCTTGTAGTCAACAATCAAGGAGGCTCAACCCTTCTACTTACAACGAGCTTATTCCTTAAAATCTGCAAAAATATACAGTAGAACCTCTTTAAATTAATACTCGATAAATTAATAATCTCTTTTAATTAATAAAAATTTCCGGTCCCGACTTGGGACCAGTGTAAAAAGTTGATAAATTCGATAAAATTATAAGATAATACATTTAAAAAAATTCATTTGTATTTTATTGATTTAAATATTTCATAAATTAATAATTAGCTAAAAAGTACATAATAAATTGACTATAAGATTTTCTTAAAATATGAATTAAGAGTAACTTGTCTTTTGTTGAACTTCAAATCTAGTTAAATCTCATATGTAATTATTTAAAGAGAAAAAATTGAGATAATCCTACAAGGATTAGGATACAAAATTAGAGAAATTAGTTTTCATTCTAATCCTAGAAGGACTTGGATATGAGATTAGAATTTTTTTCTTCTAATTTTACTAAATTAAATTTTATCTTCTATTCTCATTACTTATTTTTTCAAATTGGACCGAAAAAATACAAGTTACTTTTCAAAAAAAGACATCATAATCATAATATATTTACTATAAAGCCAAAAAAATGAAAAAATATCTCTATTAATTAATAGTTATTAATTTATCAATAAATTAATATCTCGCTAAATTAATAGAATTTGATGGTCCCAACGCCATTAATTTAAAGAGGTTCTACTGTATTTTGAAAATAGAAATACAAAAATGAGATATGAATCTCAGTAAGTAGTAGAGCCCAAAAAAAATATGGAACCGTACTCTACGAAAACACATAATATTAAATTTGATGACGATAAACTATACTTTGTCAAAAAAAGACTTATACATATATATATATATATATATATATATATATATATATATATATATATATAAATTTTCGAAAGCTAGTGAAATGCCATAGTCACATATACGATAACAATGTCAATGATGTGAATAACGAAATTAATTAAAATAATGCCATAACAAAAACGAAACCCAATAGTACCAATAATAGATCCAACAATATAATGGCCGATGCTACATACTGATAGCATAGTCCCAAAAAGTGATTTGTTGTCGCACATACCACCAAAAGCAAGCGGGAGTCCCTTACGAAATAATAGTGCACTACCCCACGATACGTTAGTGTAAGATCCCCACCAACAAAGGGCACAAAAGCACGGCCTCAAAATAAATGGCACAAGGGTTTACAATATTCGTTATGATACTTGATCATATAAGAGCGAAAGAATTAAGAACCATTTGTAACGTTCATGATGCAAATGCGTTAAGACTTTTAGGTTACACCTTTTAGATTAAGCTTCCAATCTTTTAACACCATACGAGATCTTTGAAAACTTTAAAACAATTAAGAGTGCAAATAATTTAGAAAGATCTTTAAAAACCTTAAGACAGTTAAAGTGCAAATAACTTAGAAAGATATTTAAATATAACAAAAGACATAAAAAAAAGTGTAATTAAAAGGAACATTTTAAGAAAAACTCATATTATTTCAATCGGTGGCCAAACCCTGAAGTTAAAGATGTATAT
This sequence comes from Ehretia macrophylla, assembly GCA_037974665.1. Classification (NCBI taxonomy): domain Eukaryota; kingdom Viridiplantae; phylum Streptophyta; class Magnoliopsida; order Boraginales; family Ehretiaceae; genus Ehretia; species Ehretia macrophylla. Next base: position 57,424,764 of record CM075771.1, on the reverse strand, counting down.
TAAGAAATTATTTTGGTGACCTAATGGTCACTATTCAAGAGTTAATAATATTGTTCTATGAACAGTGGCTGTTCATACATTTACATTATATCATACCTTCACTTTTTTTTTGAAAATCTATAAATACTTTATTATTTGTTTGTCTTATTTGTAATCACGTATTCATATATTATTAAGAAAATTAATATAGTAAGTATTAAAATATGAGAAATCACATTTTAAGAAGTAAACTTACAATTTGATATAGTGTAGTAAAAAAAATACATCATCTAAAAAGTAAGTTGATATGCTTAGAAACTAAATCTAAGATCCGTGAATAATTTAAATACCATAAGCAATATCAATAGTTTTAAACATAAATCAATAAACTTACAATTTCAATGGATTCAAAATAGATCAATAATCCAATATCCATGTAGTAGACAAAATAATACGCATTTTTAAAATCAAAATGAACTATCAAAAGAAGGGTCTTCTTACTTACCTTAATCCAAGCATCAAAATCAAAAACTTAAAGTTTCACAAATAGCACCTTTAATCTCACGAACGCATAGGCCTACACGTACTACATGTAGATGGTTGGACAAAAGCTTGACAAAATTGCAGGATTTATTTTCTCTATGTATTCGGAGGCTACAAAGTGAGATTTTTATATTGTCCACTAGGTTTTAGAACATAGACTAGTAGGGTTGAGTTTAATAACTTAATAAAAGGCCTAAACCATGAAACCTTTTTTTTTTTTTTTGAAACTCATTCCCAAGAAAATCAAATAGTTAAGCTAATGTCTAAAAATAGGGGGTGTTACATCTTTCCCCCTTAAAAACAGTTTCGTCCTCGAAACTAATACCTTGATCGAAGGAAAGAATTCCGTCCAAAGAGGCATTCTTGCTCATGGCGATAGTAGATCCGTTTAGCCATAAGACTTACTGGATTATAACCCAAAAACATGATCTTTTGAAAGCATTCCCATCAACATATCTTGAGAATGTTCCAAAGAATGGTCCGAGCAAATTTCTAATTTCATAGCAACCACGTGTTTTGGCATCTAACGATATGAAACTATGAAGTTGACTCCAGTAATTGGCATTGTATCCATGGCTTATAAACAAGATGCCTATAGGTTACTAATACACAAAATAGTAGAGAAAGTTCCAAACTTGCTTTCCCACATATCCTTTTAATTCTCATCTGCAGGTCATCATCGCAAACTACGCGCTTCAAAAGATGTAAACTCCAAAAATAAAATGTAACAATACCATCTAGCTCATTATTGCCTATGTAATCATTATATCATTCTTTTCTGTCACCTACAGGTTGGTCAAAGAAATAATAAGATAAATGAAAATAAAAAAAAATGAATAAATAAACTAAAATCTTCAATCAACTGTGACATCATCAGATGATTTCTTCTATTGGTCATATGGCTTATAATCAATGTTAAATCGATACAATTTGCCAAATAATTACTCAACTCATCATGTATGACCCATTGCTAATGAAACTCTAAAGCAGATCATGACACGAGCAACATTTTGACATGTAAGGCGACACTAAATTCCACAATGAATACATCCTATTGGGTGCTTTCTCTAAAACCATAATCAACTCCAAATGGCTTAACCAACTGTAAGGCTCAACTTAAAAACTTGCGTTCGTACCATAGAATGTGATAGCATTTTTTTAAATATTTGAAAATTTTGCAAAGGTTCACAGTGGTATGGTGCTAAACTACAAAGAAGATGATTTTTTTTTTCGAATGGATAATTTTCTTTATTTGAATGTAAAACTAAATCCTTGACAAGCTAGAGATCAAGAATGAAGCATGTATCAATAAATAGGCATGGGTGGTGGAGTAGGAAGAAAAATCTTGGACAAGGAATCTTAACCATGGCTGCACATTTCAACTTAACAAAGTGCTGCACGAAGAGTCAATTTGCAACAGAAATCTTGTAATGAATCGGACTTCCCATAGATTATAAAAACCAATGAGATTACATCAATAATGGGGTATAGATAATTAAATGGAAACATAAAAAAAAAAATGACATAGGATTCTCAATCACAAACAAATCTAATTGAGCTTAAATGAACATGCGATTCCGAAACAAGAAGCAAAATTTGTTGTGAGGGAAGTGTCGAATGTGGAATTAAAAATTGTAATTGTCAAAAATTAGAGACAAGCTTACCCACAATTGAAAGAACACATTAGGAGAGATTGGAGAACAAGGCATATCGTGTCAAATTTTTTTTTTTTTTTTTTGATTGGGTAAGCAAGGAAAGGTAAGTTTGTTTACCAAAATCTTATACTATTCCATAGGTCAACAACGAATTCACAGAACCACGTTGGTTTTTAACTGCTAGCAATATATGTGCGAAGTTTACGAGCTAGAGAGAATAAATAATGATCATATCAACATCTTGATCTAGCTTGATGATAATGGAAGCAAACGTGGTCACAAGTACGAACTAATAGTCAAAAAAAAAAAAAATACACGATTAAATATGAAGTTAAGAAGCAGCAAGGGAGCAAAATTTGTCATGGAAAAAAAAAGGAAAAAAAAATGCCAATCATTCCGAAAGGAAAGTTAAGAAAAGAACAATAAGGATTAATTCACAAAAAGAGGTAATTTTCCAAGCCAATAGTGTGTCACGAATTCAGCTTATAGAGTGGGGGTTTAATAGGGAACCATATGTACACAAAGGATAATTATGTTAGAAGAGCATGGCAAGTTCAATCAAAAGAAAGAAATCTCAAAGATGAGGCTTAACCGTCGCACTCATTAGTCGATGAACCTCATAGATACATTTCGTTTCAAAAGGATAGTTAAAGGCGATAGAAGTCCAACATAGTGTTATGCATACGGAATTTCAAAGGAGACATTAAGATTGTAAGTAAGGCACCAAGAAGTCAATATATATATATATATATATATATCAGCGAAAGGAATTATTTTGTGTGTTTTTTTCAAGAACATAACTGACTCAATATCTATAATCTAACCATGTGCAATTCAAGCTTGAATGCCTTGACGCCTTCCATTCTAAAGAATTACCAAAAGATAAGTTATCATACACAAACTTTTAATGCCTTACAGAACCTGTATTTTTTTCTTTCCTTTCATTTCGGCTAGCCATCTCCTCTTTGGTGGTAAATTCCTGTCATGATATCTGCCCTTAATTCTATACCTTCAAAAGTTTAAGACCTAAAATTCTGCACCAAAATCTATTCTATGATAAATGAATATGCATCTTAGGGAATACAACGTCCAGCCCTCAAGAAAAACAAATTTTCTTTTATCCATTATTAAACATAGTTTTCTCTTTGTCTCCCAAGATAGATAAAGCACACCAAATCTATTTAATCAGTGTTTGATTGGACTGCACTTTCATAACTATTTTAAAATAGCAAGTCATATTGCGCACCACTTTTCTTTGAAGGACATTGTCCCTACAGAGGATAACTTATCAAAACTCCTACAACTATCAACCCTTTTTTTTCCCCCTAGAATCCTTGTATTAGAGTTTATAAACAATCTTAATACAAGTCCTTGTCTGTCTCTTTAAATTTCGAATTATTAGCTTACTCTTGAACATAAAATAAAAATATCCTAAAGAATAGAACACTATTGTTTCATAGCATAACAACCACATAATATACTTAGGATTATAGAGAACGAAAACTTGTCTTACTGAAACTCAAGATGCAGATCTGAAAACTTTTCCTACTGAAACTCAAGATGCAGATCTCACAATCACTTCTCTTCCTATTTTTCAGAATCAATAGTAGAATAAAATTTTCAGCCTTCTCTTTGGACATTCCTACGATTCTAAAATCATACAGCAATGGTACTATATTCTTTTGAACTATACCATGAATTTATCTTCAATCAGGTAGTATACTTAACAAAAGACTTCCAACTACCAAAGAAATATTATTCACAGGAAAAACTTAGACTCTTTATATATAGGATCATGAACCTATTGCTCTGATACAACTCTGTCACACCCCCAAATTTGTTGGGACAAATCGGAGAACATGATTACCGCGAACCTAAGAAGATTAACTTCCTAAGCCCGCAAGGCTCTAAAACCATAAAATAATAACAAAGTGAACTAAAATAATTCTTCAAATAAATACAACAACAGAGCGTCTAGTGCCTTATAAAACTAAAGTTTTAAATATCTCAAATACATGTATTCATTAAAACCTCTATGCTCCAGAAAATGTTCTAAACACAATAGTCAAATCTTGTAGTCAACAATCAAGGAGGCTCAACCCTTCTACTTACAACGAGCTTATTCCTTAAAATCTGCAAAAAACATATTTTGAAAATAGAAATACAAAAATGAGATATGAATCTCAGTAAGTAGTAGAGCCCAAAAAAAATATGGAACCGTACTCTACGAAAACACATAATATTAAATTTGATGACGATAAATTATACTTTGTCAAAAAAAAGACTTACACACACACACACACACACACACACACATATATATATATATATATATATATATATATAAAATCTGCAAAAACATATTTTGAAAATAGAAATACAAAAATGAGATATGAATCTCAGTAAGTAGTAGAGCCCAAAAAAAATATGGAACCGTACTCTACGAAAACACATAATATTAAATTTTATGATGATAAACTATACTTTGTCAAAAAAAGACTTACACACACACACACACACACACACACATATATATATATATATATATAAAATTTAGAAAGCTAGTGAAATGCCATAGTCACATATACGATAACAATGTCAATGATGTGAATAACGAAATTAATTAAAATAGTACCATAACAAAAACGAAACCCAATAGTACCAATAACAGATCCAACAATATAATGGCCGATGCTACATACTAGTAGCACAGTCCCAAAAAGTGGTTTGTTGTCGCACATACTGCCAAAAGCAAGCGAGAGTACCTTACGAAATGATAGTGCACTACCCCACGATACGTTGGTGTACGATCCCCACCAACAAAGGGCACAAAAGCACGCCCTCAAAATAAATGGCACAAGGGTTTACAATATTCGTTATGATACTTGATCATATAAGAGCGAAAGAATTAAGAACCATTTGTAACGTTCATGATGCAAATGCGTTAAGACTTTTAGGTTACACCTTTTAGATTAAGCTTCCAATCTTTTAACACCATACGAGATCTTTGAAAACTTTAAAACAATTAAGAATGCAAATAATTTAGAAAGATCTTTAAAAACCTTAAGACAGTTAAAGTGCAAATAACTTAGAAAGATATTTAAATTTAGCTAAAGTCATAAAAAAAGTGTAATTAAAAGGAACATTTTAAGAAAAATTCATATTATTTCAATCGGTGGCCAAACCATGAAATTAAAGATGTATATTAAGAAATTATTTTGGTGACCTAATGGTCACTATTCAAGAGTTAATAATATTGTTCTATGAACAGTGGCTGTTCATACATTTACATTATATGATACCTTCCCTTTTTTTTTTTTTGAAAATCTATAAATACTTTATTATTTGTCTTACTTATTTGTAATCACGTGTTCATATATTATTAAGAAAATTAATATAGTAAGTATTAAAATATGAGAAATCACATTTTAAGAAGTAAACTTACGATTTGACACAGTGTACGTAAAAAAAATACATCATCTAAAAAGTAATTTGATATGCTTAGAAACTAAATCTAAGATCCATAAATAATTTAAATACCATAAGCAATATCAATAGTTTTGAACATAAATCAATAAACTTACAATTTCAATGGTAACAAACTAGATCAATAATCCAATATCCATGTTGTAGCAAAATATACACATTATTAAAATCAAAATGAATTATCAAAAGAAGGGTCTTCTTACTTACCTTAATCCAAGTATCAAAATCAAAAACTTAAAGTTTCACAAATAGAACCTTTAATCTCCCGAACTCATAGGCCTACACGTACTATAAGTCGATGGTTGGACAAAAGCTTGACAAAATTGCAGATTTCTTTTCTCTGTGTATTCGGAGGCTACAAAGAAAGTGAGATTTTTATATTGTCCACTAAGTTTTAGAACATAGACTAGTAGGGCTGGGCTTAATTACTTAATAAAAGGCCTAAACTATGAAACTTTTTTTTTTATTTTTTATTTTTAAACTCATTCCCAGAAAATCAAATAGTTAAACTAATGTCCAAAAATATGGGGTGTTACAACTATTTTCTCCTTGTCCGTGTTTAATTCTACAATCTGTATAATTCCATACTATTCTTTCCTAGAGTTTTCTGATAGACTCTATTAACTAAAATTATTTAATGGAATTAACCTTGAATAGTATGGTAACTTAGATAAACCCCTTAATCCGACAAAAAGAGAACATACCAATCTACACTTATGAATTTATGAATTTCAAAAATTAGAGGTTACAATAATAAAACCCAAGCCCTGTGAATTATTTCCCAGTTTGCGAATCAAGAACGTTTGAAGCTTTCAATGCCAAACTTTCATATTGTCCTCCGATACTCTTAATATTTTGAAATTCATAGTAATTTCACTGAGGGCTTAAAGTTGTCTCAAAATCCAAAGAGAGTTTGAGTTTACAAGAGTGATGGAGGAAACACTAGAATCTAAAAGTCAACATTTCTATTATTAAGAATCTTGGGGTTCCATTCTAAAATTAGTTAGTGTCTCAAAATCTTATGAGGTGGTCTTGAAATTTATGATTTTTTCATGCAAGAAAAATTGTCTTTTAACATGCCGGCCCCTTCACATATGACCCAATATTTTGAAGGAAGATAGGTAACACATGGATGGAGATTGTCACGCCCCGAAATTATATACGTATACATAGTCTCGGGACGTGACATATCGCGTACTAAAAGAATAAAATCCTTAAAGCCCGCTAAGCGCACAACCATTATACACTTAAATCAGAGCCACTAAAATCACAAATATTTAAGTGTCCAAAACAACCATAGTATTTGATTACAACCCAAATCTTCAATAGTAACAAAGAACAAATTCTCAAAACCAAAACAGTCAAACGCAAACGTCATAAATAAAGTTTCAATACAAATTCCAATAACAGTCAATAAGATAAATTTTATGCCATTAATCATCATTCCCAGAAGTCTCACAGATGTAATGTTTATTCTGCTTTAACTGCAAAGAAAATAGGTGGAAGCAAAAGTGGTGAGTGAATAACAACTCAGTAAGGGAATTGAATCCACAATAAAATATAGCTCGATGATTGAGTCAAGAAATTTCTGATTGGAGTTCATTAACATTATAGCAAATGTAATACATATAACAGTTGACTAACGATTGATAGGGTAATACATTTAACATACCATAATCAAAGAACCACTAAAAACGATGTATACAAATATAAACAACAATGCTTGTGGCTGCAATGTATATAAAAATAAACAACAATGGTTGTGGCTGCATTTAATCCTAGCAGCATCATTTCAATAATAAGTTATAGCCCAACTCAAGAAGTTGCGGTGACAGTACCCGCTAAAGCGGTACAGTTACAATATCTATACCGTGGTACCGTGACAGTATCAATACTATTAGATTTACACAACTATTAGTGAAATGTATGACGTCGACAATTATAGATAAAAGAGTGCATGAAAAAGTAACGAAGACAAAGATTGTTCGACAGTGGTCATTAAAATACATAGAGTTTCTAAAGGTATCTCTTGACTTGAGGATAATTTATAGAATGACCAATTAAAAGGAGATTTTAAGTGCATACATATTGAAAGGAATCTAATTTCATATCTGAATCGTATGAAATAATAATAACAGAAATATGACTTCTTTAAAACATCACTTCATTCTCATTATAAGACAATTAAAACAAAAACAAAAATAGAATATTAAAAAAAATAAATTCCCTTATTTTTTTTAAAGAAGAATAAATTAATGTCTTTGGTCTATTTTAGACTAGAGACGAGAGATGGCTGGTCCCTACGTGACATCAAAAGAAGTCACGTAAGTGACCTTGAAAATCACTGACAGTGACCTTCACACACACATACACACACACATAATGTACGATTGTTAGATTTTGTACCTTTGATTCTCTTTTTTTTTTTATGGATCCATATTCATAGAATAATGTTGTCTCAAAATAAAAGTATTAGATCATTTGTATCTCAATCTGTTAAAAAGTTTTAATACTGTGTTACTACTTATTTTACAAAGGTAATAAAAATTATTTTGAGATTTTTGAAAGTAAGAATATATATATATATATATATATATATATTCTTTTGGGACAACATTATTCTATGGATATGGATCCATAAAAAAAAAAAAGACAGAGAATCAAAGGTACAAAATCTAACAATCGTACATTATCTTAAATTTAATCATTTTAATAGGAAAATGAAAATAATCCTATTTAAAAATTTCATATGAACTTGATCAATAAATAACTCAAAGTCAAGATTAATCCTTGAGGGGAAGACTAACAATTTCATATGAACTTGTCACAAAGATTGAAGCATAGAATTTAACTCTTGGATTATCACATACTAAATGATCGATCTAGGATGAGAGAGATCAATCAAAATGATATAATTAATTAAACTAGATATAAAACGAGTTTGAGGATGACAAAATAGGCGAAAAATTATTAGATAAGACGGATGAATTTCACTTACTCTTTGATCCCAAAGCAAAACAAATCTCAAATCACAATATCGCAAATCTTAGTCACCACTTCAATCTCCTAAACGCATGAACCAAACTTTCTATTACTAAATAAGTCATCAACAATTAATTTCACACCCTATGATAAATTTTCTAGCCTATGCATTTTATTAAATCACTTACCTTACCCAATGAAACTTCTGCTTAAGGTCTCTACAATTGTTTGAGTGAAGAAATGAAAGCAACGATAGAAGCAAAAGAATGTGCTTAAGGTCTCTACAATTGTTTGACTAAAGAAATTAAAGGAACGGTAGAAGCAAAAGAATGAGGTGTCTGATCTCTTATGCATTCTTCTCTCTCTCTTTCATTTTTTTAAAATTTTTTTGTGTGGTCAAAACCATTATTGTCATGCCTTTCATCAAAACCCCCTACTCTACTTTGTCCCTCACTCCACTTCACTTTGTTCCCCATTTCTTGCAAATTTGTTCCCCACTTGATTTTTTTTTTGTTTGATTTTGACGGTCATTATAGAGATGACTTACATGCAGTAGATGAATATGACTGGACCAAGGTCGCAACTCTAATAACATAAGAATCATGAGATTTTATCCTAAAATTAATTGGTGCCAAAAGGAATAACCTAGGATCTTATAAGGTGGTATTGAAATTCATATTTTTCCATGCGGAAGGTATTGTATATTCTAACATGTTGACCCTTCACATGTGACCTAATTTTTTGAAGGAAGACTTGTAACACGTAGATGGATACGACTCACACATAGTGGATAGATATGACTAGACCAATGGCCTAGCTCTATTACGTTGAAACTCATGGGTTCTATTCTAGAACTAGTTGGTGCCAGGGGGAGCAGTCTAGTATCTTATAAGGTCGTCTTAAAGTTTATGATTTTTATAAGCAAGAGAAATTGTATATTCTAACACCTATTGCATATTCCTCAACTTCTTCAACTGTTTATTGCTTAGCAATGCTCGTCCAATGCTGCTATCTTAATACTTAAGGTTACTCTGTAGGGTAATTCAAAATATGTGGTAATCACTTTAAATTCTACAATCAATCAATTTGTTGAAGGCCATCACCGTTCAGCTCCATAAGGTTTCATATAATTCATGCTGCTTAAATTATATAAGAGTAAATACCTTAAATAGTCCCTAACATTTGTTTAATTTGATAGTTTGGTCTCCAACGTTTTAAAATAGACACTTTAGTCCTTAACGTTTAACATTCATGGTAGTGTTACTCCTAAATCACATTTTCGTCTAAATTTTAACGTCTTTAACACATGAGAAATACGAGGTTTAGCATATTATAATTATTTGATGAGCAAAATTGGCAATTCAATAATATAAATGTGCAAAACAAAGGAAAATCGCGTGATTCTCACATGTTAAAGGTGTTAAAATTTAGACAAAATTGTGGTTTAGGAGTAGTTCTGTCCTGAGTGTTAAATATTAGGAATTAAAGGGTCCATTTTAAAACGTTGAGGACCAAACTTTCAAATTGAATAAACGTTATGGACTATTTAAGGCATTTACTCATTATATAATCCTAATCTTTATTCTATGAATTTAAGCTCTAGGAAGTCCACTATATTCCAAGATTCTAGATTCAAAGAGCATTGGACGATACATTTGATTGGGGAATAAATCAGTTGGGTGGTTTTGGAACCATCTTTTATGAAAGTCAACTCGGAATATTGCAATTCATGAGAGTCGAGTATGATAAGCTTCATGTGGAAGAAGTTGAATTTATTTCGAAAACTAGAACTGAATCACATACAGGCAACCCTTTGTACTTGATGGCTGGAATCGACCTCTCACTCAACAACTTGACAGGTTCTATTCTCTTGACATTGGTTACCTAAGCGATATTCATACTTTGAACCTTTCACACAATAATTTATCAGGATCAATCCCAAGGACATTTATGAATTTGAAGCAAATAGAAAGCCTAGACCTCTCTCACAACATGTTGACAGGTCAAATTCCCTCAGAGTTGGTAGAATTAAACTTTCTATTAGTGTTTTCAGTGGCTTACAACAATTTATCAGGAAAGGTCCCAGAAATAAAAGCTCAGTTTGGAACATTTGGTGAAAGCCGTTACAAGGGTAATTCTCTTCTATGTGGTTCCCTTCTAGAGAAAAGTTGCACCAACACCATAGCAATACCACCACCTTTAGATCCAGACCAAAATGACCCCTCTCTTATTGTCGAGGACTAGTGTTCAGATTTGTTGAGAGGACTACAATAAAGACTTCTCAGTTTATGTGCGATTGTCTCAAGTGTCATTTTATCTAGCATTTTCATATTTTGTGTTTGCTTTGTTTCATTGGTCTAGTTGCATGGGAAGTCCTAATGGTTGTAACACCATCACAGGTTGCTTATACACCTGTATAATCAAAGCTGCAAATTATTAGATAAATTCCTTTTCCTCATTTTAGATTCAAGCTGAAAAATGTTGAATATTTGAAGATTGCATCATCCTAATCAGCTAGCAAAATACGGTTAGCTATAATTTCAAAAAAAAAAAAAGTTTAGACTTTAACTGTACAAAATGTCAAGATTATTGAATATAGTAAAAACTACTCAATGGATGTAGACAATAATTTGGGCCACATTTTATCATTTGTTGCGTATTTATGTCCACGATCCACATTTGGAAATTTATCCAAACTTTCCAACATTGTAGTAAAAGTTGACAACAGAGCAATAAAAGTTGGTATCTCTTTTATTAACAAGGTATTCATTAAAAACTAAAAAATATTTACAATCAGCAGTCAGAACTGCACACAACCAACCAATTTTCCCTTCTCTTTATCTCACATCAGCATTCAGAAGAAAAAGCTAGATGAAGCAGGGGAAGATAAACATACATAAAACAAATCTGGAAACAGGGCAGAGAGAGATGCAGAAAGCTCATGAGCGCAATGCCCTATTTTAAATGCACCAAGGTTTGCAAAATACCATCACGACCAAAAATGAGAAAGTAGCTTTTAACACCCCATATTTTTGGACATTAGCTTAACTATTTGATTTTCTTGGGAATGAATTTCAAAAAAAAAAAAAAAAATTTCATGCTTTAGGCTTTTTAATAAATTATTAAGCCCAACCCTACTAGTCTATGTTCTAAAACCTAGTGCACAATATAAAAATCTCACTTTCTTTGTAGCCTCTGAATATACAGAGAAAAGAAATCCTGCAATTTTGTCAAGCTTTTGTCCAACCATCGACATGTAGTATGTGTAGGCCTATGACTTCATGAGATTAGATGTGCTATTTGTAAAACTTTAAGTTTTTGATTTTGATGCTTAGATTAAGGTAAGTAGGAAGACCCTCCTTTTGATAGTTAATTTTGATTTTACGAAAATGCATATTATTTTGTCTATAACATGGATATTGGATTATTGATCTATTTTGAATCCACTGAAATTGTAAGTTTATTGATTTATGTTCAAAACTATTGATATTGTTTATGATCCTTAAATTATTCATGGATCTTAGATTTAGTTTCTAAGCATATCAACTTACTTCTTAGATGACGTAATTTTTTTATGTACACTATGTCAAATCGTAAGTTTACTTCTTAAAATGTGATTTCTCCTATTTTAATACATAGTGTATTAATTTTCTTAATAATATATGACACGTGATTACAAATAAGTAAGACAAATAAAGTATTTATAGATTTTCAAAAAAAAGGGGTATCATATTATGTAAATGTATGAACAGTCACTGTTCATAGAACAATATTATCAACTCTTGAGTAGTGACCATTTTTGACAAAAAAAAAAAAAAAGTAGTGGCCATTAGGTCACCAAAATAATTTCTTAATATACATCTTTAATTTCATGGTTTGTCCACCGATTGAAAGAATATGAGTTTTTCTTAAAATGTTCCTTTTAATTACACTTTTTTCTCTTTTGTGACTTTAGTTAAATTTAAATATCTTTCTAAGTTATTTGCATTTTAACTGTATTAAGGTTTTTAAAGGTCTTTCTAAATTATTTGCATTTTTAACTATTTTAAAGTTTTTAAAGATCTCATATGGTGTTAAAAGATTGGAAGCTTAATCTAAAATGTGTAACCTAAAAGTCTTAACGCATTTGCATCATGAACGTTACAAATGGTTCTTAATTCTTTCGCTCTTATATTATCAAGTATCATAACGAATATTGTAAAACCTTGTGCCATTTATTTTGAAGCCATGCTTTTGTGCCCTTTGTTGGTGGGGATCGTACACCAACGTATCGTGGAGTAGTGCACTATCATTTCGTAAGGGACTCCCATTTGCTTTTGGTGGTATGTGCGACGACAAATCACTTTTTGGAACTGTGCTACCAGTATGTAGCCTCGGCCATTATATTGTTGGATCCATTATTGGTGCTATTGGGTTTCGCTTTTGTTATGACACTATTTTAATTAATTTCGTTGTTCACATCATTGACATTGTTATCGTATATGTAACTATGGCATTTCACTAGCTTTTCAAAAATCTTATATATATATAAATGTCTTTTTTTATATAAATTACAGTTTATCGTCATCAAATTGAATATTATGTGTTTTCGTAGAGTACGGTTCCACATCTTTTTTTGGGCTCTACTACTTACAGAGATTCATATCTCATTTTTGTATTTCTATTTTCAAAATATGTTTTTGCAGATTTTAAGGAATAAGCTCATTGTATGTAGAAGGGTTGAGCCCCCCTGATTGTTGACTGCAAGATTTGACGATTGAGTTTAGATCATTTTCTGGATAATAGAGTTTTTAATGAATATATGTATTTCAGATATTTAAAACTTTAGTTTTATAAGGCACTAGACGCTTTGTTGTTGTTTTTATTTGAATAATTATTTTAGTTTACTTTATTATTATTTTATGGTTTTAGAGCCTTGTGGGCTTAGGAAGTTGATCTTCTTAGGTTCGCGACAGTCATGTTCTCGGATTTGTCCCGTCAAATTTGGGTGTGTTTGGGGGCGTGACAGCTTTTAATTACAAGTCCAAGCTTGACAAAAAAAAATTTACTAAGTTAATTGCAATTATTGAACCAATGGGTTATGTGGATTGAAGAATTAAAAGATGTGGTGATTAGAACCGAGAGGAAGAATCTTTGGGAAGAGATGGTGGAGACTTCTCAATTAGTGCTAGGAGCTTGGCTTGTCGGAGGAGATTTCAATGTGGTTTTATCAACATCTAAAAGACGATATGGGGCAGCCCCCCATTAGAGTAGAAGATTTTGTTAATTGTCTTTTGGATTGTGGATTGAGTGATGCAGATTTTGATGGTCTTTGTTAATCAAGAATGGACGCGCTCTCCTCTTTTTACATGTTCCAAATCAATTAATGCATGGATTAAACACCATAATTTCCTTTCTTTTGTGCATAACAATTGGCAGGAACCAAATAATAAATTAGGAATGAAGGCTTCCTGGATGAAACAACAGCGCCTGGAAAAGCACTCAAAGAGTGGAATAAAAACCAATTTGGAGATATCAAAAAGTCACAGAATGCCAAATCCTTTTTCTCAATTACCCTCAAAGCCCACAAGCTCGAGAACAACTCAGTAAGGCCGAAGCTTTGAGATGGAGTTTCTTGTTGAAAATTCTTGAAGCATTTGGATTCAACCATGAATGGATGGAAAAGGTGAAGAGTTGTATTATAAATTGTTGGTTTTCAGTTATTGTTAATGGTACATCAGTGGGATACTTCAAATCAACGCGTGGTTTATGTCAAGGGGACCCTATCTCGCTAGGACTGTTTATCATTGCAGCAGAATTTCTTTCAAGGGGATTGAATAATTTATTTGAATCCTTCCCTAGTACGAGGTATAAAACGAGATCTCATCTTTATATCTCACACTTAACCTTCTCAAATGACATCATTATTTTTGCAAATTGGAGCAAAAATGTTATTTCCCGCATTATGGATTTCCTTTCTCTCTATGAGGAACAATCAGGACAAAAAGTGAACACAACAAAGAGTGGTTTTGTGGTCTCTGAAAAATCCCACAGAACTTGGGTAATGATTTTAGCAAACGCCACAGGCTTCCAACAACATCTGCTCCCTCTTAAATATTTGGGAGATCTTCTCAACAAAGGGGCAAATAAGTTTGTTTTATTTGATGAAATTGTGCAGAGAGTAATTGGAAGACATGTCAAAAGCAATGAACATGACAATTTGGTGGAGATTTTGCAAAACATCAAGCTTATGGTCCCAATATATGTGTGAATCTTACTTCGAAGATAATCATCCTAGATTGATTACTCCTAAAACTCATGACTCTCCAATAAGGAAAAGAATGCTTAATACAGTTGGAAATAATTTTTTTTGGTAGGATACATGGTGGGGAAACGAAGCGTTTTTCTTGAGATTTCCAGACAATATGCCTAATTTAAAAACGCTTTCAGAATTCATGACAGAGGAAGGATGGAATTAAATGGAATTAAAGCAAGTTCTTCCAAGCAACATTGTTGAACAACTATTAGAATTCTGTCCTGAAAATGAAGAAGACTGACAGTCCAATCTGGCCACTTACTAACAATGGTGAATTTTCAATTAAAAGTGCCTGGCAACAAATTAGAATGCATGGAATTGTACAACTGGCTCTCGAAAAAAATCTAGTATAAGTCTATTCCAATCAAAATCTCATTTTTTGGAAAATTCTCAACAATTGGATTCTAGTTGATTCCAAGCTCCAACAAAAAGGAATTACCATGGTTTCCAAATGTCAGTGCTGCAACAATGTTGAAACTATTGCTCGTTGTTTCCTCTAGCCAACAAGACTATCATGATTTAATTTCTCATATTTGATTCCATAGTTCATGGTGCCATGTAGATACCTTAGAACCCTTTTTGCAACTCCAAAATGAATTTGACTCAGATAATTCATAAACCTTGAAAGCAAGCTAGTAGCAAACATTATGTCCGGTCTTGTACCTGTAAGATAGAGCAAATTGCCCACAATGCTTCGATAAAGTGTTGCATCCACCTTCTTAGCGCCATCTTCTTTCATGAGTTTCTCATTCACAACAAGGGGTGTATCAACTGATTTGCATCCAAACATTCTGAATTTCTTTTACACATTTTCTGCATACTTCTTTTGAGAAATAAAAACCCCACTTTCATCTTGTTGAATTTATACCAAGAAAATAGTGTAGTAGCCCCATATCGTTCATTTCATATTTCTTCATCATTTCATTTTTAAAATTATCAATCATCTTTTTATCATTTCCTGTAAACACCAAATCATCTACATATAAAGCGACAATGAGGATGCTTGAAATACCTTATTTTTTCACATATAAGGTGGGCTCACTTTTGCTTCTTTGGAACCCATTTGCATTGAAATAGCCATCAATTTGACTATACCAAGCCCTTGGTGCTTGCTGCAACCTGTACAGGGCTTTCTTCAATTTGTACACATTTCCTTCTTTTCCTCGAACAAGATATCCTTGAGATTGCTCCACACAAACTTCCACTTTTAGTTCATCATTCAAAGAAGCTGATTTCACATCAAGTTGGTATAAAGCCCAACTTTTATGTGCTGCCAAGGCGAGTAAGGCTCTAATAGTATCAAGCCTAGTAACGGGTGCAAAAGTCTCATTATAATCAACGTCTGGCTGTTGTGAATAGCTCTTTGCAACGAGCCTCGCCTTATTTCTTTGTACTGAGCCATCAACATTGTATTTTATTTTGTAGATCTATTTCACACCAATTATCTCTGTCACGTCCCAACTCGACCCCTCCTATAATCAGTCAGGATGCAACGGAATTTTGGCAGTATAATGACAGTAAATAGGATACTGAGGCTCTAAACCAACCTCAATAGGACATCATACATCAACTCCACAAACCATACAACAAATAACTCCTCAATAAAATAACAGCATACATCATAACCATATTATACAATAAACATCCCTCGTTATACACCTCCGTTCCAACATAATACATAAACCTTAATATACATTACAAAAACATATTCAGTCAATCTAACAACCTAATCATAAACAAAAGGAAGGCTACTAAGACAACATCAACTAATTCATTAACTTTCAACATCTTTTACATTATGAGCTACAAAGCATATAAAAGTCTTCTAAGTTAATTTACAAGATAGTAAGACAATACAACATCAAGGATAAGACTCCAAAACATAGGACTCATCCACGTAAGGCACATTTTTCTCTTCAGGAGGCACGTACTCGTAATCCTGCGATAGTACACCTGTATGCATGCAATAATAAAGAGTGAGTTTATATAAAATAAGCCCAGTGATGATCTAATAGATCTCGAGCAAGGTCTACTAAACTCCTTGGAAATAATCATTTGAGTCAGTAAACACACAATAACATCAATAATACTATCATCACATAATTTATAATGACCACTCAATAAAGGATACACTAGTTGGTGTAGCTCCAAACGCCATCACGATCATACCAGCCTTCTTATGACTCCCATAAACTCACGCACCCGAGGTACCCCAATAACCTCTCCCTCCATGATACCTCCGTCATGCGAGCTGGAGGCAGTCTCTGGTAGTCATGCCGTTATCAACCCGACAGCTCGATGCTGCCCGAGAGGTGGCACACATATACCAAAGACTCAGCAATAATAATAAACATCAATCATTCACATAAGGACAGTCTAATAGAACTGCCTATCTCCTGGCATCAATCATCAATCAATAATCATATTATCATCATAATAATCATCAATAATCAATTTAACAACAAATAACTAAGTTAGATGACAAAGTAGGCCATCTAACCGAACATGCATTAAACACACAATCAAACCCTAGTTTACCCATCATCAACTCACAATTCAATCACTCCAACCATACCCGATCAACTAAAGGCAAAATCTAACATTTTAAAGAAAGACAATCTAAACTTCAATTAATCATATCTTACATTCTACTAATCCAAACAACTCCAAATTAGTTTCAAACACTCACCCATTCAATCAACTACATTAGCCCCCTCGGAAACCAACCAAAACACATCCAAATCATGCCCAATAACCCTAAAACTCAAATTTCTGGATTTTAGCACAAACATCACAATTGAAAATTCGGCATTACAACGGCGCTACCATGTAATTATCAAATATTTAGAAATCGACGGTAATCGATTCCGATCAACACAACTCAAAATAATCAACATTTAACAAATTAATCAACTTTAAATACCCGAAAAATAATAATTATGCTACAACGGTTCAAATATCGTAGGATTACATATAAATGATCCTTAGCATGCATGGAGCAATAATCTAACCTCAGATTAACATTCTAACGGTTCGATTATCAATTCTACTCAAAAACACAAAAGATGAGTTTTGAGATCTATAATTTTTCTCTCACCTTTGATGCGATATAAGCCTAGGAATGCATGCAATGCGTGCCCAACAAGCGGAATCCAACTCGGCACGAAATTCTACGGACAAAAACTAAGTTTTTCTTTGAAATTTTGCTTGAAAAACCTTTGAAATTTCTCTCTATTTTTCCTCTCCTTCCTCACGGCAATGTGTGTGCAAATGAGTGTGTTTTTGTGCTTTTCTTGTGTGTGTTGGTGATATATGCATAATAGTCAAGATTTTAAATGAAAGTCAAAGTTAAAACTTTAGTATTTTTGGTGTTTTCTTGACTTTAAATGCATTTTGTTGATCACCAATGTTCAAAACAATTATTCAACACCCAAGATAGTTCAAGTAGGTTATTTTTAGGTGACAAGAAGTTTTACAATGAAACAATTTCACCCTAGTCGGCTTAAAATTCGATTTTCGCAAAAGTCGGTGTAAAAACCCTAATAAATTCCTAAGCCGATTTAAAGCCCGATTTCATCAAACACAGGTCTATTAAAGTTCGTGGACTAGGTCTAGAAGGGTTAAAAAGACCATTTTCAAAATTATAGCGGACGTGTTTCGAGAATACTATTCACTAAAAATCGATGATAAAATTTCTGACTCCGTTTTTTATGAAAATTTCATGAATGCACATTTAGCATGTTCTAGGAGTATTGATATTAAAATTACCACATTCTAAGTCATATAGCACATAGACAGGTTAATTCACGTAAAACGAGGTAAAGCACGCAAAACGAGACATGATAGAAAAGTGGGGTTTCACATTTTTCCCACCTTAAATAAATTTTGCCCTCGAAATTCTTACTTGATGTATTGAACAGATCTGGGTACTGCTGCTGCATCTGATCTCGTCTCTCCCAAGTAGCTTCCTCAATGCCGTGATACTTCCACAAGACCTTAACCATCGGAATCTTCTTCGACCTCAACTCTCGTTCCATCTGATCAAGAATACGAATCGGATGCTCGTCATAAGTCAGATTCTCACGAAGCTATAACGGCTCTGGCTCAAGAATATGAGAAGGATCCGAATTATATTTTCGCAAATTAGACACGTGAAATATATTGTGGACATTAGAGAAATTCTCCGGTAAAGCCAACCGATATGCCAACTTACCAACCCTGCCGGTAACCTCAAACGGCCCAACAAATCTCGGACTCAGCTTACCATCTTTACCATAACGAGCAAACCCCTTACAAGGAGACAATCTCAAGAAAACCCGATCTCCGACTGCAAACTCCAAGTCCCGACGACGCTTATCAGCATAACTCTTGAATCTACTCTGCGCCGTAAGCATTCTCTGCCTGATCAACTGAACATTCTCAATTTTCTCAAGAAGCTCTGGCATGATAGTCGGATCAATAGTCTTCATCTCCCCTACCTCGTCCCAATATAAAGGTGAACGGCACTTATGACCGTAAAGAGCTGCGAAAGGTGCCATCCCAATAATAGCTTGATAACTATTGTTATAGGCAAACTCGGCAAGTGGTAGATGTTTCTCCCAGTTCTTCCTGAAATCCAAAACACAAGCCCTAAGCATATCTTCCAGAATCTGAATAGTCCGCTCAGACTGACCGTCGGTCTGTGGATGATACGCGGTACTGAAGTTCAACTGAGTACCCAAGGTCTCCTGAAGTTTCTCCCACAAACGAGAAGTAAATCGAGGATCTTGATCTGAGACAATACTAGATGGAATCCCGTGAAGTCTAACAATCTGATCCAAATAAAGATCCGTCAACTTTGTAACCTCATCTCCCATCCTCATCGAAATAAAATGAGCTGTCTTCGTCAAACGATCCACGACAACCCAAACTGCATCATTACCCCTCGGCGTTCTAGGCAAACTAGTGACGAAATCCATCGTAATATACTCCCATTTCCACTCTGGTATAGCCAATGACTGAAGCAAACCTGCAGGTCGTTGATGCTCGGCTTTTACTCTCTAACAAGTCAAGCATCTAGATACAAACTGAGCAACTTCCCTCTTCATGTTATTCCACCAGTAGTGTTGCTTCAAATCCCGATACATCTTGGTTCCACCGGGATGAATAGTGTACTTAGAATTATGAGCTTCCTCCAGAATACCTCGCCTCAAGCCTGGTTCATCGGGAACACAAACCATGTTCCGAAACCGAAGAATACCGTCCTCATGCAATTTAAAGTCAGACTGATCACCCGTGATCTGATCCTTGATCTTCTGAAGTTTAACATCCAGTTGCTGAGCCTCTCTAATCTGAGACAATAATAAAGGTTAAATATAGAGATGTGAACACATCACCCCAACCTGAGTCAACTCCGATCTCCAATAAGTGAATTCTTCAAGAATCTCCCATTTCTTGACATCCAAACAAGCAACACTCGCCTTCCGACTGAGAGCATCTGCTACAACATTTGCCTTGCCAGGCAGATAATTGATAGAATAATTATAATCTCCAAGAAGCTCCATCCACCTCCGCTGGCGCATATTCAACTCCTTCTGTGAGAATAAATACTTCAGACTCTTTTGATCAGTGAAAATATCGAACTTACTGCCCCACAGATAATGATGCCACTTCTTCAGTGCAAAGACAACTGCTACCAACTCAAGATCATGAGTCGGATAATTCACCTCATAAGGCTTCAACTTCCTGGAAGCATAGGCAATAACTCGGCTATTCTGCATAAGAACACATCCCAAGCCCTCCTTGGATGCATCGCTGTAAATAACCATATTATCGGTCCCCTCTGGTAGAGCAAGTACTGGAGCAGTAGTCAACCTCTTTTTCAACTCCTGAAACCCACTCTCACACTTCTCATCCCAAGTAAAGATAGTCCGTTTCTGAGTCAACTTAGAAAGTGGCCCAGCAAT
This sequence comes from Ehretia macrophylla, assembly GCA_037974665.1. Classification (NCBI taxonomy): domain Eukaryota; kingdom Viridiplantae; phylum Streptophyta; class Magnoliopsida; order Boraginales; family Ehretiaceae; genus Ehretia; species Ehretia macrophylla. The sequence continues at coordinate 57,403,879 of CM075771.1, read as the reverse complement.
CTTCGAGAAGTCCTTTACAAACCTACGGTAATAACCCGCCAAGCCAAGAAAGCTACGGACCTAAGAAACATTCTCTGGTCATTTCCAAGACATCACCACTTCAATCTTAGTGGGATCTACAGATATACTGCTCTGTGTAATAACATGGCCAAGAAAAGATATGCGTTGCAGCCAAAATTCACATTTGCTAAACTTGGCAAACAACTAATGCTCCTGCAGCTTCTGCAAGACAAGCCGTAGATGTTGCTCGTGCTCCGTTTCAGATTTAGAATAGACCAAGATATCATCAATAAAGATTATCATGAACTGATCTAAATATGGCTGAAAAACCCGATGCATAAGATCCATGAATGCTGCCGGTGCATTAGTTAATCCAAAGGGCATAACAACAAACTCATAATGCCCGTACCGAGTCCTGAAGGCAGACTTCGGAACATCCTCCGTGCGAATCCGAAGCTGATAATACCCCTGCCTCAAATCAAATTTAGAATAGACTTTAGCTCCTTGCAGTTGATCAAACAACTCGTCAATCAGTGGCAAAGGATACTTATTCTTGATGGTAACCTGATTCAAACCACGGTAATCAATACACAATCTCAAGGTACCATCCTTCTTCTTCACAAATAAAACAGGAGCTCCCCAAGGTGAAGAACTCTGCTGAATAAATCCCTTCTCCAATAACTCCTGCAACTGAGTTTTCAATTCCTTCAACTCAGCTGGTGCCATCCGGTACACTGATTTAGAAATAGGTTGAGTACCGGGAATAAAATTAATCACAAACTCCACATCTCTCTCTGGCAGTAACCCTGGCAACTCCTCGGGAAATACATTAGGATATTCCCAAATAATAGGAACTTCCTCCAGCTGTAACTTATCAGATGGCTTGTTGATCAAATAAGCCAGATAACCCGAACACCCTTTACTCACCAACTTAACAGCTTTAGTTGCTGAGATAACAAAACTCATCTTCGCACCCCGGTTCCCTACTACCTCAACTACTGGCTGATCTGGCAAACGAAACCATACTACCTTGGTTCTACAGTTCAACTGGGCATCATATTTAGAAAGCCAATTTATACCCAAGATAACATCATACCCCTGGATAGGAAATAAGATAAGGTCCGAAGGAAAATTATGCCCCTTAACATGTATTATACAATCCTTACACACTAAGCCAGTCACATACTTATCAGTCAAAGAGGTACTAATCTCAACCACATAAGGCAATCTTTCAGGTTGCAAATTAACACGTTGCACACAAGCAGGAGTAATGAAAGAATGCGTAGCACCAGAATCAATCAACAATTTAACAAGTTGATCAAGTATAAGGAAGTTACCTTCCACAACTATAGTCTCCTCGGGCATCTCCTCTAAGTCAACTGCGTAGGCCCGAGCCTGGACCCGCTGCTGCTGAGGTGTACTGGCCGCAGGTCGGCCTTGATAACCCTGAGTCGCTGTCCGACCCTTAGTCCTCGAATATCTAGGGCAATCCCTCGCCCTGTGCTGATTGCTGCCGCAACCTAAACACATCCCTGCCTTCACTCTGCAATCGGCCTCCACATGCCCCGTACGGTTGCAGTGTGTACACTGCGGTGATGATGCACTAACACTGCCCCTAGAAGAACCAGAAGCTAAAGGAACAGCTGAACCAGCCTGCTGCTGAGGCCTTATCAAACTAGGCTTGTACTGACCCTGAGACTGGGCTGGCCTAAACTGGGACTGAACCTGATACGACCCCTGCTAAAACTGAGGCCAATAATAACCCTGCTGCCCCTGTGGCCTAAAAGAACCCTGTTGAGCTGGTGGCCTGTACACAACCTGCTGTACGGGAGGCCTATATATACCCTGCTGATACTGCGGCTGATACGACCTCTTACTGGGCTGACTAGACACAAACTGGTCCCCCTTTCTCTTCTCTAGTCTAGAAGCTGCCTCAAAGGCCTCAGTGAATATATCATACCGATTCAGTGCCATCACATCCTAAATCTCGGGCCTCAACCCCAACATAAATCTACGAGTCCTCCGCTCCTCATCAGCCACATACTCCGGTGCATACCGGGATAGTCGAGTAAAGGTGGCCTCATACTGAGCCACTGAGGCATCTCCCTGCACTAAGGTTAGAAACTCAACCTCTCTCCGTTCTCTCGCAATCCTCGGGACATACTTCTCCCGAAAAGCTCTCAAGAAAGTACCCCAAACATACGAAATACCCTGTGTCGCCCAGCTAGTTCTCACTGTGCGCCACCAATCCTCTGCCTCATCCTCTAACAAGTACACGGCAAAGGAGACCTTCTGCTCATCACTATAATCAAGAAGATCATAAATCTTCTCTACCTTGCTAATCCACGCTTCAGCCTTCCGATCATCGGGTTCCCCCTGAAATCTAGGTGGATGATATCCTAAGAACTCTTTCAGGGTACCACGCCCGTGGTTTCCACCCTACACATTCAACAACTGAGCTTGCAAAGCCTGATTCTGGGCAGCCTGCCCTGCCAATAACTATGCCTGACTAGCCACTAACTCAACAATCCTCTCCATAGCTGCTTCCAAACGGTCATCACCCTTATCACGGCCCGGTGCCGCATTACCAGGAGTCTCATCTACTACCTCGGGCCTACCTCTGGTCCTTGGTCTACCGGCCATTCTACTAATCAAAGCGTTAGCACAGGTTATAAACAACTATTAACACATAAACAACAAACTCATATAAAACACATAAACAAATTGATAACATAAGCACTAAATCACATAATCACTTAATCATTTAATAAATAGTTCACTTTTCTTTCTTTACATACATACTTTCATGCTAAGACCATTACCCACATTCCGAGAATACCCCGGCTGACAACTAATATGAGCTCTGATACCACTTAAATGTCATGCCCCAACTCGACCCCTCCTATAATCAGTCAGGACGCAACGGAATTTCGGCAGTATAATGACAGTAAATAGGATACCGAGGCTCTAAACCAACTTCAATAGGACATCATACATCAACTCCACAAACCATACAACAAACAACTCCTCAATAAAATAACAACATACATCATAACCATATTATACAATAAACATCCCTCGTTATACGTCTCCGTTCCAACATAATACATAAACCTTAATATACATTACAAAAACATATTGAGCCAATCTGGCAACCTAATCATAAACAAAAGGAAGGCTACTAAGACAGCATCAACTAATTCATTAACTTTCAACATCTTTTACATTATGAGCTACAAACCATATAAAAGTCTTCTAAGTTAATTTACAAGAAAGTAAGACAATACAACATCAAGGATAAGACTCCGGAACATAGGACTCATCCACATAAGGCACATTTTCCTCTTCAGGAGGCACGTACCCGTAATTTTGCGATAGTACACCTGTATGCATGCAATAATAGAGAGTGAGCTTATATAAAATAAGCCCGGCGAGGATCTGATAGATCTCGAGCAAGGTCTACTAAACTCCTTGGAAATAATCCTTTGAGTCAGTAAACACACAATAACATCAATAATACTATCATCACATAATCTATAATAACCATTCAATAAATGATACACTAGTTGGTGTAGCTCCAAATGTCATCACGATCATAGCAACCTTCTTATGACTTCCATAAACTCACACACCCGAGGTACCCCAATAACCTCTCCCTCTATGACACCTCCGTCATGCGAGCTGGAGGCAGTCTCTGGTAGTCATGCCGTTATCAACCCAATAGCCCGATGCTGCCCGAGAGGTGGCACACACATACCAAAGACTCAGCAATAATAATAAACATCAATCATTCACAAGAGGACAGTCTAGCAGAACTGCCTATCTCTCGGCATCAATCATCAATCAATAATTATATTATCATCATAATAATCATCAATAATCAATTTAACAACAAATAACTAAGTTAGATGACAAAGTAGGCCATCTAACCGAACATGCATTAAACACACAATCAAACCCTAGTTTACCCATCATCAACTCACAATTCAATCACTCCAACCACACCCGATCAACTAAAGGCATAATCTAACATTTTAAAGAAAGACAACCTAAACTTTAATTAATCATATCTTACATTCTACTAATCCAAACAACTCCAAATCAGTTTCAAACACTCACCCATTCAATCAACTACATTAGTCCCCTCGAAAACTAACCAAAACACATCCAAATCATGCCTAATAACCCTAAAACCCTAGTATGTCATGGCTGAAATTTCCAGATTTTAGCACGAACAGCACAATCAAAAATTCGGCATTACAACGGCGCTACCACGTAATTATCAAACATTTAGAAATCGACGGCAATCGATTCCGATCAACACAACTCAAAATAATCAACATTTAACAAATTAATCAACTTTAAATACCCGAAAAATAATAATTATGCTACAACGGTTCAAATCTCCTAGGATTACATATAAATGATCCCTAGCATGCATGGAGCAATAATCTAACCTCATATTAACATTCTAACGGTTCGATTATCAATTCTACGCAAAAACACAAAAGATGAGTTTTGAGATCTAGAATTTTTCTCTCACCTTTGATGCGATATAAGCCTAGAAATGTGTGCAATGCGTGCCCAACAAGCGGAATCCAACTCGGCACGAAATTCTACGGACAAAAACTAAGTTTTTCTTTGAAATTTTGCTTGAAAAACCTTTGAAATTTCTCTCTATTTTTCCTTTCCTTCCTCACGGCAATGTGTGTGCAAATGAGTGTGTTTTTGTGCTTTGCTTGTGTGTGTTGGTGATATATGCATAATAGTCAAGATTTTAAATGAAAGTCAGAGTTAAAACTTTAGTATTTTTGGTGTTTTCTTGACTTTAAATGCATTTTGTTGATCACCAATGTTCAAAACAATTATTCAACACCCAAGATAGTTCAAGTAGGTTATTTTTAGGTGACAAGAAGTTTTACAATCAAACAATTTCACCCGAGTCGGCTTAAAATTCGATTTTCGCAAAAGTCGGTATAAAAACCCTAATGAATTCCTAAGCCGATTTAAAACCCGATTTCATCAAACACAAGTCTATTAAAGTCCGTGGACTAGGTCTAGAAGGGTTAAAAATACCATTTTCAAAATTATAGCGGACGTGTTTCAAGAATACTATTCACTAAAAATCGACGATAAAATTTCTGACTCCGTTTTTTATGAAAATTTCATGAATGCACATTTAGCATGTTCTAGGAGTATTGATATTAAAATTACCACATTCTAAGTCATATAGTACATAGACAGGTTAATTCACGCAAAACGAGATAAAACACGCAAAACGAGACAAGATAGAAAAGTGGGGCTTCACAATCTCTTTTTCTTTAGATCTCTCAACAAGCTCCAAAGTCTTGTTCTTCTCAATCATCTTAATTTCATCATCCATAGCTTGTTGCCAAACCTTTTCTTTCACAACTTCTTCAAATGAACGGGGTTCAATAACACAAAAGTTACAACTTGTATAAATATCACTCAAACTCTTCATTTTCTTTGGAGTTGAACTGGGTGAGGATGAACTCAAACTTGGAGTATCACTTGATGGACTTGATGAACATGAGGATGATGAAGAACCTGATTATGGAATTGTTAGGATTGATTCATCATCCATTCATGTTGAATTTTAAGAATTAGAAATTGAAATAGTCTTTTTTTTCTACCTTTTCTCCATTCCAATCCCAAGCAACATTCTCATCAAATATCACATCTCGACTAATTATGATTTTGCGAGTTTTCAAATTGCACAGTCGATATGCTTTAGACTTCAAGCTATACCCAACAAATATACACTTCTCACTAGTTTGATCAAGCTTTTGTCTATTTTCTTTTGGAATTTGGGCATAACAAATGCAACCAAATACCTGGAGATGCTTCACAGATGGTTTTTCTCCCATTCCATGCCTCAAGTGGAGTTTGATTATGAAGTGCTTTTGTTGGAGATATATTGAGTAGATAGACAGTTGTGTAAACATCTTCAGCCCAAAATGTTTTTGGCAATCCCTTCTCATGAATCATGGATTTCGTCATCTCCACCACTGTTTGATTCTTTTTTTCACACAACCTATTTTGTTTTGGAGTGTAGTTTACTGTGAGTTGCCTGTCAACACCTTCATCTTCACAAAATTCATCAAATTCTCGTGAAGTATATTCTTTTCCATTGTCACTTCTCAAATTTTTTATAAAGTGACCACTTAGTTTTTCAACAAAATTTTTGAATTTCTTGAAAATTGAGAAAACTTCATATTTTTGTCTCATAAAGTAAACCCATGTCCTTCTTGAAAAATCATCAATGAAAAGAATAAAGTAACGATTGTTACCATGAGATGGATTACTCATTGGGCCATAAACATCAGTATGCACAATCTCGAGCACTTGATTTGCTCTACGAGCAACTCCTTTTGGAAATGGTTGACAATGGTGCTTTCCAAGTACACAACCTTCACAAGTTTCTTCTTTTTCAAGGATTAATGGAAGGCCTTGGACAATATTCTTTTGAGAAAGTAATTTGACACTATGAAAATTCAAATGGCCATGCCTTTTATGCCAAAGCCATGAGTTATCACTTACTTCAGCTTTTAAAGATATATTTTCCATGTAATTGAAAGTTAATGGAAGGTTTCTTTTCTCCATTTTTAGCATTGCAATTACCTTCTTTGGATCTACAATCACCGGATTCTTGTGTCCTTTGTCAAGAATAATGCAACCACCATCTCCAAAATAAAGCCCATATCCATGTTCCACAAGTTGACCAACACTTAGCAAATTTTATTTCAAGTCAGGGACATGTAGTACATCCCCAACAAATTTGGTTCCTTTCTTAGTTTGGACTCCAATAGTTCCTTTGCCTTAAGCATGAACAGCTCCATCCCCCATTCTCACTGATGAATTAACAGCAGAATCCATATCAACAAAAATATTTTTCTCACCTAACATGTGGTTACTACAACCACTATCCAAGTACTACACATCGTCATTCTTGTCATTTGCAACTTGACATGCATAGAAGAGGTTCCTTTGGTCTTCTTTTTCTTCAGTAAAGCTTGCTTGTTGCTCATTCTTGAAGCGACAATCTTTTTTAAGATGTCCAAATTTTTTGCACTTGTGACACTACGGTTTGCCACGAAACCAACAATATTTTTCAGTGTGGCTTTTGCTCTTACATATGTTGCATACTGAGGTGGAATCTTCATTAGATTCTTTTCTTTCTGATTGTGTCCTCGACCTCGACCTCGACCTCGACCTCGACCTCGACCTCGACCTCGACCTCGACCTCGACGTCTTAAATTTTGGCTTCTTCCTCATCCTTGTCCTCTTGAATTTTGGTCTCTTCTTCCTCCTAATGATTCGTTTGTCTTGAAAATGCTTTTGTTCTTGCTTATTGAAATTGAGTTTAGATTGAAATTCACTCTCAACAGGTTCTTCGGAGTGTCGCTTCAATCTTTGCACAAATGATTTTAATGAGCCCATCAACTCGTGAAGAGCTAATTTTGAAAGATCTTTGGTATATTCAATTACTGCAATTTTGGGATCAAGCTTCTTGGGCAAACTAATGAGGACTTTTTCAACAAGTCTATTGTCACTCATATCTTCACCATACTTTCATTTGATTTACTAATTCTAAAAATCTATTTGAAAAATCATATTTCAAACTCTCATCTGAAGGTGAGAAGTTTAATAGCTCTTACATTCTCGTCTCATTCATACTCTTGTATAAGAATATCCCAAGCTTCTTTTGCTCTTGTTGCTTTCATGATTTTTGGAAAAGTGGAGGCCAAGACACCTTCTTGAATGTATCAAAGGGCTACGCCATCCTTCTTGACTATCTCTTTCATTTTTCTGATTTAATTTTTAGAAAGAGCTGCGGTAGACTCGGGCTATTGATACCCAGAATCTACAAGTTCCCACAAATCTTCATATATGATGATTGTCTTCATTTTGATGCACCAAGAATCAAAATTTTTTCCAGTAAAAATTGGAATACCAATTTTTTGTGTAGATGAATTCATGATAAATTTTGTTTTTTGTGAAACACAATATCTAATTTCTTTCTCTCTTTTTTGTCACAAGTTTTGTTTTTTTTTTTGTTTCTCAACCGAGCTCTTGATACCACTTATGTTGAGTGTTTTTCACAACACAAAAGTAAAATACTAAAGATATATAGAGAAAGAATATAGGAGGAGAAGACTAAGCACTGTTTATACTCAAATTGTTTTTCTTCTTCTGTTACAAATGGTTCATGGAGGTCTCCTTTTATACAAGCAAGAGAGGCTTCTAGAGACTAATTAATACTTCTTGAAAATACAAATTAAGGAACAACGAATCACATATTTTCAAGAGTCACAATAATTTCAAAATAGACTTTTATGTATTCTAATCTTCCGAGCAATGTATTTAAGGAATACGAAGCACATACATTGCACATTACTCAACATTCACCCCCATTTGAGATTCAAACTCCCATTAAGCCCAAGATGATTGCACTCAGATTTTATGGATTAAACTTGATTCAATGAGTATCATTCAACTTCTAAAACAGAAATTGAAACGAATGGTTAGAATGGAAATAAAAGTAACTTTTGGTTAAACCATGAAATAATTTCAAAGGCCAATATGATATCAATCTAATGGGGATAATGACCACGAAATCAAGTGAGAGAATTTAGCAACCCTACATAAAAATAAACTCCACTTACTTCTTACGCTTATTTTGAATCGACCTTCCTTCATGTTAGATATTGTAAAATAATCTTGAAGGAAAATATTATTCATGCCCTTCTGCATTTTGTTGAAAGAGGAAGGGTGAAAGAGTGGGTTTTGATGTATTTTTTAGGGTAAATTGCACCAGACCCTTCTGTGGTTTAGCGTAAGTGCATGATACTCCCCTATGATTTTATAATCCCTTGAACTAGTACTTGTGGTTTTTCAAAAGTGCACAACACCCCCTACTGTAAAAAAATCCTTCATATTTAACAGAGAGTGTTTTACACATGCGTTAAGTAAAATTTTTATTAGTTTTAATGAATTTGACAATAAAATAATTATGATAATTGACCAAATTACTTTTTTTACAAAAAATAAAATAAAATAAAAAATAGTCATCTTCCCCCCACCCCCACCCAGCCCCCCCCCCCCACCCCCACCCCCACCTCGTCAGCCCCTCACGCCCTACAATTTTCGCATCTAAAAGTCTCCACTGAGGTACAATTTGCTTATATGAAGCACATAGCAAGTGGCTGAAATTTTTTGTCAAGTGATGCTCATCAGGTGATCATTAGTGTTAAAAAAGTAAGGAGATTGAGTGTAAGCCAAGTTTTGTTTTTTTTTTTTGGTAAAGAATGTAAGCCAAGTTGGAAAAAGTCATTTGTAGTTTCTATTTTGTTTTATTTGTGTGTGTATATATATCTCTTTTTCTTTTATTTTTTTAGTCTAAACAAAAGGGAGCGATAAAAAGAGAAACGCAAAAAGATTAAGGGTATTTATATCTTTTTATGAAATTCGTTAACTTTTTGGATCAAGGGGGCACGTTTGTTGGTTTTCAAAATCACAAGGACTAGTTTAGAGGGTTTTAAAATCACAGGAAGTATTGTGCACTTACGCTAAACCACATGGGGACCTGGTGTAGTTTAACACTATTTTTTATTTTTACGATTATCTTTTTATTTGAACCAAAGTTAAACTCCTAAGTGTAAAAAAAAAAAAAACAGAGGACAATTTTATATTTAAAAGATAAACAACTAACTTAAAAAATGCGAATTTGTAAATTCCACTTCTTGAGCAATGATTTAGTTATAGCTTGAGGAAATCCGAGATTCAATTTTCTAAAGTGTTGCTTATAAACACAAGAAATTGTATTTGCAAAAGAATTATGTAAAATTTTATGGAATTCATTTGTTCCAAACGGTCTGTTACACATTGATATGAAGATTTGAATGGTACGACTAATCTTTTGACTCTAATGCTAACTTTATGACTCATTGCCTAATCTTAATTGACTTACATGGTTTGCAATGGGACTCTGAGTGCAGGGAAAGGTGATTGTTATATCAGGGAAAACTAATAAATGAATAATTTGTAAGGGAGTGCTATAAATTAAAATAATAACTAGGGTTTTGGACTTGAGAGTGACAGTTGACAAGTTCAAATCAGATAAGACAAGAGGATTAAGTTTACTTAAAAATAGCAATGGGGCGAGTTTGGAGCGGGTCTGGGACGGGGGGACCTATCCCCATGCCCCCTCCCCCCGCCACTCAAAAAATCCCCCCAACACCCACCCCGCTCTCACATTATATGCCCCCATCCCCTGCCCCTACCCCATCCTCGAATCCCTGCGGGGAATGGGGATTACCTGCGGATTTTTTTTATTATTCCTTAAATCTTACGATATTAAATTTAATTTGAACCACATAACTTCAAAATATAAATTAAAATGGTCTCAAGTGGGAGTAGCATTCACTTAAGACATAAATGGTATCAAGTTCGAGTAACCTAAAGGCAGGTGGAGAAACACTCTTGACCCCTTTATAAAAAAAAAAGTTCAAATCAGATAAACAAACTTAAGTGAAGTACTTTGTGAAAATATTTAGGACACTTTCAAGGTGGTTTGTCTGAATATTTCCAAGCTGACAGCTATAAAATATTTTCCATGAAATATTTTCCATGACTAAGTCAAAAGTATATTTATTTGGAGCATAGAGTCCAAGTACAATTACAAACTTATACTATTTTCTTCTCAAACTTTAGACATGAAATATCAAGTAATCTTGCGTGTGTGGGTACTGTTGGCTACAATGATAGTTCAACTTAAGGATTATGGAAGTTTAGGTTGCCTGGAAGAAGAAAGGAATGAACTTTTGAAACTGAAAAATGCCTTCAACTATCCAAATGATTCTTCTCTTTCTTCATGGGGTGGTAAGGAGATACATTGATGCAAATGGGAGAATGTCCTCTGTGATAACTCCACTAAGCGAGGGACGCAACTTTCTCAAAACAACATCTTTATGTTCACAATCTAAATTGTAGAATAAAATAACATAAAAATTGATTTAATCTATAGTCTAGGGCTTACAATCTATAAATAAAGTCGCAAACAACCATTAACGATAAAGAAACTCAAATATTTATTAAGGAGATACACGACTGAATATATGATGTTAATTCTTTGAATATATCTATAATTTCTCAAACAAAGCCATTTTGGTAACATATAATCAAAATAAGATCCATCAAATTGAGACTCTAAAATCTATTAGCATGTGCCAATACATAATAACTATCTATTATATCTCAAATAAACTTTGTAGGTACTTCGAGGATTCAAAAATCATAATATACAATTTACATAGCATTAAATTGACTGTTATAATCTTTCCATTAACAAAATGAGTTAACCATTATATCAAATGATCTTCCTTCTATAAACATATTAGAATACCACTCGCAAGAACAATCCATCAAAAACTTTGCTACCCCATTGTCTAGGTCTCAAAGATCAGCAAACCTACTGCTCTAGTCTCGTCGATCATTAAACTTATTGTTCTGATACCAACTGTCACGTCCCCAAATTTGACAGGATCAAACTCAAGAACGTGATGCCGTGTACTTAAAAATATTTATGCTCGTAAACCCACAAGGTTCTAACTCCATGAATACAAAATACTAAAGCTCACAAGAATATCATTAGAACAGTTACATCTTTAACAACTGAATAGTTTTTCCCATTTTTATTATAAATCCAAGAGATAATCTGAAATAACAAATACCCAATAAAACTTTAATAATCCAAAATAATACCTTCTCGTATTCGCTACAAATGCTTAAGGCACTTCAGAAATAATGTTCTTCCATATATCATATATGGAAAACTTTTCAATTAATCTAGACTAATGTCAGTCTAGGAGAGTTGTGAGATAAAAAGTGGATCCTACATGTATGTGAGGTTAACTCCATGTGAAAGAACTGATGTCAGTCTGGATTGATTGAATAGTAACCGATCATCATATATTATCACAACTAGCTTCTGACTTCCATATACGTCATAGGGACCTTTTCGCATGACTAGGACAGATTGACAAGTTAGGTATTAAGTTCCTATTTTCTTAAAAGTACTAATCAAGGACTCGATCACATATCTCATCAATGTCAAATTGAAAGATAAAAAGACCATTATCCAAAGACTAGTTATGACAGATCCAAAGCATTTCCATTGAGTATCAACCATTTTTTTAATTAAAAAGAAAGGAGGAGGCTTACCAATAAATCGTCCCACGAGGCAACAACTCCAAAGTTGAGATCCTTCATCGAAGACGTCGGAGGTGGGTGAAGCAATTTTTATCCCTCAAACAATTTCAATTCGAAAGAAGTCCAATTTGAGAGGGGTATTTGACTTTGGCATGAAAAAAGATTTTCAATTGGAATTCGCATCGCTCCGTTGATTACAATTCTTAGATCCACTTTGCCCAACATTGCGCTTGGACATGTCCGCCGAATTTGAAACTGTTGCTGCCGTAAGAGGAGGAAAATCCGAATGAGCAAAGACGGACCCCACAACCTTATGCACTATGGTGGCTTGAGCATTAATTTCAGAGCCGTTGGACTTCAATTCATGCTGCGAGTCCACCACTAAACATTGCCAAGCTTTTTGACCACCTAATTCACTTTGGCCCGCATTGGAAGCAAACAAATCAGGTTTTGTTTGCACGCCGAGCATGCTAATTGACTCGGCTGAAAATATAGAAGACTTCTACTTTCAACTCTACCAAGAATTTTCCTAGAAGGTAGCTTGATATTATTTTCCATGGCGTCTTCTGCTTTAAAGCCAACAGAACAATTACTAGGAGCATAGAATCTAAACACTGTTAATTGGCATCTCTGCATATCTGCGATTCCATTTCAAGTGATGTGTGTTCTGGCCGTCTTTGGATGGAGCATTGCATTGTTGACCTAAGCATCTGATATGATGTTTTGCAGATAATGCGTTTCTTTTCAAATCCGAGGAAGCCTATGATACAAGCCTTGCGAGGCCAGATCCTAAAAAGAACCTAACAACTTCGGTCAAAGCATTTGAGGAATGTCGTCCACTACAAGAGCTTGCTAATCTTGTACGATTGAAATATTGATGATATCTTATGGTGAAATTTGTCATCATTGAGGGAGTAAAATGAATTGCATCACCCACTGAGGTACCAATTTCCTTTGTATTTTGCGGACCTTAATAATAGGTAACCGAGATGATGTAGATGAAATGTCGAGCACCAATGCTTCTGTTCTTCCTTCAATACTCAAGCTGATAGATAAATATGAGCTCTATGGTCAAGTTGCATATCCAAAACATCACAAGCAGTCTGATGTTCCTGACATATACCATTTAGCAGCAAAGACAAAGGTAATGCTTGTAGTTTTTCATATTCTTGTTTGTAAGGAGGAGTGTCGTTAGTAGTGTTAAGATGGTTATGTCTCTCCCACATTGGTCGTTAGGAGTCTTATGTTATGGAGTACTACAATATAATAGGTCATTAATCCAGCTTTCATTGAGCCTTTTGGACTTTCTCTTATTGAGGTATTTATCTAATCGTCACGGTGGCTTTGTCATTGTTGAGTTAAAGTTTGTTTCCTTGTTACCTCTTTTCTTTATTCTTTTTCATTTTTCCCCAAATGAGCAGGCAGCAGCTTATGGTTTGCCTATTGTTGCCACGAAAAATGGTGGACCTGTTGACATCCATAGGGTATGTTTGTTTTCTCATGAAAGATATAAGTAACATTGGATTAAGTTTAGATCTATTTGGTTTATTGCTCGTGCATTGCAGGTTCTAGACAATGGTCTCCTTGTTGATCCCCATGATCAGCAGTCCATTGCTGACGCACTCTTGAAGCTAGTTGCTGATAAACAGCTTTGGGCAAAATGCAGAGCACAAGGACTGAAAAATATTCACCTCTTCTCATGGCCACAACATTGTAAAACTTATCTGTCCAAAATAGCAAGTTGCAAGCCAAGGCAACCACGATGGCTGAAGAATGAGGATGAAGATGATAATTCAGAATCAGATTCACCAAGTGAGTCCTTGAGAGATTTACAGGATATATTTTTGAACTTAAAGTTTTCGCTGGATGGAGGCAAGAATGCTGATGGCTCATTAGATGCTAAAGATTAGAAGAATAAGTTAGAGAATGCTGTTTTAACATGTTCCAAGGGAGTTCTGAAGAACACACAAAGAGCTGGCGCCATTGAGAAGGGAGACCAATCTTCTAGTGCTGGTAAGTTTCCTGCATTGAGGAGGAGGAAGCATATATTCGTAATTGCTGTCGATGGTGATCCTAGCAGTGGTCTTTCTGAGAGTGTTAGAAAGATCTTTGAGGCTGTAGAGAAGGAAAGGAAGGAAGGGTCCACAGGGTTCATACTAGCCTCATCCTTTAACATGTCCGAGATAAATTCCTTTTTGCATTCGGAGGGACTGAAGCCCACTGATTTTGATGCTTTCATTTGTAATAGTGGTGGTGATCTTTACTACTCATCTCTCCATTCAGAAGATAACCCTTTTGTAGTTGACTTGTATTACCATTCACGCATTGAATACCGTTGGGTTGGTGAAGGGTTGAGAAGGACTTTGGTGCGTTGGGCATCTTCTGTGGTTGACAAAAAGGGTGAAAAGGAAGAAGACATTGTTACTGAAGATGAAGAAAAATCAGCTGACTACTGTTGTTCCTTTAATGTTCACAAACCTGGGATGGTAAGGTTACTCTTTTCTTCCCCGAGTTTTGGATGGCTTTTGTTTCATCACAGTATGCTATCATATTACTAACATCTGCCTCTTGTAGTTTTATTTCCATGCATTTGTTGGTCTATGCAATATTTGTGGACACTGACAGTGCCATTTTGTTTCATGTAATTGTCTTTACAGGTTCCTCCTGTCAAGGAACTCAGAAAGCTAATGAGAATTCAGGCTCTTCGTTGTCATGTTATTTATTGTCAAAATGGGAGTAAGATCAATGTTGTTCCAGTGCTGGCATCTCGTTGCCAGGCACTCAGGTATGCATTGATAGTGTTAGTACTATCCAGCTTGATGACATGATTGCATCTTTTATCTGTAAGCTTACGATTTTTGTTTCATCTATTTTGTTCTAAAATATCTGTTGGGTTTGGGTTTAATTTTTTTCTTTTTCATATTTTTATTGTTCACCTACCTCATGAGCATCCAATGTTGCCAGTGGTTCTTGACCTTTGGTCTGTATTTCTAGGAGTCCATTTCTTCATGTTACTGCTTTTCTATTTTTAGTGTTGCTTTTTGGATGTTATTTGGATCGATAAAACACTGTGATTAGACTTATTGATTCCCATTATACGTTTGACATTTAAGTCTTTGGACACATTAAAGTTAATATTTGGTATTTTCTACAGCTGAATGCTTCTGACACATAGTATCGACTAACAGCCAGATAAGGAGATGATAGATGGAACTTCCCCAGACACGTTATTGTGTTGCGTTTGTTTATTATCTTATATTTGTTTGCCTCCTTTGTTCCTTTGCTCTTTTCTGGGGATTACTTGCAATTCTTGTTTTCACTTTCATCAACTTTATGGAGTTCTAAGGGTAACATACTGCCTTGGACAATTAATTTATTCTTTCTGTAAAGGTTCCCGATCAAGTCCCTTTTCATCCAATTAATTTATTTTAGTGCATGATGAAGAGTAGTATCGGAATGAAATGGAAACAGAGAAAAAGAGTTTCAGGGTTGAATTGTTGATTTCTGTGATTTGTTTCATCTATTCTCTTGTCAAATGAGAGGCTTCCAATCTTGAAGATTGTTGGACTAGAAAAAGGACGTGTATTGGGTATCACCAAACTTACATTATTGTACAAGATTGTAACTTGTGTAATGTGGAAGAAGATAAGTCAATAGTTTGCTTTGGGAAGGGCCTTTCAAGTGTTTGATTAGCTAACAGCTTCAGTTAAAGCTTCATACATAATGTCATTGTTAAACAAAATAAAAGAAAACACATGCGGAAGATATTTCAGATCTAGCATGTTGAAAAACTCCAAGTTCACCTTTTTCACGTCATGCCTAGTCTCTAAATTTGGGCTCTGATACCATGTTAAGAATGAAGGAGTTTCACCCTAAAACCAATTGGTACTAGGTGAAGCAGCCTTGGATCTTATATGGTGGACTTGGAGTTTATGATTTTTCTGTGGGATAGGGATTATCACATATTCTAACAGTCATATTTTTTAGTTATGACATTGGTTTTTTCTTTTGCGTTTGGTTTTTGTATCAAGGCATTTTCAG
This sequence comes from Ehretia macrophylla, assembly GCA_037974665.1. Taxonomy (NCBI): domain Eukaryota; kingdom Viridiplantae; phylum Streptophyta; class Magnoliopsida; order Boraginales; family Ehretiaceae; genus Ehretia; species Ehretia macrophylla. Next base: position 57,387,607 of record CM075771.1, on the reverse strand, counting down.
GGTCTTTTTGTGCTTCGTTTTTTAAGTAAATGTGATTGAAAAGTGAATTAGCGATTTATCTAATATGAAATATTCAATTTAGTAACGTCTCTAATAGTTAAATTGGAAACATTCATTTAATGAGAATCTATTATATTGCAATTAATATCTGGCGAAACTTTGAGTTACTTAAAAAAAGAATGAAGGGTACCACTTTGCTTAAAAAATTTAACGATGATGACAGCTGTATGTAAGGAGTTATGCCTGATGGCAGCTGCTGGATCTTGTCTAGTTCTGCTGTAATGTCTTGGAAGTTCTTGCCTTTTCATCTGTCTTCAACAAGAATCCTACATCAAAAAAAGTAATATGTTGTGCTTTCCATATTGCATATTGAATGGGAAAAGTACTTGCAGGCATGCATGGAAATGATATTATCTGATCAAACGATCTAAAACTTGTGAACACTTGCAAGCCCTGGTTGTCCGCTTAGGTGTTCTTTAGCAAGGAAATATGCTTACACTTCTATTCCCTCTTTTTTTTGTATTCCTTCATTTTCGTATTTGTGGAAACTGAAATGGAATTGTTTTCCTAGCTGACTCCCCGAGACACTTCAGCTGTTCTATCTACTATATTTTTGTCGTTTGCTTTTGTCTTGTCTTCCAGGAGATTATTCATTTTTAAGAGTAAATTACGTGGTGCTGGAAATAACTTGCAGATCATTTTCAGGTATTTATATCTTCGATGGAATGTAGACTTGTCAAAGATGGTTGTGTGTGTTGGTGAAAGTGGCGACACTGATTATGAAGAATTGCTTGGTGGCATACACAAGTCTGTAATACTAAAAGGAGAATGCAGCAGTGCGAGCAGCCTGCTCCATGCTAACAGGAGCTACCCACTTTCAGATGTCATAGCATTGGACAGTCCCAATGTTCAGACAACTGAGGGATTGAGCAGTGCTGATATACAGACCTCATTGCAGAAGCTAGGGGTTCTGAAAGGCTAATGATATTGACCTGATGAACTCCATATACATATTTGGCCTGAAGTAGAACTGTTGTCTCTCCTAGGTGCTTCCAGGTCTACTCCATCATGAAGGCGTCACTGAACGTGGTGACCTTGGTGAAATCTTACAAATGCAACATCTTCATTCTTTGTTGTCTTGCTCATTCCAATGAGTATTTGGAAGCTAAGTGATGCTGTATAGCTTTGTAAAGTTTTGCGCTGTGATATAGATCCTGTGTTGTACTCATGGCTCATACAACGCTGGAGATTATGAGACGAAATTTCAGTTAAAAATATGAAATCTTACGGGCATATTGCTATTAAATTGTGGTTTCAGATCCTGCTTGTACCTCTTCTCCCTATTCATCCAATCTCCCAGAGTCCTGTGGGGGGTTTTTGCCCCTCATGTATGACTGATGGCAGAGATGTGTTAAAAACTGTGGGACACATTATCCTTTTTAGAGGAAGTATAATTTAAGTTAGTCAATTACAAAAATTATCGGGATTCTCTAAAAGAAGTTGACTTTCTCACTGATTTGAACCAATGAGCTTCAATAGTCATCAATTATACTCTATATATGAACTGACTAATTGTCTGCATGCTTTTCCGAGTCAATGATTATTCAATTTTTTTTTTTGTTTTGCTAATGAGTGTTGAAAATTGTTCGTGTCAATCTATTGTTTGTTTTGACAAAAAAAAAAATCTATTGTTGGTTGTAAAACTAGGAAGGTAGTAGGTTGGTTAAGCATAACAATTATAATCGAAATTGTTTAGTATACTGTCTAATTATAACTGTGGGATTTTAAATCATTTGTCATACTGTAATCGTTACAAATTCAAAGATTTGCAATTAACCTAATCGTGACTGTACTTATTTACTTTAAAAAAAATAGTTTAAATAGAAAATCAATCTATAAAATTGTAAAAAAAAATCAATTTAAATGTCAAAAAAAGTCCAAAAATAAAATGAATGAATATGCACAATAAGGTGATAAAATTTGAATAAATTATATAATCATTGTAATATTATTTATAAATAAATACTTAATCTCAATAAAATTAAAATTGATAAAGTATTTGTCCATACAAAATAAGATAATAAAATTCAAAAAGAAAGCATCCAATAAATCTAGAAAGAGAAAGTTAAGGACAATGATAAAAATGTATAACTAATTTTACGATCTAATTGTTTAACTTAGGGCTTTTGACTATTAAAAAAAAAAAAAAGGTAACTTAGGGCTTAAATAAATAGTATTTAGGCTTAGCCAATTTTCTTATTGGGTTAGACTTAAAAATATAATTTTAATCATTATTTTATTAGGTCAATATAAAATGATACACAAAAATAATATACATATCTATAGACAATAAATTAATAATTGAGTTTTAAATTTTTAATATTTTTTTAACATTTAATATCAAAACCTATCGGGTTACCCGGATGTTTCCTCTTATAAAAACCAAAACCTAAACGGTAACCATCAGTTTTTGTAATCAAGTTTGTTATCGATCAAATACCCGTTGCTTTTGATGTTTAGATTTTTTTATTAGTGGGAGTTATAACATATAATTTGACAATCATACAAAATTATAGTTCCTTTCACTGGGGTTAATGTATTTTTTTGACTAAAAATACGTATATGTTCTATATGTTTAGTAGGACCATTGCGGATTACAACTCCTACTAACCCATTTATAAATCCACCAATGACTATGCCTCCAAGAAAATTCCAAGACTTAAAGCACTTTCCTTCGACAACCAACAATCCGACTGTCTACCAATAAGTTCTGCTACACATGAGTCCTACTTTTTATTTCATGACTAGACTATCATTTAACTGTAGAGAAGCATTTTTTAAACTTAATTATTTCGAGTTACTTTTTAAGAATGCCAGAAGTTAGTCAATGTGGTCTAATTATTTAATTCAATTTTCAAACATACACATGAACTTTACGTGCTTCTTTACCGTACAATATAAGCGAATTGGATCACACTGGGACGTGACCACTATTTTTTAAAAAATAATTTAAGACAATTGATTTTTGTCATACAATTAATTTGTTCTTCTTATTTTTATTTTTTAACATTTTCAAGGGCTACAATGAGATTGGCCCCCATCTTGTTGATCATGAATGGTTGTCCGTGGTACACTAGAAAAAATATGTCAAGCAACTTGTTGCAGCTCTTATTCTGAGAATTTAATCGAGACCATTGAACTCTATGGAGAACCTTCTATGTAGATTATTATTTTTTGGGTGACTTACCAGATTCTTTTCCAGAATTTAAGTTCTTTGTGAAAGCATACTTATATACAGTAATGTGATTTTACATGAACAACTATATCATCATTGTTCTAATTATGGTAAAACCCTTCACTCACTTATTATAAAAGTGACAATTTTTTTTTTTTTTTTGTAACTTAATAACAAAACACTGTTTTCCCCTCTTTTTCATATTTTTTGTAAGGTAGTTTCCTAGGCCAATTAGTATGTCTTAATTATGGATCTTATAATACAATTCTTTGAGTACAGATACTATAACAATTTTTTATTAGTATTTTATAGTACCTCAAACAAATTTTCTTCTTTTTTCATGGAAGATTCCACAAATTAGCTCTATTTATTATTTCTTGTAGCATGCAATTTGACAATATTAGACATATATTCATAGAAAGTATTTTTTTAGTAACGTTTGTAAAGAATGACTTACTACTATAAATGTTATCTGAGACGTAGTTTTAGTAATTTATTACAAAGGAACAGTAGAAACTAAAGAGGGACATATTGCTACAAAGTTAATTACTTCATCAAGCCTGTTTATTTCAACATAGAGTCTTAGTAAATTGGTAAAAAGTTGCATGAGTTTCAAGTAAGTTTAGAGAATTATATTACATCCGCAGAAAAGAAAGGAAATTTTAACAAAACAAGGAAAAATATTATACACTGTAAATTAGCGTCCATTTGGTTTTGATTATTTTAGCGCCTAACTAAATCAATTTTAACACTAAACTTGTGTTGGGTTAAGATAAGCAATTGATTATTTGAAACACACTTGCCCAAAGAAAAATAAATAACTCCAGTCAATGGATTATGCGATTATCACAATCATGATTATTTCCATAAATAACATATTTTAATTTATTTTATCAGAAGTATGTAATCACCACATTAAAATATTAAGATAGCCACTAGTACACCAGAATGAATTTGGAGAAGAATGAAATGAACCAAAAAATAGAATGAATTTGAAAATGTGAATAACATGCTTGATATGGTCTAAGAATGAAAAGATAGAGAAATGAACATGCAAGACACTTTTCTTATTAGATAAGAAGTTCTGTAAGGGCAAGAAATTTAATGGAAGAAGCAATAACCATCTAATAGTTGGTCACCTATTTCATGAATGGGGAAGTTTGCTTAATTGACTTGTTAATCCAAAACTAAAATATCTAATTTTACCCAAATCGGTGAAGTAAAGTAATATATGCTTAATTTATCTAAGCTTCTTCCAATCATATTGGTTGGGATTTTTTGCAAGCTAATATATTTTTATATGTGGCCACTTTAGATGACTACATGTAACACTCAACATATAAAAATGAGGAGTAATTTGGTTAATTTTCTTTCGGTGGGAAGGAATAAAGAGATCATGCGATTGTGGCGATTGTGTATTAGGCAAGGTATAATTCTTATTGAGTTTACTTTCTTTTAGGGAAAATTGCGCAATTCTTCCCTATTGTTTTTCTAATATGTCAATATCATCCTTACTTTTCAAAATTAATTAATTTAGTCTCTATTATTTTCTAAATACTTTTAAATTAGTCCCTACCATCAAAATTCCAGTTAGTTCTAATAGAAAATGTGTGAAATACCTAAATTGACATTATACAATTACCAAAATTACTAACATATCCTTTGAATATATATCATATTTATCCCTTCTGTTTCACAAAATATTCAAATTAGTCTATTTTGTTTCACAAATTATTTAAATTAGTCCCTATTACAAAACTACACAAATAGCCACACACATAAACACCCACAGCTACATACACGTGTATACATGCAATAGTAAATGACAAATTTAAGTCAATAAAATATGAAAAATAGAGTGACAAATGAAAAATTTATAAAAAGTTACAATCCCAACCACGGAGTAGTATACTGACACACCTTCATCGACGTTGTTCTTCAATATACGTTTATGATGAAAATTTTTTATATTTATATGCATTTTAATGACTTTATTTTACATTATTATTATGCATTTTTATGAATTAAGGATGGAAAAAGATTTTTTTTTTTGTAGTGCTGAAGAATATTCAAGGGGATTTTCAATGTTTTGGTGATAGACTGATAGGGACTAAATCCAATATATTGTCAAATAATAGGGACGAAACTGATATATATGCAAAACTTTTGGAACTATTATGAACTTTTTTAAAACTTTGAGGATTAAGTTGAATTTTATATGAAAATAATAGAGATTAAATTGAGCATTTAATAATTTTCCAACTTCCCCCTGCACACCCCCCCCCCCCCCCCCCCCCCCCGCCCCCCCCCAAAAAAAAAAGGATTTGATGCCATATTTTCTCTTGGGTAAGATCTCCTCCTTTGTTGATTTTTTTTTTATTAATTTTTTTTATATGAGGTTTATTATGACCCATCAAATTTAATCTAAAAAATGATGGAATCAACAAAGGAGATGATATATCTGTTTTTTATTTTTTTATTTTTTTCTCTCTTGGGTATTGGATGCCTATGTGTCCACTACAACACAATAGTTGAGTCTTTAAATGCTGTGGTTGGAACAGTTGCTCCTTAGCCTCAACTGCACTTAATAATCAGACAAAGACACCACTCTCAGAGCAAGTGAAAAACAAACACATTTTCGTCTCTGTTTTCGCACGAGAAGCATTCTAATTTGTGTTATGCATTTTCAGTATGAGCAGTTCTAATTAAGGGGTCACTATTGAAGAGGAAATTAACGAAAGTGATGGAGCAAGTAAAGGATCAAACAACCAACTTGGTCAAGCCTGCAGACGACACGATCACAAGCAAAGGTCAAATGAACACCAGCAACAGCTGCAACGCGAAACGTTATGCTCTTGTATCGTTTCATGAATTGCCAGACTACATGAAGGACAACGAGTATATACTCAAATACTACAGAGCTGAATGGCCTCTAATGAAGCTCTCTTTAGCGTTTTCCGGTGGCATAGTGAAACACTTAATGTTTGGACGTAAGTATCTTATCACTCCAGAAAGTATAATGCTATATGTCATCCCGTTACTCATTTACTCCTATTTTGTATGAGAAATATTCATATATTATAAAAATTTTATAATGTAAGAACGATGGAGGGGTGAAGGGGTGAAGGGGTGAAGGGTGAAGGAGTATATGTCACGCCTCAAACTTAGACTCTAAACCCGGGGCGCAACTCAAACCAAACCTGCAAAGCCGTCTAACAAAATACTAAGATCATGAACCACAAACCTGCTAAAATTTACATCAGAACTTCTATAAACCATCATGGTCAAAATACTTACATAGTCAAACTAAACACATAATATTACAAGGTTTACATCACTTCTACTAATAATATACAAAAGCAAATACATATTCAAAATTTGATGTATTTGCCCTACAAAAGAAATCCAGCATATCACAAGCCGAAAAGGGTAGGGAACACTACGACTGGTTCTCCTTCTGATAACTGGACTCACTTTCCCCTGCGAAACAAGTAAATAAATACATAAGCAAAGAAAGCTCAGTAAGATGAACACCCAGAGTCAAGCTCTGAGAGTTGTGCAAACCAAAGATGCAATATGGAATCAGAAGTAAATCAAGGAGTATTGCGAAGTCAAAAGTACACGAGTATCTATAGAGGACTAAAACTAATTAAATCACATCATACTAGAACTAAACTATAATCCAATAAATACATAGCCCATATACAAGATTAATATCGGAGTTGCGCAACCAGATACCACAAAACTAGTGAACTTATCTTACAATCTTACTTATACTGAGGTATCTCACAAGCTCTATGGTACATTCACAATGCAAGCATCTTACAAACATAACTCATGTAAATACTACCTAGAGCTGTAATAGTCATAGTTAAATCTCCACACACCAAATAATGGAAGGCTTGTATTAGCCTCATTCTCTCACGGTGAATCATCTCCCACCGCCGAGGGCACACGATGGCCACCTGTCGGCCCCACACCTCCGTACGGTGAATCATCTCCCACCTACGGGCACACAATCTTATAGGGTCATATTCGGCAATCTCACCCACCGGATAGGTGTTACAGCTTTAGAGATAACACATAGTAATAAATATAATAGCTTATCCAAACCATAACACAAATTAATACGTAAGCATCACAAGGTTTCACTACTATTGAAGTGCAAGACTCCTAATTACAAGTAGATCAGAGCAAAGCCAACAAATTTCAGAGTATGTGACATCAACTGAGATAATAGGGAGAGAACCAAGAGGATCTAAATACAAGAGGGTTGTTTAACTTACCTTGGCTTATCGTTACAAATAATAGAGTTCTTTTCTTTAAAATACACTTTCGAGCTAAGTTGACTCTGCAAACCAATAAGCATATTTGAGATTTCTAAATATAAAATGTACATGTATTATACTAACATTGATTTTCACACACTGGATATACAACCCATACGTTTACTTTATTCTTAACTTGATCTTTCTACCATCACATCTTTTCAACTCTATTACACAAGCTTAACAGGCCATGACATTTTCCCTAGATTTATCTTATTTTTCTTATACATGTAACTTATTATTTTTTTTCTTTACAAATATACTAGCTCAACAAACTTGCAAATAGACATATAGCTTACTGCCACCAGATTATTGATACACAATATAATCAGTAAATATACTATTCTATGCAATAACATTTCTTTTCATTACATATATACACATACAGGTTAACACCTACACGGGCAGCCACCAAAACAAGGTCAAACACATACATAAATTCCACTAAAGCTTGTACCACGTTCTTCAATTATACTCATAAACTATTCTCACCACAATCTCCTTTAATTTTGTGTTTATTTGCTACTCAATAAGTAAAAGAATCAATTATTCCATAATCAATATAATTCTACACATTCATGACTATATATATATAGATATATATATACATATACACATACACATATAAGAAATTCATAAGCTAATTAAACCCAACTCACCTTCTAGGGATTTTACGGTTGCAAGATCTTTAGTTGTCTCAAGTTTGAAGATGTCCTTTGCTAAAAAAAACGCTGCTGGGTCTTATTGGCTTTACGGTTATCGGGTAAAGGGGTTTAGAGAAGGTGTGAGAAATTTTCTTGATTTGCTAAACTTAAGCTGATCAGATTGTCTTACAAGCATAAGTTTTATTAATTCCTAGCTCTGTTAGCATACTAGCATTAGCCTAGATGGTTAAGATTCATGCATAGAAAAAGGAGTGCACAGGTTCAAATCTCAACAACTACTTACCTTAGTTCTTTTTTTTTCTCCACTTTTTGTTTATATAAAAACTCCACATGGCATATAATAAAGCTGGGTGTTACAGTATAGGGGTATAGGGGCGATATGAGGTCTTCCTTTCTTTGATCAATTATTCTTTTAGCACTAATCGGTATTTTATTTTCAAGCTTTGATCTTGTTAAATAACTTTCATTTCTTTGATGAAATTATATTTTTTGAACTTTTTATTGTGTATGATATATATGGTTTTATATCTGCAGGCATTTAATTGGATTCATTCTATTCTTGGTATTGACAATCGGAAATGCAACGCATGTACATCAAGTGGAAGATTTCGTTACGATGTTTACAAGGTATGCTGAATTTGCTGCTTCTCCTTTTCTTTTCCTTTGCTGATCTATTCATGTTCCAGAATGATAAATTGATTTGGAAAAAGAAATGAAATTTCCACGAATTATCTTTGATAAAGATGTCATTTGGTCTAATGGCGTGATTCTCGCTTTATGTGTAAGAGGTTTCAAGATCAATTATCAGACTTTGCAACATTCTAAGTCATATATATCAATTAGGCCTTCCTTAATTATGTATTTCTTCACATGGTAGTTTTCTATTTTACTGCTTTATGAGAAATTGATTTCAAAATGAAAAATTTCCTACGCTATTGTTGAAAAGTTATGGATTTTAAATTTTTGGCAATGAGTTAGGAAAATTGAAGAATTAAAATGTGGAAAATATATAAAGGAACTTATCATATATTTTCAGTTATGGAGTGAAATTAAGCATGATGTATTCAATATATTCTCTTCAATATTATCTTTATGAGTGGACCTTGGTTCCACCGAATCTGAGTGCTGTAAATCAAACTGCCAACAATGATGTGGTGCAATAATTTTTAGAAAATTAGGAATAAACAATAATGTGGTAAAGTAATTTCTGCAATAATTGTGAATAAACAATGATGTGGTGCAGTAATTTCAATTTAGTTTGGAGATGCAAGTCATCGAGATCTGGGGAGTCCACAAGTACTTCATGTTCTATCAAAGTCGAAGTTTTTTTTTTGTCAGTTATTAAAGTCGAAGTTTAAGCCATAAAATGATGTTGTGTAGTTATTACCAAATTTATTAATTGAGAAAAAAACTTTTTAGTCACTCAGGTTTAGCAAAAAAGCCCAACAAATCCCTTAGGTTTTTTAAACGCCACTTTGCTGATTTTTCCAAAATGCCCTTGCAGTTACAACTTATTTTCTCTCTCCTTGAGTTGCTTCTTTTTAATGCTGTTTGAGCTACCATATTTCGAAAATAAATACCAACAATTGATCAAAAACTAACAATGAATAATTACATTAAAAAACCAACAATGAATAATTCTATCAATATCAGACAACCAACGATGAATTCCAAAATTCCAAAGTTTTTCACCAAAAAAGTCATAATTTATCCAAAAAAAGAATAAAATAAAAAAATCATATTATCTTCTTCTACCACTGCTACCACCCATCCTAATTACTCCCAAGCTAAATTTACCGCCATCTAATTGTTCAAATACAACCCTGTCTCTTATTTCTATGTCATGCACGTTGCGTAAGGCAGACCAACCAGATGTAGCGAAATAGGTCCGAACCTATCGCCCATAGTTGTCGAATCGTGAATCGTATCATGAATCGAAATGTCATTTTTTTGAATTGTGAATCGAATCGAATCGTGAATCGTACCGATTCGGTCACAAATTTGAAACTAGTTGATATTTGACATATTATGTTTCTATTAACAGTTTTTAGTTGAGATTCTTTATTTGAATTAATATTAATATATGTTTTTGTTACTTTTCTAGATTGTTCACTACTTCACTTGTTCCTAGTAGCCCAAAGAATTTCTGCATCACAATATCACACTATTTTTTTTGGTCGGATCAATATCACATTTCACAAGTGTCCAAACTAGTGCTCAAAAGCTGTTGTAAACACAAGTGGTCCAATCAATTACGAGTTTTGTGTCCCATTTTTTTTTACTAAAGTGGGCTTATTTTGTTAGCTACTTTGAAATATTTTGGGCTTTTAAAAAAAAAAAATTGACCCGAATCGCGAACGATTCAGTGAATTGTATGATTCACTAACGATTCACACAATTCGGTACCGATTCACTTGCGATTCACGTCGATTCACAATTTTCCTATCCGATTCGTATCATTTTCTTAGTGAATCGTATCGAATCGTACGATTCGAATCGCGAATCGTACGATTCTGATTACACTGCTGTCGCCTACCAACGCCAAGAGAGTATTCAATCTCATGACAATCTACTACTACCATCTCACTAGCGTCATATATTCCAGCCCTTTCAGCTAAGGCCTTTGCAAGTGGCTACAACATAAAAATATAAAATTAGCTTGTAATCATGTTTTGTGATTTATTTAGGAAAGTTCTATGAGCAAGAAAAGAAGAATTACTAGGTAAGATATTTTATTCTTCACTAGTACCTCCAATTGATAAGGCTCCAGTGGTTCATGCTCAACACCGATCTCTTCAGTTTCCTCATCATCCACTTCAATCTCTTCATCCACCTTCTCGCTCTCATCACTTTTAATTTGAATGGGCTCAACTATACATTCATCAATAAAAAAATAATTAGCACTATTTTGATAAGTAATAAATACAAATTAATGGTCGATACAAAATATACAACTAGTCGTTATATCACTTACCATTAATACCTCTTTCACAGGCACTGGTAGCGAAGATCTCAACTCTAAAAGTTCTCGGGCCTTTTAATGTAAACACGAGAAACTCTCCAACTTTAAGAGAAATAGCACACGCAAAGTTTAACCAACCGTTCGTAAAGTACTAACAGTTATCTATATTCTCTAATGTCACTATCCATGACTTACCGTCACACTCCAACGTGTATGTTGGCATCAAGTAGTCACGGTATTTTTTAAAAAACTTTATCAGCATAGTCTACAACATGCAAATTTAGTTTAGCAAACAAAAGGAAAATCCAAATTATATAGAACTAATTGTAATTGATATGAGATAAAAATCAGGAAAACTTATAAGGTAACGCTTGTTAGGTTCTATAATACACCTAAAAAAAGCTGGTGGATTCATACGTATATAATAAATTACCTTTAAAAAAATTCAAAACAACAATGAATCAATAAAATCAGTATCTTCTCACATGCATCAGTTTTGTATATAGCTATGTCTTAGAGATATATAAGAAGAAGATATTAGATTATAGATGATATACATCTAGCAACAAGATAATGTGTATCTTTTGTAATCTAATCCAATTTCACAATAGTTTGATAAAAGTAATTCATTCCATTAGTTTTACAAACATTAATACTACAAAGTGTTTATGAGATGGTCAAAAAGAAAATGTTTATTCACTTGAAATAACAGTACACAGATGAATGTACAACAAGCTCTCTACATTATCTCTATATCTCTTATCTTTACATAGGCTCTCTACATTATCTCTATTAACCTCACTATCCAACTCAAGACCGATGCCAAAATGATTGCAACAAAACCAACAATTAACTAGTTGAAAAAGCTATCTAACTCAAGTCCGAATTCAAATCCTTTCTTTCCATCTAATTAACTCACCCTAATGCCACAGTGCCTATTTCAATTATCAAACCAAAGTTAAGCTTGTCAATGTCCTAGTATTCGTTTGCTACCAAAAAGCATAAGTTATTTACATTCTAAAGAAAGCTTAAGAAATGCATTTACATTCTAAAGACCCAATTGAAAAAACCGATTTGAAAAACACTAAACCCTAAGCTTAAATCTGATATTTAGATCACAATAATGAACAAACCGTGACATTGATATATTTACATTTTAAAGAAAGCTCTATCTATCTATAAATTATGAGAAGTCAGAAGTATAAAGACCCAATTGAAAAAACTGAATTGAAAAAACCCTAAACCCTAAGCTTAAATCTTATATGTAGATCACAATAGTGAACAAACTATAACACTGATATATTACTTAAAGCTTTATCTATAGATTATGAGAAATTAGAAAAATAAAAACCCAATTGAAAAAATTCCTAAACTCTAAGCTTAAATTTGATATGAAGATTAGAAGAATGATTTTATCAAGGGAAACACGCCATATAAGTGTTATCTGCATTGGCAGTCCTCGCTTAAGCGTGCTCTTTTCCGTCGATCTTGGATTCTAGTTCACAAGTGTTGTGTGTGTTTGGCCTAGATCGCAGGTGATTAACACTTTTTTTGAGAGAACAACTTTTGATTTTCTTGGTTTTTTTTTTGTTTTGTTTTTAAAACTGTAAAATGACAAAACTACCCCTAACCCGCTAAAATGAGGCTGACAGAAGTTAACGGGAGGGACTTGTTTGGACATTTTAAAAACTTGAGGGACCTGTTGGGCTTTTTTGCTAAACCTGAGGGACTAAAAAGGTTTTTTCCCTTTGTTAATTTGATACTACTATATAAGAGCTAGAGACTATCTAAAAACAAAAGTCTTCCTTTATGCCAAGGATGGTATCACGCCCAAGCCCATACCCTTAGACTAGCAAGTGGGATTCGAGTTGTAGTTATAAGAAAATAACTACTTAGACCTTTTTTTACTAGCCCAAAATAGTTAACCCAATGTATTCCTTATATTCACAACACCCACTTTATAAAACCATACAATCATATTATCTCCCACCGATGTGGGATGTCACATACACCCTCCGTTAAAGATCTAACATCCTCATCATGGGCACACACACCAAGGACCAAATGGTGTAGGATTATAGATATGGCTTTTACGGGTTCAAGAGATAGTTTCCACCGCCTTCTTAGTGTAGCACTTGTCCCGCATAGCACTTAGTTTCTGCATCGGCTAATAGACTGGCTTTGATACTATTCTATCACGCCCCGAGCCCAAACCAAATATTGGCTAGTAAATTGACTTTGATACTATTCTATCACACCTCGAGCCCAATGCCCCAGGCTCGTAGGAGAGATTGGTGTTGTAAGTAAATAACTATTTAGGCCTATTTTCTAAAGACTCAAAATGCATGGTTAACTCAAGTTATCCTTCATACTCACAACACATACTTATAAACTATACAATCATACTATCTCCTACCAATTTGGGTTGTCACAAATGGATTCATGAAGGGAGCAACTAATACTATTAACATTAAGAAAAGTAAACTTGAAACAACAAATTTCTTTCTATGTTTTTATTTTATTTCTATATGTTTGGAAAAGAAGGAGAGAAAATAGATTTTGTGAAAACAAAATTTAAAGATCTCTATTCAGAATGAGTTATAATAGATAATGAAATATAAAATTTAAAGATATAACACAATGTTAATTACCATTTTTTTACGCCATTCCATTAATCTTTTGATGATGGAATATTAAGTAATCTTCACATCAAGATGTGAGGGTGAAAAATACCCAAAGAAAAAATACATAGAAGACTTATACTTTTTAAGTCTAGTGAGGATTTTTCAAGATGGAATATGAAGTTATCTTGACCACGTCAAGATGTGATAGTGACAAATATTCAAAAGGAGAACACATAGAGGACATTTACTTTCAAGTCTACTCAGAATTTTTATACACGACAACTTGATATTTTTTCCATGCCTCCTTCTACACGGCAGCTTGATATTTTAGAAGCTTTTATTCTTTCAAGCACATACTTTAAAAATGGAATACCGAGTAATCTTGCATGTGTGATTACTGTTGACTGCAATTTTAGTTCAACTTAAGGATTGTGGGAGCTCGGGTTGCCTGGAAGGAGAAATGAATGAACTTTTGAAACTGAAAGATGCCTTCAACTTTCCATTGTTCTAACATTTTAACACTGTATTTCAATATTCAATTTGCTCAGATATCTACTTAATGTTTGGAAGCACTTGTGGTGTGGAAGATTTTATATTTGTAAATGAATTCTCTTGTTTGGTTGTATAAAACAATATTAATTTTTTCTGTCATTTGTAGATATAAATTGTGTTTGTAAAACATAATATATGGAATTATAATTAGTAGTTATATTTTACTTAAATACCCTTTGTTCTATTGACATTGAACTTACCATATTGGTCCATATTTTCTTGCAAAATTTTGTAGAATATGAAGTTGAGATTGACCGACCACATGTGTGGGCTTCCAATTAAAAGTAATAGTAACAGGAAAGGAATAATAACAGGAAAAAGAAAAAGGCAATAAAACTCAAAATATTGAAGGCAAACTGGGACTTGGTTTTAGAAAGAAGATAAGATAGAGTGCTGAAACTTCTCCAATAAAAATTTTTTGGTTGTGTTCTTTGGATTTGTGACTATTTTTTTTTTTTTTTGATCAGTTTGGACTTGTGGCTAGAGAGAGTGAAAATTACTCTTTATATAACGTCAAAATCTTCCCAAATGGGTAACTAAATTTGTGGACTTGGATTTTCAAATTTTACTTTTTGAGTAGCATTTGAGTAAAGTTTAAGAAAATCTAAAATTTATAAATCTTGAATTTCCAATTTCTTGAAAAGGTGTTTCCAAACACAAATAATTGGATATGCAAATAATTGAATTACACTTTTTCTCTTATTTTTTGTAATTAAACATTGAAATGAATGGCAGAAGTACAACGTTAAAATATTAGTATATAACATTAGTTAAATGAGGATCCTAATCCCCTTAGATTACTCTTTTCACTTTACCATTTTGTGCACAAACTTTTTTTTTTGTCAAATTACGTGATCAAACTTTAGAAGTGGAATTTTCATTCGCAAAACTTCAAAAATGGAATATCAAGACGTGACGTGACAAATACCCAAAGGAAAAGTAGATAGAAGACTTTCACTTTTAAGTCTACCCTGAATTTTCTAATGTGGAATATCAAATACTCTTTATATCAAGGTGTGAGGGTGAACAAAATACTCAAAAGAAACGTACATAGAACTTAGAAGACTTTTACTTTAAAGCCAACTCAAAATTTTTCAAGATGGAATATTAAGTAATCTTTATATCGAGATGTGGATTGAAGGTGACAAATACCCAAAGGAAAAATACATAAAGGACTAATAGTTTTGTCTTTTAAGTCTACGTACTGAGAATTTTTCAAGATGAAATATCAAGTTATTTTCATATTAAGATGTGAGAGTGACAAACACCCAAATAGAAAACATATGGAGGACTTTTACTTTTAAGTCTACTCAGAATTTTCTTACACGGCAGCTTGATATTGTTTTCCTTGCCTATTTCTACTTTATAAAAGCCTTCAGAAGAGTTACAAGGAGCATAGAATGTAAACATTGTTAGAAGCATTTATTCTTTCATGCACAAACTTTAAAAATGGAATATCGAGTAATCTTGCATGTGTGGTTACTGTTGGCTACTGTGTTAGTTCAGCTTAAGGATTATGGGAGCTCAGGTTGCCTGGACGTTGAAAGGAATGGACTTTTGAAATTGAAAGATGCCTTCAAATATCGAAATGGTTCTAATGCTCTTTCTTCATGGGGTGGTGAGGAGATGGATTGCTGCAAATGGGAGAAGGTCCTTTGTGATAACTCCACTAAGCGAGTGATCGGACTTTCTCTAAATGAAACAAGACGACTATCGGATCTGTCAGAAACTAATATCATCTTGGAGGCATCTTTGTTTCTTCCATTTCAGGAATTACTGAATCTAAGCTTGGCTGGGAACGGATTCATAGGTCTCTCTCTCTCTCTCTCTCGCGTATTTCTTGTATTCTTCCCCATGGCAATGCTATGTGTTAAATCTCAACTATTTGGAAAAGTTTGATTATACAAATACTACGATCAAGGTGCTACAGGGCGTATAGAAACAAATTAATTTGCAATCGTATGAAGTGCTACGAATAGTACATTATTTTTCTTATTGTTTCAATCAGGTTTCCAAGGAGTACTACAACTTGGAAGGTTACAAGATTTGGATCTGAGTCACAATGGCCTCACTTCAATTCCATCTTTGGGTGAACTACAGTCCCTAAAATTTCTGAACGTCTTTCTTAATGAATTCAAGAATCTCTCTCAGTTTCAAGGTACACTTATCAAATTCATCAAGCATTTTGATCAGTCATTGGGGACTTGACTTTTCTACCAATCAATTATGTCTTTACCAATCTGCTTTCACAGAATTAACGAAGTTGAGAAATCTAGAAATGTGGGATCTTGGTTATAATGAGCTAACTGGTGAGATGCCCCCATTCATTGGGACCTTGACTTCTCTGAAGATGTTGTCATTTAAAGTCAACAGACTAAACGGCTCTCTACCGGAGGAAGGTATGGGCTCAGAAACTGATAGTTACCACTTTATTGGCTTTTCAGAATTTATAAAATGTTCAAATAGAAGTTGATGTTGTACACTTGTACTTTGATTATAATTCTGGGTGGGAGCTTTTAATCTTGTATTTCTACCATGTGGTAAAGTTAATTCTCGCTGCACAAAATTGGTCCACTTCAGTTGCACTTGATCAGTTTCATGAACAAAACTTCATATTTACAAACATTATCTCGATGCCTAAAAGATTGAAAGCATTTGCGGAGTTTTAGTATAGCAGTACTGAAAAAGGATGCATTAGTTGTTATTAGAATAATAAATAATATAATAAACCCTTTCTTAATATATTAGGCTTTTAGATGAAATAGTAACTTACCATAGTATCAGAGTCTAGATACCAATAGGTCTTGAGTTCAAAACTCATCGCTACGGTATTACCCATTCAAAAACAATAAAATTGTTCAAATATAAAACAATGCAAGACTTAAAAAATAACTCTTCCTACACTTGCGGATAATTTAATAATATTAGAAACCCCACTCTAAAAACTTAAATTTTTAGATAAGGTGTTAACAAGTTGCAATTTCTTGTGTTTTCCTTGTATTCCACATCAAAAATTGTCGACCCCCTTTCCTTTCATATGGTTGTACGGAAAAATACATAACGTTATCTTGTCTAGTTTGCAGTAATACTAATTTCACCACTTTTCAACCAGCGAGAAAGAATGTATATGTACATGTATAAACACTTTGATATACAGTAGAGTACTTAATATCATAATTTAACATCTTGATTTTCTTTCTCCTTGAGAACTGAAACACAACACATTGATTTTTACTTTAATTTAATGCAGAGCTGTGCAAATTGAAGAACCTTCAAGTGTTGGATCTGAGTGGAAATAGTTTTGAAGGATCTATTCCTCTATGTCTCGGCAATTTGACATCCCTTAGGCTTCTTGAACTTTCTAATAACAACTTCAGTGGAAACATTCCTTCAACTCTTTTTCTCAACCTCAAATCACTCGAGTATGTTTCCCTTTCATACAATCATTTCCAAGGTTCATTCTCACTCAGCTCATTTGAGAACAACTCCAAACTTGAAGGCTTTCAACTTGATAGCCATAATAGTAACCTGAAAGTGGAGACCGAGAATCCACCGTGGAGACCCCTTTCTCCGCTAAAAGTCTTCCGATTGTCAAATTGTAAACTAAATGAACCGAGCCATGCTATACCTTCCTTTCTATTTATTAACCAAAATGATTTGAGGATTGTTGACCTCAGTCACAACAGTATGGTAGGAGAGTTCCCCTCTTGGTTACTCGCAAATAACACAAGATTAGAGATCCTCAATCTTAGAAATAACCTCCTGACAGGTTCTCTGGATTTGCATCCACATTCAAAGAACCTTGACATGCTTTACGTTGACATCTCTATGAATAACTTTCAAGGCAACATTCCATCTTCTATAGCTTTTGTTCTTCCAAATTTGAAGCGTCTTAATATGTCCAATAATGCTCTTCAAGGAAATATTCCATCCTTAATAGGAGATATGTTATTAGACGTGTTGGATTTATCTAATAATAATTTCTCTGGAGAATTACCCGAACCCTTTCTTATGGGTTGCGTGGAATTGACAACATTGAAGCTCTCAAACAATAACTTTGAAGGACAGGTACTTCCAGCCAAATCCAACCTCAAAAGCCTACTTTCTCTATATTTAGATCATAATCAGTTTTCGGGGGAGCTTTCAATTGGACTTCTTAACAGCACATCCTTAGACTTGTTGGACTTGAGCAATAACAAAATCTCAGGTGAAATTCCTGATTGGATTGGTAATTTTTCCTCTTTGAGTATTCTCATCTTGTCTGAGAATAATTTATCAGGTCATATACCAATGAGGTTTTGCAAACTTGAACAATTAAGCTTACTCGACCTTTCTTGGAATCATCTTCTTGATACCTTCCCTTCTTGTTTCAAAGCATCTTCACTAGAATATCTACATCTGCAAGGAAATCAATTTACAGGGCCTCTGCCAAATGTTTTATCTACATTATCATCCCTCGTAACACTGGATATGAGGGATAACTACTTTTCAGGGGAAATTCCTAATTGGATCAGCTCACTCTCCAGCTTGCGGATTCTTCTTCTGAAAGGAAATAGTTTAAAAGGATCTATTCCTTTCCAAATTTGCAAGCTCAAAAGTATAAGCATACTTGATCTTCATTCAAATAAACGTTCAGGGAGGATACCACCTTGCTAGCATAATATACCTTTTGGGAGGAAAAGAGAATGGGACCATACACTTAATTGGGGAGGCTATTCGACGCTATATTTCATGACACCCTGATATGAAAGCCAACTTGACGTGCGCGAATACATGGTTGAGTATGACGAGGTTCATGCGGAAGAAGTAGAATTTACTTCAAAAAGCAGGATTGAACCATATATAGGCAAAACTTTGCAATTAATGTCCGGAATCGACCTTTCACTGAACAACTTTACAGGTCCTATTCCTCTTGAGATTGGTTACCTGAGCGATATTCATACTTTGAACCTGTCAAACAATAATTTATCAGGATCAATTCCAAGGACATTTATGAATTTGAAGCAAATTGAAAGCCTAGACCTCTCTCACAACATGTTGGCAGGTCACATTCCCTCAGAGTTGGTAGAATTAAACTTTCTATCAGTCTTTACTGTGGCTTACAACAATTTGTCAGGAAAGATCCCAGAATGGAAAGCTCAATTTGGAACATTTGAAGCAAGCAGTTATGAGGGTAATTCTCTTTTATGTGGTTCCCCTCTGGAGAAGAGTTGCACCAACACCATAACAATACCACCACCTTCAGATCCAGACCAGAATGACCCCTTTAAAGATGCTTTCCTGACGAGTTTTGCTGGATCATACATAGTAACACCTTTATCATTCATAGCCTGTCACTACTCCAATCCCAATTGACGAGGACTATTGTTCAGATTCGTTGAGAGAACTATAAGAAAGGCTTCTCAGCTTATGTAAGAATTGTCCCAAGTGTCATTTTCTATAGCATTTTCATATTTTGTATTTGCTTTGTTTCATTGGTTTATCACAATTATGTAATTTCAAATATGAAAAGTCTTTCATAGTATAACCAAAACTGTGATTGGCTTGCAAACATTCTCTCATATGACAAGTGTTACTTTATTGTTTATTAGATCTCTCTCTTATCTTGGTAAATAGACACTTATATACTCGAGTCATGGTATATAAATAAGGACTGGTGCTTAGTGAATACATCAAGCCATTCACTACCTTCATTCTATTCTCTTTATGTTATTGCCTTACTCAATAAGGTATCTAGAATCAGGGAGAGATCTGAAATTAAGTCAATAATCTAGCTTGTTTCGTTGAAATTGGGCATATTAGCACACCAAAATCAAATGTCATGCACCGCGTAAAGCTTCACCAATCTCTTTAGTGGGAGTAATTTGATCAATCAAATGTGGTACCATTTCTGCTGATAAAAGTATATATCCAATATTCATTTGCTAACAACCGAGTTTTTTTTTTTCCCCTATTATCTTGACTCTTGATGCTAAACTTTTCTGATTAATTGCTAGCTTAAGCATGAACCAACCAAAAGGATTACTTGTGTTTTCTTGCAGATGATGGTGGCTCAGAAAGTGAACCAGTTCCCCGCCTTTGTAGAGAAGAAGTCGATCAGCTGCCTCTAGACCCTGCAGGGTAACAAATCCTTGCATTAGTCAAATTAACCTTTTAGATATTTATTCCTAGTCTTCAATTTAAAGGCAAATATATTATATTGATCAGGAAATAAAATATGTACAACATATCTGCAGTGAAACCATTTCTGCTGGTAAGTATTTGGATCAGTGTGAGAGATCCATGGTAGACTATGTCGGATTAGGATAGCAATTCATATATAGGAATAGATAGACTCGAGAATCAGTATAGTCACTTAATCTATTGGAGATTCCGTCACAATTAGGAGACAGTTGTCATGACATAAAACTATTTAGTAGAGAGTTGTCATGATATAAAACTATGTAAAAAAGTTTAAAGAGTTGTCATGACATAAAACTATTTAGGAGAGAGTTGTCATGATATAAAACTATGTAAAAAAAGTTTAAACTTTTACCGTACAAAATGTCAAATTAAATATAGTAAAATTACTCTGCAGATGTAGTCGCAATCCGAGCCACATTAAGAGTATCATTTGTTGCGTATTTATGGCTCCATTTTTTTGTCATAAAATATTTTTCTAGAAAATATATTCCTAATTTTTTTTTATGTTTGGTAATATCCAAAAATTGGTCCATTCGAAAAATATTTTTCAGTCAAAAAAAATTTTAGTTCAAAAGAGTAAAAAAACTCCACCTAAATCTACCCTTTTCACCCCAACCCCACCCCGCCCCCTCCCCACCCACAATCTACCGTCACCACTAACCCCAGCCCCCGTCACTCCCACCCCGCCCCATCCTACTCCAATGAAATCTGTCTGTGGGTCTGTGGGGGTGTTTATGTGTGAAATATATATATATATATATGTGTGTGTGTGTGTGTGTGTATATACACACGTGTATGTGTTTTTTTATAAAATCTCCTAACAAAAAATATTTATCATTGTAAAAATCCCAACGTGCTGCACCAAATTGACAACAGATCAGTATAAATTGATAACTATTTTCTCCATGTCCGTGTTTAATTCTACAATCTGTATAATTCCATATTATTTCTTTCCTAGAGTTTTCTGATTGACTCTATTGATTAAAATTATTTAATGGAATTAACCTTGAATAGTATGGTAACTTAGATAAACCCCTTAATCCAACAAAAAGAGAACAGACCAATCTACAATTATGAATTTATGAATTTTAAAAATTAAAGGTTACAATAATAAACCCAAGCCCTGTGAATTATAACTTTCATATTGTCCTCCGATACTCTTAATGTTTTGAAATTCACAATAATTTCACTAAGGGCTTAAAGGTGTCTATCACAAAATCTATAAAGAGTTTTGAGTTTACAAGAGTGATGGAGGAAACACCGGAATCTAAAAGTCAACATTTCTATTATTAAAAATTATGAGGTTCCATTCTAAAATTAATTAATAGAAGTAGTTCAAAATCTTATAAGGTGGTCCTAAAATTTATTATTTTTTCATGCAAGAGGAATTGTCTTTTAACCCTTCACATATGACCCGATCTTTTGAACGAAGATAGGTAATACATGGATGAAGATGACTGACATGTAGTAGATGAATATGACTAGACCAAGACCACAACTCTAATAACATAAGAATTATGAGATTCTATTCTAAAATCAATTGTGCCAAAAGAAGTAACTTATGATCTTATAAGGTAGTATTGAAATTCATAATTTTTTCAAGTGGAAGGTATTGTATATTTTAACATGTCAACCCTTCACGTGTGACCTAATTTTTTAAAGGAAGACTTGTAACACGTAGATGGATACGACTCACACAGAGTGGATAGATATGACCAGACCAACGACCTAGCTCTACTATGTTGAAACTCATGAGTTCTATCCTAAAACTAGTTAATGCTAGGGGAAGCAAGAGAAATTATATATTCTAACACCTACTGCATATTCCTCAACTTCTTCAGTTGTTTATTGCTTAGCAATGCTCGTCCATTGCTGCTATCTTAATACGTAAGGTTACTCTGTAGGGTAAATTCAAAATATGTGGTAATCACTTTAAATTCTACAATCAATCAATTTTTTGAAGGTCATCACCGTTCAGCTCCAAAAGGTTTCATATAATTCATGTTGCTTAAATTATATAATCCTAATCTTCATTCTATGAATTTAACCTTTAGGAAGTCCACTATATTCCAAGATTCTAGATTCCAAGCATCAATTCTCTAGGATAGGCCCCCAGGCACTGCAATGCTGCTTCTGAACTATACCTTCCTATGATGCTAAGATTAACAAATCCCTATTTGTTTTACGTCAACAAGGCGAAAAGCGAAGGCGCACGCCTTAACAAAGTGAGACGCATTCTATATTATGAAAAATAAGCTATTTTTTAAAAGAATTATGTAAGATAGAAACTTTAATTTGATAATACTTTAACCAAAAAATATCTAAAAGATATATATATTTATCAAAAAGCATTACATTATAACCTTGGAGACAAACTTGCATGCAAAGGCCTCACCATAAGTAACTTTGCCACTGTGTTGAGGCGAGGTGCAACAAGGCGCACCTTAGGTGCTAAAGGTACGCCTCAGTGCCTAGGCACGCCTAGGTAGGGGCGCCTAGGCATTGCCTTTTAATACTTAGAGCTAACAGACCACATATCAACAACAGTTGAATAATAAATTGATCCCAACGACACCTTAGGGGTTTTGTAGTCCCTAGATGGAGCTTCAATTCCTGATAAATGCATAAAATGCAGAAGTCGGGTTAACTTTAACAGCATAGGCAATCTAAACCCGATGGATTCAATCCAAAGGGTATTTTCTTGTTGTTAAACTCAAATCAGATCTGAGCAGAATAATTGTACATACTTCAAATTATTCAAGTAAGTGGAAGGTTACGACTAAAAAAGCATCTTTTTAACAACAATTTTCGTGTTAGTCATCAAAAAAGCATCAACAATTTTACTCTAGCTATACCCAAGTACTCATTTAGCATCTTTAAACATAAATATAGTTAAGAGAAAGAGACAGGAGTGAGTAAAAAAAAAAGAGAATTTCAAGATACAATAATCACCACATAGACTAAGCATAATTCTATTAAGAGGACGAGGCACATAAAGAAGTCAATGGAATAGCTTATTTACCATCAAAATTTGCAGGTAATTACCAAAATACCAAACTACCAGACCCTAGCAGCCACAATTTTATTACACAGCATTACACATACACATACACACATATATTTATACAAACTTATTTATTTCTCCCTCAATTATACATTGGAAAATTTTCTGAAGACACAATATAGTGTTGAAAAAGATTGTTGATTCAAACAGAGAACAAATTTAACTCACCATAGTAAGGTAACACAAATTCATGTGGCTTGTCGCTTTCCTTTATTGGAAGCTGGTCATCAATAAGGCAGCAAAGTCCTAGGACGTCCAAATTCTCTGTATAATATGCACATCCCAATTCCAACTTGTCTCCCTCATCATCGTCGTTATCATCATTATAGTCATCATCATCATCATAGTTGTCACCATAATCATCATCATAGTCATCATCATCCTCAGTCTATTCAGCTTCATTGTTCTTCTCTGCTTCAATATGATTAGCTTACAGGAAAGAATAGCTCCTTTGAACATCCATGCAATTTGCAACCAAAAACTGAAAATTAGTAAATGAAAAATATAATTAGATCTGCTGAATATGAAGATATAAACATTTGGAGCTGTCGGAGATGGGGGTTTGGAATCATAAGAGGAAAAAAAAACAGAACGATTGAAGCATAGAAAAAGAAAGAAGGAGAAAGAAATAGAGAACTGATTGAAGTTAAGTTAAGCTAGGTGGGAGAGGAACATAAACATTTGAGCACTTGCCTGAGAAGAAGAGCAACCTTGTTTGAAAGTGGAGGGAAAAGTCTTTATGTTTCTTTTGTAGTTGTAAAGCAATGCAGTAAGTCTATACCGCCATTTTCATTTCTATTTTCTGGTAAGGATCATAACCTATTAGTTTAAAGTCAGCAGCAGTAAAAGAATCTATGTCCTTTTGAGAAATGATCTTCAAAATCTGCATAATGAAAAGTTGAAACAAGTTAAATACAAAAATATGATCATTCATAACCCAGCAACTGAAATGTATATATAAGGAGAGAGGCTCGAGGTGTGTGGTGGTGGGGTGCGGAAACTCCCCACTATGCTATAAACTGTCCATTCGAGATAAGTGGATATGGCCTTGTAGCCAATAACAATCTCCCTTCATTCAAGGTAGGCCCCTGCATGCCCTTGAGCAAAGTCTTTCCTCACAGTCCTCTTCAGTACAAGTTATTAGTATAGTAAGCTTATTGGGAAAGGTTTGGGTAGCTTCTGAAGCTCGTCTTGCAGAGGCCTAACATGAGTACAATAAAGTCACCCGGCACAAGATCTACACAAAGAAATTACAAAGTCAAAAACTGATTGGGAATTAACACTAATAATAATACATGTCCCATTTGTCAAGCATAAAGCAAAGCAAATAATTGTCAACTACAACCTTTAACTACCCATACACCTACACGGCGGTACTTCACCGTATTTTATTATCACTCACTGCTGCCACTTACACTCAAAGCCCTTATAATCTTTAATTCATGAATACCAAGGTTCATATGACATTCAATAAGTATGTAGCCCAATCATTTCCTAGACCCAAAACATGCTCATTCAATTACATGCATACATGAACAAAAATGTAGAACTTACACAATTCTCAATTACATATAGACAACTTTCTTCTCCATACTACACCCACGGCAACCACAACTACATGGCAAAACATATACGCACAAATTCACCATAGTTCATTATTATCCCCTGCTACTACTCAGCCACATGGCTATTATAATCTTCAATTCATGGAATTCAAAGTTCATATGCTATTCAGTAAGTGTACAAGTCAATGGCTTCCTAAACCCCAAATAATATTCATAAAATTATAAGTATATGTACATAAAAAAGTTTAGAAATTAGATAATTTAATTAAACCCACATACCTGCTAGGGTTTCAAAGATACAAAGGCGTCAACTATTCCAAGTTTAGAGGTGATTTTTGCTAAAATTTGCAGCTGGGTTTGCTGTTAAAATATTAAAACAAAATACAAAAGAAGAAGCATAGTCTAGAATCACTGACTCAGCAAGGTCATCGAGCATGCACAAGACGGATAAAAATCTGGAATTATGGATGGATACCATGTGTTGTGACGAGACGCAGCGTGCAGAGAAAATCAATTAGAACACACAAAGCAATTTAATGGTCTGAGTGAATTTGGCGATTGCAATGGAGGATGTGGGGAAGAAGGAGTTTCTATTGCAGTTTTGACGAAGAGAACAGGCAACAGAACATCAGCTCCCTATGCCGAAACAGCAAAATGTGAGCCGTAAAAAACATAAGCTTTCTTTT
The DNA here is from genome assembly GCA_037974665.1 of Ehretia macrophylla. Lineage (NCBI taxonomy): Eukaryota > Viridiplantae > Streptophyta > Magnoliopsida > Boraginales > Ehretiaceae > Ehretia > Ehretia macrophylla. The sequence continues at coordinate 57,361,743 of CM075771.1, read as the reverse complement.
GAGTATTTTCTTTCTCTTTTGTTGTTCTATATTTTTGAGTGAGAGTTAGTTTCTCTTATTATTTGAGAAAGTGATATTGTTCTCTTCTTATATTAGAGAGAAGGTTATTGTAAAATACTCCACATTATAGTAAAATCCTCCATTACTTGTCTGTGATTTTTCCCTCAATTTATTTGAGGGTTTTCCACGTAAATCTTGTGTCTCTACTTTCTCTGTTCTCATTCATATTTTAGCTGCGTGATACTGCTTGTCCCCAACCATTCCACTTCGCCGATACCCATCAGTGGTATCAGAACCATTGGTTACGGGTCACTGGTATACATACGGGGTTACTGTTCAAGGTTACTATTCATACATACGGTATAGTACTATTCACTTATACGGTATAAAACTATTCCCGTATACGATTTTGGTACTATTAACGTATACGGTACTATTTACATAAATAGTACTATTCACAGTAAAATAGTGGGAGCCCGTTCAACTTACGAAGCAGATCGTTGTTAATACTATGGCGGCAAAATTTGAAATCGAGAAGTTCAACAAGATAAATTTTTCTCTATGAAAATTGAAGATGAAGGCAATCTTGAGAAAGGAGAATTGCTTGGTAGCAATTGGAAACAGACCAGCGGAGGTGACAGACGACAAGTGGAAAGAGATGGATAACAACGTTATGGCTAATCTGTATCTGGCATTGGCAGATTCGGTATTGTCAAGTGTTGAGGAAAAGAAGTCAGCAAAAGAAATTTAGGATGCGCTGACCAAACTATATGAGGTCAAGTCACTTCACAATAAGATTTTCTTGAAGATGAGACTCTACACCCTTCGAATGAGTGAGTCCACATCGGTGACAGATCATATAAATACCTTAAATACGCTATTCTCTCAATTGACTGCAATTGGGCATAAAATAGCGGAGCTTGAACGTGCAGAAATTCTACTTCAAAGTATACCTGATTCGTATGATCAACTCATCATTAGTTACACTAACAATGTTCTTTCAGATTATGTTATTTTTGATGATGTTGCAGCCGCTGTTCTGGAAGAGGAATCTAGGCGCAAAAGTAAGGAAGACAGAATCGAAAGTTCACAACAAACAGAGGCATTATCAATGGTGAGAGGTAGATCAACGGAACGTGGCTCTAGTGGGAGCAACAACCAAGGTAGATCAAAATCAAGGAGTAGAAAGAATATCAAATGCTACAATTGTGGCAAGAAAGGGCACTTCAAGAAAGATTGTTGGAGCAACAAAAATAATCCCGAGGTGACAAATTCTTAGGGATGTGTGGCGACGGCACTAGATGATGGAGATATTTTATACAGCGAAGCAGCAACTGTATCAAAAGGCAGAAAGGAGCTCACTGATGCTTGGATAATGGATTCGGGAGCAACATGGCATATGACCTCTCGTAGAGAATGGTTCCACACCTATGAACCTGTCTCTGGAGGATCTGTGTACATGGGTAATGATCATGCCTTGGAGATTGCTGGCATCGGTACCGTCAAAATTAAAATGTATGATGGTACCACTCGCACCATTCAAAGGGTACGACACATGAAGGGCTTGAAGAAGAACCTATTGTCCATTGGACAATTAAATGACCTTGGCTGCAAGACCCATATCGAGGATGGGATCATAAAGGTTGTCAAAGGAGCGCCTGTGGTGATCAAGGCAGAAAAGATCGGGGTAAATATATACATGCTTTTAGGAGATACGTTGTAGGAGGCAGATGTATCAGTTGCATCAGCTGGTCAAGAAGAATCAACTATAATATGGCATCGCAGATTGGGCCACATGACAGAATGAGGCTTGAAGATTCTCGCTGAACGTAATCTCCTACCCGGGCTCAAGACGGTAAACTTACCTTTTTGTGAGCACTATGTTACCAGTAAGCAGCATAGATCGAAATTTGGGAGATCTACTGCAAGAAGCAAACACATTCTAGACTTGATCCATTCAGACGTTTGGGAATCACCGGTTTTGTCCCTAGGAGGAGCCAAATACTTTGTATCATTTATTGATGATTACTCTAGGAAACTGTAGGTGTATCCAATCAAGAACAAGTCAGATGTGTTTCCAATATTCAAAACTTTCAAAGCGCTGGTAGAACTTGAATCCGGGAAAAGGATCAAGTGTTTGAGGACGGACAACGGAGGAGAATACACTGACGGGAGTTTCTTGGCATTTTGCAAGCAAGAGGGTATTCAGAGGCAATTTACTGTTGCACATACACCTCAGCAAAATGGTGTAGCAGAGCGGATGAACAGAACTCTTCTTGAAAGAATGAGAGCTATGTTGGAAACTACAGGTCTAGCCAAATCATTTTGGGCAGAAGCAGCTAAAACTGCCTGATACGTGATAAACCGGTCACCGTCAACTGCAATTGGGTTGAAAACACCAATGGAAATGTGGACCGAAAAACCCGCAGATTATTCTACCTTGCACATATTTGGGTGTCCGGCATATGTGATGTATGGTTCCCAAGAAAGAACAAAGCTGGATCCAAAATCCAAGAAATGTGTATTCTTTTGGAAATGCTGATGGCGTTAAGGGGTATCGCCTGTGGGATTCCACTGCCCACAAGGTTGTCATCAGCAGAGATGTGATATTTGCAGAAGATAAACTGTAAAGTGAAGACGACAGCAACACTTCAAAGGAGACTACTACAATACAAATTGAAGATAAGTCAGAACAAGGAGATGCTTCTTCTGAAACTGCACCGGAGCACGAGGAACAAGAACCAGATGATGCTGAGGTTATAGAAGTCCGACGTTCATTGCGTCAGACAACAAGACCAACTAGGCATTCAGATTTTGTCATGGTGAGCAATGCTGCATATTGTCTTCTAACGGAGAATGGAGAGCCATCTACCTTTCACGAGGCTATAAAAAGCCCCGATGTTGCCCTGTGGATGACAGCAATGCAGGAAGAAATTGAAGCTCTACATAAAAACAAGACGTGGGAGCTTGTTCCACTACCACCTGGACGGAAAGCCATTGGTAACAAATGGGTCTACAAGATCAAGCGAGATAGTAATGACCAAGTGGAGCGATATCGTGCAAGACTGGTGGTGAAAAGATATGCTCAGAAAGAATGAATTGACTTCAACGAGATATTTTCTCCTATGGTAAGACTTACAACTATCAGAGTAATCTTGGCCATGTGTGCTGTGTTAAACTTACATCTAGAACAATTAGATGTAAAGACGGCTTTTCTTCATGGTAAGCTTGAAGAAGAGATTTATATGCTACAACCAGAAGGTTTTGTTGAGAAAGAAAAAGAAAACTTGGTTTGTAGGTTGACCAAATCTCTGTACGGTTTAAAGCAGGCGCCTAGGTGTTAGTACAAGAGATTTGATTCCTTCGTGATTAGCCTCGGGTACAACAGACTCAATTCAGACCATTGTACATACTACAAGAGGTTTGGCGATGATGATTTTATCATTCTACTGTTGTACGTGGACGACATGCTAGTAGCAGGTCCCAACAAAGATCGGGTCCAAGAACTGAAGGCACAGTTGGCTGGGGAGTTTGATATGAAGGATTTGGGACCAGCAAACAAGATTTTAGGGATGCAAATTCACCGAGACAGAAAAGTTAGGAAGGTATGGATTTCCCAGAAGAATTACTTGAAGAAAATCTTGCGGCGCTTCAATATGCAAGATTGTAAGGAAATCTCGACCCCGCTTCCTGTCAATTACAAATTATCCTCAAGTATGTGCCCTAGCACTGAAGCGGAGAGGATAGAAATGTCTCGAGTACCGTATGCATCAGCAGTGGGAAGTCTCATGTTCGCTATGATATGTACGAGACCAGATATTGCTCAAGCAGTTGGTGCGGTCAGTCGGTTCATGGCGAATCCTGGTAGAGAGCATTGGAATGCTGTTAAGAGGATCCTACGATACATCAAAGGGACCTCGGATGTTGCATTATGTTTTGAAGGATCAGAATTTACTGTCAAGGGTTTTGTTGATTCGGATTTTGCAGGTGATTCTGATAAACGGAAGTCCACTATAGGCTATGTGTTTACAGTTGCAGGCGGTGTGGTAAGCTGGATATCTAAATTACTGACTGTTGTGGCCCTATCTACAACAGAGGCTGAATACATGGCAGCTACACAAGCTTGTAAAGAAGCAATCTGGATTAAACGATTAATGGAGGAGCTCGGGCACAAACAAGAGAAAATTCCCTTGTTTTGTGACAGTCAGAGTGCCTTGCAGATTGCAAGGAATCCAGCATTTCATTCCAGGACGAAACACATAGGTTTCCAATTTCACTTTGTTCGAGAAGTAGTGGAGGAAGGGAGTGTGGATATGCAGAAGATTCACACCAACGAGAACCTAGCAGATGTCATGACAAAGCCAATCAACGTTGACAAGTTTGTTTGGAGTAGATCCTCCTTTGGCCTAGCAAAGACGTAAGCAACATGGAATTGGCAAGTATGGAGAGATTTGAAGATCATCAAATATGACTTTAAGTGGGAGAATGTGAGCCGTCAAAAACAACTAATGAGGTAAAGTCACATTTGGTAGCTTTACATTTTTGGTGAGTCAAAAGAAGACAAAAAGTAATGGAAAAAGGAAGATTTGTGCATCAAAGTTTGGTGTAAAATTAGGCACATGAAAATCCTTTTCACACTACTATTTTTCTTTGATTTTGGGTATGGAATGAGCCTATAAATAGAGGCTCATTCCTTACCATTTTGCATCACCAAAACATTCCAAGTTAGAGAGAAAATATAAGCTTTCTCTTGAGTAGTTTTCTTCCTCTTTTGTTGTTCTATATTTGTGAGTGAGAGTAAGTTTCTCCTATTATTTGAGAGAGTGATATTGTTCTCTCCTTATATTAGAGAGAAGGTTATTGTAAAATACTCCACATCATAGTGAAATCCTCAATTACTTGCCCGTGATTTTTCCCTCGATTTGTTTGAGGGTTTTCCACGTAAATCTTGTGTCTCTACTTTCTCTGTTCTCATTCATATTTTAGCTGCATGATACTGCTTGTTCCCAACCATTCCGCTGCGCCGATACCCATCACAAACAACAGGCAACACAAGTGAATTCTGAAAAAGGAAGTCTGATGCAAACTCCAAAATGGAAGAATAGAAAACGATAAGGAAGTTGAATTGTTCAAAAGCAGTGACATTCATGTTGAAATTCATATTCCGGCAAAGGATTTAGCATCAATAAATGACTTGGATAACTTGACACAACATGATGACCCTGTCCGAGCTGGTAGAAGATCACAAAGATTGCAGGGATTAAAGGCTTGAGAAGACTGAAAAACCTTATTTAAATTTACTCACCTAAATTAATTGCAATCATTGAACCAATGGTGGAACAAAAGCAACTGGGCTTCCCATGTTGGACAACAAATTGTTCTAATAAAATTTGGGTTATGTGGATTGAAGAATTAAAAGGTGTGGTGATTAGAGACCATGTGCAAAGTATCACAATGGAATTAAACCCGAACTGGCATGGTGATAATATTGTTCTTTCTTTTGTGTACGCTAAAAACTTTAGAACCGATAGAGAGGAGCTTGTGGCTTGTGAGAGGAGATTTCAATGTGGTTTTATCAACATCTGAAAGACAATAAACACCACAATTTCCTTTCTGTTCTGCATAACAATTGTCAGGAACCAATTAATGAACAGGAATGAAGACTTCCTAGACGAAACAACAGTGCCTGAAAAAAGCACTCAAAGAATGGAATAAAAACCAATTTGGAGATATTCATCAAAAAGTTAAAGAAGCAGAGAAAGAAGTCACAAAATGTTAAATCCTTTTCCTTGATAACCCTCAACGCCCACAAGCTCAAAAACAACTCGGTAAGGCCAAAGCTGTGAGCCGTCAAAAAACAACTAATGAGGTAAAGTCACATTTGGTAGCTTTACATTTTTGGTGAGTCAAAAGAAGACAAAAAGTAATGGAAAAAGGAAGATTTGTGCATCAAAGTTTGGTGTAAAATTAGGCACATGAAAATCCTTTTCACACTACTATTTTGCTTTGATTTTGGGTATGGAATGAGCCTATAAATAGAGGCTCATTCCTTACCATTTTGCATCACCAAACATTCCAACTTAGAGAGAAAACATAAACTTTCTCTTGAGTAGTTTTCTTCCTATTTTGTTATTCTATATTTATGAGTGAGAGTTAGTTTCTCCTATTATTTGAGAGAGTGATATTGTTCTCTCCTTATATTAGAGAGAAGGTTATTGTAAAATACTCCACATCATAGTGAAATCCTCCATTACTTGCCCGTGGTTTTTCCCTCGATTTGTTTGAGGGTTTTCCACGTAAATCTTGTGTATCTACTTTCTCTATTCTCATTCATATTTTAGCTGCGTGATACTGCTTGTCCCCAACCATTCCGCTGCGCCGATACCCAACAGTGGTATCAGAGCCATTGGTTACGGGTCACTGGTATTCATACAGGGTTACTGTTCATGGTTACTATTTACATATACGGTATAGCATTATTCACCTATACGGTATCAATACTATTCATGTATACAGTTTTTGTACTATTCACGTATATGATACAATTCACGTAAATAGTACTATTCACAAAAATAGTACTATTTATAGTGAAATAGTGGGAGCCGGTTCAAGTTACGAAGCAGATCGTCGTTAATACTATGGCGGCAAAATTTGAAATCGAGAAGTTCAACGGGAGAAATTTTTCCCTATGGAAATTAAAGATGAAGACAATCTTGAGAAAGGAAAATTGCTTGGCAGCAATTGGAGACAGACCAGCAGAGGTGATGGACGACAAGTGGAAAGAAATGGATGACAACGCTATGGCTAATCTATACCTGGCATTGGCAGATTCAGTATTGTCAAGCGTTGAGGAAAAGAAGTCAGCAAAAGAAATTTGGGATGCGCTGACCAAACTATATGAGGTCAAGTCACTTCACAACAAGATTTTCTTGAAGAGAAGACTCTACACCCTTCGGATGAGTGAGTCCACATCGGTGACAAATCACATCAATACCTTAAATACGCTATTCTCTCAATTGACTGCAATTTGGCATAAAATAGCGGAGTTTGAACGTGCAGAAATTTTACTTCAAAGTATACTTGATTCGTATGATCAACTCATCATTAGTTACACTAACAATGTTCTTTCAGATTATGTTATTTTTGATGATGTTGTAGCCGCTGTTCTGGAAGAGGAATCTAGGCGCAAAAGTAAGGAAGACAGAATCGAAAGTTCACAACAAACAGAGGCATTATCAATGATGAGAGGTAGATCAACGGAAGGTGGGTCTAGTGGGAGCAACAACCAAGGTAGATCAAAATCAAGGAGTAGAAAGAATATCAAATGCTACAACTGTGGCAAGAAAGGGCACTTCAAGAAAGATTGTTGGAGCAACAAAAAGAATCCCGAGGTGACAAATTCTTAGGGATGTGTGGCGAGTGCACCAGATGATGAAGATATTTTATACAGCGAAGCAACAACTGTATCAAAAGGCAGAAAGGAGCTCACTGATGCTTGGATAATGGATTCGGGAGCAACATGGCATATGACCTCTCGTAGAGAATGGTTCCACACCTATGAACCTGTCTCTGGAGGATCTGTGTACATGGGTAATGATCATGCCTTGGAGATTGCTGGCATCGGTACCGTCAAAATTAAAATGTATGATGGTACCACTCGCACCATTCAAAGGGTACGACACATGAAGGGCTTGAAGAAGAACCTATTGTCCATTGAACAATTGGATGACCTTGGCTGCAAACCCATATCGAGGATGGGATCATGAAGGTCGTCAAAGGAGCGCTTGTGGTGATCAAGGCAGAAAAGATCGGGGTAAATCTATACATGCTTTTGGGAGATACGTTGCAGGAAGCAGATGTATCAGTTGCATCAGCCGGTCAAGAAGAATCAACTATAATGTGGCATCGCAGATTGGGCCACATGACAAAACGAGGCTTGAAGATTCTCGCTGAACGTAATCTCCTACCCGGGCTCAAGACGGTAAACTTACCTTTTTGTGAGCATTGTGTTACCAGTAAGCAGCATAGATTGAAATTTGGGAGATCTACTGCTAGAAGCAAACACATTTTAGACTTGACCCATTCAGACGTTTGGGAATCACCGATTTTTTCCCTAGGAGGAGCCAAATACTTTGTATCATTTATTGATGATTACTCCAGGAGACTATGGGTGTATCCAATCAAAAACAAGTCAAATGTGTTTCCAATAATCAAAACTTTCAAAGCGCTGGTAGAACTTGAATCCGGGAAAATGATCAAGTGTTTGCGGACGGATAACGGAGGAGAATACACTGACGGGAGCTTCTTGGGATTTTGCAAGCAAGAGGGTATTCAGAGGCAATTTACTGTTGCACATACACCTCAGAAAAATGGTGTAGCAGAGCGGATGAACAGAACTCTTCTTGAAAGAATGAGAGCTATGTTGGAAACTGCAGGTCTAGCCAAATCATTTTGGGCAGAAGCAGCTAAAACTGTCTGTTACGTGATAAACCGGTCACCGTCAACTGCAATTGGGTTGAAGACACCAATGGAAATGTGGACCGAAAAACCCGCAGATTATTCTACCTTGCACATATTTGGGTGTCCGGCATATGTGATGTATGGTTCCCAAGAAAGAACAAAGCTGGATCCAAAATCCAGAAAATGTGTATTCTTGGGAAATGCTGATGGTGTTAAGCGGTATCGCCTGTGGGATTCCACTGCCCACAAGGTTGTCATCAGCAGAGATGTGATATTTGTAGAAGATAAACTGCAAAGTGAAGACGACAACAACACTTCAAAGGAGACTACTACAATACAAATTGAAGATAAGTCAGAACAAGGAGATGCTTCTTCTGAAGCTGCACCGGAGCACGAGGAACAAGAATCAGATGATGCTAAGGTTATAGAAGTCCGACGTTCATTGCATCAGACAACAAGACCAACTTGGCATTCAGATTTTGTCATGGCGAGCAATGCTGCATATTGTCTTCTAACGGAGGATGGAGAGCCATCTACCTTTCACAAGGTTATAGAAAGCCCCGATATTGCCCTGTGGATGACAACAATGCAGGAAGAAATTGAAGCTTTACATAAAAACAAGACGTGGGAGCTTGTTCCACTCCCACCTGGACGGAAAGCCATTGGTAATAAATTGGTCTACAAGATCAAGAGAGATGGTAATGACCAAGTGGAGCGATATCGTGCAAGACTGGTGGTGAAAGGATATGCTCAGAAAGAAGGAATTGACTTCAACGAGATATTTTCTCCTGTGGTAAGACTTACAACTATCAGAGTAGTCTTGGCCATGTGTGCTGTGTTAGACTTACATCTAGAACAATTAGATGTAAAGACGGCTTTTCTTCATGGTGAGCTTGAAGAAGAGATTTATATGCTTCAACCAGAAGGTTTTGTTGAGAAAGAAAAAGAAAACTTGGTTTGCAGGTTGACCAAATCTCTGTACAGTTTAAAGCAGGCGCCAGGTGTTGGTACAAGAAATTTGATTCCTTCGTGATTAGCCTTGGGTACAACAGACTCAATTTAGACCATTGTACGTACTACAAGAGGTTTGGCGATAATGATTTTATCATTCTGCTGTTGTACGTGGACGACATGCTGGTAGCAGGTCCCAATAAAGATCGGGTCCAAGAATTGAAGGCACAGTTAGCTGGGGAGTTTGATATGAAGGATTTGGGACCAACAAACAAGATTTTAGGGATGCAAATTCACCGAGACAGAAAAGGCAGGAAGGTATGGATTTGCCAGAAGAATTATTTGAAGAAAATCTTGCGGCGCTTCAATATGCAAGATTATAAGGAAATCTCGACCCCGCTTCCTGTCAATTACAAATTATCCTCAAGTATGTGCCCTAGCACTGAAGCGGAGAGGATAGAAATGTCTCGAGTACCGTATGCATCAGCAGTGGGAAGTCTCATGTTTGCTATGATTTGTACGACACCAGATATTGCTCAAGCAGTTGGTGCGGTCAGTCGGTTCATGGCGAATCCTGGTAGAGAGCATTGGAATGCTGTTAAGAGGATCCTACGATACATCAAAGGGACCTCGGATGTTGCATTATGTTTTGAAGGATCAGAATTTACTGTCAAGGGTTTTGTTGATTCGGATTTTGCAGGTGATTCTGATAAACGGAAGTCTACTACAGGCTATGTGTTTACAGTTGCAGGCGGCGTGGTAAGCTGGATATCTAAATTACAGATTGTTGTGGCCCTATCTACAACAGAGGCTGAATACATGGCAGCTACACAAGCCTGTAAAGAAGCAATCTGGATTAAACGGTTAATGGAGGAGCTCGGGCACAAACAAGATAAAATTCCCTTGTTTTGTGACAGTCAGAGTGCCTTGCACATTGTAAGGAATCTAACATTTCATTCCAGGACGAAACACATAGGTGTTCAATATCACTTTGTTCTAGAAGTAGTGGAAGAAGGGAGTGTGGATATGTAGAAGATTCACAACAACGAGAACCTAGCAGATGTCATGACAAAGCCAATCAATGTTGACAAGTTTGTTTGGAGTAGATCCTCTTATGGCTTAGCAAAGACGTAAGCAACATGGAATTGACAAGTATGGAGAGATTTGAAGATCATCCAATATGACTTTAAGTTGGAGAATGTGAGCCGTCAAAAAACAACTAATGAGGTAAAGTCATATTTGGTAGCTTTACATTTTTTGTGAGTCAAAAGAAGACAAAAAGTATTGGAAAAAGAAAGATTTGTGCATCAAAGTTTGGTGTAAAATTAGGCACATGAAAATCCTTTTCACACTACTATTTTGCTTTGATTTTGGGTATGGAATGAGCCTATAAATAGAGGCTCATTCCTTACCATTTTGCATCACCAAAATATTCCAACTTAGAGAGAAAACATAAACTTTCTCTTGAGTAGATTTCTTCCTCTTTTGTTATTCTATATTTATGAGTGAGAGTTAGTTTCTCCTATTACTTGAGAGAGTGATATTGTTCTCTCCTTATATTAGAGAGAAGATTATTGTAAAATACTCCACATCATAGTGAAATCCTCCATTACTTCCCCGTGGTTTTTCCCTCGATTTGTTTGAGGGTTTTTCCACGTAAATCTTGTGTCTCTACTTTCTCTGTTCTCATTCATATTTTACCTGCGTGATACTGCTTGTCCCCAACCATTCCGCTGCGCCGATACCCAACAAAAGCTTTGTTGAACCACCAGCTTGTCATTTAAGAAATTTTCTGGCAACAAAAATAAAGCAGCTAATGGCTTGTGGATAGAGAGAAAAAGACTAAACATTTCCAAATGATGGTTTGAAAGAAAAGAGCTAAAAATTGTATTTGGAGCATCAAGAATGAAGAGGGTGAGATAATTGAGCAACCTGAAACAATTAAAGGAGTAGTGGTTTCTTTTCAAAAGTACTTCAAGAAGATCAAGAAAACTTTCAACAAATGGAGTAGGAGATTTCATCCCCCAACTGATCAATGAAGAGGAGAACTCCTTCCTCAAAAAAGATCTTAAGATGGAAGAAATTAAAGAGGCAGTTTTCTCAATTGAAGGGACAAGCGCAGCTGGCCCAGATGGATTCTCAGCCACTTTCTATCAGCACTGTTGGGAAATCATCGAGGGTGATTTTTTAGTGCAAAATAATTACAAAAATCTTGGCAGTGAGACTTGGACTAGATTTGAAAACTCAATCAAAGTGGATTTTTTCAGGGAAGACAAATTGCAGATAACATTTTACTTGCTCAAGAAATGGTTCATCAACTAGATTTGAAAACTCAAGGAACAAATACAATAATCAAGCTCGATATGATGAAGGCTTATGATCGAATGAGATGGAGTTTCTTGTTGAAAATTCTTGAAGCATTTGGATTCAACCATGAATGGATGGAAAAGGTGAAGAGATGTATTATAAATTGTTGGTTTTCAGTTATTGTTAATGGTACATCAGTGGGATACTTCAAATCAACGCGTGGTTTACGTCAAGAGGACCCTATCTCGCTGGGACTGTTTATCATTGCAGCAGAATTTCTTTCAAGGGGATTGAATAATTTATTTGAATCCTTCCCTAGTATGAGGTATAAGACGAGATCTCATCTTTATATCTCACACTTAACCTTCTCAAATGACATAATTATTTTTGCAAATTGGAGCAAAAATGTTATTTCCCGCATTATGGATTTCCTTTCTCTCTACGAGGAGTGGTTTTGTGGTCTGTGAAAAATCCCACAGAACTTGGGTAATGATTGTAGCAAACGCCACAAGCTTCCAACAACATCTGCTCCCTCTTAAATATTTGGAAGATCTTCTCAACAAAGGGGCAAATAAGTTTGTTTTATTTGATGAAATTGTGCAGAGAGTAATTGAAAAACTTACAGGCTGGAAAACAAAAGTTCTTTCACCAGGTGGGACGATTACATTGACAAAAAGTACACTCCTTGCTATGCCTATTTACTTGTTACAGGTCCTGCAACCAATATCTCAGGTTATCACAAAGCTGGAAAAAAATGTTGAACAAATTTTATGGGGCAGGACCGATAACGGTAGAAAAATCCATTGGGCCTCTTGTAATCATTCATGCTTTCAGAAAAAAAAAAAAGGGAATGTGAAATGTGAAAATTGGAAGACATGTCAAAAGCAATGAACATGACAATTTGGTGGAGTTTTGCAAAACATCAAGCTTATGGTCCCAATATATGTGTGAATCTTACTTCGAAGATAATCATCCTAGATTGATTACTCCTAAAACTCATGACTTTCCAATAAGGAAAAAGAATGCTTAATACAGTTGATAGATGTTAGCCTTTCACCAGATGGAAGATTGGAATTGGAAATAACTTTTTTTTTGGTATGATACATGGTGGGGAAACGAAGCGTTTTTCTTGAGATTTCCAGACAATATGCCCAATTTAAATACGCTTTCAGAATTCATGACAGAGGAATGATGGAATTAAAGGGAATTAAAGCAAGTTCTTCCAAGCAACATTGTTGAACAACCATTAGAATTCTGTCCTGAAAAAGAAGAAGATGACAGTCCAATCTGGGCCCTTACTAACAATGGTGAATTTTCAATTAAAAGGGCCTGGCAACAAATTAGAATGTATGGAATTGGACAACTGGCTCTCGAAAAAAATCTATTATAAGTCCATTCCAATCAAAATCTCCTTTTTTGGAAAATTCTCAACAATTGGATTCTAGTTGATTCCAAGCTCCAAAAAAAAAAAGGAATTACCATTGTTTCCAAATGTCAGTGTTGCAACAATGTTGAAATTATTGCTCATTGTTTCCTTTAGCCAACAAGACTAACATGATTTAATTTCTCATATTTGATTCCATAGTTCAAGGTGCCATGTAGATACCTTAGAACCTGTAACGACTCCACATCTCGTCAGTCCAATTGATGTTCCAAGCCTAGTGGAGCCCAACGCAAATGACGATAGCTTAAGCCCAATGCACAAGAGAAGCATAAGAGCATGGACATTACGTGTCCACTTAGTTGTAACTGGAATTGGCTAAGACAATTGACATGTGAGGTGTTGAGTAGCCTATAAAAGGAGTGAGAAGACACATAACAAAGGAAGCAAAAAGAACTATCTTTTATTGCTTATCTTTTCTGTAATTTTTTTTTCAGCTTTTGCATTTCAATACAAATTCTCTTTTATGTTCCTTTAAATTTTTCTATTAAATCTCTTCCTAAAATCTCAAGTCGTTACATTGGTGCTTTCATTGACTCCATGGCTAATGGTACTGAACTCTACGCCATGGATTATTGATCTCAGCAGTTTTATCTGCAATACACTGGATCCTACTCTTACCTTCCACTGTCTCAACAATACAATCCTTATTCTCCTCCAGTCTACTCATAACCATAATTTACAGGCTATTATTATCCATAATCGGTGTACCCACGCGCTCAACCATACCAACAAGTGCATGACCAATATTATCCTCTAGTCTTCTCACAACACCAGTTTCTATATTATTCCCATCCCGAACCGCTGTCATATGCTCAACAGTACCAACATGTGCAGATGATATTGGATGTAGAAATACATAAAGATGCAGAGATTCAGATAGATGTTCAAACTTCACTAGGAATAGAGGTAGCTAACAAAATTGAATCATCCACTGCAGTTGAAGAGATGTTATCCAATCAAACACAAATAGATATGGGGATTCATGAAAATGCTCCGACGTCAGCCATCAATAATGTAGATTCTGATATTTCCAAAGTAAATCATAGGATGAAATCAACTTGTTCTGAGACAATTTTGTTGGATGAGGTGGCAAGACCTTCAGCTACTCAAGGTGATACATCTGAAGAGATAAAAGTCAAAAGTCATCAACTAAAGGAAGAAGAACATAGCTGGATGCTAAGGTCCGTGTCTGACTCAAGTGTGGCTTGTGTAACTGGTGACTTTGCAATGCAAAATGTGTTACTTCGGATGGGTTTCGATTTTGATGTGATTTTGCTGACTGGGTAGCTTGAATTTTATGGCATGGTGGGGAACTTGGTGTGTACGAGGAAGGTGTTTGATGAAATGCCTAAGAGAAGTTCGATGTCGTGGTCCGCACGTTATGGTGGGTATTTCATGTGTGGCAGTTTTGTTGTTGCGAACGAGTTGTTTGATGAGCTAGTAAATCTTCCGTGGTGAATTCCGTGGAGTGTGTATTGGAATGAGAAGGTTATTACGATAACTATCATGTGGTTGGAGGAGCAGTCAGTGCAAACGTTGAGGTTGTCAAAGGCACTAACCATTCATGCCATCAATCAACCTATTTCCTGTTGCAAAAATGGAGAGGGAAGGAAGCATGCAAGAACAAGATTATAATCACCAACGACAAGGGTGGACTATCAAAGGAAGAGATCGAGAAGATGGTTCAGGAAGCAGAAAAATATAAGGTGGTAGACGAAGAACACAAGGAGACGGTAGAGGCGAAAAATGTGCTTATAACATAAGGACCTCTGTAAAGGATAATAAGATTGTTTCAAAGCTACGCCCAGAGGACAAGAAGAAGATTGAGGATACTATTGATCAGGCAATCTCATTGCTTGACAGCAACCAGCTTGCAGAAGTCGATGAGTTTAAAGATAAGATGAAGGAGCTTGAGAGCATTTGTAACCCCGTCATTGCCAAGATGTACCAAGCTCAACAAATGTGGGATGTTAAGATCCTCGTAGATATTGCCAAGTCGCAAGAATCTGAAGTTGGTTATGGTGGAAATCAGTACATTGATGAGATTGAAATGCTTTGTTGTGAGTGTGCTTTGGTTGCTTGTGGGCTTGACCCTGAAAGTTGGGGTGTGAAGTTGTAGCCATACTCGTGTACAACAACGAATTTTGAGGTTTATACTGGTTTGTTGTTGCCTGGTGAGCAGATAATAGGATTGGTGTACCATCTGGTGACAATACTAGTCATGGATACTATGTGTCGAATAAGAGAAAAGTTTCAAGGGCCTCGATTTTCTTTGAGAATTTGCCATATAAAGAGCCTCGCATTCCTCACATGCCTCAGGTGCATGATTTCCAGTTCTTCAATAAACAATTAAAAGATACAATCAAAGTTGAGGAACCAAAAGATATTGGAAAGCCCTTGACAACTGAAGAGCAAGAAGAAAAAGAAAGATTGCTCGAGACAGGTTTTTCTACATGGAGCAACAGAGACTTCAACACTTTCATCAGGGCCTGTGAGAAATATGGCCGAAATGATATCAAAAGTATTGCTGCTGAAATGGAAGGCAAAACAGAGGAGGAAGTTCAAAGATATGCAAAAGCCTTCAAAGAAAGACACAAAGAACTAAACGATTATGATAGAATCATTAACAATATTGAAAGAGGAGATGCTAGAATTTTTCGGAAAGATGAGATCATGAAAGCAATTGGGAAGAAATTGGATCGTTATAAGAATCCATGGCTTGAGTTGAAGAAATTGAATCTGTTGGTGTGGCAGTTGGTCAATCTTCAATTGCTGAAGAAATTTCACAGCTTATTAAAAAAAACAAAGCTTGTGGCTGGCATTTGTTTTGATCCAGAAGATTTCTCAAAGGAGTTTGAAAGTTTGGTGGATATACTTGTGGCAACATCTAGAAGACTGATGGATCATATCAACTACACTAAGGGTTTTACACTTGAACATCTTCCTTATCTTGTAGTTGATGAAACAGATCGGCTACTCACGGAGGCTTACCAATCATGGCTGCCTGTTGTCCTTCAGTTGACCCATTCTTGTGAAGGAAAAGTCTTTCCTTTTGCTGGCAATAGTTTTCCTTTTAGATTCGGTTCACTAAAGACTATCAGACGATGTGGTGTAGAAAGAAGGTTTAAGGATGCTATTAAGCAGGAATTTGTTGACTCGTATCAGGGGTTGAACTTTGAGGACAAGGTTCTTTCGAATGGGTGAGGTAATGTAACGACTCCATATCTCGTCAGTCCAATTGATGTTCCAGGCCTAGTGGAGCCCAACGCAAATGACGATAGCTTAAGCCCAATGCCCAGGAGAAGCATCAAAGCATGGACATTACGTGTCCACTTAGTTGTAACTGGAATTGGCTAAGACAATTGACATGTGAGGTGTTGAGTAGCCTATAAAAGGAGTGAGAAGGCACATAACAAAGGAAGCAAAAACAACTATCTTTCATTGCTTATCTTTTCTGTAATTTTCTTTCAGCTTTTGCATTTCAATACAAATTCTCTTTTATGTTCCTTTAAATTTTGCTATTAAATCTCTTCCTAAAATCTCAAGTCGTTACAGAACCCTTTTTGCAGCTCCAAAATGAATTTGACTCAAATTCATAAACCTTGAAAGCAAGCTAGTAACAAACATTATGTTCGGTCTTGTACCTGTAAGATAGAGCAAATTGCCCACAATGCTTTGATAAAGTGTTGCATCCACCTTCTTAGTGCCATCTTCTTTCATGAGTTTCTCATTCACAACAAGGGGTGTATCAACTGATTTGCATCCAAACATTCTGAATTTCTTTTACACATTTTTTGCATACTTCTTTTGAGAAATAAAAACCCACTTTCATCTTGTTGAATTTCAATATCAAGAAAATAGTGTAGCAACTCTATATCGTTCATTTCATATTTCTTCATCGTTTTATTTTTAAAATTATCAATCATCTTTTTATCATTTCTTGTAAACACCAAATCATCTACATATAAAGCGACAATGAGAATGCTTGAAATACCTTGTTTTTTCACATATAAGGTGGGCTCATTTCTGCTTCTTTGGAACCCATTTGCATTGAAATAGCCATCAATTTGACTATACCAAGCCCTTGGTGCTTGCTTCAACCTGTATAGGGCTTTCTTCTATTTGTACACATTTTCTTCTTTTCCTCGAACAACATATCTTTGTTGCTCCACATAAACTTCCTCATTTAGTTCACCATTCAAAAAAGCTGATTTCACATCAAGTTGGTATAAAGCCCAACTTTTATGTGCTGCTAAGGAGATTAAGGCTCTAATAGTATCAAGCCTAGCAACTAGTGCAAAAGTCTCATTATAATAAATGCCTGGCTATTGTGAATGCCTTTTGCAAAGAGCCTCGCCTTATTTCTTTGTACTGAGCCATCAACATTGTATTTTATTTTGTAGATCTATTTCACACCAATTATCTCTTTTTCTTTATATCTCTCGACAAGCTCCCAAGTCTTGTTCTTCTTAATCATCTTAATTTTATCATCCATAGCTTGTTGCCAAGCCTAATCTTTCACATCTTCTCCAAATGAACCTGGTTCAGTAACACAAAAGTTACAACTTGCATAAATATCACTCAAACTCTTCATTTTCTTTGGAGTTGAACTGGGTGAGGATGAACTTGAACTTGAAGTATCACGTGATAGACATGAGGATGATAGAGAACCTGATCGTGGAATTGTTGGAGTTGATTCATCATCCATTCCTGTTGAATTTTGAGAATTAGAAATTGAAATAGTCTCTTTTTCTACGTTCTCTCCATTCCAATCCCAAGCAGCATTCTCATCAAATATCATATCTCAACTAATTATGATTTTGTGAGTTTTCAAATTGTATAGTCAATATGCTTTAGACTTCAAGCTATACCCAACAAATATACACTTCTCACTAGTTTGATCAAGCTTTTGTCTATTTTCTTTTGGAATTTGGGCATAACAAATGCAACCAAATACTTTGAGATGCTTCACAAATGGCTTTTTCCCATTTCATGGCTCAATTGGAGTTTGATTATAAAGTGCTTTTGCTAAAGATCTATTGAGTAGATAGATAGTTTTGTAAACAGCTTCAGCCCAAAATCTTTTTGGTAATCCTTTCTCATGAATCATGGATTTCGTCATCTCCACCACTGTTTGATTCTTTCTTTCACACAACCCATTTTGTTTTGAAGTGTAGCTAGCTGTGAGTTGCCTGTCAACACTTTCATCTTCACAAAATTCATCAAATTCTCGTGAAATATATCCTTTTCCATTGTCACTTCTCAAAATTTTTATAAAGTGACCACTTTGTTTTTCAACAAAATTTTTGAATTTCTTGAAAACTGAGAAAACTTCAGATTTTTGTCTCATAAAGTAAACCTATGTCATTCTTGAAAAATCATCAATAAAAAGAATAAAGTAACGATTGTTACCATGAGATGGAGTACTCATTGGGCCACAAACATCGGTATGCACAATCTCGAGCACTTGATTTGCTCTACGAGTAACTCCTTTTGGGAATGGTTGACGATGGTGCTTTCCAAGTACACAACCTTCACAAGTTTTTTCTTTTGCATGGATTAATGGAAGGCCTTGGACCATATTCTTTTGAGAAAGTAATTTGAGACTATGAAAATTCAAATGGCCAAGCCATTTATGCCAAAGTCATGAGTTATCACTTACTTCGGCTTTTAAAGAGATATTTTCCATGTATTTGAAAGTTAATGGAAAGTTTATTTTCTCCATTTTTATGATTGCAATTACCTTCTTTGGATCTGCAATCACCGACTTCTTGTGTCCTTTGTCAAGAATAATGCAACCACTATCTCCAAAATAAAGCCCATATACATGCTCCACAAGTTGACCAATACTTAGCAAATTTTATTTCAAGTTAGGGACATGTAGTACATCCCCAACAAATCTGGTTCCTTTATTAGTTTGGACTCCAATAGTTCCTTTGCCTTAAGCATGAACAACTGCTCCATCCCTTATTCTCACTGATGAGTTAACAGTAGAATCCATATCAACAAAAATATTTTTCTTACCTAACATGTAGTTACTACAACCACTATCCAAGTACCACACATCGTCATTCTTGTTATTTGCAACTTGACATGCATAGAAGAGGTTCCTTTGGTCTTCTTTTTATTCAGTAAAGCTTGCTTGTTGCTCATTCTTGAAGTGACAATCCTTTTTTAGATGTCCAAATTTTTTGCACTTGTGACACTACAGTTTGCCACAAAACCAACAATATTTTTTAGTGTGGCTTTTGCTCTTACATATGTTGCATGCTAAGGTGGAATCCTTGAGAAAAGAGGCCGAACCTTTGTTGGAAGGGTTAGGGATAGAAGGAAGAGTGTAAAATCCATCCTAAGGTTCTGAATTAGACCAATAAAATTTGACATATTTATTTATTATGAGAATCAATCCTACTGCTTCTAGGGTTTCCACGCTTTCTAATTGTGTTCTCGACCACTACCTCTTAAAGTTTGGCTTCTTCCTCGACCTTGTCCTCTTGAATTTCTGTCTCTTCTTCCTCCTAATGATTCGTTTTTGTCTTGAAAATGCTTTTGTCCTTGCTTGTTAAAATTGAGTTTAGATTGAAATGCACTCTCGACAGGTTCTTTAGAGTGTTGCTTCAATCTTTGCTCAAATGATTTTAACGAGCCCATCAACTCGTGAAGAGCTAATTTTGAAAGATTTTGGTATCTTCAATTACTACAATTTTGGGATCAAGCTTCTTGGGCAAACTAATGAGGACTTTTTCGACAAGTCTACTGTCACTCATATCTTCTCCATACACTTTCATTTGATTTACTAATTCTGAAAATCTATTTGAAAAATCTTCCAAAGTTTCATTTTCTTTCATTTTATATTTTCAAACTCTCTTCTAAGGGTGAGAAGTTTAATAGCTCTTACATTCTCGTCTCCTTCATACTCTTATATAAGAATATCCCAAGCTTCTTTTGCTCTTGTTGTTCTCATGATTTTTGAAAAAGTGGAGGCCGAGACACCTTCTTGAATGTATTGAAGGGCTATGCCATCCTTCTTGACTATCTCTTTCATTTTTCTGATTTAATTTTCAGAAAGAGCTGCGGTAAACTTGGGCTATTGATACCCAGAATCTACAAGTTCCCACAAATCTTCAGATATGAAGATTGTCTTCATTTTGATGCACCAAGAATCAAAAAATTTTCCACTAAAAATTGGAATACCAATTTTTTTTTGTGGATGAATTCATGCTAAATTTTTTTTTTGTGAAACACAATATCCAATTTCTTTCTCTCTTTTTTTCTCACAAGTTTTGTTTTTTTTTTTTTGTTTCTCAACCGAGCTCTTGTGCCACTTATGTTGGGTGTTTTTCACAACACAAAGTAAAATACTAAAGATATATAGAGAAATAATATAGGAGGATAAGACTAAGCACTGTTTATACTCAAATTGTTTTTCTTCCTCTTTTACAAATGGTTCATGGAAGTCTCCTTTTATACAAGCAAGAGAGGCTTCAAGAGACTAATTAATACTTCTTGAAATTACAAGTTAAGGAACAATGAATCACAGATTTTCAAGAGTCACAATAATTTCAAGATAGACTTTCATGTATCTAATCTTCTAAGCAATATATTTGAGGAATACGAAGCACAAACATTGCACATTACCCAACATTCACCCCCCATTTGAGATTCAAACTCCCATTAAGCCCAAGATGATTGCACTCAGATTTCATGGATTGAACTCGATTCAATGAGTATCATTCAACTTCTGAAGCAAAAATTGAAATGAATGGTTAGAATGGAAATGAAAAGAACTTTCGACATGGTTAAACCATTAAATAATTTCAAAGGCCAATATGATATCAATCTAATGGGGATAATGACCACGAAATCAAGAAGTGAGAAAATTTAGCAACCCTACATAAAAATAAACTCCACTTACCTCTTACGCTTATTTTGAATTGACCTTCCTTCATGTTAAATATCGTAAAATAATCTTGAAGGAAAATATTATTCATGCCTTTCTGCATTTTGTTAAAAGAGGAAGGGTGAGAGAGTGGGTTTTGATGTATTTTTTAGGGTGAACTGCACCAGACCCTTCTGTGGTTTAGTATAAGTGCACGATATTCCTCTATGATTTTAAAATCCCCTCAACTAGTCCTTGTAGTTTTTCAAAAGTGCACAACACCCTTTACTGTCAAAAAATCCTTCATATTTAACGAAGAGTATTCTACACATGCGTTAAGTGAGATTTTTATTAGTTTTAATGAATTTGACAATAAAATAATTATAATAATTGACCAAATTACTCCTTTTACAAAAAAAAGAAGAAAATAAAAAATAGTCATCTTCCCCCCACCCCCACCTCGTCAGCCTATCACCCCCTACAATTTTTGCATCTAAAAGTCTCCACTGAGGTACGATTTGCTTATATGAAGCGTATAGCAAGTGGCTGAAATTTATTGTCCAGTGATGCTTATCAGGTGATCAATAGTGTTAAAAAAGTAAGGAGATTGAATGTAAGCCAAGGTTTTTTTTTTTGGTAAAGAATGTAAGCCAAGTTGGAAAAAGTCATTTGTAGTTTCTCTTTTATTTTATATATATAAATATATATATATATATATATATATATATATATATATATATATATCTTTTCTTTTATTTTTTTAGTCTAAACAAAAGGGAAACGATAAAAAAGAGAAACGCAAAAAGATTGAGGATATTTATGTCTTTTTATGAAATTCGTTAACTTTTTAGATGGATGGGGCACGTTTGTTGGTTTTCAAAATCACAAGGACTAGTTCAGGGGGTTTTAAAATCGCAGGGGATATTGTGCACTTACGCTAAACCACAGGGGGGTCTGGTGCAGTTCACCTCTATTTTTTATTTTTATGATTTTCTTTTTATTTGAACCAAAGATAAACTCTTAAGTGTAAAAAAAAAAGGACAATTTTATCTTTAAAAGATAAACAACTAACTTAAAAAACGTGAATTTGTAAATTCCACCTCTTGAGCAATAATTTAGTTATAGCTTGAGGAAATCTGAGATCCAATATTCTAAAGTATTGCTTCTAAACACAATAAATTGTATTTGCAAAAGAATTCTGTAAAATTTTACGGAATTCATTTGTTCAAAATAGTATGTTACACATTGATATGAATGATTTGAACGGTATGGCTAATCTTTTGACTTTAATGCTAACTTTATGACTCATTGCCTAATCTTAATTGACTTACATGGTTTGCGATGGGACTCTGAGTGCAGGGAAATGTGATTGTTATATCGGGGAAAACTAACAAATGAATAATTTGTAAGGGAGTGCTATAAATTAAAATAATAACTAGGGTTTTGGACTTGAGGGTGACAGTTGACAAGTTCAAATCAGATAAGACATAGGGGTTAAGTTTACTTAGGATTGACAATGGGGCGGGTCTGGGGCGGGGGACCTATCCCTATGCCTCGTCCCACTATTCAAAAAAATCACCCAACACATATCCCGCCCTCGCATTGTATGCCCCATCCCCATCCCTAAATCCCCATGGGGAATGGGGATTACCCGTGATTTTTTTATTATTCTTTAAATCTTACGATATTAAATTTAATTTGAACCTCATAACTTCAAAATATAAATTAAAATGGTCTCAAGTGGGAGCAACCCTCATTTGAAACCTAAATGGTCTCGAATTCAAATCACCTAGGGGCAGGTGGAAAAACACTTTTGATCCCTTTATAAATAATTAAAAAAAAGTTCAAATCAGATAAAAAACATAAGTGAAGTACTATGTGAAAATATTTAGGACACTTTCAAGGTAGTTTATCTGAATATTTCCAAGCTGACAGCTATAAAATATTTCCATGACTAAGTCAAAAGTATATTTATTTGGAGCATAGAGTCCAAGTACAATTACAAACTTATACTATTTTCTTCTAAAACTTTAGACATGAAATATCAAATAATTTTAAGTGTGTGGGTACTGTTGGCTACAGTGATAGTTCAGCTTAAGGATGATAAAATTTTAGGTTGCCTGGAAGAAGAAAGGAATGGACTTTTGAAACTGAAAGATGCCTTCAACTATCCAAATGGTTCTTCTCTTTCTTCATGGGGTGGTAAGGAGATAGATTGCTGCAAATGGGATATAGTTCTATGTGATAACTCCACTAAGCAAATGACACAACTTTCTCAAAACGACATCTTTATGTTCATAATCTAAATTGTAGAATAAAATAACATCAAAATTGATTTAATCTATAGTCCAGGGCTTACAATCTATAAATGAACTCGCAAACAATCATTAACAATAAAGAAACTCAAATATTTATTAAGGAGATACACGACTGAATATATGACGTTAATTCTTTGAATATATCTATAATTTCTCAAAGAAAACCGTTTTGGTAACATATAATCAAAGTAAGATCCATCAAATTGAGACTCTAAAATCTATTAGCATGTGCCAATACATAATAACTATCTATTATATCTCAAATAAACTTTATAGATACTTCGAGGATTCAAAAATCATAATATACAATTTACATAACATTAAATTGATTTTTATAATATTTCCATGAACAAAATGAGTGAACCACTATATCAAATGATCTTCCTTCTATAAACATATTAGAATACCGCTCACAAGAACAATTTATCAAAAACTTTGCTACCCCATTGTCTAGGTCTCAAAGATCAGCAAACCTACTACTCTAGTCTTGTTGATTATTAAACTTATTACACTAATACCAACTGTCACGACCCCAAATTTGACAAGACCAAACTCAAGGATGTGATAACGCATGCTTAAAAATATTTCTGCTCCTAAACCCACAAAGTTCTAACTCCATGAATACAAAATACTAAAGCTCACAAGAATATCATCAGGACAGTTACACCTTTAACACTGAGATAGTTTTTCCCATTTTTATTATAAATGCAAGTGATAATCTGAAATAACAAATACCCAATAAAACTTTAATAATCCAAAATAATACCTTCCCGTATTCGCTACAAATGCTTAAGGCACTTTAGAAATAATGTTCTTCCATATACCATATATTATCACAACTAGCTTCTGACTTCCATATACGTCATAGGGACCTTTTCGCATGTCTAGGGCAGATTGACAAGTTAGGTATCAGGTTCCTAGTTTCTTAAAGGGTAAATTACCCCAGCGGTCCCTTATCTTTGCTCGTTTAATCTATGTGGCCACTTATCTTTAAAACAACTATAGGGTGGTCCCTTCTGTTTTATTCTTGTGCCATCATTAGTCCTTCTGTCAAGTTCCTAATGGTTTTGACATGTAAGTTGCACATGACATCTATTTTTAAGGGTAATTTCGTCTTCACACAAGATGTTTTCATTCTCTAGCAAAATACGGACTTCGACCAACCATAACCCTTAATCCCTCATACCCGAAATCCCCAATCCCTAACCCTTTACGCAAATCCCCAATTCACAAATACGCAGCCTTAACCCAAATCTCCAATCCCTAAATCGGTAACCCTAACCCAAATCAATGTGAATAGTATATCACGTCGACATCTTTGGCGAATAAAGGAGATGAGTTTGCTGTATTTTGCATCCAGCGAGCATGCCTGACAGTTAGCTTCATTGGCTGTGAAATGGGGTGTGATAATGGATGGCAATTCCACAAGTGACACTTGATAGCTTATGGTTATGGGACACTGTTGGCATCATTTCATCATTGCTCGCCTTTGTCTAATGCTTACTTGTTTACTTCCTACCTCTTCGGTG
Organism: Ehretia macrophylla; assembly: GCA_037974665.1. Classification (NCBI taxonomy): domain Eukaryota; kingdom Viridiplantae; phylum Streptophyta; class Magnoliopsida; order Boraginales; family Ehretiaceae; genus Ehretia; species Ehretia macrophylla. The sequence goes on along the minus strand of CM075771.1, from coordinate 57,336,855 downwards.
TTATTGAACTATTCTTTCGTAGTCCTAGTTTTTTTTGTTTCTCTTTTCCTAAGAATTTGTCATGATATACTTGCCTAAGCAATGAATTGTCACTAGGTACTTCACTTGCAGTTGCAGCAACAAAGCAGTTAGAAATAGTGCAAGTTACTCAACTGCATTTATAAATTCTTCTAGAAATTCTTTTCCGGCTCTATCTTTTCAGTTATTTTTTACTTGGACTCTGCTTTTTTGTGGTGTGATCACTTGCTATTATCCTAACTTCATCACAAAGATGCTAATCATTTGGAACTGTTAAAAGATGTGCTCCTTTATATGTAGATTTCTCCAGTACGTAAAAGTGCCTAAGACATAGCGATAAGGTCATTATAGCAGTTGAATACAAGTAGCCATGAAGCCCCAACCAACCCATCCTCCCAGAGAAAGGAAAGCAAACCACGCTGAAGCACATAGATGGAATTAGATTTCGGTTGCGGGTAATTAGGCGCAGCGGTAGCAATGGTGATGTTGAAGGTTTAAATTATGACTATTTTTTATGAACAGTGGTAGAAGAACATTAAGACTTTTGGACTTGGGACTTTTTTTGTTTTATTTTTATTTTTTTGGGTAAATTATGACAGTTTTATTAATTTTAGACTTGTCTTTTGACATTATCCATTGATGGTTTTATTTGGTGTTGAGAAATGGGATTTGGGGGTTAGGGTTTTTAATTTGGGGAAGAAATGAAGAAATAATTGAGTAATGTTGTGTATTTATGAGAATGTAATATGTGATGACTGATTTGTCCTTATTAAGTCATGAAATTACATGTCATGTGCAACTCACATGCCAAAACCGTTAGGAACTTTACAGAAAGACTAACGTTGGCACAAGAATGAAACATAAGGGACAATTCTATAGTCATTTTAAAAATAAGTGACCAAATAGATAAAACGAACAAAGATAAGGGTCCGTTGAGGTAATTTACCATTTCTTAAGAGTAGTAGTCAAGGACTCGATCACATATCTTAGCAGTGTCAAATCGTGAGATAAAAAGACCATTATCCAAAGACTAGTTATCGACAGATTCAAAGCATTTCCATTGAGTATTAACCATTTTTTTAATTAAAAAGAAAGGAGGAGGCTTATCAATAAATTGTCCCACGAGGCAACAACTCCAAAGTTGAGATCCTTCATCAAAGATGTTGGAGGTGGGGGAAGCAATTTTTTTCCCTCAACAATTTCAATTTGAAAGAAGTCCAATTTGAGAGGGGTATTTGACTTTGGCATGAAAAATGATTTTCAATTGAAATTCGCATCGCTCCATTGATTACAATTCTTAGATCCACTTTGCCTAACATTGCGCTTGGATATGTCCACCGAATTTGAAACTGTTGCTGCCGTAAGAGGAGGGAAATCCGAATGAGCAAAAACAGACCCCACAACCTTATGCACTATGGTGGCTTGAGCATTAATTTCAGAGCCGTTGGACTTCGATTCATGCTGCGAATCCACCACTAAATATTGCCAAGCTTTTTGACCACCTAATTCACTTTGGCCCGCATTGGAAGCAAACAAATCAGATTTTGTTTGCACGCCGAGCACGCTAATTGACTCGGCTGAAAATATAGAAGACTTCCTACTTTCAAGTCTACTTAGAATTTTCCTAGAAGGTAGCTTGATATTATTATCCATAGACTATTGAAACTGAAAGATGCCTTCAACTATATCCAAATGGTTCTAGTGCTCTTTCTTCATATCGGAATTTCAATGTGTTGGGTATCGGCGCAGCGGAATAGTCAGGGACAAGCAGTATCACGCAGCTAAAATATAAATGAGAACAGAGAAAGTAGAGACACAAGATTTACGTCAAAAACCCTCAAACAAATCGAGAGAAAAACCACGGGCAAGTAATAGAGGATTTTACTATGATGTGGAGTATTTTACAATAACCTTCTCTCTAATATAAAGAGAGAACAATATCACTCTCTCAAATAATAGGAGAAACTAACTCTCACTCACAAATATAGAACAACAAAAGAGGAAGAAAAATACTCAAGAGAAAGCTTATGTTTTCTCTCTAATTTGGAATGTTTTGGTGATGCTCAAATGATGAAGAATGAGCCTCTATTTATAGGCTCATCTTGCACAGTCTACCCACATGTAGTGTGAACTCAACCCAAAATTCTGTGTGACTACCTTTGCAACCAAACATTTTTCTTCATTTCCCATTGCTTTTTGTCTTCTTTTGACTTGCACCAAAATTTTATTGTTCACATTCTCCCACTTAAAATTTTGGTGACACTTCAAATCTCTCCATACTTGTCAATTCCATGTTGCTTACGTCTTTGCTAGGCCAAAGGAGGTTCTACTCCAATCAAACTTGTCAACGTTGATTGGCTTTGTCCTGACATCTGTTAGGTTCTCGTTGGTGTGAATCTTCTGGATATCCACACTCCCTTCCTCCACTACTTCTCGGTCAAAGTGATAAAGAACACCTATGTGTTTCATCCTGAAATGAAATGCTGGATTCCTTGCAATGTGCAAGGCACTCTGACTGTCACAAAACAAGGGAATTTTATCTTGTTGTGCCCGAGCTCCTCCATTAACCGTTAATCCAGATTGCTTGTTTCCAGGGTTGTGTAGCTGCCATGTATTCAGTCTCTGTTGTAGATAGAGCCGCAACAGTTGTAATTTAGATATCCAGCTTATCACGCCCCCTGCAACTGTAAACACATAGCCTGTAGTGGACTTCCGTTTATCGGTATCACCTGCAAAATCAGAATCAACAAAACCCTTGACAGTAAATTCTGATCCTTCAAAACATAATGCAACATCCGAGGTCCCTTTGATGTATCTTAGGATCCTCTTAACAACATTCCAATGCTCTCTACCAGGATTCGCCATGAACCGACTGACCGCACCAACTGCTTGAGCAATATCTGGTCTCGTACATATCATAGCGGACATGAGACTTCCTACTGCTGATACATACGGTACTCGAGACATTTCTATCCTCTCCACTTCAGTGCTAGGGCACATACTTGAGGATAATTTGTAATTGACAGGAAGCGGGGTCGAGATTTCCTTACAATCTTGCATATTGAAGCGCCACAAGATTTTCTTCAAATAATTCTTCTTGGAAAATCCATACCTTCTTGCCATCTCTATCTCGGTGAATTTGCATCCCTAAAATCTTGTTTGCTGGTCCCAAATCCTTCATATCAAACTCCCCAACCAACTGTGCCTTCAGTTCTTGGACCCGATCTTTATTGGGACCTGCTACCAGCATGTCATCCACGTACAACAGCAGAATGATAAAATCATTATCGCCAAACCTCTTGTAGTAAGTACAATGGTCTGAATTGAGTCTGTTGTATCCAAGGCTAATCACGAAGGAATCAAATCTCTTGTACCAAGACCTTGGCGCCTGCTTTAAACCGTACAGAGATTTGGTCAACTTGCAAACCAAGTTTCCTTTTTCTTTCTCAACAAAACCTTCTGGTTGAAGCATGTAAATCTCTTCTTCAAGCTCTCCATGAAGAAAAACCGTCTTTACATCTAATTGTTCTAGATGTAAGTCTAACACAGCACGCATGGCCAAGACTACTCTGATAGTTGTAAGTCTTACCACAGGAGAAAATATCTCGTTGAAGTCAATTCCTTCTTTCTGAGCATATCCTTTCACCACCAGTCTTGCACGATATCGCTCCACTTGGTCATTATCATCTCGCTTGATCTTGTAGACCCCTTTGTTACCAATGGCTTTCCGTCCAGGTGGTAGTGGAACAAGCTCCCACGTCTTGTTTTTATGTAGAGCTTCAATTTCTTCCTGCATTGCTGTCATCCACAAGGCAACATCGGGGCTTTTTATAGTCTCGTGAAAGGTAGATGGCTCTCCATCCTCCGTTAGAAGACAGTATGCAGTATTGCTCGCCATGACAAAATCTGAATGCCAAGTTAGTCTTGTTGTCTGACGCAATGAACGTCGGACTTCTATAACCTCAGCATCATTTGGTTCTTGTTCCTCGTACTCCGGTGCAGCTTCAGAAGAAGCATCTCCTTGTTCTGACTTATCTTCAATTTGTATTGTAGTAGTCTCCTTTGAAGTGTTGCTGTCATCTTCACTTTGCAATTTATCTTATGCAAATATCACATCTCTGTTGATGACAACCTTGTGGGCAGTGGAATCCCACAGGCGATACCCTTTAACACTATCAGCATTTTTCAAGAATACACATTTCCTGGATTTTGGATCTAGTTTTGTTCTTTCTTGGGAACCATACATCACATATGCCGGACACCCAAATATGTGCAAGGTAGAATAATCTGCGGGTTTTCCGGTCCACATTTCCATTGGTGTCTTCAACCCAATTGTAGTTGACGGTGGTCGCTTTATCACGTAACAAGTAGTTCTAGCTGCTTCTGCCCAAAATGATTTGGCAAGACCTGCAGTTTCCAACAAAGCTCTCATTCTTTCAAGAAGAGTTGTGTTGATCCGCTCTGCTACCCCATTTTGCTGAGGTGTATGTGTAACAGTAAACTGCCTCTGAATACCCTCTTTCTTGCAAAATGCCAGGAAGCTCTCGTCGGTGTATTTTCCTCCATTGTCCGTCTTCAAACATTTGATCATTTTCCCATATTCAAGTTCAACCAGCGCTTTGAATGTTTTGAATATTGGAAACACATCTGACTTGTTCTTGATTGGATACACCCACAGTTTCCTGGAGTAATCATCAATAAATGATACAAAGTATTTGGCTCCTCCTAGGGACAAAATCGGTGATTCACAAACATCTGAATGGATCAAGTCTAGAATGTGTTTACTTCTGGCAGTAGATCTCTCAAATTTCAATCTATGCTGCTTACTGGTAACACAGTACTTATAGAAAGGTAAGTTTACTGTCTTGAGCCCGGGTAGGAGATTACGTTCAGCGAGAATCTTCAAGCCTCGTTCTTTCATGTGGCCCAATCTGCGATGCCACATTATAGTTGATTCTTCTTGACCGGCTGATACAACTGATACATCTGCCTCCTGCAACGTATCTCCCAAAAGCATGTATAGATTTACCTCGTTCTTTTCTGCCTTGATCACCACTAGCGCTCCTTTGACGACCTTCATGATCACATCCTCGATATGGGTCTTGCAGCCAAGGTCATCCAATTGTCCAATGGACAATAGGTTCTTCTTCAAGCCCTTCACGTGTCGTACCTCTTGAATGGTGCGAATGGTACCATCATACATTTTAATTTTGACGGTACCGATGCCAGCAATCTCTAAGGCATGATCATTATCTATGTACACAGATCCTCCAAAGACAGGTTCATAGGTGTAGAACCATTCTCTACGAGAGGTCATATGCCATGTTGCTCCCGAATCCATATCTCCATCATCTGGTGCACTCGCCACACATTCTTGAGAATTTGTCACCTCGGGATTCTTTTTGTTGCTCCAACAATTCTTGTTGAAGTGCCCTTTCTTGCCACAGTTGTAGCATTTGATATTCTTTCTACTCCTTGATTTTGATCTACCTTGGTTGTTGCTCCCACTAGAACCACGTTCTGTTGATCTACCTCTCACCATTGATAATGCCTCTGCTTGTTGTGAACTTTCGATTCTGTCTTCTTTACTTTTGCGCCTAGATTCCTCTTCCAGAACAGCGGCTGCAACATCATCAAAAATAACAGAATCTGAAAGAACATTGTTAGTGTAACTAATGATGAGTTGATCATACGAATCAGGTACCCTTTGAAGTAGAATTTCTGCATGTTCAAGCTTCGCTATTTTATGCCCAATTGCAGTCAATTGAGATAATAGCGTATTTAAGGTATTGATATGATCTGTCACCGATGTGGACTCACTTATCCGAAGGGTGTAGAGTCTTCTCTTCAAGAAAATCTTGTTGTGAAGTGACTTGACCTCATATAGTTTGGTCAGCGCATCCCAAATTTCTTTTGCTGACTTCTTTTCCTCAACGCTTGACAGTACCGAATCTGCCAATGCCAGGTGCAGATTAGCCATAGCGTTGTCATCCATCTTTTTCCACTTATCGTCTGTCACCTCCGCTGGTCTATCTCCAATTGCTGCCAAGCAATTCTCCTTTCTCAAGATTGCCTTCATCTTCAATTTTCATAGGGAAAAATTTCTCCCGTTGAACTTCTCGATTTCAAATTTTGCCGCCATAGTATTAACGATGATCTGCTTCGTAACTTGAACCGGCTCCCACTATTTCACTGTGAATAGTACTATTTACTTGAATAGTACCAAAATCGTATACGGGAATAGTATCGATACCGTATATGTGAATAGTACTATACTGTGTGCATGAATAGTAACCGTGAACAGTAACCCCGTATGTATACCAGTGACCCGTAACTAGTGGCTCTGATACCACTGTTAGGTATCGGCGCAGCGGAATGGTCGGGGACAAGCAGTATCACGCAGCTAAAATATAAATGAGAACAGAGAAAGTAGAGACACAAGATTTACGTCGAAAATCCTCAAACAAATCGAGAGAAAAACCACGGGTAAGTAATAGAGGATTTCACTATGATGTGGAGTATTTTACAATAACCTTCTCTCTAATATAAAGAGAAAATAATATCACTTTCTCAAATAATAGGAGAAACTAACTCTCACTCACAAATATAGAACAACAAAAGAGGAAAAAAAATACTCAAGAGAAAGCTTATGTTTTCTCTCTAATTTGAAATGTTTTGGTGATACTCAAATGGTGAAGAATGAGTCTCTATTTATAGGCTCATCTTGCACCAAAAGTCTACCCACATGTAGTGTGAAATCAACCCAAAATTGTGTGTGACTAACTTTGCAACCAAAGATTTTTCTTCATTTTCCATTACTTTTTATCTTCTTTTGACTTGCACCAAAATTTTATTGTTCACACAATGTGCCCTGCAATTTCACAATTTAGGCTGGTGTACTAACAAAGACTCACTATGATTAAGATGCCAGAGGTGTATGGAAATGAATTTGGAATTATATTTCTCCAATGAAATCTAAATAAATGAAGTGCTTTGGATGTCTTTCGATAAAATAAACACTTGGAACGATGAAGGATACTTTTCAAGTGATAATAAGATTGTCTTATTGTTTCAATCAGTTTTCGATCTGAGTGGCAACAGGCTCACTTCAATTCCATCTTTGGGTGAACTACAGTCCCTAAAATGTCTAAACTTTGAACAAAACATGTTCACGAATTTCTCTCATTTTTTAGGTAAACTCAAGATTCATCAAGTAGTTCCGTATTTCGGTTCATCACTTGGCATGAGCAAGACTATAACAGGCTAATTGATTCTCTCTTACCACTCTCTGCTTTCACAGAACTAACAACACTGAGGAATCTAGAAATGTTGAATCTTGGTTCTAGTCAACTAAGTGGTGAGATGCCTCCATCCATTGGGGCCTTGACTTCTTTGAAGACATTATCATTTGCAGGTAATGAACTAAATGGCTCTCTACCAGATGAAGGTATGGTCTCAAAAACTATTAGCTAACTTTTCAATAGCTTTACAGCCTTCATAAAAAAGGTCTGGTCCTTTTCGTCAGTTTTTCTTCTGTAACGTGCTACTGGAATTTGATAGATTTTCACATAAAAATGGTTTAGATTATGGTCTGGTCCTTTTCGTTAGTTGTCACTTGATGCATCTGAAATCGTTATTACAAGCACAAGACAAGAGATAGATGAGCAGTGGCGTTTGTATGATGGTTTTGATCCAATACTAGAGCGTAAACTACGCACTAGGATCAGGCGTAATGTCAGCTGTTACGGAAGGTTCATGCCTCGCATGGTTGTAAGTACTTTATATCTCTTTGTAACTATTTATATTGATCATAAATTTTTTTTCATTGTTCAGTATTTTCTGTCTACCCAAAAGCTGAATTGCTTGTTGATTTTCTCACTTTAAAGGTGAGAATTATCCTTCTAGCTTACATTAGAAAGGGAGGCCATAGGTCAATATATTCAGGGGATAATATAACCACATTTGGTATGTCTTGCAATTCAGCCTCTAGGAAGTTGGGGTGGTGGGACGAGTAGCAATCATTGGTGGTTATTTTAAGATCAAATCAAGTTTTTCTAATTAGCCCATGGAATGCTTTTGGCACTAGAATTCATACCCCCAAGGAGTAGCAGGCATAATATCACAAGACCCATTTAATAAATTCCAATCCTGTAACTAGAGCTCTTGTTTTGGTTCTTCTTTCCCTCTTTGCTTTTTCTTTTAACGTCAAAGTCATTTGGATGATCTTTTGGTCCAGAGAATTTACAGAAGAATCACTTTGAGTTATGTCAGACTTGTGGAAAGTGGTTCTTTTGCTTGAGTTTGACATATTATTGGAATTGCTTAAGTCTGTTCTCATGTATGTTATGTACTCATATCACAAAAATAAAAAGGAAATAGTGTGCATTGTTGAGTCTTTTGCGTGCACATCTGTTTGTTGATTGAGACAAGTAAACCCATTGTAACTTATCGAAGCAGATAATGTAATGTGTTAAGCAACTGTCAGACAGGCAATTCCCCCTGGAATGGAATTCCATCATATTGTCCCACTTGAAGGAAATGAGGATGGAAAAACTCCTGACCCACCTATATGAAAAGAGGTCTGTCATCTACATCTCTGCATATCTGCAATTGCATTTCAAGTGATGTGTTCTGGCCGTCTTTGGATGGAGCTTTGCATTGTTGACCTAAGCATCTGATATGATGTTTTGCAGATAATGTGCTTCTTTTCTAATCCGAGGAAGCCTATGATACTAGCCCTTGCGAGGCCAGATCCTAAAAAGAACCTAACAACTTTGGTCAAAGCATTTGGGGAATGTCGTCCACTACAAGAGCTTGCTAATCTTGTACGATTGAAATATTGATGATATCTTATGGTGAAATTTGTCATCATTGAGGGAGTAAAATGAATTGCATCACCCACTGAGGTACCAATTTCCTTTGTATTTTGCAGACCTTAATAATGGGTAACCGAGATGATGTAGATGAAATGTCGAGCACCAATGCTTCTGTTCTTCTTTCAATACTCAAGCTGATAGATAAATACGACCTCTATGGTCAAGTTGCATATCCAAAATATCACAAGCAGTCTGATGTTCCTGACATATACCGTTTAGCAGCAAAGACAAAGGTAATGCTTGTAGTTTTTCATATTCTTGTTAGTAGTGTTAAGATGGTTATGTCTCTCCCACATTGGTCGTTAGGAGTCTTATGTTATGGAGTACTACAATATAATAGGTCATTAATCCAGCTTTCATTGAGCCTTTTGGACTTACTCTTATTGAGGTATTTATCTAATCGTCATGGTGGCTTTGTCATCGTTGAGTTAAAGTTTGTTTCCTTGTTCCCTCTTTTCTTTTTTCTTTTTCATTTTTCCCCAAATGAGCAGGCAGCAGCTTATGGTTTGCCTATTGTTGCCACGAAAAATGGTGGACCTGTTGACATCCATAGGGTATGTTTGTTTTCTCATGAAAGATATAAGTAACATTGGATTAAGTTTAGATCTATTTGATTTATTGCTCGTGCATTGCAGGTTCTAGACAATGGTCTCCTTGTTGATTCCCATGATCAGCAGTCCATTGCTGACGCACTCTAGAAGCTAGTTGCTGATAAACAGCTTTGGGCAAAATGCAGAGCACATGGACTGAAAAAATATTCACCTCTTCTCATGGCCAGAACATTGTAAAACTTATCTGTCCAAAATAGCAAGTTGCAAGCCAAGGCAACCACGATGGCTGAAGAATGAGGATGAAGATGATAATTCAGAATCAGATTCACCAAGTGATTCCTTGAGAGATATACAGGATATATTTTTGAACTTAAAGTTTTCGCTGGATGGAGACAAGAATGCTGATGGCTCATTAGATGCTAAAGATCAGAAGAATAAGTTAGAGAATGCTGTTTTAACATGTTCCAAGGGAGTTCTGAAGAACACACAAAGAGCTGGGGCCATTGAGAAGGGAGACCAATCTTCTAGTGCTGGTAAGATTCCTGCATTGAGGAGGAGGAATCATATATTCGTAATTGCTGTGGATGGTGATCCTAGCAGTGGTCTTTCTGAAAGCGTTAGAAAGGTCTTTGAGGATGTAGAGAAGGAAAGGAAGGAAGGGTCCATAGGGTTCATACTGGCCTCATCCTTTAACATGTCCGAGATAAATTCCTTTTTGCATTTGGAGGGACTGAAGCCCACTGATTTTGTTGCTTTCATTTGTAATAGTGGTGGTGATCTTTACTACTCATCTCTCCATTCAGAAGATAACCCTTTTGTGGTTGACTTGCATTACCATTCACACATTGAATACCGTTGGGGTGGTGAAGGGTTGAGAAGGACTTTGGTGCGTTGGGCATCTTCTGTGGTTGACAAAAAGGGTGAAAAGGAAGAACACATTGTTACTGAAGATGAAGAAAAATCACCTGACTACTGTTATTCTTTTAATGTTCACAAACCTGGGATGGTAAGGTTACTCTTTTCTTCCCCGAGTTTTGGATGGCTTTTGTTTCATCACAGTATGCTATCATATTACTAACATCAGCCTCTTGTAGTTTTATTTCCATGCATTTGTTGGTCTATGCAATATTTGTGGACACTGACAGTGCCATTTTGGTTCATGTAATTGTCTTTACAGGTTCCTCCTGTCAAGGAACTCAGAAAGCTAATGAGAATTCAGGCTCTTCGTTGTCATGTTATTTATTGTCAAAATGGGAGTAAGATCAATGTTGTTCCAGTGCTGGCATCTCGTTGCCAGGCACTCAGGTATGCATTGATAGTGTTAGTACTATCCAGCTTGATGACATGATTGCATCTTTTATCTGTTAGCTTACGATTTTTGTTTCATCTATTTTGTTCTAAAATATCTGTTGGGTTTGGGTTAAATTTTTTTTCTTTTTCATATTTTTATTGTTCACCTACCTCATGAGCATCCAATGTTGCCAGTGGTTCTTGAACTTTGGTCTGTATTTCTAGGAGTCCATTACTTCATCATGTTATTGCTTTTCTATTTTTAGTGGTGCTTTTTGGATGTTATTTGGATAGATAAAACACTGTGATTAGACTTATTGATTCCCATTATATGTTTGACATTTAAGTCTTAGGACACATTAAAGTTAAGATTTGGTATTTTCTACAGCTGAATGCTTCTGACACATAGTATCAACTAACAGTCAGATAAGGAGATGATAGATGGAACTTCCCCAGACACGTTATTGTGTTGCGTTTGTTTATTATCTTATATTTGTTTGCCTCCTTTGTCCCTTTGCTCTTTTGTAGGGATTACTTGCACTTCTTGTTTTCACTTTCATCAACTTTATGGAGTTGTAAGGGTAACACACTGCCTTGGACAATTAATTTATTCTTTCTGTAAAGGTTCCCAATCAAGTCCCTTTTCATCCAATTAATTTATTTTAGTGCATGATGAAGAGTAGTATCGGAATGAAATGGAAACAGAGAAAAAGAGTTTCAGGGTTGAATTGTTGATTTATGTGATCTGTTTCATCTATTCTCTTGTCAAATGAGAGGCTTCCAAGCTTGAAAATTGTTGGACTAGAAAAAGGACGTGTATTGGGTATCACCAAACTTACATTATTGTACAAGATTGTAACTTGTGTAATGTGGAAGAAGATAAGTCAATAGTTTGCTTTGGGAAGAGCATTTCAAGTGTTTGATTAGCTAACAACTTCAGATAAAGCTTCATACATAATTTCATTATTAAACAAAATAAAAGAAAACACATGCAGAAGATATTTCAGATTTAGCATGTTGAAAAACTCCAAGTTTTCCTTCTTCACGTCATGCCCAAGTCTTTAAATTTGGCTTCTGATATCATGTTAAGAATCAAGGAGTTCCACCTTAAAACTAATTGGTGTTAGGTAGAGTAGCCCTAGATCTTATATAATGGACTTGGAGTTTATGATTTTTCTATATAGGAAAGAGATTATCACATATTCTAACAGTCATATTTTTTAGTTATGGCATTTGTTTTTTCTTTTGTGTTTGGTTTTTGTATCATGGCATTTTCAGATCTTTTTGTGCTTGGTTCTTTTAAGTTAATGTGATTGAAAAGTGAATTAGTGATTTATCTAATATGAAATATTCAATTTAGTAACTTCTCTAATTGTGAAATTGGAAACATCCATTTAATGAGAATCTATTATATTGAAATTAATATCTGGCGAAACTTTTGAGGATACCTCTTTGCTTAAAAAATTTAACGATGATGACAGCTGTGTGTAAGGAGTTATGCCTGATGGCAGTTGCTGGATCTTTGTCTTGGAAGTTCTTGCCTTTTCATCTGCCTTCAACAAGAATCCTACATCAAAACAAGTAATATGTTGTGCTTTCCATATTGCATATTGAATGGGAAAAGTACTTGCAGACATGCATGGAAATGATATTATCTGATCAAACGATCTAAAACTTGTGAACGCTTGCAAGCCCTGGTTGTCCGCTTAGGTGTTCTTTAGCAAGGAAATATGCTTACACTTCCATTCCCTCTTTTTTATGTTCCTTCGTTTTCATATTTGTGGAAACTGAAAGGGAAATTGTTTTCTGCTTTTATCTGTGCCATTCAAGGCAGTTCCTAGCTGACTCCCCGAGACAGTTCAGCTGTTCTATCTACTATATTTTTGTCGTTTGCTTTTGTCTTGTCTTCCAGGAGATTATTCATTCTTAAGAGTAAATTACGTGGTGCTGGAATTAACTTGCAGATCATTTTCAGGTATTTATATCTTCGATGGAATGTAGACTTGTCAAAGATGGTTGTGTGTGTTGGTGAAAGTGGCGACACTGATTATGAAGAACTGCTTGGTGGCATACACAAGTCTGTAATACTAAAAGGAGAATGCAGCAGTGCGAGCAGCCTGCTCCATTCTAACAGGAGCTACCCACTTTCAGATGTCATAGCACTGGACAGTCCCAATGTTCAGACAACTGAAGGATCGAGCAGCGCTGATATACAGACTTCATTGCAGAAGCTAGGGTTTCTGAAAGGCTAATGATATTGACCTGATGAACTCCATATACATGTTTGGCCTGAAGTAGAACTGTTGTCTCTCCTATTTTCTTCCAGGTCTACTCCATCATGAAGGCGTCATTGAACATGGTGACCTTGGTGAAATCTTACAAATGCAACATCTTCATTCTTTGTTGTCTTTATCATTCCAATGAGTATATGGAAGCTAAGTGATGCTGTATAGCTTTGTAAAGTTTTGCTGTGATATAGATCCTGTGTTGTACTCATGGCTCGTATAATGCTGGAGATTATGAGACGAAATTTGAGTTAAAGATGTGAAATCTTACAGGCATATTGCTATTAAATGGTGGTTTCAGATCCTGCTTGTACCTCTTCTCCCTATTCATCCAGTCTCCCAAAGTCCTGTGGGGGGATTTTGCCTCTTATTGAGATTGTTTGAAGGAAGTTAGCTTCCTGACTAATTTGAACCAAAGACATGACCAATGAGCTTCAATAGTCATCAATTATACTCTATATATGAACTGACTAATTGTCTGCATGCTTTTCCGAGTCAATGATTGTTCATTTTTTTTTGTTTTGCTAATGATTGTTGAAAATTGTTCGTGTCAATCTATTGTTTGTTTTGACCAAAAAAAAAAAAAAAAATCTATTGTTTGTTGTAAAACTAGGAAGATAGTAGGTTGGTTAAGCATAGCAATTATAATCGAAAGTGTTTAGTATAATGTGTAATTATAACTGTGGGTTTTTAAATCATTTGTCATATACTGTAATCGTTACAAATTTAAAAATTCGCAATTAACCTAATCGTGATTGTACTTGTTTACTTTTTAAAAAAATAAGTTTAAATTGAAAATCAATCTATAAAATTGTAAAAACAAAATTCAATTTAAATGTCAAAAAAGTCCAAAAATAAAATGAATGAATATGCACAATAAGGTGGTAAAATTTGAAATAAATTATATAATCATTGCAATATTGTTTATAAATAAATACTTAATCTCAATAAAATTAAAATCGATAAAGTATTTTTCCATACAGAATAAGATAATAAATTCATAAAGAAAGCATCCAACAAATCTAGAAAAAGAAAGTTAAGGACAATGATAAAAATGTATAACTAATTTTACGACATAATTGTTTAGGTAACTTAGGGCTTTTGACTGAAATAACTTAGGGCTTAAAGAAATAGTATTTGGGCTTAGCCAATTTTCTTATTGGGTTAGACTTAAAAATATAATTTTAATCATTATTTTATTAGGTCAATATAAAACAATACACATATCTATAGACAATAAATTAATAATTGAGTTTTGAATTTTTATATTTTTTTAACGTTTAATACCAAAACTTATCGGGTTACCGGACGTTGCCTCTTATAAAAACTAAAACCTAAAGGGTAACCATCAGTTTTTTTAATTTTTATAGTTCTTTTCACTGGGGCTAATGTATTTTCTTGACTAAAAATATGTATATATTCTATATATTTAGTAGAACTAGTGCAGGTTACAACTCCTACTAGTCCATTTATAAATCCGCCAACGACCATGCCTCCAAGGAAATCCAAAAATTAAGGCACTTTCCTTCGACAACCGGCAATCCGACTGTCTAATAACCAAGTAAGTTCCACTACACATAAAACCTACTTTTTATTTCACGACTAGACTATCATTTAGCTGTAGAGAAGCATTTTTCAAACTTAATTATTTCGAGATACTATTTTAAGAATGCCAAGAGGGACATATTGCTACAAAGTTAATTACTTCGTCAAGCATGTCTATTTCAACACAGAGTCTTAGTAAATTGGTAAAAAGTTGCATGAGTTTCAAGTAAGTTTAGAGAATTATATTACAACATCTGCAGAAAAGAAAGGAAAAATTTAACAAAACAAGGAAAAATATTATATGCCGTAAATTAGTGTCCATTTGGTTTTGATTATTTTAGCGCCTAACTAAATCAATTGTAATACTAAACTTGTGTTGGGTTAAGATAAGCAATTGATTATTTGAAAAACACTTGCCCAAAGAAAAGAATAAGAACTTCAGTCTATGGATTATGTGATTATCACAAGCATGATTATTTCCATATATAAATAACATATTTTAATTTGTTTTATCATAAGCATGTAATCATCACATTAAAATTCTAAGATAGCGATTAGTATACTGTAATGAATTTGGACAAGAATGAAATGAACTAAGGAATAAAATAAATTTAAAAATAAGAATAACATGCTTGACAAGCCCTAAGAATGAAAATAAAGAAATGAACATGCAAGACACTTTTCTTATTAGATAGGAAGTTCTAAGGGCAAGAAATTTAATGAAAGAAGCAATAACCATCTAATAGTTGGTCACCTCTCCCATGAATGGGGAAGTTTGCTTAATTGACTTGTTAATCTAAAACTAAAATATCTTTTACTCAAATCGGTGAAGTAAAGTAATACATGCTTAATTTAGCTAAGCTTCTTCCAATCATATTGGTTGGGATTTTTTGCAAGCTAATATATTTTTATATGTGGCCACTTTAGATGACTACATGTAACACTCAACATATAAAAACGAGGAGTAATTTGGTTAATTTTCTTTCGGTGGGAAGGAAAGAGATCATGCGATTGTGGTAATTGTGTATTTAGGCAAGGTATAATTCTTATTGAGTTTACTTTCTTTAGGGAAAATTGCGCAATTCTTCCCTATTGTTTTTTCTAAAATTTTAATACCATCCTTATTGTTCAAAATTAATCAATTTAATCTGATCCCTTTTATTTTTCAAATATTTTTAAATTAGTCTCTACCATTAGAATCCCAGTTAATTCTAATAGAAAATGTGTGAAATGCCTAAATTGCCATTATATTATTACTAAAATTACCAACATATCCTTTGAATATATATCATATTTATCCCTACTGTTTCACAAAAGATTCAAATTAGCCCATTTTGTTTCACAAATTATTTAAATTAGTCCCTATTACAAAAATACACAAATAGCCACACACATAAACACACACAGCTACATACACGTGTATACATGCAAAAGTAAACGACAAATTCAAGTCAATAAAATATGAAAAATAGAGTGACAAATGAAAAATTTATAAATGATGCCATATTTTCTCTTGGGTAAGATCTCCTCCTTTGTTGATTTTTCTTTTTTTACATGAGGTTTATTATGGGCGATTTAATTTTTTTCAATTTTAGTCTTCAAATTTGGAGTAATCTATCTATGAAAAAGAAATTTAAAATTAATGGCTAAAATTTAAAAAGACCAAATCTAATAATGTATAATATACCTCATCTAAAAAATAATGGAATCAACAAAGGAGAAGATATATCTGTTTTTTATATTTTTATTTTTTTCTCTCTTGGGTATTGGATGCCAATGTGTCCACTACAACACAATCTCATCGTGCCAACATTGCATGCAGATATTATTGATAGCCTAACATGGCATAGGCCAGCCGAATTGTGCGAAAAGTCAAGCCATCAAGCAACAATAGTTGAGTCTTTAAATGCTGTGGTTGGAACAGTTGCTCCATAGCCTCAACTGCACTTAATAATCAGACAAAGACACCACTCTCAGAGCAAGTGAAAAACAAACACATTTTCGTCTCTGTTTTCGCACGAGAAGCATTCTAATTTGTCTTATGCATTTTCAATGAGCAGTTCTAATTAAGGGGTCACTATTGAAGAGGAAATTAGCGAAAGTGATGGAGCCAGTAAAGGATCAAACAACCAACTTGGTCAAGCCGGCAGACGACACGATCACAAGCAAAGGTCAAATGAACACCAGCAACAGCTGCAACGCGAAACGTTATGCTCTTGTCTCATTTCATGAATAGCCAGACTACATGAAGGACAACGAGTATATACTCAAATACTACAGAGCTAAATGGCCTCTAACTGAAGCTCTCTTTAGCCTTTTCCGGTGGCATAATGAAACACTTAATGTTTGGACGTAAGTATCTTATCACTTTAGATAGGGTAATATTTTATGTCATCCCGTTACTCATTCACTCTTATTTTGTATGTATTGAATGTCAAATCTCTCGTGTATATGATAAAAATTCTTTTATATAAGAAGACTGAAGGGGTGAAGATCCGTATAGGGGCGATATGAGGTCATCCTTTCTTTGATTAATTATTTTTTTAGCACTAATCAGTATTTTATTTTCAAGGTTTGATCTTGTTAAATAACTTTCATTTCTTTGATGAAATTATATTTATTTTGAACTTTTTATTGTGTATGATATATATGGTTTTGTATCTGCAGGCATTTAATTGGATTCCTTCTATTCTTGGTATTGACAATCGGAAATGCAACGCATGTGCATCAAGTGGCAGATTTCATTACGATGTTTACAAGGTATGCTGAATTTGCTGCTTCTCCTTTTCTTTTCCTTTGCTGATCTGTTCATGTTTCAGAATGATAAATTGATTTCGGAAAAAGAAATGAAATTTCCACGAATTGTGTTTGATAAAGATGTCATTTGGTCTAATGGCGTGATTTCCGTTTTACGTGTGAGAAGTTTCGAAATTAATTTTCAGACTTTGCAACATTCTAAATCATATCAATTGGCTTAGGCCTCCCTTAATATTATGTATTTTTTCACTTGGTAGTTTTCTATTTTACTGCTTTATTAGAAATTGATGTTAAAAATGAAAATTTTCCTACGCTATTGTTGAAAAGTTATGGATTTTAAATTTTTGGCAGTGAGTTAGAAAAATTGAAGAATTAAAAGATGGAAAATATATAAAAGAACTTATCATATATTTTCAGTTAGGGAGTGAAATTAAGCATGATGTATACATATATTCTCTTCAATATTATCTCTATGAGTGGACCTAATTGGTTCCATCGAATCTGAGTGCTGTAAATCAAACTGCCAACAATTGTGGTGCAATAATTTCTAGAAAATTAAAAATAAACAATAATGTGGTAAAATAATTTCTGCAATAACTGTAAATAAACAATGATGTGGTGCAGTAATTTCAATTTAGTTTGGAAATGCAAGTCATCTTGATCTGGGGAGTCGTCCACAAGTACTTCATGTCCTATTAAAGTCGAAGTTTTGTTTTTTTTTGGTCGGTTATTAAAGTCGAATTTAAGACATAAAATGATGTTGTACACAGAAGTAGTACACCTACTACAGTAGTTACCAAATTCATTAGTTTGATACTACTATATAAGATCCAGAGATTGTCCGAAGACAAAAATATTCTTTTATGCCAAGGATTGTGTTATATCTCAAGCCCAAACTTTTAGACCCACAGGTGAAATTGATATTGTAGCTATAAAAATATAACTACTCGGGTCTTTTTTTTACTAGCCCAAAATAGTTAATTCAAGGTATTTTTATATTCACAGCACCCACTTTATAAACTACACAATCATACTATCTCCTACTGATGTGGAATATCACATACATCTCTCGTTAAAAACCTGAGTCACTTGACGTCCTCGTTAGAGGCACACACACGAATGACCAACTAAGCAGTGTAGGATTTTAGAGGTGACTTTTACGGGTTCAAGAAGTGGCTCCTACCGCCTTCTTGGTATAGCACTTGTCCCACATAACACTTAGTTTCCGTATTGGCTAATAGACTGGCTTTGATACTATTTTGTCATGCCCCAAACCCAAACTCCTAGGCCCGAGGCGAGTTGGTGTTGTAAGCATAATGAAATAATTATTTAGGCCTCTTTTGTAGAGGCTCAAAATGGTTAACGTAAATTATCCCTTATACTCACAACATACTTATAAACCACACAGTTATAATATATCTCACCGATATGAAATGTCACAGATGGATTCATGAAGGGAGCAACCAATACTATTAAACATTAAGAAAAGTATACTTGAACCAACAAATTTTCTTGTATTTTTTTTTTTTAATTTCTGTATATTTGGAGAGGAGGAAGAGAAAATAGATTTTGTGAAAACAAAATTTAAAGATCTCTATTTAATGAGTGGAACAAGTTAGAATAGATGATGAAATATAAAATTTAAAGATCTAAGGCAATGTTAGTTAACATTTTTTTAACGCCACTCCATTAATCTTTTGATGATGTTATGTAAATTTTCAAAGTTCTTGGGCTTTTCTCGACCAAAAAAAAAGTTCTTGGGCTATTTGAAGTTGAAAATTTTAAATTTTATTAAATCATCAAATTATAGTTTGTGGTTTGAACATAAATTGGTAGCGATTAAGTAGGGATGGCAATGGGGACAAGAACTGCGGATACCTGCTCCGCCCCTGTCCCAAATGGGGCAGGGATTAAGGCGGAAAATGGAGAATGGGGCAGGGGATGGGGATTAACTTTTAACCCCCTTGCGGGGGCGGGATAGTGTACGGGAATAAGCATTTCCTGCTCAGAATAACTCACTTCACATATATAGATAGTTATTTTTATTATTATAGTATTATATATGTATTAAAATTATACATATAAAACTATTAAAAAATATAACATTAAACAAAGTATTATAAAATAGAGAAGAAAAAGTAGATTATTTGAAAGAATTTTATAATTATTTTTAAGACCACTGTATGCTATAACTTGATATTTGCTATCATTTGACATAAATATCTCAATTTTACTATTGATCATAGTGAATTAAGAGATTTGTTAGTTATTTTAGTTGTACTTCAAAAAGTTTCAAATAACATAACTAAAAATGACTTTTAAAGATTTTCAACTAATATTATATGTGACATGCGATAAGAAAAAAATTATAATAATCAATGCAATCTCACTAACACAAAGAAATATTCTTTTTCAATTAGAGTTCTCATACGCAATGGTTAAATTATAATTTATTTTAAATATTTGAGACTTAATTACTATAATATTATTTTTATTATTTAACTGCAAAAATAATTAATATTAGACTTTATTTAAGATCTATATTTATATTTATCATTAGTATAACTTTAATTTATATTTTGAAATTGCATGATTCAAATTAACTTTAATTCTTAAGGTTCAAAAAGAATAATAAAAATTTCGTGGGTAATTCCCATTCTCCATGGGGATTCGAGGGCAGGAGTGAGGATGGGGACGGGGGGGGGCGTGGGAATAGCTCCCCCCACCCCACCCCACCCCATTGCCATTCATACGATTAAGTATTGTAGTTGGTGGATCGCTACTAATCCTCACGTATTATAGGCTATGGAGCATGGGATGTTGTTGATCGCTACTAATCCTCGAGTATTTTCTAGTTGAAAATTTTTCCAACGATTTTTTTATTTTTTTTATTCAAGAGAAACATAAGGCCGTTCAACATATTAACTACATTCGAGTTCGCAACATATATTACTTTTCCCAACGATTTGCACACTAGCACTAAAACTCTAACCTTTGCTAACCATGTTCTTAGAAGTTGACACATTTTCCTCCCGTAGAGTATCTTTTATAACTTGTTTCAACCATAAATGAAAAAAAAATTAATGGATATTTTTTGACAAAATAGATTTGGCCCCCCTCCCCTAAAAACAAATTGAAAAGGTTATAAAAGTATTCAAAAACATGAAGTTAGCTTAGTGGTTAGTCACAAATACATTTATATTGTTGGTGTAGGTTTGAGTCATTACAGATGCATATTACTTTTTGCCATTTTTTGTTAGTTTTGAGCTTCTTACAACTTATTTTATTTATTTATTTCTATTAGATAGATCTATATGTATGTAGCTTTGATTATTTTGCTTACCAATTTTCTTTAATAAAATTATATAAAAAAACTAAAACTATAAAAATTGAATCTATTTTCTAACAACCCAAAAAATAATATACAAAAAATACTGTAAAAAAAAAAAAAAAGGGTCCCCCAATTTTAGATTTCTGGATCTGCCCATGTATCAGAATGTGTAGATATCACAACTATGCACTCGTATGCAGTCGATTCTGTTTAAGGTTTTCCTTTATGGATTCATCATATGACATACATCTTGCAGGCATTTCTCCACAAGTGCAGATGTAAATACCTCTGACAACTCAAACCATTTTTCCCAAGTGAGTCATATTTGGCCCTAAAAGTTTCAATTTTTTTTGCTTGTGTTCACATACTAAACCGTTACTTTCCAGAGGTCAAGAAAACAGATTGGCATGAAGCATGATTCATCTGTACATTTGGATACTACATCACTAGAAACAGCTTCAACAAGTTGGCCATTTTTTGTCTTCTTAAGTGGTTCCATGTTCTGCCTCCTCTCAAGCAGCATTTGCCACCTCTTCTGTTGCCACTCACATCATTTAAACCTTAAATTGGTGCAAATGAATTATATCGGAATAACAGTTATGATAATTACCTCATTTTTCCCTCCAATCTACTACATCTTCCTTTGCTCACCACACTGGCAAATTGTTTACCTAAGTGGAATCACAGTTATAGGCGCTTGCACGATCCTGACATTGCTTTCTCCAGCGTTTTCAACTGGGAAATATCGTTCATTTCGAGCCTTGCTCTTTCTGTCGATGGGATTCTTCGGTCTTATCCCTGCAATCCATGCTGTTGTAGTTAATTGGAATGATCCTCATCGCAATGTAACACTTGCTTATGAGTCAGTCATGGCACTATCTTATATGATGGGGGCTATGTTTTACGTTACTCGAATCCCGGAGAGGTGGAGGCCTGGGTGGTTCGACCTTGCTGGTCAGAGTCACCAAATATTTCATGTTTTTGTAATCTTTGGTGCGTTTGCACATTATGGTGCAGCGCAGATTTTCCTGGAGTATCGTAGTAAATTGGGGTGCGGGAAAAATTTGTAATATGATCTCTTTACATATGCATCAGTTTAATAATTTACAGTCATAGAGATAGAGCAGTTTTTGTTATAAGATTGTCTTCTCTCGGGGCTGATATATAACTTTACCAGCTCTAAATTAAGGGGAGGATTACAATGGGTGTTCAAGTGAAGTATGAAATTCTTCTCATTTATAGAATATCAATGTATCCTATTATGATTAATTACGATGTTTCTTATTTTCATTTGAAGCAAAACACAAGTCACTACAAAAAAATTGGGTTATAGACGACACTTGTAGTCCGGCGAAAAAAAAAAAATGCAGGTGAAAACAATTGAGCCCTATACTTTCAACAACGGTTTTCAGAACCGCGGAAAACGTTTTTCATTGCCAGCGATCATTAAGTATTGCGCCACGACTTGGGCTAAAAATTGATAGCCAGAAATGTCTTGCGCCGGTAAAACCTCAAATCAACAAAAATTTTCAAAGTTTCATGAAGTTTGGAAAACGCGGTACTTATTTTCACAATTCCCGCGATCCGAAGAAAAAAAAAAAACTAGAGAATCCTAAAAAAAATACAAGGAGACGCAGGGACTAATTTTTCCATCCAAACCCTACCTTCTCTACCACCTCTACCACATACTACGCTGTCAACCTTTTCATATTCCATCTCGACGACATCAATTGTTCGCCTTACTCAAAAATTTAGGTAACTTTTTTCTCCAAAAACGCCACCAATTCAATGGTGTATAATAATTTTGAGTTCAATCGCCATCTGATTATGGATTTTCTTATGATTCTTTTCATAGATTTTTGGTTTCTTTTATGTCTGTTGTTTTTCCTCCTCGCTACATACTAACCTGTATGTATATAAGCATATCATGGAGCTTACCGATGGAGTGTGGTGGGGTGGGGATGGAGAGCGTAGAAAGGGAAATTGACCCAAAAGCTTATTTTTCTTCTCCAATGAGGGCAATAATTACTATCCATCTTATGTAATCCTGGTCCTTATTAATTACTAGCACTATATAGAGTGATTGGCATTTCCTAAATTATTTAGATGGAGGATTTATTAATGGCTTGTTCTTGTTTTGCACTTGGGTGTGACAATCTCCTTTCATTTATGATCTGCTTCGTCATAGAAGTAATTATTAAATGTGTAAGTAGACACGAGTGGAAAACTCATGGTGATCAGACTACTGGTGTTTTGTAGTAAAACCGTTTAAGATCCTTTAGCTACGTTATCATCTTATAGGGAGTTAAAACAATAACTGAAACTAGCTTATATTTCTGGTTACAATAATGTTTTGAGATTGTGAAGTTATTCTTAGTTGGCAAAGCCAAGAAGAGGTCAATTTAGAGGCTAGGAACATGGTATGTTTTAGAGATTAATTATTTACACTCTGGGCAGCTTTTTTCAGATCAATTGAAGGTCTATTAGTAGATTAACTGTGTAGTATTTCCATCTTCTGATGGTGTTTATACATTGAGATTTTTTTAGTATAGAGAGACTACATTGCATATACTGAAAGACATCCTATTATGATTAATTAATATGCTTCTGACATTTCCTAAAGATCTATTCGACAATCAGACAACAATACAACCTCCATGCTCACCTAGATATCAAGGTGTGGGGGTGAACAAATACCCCAAGGAAAAGTACATAACTTAGAAGACTTTTACTTTAAAGTCTATTCAGAATTTTTCAAGATGGAATCTTAAGTAATCTTCACATTAAGATGTGAGGGTGAAAAATACCCAAATAAAAAATACATAGAAGACTTGTACTTTTTAAGTCTACTGAGGACTTTTCAAGATGGAATACCAAGTTATTTTTATATCAAGATGTGAGAGTGACAAATACCCAAAAGGAGAACACATAGAGGACTAATTTTACTTTCAAGTCTACTCAAAATTTTCCTACACGACAGTTTGATATTTTTTTTAATGCCTCCTTCTACACGGCAACTTGATATTTTAGAAGCTTTTATTCTTTCATGCACAAGCTTTAAAAATGGAATATCGAGTAATCTTGCGTGTGTGGTTACTGTTGGCTGCGGTGTTAGTTCAGCATAAGGATTATGGGAGCTCAGGTTGCCTAGAAGAAGAAAGGACTGGACTTTTGAAACTAAAGATGCCTTCAACTAGCCATTGTTCTAATATTTTAACACTTTATTTCAACATTCATTTTGCTCAAATATCTAATTAATGTTTGGAAGCACTTGTAGTGTGGAAAGATTTATATTCGCAAATGAATTCCCTTGTTTGGTTGTATAAAACAATATTAATTTATTTCTGTCATTTATAGATACAAATCGTATTTGTAAAACATATGAAATTATAATTAGTGGTTGTATTTTACTTAAATATCATTCCTTTATTCTATATATTGACATTGAACTTGCCATATTGGTCCATATTTTCTTGCAAAATTTTGTAGAATATGAGGTTGAGATTGCCCTACCACATGGTGTGGGCTTCCAATTAAAGGTAATAATAACAGGAAACAGAGAAATGCAATATAACTCAAAATATTGAAGGCAAACTGGGACTTCGTTTTAGAAAGAAGATAAGACAGTGCTGAAGCTTCTCCAAGAAAACAATCTTGGTTGTGTTCTTTAGACTTGTGACTATTTTTTTTTCTCAGTTTGGACTTGTGACTAGAGAGAGTGAAAATTATTCTTTATATAACGTCAAAACCTTCCCAAATGGGCAACTAAATTGGTGGATTTGGAATTTCAAATTCTACTTTTTGAGTAGCATTTGAGTAAAGTTTAAGAAAATCTAAAATTTATAAATCTTGAATTTCCAATTTCTTGAAAAGGTGTTTCCAAACACAAATAACTCAAATAATTGAATTACACTTTTTTCTCCATTTTTTGTAGTTAAACATTGAAATGAATGGCTGAAATACAAACATTAAAATGTTAGTATATAACATTAGTTAGAAGAGGATACTAATCCCTTTAAATTACTCTTTTCACTTTACCCTTTTTTGCCAAATTTTTTTTTTTTTGTCAAATTACGTGATCAAACTTTAGAAGTGGAATTTTCATTTGCAAGACTTTAGAAATGGAATATCAAGTCATCTTGATATCAAGACATGACAGTGACAAATACCCAAAGGAAAGTAGATAGAAGACTTTCACTTTTAAGTCTACTCTGAATTTTCCAAGGTGGAATATCAATTACTCTTTATATCAAGGTGTGAGGGTGAACAAATACCCAAAAAGAAAAGTACATAGAACACAAAAGACTTTTACTTTAAAGCCAACTCATAATTTTCCAAGATGGAATATGAAGTAACCTTCACGTCAAGATGTGAGGGTGAAAAATACTCAAAGAAAAAATACATAGAAGACTTATACTTTTTAAGTTTACTGAGAATTTTTCAAGATGGAATATCTAGTTATTTTCACATCAAGATGTGAGGGTGACAAATTAATACCCAAATGGAGATGATATGAAGGAGTTTTACTTTCAAGTCTACTCAGAATTTTTCTACACGGCAGCTTGATGTCCTTTTACATGCCTCCTACTTTAAAGCCAACATAAGTTTTACTAGAAGCATAGAATCTAAACATTGTTAGAAGCTTTTAATCTTTCTTGCAGGAACTTTAAAAATGGAGTATCGTGTAATGTTGCGGTTGTGGTTACTGTTGGCTGTAGTGTTAGTTCAGCTTAAGGATTATGGGAGCTCAGGTTGCCTAGAAGAATAAAGGAATGGACTTTTGAACCTGAAAGATGCTTTTAACTATCCAAATGGTTCTAGTGCTCTTTTTTCATGGGGTGGTGGGGAGATAGATTGCTGCAAATGGGAGAAGGTCCTCTGTGATAACTCCACTAAGCGAGTGATCCAACTTTCTCTGAATGATACAAGAACATTGGAGCTGTCAGAAATTGATTGGCCTCCAAATGATATCATCCTGGAGGCGTCTTTGTTTCTTCCATTTCAGGAATTACTGAATCTAAGCTTGGTCAGTAACTACTTAAAAGGTACGGTCTCCCTCACTCTCTCTCTCTCTCTCTCTTGTATTGGCATGAGAAATAAGAGGAAAAATATTCTTTTAATGTTTTCCTCTGCTATTTCTTGTATTCTTCCCCATGGCAGTGCAGTGTGTTAAACCTCAACTATTTGGAAAATTTTGATTATACAAATACTATGATCAAGGTTCTATAGGGTGTATAGAAATAAATTAATTTGCAATCGTATGAAGTGCTATGAATATCTGTGATCTGTTAATTATACTTGTTAATTGTACATTATATTAATCCAATAGTTTTGGAAAATGAAGGATACTTTTCGAGTGATAATAAGATTGTCTTATTGTTTCAACCAGGTTTTCAAGGAGCATTACAACTTGGAAGCTTACAAGTTTTGGATCTGAGTGACAACTGGCTCACTTCAATTCCATCTTTGGGTGAACTACAGTCCCTAAAGTTTCTGAATCTTGAATATAACGCATTCACGAATTTCTCTAGTTTTCAAGGTACTCTCATCAATTTTTTCAATCATTTTCATATTACGATTCATCACTTGAAATGAGCATGACTAACAACTTAATCGATTCTGTCTCTACCAATTTGCTTTCACAGAATTAACGAAGTTGAAAAATCTAGAAATATTGGATCTGAGTTCCAACGACCTCACTTCAATTCAATCTTTGGGTGTACTACAGTCCCTAAAGTTTCTGATTCTTAACTATAACAGATTCACGAATTTCTCTAGTTTTCAAGGTACTCTCATCAAATTTATCGATCATTTTCATATTATGGTTCATCACTTGAAAATGAGCATTACCAACAGCTTAATCGATTCTGTCTCTACCAATCTGCTTTCACATAATTAACAAAGTTGAGAAATCTAGAAATGTTGGATCTGAGTGAGAACGAGCTTACTTCAATTCCATCTTTGGGTGAACTACAGTCCCTAAAGTTTCTGAACCTTGAATATAACAGATTCACGAATTTCTCTAGTTTTCAAGGTACTCTCATCAAATTTATCAATCATTTTCATATTACGATTCATCACTTGAAATGAGCATTACTAACAGCTTAATCGATTCTGTCTCTACCACGCACTCTGCTTTCACAGAATTAACCAAGTTGAGAAATCTAGAAATGTTGAATCTTGGTGATAACGAACTAACTGGTGAGATGCCCCCATCCATTGGGGCCTTGACTTCTCTGAAGGCATTATCATTTAGATACAACCAACTAAACGGCTCTCTACCGGAGGAAGGTATGGTCTCACAAACTAATGGTTACCATTTTAATGTCTTCTCAGAATTCATAAAATGTTGAAATAGAAGTTGATGTTTGTACCTTGAATCTTTCATTCATCGATTACCGCCCTTGTCTAATTTCTACGATATCGTAATGTTAAAAGAAAAAATGGGTCCTCTTCACCATTTCTTCAAAACATGACTCTCAGTGCCATTATTGGCGATGGTTCAGATTGGATTTACTGGTTTGAGGAGTCTTGGTGGTGCTGTAGCAAAACTGGGATGTATTAGTTGTGTTAAAAGATGTTAATAATATAATAAATTGCTCTCTAATGATTTAAACTTAATTTTGATAAGGTGATAACTTAATATCATATCATAACCTAGATACTAAAAGGCCCTAGTTTCAAAACTCACCATTATGGGTGCCACATATTTAAATACATTAAAACTATTCAAATGCAAGGCAATGTAAGACTAAGAAACTAACCCAGCTATGCTAGGAGAGCGTGTTTAAAGATAATAAATAATACAATAAACCTCTCTTTAACTGCTTAAAATTTTAAATGCGGTGCGAACTTAACAAGTTGCAATTTCTTGTCTTTTCCTTCGTATTACACATCAAAATTCCCAACCACTTTGCTTTCATTTGGTTGAACAGAAAAATACATGATGTTATCTTGCCTAGTTTACGGCAATACTAATTTCAGAATTTCTCGACCAATGAGGAAAAGTGTTTGGCCGAAGCTATGTTGGGGAATAACTTCAATAACTAAAATATATGAAGTTAAAGACAGACCATTAGTATTCGACATTGTATTTATACACGTGTAAACATTTTGCAATCTCCTTGAGAACTGAAACACAACACATTGATTTTTACTTTCATTCAATGCAGAGCTGTGCAAATTGAAGAACCTTCAAGAATTGGATCTGTCGGGAAATACTTTTGAAGGATCAATGCCTCTATGTCTCGGCAATTTGACATCCCTTAGGCTTCTTGATCTTTCTTATAACAAATTCAGTGGCAACATTCCTTCAACTCTTTTTCTAAACCTCAAATCACTTGAGTATGTTTCCCTTTCATACAATCATTTCCCAGGTTCATTCTCACTCAGCTCATTCAAGAACAACTCCAAACTTGAAGTCTTTGAACTTGATAACCTGAAAGAAAATCCACCTTGGACACCACTTTCTCCGTTAAAAGGCGTTCGATTATCAAACTGTAAACTAAATGCTATACCTTCCTTTCTATTTAACCAGAATGATTTGAAGGTTGCTGACCTCAGTCACAACAGTATGGTAGGAGAGCTCCCCTCTTGGTTACTCGTACATAACACAAGATTAGTGGTCCTGATTCTTAGAAATAACCTCCTGACAAGTTCTCTGGATTTGCATTCAAAGAACCTTGACATGCGTTACATTGACATCTCTATGAATAACTTTCACGGCAACCTTCCAACCTTTATAGGCTCTGTTCTTCCAAATCTGCGGTTTCTAAACATGTCTAACAATGCTCTTCAAGGAAATATTCCATCCTCAATAGGAGATATGGAATTACTAGAACTATTGGATTTATCTAATAATAATTTCTCTGGAGAATTACCTGAACCCTTGCTTATGGGCTGCGTGGGATTGAAAACTTTGAAGCTCTCAAACAATAGCTTTGAAGGACATGTACTCCCAGCCATATCCAACCTCATAAAACTATTTTATCTATACTTAGACAATAATCACTTTTCGGGGGAGCTTTCAATTGGAGTTCTTAACAGCAAAGACTTAGTGTTATTGGACTTGAGCAATAACAAAATCTCAGGTGAAATTCCTGATTGGATTGGTGATTTTCCCTTTTTGACTTTTCTCGTGTTTTCTAAGAATAATTTATCAGGTCCTATACCACTGAACTTTTGCAAACTTGAACAATTAAGCTTCCTCGACCTTTCTTGGAATCATCTTCTTGATACCTTACCTTCTTGTTTCCATGCATCTTCATTGAAATATCTACATCTGCAAGGAAATAAATTTACAGGACCTCTGCCAAATGTTTTATCTACATCATCATCCCTCATGATACTGGATATGAGCTATAACTACTTTTCAGGGGAAATTCCTAACTGGATCAGCTCACTCTCCAGCTTGAGGATTCTTCTTCTAAAAGGAAATAGTTTAAAAGGATCTATTCCGTTCCATATCTGTGAGCTCAAAAACATCAGCATACTTGATCTTTCTTCCAATAATCTTTCAGGGTCGGTACCTCCTTGCTTGCATAGCATACCTTTTGAGAAGACAAGAGCATTGGGCTATACATTTGATTGGGGGGCACAGCTCCTTGGCAGTTTAGCAACAATAATCTCACGTGAAAGCCAACTTGGTGGAATTGAAATCTTCAGGGTTGATGACGTTATTCATGTGGAAGAAGTGGAATTTATTTCGAAAAGTAGAACTGAATCATATACAGGCAAGCCTTTGTACTTGATGTCTGGAATCGACCTCTCACTCAACAACTTGACAGGTTCTATTCCTCTTGACATTGGTTACCTGAGTGATATTCATACTTTGAACCTTTCACACAATAATTTATCAGGATCAATCCCAAGAACATTTATGAATTTGAAGCAAATAGAAAGCCTAGACCTCTCTCACAACATGTTGACAGGTCAAATTCCCTCAGTGTTGGTAGAATTAAACTTTCTATCAGTGTTTTCAGTGGCTTACAATAATTTATCAGGAAATATCCCAGAAATAAAAGCTCAGTTTGGAACATTTGGTGAAAGCCGTTACAAGGGTAATTCTCTTCTATGTGGTTCCCCTTTGAAGAAAAGTTGCACCAACACCATAGCACTACCACCACCTTCAGATCTAGACCAGAATGACCCCTTTAAAGATGCTTTCCTGACGAGTTTTGCTGGATCATACATAGTAACACTTTTATGCTTCTTTGCTTGTCTCTACTTCAATTCCTATTGGCGAGGACTACTGTTCAGATTCGTTGAGAGGACTATAAAAAAGGCTTCTCAACTTATGTGAGATTATCCCAAGTGTCATTTTATATAGCATTTTCATATTTTGTATTTGTTTTGTTTCAAGTGTCATTTTATATAACATTTTCATATTTTGTATTTGCTTTGTTTAATTAGTTTATCAGAATTCTGTAATTTTAAATATGAAAAGTTCCCCTCAAAAAAAAAAAAAAACTGATACTTCAAGAACATGGACTGTATGCTCATTTATTTATTTATTTTTGTTAACTTGATTGCATGCAAATTTTATGTACTTTATTACACATTTTGAACGCAAAGAAAAAAAAGAACAAAACACACAAACACGCGGGAACACTTAAAGCAAATTCACCTAAATGCAAAAAAAAAAAAGTAATTATAACGAACCTAATTTTGTCATTTGGGAAAACTTTTGTCTTTTCTCAATTGTCCATTTAAGTTATTTTACTTATTTATTGTTTTTTATTCATGCCAATTCAGCAAGCATAGATAAAGTCACTGCAATGTCGTAATTCAGTTTTCCATTTAAAGTCAAAGCATTAGCAAAAAAAATAAGGCATGAGCCACGTGTCAATCACATGGCTCATGCCTGGTCCCTGTCGTACCGCAGCCGCCGGAAAGAATTTTTTTCGAACGGTATGCAAATCTTGTGACTTTACATGGTTGACCATGAGACTCGAACAGCAGGAAAACATACTTATAATATCCCAGACCGATAAAAAAAAATAATAAATAAATATTTTATAAGTGAGTATTATAAATTAAAATAATACCATGAGTTTTGGACTTAGGTGAAAATTGACAAGTTCAAATCAGATAAAGAAACATAAGTGAAGTACTATGTGGAAATATTTTGAACACTTTCAAAGTGGTTTATCTGAATATTTCTAAGCTGGCAGTTATAAAATATTTTCTATGACCTAGTTATCAACATAAGATTACCTCCTAAATTCCATATTCAACCAAATTCATCCCTTAAAATTACCCTTCTTACGTTAGAAATGAAATGCCCAGTCATCTTGATATCAAGATAGATGGTCACAAATACCTAAAGGAAAAATATATATAAAAGAATTTCACTTTTAAATCTACTCTGAAATTTTCAAGATGGAACATCAAGTAATCTTGATATGACAGTAACATGTACTGACAAAGGAAAATACATATAAGACTTTCACTCCATTTTTTTTTTTTTTTTGGTTCAAAAGAGGTTTAAGACCTTAGAATTGCAACCTCTCTGAACGAGTCACATACCACAAGACTAAATCCTTTGTGGTATAAGACTTTTACTTTCAAGTGTATTTTGAATTTATGGAACATCAAGTAATGTTGATATCAAGATGGGAGGGTGACAAATACCCAAAGAAAAAATACATAGAAGAATTTTACTTTTAAGTCTACTCATTCGTATCAACATGTGGGGGTGACAAATACCTAAAAGGGAGAAAACATAGACTTCTACTTTCAGCCCTACCGAGAATTTTCCAAGAAGGTAGCTTCATATTATTTTCCATGGCGTCTTCTGCTTTAAAGCCAACAGAACAATTACCAGGAGCATAGAATCTAAACACTGTTAATTGTTAAAACCTTTTATTCTTTCATGCACAAACTTTAAAAATGGAATGTCGAGTAATTTTGCGTGTGTGGTTACTGTTGGCTGTAGTGATACTTCAGCTCAAGGATTATGGGAGCTCAGGTTGCCTGGAAGAAGAAAGGAATGGTTTTTTGAAACTGAAAGATGCCTTCAAATATCCAAATGGTTCAAGTGCTCTTTCTTCATGGGGCGGTGAGGAGATAGATTGCTGCAAATGGGAGAAGGTCCTCTGTGATAACTCCACTAAGCGAGTGATCCAACTTTCTCTCAATTACTGAATCTAAGCTTGGCCGATAACTTCTTAAAAGGTAATGGGGACAACTTTCTCTCTCTCTGTGTATGATATGTGTATGTGTCTAATTACTGAACCTAAGCTTGGCCTTGAAGGTCTCTCTCTCTCTCTCTCACACACACTTGTAAGCTGGGCAGCTAACTCTTGGGCCAAGTTAATGAAGATCAATGCGTCAAAAACAAAGTAAGAAGAAGTGATCGGAGAAATATTATCGAAGATTAAGAAAGACAATATATAATAAAAATTATCAAGTCGATATTTCAATTCTTGATATGAGTTTTTGACCTGTATTTTCAGCTTGTGGAGGTTGTAGTTGTATATTTTCATGATGGAATTTCAATATGCCCTGCAATTTCACAATTTAAGCTGATGTACTAACAAAGACTATCTATGATTAAGGTGCCAGAGGGTGTATTAAAATGAATAACATAGCAAATATATTTCTCCGATCCGTTGAAATCTAAATAAACGAAGTGCTATGATTCTCTTTCACGAAAATAGCATGAAGGTACTAAACAGGTAAACATTTAGAACGATGAATTACTGTTTCAATCTGGTTTCCAAGGAGTATTACAACTTGAAAAGTTACAAGTTTTGGATCTGAGTTTCAACACGCTCACTTTAATTCCATCTTTGGGTGAACTACAGTCTTTAAAGTTTCTGAACCTTGAATTTAACAAATTCACGAATTTCTCAACTAAATGGCTCTCTACCAGATGAAGGTATGGTCTCAAAAACTAATAGCTGCCTTTTCAATAGCTTTCCAGAATTCACAAAAATGGTCTGGTCCTTTTCGTCAGTTTTTCTTCTGTAACATGCTACTGGAATTTGATAGATTAACATTGCATTAAACACATTAAAAGACTGAAATCATCCGGACAACTCATGGAATAATTGAAATCAGAAAATAATTATTTGTATGTGATGGTTCAAATTATGGGATTCACTGATTTGTGGTCTTGATTTTCTATAGAAAAACTGCAGAACAATATTTTTAGATGTCATTTATGGTCTTCTACTTAGTATTCCACATAAAGAATTGTTGAGAAGAGAATGACTTGAGGAACACTATTTCTCTATGTTATGCTTATGTATGGCCAACCACTTTCCTTTCAGAACATTGCAAAAGCGTATTATCAAAGCAGCAATACCAGTTTCACCAACAAAAATTAAAAGGCAGAAGAGAGAATAAGAGAAGCAAGAGAAGTACTTCAATACCTCACATATAAGATGTTAATAAAGACGGACCATTAGTAATATAGTACTTCAATACATATAAGAAAAATTATGAACTGTAACATTGATGAATAGAAAATTTCTTGGGTATTTCACAGATAATCAAGAAATCTTTTGATGCAAGAACACTCAATATCATAATTGAACTTCTTAATTTTAAATTTTCTTTATAACAAGACGTAGTGCATTGAGGTTAACTTTCGCTTGATGCAGGGCTGTGCAAAATGAAGAACCTTCAAGAGTTGGATCTGAGCAGAAATAGTTTTGAAGGACCTATTCCTCCATGTCTCAGTAGTTTGACATTCCTTCGACTCCTTGAACTTTCTGAGAACAACTTTAGTGGAACCATCCCTCCAACTCTTTTTCTCAGTCTCAAATCACTCGAGTATGTTTCTCTTTCTTACAATCATTTTGAAGGTTCATTCTCACTCAGCTCATTTGGTAACAATTCCAAACTTGAAGTCTTTGAACTTGATAGCCATAATAGTAACCTGAAAGTAGAGACAGAGAATCCACCTTGGACATCTTTATTTCAGCTGAAAGTCTTCCGATTATCAAACTGTAAACTAAATGAACCAAGTCATGCTATACCTTCCTTTCTATTTAACCAAGATAATACAAGATTAGAGTTCCTCAGTCTTAGAAATAGCCTCCTGACAGGTACTCTCGATTTGCATCCAAATCCAAAGAACCTTGACATGTTTTGGCTTGACATATCTATGAATCGCATTCAAGGCAATCTTCTAAGCTCTATAGGTTCTGTTGTTCCAAATTTGCTCTTTCTTAACATGTCTAGTAATGATCTTCAAGGAAATATTCCCTCCTCAATAGGGGATATGCGTAAGTTATATTATCTGGATTTCTCGAATAACAATTTGTCTGGAGAACTACCTGAACCCTTGCTTATGGGTTGCATGGAATTGAGATTTCTAAAGCTCTCAAATAATAACTTGGTAGGACATATACTTCCAGCCAAATCTAACCTCACAAATCTTTTTGTTCTATTTTTAGACAACAATTATTTTTCAGGGGATCTTTCAAGTGGACTTCTTAACAGCTCACACTTTCAATTATTGGACTTGAGCAACAATTCAATCTCAGGTGAAATTTCTGATTGGATTGGTGATTTTCCCTTTTTGAGTTCCCTTGTCTTGTCTAAGAATAACTTATCTGGTCCTATACCAATGAAATTCTGCAAACTTGAACACCTAAGCTACCTTGACCTTTCTTGGAATCATCTTCTTGGTACCTTACCTTCTTGTTTCAATGCATCTTCACTGAAATATCAACATCTGCAAGGAAATAAATTTACAGGTCCTCTGCCAAATGTTTTATCTACATCATCGTCCCTCGTGACTCTGGATATCAGGGATAACTACTTATCCAGGGAAATTCCTAGTTGGATTAGCTCCCTCACCAGCTTGAGGATTCTTCTGCTAAAAGGAAATAGTTTACAAGGATCCATTCCTTTCCAAATCTGTGAGCTTAAAAATATCAGCATACTCGATCTTTCTTCCAATAATCTCTCAGGTACAATACCTCCTTGCTTGCACAGCGTACCCTTTGGGAAGAAAAGAGAATTGGACGATACATTTGACAACAGAGAATATGGGTGGACAACATACAGATCTTTCAGAACGTACTCTTATAAAAGCCAACTTGATGTAGGCCAATATGTGGTTTCTGATTATTACACATCAGATGTGGGAGAAGAAGTGGAATTTATTTCAAAAAGTAGGACTGAATCATATACAGGCAACATTTTGTACTTTATGTCTGGAATCGACCTCTCACTCAACAACTTGACAGGTTCTATTCCTCTTGACATTGGTTACCTGAGTGATATTCATACTTTGAACCTGTCACACAATGATTTATCTGGATCAATCCCAAAGACATTTATGAATTTGAAGCAAATAGAAAGCCTAGACCTCTCTCACAACATGTTGACACGTCAAATTCCCTCAGAGTTGGTAGAATTAAACTTTCTATCAGTGTTTTCAGTGGCTTATAATAATTTATTAGGAAAGGTCCCATAAATAAAAGCTCAGTTTGGAACATTTGGTGAAAGCACTTACGGAGGTAATTCTCTTCTATGTGGTTCCCCTCTGGAGAAAAGTTGCACCAACACCATAGCACTACCACCACCTTCAGATCCAGACCAGAATGACCCCTTTAAAGATGTTTTCCTGACGAGTTTTGCTGGATCATACATAGTAACACTTTTATGCTTCTTTGCTTTTCTCTATTTCAATCCCTATTGTCGAGGACTATTGTTCAGATTCGTTGAGAGGGCTACAAGAAAGGTTTCTCAGCTTATATGAGATTGTCCCAAGTGTCATTTTATATCACTTTCCTATTTTGTGTTTGCTTTTGTTTAATTGGTCTAGTTGAAAGGGAAGTCCTAATGGTTGTAACACCATGACAGTTTGCTTATATACCTGTATAATATTACGAGTAAATTATTTGTCGCCCCTTGAATGTAGCTGACCGCTCCCATTCGTTAAAAAAGTCCTCTAATTTAACAACAATTGCAACACACGCACTTAAAATGTGATTTTTTATGCTTTTGGTTTAACTAAATTCGTTGTTGGACAAAAATAACCTTTCAAACATTAGTAATTTACATTCTCTACCTCATCTTCTCCAAACATAATACACACTCATAACCTATATTTATATTTACACACACACATTCACACCCAGACATGTATATTCACACACACACCAACATGCATTCACACATACAGACACCCAAACACACATGTATTTCGTGTTGGTATGTTTATATATGTATGGTATATGTTGTGTGTAAACATATTATATATACATATACACATAAACACACCCACACACATATATAAATATACATATAAACATACCCACACAAATACACATAACTGTGAACTTCAAAAGTAGGATGATGAAAATTTAAAAATAATAGTGTGATTGGTGTTGCTTGTGAGTGATAATGGATGGCAATGGTGGTTGGGTTGTGTTCGCAGAGAGAGTGAAACGAGACAGCATCTAAAATAATTTGTTTGATAACTTAATATGACATCATATGTTTGTTGCAGTGGTTACTGGGTAAAGTTTTAAAGTCATATTTCCATTGTCCATGTGGGTTCGAATCCTGCTGCTTACAATAACATTTTTTTGTCCAATAAACCGGATGAAATCGCTTACAAAAAAATATATATATACCTGCTATTGCTTAGATTCGAACCCAATACCACTTTTATTATTAAAGTGGACTTTTACCACTAAACTACAAATACATATCCAACATAAAGAAGATGAAGAAACAACATGAAGGAGAAAGTAGAAAAGAAAATAAAAGGGAAAAAGGAGAAAAGAAGGGGTAAAGTGGTCATTTTATCAATTCTGTTAACTTTATTAACAGTGTTAGTGGGTTGGGTGCGTCAACTACATTCTGAAAATCACAGGGGGTAATGAACTTATTTTAAAAACACAAGGGGTGAATGAGTAATAAATACAGAGGGGCGGCAAGCAATTTACTCATAATATTAGATATATTCCTTTTCCTCATTTGAAGATTGCATCATTGTAATTAGTTAGCAAAACACGGTTAGCTATAATTTCAAATATGAAAAGTTTTTCATGGTATAACTAAAACTGTGATTATCGGCTACTTGCAGACATTGTTATATGACAAGTGTTAGTTTATTGTTTATCAGATATTTTTATAATCTTGGGAAATAGACACAGTTATATTGCTATGATTGGGGTGATATCATGTGTGTGAAAACGTGATTTCGAACAAATATGTTATGCGAGAAATTGACATACAGATTTATGTGATTCGGCCAATTTGCTTATGTCCATAGGCAACTAGAGAATAATTCTTCACTACATGATGAAAACGTTATAAACACTCTATTACAAAGCCTCACACCTCTCTG
The DNA here is from genome assembly GCA_037974665.1 of Ehretia macrophylla. Lineage (NCBI taxonomy): Eukaryota > Viridiplantae > Streptophyta > Magnoliopsida > Boraginales > Ehretiaceae > Ehretia > Ehretia macrophylla. The sequence continues at coordinate 57,299,884 of CM075771.1, read as the reverse complement.
TTTTCTATCATACCTATTACAATAGTTATAAAGCTTATTTATAGGTAACCCTTAGGTTTTAAATATTGGGCTTACAAGACACTTGTGCACTATTCAAAAGACTATATCTATATTTTCAAACTTTGTTTTTTACATCAAAGCGAACACAATCAAAGACTTGTTCCTCTGTGGAAACGCCCTGGTTGTGCAACTTGAAATTTTTTTCCGTCCACACATGAAAAATTATAGCATTAAACAAAAGTCTAATGATAGTAACCTGAAAGGTATTCGAGTTTATTATATTTAGTAAGTAAAACTCCTTTCTTCCATATGCGCCGAGCAAAGCCACATTCGAAGAAGAGGTGGTCACGAGTCTCTAAAGTGAGACTACAAATGACATTGAGCCCCCAACTGACGAGCCTAGAATAAGTAGGTAGTCTATCAAGCCACGCAAGCCAAGCACAAAAAGCATGCTTTGGAATGTGGTTGTAGCCCCAGATATTACAATTCCATTGTGTTAGAGGAAACTTTGTTCTGATTGAGTTCCATGCTGCATTAGTTGAGAAATTTCCCTTCAGATCACCACTCCATTTCAATGCGATCTGATATGCTATTGTTAGGCTGAATCGCTCCAATGTTGGCAGCGATAGTGTGAAACAATGCATCATTGGCAGGCCAACTCCACTCATCATCAAGGATAAAGTCTTCGACTTTAGCATGAAGATTATGACCACTATTGCAAATGACTGAAGTAGAGAAGTAATCAGCAAGGACTCCCAGCAGATGCCATGGGTCTAACCAAAATAAAGTCAAGTTACCTCTACCAATTTTGTGCACAACATATTGTTTGAATAAATGCCTAGCTTTGAGAATAGACCTCAAATACCAGGCTGCATCATTTGCAATTTCAACTTCCCAGAGGTTGTTGTTTTTCAAATGGTGGGCGAAGACCCAATCAGACCAAATTGACTTTTGTATTGTATGCAATATCCAGAGGTAACGCATTAAGGAGGCTTGGTTGGAGTCAAAGAGCTTCTTGATCCCCAGACCACCTTCATCTTTGGTGCGACAAACATAGTGCCAACCCACCTTGGCTTTATTGCCATTATCGCCATTGTCAGACCACAAAAAGGAAGCCATTTTCCTTTCAATCATGTCAAGTACATTTTTTGGTAAAGAGAACATCCGCGCCCAGTAGGTTTGGATACTATCAAGCACGGAGGAAATGAGTTGTTTGCGCCCAGCAAATGAAAGTAATCTAGAGGTCCATCCCTCAATTCTGTTGGTGATCTTACTAACAAGAGCATCACATTCATGGATATGGAGCCTGCCAGTAATAAGTGGAATGCCCAAGTAGCGAACAAGAAGAATGCCCAAGTTAAATCCCAACAAATCAAGAATTTTATTCTTAACATCTTCGCTACAACCAAGCACAAAAACTTCACTTTTGTCATGGCTAATTGTCAAACCTGAGAGCTTTTCAAACAGTGAGAGACCTTCATGAATAATAGCATTGGATCCACAGTTAGCTTTGGAGAAAATCAAGATGTCATCTGCAAAGAATAAGTGGTTGAGCTTTGTTCTTTGACACTTGGGGTGAAATTTGAATTCTCTTCGGTTGGCGATGCACTCAAGGATGCCATATAAGACTTGCATACCAATAACAAAAAGATAAGGGGATAGGGGATCTCCCTGTCTAAGCCCCCTTTCCCCTGCAAAGTATCCATGAAAGCTACCATTAATGTTGACTGAGAATTTTGGAGTTGTAATGCAATTCTGAATCCAGGAAATAAACAAAGGCGGGAAGTTGAGAGCAGCAAGTGTTTTTAGAATAAAGCTCCAACTAATGGTGTCAAAAACTTTCTTCAAGTCTGCCTTGATAGTACATCTTGGGCTGATACGTCTCCTATTATAACCCTTGACAAGCTCCATACTGATGTGAATGCTATCCGTAATGTCTCTGCCTTCAATAAATGCATTTTGAGAGTCAGAGATAAGAGCTCCCAAATATATCTTCATTCTAGCAACAATGATTTTGGAGATCACTTTATACACCGTATTGCAGCATGAGATGGGCCGGAAATCATTCATATTCGGAGGATTTGCAACTTGTGGAATTGAGCTCTTTTAAGATTCTTGCAGAGTTGAAGAAAGATTGCACAACCTCAACAACATCTGCTCCAACAATATTCCAGCAAACTTTGTAAAAATGTGAGTTGAATCCGTCCGGCCCTGGACTTTTAGAGCTGTCAATAGAGAAAAGAGTAAGCTTAATTTCTTGAGAAGTGACAGGTCTATTAAGATCATAATGAGAATCAGATGGAAGAATATAGTAAAACTACTCAGTGGATATAGACAATAATTTGGGCCACATTTTATCATTTGTTGCGTATTTATGTCCACGATCCACATCTGGAAATTTATCCAAACTTTCCAACACCGTGGTAAAAGTTGACAACAAAACAATAAAAGTTGGTATCTCTTTTATTAGCAAGGTATTCATTAAAAACCAAAAAATATTTACAATCAGCAGCCAGAACTGCACACAACCAATTTTCCCTTCTCTTTATCTCACATCAGCATTCAGAAGAAAAGCTAGATGAAGCAGGGGAAGATTACCATACATAAAACAGATCTGGAAACAGGGCAGAGAGAGAGATGCAGCAGCACACCAGCACAATGCCCTATTTTAAATGCACCATGGTTTGCAAAATGCCATCACGACCAAAAATGAGAAAGTAGCTTTTAATTACAAGTCCAAGCTTGACAAAATTTCTTTAATAGAGTAACCTGATTGACTCTATTATCCGACAAAATGTTGCCCAATGTAAAGCTCAATCCCAAATAATTTAACAAGTTATAATCAAGATATTCAGTACACTAACTGGTTATATCTTAAAACAAAATTTAATTATAAACCTTCTCCATTCTTTTCTCCATCCATCCAAGCCCCCTGCTTTTGTTTATTGTCTATACATCAATTATAGACAACTTTTTTTTTTTTTTTGGTCAAAAGGAAATATTCATTAAAACAGAGATAAAACACGAACAGATAGATCCTGACCCAAAAGTGACCAGACAGAGCGGGTGAGCGAAAGCTCATAACAACATACAGAAATCATAAAATTAACATAATGGGCTAAAGCTCTGCAGACATAAATCATGAAATTAACAGAATGGGCTATAGCCCTACAGACATAATTGCAATTCATGTTCCAGATAGCGAATTTGGAGGTGTGACACTGTGAATCACATTCAAGGCAAGCCTCTAACCTCTACACATTCTATTGTTCCAAATTCGCTCTTTCTTAACATGTCTAATGATGCTCTTCAAGACATATTCCCCACAATAGTAAGGATTACCTTTTATCATTATATACATGGTATATTCTGAAAGAACATTTTGGTTTAGGAATGGTTATAATTAGTATCATCTTCAATGAAGTTTTACATGCCTAATTTGATTACGAAAATGGAAATTTTTTATGTGCACTTGATAGACATGCATACAATCTACTGCAATTTAAGATATAACCATCTTCAGTATATGTTGGTATATGCAAATTTAATTTATTTACTAGGACAAAATTTTAAATTTCATGCCATCACCGAATCTGTAAAGATTTTTTGGTCCTTTCTGCTGATTTTTCATTTTTTATGTGAAGACGGTGTTTGCGAACACCAATTGCTTGACATAAATAAATATAAATTTTAAGATTAGTATGTAAGATCTTAGGCAATTCCAAATAATTATATCAATTTATTTTATGATAAAAATTCAGGTTTATTATCGTCATATATCATCTTGTAATCGATTGAAACTAATCGGATAATTGTGATTTTAACCTAAACTTTAATGAAAAAAAGTAGAAGAAAGCACAACATTATAATGTGCTTTTTTTTTTTTTTTTTTGGTTTTAAGATAGTATTGTTAGACTTCCTAGAGGCATAATCGAGAATACAATTTAATTTTGAAAATTAATAAATAAAAAAAAGACTATTAAGATCATGGAGCATTCAGTTAATCAACATATAAGAGGAAACATTAATTAAGGGAGAGAAAAAGGAAAAAAAATGAAAAAAGAGAAAAATCAATAAAAGAAGAGAGAATAAATAAATTTATCTAGTTGGCATGGGTGATAATTAGGTGATGAAAAGAGGGTAACATCTCTAACATTACTCAACTGAAAATTTCATTACATTCCAAACTCATTCTTACATACCAATCGTCATCTAAGTCTCCGTGGATCTGCATTAATGGTTTGGCTAACCGTCATGTATAGTAACATTATGACGAGTAGTTGGCTCAAAATGCCAGTTATGTTGATGTTCTTATGATCAGCAGTTTGCCAGCAGTTTTCTCACTTCTTTCCCCTTGTCATAACCATTTACCAATCCATAGTTGGCACATTTGCCATTTAGTAGACCATACCTCAATTGTACTTGTTCCAACCACAGTTCATAAAATGTTATCTAACAATAACTCCTGATCAGTTTGTACTATTCAGTTCATTTTCAGTCTCGATTCCTTCATTTGACTTGAGTTAGATGTAAGCTGAAATGTGATTCATTGAGATGTTGAACATGTAGATATCATAGCTATCAGCTATGCACTCGTATGCAGTCGATTCTTTTTAAGGTTTTCTTTGCTACTGATTCATCATATGGCATATATCTTGCAGGCATTTCTCCACAAGTGCAGATGCAAATACTACTGATTCATCACAACTCAACATTTTTTCCAATTTAGTTATAACATTTGGCGCCACTTAATGTTTCAACTTTTTCCTAGTGTTCATGTATGGAGTATAGAATCAGTACAATTGGATATAACATTACCTTTAACGCCAGAAGGATATGTCTCCTCCGACGGATGATATTGATAGTAAATCGGAAACGAGTTCAAATGCAAATGCCCTTGATTTTGACAAGACTAGCAAAGTGACAACACCATGGTACAGCGCATGTTACCGAAGGTACAACACTGCAAAATGTATATATGTACAACTGCTTCAAGCCCAACGCATGAAGAATTAGCAAGTCAATTTCAGGTTCATCATGTTGGTAGACTTTCACGTGGAGAATTTCTTGTAATACCCCCAAATTTTGGGAGCTTTTAATTTTAGTGTAGTACTTTTAATTCATATTGTGAGAATATGTTTGATTATGATTTGGAGTTGAATTCATAGAAATTAGAGTCGTGACTCGATAATTAGTAAGCTTGAAGTTGTCTATCGAGAAATATAAGTTTCAAGGACGAAACTTTAATAAGAAGGAGAGAATGTAATATTCCAAAATTTTGTAGCTATGTTTAGAATTTGAAGACTAGACCATTCTGGTGTGTCAAGTGTTTTTAGGAAGTTATTCTATTATTGTAAATAGGAATTTGAAACTAACAAAGGAGTTGAGGGAAGTTATTGTAAAGGAGTTATTAAAGGATGTGCATTATATTTTTGTTTGGCAAAAAAGAAAAGTGACAGAAAATTATTTTGCTTTCAATCTGGATGCAAACAAAAGGACTCCAATTATTTATATGAAAAGAAAACCTGCAGCCAAATAGTGGATACCATTGAAACATCCTTTGATAGCATGTGTTTTGTCCTATAGATTTGGTGGTGAAAAAGATGATTACTTTTAAAACTTCCGATAAAGGTAAGTGAGATTACCTCTTCAATATTGAATCCCTTTTATCCTTATATCTTCATTTACTGATTAATGTGTCAAAGTCTTACTCCATTGCCACGTTTCTTGCTAGAAAAACGTTTTTGATCGTTTTGTTGCTTAGTCTGGGAAATAGAATGCCATGTCTTTAAACTTCTCATTATAGTTGCACTGTTTTCCTTTGTTATTTCCACCAGCCATTGTTTGAATTAAAGCCTCTGATTATTGTAGATGTTGAGCATAAATACTTCTTGATGCAAAATTGATCTCCTTTCCATAGTAAAGATCATTTCATGACCTTATTCATACCGTAAAAATTCTTTCAGAAGTTGTGTTGAAATCTTGAATCTATCTCATGTTATTGGATGTCTTTGCTTATCATTACTCAGTCAAATTATCGAATTACTTTTGAGTTTATTTATTTCCTCAAAGGCTATAATACTTGTCAGCTTTGAAGCTTTAAGATTCCTCATGGATTATTCTTTGCAATAGTCTGTCTATGTGCTTTAAAACTGTCCTACTCTCATTAAATATGTTTTATATACATTAAAGCCATTTTGTTTATAATAAATTGCCTTATATGCTCCAAAGTTATCTTAGATCACAAAAATTTGGATTATGGGCATTAAAGCTGCCAACTGCTTTATCTCTTAAAGGCATTTTAGTGTCATAGAGAAGTTCTAAAGTTATTCTATATCAAAACTATTTATTAGTAAAAATGGTTTTGAGTCAAGAGAATGATTGAATTTTTTTTTTTAAGCTATTGACTGATTTTAGAAAGGTTCTGAAGTGTTGTGCCTTCTCAAGTGTGGGGTGGTTAAACACTTGAAATTTTGATCCTAGTCAACACATTGTTATCGTTATTGTTATTGATCGTTTTGTTGCGGTGCACTGTGTCTGTTTGGATATCCTCCCACTGCCTTTGTGAGGGCCTTGTACTCACTAATGATTGATTGTGTGACCGGAGTTGCTCGGGTAAATGCAACCACAACACAAATGCAAATGCATGATAGTTATTCTTTTTCTTTGAAAGAGAGCATATGATATATGCTCATATTGTTAAGAAATGATTATTTTCCAAAGTTACAGAAAATTGAAAGAAAATGCACTGTTGAATTGGGGAATGATATTTCTTTTAAAAGTTACAATTATTGTAAGGAAGAGTTTTGAAAGTGCTTTCTATAATTATGAAACGATAATTTTTGAAATAAGAATTTTTATGTTTATTGCTTTCTGTCAAATTTGAAAAGTTTATTGACAAACTAATTATCATTAATTCATCTTCGATCCATATTATTTATTTCAGTTCATCGAAACTTCTATTTAATTTTAACCGTGATTTTTCAGTTTCTCATTATATCTTCTTGAGTAAATGACTTAACACAGGAAGATAATCGGCTACCTTTTAAAATATAGGAGGTATTGTGCACTTTTAACAAAATACTGAGAGTGTTAAGTCATTTACTCTATCTTTTTTTTTTTCTTAAGATTATTGAAATCCTATTATCGTATCCCCAATTGTTGTCTTACTCTCGTTTCTCTAGATTTATTGTTCTTAATTATTATTTTTTAAAAAAAAAAAAAAAAAAAAACTCATTCAGCCATATGAATGATTTCACCGTATTAGTGCTTCATATTGTTTCGCTTAACTCTTAGGGGTATATCTTACTTACCGAGCCTTCTGCTCATTCTTTAGTTTCTAATCCTTCTTGTAGATTAAAATGAGAAAATATTCGGAAGTGATAGCATGGGAGATTCAAGATGAGAACTTAATTTTTGATATGTTGTCTACTTATATTATTCTTGAGATCTTGAATTGTCAAGTGATAGAGTTTAATTGTCATGGTTTAGTGCTTGATTATTGATTGAGGTTATGTAAATTTTCTTAGTAAATAAGCCTTGCAGGTTTAGGATTTACTTCTTAGGTTTGTGGCTGGTTACGTCCCTAAAATTTGTTATGAGGATTCTTGGGGAGTGACATTTCTTGTTTCCAGCACCGATGAAGTGCTTTCCTCGGGTGAAAATTTGAATTTCAATGCAATGCAGCTACTTTGTCTTCTAAAAATGATGTTGTAATTGCACATGGTCTTCCTCAACCATTTTCCAACGAGACTTTGGACAAAAGTATTGCTAATGTGGTCAATATGGAGCCCGCCAACCCTGAAAAGGCAAAGATTCCGGTTTTGATGCCGAGATTGTAGCTGCCAAAGTGGACTCTACTAAGCACGCGAGTCCGTTTACATATGAAGAACAATCAGCATTATTGAATGCATTGCAAGCTCAAGTGAAGACTTATACTTTTTAACTCTACTGAGGATTTTTTAAGATGGAATATCAAAATATGAGAGTGACAAATACTTAAAAGATAATACATAGAGGACTTTTACTTTCAAGTCTACTCAAAATTTTTCTACACGGTAACTTGATAATATTTTTTTCCATGCCTCCTACTTTAAAGCCAACAGAAGACTTACTTGGAGCATCGAATCTAAACATTGTTAGAAGCTTTTAATCTTTCATGCACAAACTTTAAAAATGGAATATCGAGTACTCTTGTGTGTGTGGTTATTGGTGGCTGCGGTGTTAGTTCAGCTTAAGGATTATGGGAGCTCAGGTTGCCTGGACGTAGAAAGGAATGGACTTTTGAAATTGAAAGATGCCTTCAACTATCCAAATGGTTCTGCTCTTCCTTCATGGGGTGATAAGGAGATAGATTGCTGCCAATGGGAGGAGGTCCTTTGTGATAACTCCAGTAAGCGAGTGATTCGACTTTCTCTAGTTAATACAAGACCATTGGAGCTGTGGGAAACTGATTTCATCCTGGAGGCATCTTTGTTTCTTCCATTTCAGGAATTACTGAATCTAAGCTTGATCGATAACCACTTAAAAGGTACAGTCTCCCTCTCTTTCTCTCTTTCTTTCTCTCTCTCTCTCTCTCTCTCTTGTATTGGCATGAGAAATAAGAGGAAAATATTCTTTTAATGTTTTCCTTTGCTATTTCTTGTATTATTTCCCATGGCAGTGCTATGTGTTAAACCTCAATTATTTGGAAAATATTGATTATACAAATACTATAACCAAGGTGCTATAGGGCGTATAGAAATAAATTAATTTGCAATCGTATGAAATGCTACGAATATCTGTGATCTGTTAATTAAGATTGATTTAATAGTAAGATTGTCTTATTGTTTTAATCAGGTTTCCAAGGAGTATTACAACTTGGAAGGTTACAAGTTTTGGATCTAACTCTCAACCTTCTCACTTCAATTCCATCTTTGGGTGAACTACAATCCCTAAAATTTCTGAACCTTGAATATAACATATTCACAAATTTCTCTCATTTTCAAGGTACGTTCATCAAATTTATTAAGCATTTTCAAGGTACGTTCATCACTTGGCATGAATATGACTAACAGCTTAATCGATTATGTCTCTACCACTCTGCTTTCACAGAATTAACCAAGTTGAGAAATCTAGAAATGTTGAATCTTGGTTATAATTATGAGCTAACTGGTGAGATGCCCCCATCCATTGGGGCCTTGACTTCTCTGAAGACATTGTCATTTAGATACAACCGGGTAAACGGCTCTCTACCGGAGGAAGGTATGGGCTCAGAAATTAGTAGTTACCACTTTATTGGCTTTTCAGAATTTATAAAATGTTCAAATAGAAGTTGATGTTGTACACTTGTACTTTGATTATTATAATTCTGGCTGGGAGCTTTTAATCTTATATTTCTACCATGTGGTAAAGTTAATTCTTGCTGCACTAAATTTGTCGTCTTCAGGTGCACTTGATCAGTTTCATGAACTAAACTTCATATTTACAAACATTATCACGATGCCTTAAAGATTGAAAGCATTTGTGGAGTCTTGGTAGTACTATTGCAGAACTGAAAAATGATGTATTAGTTGTATTAGAATAATAAATAATATAATAAATCTCTCTCTAACGGATTAAGCTTTTCGATGAAATAGTAACTTATCATAGTATTAGAGTTTAGATACCAATAGGTCTTGGTTTCAAAACTCACCGCTACGGCGTTACCCATTCAAAAACATTAAAATTGTTCAAATACAAGACAATGTAAGGCTTAAAAAATAACTCCGCTTATACTTGCAGAGGCGTGTTAAAGATAATTTAATAATATTATAAACTCCTCTCTAACGGTTTAAATTTTAGATAAAGTATTAACAAGTTGCAATTTCTTGTATTTTCCTTCGTGTTCCACATCAAAAATTGCCAACGACTTTCATTTCATTTGGTTGAACGGAAAAATACATAATGTTATCTTGTCTAGTTTGTGGTAATACTAATTTCACAACTTCTCGACCAGCGAGAAAAAGTGTATATATATACGTATAAACATTTTGATATACAGTAGAGTACTTAATATCATAATTTAATATCTTTATTTTCAATCTCCTTGAGAACTGAAACACAACACATTGATTTTTACTTCCATTCAATGCAGAGCTGTGCAAATTGAAGAACCTTCAAGAGTTGGATCTGAGCAGAAATAGTTTTGAAGGATCTATTCCTCTCTGTCTCGGCAATTTGACATCCCTTAGGCTTCTTGATCTTTCTCATAACAATTTCAGTGGAAACATTCCTTCAACTCTTTTTCTTAACCTCAAATTACTTGAGTATGTTTCCCTTTCATACAATCATATCCAAGGTTCATTCTCACTCAGCTCATTTGAGAACAACTCCAAACTTGAAGGCTTTGGACTTGATAACCTGAAAGTAGAGACAGAAAATCCACTTTGGACACCACTTTCTCCGCTAAAAGGCTTTCGATTGTCAAATTGTAAACTAAATGCTATACCTTCCTTTCTATTTAACCAGAATGATTTGAGGATTGTTGACCTCAGTCACAACAATATTGTAGGAGAGCTCCCCTCTTGGTTACTCGTAAATAACACAAGATTAGAGTTCCTTAGTTTTAGAAATAACCTCTTGACAGGTTCTCTGGATTTGCATTCAAAGAACCTTGACATGCGTTACATTGATATCTCTACGAATAACTTTCAAGGCAACATTCCATCTTCTATAGGTTCTGTTTTTCCAAATTTGGAGTTTCTTAACTTGTCCAGTAATGCTCTTCAAGGAAATATTCCATCCTTAATAGGAGATATGGAATTGCTAGAACTGTTGGATTTATCTAATAATAATTTCTCTGGAGAATTACCTAAACCCTTTCTTATGGGCTGCATGGCATTGAGATCTTTGAGGCTCTCAAACAATAACTTTGAAGGACAGGTACTTCCAGCCATATCCATCCTCACACAACTATCTTTTCTATATTTAGACAATAATTACTTTTCAGGGGAGCTTTCAATTGGACTTCTTAATAGCACATCCTTAGAGTTATTGGACTTGAGCAATAACAAAATCTCAGGTGAAATTCCTAATTGGATTGGTGATTTTCCCTTTTTGAGATTTCTCGTCTTGTCTAAGAATAATTTATCAGGTCCTATACCAATGAGGTTTTGCGAACTTGAACAATTAAGCTTCCTCGACCTTTCTTGGAATCATCTTGTTGATACCTTACCTTCTTGTTTCAATACATCTTCTTTGAAGTTTCTACATTTGCAAGGAAATAAATTTACAGGGCCTCTGCCAAATGTTTTATCTACATCATCGTCCCTCGTGACACTGGATATGGGGGATAACTACTTTTCAGGGGAAATTCCTAATTGGATCAGCTCACTCTCCAACTTGAGGATTCTTCTTCTAAAAGGAAATAGATTAAAAGGATCTATTCCTTCCCAAATCTGTGAGCTCAAAAATATCAGCATGCTTGATCTTTCTTCCAATAATCTTTTAGGGTCAATACCTCCTTGCTTGCGTGACATACCTTTTGAGAAGAAAAGAGCATTGGACGACACATTTGATTGGGGAAGTGACTTGGGGGTCTATTTAGAGACAAGCTTATATAAGAGCCAACTTGGTATTTTTGAAACCATGATGGCTGAGTACGATAAGCTTCATGTGGAAGAAGTGGAATTTATTTCGAAAAGTAGAACTGAATCATATACAGGCAACCCTTTGTACTTGATGTCTGGAATCGACCTCTCACTCAACAACTTGACAGGTTCTATTCCTCTTGACATTGGTGACCTGAGTGATATTCATACTTTGAACCTTTCACACAATAATTTATCAGGATCAATCCCAAGGACATTTATGAATTTGAAGCAAATAGAAAGCCTAGACCTCTCTCACAACATGTTGACAGGTCAAATTCCCTCAGAGTTGGTAGAATTAAACTTTCTATCAGTGTTTTCAGTGGCTTACAACAATTTGTCAGGAAAGATTCCAGAAATAAAAGCTCAGTTTGGAACATTTGGTGAAAGCAGTTACGAGGGTAATTCTCTTCTATATGGTTCCCCTCTGGAGAAAAGTTGCACCAACACCATAGCAATACCACCACCTTCAGATCCAGACCAGAATGACCCCTTTAAAGATGCTTTCCTGACAAGTTTTGTTGGATCATACATAGTAACACTTTTATGCTTCATTGCTTGTCTCTACTTCAATCCCTATTGGCAAGGACTACTGTTCAGATTCGTTGAGAGGATTATAAGAAAGGCTTCTCAGTTTATGTGAGATTATCTCAAGTGTCTTTTTATATAGCATTTTCATATTTTGTATTTGCTTTGTTTCATTGGTTTATCACAATTCTGTAATTTCAAATATAAAAAATCTTTCATGGTATAACCAAAACTGTGATTGGCAGCTATTGCAGACATTCTCTCATATGACAAGTGTTACTTTATTGTTTATCAGATCTCTCTCTTATCTTGGGAAATACACTTATATACTCGAGTCATGGTATATAAATATTAGGGATGACAACGGGTCGGTTATCTGTAGTTTTTGATAAAATCGAAACCGAAATCGTTTAGCAAATCGAAAACCGAAACTAAAACTGAAACCGACGGATTTAAAAAATTCATATCCAAAACTGCAACTGACGGGTTTTAAAAAACCCGCAGATAACTGAAACCGAAACCGATTACTTAAAAAAATCAATTTAAATAGAAAAAAAGTCCAAATTTGTGAAAAAAAAATTAATTTACATGTAAAAAAAATCTATAAATATAATAAATCACAATCTATACATATTAAATAATAAAATTAAAGAAATATATATAGATGGGTGCTTAGCTTAGGATAAAATTAAGGTCAATTCTAAGCCATGTTTTAACTTACAAGTGCACGATAATTTGTAGCGTAGTGTGCTAGTGCGAGGTCGAATCCACAGGGAGGCTATTTGAAAGTTTGTAGAAAAGTGTAAGTAAATTGCCTAAGTAATTAAACTAAATTAAATTGTAAATTGTCTGATTTGAATAAAAGTTAATTGAAAATAAAAGTGAAATTAAATGCGAAAACTAAAATTAAATATGAAAGTTGAAATTGAAGTTTGATCACTATTGGGAAAAGGTTTAGGGATCGCATCCCTATGCAAAGTTGAATTCTAGGCTCAAACTTAGGATTTCCTATTTTGATGCAAAATTAGACTACAAGCCTATTTAATTAAATAATCACCTAAAGTTAACTAATTAACGGGTTAGACCTAGCTTAGAGGTGCACCGCTATCTCCAAGTCCTTTATCTAGCCGAAGTATAGATTTATCCAAAAATCCTAGACTTACGAGTTAATTAATTAAGTGTGAACAACTATGGTACAACCTATAGTTGTTACGACAGAGCCCAATTTATATATTTGATCTACCATATGAATTCCTATTAACTACTAGCTACAAGCATAATAAATTAATAGGATAAATAATAAAGCATGTAAATCAAATATATAAAACTAGCATCAAAATAATTCAACCAAGTTCAAGACCATAAAATTAAACTATTACATAGTAATCCTATCCTAAACAATGAATTAATTATTCATATTCAACAAAACTGAATCAAGATTATAAAAGAAAAGTAAATTAAACTTCTCCATAAATTAATTCGAATCTGTTGAAAATAATAATTTAATCTGAATCCCAACTGAAAATTGAAGAAGAATTTACAAAAAGAAATAAACCGAACTTGCTGCTGTTTTTTTTCTTGTCGCCAAAGCTTTTTTTCCTTCGCTGCTCGCTGGTTGCTCTCTGTTTTTTCCTTTTCTTTCCCTGCGCCGCAGCTCTCCTCTTTTTCACCCCTTTTTTTATTCGCTGCTAATGTCTTTTTATAAGACAAACTTGCACCGCCTTTGACTTGCAGACTTCAAATCCAGGGCCTATTATGGACTTTAGTCTACGTGGCCTTTCTTGGCCTTTCTTTTTGCTGCTGTTTTTTTTTTTTTTTTGTTTTGTTTTAAACCAAGTCCAATTAGGACTTGATTGACATGGTCATGGCTTTTCAGCCTTGGCCGAATATTTTCTTGTTTTCTTTTCTTCTTTTTTTCCGAATATTTCTCAATAAATTTTAAACTGCGTTTTTCAATAAACCTTGGCTCATCTCCATTATTTGATGTTCTTCCAATTTCGCCCCTAATTGGTCATTCACGAGTAAATCCCTACATGCACAAAAATACAATTAAAGTGATCAAACATTATAAGTAATGTGCAAAATTAATTCTAAAAATGTAAAGAAATAAATCCAAAAATATGAATACATCAACACCCCCAAATCTACCTCTTGCTTGTCCTCAAGCAAGACTAGGATCTAAGCAAATTTCCAAGTTATCAAGAGGTTACGCTAACGAATCAATCAACTTTATTAAAAGGACAAGATTCGGGGAACGATTGATCCCATGGTATAGTAGTGAAGCGAACTCATTCGGATCTCTCTCTTTAAAGGCAAAACATGTTTACTACAAGATTACACTAAACACTATCAAGCCTCCACTTAGCTAAGCAACAAGACAACTTAATACAATTAGATCATAATACTTGTAACTCTATTGCCTTTATAATCCTCCATACATGCCTTTCACCCCTTTTATTCATCCTAAAACATAAAAGTAAACATATTTCATCTCTATTTTTATTTGGTGCTTGGTCTTAAACGGTCAACTTAACACCCCATGTACCGAGGTTTCGAGGTCATCAATCCCAACCACTTAAGGCTTAGGTTGATAGGCTTTGAAAGGCCTCATGCGTACCCTACTTGCTCGAAGTGTTGAACACCGAAACACCGCACACCTTAAGCACATATCCGTAAAAATAAACAAAGAAAACAAGGATAGTGGTGCTAAGAGATCGAATTAAATAATTTTTTTTTTCTTTTTTTCTTTTGTTTTTGTTTTTTTGTTTTTTTTTCCTCTTTTTTTTCACTATAAGGGCTCAAGCACGCAAACAAGGCTACTCAAACGAGGGCACTCATATCACAACCACATTATATCTCATCATCTCACAACCAAGCCATGGGACCACAATAGCCTAGGCATAATCTCACAGTCCCCACGCCTCACATTCATCAAAATCAATCCTAAAAGTTCAATTCAAGACCACCTCATAAAATCAAGAACCTTTCTCCTCAATCATTTCATAAAAGCTAATCAATACATCATCACAACTCCTCAATTACCAGAAAATCCACCACAAATCCACAAATAAACATAAGGTTCAAAAAACATTTTCAAATTTTTTTTCATATTTTGTTCAAGTTTTCTCCAAAACAACAATTGACACAATTAAACACCTGCACCCCCAAACCTAGAGTTTGCTTGTCCTCAAGCAAATAGAATTAAAACATGTTAAGGGTATGCAAATAGGGGGAAAAAAACATATAATGAGAATCCAATAGTGAAAGTGCATGAAAAGAAAACAATTAAGAGAAATAGAGAGAGTAGATGGGCATACCTAAAGTGATCGATAATGAAAAGAAAGGTAACCCTTCACATCTACAACTTGTAATTAAGCTCAAGAGCAAAACAACAGAGGATAAGGCAAAATAGAATGAGAAAATACCATAAAAGAATAAAAATAATTTTTTTACTTTTTCATTTTTTAGATTTTTTTGTTGGCCGACCCTATTTACATCCCCATACAAAAGCTCCGAACTCTGGGAGGTACTAAAGCCGACTCACTAAAAAATAACTAAGCATAATGAAATAATTTAAATAAGGAGAGATAGAATGCAAATACCTGGATCCATTTAATGTCAGCCAGTAAGACAAATCCTGTGAAACTTCAGAAGTGGAGTTAGCTAAGTACATTAAAAATGCGGAGGAGAGGCCATTAATTTCAAACCACCAACGTACTCAAAACCCAGACATCTTCCCATACACAAGAGGGAAGGCCAGGCATTACGCTTTCGGCCAGTGATTTTACTTTCATAGTATCCATCCTAATTAACCCCAAGACTTCCATTACACAAGATAATCCATTTTTGAGGAAATGGTAAAGCCCACTATAACCCAGTAGAGGTCCAACCGAAAAGTTGGGAAACAAAATTAAAGTAAAATAAAGTAATTATTCCTAGGGTGCCTCCTAGAAGCGTTGCATTTAACGCCGACAGCTAGGCGAAGATCATTGCTCATGTAAAGTCAGAAGTGTCCCGTAGCTCTACAGATTCAACTTCGTGAGGGACCGAACTCGGATCAAGGGCATGTTTCAAACGCTGGCCATTAACTATGAGGACTCGCCCATCTTTGAGGTGTTTAATTTTAATAGCCCCTGAAGGGTGTGCCTTAAGCACCTCATAGGGTCCATCCCATCTCGTCCTCAATTTTCCTGGAAAGAACTTCAATTTAGAGTTAAACAACCAAACCTTATTTGAAGGGGTGAAGGTTTTGCGCAAAATAGATTTATCGTGGATTCTCTTCATCATCTCCTTATAAAGCTTGGTATTCTCATATGCTTCATAACGAAGCTTCTCCAACTCATTCAGGGCCAATTTCCTACTCTCACCCGCCTGCTGCATGTCAAAGTTCAAGGCTTTAATAGCCCAATAAGCTTTATGCTCTAGCTCAACAGGGATGTGGCAAGCCTTACTGTAGATTAATCTATATGGAGACATGCCTATGGGAGTCTTAAAAGCTGTACGATAGGCCCATAACGCATCGTGTAGACGACATGAGCAATCCCTGCGATCGGGCCTAACTATTTTCTGTAAAATGGACTTTATCTCCCTATTTAATACCTCCACTTGCCCACTCGTCTAAGGATGATAAGGTGTCACAATCTTATGCCGGACTGAATATTTTCTCAACAATGCCTCAAGTGTCCTATGGTAAAAATGCTATCCTCCATCACTCAAAAGTACTCATGGCACCCCAAACCTAGAAAAGATGTGCTCTTTAATGAACTTGACCACAACTTTGTGGTCATTCGTTCGAGTTGCCATCGCCTCCACCCATTTGGACACATATTCTACAGCCACAAGAATATAAGTGTACCCATACGACGGAGGAAAAGGACCCATGAAATCAATGCCCCACACATCAAATATCTCATAAACTAAAATGGGTGACAAGGGCATCATGTTTCTCCTAAAGATAGACCCAAACTGTTGACATCGATGACATTTCTTACAGAATTGTTGGGCATCACTTAATAAAATGGGCCAAAAGAACCCACATTGGAGGACGTTAGCAGCTGTCCTCTTTCCTCCAAAATGGCCACCACATGCCTCCCCATGACAAAAGCTAAGGATGCTATCAAACTTCTCTTCTGGCACACATCGTCTGATAACCTAATCAGCACACACCTTAAAGAGATAGGGATCCTCCCAAATAAAATGTTTTACTCGAGCCATGAAACGATCCTTCTCTCCCGCCCCCAGTGAGCAGGCAACTCTCTTGCTGTCAAATAATTAACAAAATGGGCATACTAGGGGATCCTATGTGAAACAGCAAAGAGTTGCTCATCAGGGAAGCTATCATTAAAAGGAAGGGAGTCGGTGGGAGACCCAAGGACTAAGCGCGACAAATGGTCAGCAACAAAATTCTCACTTCCTTTTGTATCTCTAATATCCAAGTCAAATTCCTGAAGTAATAGTAACCATGAAATCAGACGGGGCTTAGCATCCCGTTTAGCAAGTAAGTAACGCAAGGCAGCATGATCCGTGTAGACTATCACCTTCGACCCTAGGATGTATGATCTAAACTTATCAAGAGAGAAAACTACAGCTAGCAATTCCTTTTCTGTGGTAGTGTAATTCTTTTGAGCATCATCTAAGGTCTTGCTAGCGTAGTAGATCACATATGGCAACTTATCCCTACGCTGTCCCAAAACAGCCCCCATTGCGTAGTTGGATGCATCACACATAATCTCAAAGGGAATGCTATAATCGGGAGGCTGGATGATAGGTGCGGAGGACAGTAAGGACTTCAGCTTCTCAAATGCCTTAGCACATTCGTCATTGAAATAAAATGGAGTATCATGTGCCAGGAGACTGGAGAGAGGTCGAGAAATATGGCTAAAGTCCTTGATGAAACGCCGATAGAAACCGGTATGACCAAGGAATAATCTAACGTCACACACCGTTTTTGGTGCTGGGAGTTTCTCTATCAACTCAACCTTGGCTGGGTCCACATGGATACCATCCTGAGATACAGTACTATCCCCCGTCTAACCATGAAGTGACTTTTCTCCCAACTAAGCACCAAATTCATCTTAACACAGCGCTCTAGCACTAGGGAAAGGTGTGTGAGACACTCATCAAATATAGCTCCAAAAACTGAAAAATCATCCATAAATACCTCTAGAAACTTTTCAATCATATCAGAAAAAATTGCCATCATACACCTCTGAAAGGTCGCTGGTGCATTACATAAACCAAAGGGTATACGACGATAGGCATAGGTTCCATATGGACAAGTGAAGGTGGTCTTTTCTTGGTTCTCGAGGAAAACTAAGATTTGATTATACCCGGAATACCCATCTAAGAAGCAGTAGTAGCTCTGTCCAGCTACTCTATCTAATATCTGGTCAAGAAAGGGTAAAGGGAAATGGTCTTTCCGGGTCTTGGCATTGAGCTTTCTATAGTCAATACAGACACGCCAACCAGTAGTTGTACGTGTAGGAATAAGTTCACCCTTATCATTAGGGACTACTGTGATCCCAGACTTCTTCGGTACTACCTGCACTGGACTGACCCATGAACTATTAGAAATCGGGTAAATGATACCTGCATCAAGAAGTTTAATGACTTCCTTATAAACAACCTCACTCATGTTTGGGTTCAGCCTCCTTTGCATCTCGCGGGAAGGAGTAGCACCATCTTCTAAGTGAATCTGATGCATACACAACGAAGGGTCTATACCTCGTAAGTCAGAAATGGTCCACCCTATGGCCTTTTGATGATCACAAAGGACTCCTAACAATCTCTTCTCATGCTCAGTGGTCAGGTCTGATGCGATAATTACTGGGAGGGTATCATTAGGTCTTAAGTACACATATTTAAGATGCGCAGGCAAAGGTTTGAGTTCTAAAGCTGGACGAGACTCAACCGGAGGGGGATCAAGACAAACTTTGAATGGAAGGGAACTAAGACTATCATTAGCCTTGTCAGGGCCAGGATCAGAGACGACATAAGTAGAAGCTACTAGCTCTTTCACAAATGAATCAGAGTCAAATTGAGTCAAGATTGCCTCAAGCTCTGCAAGCTCATCATCGGCAGTCAACATCGAATGGGCATGTTCCTCAACACAAGGGTCAATGATATCAACCATGAAGCATTCATCCTCAGAATGTCTACTTACTCGATTAGCCGCCTTTGCAACCCTCACCTTAACTCTCATATTCCTAAAGGTTAACTCAATCATCCCTGTCCTACAATATATCACCGCATCAGCTGTGGCCAGAAAAGGTCTCCCTAGAAGAACTGGTATCGCATGCCTAGTGTCTAGTCCTGAGTCCATGTCTAAGACAATGAAGTCAACCGGGAAAAGAAATTGACCAACTCTAACTAAGACATCCTCAATTATCCCTCTAGGTCGTCTCTCAGATCGATCTGCCAACTGAAGTGTAACATTTGTAGGAGTCAACTCCCCTAAACCTAAACGCTCATATACTACAAATGGAATGAGATTCACACTAGACCCTCAGTCAAGGAGGGCATGGTTCGCTTGTTGATTTTGAATGATGCAAGGAATGGTGAAGGTTCCGGGGTCACTAAACTTGGGCAGAATGCCCTTAGTGCATATACTACTCACTTTCTCTGTGAGCCTCACCTTCTTTGGAATGTGGGTGGATTGCCTCTTACTAATACACAAGTCTTTGAGAAATTTGGCATAAGCCGGTATCTGCTGGATAACTTCAATAAGAGGCAGGTTTATCTTAATATCCTTCAAGTGGTTTAATACCCGAGACTGCTTATCATCTTTTATAGGTCACTCTAAAGCAGTAGGATAAGGCACCCTAGAAGGACTATCATCACTATGATCTACAACCTGCTTCTTATCTCTTTGTGAAGGAATGGTATTTTCCCTACTATCCTCTATCTCATCTCCCAACTCACTTCCTACTCTCTCAACTTTATCCTCAACCTCTTTTGTATCCTTACTCACTCTCTTTGCTCCACTAGACTCATCTACCTGATTATCTAACTGGTAACCACTCCGAAGGGTGATAACAACTTTGGCTTGTTCATGGGTGGTCTCATTGTGGACATTGCTACACTGGCCACGTGGATTTTCGACAGTCTGAGCAGGAAGCTTACCCTCATCCCTCCTAGTAATATGTTGGGCTAGTTGCCCAACTTGAGTTTCCAACTTAGCAATAGATTACTGCTGAGCATGAATTATTTGAAGTAACTTGTCAAACTTATCATCAGACTTGTTAGGAGGAAAAGAAGGGCTAGGCTGAAATTGATTTCCTGGTTGTGGTTTAAAGTGAAGCCCATTAGACACACGATAGTATCCAGGAGGATTAGATTGAGGCTTTTGCACTTGAGCTTGCGAAAATGAAGGGTCAAGATTCCCTTGACGCCATGAGAAAGCTGGATGGTCTCGCCAACCAGGATTATACGTATTCGAATATGGATTGTAATTGCGAGAATAACCCTGGGCAGCACAAACCTGTTCCTGAATAAATTCAGGGAACTGAGAGGCAAGAGGACACCCTAGTGTGGGGTGGTCCACTGCAGAACATAAGGCACAACATTGAACATTTGGTAGGGCAGGTGAAGAAGTAGACCCTAAAGATATAAACTGATCAAATTTCTTGGTCAAAGCTGCCACTTGTGAGTTTAAGTCCTCATTTGTGCTCACCTTATATAGTGTCCTCCTAGAAGTGGGCTTAACCATTCTATCCATTGTTGAGTCTTGAAACGAGTCTTTGGCAATACTGTCAAGTCGGGCCCATGCCTCAGGGGTGAGGTTATAAAACCCTCCATTACTCATTGAATTCACCATCGTTTTCTGCTGTGGTGTCAACCCTCTATAGAAATACTAAAGCAACCTAGGTCTATTAAACCCATGGTGTGGGCAGTGACGAATGAGTCCATTAAACCTATCCCAAGTTTCATGAAATGCCTCTAGATCGGACTGGGAAAAAGTCATGATGTTGTCTTGAAGAGATGAGGTCTGGGCCATCGGAAAACATCTAAACAGAAATTGTGTCAACAGTTCTTCCTAAGAAGTAATGGTTCCCTTTTCAAGGGAATGAAGCCATTCTTTTGCTTTGTCCTTAAGAGATAGTGGGAAGAAGCGCAATCGGATATTTTCTTGAGTAACATTTGGAACATGCACAATGGTACATATCTCAAGAAAATCACGAATATGCGCATGTGGATTTTCATTGTTTTTCCCATAAAATGATGGAAGTATTGCTATCGTACCAGGTTTCATATCAAAGTCCACATTATGGATGGCAGGTGGTCGGATAGCAATATTCAGTTGATATGTGGTCGGGAGAAAATGCTGCCTAAGAGGTATATCATCAGGATCAGGATTATTAGGGACAATGGGAAGATGGGGAATTTGATGATTATTAACATTTTGAAGCACATTCAGATTTCCTTCATGCTTCGCCATGATTGTAGTTAAGACCTTCTGATTCCTATGGTGTGGGATTCTTTGTGGCTCGGGGTCAAAGGATTCTAAAGGCAATCCTAAAGAACGACGTCCAAGCATACACAAGAAGCCAAGCTAAGGGAAAATTAACTAAATTGAAATAAAAACCTAGAACTAGAAATAAACTATTTAAGAAAAAAAATAAACAACTAGAAAACTAAACAGATAAGTAAATAATGACCAATAAAATAAATGAACTACTGAATGAATAAAAAGCAATAAAATAACTAAAATAATAAAGAAAACAAACAAAGAATTCAAGATAATTACTTAAACAAAAACAACTAATAAGATGAACTAAAAATAATAAAGCAAAACAAGATAAATAATAATAACTTTTTTTTTTTTGCAAAAATAACTAATTAACTAAAAACTAAAACTTAAACAAAATACTACACTAGTCCAAAAATAATACCGTGCCTCCCCTGCAACGGCGCCAAAAACTTGATGGGTGCTTAGCTTAGGATAAAATTAAGGTCAATTCTAAGCCAAGTTTTAACTCGCAAGTGTACGAGTAATTGTAGCGTAGTATGCTAGTGCGAGGTCGAATCCACAGGGAAGCTATTTGAAAGTTTGTAAAAAAGTGTAAGTAAAGTGCCTAAGTAATTAAACTAAATTAAATTGTAAATTGTGTGATTTGAAGAAAAGTTAACTGAAAATAAAAGTGAAATTAAATGCGAAAACTAAAATTAAATATGAAAGTTGAAATTGAAGTTTGATCACTATTGGGAAAGGTTTAGGGATCGGATCCTTATGCAAAGTTGAATTCTAGGCTCAAACTTAGGATTTCCTATTTTGATGCAAAATTAGACTACAAGCCTATTTAATTAAATAATCACCTAAAGTTAACTAATTAACGGGTTAGACATAACTTAGAGGTGCAACGCTATCTCCAAGTCCTTTATCTAGCCGAAGTATAGATTTGTCCTAAAATCCTAGGCTTACGAGTTAATTAATTAAGTGTGAACAGCTATGGTACAACCTATAGTTGTTACGACAAAGCCCAATTTATATATTTGATCTACCATATGAATTCTTATTAATTACTAGCTACAAGCATAATAAATTAATAGGATAAATAATAAAGCATGTAAATCAAATATATAAAACTAGCATCAAAATAATACAACCAAGTTCAAGACCAAAAAATTAAACTATTACATAGTAATCCAACCCTAAACAATGATTAATTATTCATGTTCAACAAAACTGAATCAAGATTATAAAAAGAAAGTAAATTAAATTTCTCCATAAATTAATTCGAATCTGTTTAAAATAATAATTTAATCTGAATCCCAACTGAAAATTGAAGAAGAATTTATAAAAAGAAATAAACCGAACTTGCTGCTGTTTTTTTTCTTGTCGCCAAAGCTTTTTTTCCTTCGCTGCTCGCTGGTTGCTCTCTGTTTTTTCCTTTTCTTTCCCTGCGCCGCAGCTATCCTCTTTTTCCACCCCTTTTTTTGTTCGCTGCTGATGCCTTTTTATAAGACAAACTTGCACCGCCTTTGACTTGCAGACTTCAAACCCAGGGCCTATTATGGCCTTTTAGTCTACGTGGCCATTCTTGGCCTTTTGCTTTGCTGCTGTTTGCTTTTTTTCCTTTTGTTTGTTTTAAACCAAGTTCAATTAGGACTTGGTTGACTATGGTCAAGGCTTTTTAGCCTTGGCCAAATATGTCCTTGTTTTCTTTTCTTCTTTTTTTCCGAATATTTCTCAATAAATTTTGAACTTCTTTTCTTCAATAAACCTTGGCTCATCTGCATTATTTGATGTTCTTCCAATTTCGGCCCTAATTGTTCATTCCCGAGTAAATCCCTACATGCACAAAAACACAATTAAAGTGATCAAACATTATAAGTAATGTGCATAATTAATTCTAAAAAGCAAAGAAATAGACCTAAAAATATAAATACATCAATATCATTGTAAATATTTAATTCTAACAAAATAAAAATGAGAAACTATTCGTCCATTCGTACAATAAGACAATAAAATTAAAAAATATACTATCATCATCACAAATATTTAATTCTAAAAACAAAAAAAACGAGAAACTATTTGTTCATTAATACAACTAAATCAAAGTTCACATGTGTATAATATATATATATATATATATATATATATATATATATATATATATATATAAAATAAAATAATAAATTACTAATCGGGTTTTGGTTTTCGATTTTTTTTAATATCAAAAACTAACATCTATCGGTTTATCCATCGGTTTTACTTTATAAAATCCAAAACCTAACGGTTTTCCCATCGGTTTTCATTATCGATTTTTTATCAGGCAGTTATCCATCGATTTTGGATACAACGGGTACCCATTGCTATTCCTAATAAATATGGATTGGTGTTTGGCTAATACATCAAGCCATTCACTACCTTCAGTCTATTCTCTTTATGTTATTGCCTTACTCAATAAGATATCTAGAATCAGGGAGAGAAATTGGGCATATTAGCACACCAAAATCAAATGGCATGCACCGCGTAAAGCTTTACCAATCTCTTTATCATTTCTATATAATATAAAGACGGGGTTGGAGGTAAAGAAAGATTAGATTAGTGGGAGTAATTTGATCAATCGAATGTGGTACATCCGATAAGTATTTGGATCAGTGTGAGAGATCCATGGAAGACTATGTCGGATTAATTAGGATAACAATTCATATACAGAAATACGTAGACTCGAAAATCAGTATAATCGCTTAATCTATTGGAGATTCCATCAAAATTAGGAGAGAGTTGTCATGAGGATTTTAGGGGTTTCTCGTACATAAAACCATGTAAAAAAGGTTTAAACTTTTACCGTACAAAATATCAAGTTAAATACAGTAAAATTACTCCGCAGATGTAGGCATAATCCGAACCACATTAAGAGTATCATTTGTTGTGTATTTATGGCTCCTTTTTTTGCCGTAAAATATTTTTTTGAAAAATATATTCCTAATTTTTTTTATATTTGGTAATTTCAAAAAATTGGTCCATTTGAATAATAAAACCCAAGCCCTGTGAATTATTTCCCAGTTTGCGAGTCAAGAACATTTGAAGCTTTCAATGCCAAACTTTTATATTGTCCTCCGATACTCTTAATATTTTGAAATTCATAGTAATTTCACAAAGTGCTTAAAGCTGTCTATCACAAAATCCATAAAGAGTTTTGAGTTTACAAGAGTGATGAAGGAAACACCGGAATCTAAAAGTCAACATTTCTATTATTAGGAATCTTAGTGTTCCATTTTAAAATTAATTAGTGTCAAGAGAAGTAGTTCAAAATCTTATAAGGTGGTCCTGAAGTTTATGATTTTTTCATGTAAGAAGAATTGTTTTTTAACACGCCGACCCCTTCACATATGATCCGATCTTTTGAAGGAAGACAGGCAACACATGGATGAAGATTGTCATGCCTCGAAATTACATACGTAAACATAGTCTCGGGACGTGACATGCCGTGTACTAAAAGAATAAAATTCTTAAAGCCCGCTAGGTGCACAACCATTATACACTTAAATCAGAAATATTTAAGTGTCCAAAACAACGATAGTATTTGATTACAACCCAAATCTTCAATAGTAACAAAGAACAACTCCTCAAAACCAAAACAGTCAAACACAAACGTCATAAATAAAGTTTCAATATGAATTCTATTAACAGTCGATAAGATCAATTGTATGCCACTAATCGTCATTCCCAGAAGTCTCTACCTTGCTCACAGATGTAATGCTTATTATGTTTCAGCTGCAAAAAAAGTAGGCAGAAGCAAAAGTGGTGAGCGAACAACATCTCAATAAGGGAATTCAATCCATGATAAAATATAGCTCGATGATTGAGTCAAAAAAATTCTAATTGGAGTTCATTAACATTATAGCAAATGTAATACATATAACAGTTGACTAACGATTGACAGGGTAATACATTTACAATACCATAATCAAAGAACCACTAAAAATGATGTATATAAAAATAAACAACAATGGTTGTGGCTGCATTTAACCCTAGCAGCATCATTTCAATAATATGTTAGGGCCCAACTCAAGAAGTTGCGGTGACAGTACCCGGTAAAGCAGTACAGTTACAATATTTATACCGTAGTACCGTGACAGTATCAGTACTATTAGATTTACACAACTATTAGTGAAATGTATGTCTTCGACAATTATAGATAAAAGAGTACTTGAGAAATTAACGGAGACAAAGATTGTTCGACAGTGGTCATTAAAATATACATAGAGTTTCTAAAGGTATCTCTTGACTTGAGAATAATTTATAAAATGACCAATTAAAAGGAGATTTTAAATGCATACATATTGAAAGGAATCTAATTTCACATCTAAATCGTATGAAATACTAAAAGAAAAATTGTTAAAGGTAACGGTCCGTTACTTTTTCATCGCGCAAAACGTGATGAAAATGAGACGAAACTTTCGCTACGTGAATAGTGACCATTTTGAGACGGTTTGGAGACTTAGGTGTGTCGTCTCCAAACCGTCTCCCAATGGATACGATTTGGAGACAGAACATGGATGTCGCCTCCAATTCGTCTCCAATAAGAGACAAAAAAGAGACGATATGTGTGATACCCCGAACCTGGCATGTACCCAATAGCATTTAAAGTTCATTTAAATTACATTTTATTGACCTTTCACCTTCTTTGACCAAACTAGTTGACTTTTCATCTACATTGACCAACTAGGACAAGGTGGGAATTTTTGAAATGTTTAATAAAGGGCAAACTTGGGATTAGAAATAAAAAAAATGCAATGTTAAGTTAGTCAAATTTTGGGTCAACTTTGGAATTAAATCTGAACCAATTGGGGAAGGTTTAGGTAGCAAATTATATATGGTTGGAAAGCTCTATGAGTCTAGTTTCTGAGGCTTCAAACCGTTCGTGAATTGGAGTTTTCTAGAAGAAGTTATGGCCGTTTTCGTAAGGTCGCGCATAACTGTTTTGGTTTAGCGGGTTGACCGAAGCCTTGACCATTGACTATTGTTGTCATCTTTTATAATCATAAAATAGCATAGAAAAACAAACGAAAAGATGAAAAATAAAGAGAGAAAACCAAGAGTTCAAGGAGAAAAAAAAAAAGAATTTTCAACTTCAAATCTTCAAATCTTTGCGAGGGCTTGCACGGGATCATTTTCGAGGCTTCTAACGTTGTTTTCCTAGCAGCTAAGGTGAGGGATGCATCGTTATTTGCGCATTAGAAAATATGATATCAAGACTTTAATTTTTAGAAATTGTGTATAGAATGTTGTTTAATTCGTTTTGTTGCTTGAAATATGTTCTATGATGTTAGTAGACCTTACTTTTGTAAGTTTTTAGCAATTTCTGCTGTTAAAATTGATTATTGTATTTCAAATGTTGATTGAATAGTGAAAAACGTGAATAGTAAACCCCCGTTCGAAATTTTGCTCCGAGTTGCGTTCTATTGATGCAAAAAGGTGCTAGATATGCTTAAATGCTAAAATGCGTGGTTTATTTTGTTTGTGTAATGGAAAAACGGGGAAAAATGTCAAGGTTTATGTTGGGGTTGTTCCGGTCAAGTTTAGTATTTCCTCGTTTTGTGTAAAGGCATTGTCGTAGTATGCCATGGAAGCACTTTTGGTGCAGTTATGACATTGGTTGGGTGATCGGTTGAGGTAACTGTAGTTCAAACGAGCAAAGGGAGAAATCGGGGCTTTGCGTGAATTCTAGGGTTAAGTAGGGTTTCGGGGCCTTTAGACGTGCCTTATGGTGACCTAGGAGGATTGGTGAAGTCGGTTTCCAAAGTTCGTGGCTCGTTTGAAAGTAGTAGCGTTTGGCAAGTTGGGGTCATTTTTGTGATTTTGTGTGTTTTCATAGAATATTGATTATAGAATGCTTATATTGCTTATAAAATGATTATATTGATTATAGAAAGCTTATATTGCTTATAGAATGCTTATGTTGCCTATAGAATGCTTATAATGCCTATAGAATACTTGTTATTGCTTGATAATGTTAGTTGGTGTTGTTCTTGTTACTTGTTTGATTGCAAATGTTTTTTTTAATGCTTATTACGCTTGTTAGAGTTGATTATTGATTGAAATGTTTATCAATTGTTGAGATTGCTTGATATCGCTCGTTTATCGCCTTGTATCGAGTCTTGCATTGCATAGTGTCTCGCACGTGAGTGATGGGCCTCTCTGGGTAGCCTCGGGTTGCCAGTGTTGGTTGCTCTAGCTCCGTTGCTATTCCCTCTTCTCGCTTGGGTTGCCTCCCAGGGAGTTTTGGGTCGTAGATTGATGGATACTTCCGGGGTATTCCAAACTGGTGTTATAAGGTGGTTTGTGCCGGCGCGTCATCGTTAAAGTTATCGGAATCGTGATCGGTACATTACTCGCTCGAGTGAACCATAGCCTTCAAAGTGTGGTATAGCTTTGATTGGTTGTGTTAATGCTTTCCTAAATAGTTTATTGTTTTGTTGTTTATATTGAATGCCTTTTTATTGATTGTATTGCTTAACTGCCTATTTGCATTGCACGAACTTCTTTCTCTCCAACTCGATATCTGTCTCGCCCTCACTGAGTATACGTGTTGTGTATACTCACTCCTCACCACCACATTTCAGGAAATGTCATGTTAGCTGGAAAGTTCGTGATTTCGTGAAAGTCCGTGCTTGAAGAGTTGTCTTGCGTGCCTATGTGACTTGAGTTGTCAAAGTTGTAATGATGTATGCTTTTATGTATTATATGTATTTAATGTCAAAAGGGATGTAATTTAAGTTTCATTAGATTGTGGAGCTGGTTTGATAAGTTATATTATGTATTTAGTTAATGTAGCTTAATTTAAATGTATGTTTGTAATGACAAAGGAAAAAGATGGAAAGATATGATAGTCTAACTTATGCAATAGGTTGGTGTAGTTTAATTACTAAGCATGTTTGCATGGTTAAAGGAAGAGTTAGAATAGTCTACTACTTGAAAATGTATGTATATTTGCTTGTGGTTTCTTGTTGAGAACCAAGGCTCAGATGGCCTTGAGGTGGTTGAATGTTTGGACTTGGTATCGGTCCACTTATATGCTGTCGCAGGTTTGCTTTTTGCCTAGAAACAGGAGAGACTCCGTCCGTTTTTCCTAAAATTTTTGCCCGGGTTTGGAATTGGGTTGTGATTAGATTGATTGATAGAACTCCCGGTCTTGAGAGGGATCGGGGTGTTACAATATGCTTGAAGATATGTTCTCCATCTCTTTTTTGGAGACGGAATGGAGACGAACTCTTGACACATTTTTTTCAATTTATTTAAATTTCTCCCAAAAAATTCAAAGAAAAAATAAATTACATTTTGGAGACGGACCATCCATTCCATCTCCAAAAGGGATAGGAAATGGAGACAAAAAAAAGTTGTCGTCCCCAATTCATCTCCGATAAGAGACGAAAAGGAGACAACATACTTGAAGATATGTTATCTGTCTCCATTTTGTCTCCCTTTTGGAGACAGAATGGTGACGAACCTTTGACACGTTTTTTTCAATTTGTTTAAATTTTTTCCCAAAAAATTCAAACAAAAAAAAAATTACATTTTTGAAGACGAACCATCCATTCCGTCTCCAAAAGGGAGACGGACCCAAGGTTCCGTCTCCAAAAATTGGAGACAGGACCAATGTCCGTCTCCGAAAGGGAGATCGAACCAAGGTACGTCTCTGAAATTGGAGACAGAATAAATGGTCCTTCTCCAAAAATATAATTTATTTTTGTTTGAATTTTTTGGGAAAATATTTAAACAAATTGAAAAGAAATATATCAAGGGTTCGTCTCCAAAAAGGAGATGAAATGAAGACGAACCCCGTTTTTTAAAAATTTGTTTAAATTTTCCCCTAAAAATTCAAACAAAACTTATGATTTCTGTCTCCATTTCGTCTCCAAATTGAGACGGATATGAAATGGAAATTAGTGTTAAATATATAATGTTATGTAGTTATGAATTTAATCTTGCCATTTAATAATTAAATAAATTTAAAAAATATTTTAAATAACTAAATAATCTAATAATGATAGTTAACAATTAAATAAAAAATTATATATACTAATTAATAATTTATTTTAATTTAGAATTTAATTAAATAATAATAATTAACAATTAAATTACTAAATTACTAATAATTTTTTTTTTAAAAAAAAAGCAAAAAGGGTACAGACCTATTGGGTCCATCTCCAAAGTTAGGAGACATCCCATTTGGTGGTTGGGCCGTCTCCCAACCAATTTTAAAAATTGGTTGAGGGCACAGATCGTGCCCTCAGCCAATATAAAACCCAAACCCCCTATCCTATATACAACACGCAATCCCCTACCCCCCCACCCTCCCATTCCTTCTCCTTTCTCCCCATTAAGGTTAAATATATATTTATATTTTTGTATATGTATATGTATATGTATATATAGATGTATAAATATATGTAGATGTAGTATGTATATATAGATGTAGTTGTAAATATAGATATAGATGTATAGTAGTTAGTATATGTGCATGTGAGGGAGACAAAAAGGTGACGAAATGTGAGGGAGACAAAAAGGTGACGAAATATATTTTCATCTCCATTTGAGACGAAACTCAAAATTGGAGACAGTGCGATAGGTGACTCCCGAGTTTCGTCTCTGTTCCGTCTCCTTTTCAAATTGGAGACGGAAAGGAGATGGAAATGTATTGTCTCCATTTTCCAAATTTATTGTAGTTATATAATAATAACAGAAATATGACTTCTTTAAATTAAAACAAAAAAATAGAATATAAAAAATAAATTTCGTTATTTTTTTTAAAGAAGAATAAATTAACGTCTCTGGTCTATTTTAGACCAGAGACGAGAGGTGGCTGGTCACTTACGTGACATCAACAGAAGTCACGTAAGTGACCTTGAAAATCACTGACCTTCAAAGTAAGAATATATATATATATATATGTTATGAAAAATACGATATTGTGGATATTCATCATTATGAACTTATCAAGAAGATGAAGCTCTTTTATAGGATTCTTTTGTTAGTGGAAAATTACTACAATTGAATGGTCGAAAGATGCTCATAGGATTCTTGTATAATATAGATTATTATATATATATGGAATGTGATGTAATTGTGATGTATTGAGTATGTCATCAAGGTAGTAGAAAACTCTATAAATAGAGGGAGTTTGTAAGAAGAAAACACACTTGAAGAAATCAACAATCTTACTCTCTCAAATTCTCTCTAGTTTTAGTATTGCTTTCTTTATATTTAAGTTTTAATTTACAACACGTTATCAGCACGAGGCTCTGTCGAAATAGCAAACAACGAAGTATCTGACCACTTCATTAGCAAAGGTACATATAATCCTTCCATTTTCAATTACATTTTGATTATATATTATAGATTAGTTAATATATTATAATCATACAGTTGGTGAAGTTTAACCTCTCTAAAAGTATTAAAAAATAAAATAAAAATTGATGTTTAACCAAATGAACTTTTGCTCGGAATTGCAATTTTTGGACATAAAATTCTATTACTCAAAGGAAAGTCGGATTGATCTTTGGACTTAATTACAGTTGCTCACAAGGATGTTGAAACCATTATTGGACTAAATTTTCCATTTATCAAAATAATATAACAATTGTTTCCGATTTGATTATAACTTATTACTAACTTTCCTGACTATATCTTGACATTATTTATATCTAACACTGACTTTTCTTACAGTTCTAACATTTATTTATATCTAACTTATCACTAACTTTTCTAACAATTCTAACATTATTTATGTATTTCTAACAATTCTAACATTATTTATGTCTAACTATTTTACTATTGAGCATTTCATGTTCTTATACAATTCTTATATCCATCATTTATATTGTGTCAATTTTAATATTTTTGCTTAATTTCATAGTCTCTTACTATGAGTTAGTTTATTAGCCACATTTTTTTTTGTATAGAATTTAACATCTTTATGAGTTCTTATTAACTAAATTTTATTTGATATCTTTTTAGTATCAAAATGTCAAACATTACAAAGCTTGATTTTGCCGCCCTTGACATATCGGGCGACAATTATTTGACCTGGGTACTAGATGCAGAAGTACATCTACGAGCAAAAGGCCTTGAAAAAACAATTATTGAAGGAAATAAAGAGTCATCACAGGATCTTGCTAAAGCTATGATATTTATCTGTCACCATTTACATGATTAATTGAAAATAGAATATCTCACTGTAAAAGATCCATATGAACTATGGACCAATCTAAAAGAAAGATTTGACCACCAGAAAATAGTGCGCCTCCCACTATCCGCTACAAGTGGATAAACATGAGATTGCAAGATTTTGCTACAGTACGTGAATATAATTTTGCGGTGTATCATATTATTGCAGAACTGAAAATATGTGGAGAAAAGATTTCAGAAGAAGACATGTTAGAAAAAACATTTTCCACATTCCACGCTACGAACATGATATTGCAACAACAATACAGAGAGCGTGGTTTTAAGAAGCATTCTGAGCTCATAACATGTCTTATGGTGGCTGAGCAGAACAACGAGCTATTATTGAAAAACCACAAATCACGACCAACAGGCTCAGAACCAGTTCCTGAAATAAATGCTACAAATTATCATAACCATGGTCATGGCAGAGGTCGTGGTCGAGGACGTGGTCGTGGAAAGGGTCGTGGTTTTGGTCGGGGACGAGGCCGTGGAGGTGGTCGTAGTAATACTTGGTATCGTGACGGCCCAAAAAGCTTCAATTTCAAGAAGACATAAAATAATGAAAAAGGTAATAGCTCGCAAAATAGACCATCCCGAGATGATATATGCCATAGATGTGGCATAAAAGGTCATTGGGGAAAAAACTGTCGAACAACAAAACATCTTGTGGAGCTTTATGAAGCCTCAAAGGCAAAAGGAAAAAGGGTGGAAACAAACTTTGCTGAAAATAATAATCAACAACAAAATGCACACTTTGATTATTCTGATTTCTTTGAAGATAACAATGAAGGGGTTGACCACTTAATTGATAATAAAAATTTTCATTTTAATTAAGAGTGATGAATTTGTATCATCCTTTAAATTATTGTGTATTGTGTGTATGAATATCATTATGTAAGTCATTGTGTGTATGAATATCATTATGTAAGTTGTCGTGTATTGTGTGTATGAATATCATCATTTAAGTTGTTTTTTTTTATTAAAAGTGTTATCACTATCGTTTATTTTGATAATATTCTCACACAATTTATCTATCTTATTTTGAAGAAGTATGGACCTATACAATTTCAACAATGGAGAAATATGTATGGTAGACAGTGCAACAACGCATACCATTCTTAAAAACAAAATCTATTTCTCCCAACTGGAATTCGCAGAAGCAAATGTTAATACAATTTCGGGAACTACAAAAATTATTGATGGTTCTGGAAAAGCTTGTATTATACTTCCTGGTGGAACAAAAATTATGATAAGCGATGCTTTATACTCTAGTAAATCACAGAGGAATCTACTAAGTTTTAGAGATATTCGTCAAAATGGCTATCATATTGAAACCATAAATGAGAAAAGCAAAGAATATCTCTATATCACATCGCTTAGGTCTGGCAAAAAGTATACTGTGGAAAAATTACCAGCATTATCTTCTGGAATATATTATACTCAGATAAATTATGTAGAAACCAATATGTTGATTAACCAGAAGATACATGATCCGAAGAATTTTATTCTTTGGCATGATCGCCTTGGACATCCGGGCACTGTGATGATGAAAAGGATTATTGAAAATTCACATGGACATCCATTAAAGAATCAAACGATTTTAATATCAAATGAATTTTCATATATTGCTTGTGTCCAAGGGAAGTTGATTAAAAGGCCATCCCCTACTAAAATTAATAATGAAGCTCCAGCATTTTTAGAACGAATTCAAGGGGATATATGTGGACCTATTGTTCCATCATGTGGACCATTTCAATATTTTATCGTATTAACAGATGCCTCAACTCGTTGGTCACATGTCTGTCTATTGTCCTCTCGAAATGTGGCATTTGCAAGACTGCTTGCACAAATAATTCGATTACGTGCACAATTTCCGGATCACACAATTAAGAAAATCCGGCTTGATAATGCAGGAGAATTTACATCCCAAGCATTTAATGACTATTGCATGTCTATTGGGATTACTGTTGAGCACCCTGTGGCACATACACATACGCAAAATGGTTTAGCTGAATCTTTTATTAAACGCCTACAGCTAATTGCTAGACCATTACTTATGAGAACTAAGTTGCCTAGTTCTGCTTGGGGATATGCTATATTACATGCTGCAGCATTGGTTCGAACAAGACCAACTGCTTATCATAAATACTCCCCATTACAGCTTGTCTCTGGCCAAGAACCAAATATATCCCATTTAAGAATTTTTGGTTGTGCAGTATATGTACCAATTGCTCCACCACAACGAACAAAAATGGGACCACAAAGAAGACTGGGAATTTATGTTGGTTTTGAATCTCCATCAATTGTCAAATATCTTGAACCTTTAACTGGAGATCTTTTTACAGCACGTTTTGCTGATTGCCAATTTGATGAGGCAACATTCCCAGTCTTAGGGGGAGAAAAACGGAAGATAGAGAAGCAAGAAATTTCATGGAATGCATCGTTAGTATCTTATTTTGATCCTCGAACAAATCAATCGGAACTAGAAGTTCAGAAAATTATTCATTTGCAAAGGGTTGCAAATCAATTGCCAGATGCATTCACTGATGCGAAAAAGGTGACTAAGTCGCATATACCAGCGTTAAATGCTCCAGCCAGAATTGATGTTTCAAAGGAGCAATCTATCAATACAATGGCAAATGAATCTACTGCACGTCAGAAGCGTGGTAGACCTGTCGGTTCTAAGGATAAAAATCCTCGAAAGAAAAAAGGACATGATAAGCAGGTTGTCAATCCTGAAATTATTGAAAATCCTGTAGTTGTCGAGACACGAGAAAAGGGATCCTCAATCGATTTTCAGGTACCTGAACATGATACAAGTATTGAAAGTAATAATGAGGAGATCTCAATTAATTATGTTGCTACAAGAAGACGATGGAACCAAAATGAAATTGATATTGATGAAAAATCTGCATATGCAGTAGCTACTGATTTGATGAATGAAAACGAGGATCTTGAACCAAAATCTGTCCAAGAATGTCGACATAGAAATGATTGGCCAAAATGGAAAGATCTCCAAGCAGAATTAAAATCACTTGCAAAACGTGAAATTTTTGGGCTAGTAATTCAAACACTTAAAAATGTGGAACATGTAGGCTACAAATGGGTATTCCTTCGAAAGCGCAATGAAAACAATAAAATTGTAAGATATAAAGTGCGACTTCTAGCACAAGGATTCTCACAAAGGCCTGGAATTGATTATGAAGAAACATATTCCCTAGTAATGGATGCAATTACCTTTAGGTTTTTAATTAGTCTGACAATTTCTGAAAAACTTCATATGTGTCTTATGGATGTGGTAACAGCCTACCTATATAGCTCACTTGAAAATGATATCTACATGAAAGTCCCTGAAGGACTGAAAATGCCTGAATCATGTGGCTCAAAACCTCGAGAAATGTACTCAATCAAATTACAACGATCGTTGTATGGATTGAAACAATCGGGAAGAATGTGGTATAATCGTCTTAGTACATATTTACTAAAAGAATGATATGTCAATAGTCCAATAAGTCCATGTGTTTTTACCAAGAAATCAAACTATGGATTTGTTATTATTGCAGTATATGTTGATGATCTAAATATAATAGGGACTATTGAAGAACTTACAGCGGCAACCACATATCTGAGTAAAGAATTTGAAATGAAAGATCTCAGAAAAACAAAATTCTGTCTCGGGTTGCAGATTGAACATTTATCAAATGGTATATTCTTGCATCAGTCAACCTACACAAAAAAGGTGTTGAAAAGATTTAATATGAATAAAGCTCATCCGTTAAGTACACCAATGGTTGTTCGATCCCTTGACACCAAGAAGGATCCATTTCGTCCCAAAGAAGATGGTGAAGAAATTCTTGGCCCTGAAGTACCATATCTTAGTGCAATTGGAGTACTAATGTATCTTGCTAACAACACACGCCCTGATATCGCTTTCTCTGTCAATTTATTAGCAAGATATAGTTCAGCACCAACACGAAGGCATTGGACTGGCATAAAATATATTTTTCGTTACCTTCGTGGAACAACTGATATGGGATTATTGTATTCAAGGCATAAGCAACCACACTTGATTGGATATGCAGATGCAGGATATATGTCAGACCCCCATAAAGGAAGATCACAGACTGGATATTTATTCACATATGGTGGTACTGCTATCTCTTGGCGATCTACAAAGCAAACTATTGCCGCAACTTCTTCAAATCATGTTGAGATTCTAGCACTCCATGAGGCAAGTCGAGAATGCGTTTGGTTAAGATCTTTGATTCATCACATTCGAGAAGAATGCAATCTTTTAACAAATAAAGTGGATCCAACAATCATATATGAAGATAATACCGCATGCATTTCACAAGTAAAGGGAGGATACATCAAAGGTAACACAACTAAGCATATATCACCAAAATTCTTTTTCACAGAAGAAAGGTGAGATAGATGTTCTTCAAATTCGTTCAAGTGAGAATCTAGCAGATTTATTCATGAAGTCATTGCCTACATCAACGTTCGAGAAATTGGTATGTAAAATTGGCATGTGCCAACTTCATGATCAATGTTGATATGCTCAGAAAAAGGGGAGCCATATACGCGCTGCACTCTTTTTCCTTTAGCATAGGTTTTATCCCAATGGGTTTTCTTAGCAAGGTTTTTAATGAGGTAGTTCAAGAAGCATATACTAAGGATATCGTACTCTTTTTCCTTCACTAAGATTTTTACCCCACTAAGTTTTATCCTAGTAAGGTTTTGACGAGACATATTCTTGAAGTATGAATATCCAAGGGGGAGTGTTATAAAAAATACGATATTGTGGATATTCATCGTTATGAACTTATCAAGAAGATGAAGCTCTTTTATAGGATTCTTTTGTTAGTGGAAAATTACTACAATTGAATGGTCAAAAGATGATCATAGGATTCTTGTATAATAGAGATTATTATATATATATGGTATGTGATGTAATTGTGATGTATTGAGTATGTCATCAAGGTAGTAGAAAACTCTATAAATAGAGGGAGTTTGTAAGAAGAAAACACACTTGAAGAAATCAACAATCTTACTCTCTCAAATTCTCTCTAGTTTTAGTATTGCTTTCTTTATATTTAAGTTTTAATTTACAACAATATATTCTTTATTTCAAAAATCTCAAAATGATTTTATTACCCTTGTAAAGTAGGTAGTAACAGAATATTAAAACTTTTTAATAGATTGAGATGCAAAGGATCTAATACTTTTATTTTGGGATAATATTCTTCTATGGATATGAATTCATAAAAACAAATGAGAGAATTAAAGATATAAAATCTAACAATCGTACATTATCTTAAATTTAATCATTTTAATAGGAAAATAAAAATAATCCTATTTAAAATTTCATATGAACTTGATCACTAAATAACTCGAAGTCAAGATTAATCCTTGAGGGGAAGACTAACAATTTCATATGAACTTGTCACAAAGATTGAAGCATAGAATTCAACTCTTGGATTATCACATACTAAATGATCGATCTAGGACAAGAGAGATCAATCAAAATGATATAATTAATTAAACTAGATATAGAACGAGTTTGAGGATGACAAAATAGGCGAAAAATTATTAGATAAGACGGATGAATTCCACTTACTCTTTGATCCCAAAGGAAAAAAAATTCTCAAATCACAATATCGCAAATCTTAGTCACCACTTCAATCTCCTAAACACATGAACCAAACTTTCTATTACCAAATTAATAATCAACAATTAATTCTAATAATGGTTTCACACCCTATGATAAATTTTCTAGCCTATGAATTTTATTATATCACTTACCTTACCGAATGAAACTTCTGCTTAAGGTCTCTACAATTGTTTGAGTGAAGAAATGAAAGGAACGGTAAAAGCAAAAGTATGAGGTGTCTGGTCTCTTATGCATTCTTCTCTCTCTCTTTCATTTTTTTTTTTTTGTGTGGTCAAAACCATTATTGTCATGCCTTTCATCATAACCCCCACTCTACTTTGTCCCTCACTCCACTTCACTTTGTTCCCCATTTCTTGCAAATTTGTTCCCCACTTGATTTTTTTATTTTATTTTATTTTTTGTTTGATTTTGACGGTCATTATAGAGATGACTCACATGTAGTGAATGAATATGACTAAACCAAGGTCGCAACTCGAATAACATAAAAATTATGAGATTCTATCTTAAAATTAATTGGTGCCAAAAGGAATAACTTAGGATCTTGTAAGGTGGTGTTGAAATTCATATTTTCCCATGCAGAAGGTATTGTATGTGACCTAATTTTTTGAAGGAAGACTTGTAACATGTAGATGGATACAACTCACACATAGTGGACATATATGACTAGACCAACGGCTTAGCTCTACTACGTTGAAACTCATGGGTTCTATCCTAGAACTAGTTAGTGTTGGGGGGAGTAGTCTAGTATCTTATAAGATGGTCTTAAAATTTATGATTTTTATAAGCAACATGAATTGTATATTCTAACACCTATTGCATATTCCTCAACTTCTTCAGTTGTTTATTGCTTAACAATGCTCGTCCAATATTGCTGCTATCTTAATACTTAAGGTTACTCTGTAGGGTAATTCAAAATATGTGGTAATCACTTTAAATTCTACAATCAATCAATTTGTTGAAGGCCATCACCGTTCAGCTCCATAAGGTTTCATATAATTCATGCTGCTTAAATTATATAAGAGTAAATACCTTAAATAGCCTCTAACGTTTGTCTAATTTGACAGTTTGCCTCCAATGTTTCAAAATAGACACTTTAGTCCTTAATGTTTAACACTTATGACAGTGCTACTCCTAAATCACATTTTTATCTAAATTTTAACATTTTTAGCACGTGAGAAACACACAGTTTAGCATATTATAATTATTTGATGAGCAAAATTGGCAATACAATAATATAAGTGTGCAAAAGAAAGGAAAACCACGTGCTTCTCACATGCTAAAGGTGTTAAAATTTAGACATAATTGTAGTTTAGGAGTAGTTATGTCCTGAGTGTTAAACATTAGGAATTAAAGGGTCCATTTTAAAACGTTGAAGACCAAACTTTCAAATTGAATAAACGTTATGGACTATTTAAGGCATTTACTCATTATATAATCCTAATCTTCATTCTATGAATTTAAGCTCTAGGAAGTCCACTATATTCTAAGATTCTAGATTCAAAGAGCATTGGACGATACATTTGATTGGGGAATAAATCAGTTGGGTTGTTTTGGAACAATCTTTTATCAAAGCCAACTCGGTATATTGCAATTCATGAGAGTCGAGTATGATAAGCTTCATGTGAAAGAAGTTGAATTTATTTCGAAAAGTAGAACTGAATCATATATAGGCAACCTTTTGTACTTGATGTTTGGAATCGACCTCTCACTCAACAATAATCTATCAGGATCAATTTGAAGGACATTATGAATTTGAAGCAAATAGAAAGCCTAGACCTCTCTCACAACATGTTGACAGGTCAAATTCCCTCAAAGTTGGTAGAATTAAACTTTCTATTAGTGTTTTTAGTGGCTGACAACAATTTATCAGGAAAAGTCCAAGAAATAAAAGCTCAATTTGAAACATTTGGTGAAAGCAGTTACGAGGGTAATTCTCTTTTATGTGGTTCCCCTCTGAAGAAAACTTTCCAACATCATAGTAGGAGTTGAGAACAGAGCAATAAAAGTTGGTATCTCTTTTATTAGCAAGGTATTCATTAAAAACTAAAAAATATTTACACTCAATAGTCAGAACTTCACACAACCAATTTTCCCTTCTGTTTATCTCACATCAGCATTCAGAAGAAAAAGCTAGATGAAGCAGGGGAAGATTACCATACATAAAACAAATCTGGAAACAGGGCAGAGAGAGATGCAGAAAGCACACGAGAGCAATGCCCTATTTTAAATGCACCAAGGTTTGCAAAATGCCATCACGACCAAAAATGAGAAAGTAGCTTTTAATTACAAGTCCAAGCTTGACAAAATTTCTTTAATAGAGTAACCTGATTGACTCTATTATCCGACAAAATGTTGCCCAATGCAAAGCTCAATCCCAAATAATTTAACAAGTTATAATCAAGATATTCAATACACTAACTGGTTATATCTTAAAACAAAATTTAATTATAAACCTTCTCAAATTCTCAGTAACCTTGATGAAGCTATTTCCCCATTCTTTCCCCGCCCATCCAACTGCCTAATAGCAATTCATAGTTACAGATAGCGAATTTGGGGGCGTGACAAGCCTCTAACCTCTACACGTTCGGTTATTCCAAATTCACTCTTTCTTAACATGTCTAGTGATGCTCTTCAAGACATATTGCCCACAATAATAAGGATTACCTTTTATTATTATATTCATGGTATATTCTGAAAATAACATTTTGGTTATTTGAATAATGATAATAATAATAATAATAGATAAAGGATAAATACTCAACCTGATACAAAAAACCAACATTGCCCTTGAGATTGTTAAGAAGCAATTTACACTCATAGAGATAGAGCAATTTTTGATATATTGTCTTCCCTCAGGACTGATATATAACTTTAGCAGCTCTAAATTAAGGGGAGGATTAGAATGGATGTTCAAGTGATGTATGAAATAATGGGAAAGGAGTTGAAGGAGTTACTATTGGAGTTTTGACAAAGAGTACAGAACAGGAAAATAATGGGAAAGGAGGAAACAAAAAAACAAACAAGGTATTTGAAGAAAGTTCTGAAAGAACAGCTATTCATAATGAGTCAAGTGAAAATGAAGGGATGAGTGTTAGTAACCAAGTCACTGATGCTGAGAAAGACAAAAACAGAACATCAAGCAGTAACATTTGTGATTGTTTATGGGAGAATGATCTTGGCCTACTCGCCCATTCTCTTTCGCGTGTGTTTCAAGATTACGTTTTACATGCCGTGTCTTGTATTTGTGCTTTTTCTTTTTCCTTCAATCAATAAAATGCAGGAGGGCACCCTCTTTCCCAAAAAAAGGTAATTTTAGCAAAAGAAAGAAAAAGATTGAGGTTTTTTTATATTAAACATTCCATGTCCAATCTATCGAATGATGTTCGTTTTAGCCTCCATATTTTCTGTTGATTATGAGTCTCTCTCAATGGTGGAATTAAGCAGCGGGTATCAAGGGTAATACATTGGTGGAGTCAGGAACTGATAAAATTATGAGTAT
This sequence comes from Ehretia macrophylla, assembly GCA_037974665.1. Classification (NCBI taxonomy): domain Eukaryota; kingdom Viridiplantae; phylum Streptophyta; class Magnoliopsida; order Boraginales; family Ehretiaceae; genus Ehretia; species Ehretia macrophylla. Next base: position 57,258,896 of record CM075771.1, on the reverse strand, counting down.
TAATAAAGTAATGACATTTTAACATACGAAAGAGACATAAATAAATAATTATAGTCATTGTAAATAGAGAAAATATACTTTTTATTTTTGAGATCATTGAATAATTAACTCATTGTAGATGCTATTAAATACATCTTTCTATGCAAAATATAAGTTTTTATTAAAAGCTTACATTTTTTCCAATTTGAAACGAAAAACCAAAACCTTGTACCTACTAGTGAGTATATAATTAAACAAAAATGCAACATATTAAGTAGTAGTTATCACATGGTAACTAAGTAACAATTCACCTAGATTCACCAAATAATTATTTAAAGTTAATATTCTTGTATTTTGTCTTTCACAAAATTGTTATACCTACTATAAGTCTTCATGTCATTTATACTCTTTCTTTAATTCGCAGAGACAAATGAAAGTGCACACACAGAGCTTAACATAGAAACCCGTGCTACTCTGCACAGATCTCCCCGCATAAGGCTCATTTTAGCATTAACCTAACAATTCGGGGTCTTCTTCCCCATCTTCACCAGCAATCTTTGGGGAACTCTCGCCATTTCCAGGAGCCAGAGCTCCCTCTCTCTCTCTTTCTCTCTCCCTCTCTTCTCCTCTCATACTCTTTGGTCTACACTTTCTCTTTATCTATCTTATGTACAAATCTAACTTTACTTATGATATTGTATTTTTTGGTGTATTGGTGTTCTATACATATTATCAGTTGCTGTTGAATATTATTCGTGTTGTGCTACACGTGGGTGGTCATTATTATGCTTTTGCTTTTTGACCAAAAGAAAACAAAAACAAAAAAGAAGAGAAAAATAATAAACAAAAAAAAAAAAAAGAGAATGGAATGGACAGACCAGCTTTGACTGATCTGTCACTTGTTTTGAAAAAAAGAGAGAGTGAGTGTCACGCCCCGACCCGACCCCGCAAAAGGCCAAGCCCGGACCCGACACCCGGACGGAGTCTCCTCTGTACCGCGGACGATCCGAAAACCCTAAAAACAGTATAATACTTGCGAAAGCCATAAAATAATCAAAACAAGCCAACTTTCTATAAAACATACATTTCTTATTATCCAACTTTCCAAACCAAAAATGATATGCATACTACACAAGTACTTATGCCACTAAACCATTAGCCATTAGCATGCATTCTTCACTAGTCATCCGAGTATAAGTTTACAATTTACAAACTTTAATCCATTTCAACATAAGACTAATAAAGATCTCAACTAGAAAATATATATACAAGGCTACAAGCCTCAAAATTAAGCGTTCCTCACGCAATATACATAACAGCAAGGTTTGCACAAAACTGGTAACCAACCACCAGCAAAGCAGGTAAGTGCTATCACGGAAGCACCTCCACCTGCACCTCCTCCTCAATTACCTCGAGAGGGTCTGCCTCAACTACTCCTGTAAAAACATAGTATAGAGAGGAATGAGCAAAAACTATTGCTCAGCGAGGGCAATTGGTCTCAAGGACGGAGATGAGAGGAGTATGCAATGCAATTAGCCAAGCAATACATACAAATCATATAAAGATACAACCAAAGCCAACAATAGAGCAAGGCAAGTATTTAAAGCTGCAAACACTCATTCAAAGGATACGATACTCTTTTCACGAGCAACTTTCAAACACGAATTCGATGACGACGCGCCGGCCCAAAACCACCTTATAACACCAGTTTGGAATACTCCGGAAGTATCCATCAATCCTACGACCCAAATCTCCCTGGGAGGCAACCCAAGCGAGAAAGGGAATAGCAGCGGAGCTAGAGCAACCAACACTGGCAACCCAAGGCTACCCAGAGAGGCCCATCACTCACGCGCGAGACACTATGCAATGCAAGACTCGATACAAGACAGTAAACAAGCGATAAACAAGCGATAAAGCCACACGTGGGAGAATAACAAAGTAGGTTACTCTCGCACGCCATAGCAGCAATTTGATAAGCAATTCAATCCAAAACAACTCAAACAAGTAAATCTAAGCATTCTATAAGCATAAAGACAAGTAAACACACAAAAACACAAATCGGCCCCAACTATCAAAATGCTACCATTTCCAAACGAGCCACGAGTTCTGGAAACCGACTTCGCCAACCCTCCTAGGTCACCATAAGGCACGTCTAAAGACCCCAAAACCTTACTTTACCCTAGAACTCGCGCAAAGCCCCGATTTCCCCCTTTCTCGTTTGAACTACAACTACAACAACCAAACACCCAACCAACGCCATAATCGCACCAAAAGTGCTTCCATGGCTTCCCGAAGCAATGCCAACACGCAAAACGAGGAAATGCAAAAGTCGACCGAAACGACCCCGACTTTCCCAAAGGCTTAATTCTCATTTTTTTCCTCTACGCAACCCAAACAAACCACACATTTTAGCATTCTAGCATACCTAGCACGTTTCTACATCAACGGAAAGCATAACAGCGCAACTTCAACGTTTCAAGGTTTTACTATTCACAAAACACTATTCATTCCACAATTCAAGTTGCAATCACAACATTTAACCGCAGAAAATGTTACAAAGCCATAAATACATGTTCTACAAATGCTAAGGAACATTCTAGAAGCATCAAATCGCTTTAAATAACGATCTACGGATAAATCTAAAAATTGACAAAGTTAACTAACACAACGTATAAATGCGCAAATAACATGCTTCCCTCACCTTAGGTACTCCTAGTCGCTAGGAAAACGACGTTGGTTGCCTCGGAAATCACCCCGCACGAGCACACGCGAAGATTGATCGTATAGAAGTTGAAAGTTTTTTTTTTCCTCTCTAAAGCTCTCGACCTGCTGCTCTTATTTGCTGCTGTTTTTTTTTTTTTTTTTGCTTAATATTTTAGCTTATAAGGTGTCAAATGGTCAAAGGTCAAAGGTCCAAGGTCAAACCACTTAAAACTTGGTCAAATGGCCCTATTTTGCGCGTTTTAAAGCCGTTTCAGCTAAGGTAAGTTCAATTAAAGCTAGCAACATTTAAAATATAAAATTTAAGTCATCTAAATACTAGTTTCACTATTTGCTGAGGACTGGAAATCGTTATCTAGCTATCGCTCCTTAAATGCAATGCACGTTGCGTCGGCGAGAATGTAACAATTAATTCACAAAGATTTTAAGGAAATATAATTTTCAAAATAATAAACAAAGAAAATTCATATTACGGGCTCGGGTATTACACCCTCTCCCCCTTAAAACAATTGCGCCCACGCAATTCTTACCTGGTCAACAAACAACTCCGGATACTGATCCCAAACTTGGTCCTCTCTTTCCCAAGTCGCTTCCTCAAACCCATGATGATTCCACAGAACCTTTACTAACAGAATACTCTTCCTGCGAAGCTCCTGAATCTTTCGATCCACAATTCTAATCGGTTTCTCTTCGTAGGACAACTTTTCTTCAATCTGCAAAGGCTCTGGTTCAAGTACATGTGAAGGGTCTGGATGATACTTCTTCAACATAGACACGTGGAACACATCGTGCAGTCTCGACAAGCTCGGAGGCAAAGCTAATCGATAAGCCAAAGGACCTACCTTTTCGGTGATCTCATACGGACCCACATACCTGGGACTAAGCTTCCCACTCTTACCGTGCCGAATCAAACCCTTACGTGGAAAAATCTTAAGAAACACCCAATCTCCCAAATCAAACTTAAGATCCCGACGGTGCTTATCCGCATAACTCTTCTGACGACTCTGAGCTGTAAGCATACGCTGGCGAATAAGGTGAACATTATCTACCATCTTAATCATCTCAGGTAACACAGTCGGATCAACTGTTCTCATCTCTCCAACCTCTTCCCAATATAATGGGGATCTGCATTTACGACCATACAACGCCTCGTAGGGAGCCATGCCTATAGTAGATTGATAACTATTGTTGTAGGCGAACTCCGCTAAAGGCAAAAACTTCTCCCAGTTCTTCCCAAAGTCAAGCACACATGCCCGAAGCATGTCTTCCAAGATCCTGATGGTTCTCTCAGACTGTCCATCAGTTTGCGGATGATATGCAGTACTGAAGCTCAACTTAGTTCCCATGGCCTCTTGCAACTTCTGCCAAAAACGAGATCTGAATCTGGGATCCCTATCTGACACTATACTCTGTGGTACTCCATGCAATCTCACAATATTAGCAACATAAAGCTCAGCTAGCTTATCAAGGCTATCCTGTTTGTTCACGGGAATAAAATGTGTAACTTTAGTCAAGCGGTCCACAACAACCCAAACAGAATCACATCCTCTCGGAGATCTAGGAAGATCGGTCACAAGGTCCATTGTTATATGTACCCACTTCCATTGCGGAATTGACAACGGCTGTAGAAGTCCGGCTGGCCTCTGATGCTCAACTTTAACCCTCTGACAAGTCAAACATCTGGATACATACCCAGCAATCTCCCTCTTCATATTGTTCCACCAGAAGTGTTGCTTCAAATCTCTATACATCTTAGTACTGCCCGGGTGAATCGTATACCTCGAATTATGTGCCTCGGACAGGATCTCATTCTTCAAAGTCGGATCACTAGGAACACATACTCTGTCCCTGAATCTGAAGATGCCATCTGCATGTAATTTAAACTCCGACTCTCCCCCTTTAGCTTTTTCTTGGATCTTCAAGATGTGAGGATCAGTCTTCTGAGCCTCTTTGATCTGTGCTAGCAATCCTGACTGAATCTGTAAACTAGCAAACCGAATCCCTACCTCAGTAGCTTCTGGTTTCCATGAACAAATTTCTTCCAAAGTCTCCCAGTCCTTGATAATCAAGCTTGCAACAGTAGCCTTTCGGCTCAAAGCATCAGCAACAACATTTGCCTTACCTGGCACATAGTTAATAGAACAGTTATAACCACCCAATAGCTCTAGCCATCTCCGCTGCCTCATATTTAGATCCTTCTGTGAAAACAAATACTTGAGACTCTTGTGGTCGGTAAATATTTCAAATCTGCAACCCCACAAGTAATGACGCCACTTCTTCAATGCAAACACAACTGCAGCTAACTCAAGATCATGAGTAGGGTAATTGACTTCATAAGGTTTCAATTTCCTAGAAGCATAGGCAATCACCTTACCATTCTGCATTAAAACACAGCCCAATCCTTCTTTAGATGCATCACTGTAGACAACGAAGTTCTCTGTTCCTTCAGGTAAAGCTAGTATAGGAGCTGTAGTTAGTCTCTTCTTCAATTCTTGGAAACTGGATTCACATTTAGCATCCCAGTTGTAAGCAACTTTCTTCCGAGTCAACTGGCTCAAAGGTCCCGAAATTTTAGAAAAGTCTTTAACAAATCTCCGGTAGTAACCTGCCAATCCAAGAAAACTCCGAATCTCTGGCACCGTCTCAGGTCTCTTCCAAGCTGAAACAACTTCAATCTTAGCTGGGTCCACTGAAATTCCTCGATCTGAAATGATATGGCCTAGAAAAGATATCTGGTTCAACCAGAACTCACACTTGCTGAATTTAGCAAAAAGCTTGTTTTCCTGCAAAGTCTGAAGCACAATCCTCAAGTGTTGCTCATGTTCAGCCTCGTTCTTCGAATACACTAAAATGTCGTCAATGAAGATCACGACAAACTGATCAAGGTAAGGCCGAAAAACCCTCTGCATCAAGTCCATGAATGCGGCTGGTGCATTCGTCAATCCAAACGGCAACACAACAAACTCATAGTGGCCATATCTAGTCCTGAATGCCGTCTTTGGTATATCGTCACTCCGAATTCTAAGTTGATAGTAACCCTACCTTAAGTCAAATTTGGAGTAAACACTCGCACCCTGCAACTGGACAAACAATTCTTCAATCAACGGCAAGGGGTATTTATTCTTAATCGTGACTTGATTAAGTCCCCTGTAATCAATGCATAACCGTAGTGTGCCGTCTTTCTTTCTCACAAACAACACAGGTGCGCCCCACGGTGAAGAACTAGGTTGTATAAACCCTTTCTCAAGCAAGTTCTGAAGCTGAATTTTTAACTCCTGAAGTTCAGCCGATGCCATCCTATAAGGACTCCTAGAAATTGGCGCAGTGCCTGGCACAAGGTCAATCACGAACTCAATCTCCCTATCCGGTGGTAAACCCGGTAATTCCTCGGGAAATACACCAGGGAAGTCTCTAACAATCGGAACCTCATTCAGACTCAACTTATCAGCAGGCTGATTGATCAAATAGGCTAAGTAAGCTTCACAACCCCTATTCAACAACTTAGAAGTCTTGATCGCTGATAAAAGTGGAATGCGGGCAGCCCTGCAGTTCCCAACAATCTCTAGTACCGGTAGGTCAGGAACCTTAAGATAAACGATCTTTGTTCTACAATCCAACTGTGCATAATACTTTCCCAACCAGTCCATTCCCAAAATGATTTCAAAGTCACGGAATGGTAATATAATTAAATCAGTAGGAAATTTACGGTTCTCTATACATATATCACAAGATTTGCAAATAGACTCAGCAACAAATTTTGCACCCAAAGGAGTACTAACTTCAACTTCATGAGGCAAATTATCAATGCAAACATTCACAGATCGTGCACATGCAGGAGTTATAAACGAATGTGTAGCTCCAGGATCAATCAAAACTTTAACTGGCTGAGTATTGAGAAGAAAGGTACCTTCCACTATAGCTGTATTATCGGGCAGCTCCTCTGCATCCAGTGCAAAGACCCTAGCCTGTACTCTCTGTGCTGGTCGTGCACCTGCAGCCCTATTCTGAACACCTCGGCCTCCACCACGGCCCTGAACATTATTATATTTAGGGCAATCCCTCACCCTATGCTCATCACTGCCACAACCCGTACATTTCCCACTCTTCCTCCAGCAGTTAGCCTCAATATGCCCTGGTCGATTACAATAATCACACTGCTGATTTTGCCTAACCGCAGTGTTTCCTGTAGGTGCTGGGGCTCTGGCAGGGGTAGGAACTGTACCTCCCTGCTGAGGTCTGGTCACAGCTGGTCTAGCCTGAATCTGCTGCTGTGGCTGATACGGACGCTGCTGAGGACCCTGTGCAGAAGCCTGATACTATCTCGGCTGACTCTGGCTACTCTGGCCCAAAAACTACTTCTTACTCGGCTGACTCCTCTCAGCTATCCTCACAGCCTTCCGTTTCTCAAACTTGGAGGCTGCCTGAAATGCCTCGGGAAAAGTAGTGTAGGTCTGCCCAGTCAAATGCAACTGTATGTCCATTCTCAGCCCCCGGACAAACCTATGTATCATCCTCCTAGCTGGCCATACCAACTCGGGCATATACCTCGACAGGCTAACAAACCTAGCCTCGTACTGTGCAACAGTCATATTTCCCTGCTTCAGGGCCACAAACTCATCTTCCCGTCTTTCCATTGCCATCTCGGGAATATATTTGTCCCGGAACTCACTTACAAAATCATCCCATAAGTGTGGAACATCCTCACAATCCCACCTCAGTCTAACAGTATTCCACCACTGCTCTGCATCACCCTCAAATAAAAATGATGCATAGTCTATTCTTGCCTCATCAGTGTACCTCAAAGCGGTGAAAATTTTCTCGACACGATTAATCCATCTCTCGGCCGCCTCATCATCCGGCTCCCCGAAGAACTTTCCCGGCTCATGCCTCAGAAATTTCTCTAGCTGGTTATTCTCAACTCTGTACCCTTGTCCACCAGGATTAGCTTGATTACCCTGGGGATTAATCCGGTCCTGCCTCTGCTCATGTAGTACCTGTGTGATCCGGTCTACTGCAGTAGTCATGGTAGCCATAAACTGCTCAGGCAACGGCTGCTGACCCTGTTCTGCTGCCTCTTCATCTGATCCTATACCTTGAGTACCACGACGTGGCGGCATAGTAGCAACTCACAATAGCTGGCAACATTTAAAAGCAGTTTATAGACAGAAATATAACACATAAGATTGGATAACACTCAAATCAATAACAATCCAACATTCTATCACACAATTCACATAAGACAAGTTTAACTTGCCAAACTATTTCACTTAAACACATAAACATTCCAAGTTCACAAAGTCATGCTAGAACATTTTCTTTTCACTTAGCAATCATTCATAAACACTTTAGCATTTTAGACCTTTACCCCACAGACCGAGAATCATATCCCGGCTCATGCAAAACTATCATGCTCTGATACCACCTAAGGATGTCACGCCCCGACCCGACCCCGCAAAAGGCGAAGGCCGGACCCGACACACGGACGGAGTCTCCTCTGTACCGCGGACGATCCGAAAACCCTAAAAATAGTATAATACTTGCGAAAGCCATAAAATAATCAAAACAAGCCAACTTTCTATAAAACATACATTTCTTATTATCCAACTTTCCAAACCAAATATGATATGCATACTACACAAGTACTTATGCCACTAAACCATTAGCCATTAGCATGCATTCTTCACTAGTCATCCGAGTATAAGTTTACAATTTACAAACTTTAATCCATTTCAACATAAGACTAATAAAGATCTCAACTAGAAAATATATATACAAGGCTACAAGCCTCAAAATTAAGCGTTCCTCACGCAATATACATAACAGCAAGGTTTGCACAAAACTGGTAACCAACCACCAGCAAAGCAGGTAAGTGCTATCACGGAAACACCTCCACCTGCTCCTCCTCCTCAATTACCTCGAGAGGGTCTGCCTCAACTACTCCTGTAAAAACATAGTATAGAGAGGAATGAGCAAAAACTATTGCTCAGCGAGGGCAATTGGTCTCAAGGACGGAGATGAGAGGAGTATGCAATGCAATTAGCCAAGCAATACATACAAATCATATAAAGATACAACCAAAGCCAACAATAGAGCAAGGCAAGTATTTAAAGCTGCAAACACTCATTCAAAGGATACGATACTCTTTTCACGAGCAACTTTCAAACACGAATTCGATGACGACGCGCCGGCCCAAAACCACCTTATAACACCAGTTTGGAATACTCCGGAAGTATCCATCAATCCTACGACCCAAATCTCCCTGGGAGGCAACCCAAGCGAGAAAGGGAATAGCAGCGGAGCTAGAGCAACCAACACTGGCAACCCAAGGCTACCCAGAGAGGCCCATCACTCACGCGCGAGACACTATGCAATGCAAGACTCGATACAAGACAGTAAACAAGCGATAAACAAATGATAAAGCCACACGTGGGAGAATAACAAAGTAGGTTACTCTCGCACACAATAGCAGCAATTTGATAAGCAATTCAATCCAAAACAACTCAAACAAGTAATTCTAAGCATTCTATAAGCATAAAGACAAGTAAACACACAAAAACACAAATTGGACCCAACTATCAAAATGCTACCATTTCCAAACGAGCCACGAGTTCTGGAGTAGGATGGGGTGGAGTGGGGTGGGGTGGGGTGGGGTGGGAGTGACGGGGGATGGGGTGAGCGGTGAGGGTAGATTGAGGGGGTGGCGTGGGGGTGAAAAGAGTAGATTTGGGTGGAGTTTTTCTACTCTTTTGAATTAAAATTTTCTTTGACCAAAAAATCACTACAAAAAAAGTTCGCATTAGCGACACTTTTTTTGCGGCGGTTTCTAGAACCGTCGCTAATTCAAAAAATTTGAGACTTTTCGCGGCGGTTGGTGGAACTGCCTCTAATGTTCATTAATTAGCAGCGGTTTTAACGAACCACAGCTAAATGCTTGAGACTTTTTGCGGCGGTTGTCTAAAACCGCCGCTAATGTCCATTATTAGCGACGCTTTTGAAAGACCGCTGCTAAAGGTCAAAGTTTTATCACACCCCTCACGCACGAATTATTCCGCATGGAAATTTTCTACAAATATAGGCGGCGGTTTGAAAACCGCCGCCTATAGTATTAGAATTTTTTTTTATTTGTTTAATATGCATTTTATTATTATTGACATACACGTGAAATGTAAAACATATTTTTATTTTTTTGTCATAATATAGTGGAGGTTACAGTTGATGAATCTTTTTTTAAAAAAAACTTTTCTTAGTAGCCTCTTTGACAAGTATAAAAATTAAGTTTTTTTATATTTTTCACTAAACTTCAATGGCCATTTATTGTAAAAAGTGCCACTTATTTCTAGTATTAAAGAAAAGTTTATAGACTAATATTAAAAATATGAATATGATTTTAACTTGAAATATAATACATATAAAAGTATAAATATTATATATGTGATAATGATTATAGTGACTTTTCAATTAAATTATTGAGTTTAAATTCATATTAGTTATCTTTTAAGTATTTGTTCAAATTTAAATCTATTTTCTATAATTATAAATTTTACTAACCTATATATCGTCTTCTTTCGATCTCAATTCTTGTTTTAAGTACAATTGTTTTAACTCTTACACAATTTTCCTTCAAATACAATGTTATATATATTATATATTATGTTTTTATCCAAATACTCTTTTTGATGGTTTATATACTATTTTTTTTTTGTTAAATTCTATTCAATTTTAGTAAACTATAAATTATTTATGTTCAAATTCATTTTTTTATTCAATTTTATATATACATTTTATTAGTGAATTCTATTGTACTTCTAGTGAAGGTAAGTCTAAATTAAGTTTCAATCAACCGGAGCCATCTCTTAGTAAGTGAAGGCTGTAGCCCTCAGTTACCACAAATTTTTATTAAAAATATAAGTATTTTTTAGATATTTTTAGGTTGAAATATCAAATTAGTCATCACCAAATAAATTATAATATTAAATATGTGTTTCTAGTCCTCAATGAATAAAACACTTGAATCTCTTCTACATTTTCTATCTTTTGTTTGATAAAAAGGAAAAAAAACTTCTTGTAATATGGACTATTCGAAAAATACTTTTATTGCTTAGAAGGAACTAATACAAAAAGTTAGATTTATTAGTAATCTTAAATTTTCTCTATATATAGAATTTTTTGTTCATATTTGTATCTCTATAGATTTATTAGCAAGATTTAGCAGCGGTTCAAGAATCCGCCGCTAACTCATTCGCGACGGGTCCATTTGCAGCAGTTTTTGAAACCGCCACGTATGATTAGGCGTGGTTTAAAACCGCCGCTAAAGAACCAAAAAAAGCCGCCTATTATTGAATTTTTTGTAGTGAATATTTTTTGAATGGACCGATTTTTGGATATTACCAAATATAAAAAAAATTATGGCTGCAAGACCCATATCGAGGATGGGATCATGAAGGTCGTCAAAGGAGCGCTTGTGGTGATCAAGGCAGAAAAGATCGGGGTAAATCTATACATGCTTTTGGGAGATACGTTACAGGAGGCAGATGTATCAGTTGCATCAGCCGGTCAAGAAGAATCAACAATAATGTGGCATCGCAGATTGGGCCACATGACAGAATGAGGCTTGAAGATTCTCGCTAAACGTAATCTCCTACCTGGGCTCAAGACGGTAAACTTACCTTTTTGTGAGTATTGTGTTACCAGTAAGCAGCATAGATCGAAATTTGGGAGATCTACTGCCAGAAGCAAACACATTTAAGACTTGATCCATTCAGACGTTTGGGAATCACCGATTTTGTCCCTAGGATGAGCCAAATACTTTGTATCATTTATTGATGATTACTCCAGGAGACTATGGGTATATCCAATCAAGAACAAGTCAGATGTGTTTCCAATAATCAAAACTTTCAAAGCGCTGGTGGAACTTGAATCCGGGAAAAGGATCAAGTGTTTGAGGACGGACAACGGAGGAGAATACACTGACGGGAGCTTCTTGGCATTTTGCAAGCAAGATGGTATTCAGAGGCAATTTACTGTTGCACATACACCTCAGAAAAATGGTGTAGCAGAGCGGATGAATAGAACTCTTCTTGAAAGAATGAGAGCTATGTTGGAAATTGCAGGTCTAGCCAAATCATTTTGGGCAGAAGCAGCTAAAACTGCTTGTTACGTGATAAATCGGTCACCGTCAACTGCAATTGGGTTGAAGACACCAATGGAAATGTGGACCGAAAAACCCGCAGATTATTCTACCTTGCACATATTTGGGTGTGCGGCATATGTGATGTATGGTTCCCAAGAAAGAACAAAGCTGGATCCAAAATCAAGGAAATGTGTATTCTTGGGAAATGCTGATAGTCTTAAGCGGTATCGCCTGTGGGATTTCACTGCCCACAAGGTTGTCATCAGCAGAGATGTAATATTTGCAGAAGATAAACTGCAAAGTGAAGACGACAGCAACACTTCAAAGGAGACTACTACAATACAAATTGAAGATAAGTCAGAACAAGAAAATACTTCTTCTGAAGCTGCACCGGAGCACGAGGAACAAGAACCAGATGATGCTAAGGTTATAGAAGTCCGACGTTCATTGCGTCAAACAACCTGACCAACTTGGCATTCAGATTTTGTCATGGCGAGCAATGGTGCATACTGTCTTCTAACGGAGGATGGAGAGCCATCTACCTTTCACGAGGCTATAGAAAGCCCCGATATTGCGCTGTGGATAACAGCAATGCAGGAAGAAATTGAAGCTTTACATAAAAACAAGACGTGGGAGCTTGTTCCACTACCACCTGGACGGAAAGCCATTGGTAATAAATGGGTCTACAAGATCAAAAGAGATGGTAATGACCAAGTGGAGCGATATCATGCAAGACTGGTGGTGAAAGGATATGCTCGGAAAGAAGGAATTGACTTCAACGAGATATTTTCTCCTGTGGTAAGACTTACAACTATCAGAGTAGTCTTGGCCATGTATGCTGTGTTAGACTTACATCTAGAACAATTAGATGTAAAGACAGCTTTTCTTCATGGTGAGCTTGAAGAAGAGATTTACATGCTTCAACCAGAAGGTTTTGTTGAGAAAGAAAAAGAAAACTTGGTTTGCAGGTTGACCAAATATCTGTACGGTTTAAAGCAGGCGCCAAGGTGTTGGTACAAGAAATTTGATTCCTTCGTGATTAGCCTTGGGTACAACAGACTCAATTCAGACCATTGTACGTACTACAAGAGGTTTAGCGATAATGATTTTATCATTCTCCTGTTGTACGTGGACGACATGCTGGTAGCATGTCCCAGTAAAGATCGGGTCCAAGAACTGAAGGCACATTTAGCTGGGGAGTTTGATATGAAGGATTTGGGACCAGCAAACAAGATTTTAGGGATGCAAATTCACCGAGACAGAAAAGGCAGAAAGGTATGGATTTCCCAGAAGAATTATTTGAAGAAAATCTTGCGGCGCTTCAATATGCAAGATTGTAAGGAAATCTCGACCCCACTTCCTGTCAATTACAAATTATCCTCAAGTATGTGCCCTAGCACTGAAGCAGAGAGGATATAAATGTCTCGAGTACCGTATGCATCAGCAGTGGAAAGTCTCATGTTCGCTATGATATGTACGAGACCAGATATTGCTCAAGCAGTTGGTGCAGTCAGTCGGTTCATGGCGAATCTTGGTAGAAAGCATTGAAATGCTGTTAAGAGGATCCTACGATACATCAAAGGGACCTCGGATGTTGCATTATGTTTTGAAGGATTAGACTTTACTGTCAAGGGTTTTGTTGTTTCGGATTTTGCAAGTGATTCTGATAAACGGAAGTCCACTACAGGCTATGTGTTTACAGTTGCAGGCGGCGTGGTAAGCTGGATATCTAAATTACAAACTGTTGTGGCCCTATCTACAACAGAGGCTGGCAGCTACACAAGCTTGTAAAGAAGCAATCTGGATTAAACGGTTAATGGAGGAGCTCGGGCACAAACAAGAGAAAATTCCCTTGTTTTGTGACAGTCAGAGTGCCTTGCACATTGCAAGGAATCCAGCATTTCATTCCAGGACGAAACACATAGGTGTTCAATATCACATTGTTCGAGAAGTAGTGGAGGAAGGGAGTGTGGATATGCAGAAGATTCACACCAACGAGAACTTAGCAGATGTCATGACAAAGCCAATCAATGTTGACAAGTTTGTTTGAAATAGATCCTCATTTGGCCTAACAAAAACGTAAGCAATATGGAATTGACAAGTATGGAGAGATTTGAAGATCATCCAATATGACTTTAAGTGGGAGAATGTGAGCCGTCAAAAAACAACTAATGAGGTAAAGTCACATTTGGCAGCTTTACATTTTTGGTGAGTCAAAAGAAGACAAAAAGTAATGGAAAAAGGAAGATTTGTGCATCAAAGTTTGGTGTAAAATTAGGCACATGAAAATCTTTTTCACACTACTATTTTGCTTTGATTTTGGGTATGGAATGAGCCTATAAATAGAGGCTCATTCCTTACCATTTTGCATCACCAAACATTCCAACTTAGAGAGAAAACATAAACTTTCTCTTGAGTAGTTTTCTTCCTCTTTTGTTATTCTATATTTATGAGTGAGAGTTAGTTTCTCCTATTATTTGAGAGAGTGATATTGTTCTCTCCTTATATTAGAGAGAAGGTTATTGTAAAATACTCCACATCATAGGGAAATCCTCAATTACTTGCCCGTGGTTTTTCCCTCGATTTGTTTGAGGGTTTTCCACGTAAATCTTATGTCTCTACTTTCTCTGTTCTCATTCTTATTTTAGCTGCGTGATACTGCTTGTCCCCAACCATTCCGCTGCGCCGATACCCAACAAAAGCTTTGTTGAACCACCAGCTTGTCATTTAAGAAATTTTCTGGCAACAAAAATATAGCAGCTAATGGCTTGTGGATAGAGAGAGAAAGACTAAACATTTCCAAATGATGGTTTGAAAGAAAAGAGCTAAAAACTGTATTTGGAGCATCAAGAATGAAGAGGGTGAGATAATTGAGCAACCTGAAACAATTAAAAGAGTAGTGGTTTCTTTTCAAAAGTACTTCAAGAAGATCAAGAAAACTTTCAACAAATGTAGTAGGAGATTTCATCCCCCAACTGATCAATGAAGAGGAGAACTCCTTCCTCAAAAAAGATCTTAAGATGGAAGAAATTAAAGAGGCAGTTTTCTCAATTGAAGGGACAAGCGCAGCTAGCCCAGATGGATTCTCAGCCACTTTCTATCAGCACTGTTGGGAAATCATCGAGGGTGATTTTTTAGTGCAAAATAATTACAAAAATCTTGGCAGTGAGACTTGGACTAGATTTGAAAACTCAATCAAAGTGGATTTTTTCAGGGAAGACAAATTGCAGATAACATTTTACTTGCTCAAGAAATGGTTCATGAACTAGATTTGAAAACTCAAGGAACAAATACAATAATCAAGCTCAATATGATGAAGGCTTATGATCGAATGAGATGGAGTTTCTTGTTGAAAATTCTTGAAGCATTTGGATTCAACCATGAATGGATGGAAAAGGTGAAGAGATGTATTATAAATTGTTGGTTTTCAGTTATTGTTAATGGTACATCAGTGGGATACTTCAAATCAACGCGTGGTTTACGTCAAGAGGACCCTATCTCGCTGGGACTGTTTATCATTGCAGCAGAATTTCTTTCAAGGGGATTGAATAATTTATTTGAATCCTTCCCTAGTATGAGGTATAAGACGAGATCTCATCTTTATATCTCACACTTAACCTTCTCAAATGACATAATTATTTTTGCAAATTGGAGCAAAAATGTTATTTCCCGCATTATGGATTTCCTTTCTCTCTACGAGGAGTGGTTTTGTGGTCTGTGAAAATTCCCACAGAACTTGGGTAATGATTTTAGCAAACGCCACAGGCTTCCAACAACATCTGCTCCCTCTTAAATATTTGGGAGATCTTCTCAACAAAGGGGCAAATAAGTTTGTTTTATTTGATGAAATTGTGCAGAGAGTAATTGAAAAACTTACAGGCTGGAAAACAAAAGTTCTTTCACCAGGTGGGACGATTACATTGACAAAAAGTACACTCCTTGCTATGCCTATTTACTTGTTACAGGTCCTGCAACCAACATCTCAGGTTATCACAAAGCTGGAAAAAAATGTTGAACAAATTTTATGGGGCAAGACCGATAACGGTAGAAAAATTCATTGGGCCTCTTGTAATCATTCATGCTTTCAGAAAAAAAAAAAAAAAGGGGAATGTGAAATGTGAAAATTGGAAGACATGTCAAAAGCAATGAACATGACAATTTGGTGGAGTTTTGCAAAACATCAAGCTTATGGTCCCAATATATGTGTGAATCTTACTTCGAAGATAATCATCCTAGATTGATTACTCCTAAAACTCATGACTTTCCAATAAGGAAAAAGAATGCTTAATACAGTTGATAGATGTTAGCCTTTCACCAGATGGAAGATTGGAATTGGAAATAACTTTTTTTTTGGTATGATACATGGTGGGGAAACGAAGCGTTTTTCTTGAGATTTCCAGACAATATGCCCAATTTAAATATGCTTTCAGAATTCATGACAGATGAATGATGGAATTAAAGGGAATTAAAGCAAGTTCTTCCAAGCAACATTGTTGAACAACCATTAGAATTCTGTCCTAAAAAAGAAGAAGATGACAGTCCAATCTGGGCCCTTACTAACAATGGTGAATTTTCAATTAAAAGGGCCTGGCAACAAATTAGAATGTATGGAATTGGACAACTGGCTCTCAAAAAAAATCTATTATAAGTCCATTCCAATCAAAATCTCCCTTTTTGGAAAATTCTCAACAATTGGATTCTAGTTGATTCCAAGCTCCAAAAAAAAAAGGAATTACCATTGTTTCCAAATGTCAGTGTTGCAACAATGTTGAAATTATTGCTCATTGTTTCCTTTAGCCAACAAGACTAACATGATTTAATTTCTCATATTTGATTCCATAGTTCAATGTGCCATGTAGATACCTTAGAACCTGTAACGACTCCATATCTCGTCAGTCCAATTGATGTTCCAAGCCTAGTGGAGCCCAACGCAAATGACGATAGCTTAAGCCCAATGCCCAAGAGAAGCATAAGAGCATGGACATTACGTGTCCACTTAGTTGTAATTGAAATTGGCTAAGACAATTGACATGTGAGGTGTTGAGTAGCCTATAAAAGGAGTGAGAAGACACATAACAAAGGAAGCAAAAAGAACTATCTTTTATTGCTTATCTTTTCTGTAATTTTTTTTCAGCTTTTGCATTTCAATACAAATTCTCTTTTATGTTCCTTTAAATTTTGCTATTAAATCTCTTCCTAAAATCTCAAGTCGTTACATTGGTGCTTTCATTGACTCCATGGCCAATGGTACTAAACTCTACGCCATGGATTATCGATCTCAGCAATTTTATCTGCAATACACTGGATCCTACTCTTACCTTCCACTGTCTCAACAATACAATCCTTATTCTCCTCCGGTCTACTCATAGCCATAATTTCCAGGCTATTATTATCCAGAATCGGTGTACCCGCGCGCTCAACCGTACCAACAAGTGCATGACCAATATTATCCTCTAGTCTCCTCACAACACCAGTTTCCATATTATTCCCATCCCGAACCGCTGTCGTATGCTCAACAGTACCAACACGTGCAAATGATATTGGATGCAGAAATACATAAAGATGCAGAGATTCAGATAGATGTTCAAACTTCACTAGGAACAGAGGTAGCTAACAAAATTGAATCATCCACTACAGTTGAAGAGATGTTATCCAATCAAACACAAATAGATATGGGGATTCATGAAAATGCTCTGACGTCAACCATCAATAATGTAGATTCTGATATTTCCAAAGTAAATCATAGGATGAAATCAACTTGTTCTGAGACAATTTTGTTGGATGAGGTGGCAAGACCTTCAGCTACTCAAGGTGATACATCTGAAGAGATAAAAGTCAAAAGTCATCAACTAAAGGAAGAAGAACATAGCTGGATGCTAAGGTCCGTGTCTGACTCAAGTGTGGCTTGTGTAACTGGTGACTTTGCAATGCAAAATGTGTTACTTCGGATGGGTTTTGATTTTGATGTGATTTTGCTGACTGGGTAGCTTGAATTTTATGGCATGGTGGGGAACTTGGGGTGTACGAGGAAGGTGTTTGATGAAATGCCTAAGAGAAGTTCGGTGTCGTGGTCCGCACGTTATGGTGGGTATGTCATATGTGGCAGTTTTGTTGTTGCGAATGAGTTGTTTGATGAGCTAGTAAATCTTCCGTGGTGAATTCCGTGGAGTGTGTATTGGAATGAGAAGGTTATTGCGATGACTATCATGTGGTTGGAGGAGCAGTCAGTGCAAACGTTGAGGTTGTCAAAGGCACTAACCATTCATGCCATCAATCAACCTATTTCCTGTTGCAAAAATAGAGAGGGAATGAAGCATGCAAGAACAAGATTATAATCACCAACGACAAGGGTGGACTATCAAAGGAAGAGATCGAGAAGATGGTTCAGGAAGCAGAAAAATATAAGGTGGTGGACGAAGAACACAACAAGACGGTAGAGGCGAAGAATGTGCTTATAACATAAGGACCTCTGTAAAGGACAATAAGATTGTTTCAAAGCTACGCCCAGAGGACAAGAAGAAGATTGAGGATACTATTGATCAGGCAATCTCATTGCTTGACAGCAACCAGCTTGCAGAAGTTGATGAGTTTAAAGATAAGATGAAGGAGCTTGAGAGCATTTGTAACCCCGTCATTGCCAAGATGTACTAAGCTCAACAAATGTGGGATGTTAAGATCCTCGTAGATATTGCCAAGTCGCAAGAATCTGAAGTTGGTTATGGTGGAAATCAGTACATTGATGAGATTGAAATGTTTTGTTGTGAGTGTACTTTGGTTGCTTGTGGGCTTGACCCTGAAAGTTGGGGTGTGAAGTTGTAGCCATACTCGTGTACAATAGCGAATTTTGCTGTTTATACTGGTTTGTTGTTGCCTGGTGAGCAGATAATGGGATTGGATGCGCCGTCTGGTGGCAATACTAGTCATGGATACTATGTGCCGAATGGGAGAAAAGTTTCAAGGGCCTTGATTTTCTTTGAGAATTTGCCATATAAAAAGCCTCGCATTCCTCACATGCCTCAGTTGCATGATTTCTAGTTCTTCAATAAACAATTAAAAGATACAATTGAAGTTGAGGAACCAGAAGATGTTGGAAAGCCCTTGACAACTGAAGAGCAAGAAGAAAAAGAAAGATTGCTCGAGGCAGGTTTTTCTACATGGAGCAACAGAGACTTCAACACTTTCATCAGGGCCTGTGAGAAATATGGCCGAAATGATATCAAAAGTATTGCTGCTGAAATGGACGGCAAAACAGAGGAGGAAGTTCAAAGATATGCAAAAGCCTTCAAAGGAAGACACAAAGAACTAAACGATTATGATAGAATCATTAAGAATATTGAAAGAGGAGATGCTAGAATTTTTCGGAAAGATGAGATCATGAAACCAATTGGGAAGAAATTGGATCGTTATAAGAATCCATGGCTTGAGTTGAAGAAATTGAATCTGTTGGTGTGGTAGTTGGTCAATCTTCAATTGCTGAAGAAATTTTGCAGCTTATTAAAAAAAACAAAGCTTGAGGCTGGCATTTGATTTGATCCAAAAGATTTTTCAAAAGAGTTTGAAAGTTTGGTGGATATACTTATGGCAACGTCTAGAAGACTAATGGATCATATCAACAACACTAAGGGTTTTACACTTGAGCATCTTTATTATCTTGTAGTTGATGAAACAGATCAGCTACTCACGGAGGCTTACCAATCATGGCTGCCTATTGTCCTTCAGTTGACCCATTCTTGTGAAGGAAAAGTCTGTCCTTTTGCTGGCAATAGTTTTCCTTTTAGATTTGGTTGACTAAAGACTATCAGATGATGTGGTGTAGAAAGAAGGTTTAAGGATGCTATTAAGCAGGAATTTGTTGACTCGTATCGGGAGCTGAACCTTGAGGACAAGGTTCTTTCGAATGGGGGAGATAATGTAACGACTCCACATCTCGTCAGTCCAATTGATGTTCCAGACCTAGTGGAGCCCAACGCAAATGACAATATCTTAAGCCCAATGCCCAGGATAAGTATCAAAGCATGGACATTACGTGTCCACTTAGTTGTAACTGGAATTGGCTAAGACAATTGACATGTGAGGTGTTGAGTAGCCTATAAAAGGAGTGAGAAGACACATAACAAACTAAGCAAAAACAACTATCTTTTATTGGTTATCTTTTTTGTAATTTTCTTTCAGCTTTTGCATTTCAATACAAATTCTCTTTTATGTTCCTTTAAATTTTGCTATTAAATCTCTTCCTAAAATCTCAAGTCGTTACAGAACCCTTTTTGCAGCTCCAAAATGAATTTGACTCAGACAATTCATAAACCTTGAAAGCAAGCTAGTAGCAAACATTATGTTCAGTCTTGTACCTGTAAGATAGAGCAAATTGCCCACAATGCTTCGATAAAGTGTTGCATCCACCTTCTTAGTGCCATCTTCTTTCATGAGTTTCTCATTCACAACAAGGGGTGTATCAACTGATTTGCATCCAAACATTCTGAATTTCTTTTACACATTTTTTGCATACTTCTTTTGAGAAATAAAAACCCCACTTTCATCTTGTTGAATTTCAATATCAAGAAAATAGTGTAGCAACTCTATATCGTTCATTTCATATTTCTTCATCGTTTTATTTTAAAATTATCAATCATCTTTTTATCATTTCTTGTAAACACCAAATCATCTACATATAAAGCGACAATGAGAATGCTTGAAATACCTTGTTTTTTCACATATAAGGTGGGCTCATTTCTGCTTCTTTGGAACCCATTTGCATTGAAATAGCCATCAATTTGACTATACCAAGTCCTTGGTGCTTGCTTCAACCTGTATAGGGCTTTCTTCTATTTGTACACATTTCCTTCTTTTCCTCGAACAACATATCTTTGAGGTTGCTCCACATAAACTTCCTCCTTTAGTTCACCATTCAAAAAAGTTGATTTCACATCAAGTTGGTATAAAGCCCAACTTTTATGTGCTGCTAAGGAGATTAAGGCTCTAATAGTATCAAGCCTAGCAACTGGTGCAAAAGTCTCATTATAATCAATGCCTGGCTGTTGTGAATGCCTTTTGCAAAGAGCCTCGCCTTATTTCTTTGTACTGAGCCATCAACATTGTATTTTATTTTGTATATCTATTTCACACCAATTATCTCTTTTTCTTTAGATCTCTCGACAAGCTCCCAAGTCTTGTTGTTCTCAATCATCGTAATTTCATCATCCATAGCTTGTTGCCAAGCCTTTTCTTTCACAGCTTCTTCAAATGAACCTGGTTCAGTCACACAAAAGTTACAACTTGCATAAATATCACTCAAACTCTTCATTTTCTTTGGAGTTGAACTGGGAGAGGATGAACTCGAACTTGGAGTATCACTTGATGGACATGAGGATGATGGAGAACCTGATTGTGGAATTGTTGGGGTTGATTCATCATCCATTCCTGTTGAATTTTGAGAATTAGAAATTGAAATAGTCTCTTTTTCTACCTTCTCTCCATTCCAATCCCAAGCAGCATGCTCATCAAATATCACATCTCAACTAATTATGATTTTGCGAGTTTTCAAATTGTATAGTCGATATGCTTTAGACTTCGAGCTATACCCAACAAATATACACTTCTCACTAGTTTGATCAAGCTTTTGTCTATTTTCTTTTGGAATTTGGGCATAACAAATGCAACCAAATACTTTGAGATGCTTCACAAATGGCTTTTTCCCATTTCATGGCTCAATTGGAGTTTGATTATGAAGTGCTTTTGCTAAAGATCTATTGAGTAGATAGATAGTTTTGTAAACAGCTTCAGCCCAAAATGTTTTTGGTAATCCTTTCTCATGAATCATGGATTTCGTCATCTCCACCACTGTTTGATTCTTTCTTTCACACAACCCATTTTGTTTTGAAGTATAGCTAGCTGTGAGTTGCCTGTCAACACTTTCATCTTCACAAAATCCATCAAATTCTCGTGAAATATATCCTTTTCCATTGTCACTTCTCAAAATTTTTATAAAGTGACCACTTTGTTTTTCAACAAAATTTTTGAATTTCTTGAAAACTGAGAAAACTTCAGATTTTTGTCTCATAAAGTAAACCTATGTCATTCTTGAAAAATCATCAATAAAAAGAATAAAGTAACGATTGTTACCATGAGATGGAGTACTCATTGGGCCACAAACATCGGTATGCACAATCTCGAGCACTTGATTTGCTCTACGAGTAACTCCTTTTGGGAATGGTTGACGATGGTGCTTTCCAAGTACACAACCTTCACAAGTTTTTTCTTTTGCATGGATTAATGGAAGGCCTTGGACCATATTCTTTTGAGAAAGTAATTTGAGACTATGAAAATTCAAATGGCCAAGCCATTTATGCCAAAGTCATGAGTTATCACTTATTTCGGCTTTTAAAGAGATATTTTCCATGTATTTGAAAGTTAATGGAAAGTTTCTTTTCTCCATTTTTATCATTGCAATTACCTTCTTTGGATCTGCAATCACCGGCTTCTTGTGTCCTTTGTCAAGAATAATGCAACCACCATCTCCAAAATAAAGCCCATATCCATGCTCCACAAGTTGACCAATACTTAGCAAATTTTATTTCAAGTCAGGGACATGTAGTGCATCCCCAACAAATCTGGTTCCTTTATTAGTTTGGACTCCAATAGTTCCTTTGCCTTAAGCATGAACAACTGCTACATCCCTTATTCTCACTGATGAGTTAACAGTAGAATCCATATCAACAAAAATATTTTTCTCACCTAACATGTGGTTACTACAATCACTATCCAAGTACCATACATCGTCATTCTTGTCATTTGCAACTTGACATGCATAGAAGAGGATCCTTTGGTTATTTTTTTCTTCAGTAAAGCTTGCTTGTTGCTCATTCTTGAAGCGACAATCTTTTTTCTTTTTTAAGATGTCCAAATTTTTTGCACTTGTGACACTACAGTTTGCCACAAAGCCAACAATAATTTTTAGTATGGCTTTTGCTCTTACATATGTTGCATACTGAGGTGGAATCCTTGAGAAGAGAGGCCGAACCTTTGTTGGAAGGGTTAGGGATAAAAGGAAGAGTGTAAAATCCATCCTAAGGTTCTGAATTAGACCAATAAAATTTGACATATTTATTTATTATGAGAATCAATCCTACTGCTTCTGGTTTTGGGGTTTCCACGCTTTCTAATTGTGTCCTCGACCTCTACCTCTTAAAGTTTGGCTTCTTCCTCGACCTTGTCCTCTTGAATTTCGGTATCTTCTTCCTCCTAATGATTCGTTTTTGTCTTGAAAATGCTTTTGTCCTTGCTTGTTGAAATTGAGTTTAGATTGAAATGCACTCTCGACAGGTTCTTTAGAGTGTTGCTTCAATCTTTGCTCAAATGATTTTAACGAGCCCATCAACTCGTGAAGAGCTAATTTTGAAAGATTTTGGTATCTTCAATTACTACAATTTTGGGATCAAGCTTATTGAGCAAACTAATGAGGACTTTTTCAACAAGTCTACTGTCACTCATATCTTCACCATACACTTTCATTTGATTTACTAATTCTGAAAATCTATTTGAAAAATCATCCAAAGTTTTATTTTCTTTCATTTTTATATTTTCAAACTCTCTTCTAAGGGTGAGAAGTTTAATAGCTCTTACATTCTCGTCTCCTTCATACCCTTGTACAAGAATATCCCAAGCTTTTTTTGCTCTTGTTGCTCTCATGATTTTTGAAAAAGTGGAGGCCGAGACACCTTCTTGAATGTATTGAAGGGCTACGCCATCCTTCTTGACTGTCTCTTTCATTTTTCTGATTTGATTTTTAGAAAGAGCTGTGGTAGACTCGGGCTGTTGATATCCAGAATCTACAAGTTCCACAAATCTTCACATATGAAGATTGTCTTCATTTTGATGCACCAAGAATCAAAATTTTTTCCACTAAAGATTGGAATACCAATTTTTTGTGTGGATGAATTCATGCTGAAATTTTTTCTGTGAAACACAATATCTAATTTATTTCTCTCTCTTTCTTCTCACAAGTTTTGTTTTGTTTTTTTGTTTCTCAACCGAGCTCTTGTGCCACTTATGTTGGGTGTTTTTCTCAACACAAAGTAAAATACTAAAGATATATAGAGAAATAATATAGGAGGAGAAGACTAAGCACTGTTTATACTCAAATTGTTTTTCTTCCTCTTTTACAAATGGTTCATGGAAGTCTCTTTTTATACAAGCAAGAGAGGCTTCAAGAGACTAATTAATACTTCTTGAAATTACAAGTTAAGGAACAATGAATCACAGATTTTCAAGAGTCACAATAATTTCAAAATAGACTTTTATGTATTCTAATCTTCCGAGCAATGTATTTGAGGAAAACGAAGCACATACATTGCACATTACTCAACATTCACCCCCATTTGAGATTCAAACTCCCATTAAGCCCAAGATGGTTACACTCAAATTTCATGGATTGAACTTGATTCAATGAGTATCATTCAACTTCTGAAGCAAAAATTGAAATGAATGGTTAGAATGGAAATGAAAGAAACTTTCGGCATGGTTAAACCATGAAATAATTTCAAAGGCCAATATGATATCAATCTAATGGGGATAATGACCACGAAATCAAGAAGTGAGAGAATTTAGCAACCCTACATAAAAATAAACTCCACTTGCCTCTTACTTTTATTTTCAGTCGACCTTCCTTCATGTTAAATATCGTAAAATAATCTTGAAGGAAAATATTATTCATGCCTTTCTGCATTTTGTTAAAAGATGAAGGGTGAGAGAGTGGGTTTTGATGTATTTTTTAGGGTGAACTGCACCAGACCCTTCTGTGGTTTAGTATAAGTGCACGATACTCCTCTATGATTTTAAAATCCCTTCAACTAGTCCTTGTAGTTTTTCAAAAGTGCACAACACCCTTTACTATCAAAAAATCCTTCATATTTAACGAAGAGTATTCTACACTTGCGTTAAGTGAGATTTTTATTAGTTTTAATGAATTTGACAATAAAATAATTATAATAATTGACCAAATTACTCCTTTTACAAAAAAAAAAGAAAAAAAAAATTGTCATCTTCCCCCCACCTCCACCTCGTCAGCCTATCACCCCCTACAATTTTTGCATCTAAAAGTCTCCACTGAGGTACGATTTGCTTATATGAAGCGTATAGCAAGTGGCTGAAATTTATTGTCCAGTCATGCTTATCAAGTGATCAATAGTGTTAAAAAAGTAAGGAGATTGAATGTAAGCCACAGTTTTTTTTTTTTGGTAAAGAATGTAAGCCAAGTTGGAAAAAGTCATTTGTAGTTTCTCTTTTATTCTATATATATATATATATATATATATATATATATATTTTTTTTTTTTCTTTTATTTTTTTTGTCTAAACAAAAGGGAAACGATAAAAAAGAGAAACGCAAAAAGATTGAGGATATTTATGTCTTTTTATGAAATTCGTTAACTTTTTAGATGGATGGGGCACGTTTGTTGGTTTTCAAAATCACAAGGACTAGTTCAGGGGGTTTTAAAATTGTAGGGGATATTGTGCACTTACGCTAAACCACAGGGGGGTCTGGTGCAGTTCACCTCTATTTTTTATTTTTATGATTTTCTTTTTAATTGAACCAAAGTTAAACTCCTAAGTGTAAAAAAAAAAAGGACAATTTTATCTTTAAAAGATAAACAACTAACTTAAAAAACATGAATTTGTAAATTCCACCTCTTGAAAAATAATTTAGTTATAGCTTGAGGAAATCTAAAGTATTGCTTCTAAACACAATAAATTGTATTTGCAAAAGAATTCTGTAAAATTTTACGGAATTCATTTGTTCAAAATAGTATGTTACACATTGATATGAATGATTTGAACGGTATGGCTAATCTTTTGACTTTAATGCTAACTTTATGACTCATTGCCTAATCTTAATTGACTTACATGGTTTGCGATGGGACTCTGAGTGCAGGGAAATGTTATTGTTATATCGGGGAAAACTAATAAATGAATAATTTGTAAGGGAGTGCTATAAATTAAAATAATAACTAGGGTTTTGGACTTGAGGGTGACAGTTGACAAGTTCAAATCAGATAAGACATAGGGGTTAAGTTTACTTAGGATTGACAATGGGGCGGGTCTGGGGCGGGGGACCTATCCCTATGCCTCGCCCCACCATTCAAAAAAATCTCCCAACACCCATTCCGCCCTCGCATTGTATGCCCCATCCCCACCCCTAAATCCCGTGGGGAATGGGGATTACCCGTGATTTTTTTTATTATTCTTTAAATCTTACGATATTAAATTTAATTTGAACCTCGTAACTTCAAAATATAAATTAAAATGGTCTCAAGTGGGAGCAACCCTCATTTGAAACCTAAATGGTCTCGAATTCAAATCACCTAGGGGCAGGTGGAGAAACACTTTTGATCCCTTTATAAATAATAAAAAAAAAGTTCAAATCAGATAAAAAAACATAAGTGAAGTACTATGTGAAAATATTTAGGACACTTTCAAGGTAGTTTGTCTGAATATTTCCAAGCTGACAGCTATAAAATATTTTCCATGACTAAGTCAAAAGTATATTTATTTGGAGCATAGAGTCCAAGTACAATTACAAACTTATACTATTTTCTTCTAAAACTTTAGACATGAAATATCAAATAATTTTGCGTGTGTGGATACTGTTGGCTGCAGTGATAGTTCAGCTTAAGGATTATAAAAGTTTAGGTTGCCTGGAAGAAGAAAGGAATGGACTTTTGAAACTGAAAGATGCCTTCAACTATCCAAATGGTTCTTCTCTTTCTTCATGGGGTGGTAAGGAGATAGATTGCTGCAAATGGGATATAGTTCTATGTGATAACTCCACTAAGCAAGTGACACAACTTTCTCAAAACGACATCTTTATGTTCATAATCTAAATTGTAGAATAAAATAACATCAAAATTGATTTAATCTATAGTCCAGGGCTTACAATCTATAAATAAACTCGCAAACAATCATTAACAATAAAGAAACTCAAATATTTATTAAGGAGATACACGACTGAATATATGATGTTAATTCTTTGAATATATCTATAATTTCTGAAAGAAAACCGTTTTGGTAACATATAATCAATGTAAGATCCATCAAATTGAGACTCTAAAATCTATTAGCATGTGCCAATACATAATAACTATCTATTATATCTCAAATAAACTTTATAGATACTTCGAGGATTCAAAAATCATAATATACAATTTACATAACATTAAATTGATTCTTATAATCTTTCCATGAACAAAATGAGTGAACCACTATATCAAATGATCTTCCTTCTATAAACATATTAGAATACCGCTCGCAAGAACAATTTATCAAAAACTTTGCTACCACATTGTCTAGGTCTCAAAGATCAGCAAACCTACTACTCTAGTCTTGTTGATTATTAAATTTATTACACTAATACCAACTGTCACATCCCCAAATTTGACAAGACCAAACTCAAGGACGTGATAACGCACGCTTAAAAATATTTCTGCTCCTAAACCCACAAAGTTCTAACTCCATGAATACAAAATACTAAAGGTCACAAGAATATCATCAGGACAGTTACACCTTTAACACTGAGATAGTTTTTCCCATTTTTATTATAAATGCAATAGATAATCTGAAATAACAAATACCCAATAAAACTTTAATAATCCAAAATAATACCTTCTAGTATTCGCTACAAATGCTTAAGGCACTTTAGAAATAATGTTCTTCCATATATCATATATTATCACAACTAGCTTCTAACTTCCATATACCTCATAGGGACCTTTTAGCATGACAGATTGACAAGTTAGGTATTAGGTTCCTAGTTTCTTAAAGGGTAAATTACCCCAGTGGTCCCTTATCTTTGCTCGTTTAATCTATGTGGCCACTTATCTTTAAAACAACTATAGGGTGGTCCCTTATGTTTTATTCTTGTGCCATCATTAGTCCTTCTATCAAGTTCCTAATGGTTTTGACATGTGAGTTGCACATGACATCTATTTTTAATGGTAATTTCGTCTTCACACAAGATGTTTTCATTATCTGGCAAAATACGGACTTCGACAAACCATAACCCTTAATCCCTCATACCCGAAATCCCCAATCCCTAACCCTTTATGCAAATCCCCAATTCACAAATACGCAGCCCTAACCAAAATCTCCAATCCCTAAATCGGTAACCCTAACCCAAATCAATATGAATAGTATATCGCGTCGACATCTTTGGCGAATAAAGGAGATGAGTTTGCTGTATTTTGCATCCAGCGAGCATGCCTGACGGTTAGCTTCATTGGCTGTGAAATAGGGTGTGATAATGGACGGCAATTCCACAAGTGACACTTGATAGCTTATGGTTATGGGACACTATTGGCATCATTTCATCGTTGCTCGCCTTTGTCTAATGCTCACTTGTTTACTTCCTACCTTTTCGGTGTTATTGAATCCTAGTTTTTTTTTGTTTCTCTTTTCCTAAGAATTTGTCATGATATACTTGCCTAAGCAATGAATTGTCACTAGGTACTTCACCTGCAGTTGCAACAACAAAGCAGTTAGAAATAGGGCAGGTTACTCAACTGCATTTATAAATTCTTCTAGAGATTCTTTTCCGGCTCTATCTTTTCAGTTATTTTTTACTTGGACTCTGCTTTTTTGTGGTGTGATCACTTGCTATTATCCTAACTTCATCATAAAGATGCTGATCATTTGGAACTGTTAAAAGATGTGCTCCTTTATATGTAGATTTCTCCAGTACGTAAAAGTGCCTAAGACATAGCGATAAGGACACTATAGCAGTTGAATACAAGCAGCCATGAAGCCCCAACCAACCCATCCTCCCAGAGAAAGGAAAGCAAACCACGCTGAAGCACATAGATGGAATTAGATCTCGGTTGCGGGTAATTAGGCGCGGCGGTAGCAGTGGTGATGTTGAAGATTTAAATTATGACTATTTTTTTATGAACAGTAGTAGAAGAACATTAAGACTTTTGGACTTGGGACTTTTTTTGTTTTATTTTTATTTTTTTGGGTAAATTATGACAGTTTTATTAATTTTAGACTTGTCTTTTGACATTATCCATTGATGGTTTTATTTGGTGTTGAGAAATGGGATTTGGGGGTTAGGGTTTTTAATTTGGGGAAGAAATGAAGAAATAATTGAGTAATGTTGTGTATTTATGAGAATGTAATATGTGATGACTGATTTTTCCTTATTAAGTCATGAAATTATATGTCATGTGCAACTCACATGCCAAAACCGTTAGGAACTTGACAGAAGGACTAACGT
Organism: Ehretia macrophylla; assembly: GCA_037974665.1. Classification (NCBI taxonomy): domain Eukaryota; kingdom Viridiplantae; phylum Streptophyta; class Magnoliopsida; order Boraginales; family Ehretiaceae; genus Ehretia; species Ehretia macrophylla. Next base: position 57,229,806 of record CM075771.1, on the reverse strand, counting down.
TGGCACAAGAATGAAACATAAGGGACAATTCTATAGTCATTTTAAAAATAAGTGACCAAATAGACAAAACGAACAAAGATAAGGGACCGTTGAGGTAATTTACCCTTTCTTAAAAGTAGTGGTCAAGGACTTGATCACATATCTTAGCAGTGTCAAATCGTGAGATAAAAAGACCATTATCCAAAGACTAGTTATCGACAGATTCAAAGCATTTCCATTGAGTATTAACCATTTTTTTAATTAAAAAGAAAGGAGGAGGCTTATCAATAAATTGTCCCACGAGGCAACAACTCCAAAGTTGAGATCCTTCATCCAAGATGTCGGAGGTGGGTGAAGCAATTTTTTTCCCTCAACAATTTCAATTTGAAAGAAGTCCAATTTGAGAGGGGTATTTGACTTTGGCATGAAAAACGATTTTCAATTGAAATTCGCATCGCCCCATTGATTACAATTCTTAGATCCACTTTGCCCAACATTGCGCTTGGAGATGTCCGCCGAATTTGAAACTGTTGCTGCCGTAAAAGGAGGGAAATCCGAATGAGCAAAGACGGACCCCACAACCTTATGCACTATGGTGGCTTGAGCATTAATTTCAGAGCCGTTGGACTTCGATTCATGCTGCGAATCCACCACTAAATATTGCCAAGCTTTTTGACCACCTAATTCACTTTGGCCCGCATTGGAAGCAAACAAATCAGATTTTGTTTGCACGCCGAGCACGCTAATTGACTCGGCTGAAAATATAGAAGACTTCCTACTTTCAAGTCTACTTAGAATTTTCCTAGAAGGTAGCTTGATATTATTATCCATAGACTATTGAAACTGAAAGATGCCTTCAACTATATCCAAATGGTTCTAGTGCTCTTTCTTCATATCGGAATTTCAATGTGTTGGGTATCGGCGCAACAGAATGGTCGGGGACAAGCAGTATCACGCAGCTAAAATATGAATGAGAACATAGAAAGTAGAGACACAAGATTTACGTGGAAAACCCTCAAACAAATCGAGGAAAAAACCACAGGCAAGTAATAGATCAAGAATACTGTCCTCATGCAATTTAAAGTCAGACTGATCATCCAGACTGATCATCCGTGATCTGATCCTTGATCTTCTGAAGTTTAACATCCAGTTGCTGAGCCTCTCTGATATGAGACAATAATAAAGGTTGAATATGGAGATGTGAACACATCACCCCAACCTGAGTCAACTCCGGTCTCCAATAAGTGAATTCTTCAAGAATCTCCCATTTCTTGACAGCCAAACAAGTAACACTCGCCTTCCGACTGAGAGCATCTGCTACAACATTTGCCTTGTCAGGCAGATAATTGATAGAACAATTATAATCTCCAAGAAGCTCCATCCACCTCCGCTGACGCATATTCAACTCCTTTTGTGAGAATAAATACTTCAGACTCTTATGATCAGTGAAAATCTCGAACTTACTGCCCCACAGATAATGACGCCACTTCTTCAGTGCAAAGACAACTGCTACCAACTCAAGATCATGAGTCGGATAATTCACCTCATAAGGCTTCAACTTCCTGGAAGCATAGGCAATAACTCGGCTATTCTGCATAAGAACACATCCCAAGCCCTCCTTGGATGCATCGCTGTAAATGACCATATTATCGGTCCCCTCTAGTAGAGCAAGTACTGGAGCAGTAGTCAACCTCTTTTTTAACTCCTGAAACCTACTCTCACACTTCTCATCCCAAGTAAAGATAGTCCGTTTCTGAGTCAACTTAGAAAGTGGCCCAACAATCTTCGAGAAGTCCTTTACAAACCTACGGTAATAACCCGCCAAGCCAAGAAAGCTACGGACCTAAGAAACATTCTCTGGTCATTTCCAAGACATCACCACTTCAATCTTAGTGGGATCTACAGATATACTGCTCTGTGTAATAACATGGCCAAGAAAAGATATGCGTTGCAGCCAAAATTCACATTTGTTAAATTTAGCAAACAACTGATGCTCCTGCAGCTTCTGCAAGACAAGCCGTAGATGTTGCTCGTGCTCCGTTTTAGATTTAGAATAGACCAAGATATCATCAATAAAGATTATCACGAACTGATCTAAATATGGCTGAAAAACCCGATGCATAAGATCCATGAATGCTGCCGGTGCATTAGTTAATCCAAAGGGCATAACAACAAACTCATAATGCCCGTACCGAGTCCTGAAGGCAGACTTCGGAACATCCTCCGTGCGAATCCGAAGCTGATAATACCCCTGCCTCAAATCAAATTTAGAATAGACTTTAGCTCCCTACAGTTGATCAAACAACTCATCAATTAGTGGCAAAGGATACTTATTCTTGATGGTAACCTGATTCAAAGCACGGTAATCAATACACAATCTCAAGGTACCATCATTCTTCTTCACAAATAAAACAGGAGCTCCCCAAGGTGAAGAACTCTGCTGAATAAATCCCTTCTCCAATAACTCCTGCAACTGAGTTTTCAACTCCTTCAACTCAGCTGGTGCCATCCGGTACACTGATTTAGAAATAGGTTGAGTACCGGGAATAAGATTGATCACAAACTCCACATCTCTCTCTTGCAGTAACCCTGGCAACTCCTCGGGAAATACATTATGATATTCCCAAATAATAGGAACTTCCTCCAACTGTAACTTATCAGATGGCTTGTTGATCAAATAAGCTAGATAACCCGAACACCCCTTACTAACCAACTTAACAGCTTTAGTTGCTGAGATAACAAAACTCGTCTTCGCACCCCGGTTCCCTACTACCTCAACTACTGGCTGATCTGGCAAACAAAACCGTACTACCTTGGTTCTACAATTCAACTGGGCATCATATTTAGAAATCCAATTTATACCCAAGATAACATCATACCCCTGGATAGGAAATAAGATAAGGTCTGAAGGAAAATTATGCCCCTTAACATGTATTATACAATCCTTACACACTAAGCCAGTCACATACTTATCAGTCAAAGAGGTACTAATCTCAACCATATAAGGCAATCTTTCAGGTTGCAAATTAACACGTTGCATACAAGTAGGAGTAATGAAAGAATGCGTAGCACCAGAATCAATCAACAATTTAACAAGTTGATCAAGTATAAGGAAGTTACCTTCCACAACTTCTCCTCGGGCATCTCCTCTAAGTCAACTGCGTAGGCCCGAGCCTGGACCCGCTGCTGCTGAGGTGCACTGGCCGCAGGTCGGCCTTGATAACCCTGAGTCGCTGTTCGACCCTTAGTCCTCGAATATCTAAGGCAATCCCTCGCCCTGTGCTAATTGTTGCCGCAACCTAAACACGTCCCTGCCTTCACTCTGCAATCGACCTCCACATGCCCCGTACGGTTGCAGTGTATATACTGCGGTGATGATGCACTAACACTGCCCCTAGAAGAACCAGAAGCTGAAGGAACAGCTGAACCAGCCTGCTGCTGAGGCCTTATCAAACTAGGCTTGTACTGACCCTGAGACTGGGCTGGCCTAAACTGGGACTGAACCTGATATGACCCCTACTAAAACTGAGGCTGATAATAACCCTGCTGCCCCTGTGGCCTAAAAAAACCCTGTTGAGCTGGTGGCCTGTACACAACCTGCTGTACGAGAGGCCTATACATACCCTGCTGATATTACGGCTGATACGACCTCTTACTGGGCTAACTAGACACAAACTGGTCCCCCTTTCTCTTCTCTAGTCTAGAAGCTGCCTCAAAGGCCTCAGTGAATATATCATACCGATTCAGTGCCATCACATCCTGAATCTCGGGCCTCAACCCCAACATAAATCTACAAGTCCTCCGCTCCTCATCAGCCACATACTCCGGTGCATACCGGGACAGTCGAGTAAAGGTGGCCTCATACTGAGCCACTGAGGCATCTCCCTGCACTAAGGTTAGAAACTCAACCTCTCTCCGTTCCCTCGCAATCCTCGGGACATACTTCTCCCGAAAAGCTCTCAAGAAAGTACCCCAAACATACGGAATACCCTGTGTCGCCCAGCTAGTTCTCACTGTGCGCCACCATTCCTCTGCCTCATCCTCTAACAAGTACACGGCAAAGGAGACCTTCTGCTCATCACTAAAATCAAGAGGATCATAAATCTTCTCTACCTTGCTAATCCACACTTCAGCCTTCCGATCATCGGGTTCCCTCTGAAATCTAGGTGGATGATATCCTAAGAACTCTTTCAGGGTACCACGCCCGTGGTTTCCACCCTTCACATTCAACAACTGAGCTTGCAAAGCCTGATTCTGGGTAGCCTGCCCTGCCAGTAACTGTGCCTGACTAGCCACTAACTCAGCAATCCTCTCCATAGCTGCTTCCAAACGATCATCACCCCTATCATGGCCCGGTGCCGTATTACCAGGAGTCTCATCTACTACCTCGGGCCTACCTCTGGTCCTTAGTCTACCGGCCATTCTACTAATCAAAGGGTTAGCACAGGTTATAGCACGTAAACAGGTTATAAACAACTATTAACACATAAACAACAAACTCATATAAAACACATAAACAAATTGATCACATAATCACATAAGCACTAAATCACATAATCACTTAATCATTTAATACATAGTTCACTTTTCTTTCTTTACATACATACTTTCATGCTAAGACCATTACCCACATTACGAGAATACCCCGGCTGACAACTAATATGAGCTTTGATACCACTTAAATGTCACGCCCCAACTCGACCCCTCCTATAATCAGTCAGGACGCAACGGAATTTCGGCAGTATAACGACAGTAAATAGGATACCGAGGCTCTAAACCAACCTCAATAGGACATCATACATCAACTCCACAAACCATACAACAAACAACTCCTCAATAAAATAACAACATACATCATAACCATATTATACAATAAACATCCCTCGTTATACGCCTCCGTTCCAACATAATACATAAACCTTAATATACATTACAAAAACATATTGAGCCAATTTAGCAACCTAATCATAAACAAAAGGAAGGCTACTAAGACAGCATCAACTAATTCATTAACTTTCAACATCTTTTACATTATGAGCTACAAACCATATAAAAGTCTTCTATGTTAATTTACAAGAAAGTAAGACAATACAACATCAAGGATAAGATTCCGGAACATAGGACTCATCCACATAAGGCACATTTTCCTCTTCAGGAGGCACGTACCCGTAATCCTGCGATAGTACACCTGTATGCATGCAATAATAGAGAGTGAGCTTATATAAAATAAGCCCAGCGAGGATCCGATAGATCTCGAGCAAGGTCTACTAAACTCCTTGGAAATAATCCTTTGAGTCAGTAAACACACAATAACATCAATAATACTATCATCACATAATCTATAATGACCATTCAATAAATGATACACTAGTTGGTGTAGCTCCAAATGCCATCACGATCATAGCAGCCTTCTTATGACTTCCATAAACTCATGCACCCGAGGTACCCCAATAACCTCTCCCTCCATGACACCTCCGTCATGCGAGCTGGAGGCAGTCTTTGGTAGTCATGCCGTTATCAACCCAACAGCCCGATGCTGCCCGAGAGGTGGCACACACATACCAAAGACTCAGCAATAATAATAAACATCAATCATTCACAGGAGGACAGTCTAGCAGAACTGCCTATCTCCCAGCATCAATCATCAATCAATAATCATATTATCATCATAATAATCATCAATAATCAATTTAACAACAAATAACTAAGTTAGATGACAAAGTAGGCCATCTAACCGAACATGCATTAAACACACAATCAAACCCTAGTTTACCCATCATCAACTCACAATTCAATTACTCCAACCACACCCGATCAACTAAAGGCATAATCTAACATTTTAAAGAAAGACAACCTAAACTTCAATTAATCATATCTTACATTCTACTAATCCAAACAACTCCAAATCAGTTTCAAACACTCACCCATTCAATCAACTACATTAGCCCCCTCGAAAACCAACCAAAACACATCCAAGTCATGCGCAATAACCCTAAAACCCTAGTGTGTCATGGCTGAAATTTCTGGATTTTAGCACGAACATCACAATCAAAAATTCGGCATTACAACGGAGCTACCACGTAATTATCAAACATTTAGAAATCAACGGCAATCGATTCCGATCAACACAACTCAAAATAATTAACATTTAACAAATTAATCAACTTTAAATACCCGAAAAATAATAATTATGCTACAACGGTTCAAATCTCGTAGGATTACATGTAAATGATCCCTAGCATGCATGGAGCAATAATCTAACCTCAGATTAACATTCTAACGGTTCGATTATCAATTCTACGCAAAAACACAAAAAGATGAGTTTTGAGATCTAGAATTTTTCTCTCACCTTTGATGCGATATAAGCCTAGGAATGCATGCAATACGTGCCCAACAAGCGGAATCCAACTCGGCACGAAATTCTACGTACAAAAACTAAGTTTTTCTTTGAAATTTTTCTTGAAAAACCTTTGAAATTTCTCTCTATTTTTCCTCTCCTTCCTCACGGCAATGTGTGTGCAAATGAGTGTGTTTTTGTGTTTTGCTTGTGTGTGTTGGTGATATATGCATAATAGTCAAGATTTTAAATGAAAGTCAAAGTTGAAACTTTAGTATTTTTGGTGTTTTCTTGACTTTAAATGCATTTTGTTGATCACCAATGTTCAAAACAATTATTCAACACCAAGATAGTTCAAGTAGGTTATTTTTAGGTGACAAGAAGTTTTACAATCAAACAATTTCACCCGAGTCGGCTTAAAATTCGATTTTCGCAAAAGTCGGTATAAAAACCCTAATGAATTCCTAAGCCGATTTAAAACCCGATTTCATCAAACACAGGTCTATTAAAGTCCGTGGACTAGGTCTAGAAGGGTTAAAAAGACCATTTTCAAAATTATAGCGGACGTGTTTCAAGAATACTATTCACTAAAAATCGACGATAAATTTTTGACTCCGTTTTTGATGAAAATTTCATGAATGCACATTTAGCATGTTCTAGGAGTATAAAATTACCACATTCTAAGTCATATAGTATATAGACAGGTTAATTCACGCAAAACAAGATAAAACACGCAAAACGAGACAAGATAGAAAAGTGGGGTTTCACAATCTCTTTTTCTTTAGATCTCTCAACAAGCTCCAAAGTCTTGTTCTTCTCAATCATCTTAATTTCATCATCCATAGCTTGTTGCCAAAGCTTTTCTTTCACAACTTCTTCAAATGAACCTGGTTCAGTAACACAAAAGTTACAACTTGCATAAATATCACTCAAACTCTTCATTTTCTTTGGAGTTGAACTGGGTGAGGATGAACTCGAACTTGGAGTATCACTTGATGGACTTGATGAACATGAGGATGATGAAGAACCTGATTATGGAATTGTTAGGATTGATTCATCATCCATTCATGTTGAATTTTAAGAATTAGAAATTGAAATAGTCTTTTTTTCTACCTTTGCTCCATTCCAATCCCAAGCAACATTCTCATCAAATATCACATCTCGACTAATTATGATTTTGCGAGTTTTCAAATTGCACAGTCGATATGCTTTAGACTTCAAGCTATACCCAACAAATATACACTTCTCACTAGTTTGATCAAGCTTTTGTCTATTTTCTTTTGGAATTTGGGCATAACAAATGCAACCAAATACCTGGAGATGCTTCACAGATGGTTTTTCTCCCATTCCATGCCTCAAGTGGAGTTTGATTATGAAGTGCTTTTGTTGGAGATATATTGAGTAGATAGACAGTTGTGTAAACATCTTCAGCCCAAAATGTTTTTGGCAATCCCTTCTTATGAATCATGGATTTCGTCATCTCCACCACTGTTTGATTCTTTCTTTCACACAACCCATTTTGTTTTGGAGTGTAGTTTGCTGTGAGTTTCCTATCAACACCTTCATCTTCACAAAATTCATCAAATTCTCGTGAAGTATATTCTTTTCCATTGTCACTTCTCAAATTTTTTATAAAGTGACCACTTAGTTTTTCAACAAAATTTTTGAATTTCTTGAAAATTGAGAAAACTTCATATTTTTGTCTCATAAAGTAAACCCATGTCCTTCTTGAAAAATCATCAATGAAAAGAATAAAGTAACGATTGTTACCATGAGATGGATTACTCATTGGGCCATAAACATCAGTATGCACAATCTCGAGCACTTGATTTGCTCTACGAGCAACTCCTTTTGGGAATGGTTGACAATGGTGTTTTCCAAGTACACAACCTTCACAAGTTTCTTCTTTTTCAAGGATTAATGGAAGGCCTTGGACAATATTCTTTTGAGAAAGTAATTTGACACTATGAAAATTCAAATGGCCATGCCTTTTATGCCAAAGCCATGAGTTATCACTTACTTCAGCTTTTAAAGAGATATTTTCCATGTATTTGAAAGTTAATGGAAAGTTTCTTTTCTCCATTTTTAGCATTGCAATTACCTTCTTTGGATCTACAATCACCGGCTTCTTGTGTCCTTTGTCAAGAATAATGCAACCACCATCTCCAAAATAAAGCCCATATCCATGTTCCACAAGTTGACCAACACTTAGCAAATTTTATTTCAAGTCAAGGACATGTAGTACATCCCCAACAAATCTGGTTCCTTTCTTAGTTTGGACTTCAATAGTTCCTTTGCCTTAAGCATGAACAACTGCTCCACCCCCCATTCTCACTGATGAATTAACAACATAATCCATATCAACAAAAATATTTTTCTCACCTAACATGTGGTTACTACAACCACTATCCAAGTACCACACATCGTCATTCTTGTCATTTGCAACTTGACATGCATAGAAGAGGTTCCTTTGGTCTTCTTTTTCTTCAGTAAAGCTTGCTTGTTGCTCATTCTTGAAGCGACAATATTTTTTAAGATGTCCAAATTTTTTGCACTTGTGACACTACGGTTTGCCACGAAACCAACAATATTTTTCAGTGTGGCTTTTGCTCTTACATGTGTTGCATATTGAGGTGGAATCTTCATTAGATTCTTTTCTTTCTGATTGTGTCCTCGACCTCGACCTCGACCTCGACGTCTTAAATTTTGGCTTCTTCCTTGACCTTGTCCTCTTGAATTTTGGTCTTTTCTTCCTCCTAATAATTCGTTTGTCTTGAAAATGCTTTTGTCCTTCCTTGTTGAAATTGAGTTTAGATTGAAATGCACTCTCAACAGGTTCTTCGGAGTGTCGCTTCAATCTTTGCACAAATGATTTTAATGAGCCTATCAACTCGTGAAGAGCTAATTTTGAAAGATCTTTGGTATATTCAATTACTGCAATTTTGGGATCAAGCTTCTTGGGCAAACTAATGAGGACTTTTTCAACAAGTCTATTGTCACTCATATCTTCACCATACACTTTCATTTGATTTACTAATTCTGAAAATCTATTTGAAAAATCATATTTCAAACTCTCATCTGAAGGTGAGAAGTTTAATAGCTCTTACATTCTCGTCTCATTCATACTCTTGTATAAGAATATCCCAAGCTTCTTTTGCTCTTGTTGCTTTCATGATTTTTGGAAAAGTGGAGGCTGAGACACCTTCTTGAATGTATCAAAGGGCTACGCCATCCTTCTTGACTATCTCTTTCATTTTTCTGATTTAATTTTCAGAAAGAGCTGCGGTAGACTCAGGCTGTTGATACCCAGAATCTACAAGTTCCCACAAATCTTCAGATATGAAGATTGTCTTCATTTTGATGCACCAAGAATCAAAAAATTTTCCACTAAAGATTGGAATACCAATTTTTTGTGTGGATGAATTCATGTTGAAATTTTTTTTTGTGAAACACAATATCTAATTTCTTTCTCTCTCTTTTTTCTCACATGTTTTGTTTTTGTTTCTCAACCGAGCGCTTGATACCACTTATGTTGGGAGATTTTCACAACACAAAGTAAAATACTAAAGATATATAGAGAAAGAATATAGGTGGAGAAGACTAAGCACTGTTTATACTCAAATTGTTTTTCTTCTTCTGTTACAAATGGTTCATGGAGGTCTCCTTTTATACAAACAAGAGAGGCTTCTAGAGACTAATTAATACTTCTTGAAATTACAAATTAAGGAACAATGAATCACATATTTTCAAGAGTCACAATAATTTCAAGATAGACTTTTATGTATCCTAATCTTCCAAACAATGTATTTGAGGAATACGAAGCACATACGTTGCACATTACTCAACATTCACCCCCATTTGAGATTAAAACTCCCATTAAGCCCAAGATGATTGCACTCAGATTTTATGGATTAAACTTGATTCAATGAGTATCATTCAACTTCTAAAACAGAAATTGAAACGAATGGTTAGAATGGAAATAAAAGTAACTTTTGGCATGGTTAAACCATGAAATAATTTCAAAGGCCAATATGATATCATTCTAATGGGGATAATGACCACGAAATCAAGTGAGAGAATTTAGCAACCCTACATAAAAATAAACTCCACTTACTTCTTACGCTTATTTTGAATCGACCTTCCTTCATGTTAGATATTGTAAAATAATCTTGAAGGAAAATATTATTCATGCCCTTCTGCATTTTGTTGAAAGAGGAAGGGTGAAAGAGTGGGTTTTGATGTATTTTTTAGGGTAAACTGCACTAGACCCTTCTGTGGTTTAACGTAAGTGCACGATACTCCCCTATGATTTTATAATCCCTTGAACTAGTACTTGTGGTTTTTCAAAAGTACACAACACCCCCTACTGTAAAAAAATCCTTCATATTTAACAGAGAGTGTTTTACACATGCGTTAAGTAAAATTTTTATTAGTTTTAATGAATTTGACAATAAAATAATTATGATAATTGACCAAATTACTTTTTTTACAAAAAATAAAAATAAAAATAAAATAAAATAAAAAATAGTCATCTTCCCCCCACCCCCACCCAGCCCCCCACCCCCACCTCGTCAGCCCCTCACCCCCTACAATTTTCGCATCTAAAAGTCTCCACTGAGGTACAATTTGCTTATATGAAGCACATAGCAAGTGGCTGAAATTTATTGTCCAGTGATGCTCATCAGGTGATCAATAGTGTTAAAAAAGTAAGGAGATTGAGTGTAAGCCAAGTTTGTTTTTTTTTTTGGTAAAGAATGTAAGCCAAGTTGGAAAAGTCATTTGTAGTTTCTATTTTGTTTTATTTGTGTGTGTATATATATCTCTTTTTCTTTTATTTTTTTAGTCTAAACAAAAGGGAACGACAAAAAAGAGAAACGCAAAAAGATTAAGGGTATTTATATCTTTTTATGAAATTCGTTAACTTTTTGAATCGAGGGGGCACGTTTGTTGGTTTTCAAAATCACAAGGACTAGTTTAGGGAGTTTTAAAATCACAGGAAGTATTGTGCACTTACGCTAAACCACATGGGGACCTGGTGTAGTTTAACACTATTTTTTATTTTTACGATTATCTTTTTATTTGAACCAATGTTAAACTCCTAAGTGTTAAAAAAAAAAATAGAGGACAATTTTATCTTTAAAAGATAAACAACTAACTTAAAAAATGCGAATTTATAAATTTCACCTCTTGAGCAATGATGTAGTTATAGCTTGAGGAAATCCGAGATCCAATTTTCTTAAGTATTGCTTCTAAACACAAGAAATTGTATTTGCAAAAGAATTCCGTAAAATTTTATGGAATTCATTTGTTCCAAACGGTCTGTTACACATTGATATGAAAGATTTGAATGGTACGACTAATCTTTTGACTCTAATGCTAACTTTATGACTCATTGCCTAATCTTAATTGACTTACATGGTTTGCGATGGGACTCTGAGTGCAAGGAAAGGTGATTGTTATATCAGGGAAAACTAATAAATGAATAATTTGTAAGGGAGTGCTATAAATTAAAATAATAACTAGGGTTTTGGACTTGAGAGTGACAGTTGACAAGTTCAAATCAGATAAGACAAGAGGATTAAGTTTACTTAAAAATAGCAATGGGGCGAGTTTGGAGCGGGTTTGGGACCTATCCCAAGCCCTGCCCCACCACTCAAAAAATCCCCCCAACACCCGCCCCACCCTTGCATTATATGCCCCCATCCCCCGCCCCTGCCTCATCCTCGAATCCTCATGGGAAATGGGGATTACCAGCGGGTTTTTTATTATTCCTTAAATTTTATGATATTAAATTTAATTTGAACCACATAACTTTAAAATATAAATTACAATGGTCTCAAGTGGGAGCAGCCCTTACTTGAGACCTAAATGGTTTTGAGTTCGAGTCACCTAAGGGCAGGTGAAGAAACACTTTTGATCCCTTTATAAAAAAAAGTTCAAATCAGATAAACAAACATAAGTGAAGTACTATGTGAAAATATTTAGGACACTTTCAAGGTGGTTTGTCTGAATATTTCCAAGCTGACAGCTATAAAATATTTTCCATGAAATATTTTCCATGACTAAGTCAAAAGTATATTTATTTGGAGCATAGAGTCCAAGTACAATTACAAACTTATACTATTTTCTTCTCAAACTTTAGACATGAAATATCAAGTAATCTTGCGTGTGTGGGTACTGTTGGCTACAATGATAGTTCAACTTAAGGATTATGGAAGTTTAGGTTGCCTGGAAGCAGAAAGAAATGAACTTTTGAAACTGAAAGATGCCTTCAACTATCCAAATGATTCTTCTCTTTCTTCATGGGGTGGTAAGGAGATACATTGATGCAAATGGGAGAATGTCCTCTGTGATAACTCCACTAAGCGAGGGACGCAACTTTCTCAAAACAACATCTTTATGTTCACAATCTAAATTGTAGAATAAAATAACATAAAAAATGATTTAGTCTATAGTCTAGGGCTTACAATCTATAAATAAACTCGCAAAATAAAGAAACTCAAATATTTATTAAGGAGATACACGACTGAATATATGATGTTAATTCTTTGAATATATCTATAATTTCTCAAACAAAGCCATTTTGGTAACATATAATCAAAATAAGATCCATCAAATTGAGACTCTAAAATCTATTAGCATGTGCCAATACATAATAACTATCTATTATATCTCAAATAAACTTTGTAGATACTTCAAGGATTCAAAAATCATAATATACAATTTACATAGCATTAAATTGACTCTTATAATCTTTCCATTAACAAAATGAGTGAACCATTATATCAAATGATCTTCCTTCTATAAACATATTAGAATACCACTCGCAAGAACAATCCATAAAAAAACTTTGCTACCCCATTGTCTAGGTCTCAAAGATCAGCAAATCTACTACTCTAGTCTCGTTGATCATTAAACTTATTGCTCTGATACCAACTGTCATGTCCCCAAATTTGACATGACCAAACTCAAGAACGTGATGTTGGGTGCTTAAAAATATTTTTGTTCCTAAACCCACAAGGTTCTAACTCCATGAATACAAAATACTAAAGCTCACAATAATATCATTAGAACAGTTACATCTTTAACAACTGAGATAGTTTTTCCCATTTTTATTATAAATCCAAGAGATAATTCGAAATAAAAAATACCCAATAAAACTTTAATAATCCAAAATAATACCTTCTCGTATTCGCTACAAATGCTTAAGGCACTTCAGAAATAATGTTCTTCCATATATCATATATGGAAAACTTTTCAATTATTCTAGACTAATGTCAGTCTAAGAGAGTTGTGAGATAAAAAGTGGATCCTACATGTATGTGGGGTTAACTCCATGTGAAAGAACTGATGTCAGTCTGGATTGATTGAATAGTAACCGATCATCATATATTATCACAACTAGCTTCTGACTTCTATATACGTCATAGGGACCTTTTCGCATGACTAGGATAGATTGACAAGTTAGGTATTAAGTTCCTATTTTCTTAAAAGTACTAATCAAGGACTCGATCACATATCTCATCAATGTCAAATCGAAAGATAAAAAGACCATTATCTAAAGACTAGTTATGACAGATCCAAAGCATTTCCATTGGGTATCAACCATTTTTTTAATTAAAAAGAAAGGAGGAGGCTTACCAATAAATCGTCCCACGAGGCAACAACTCCAAAGTTGAGATCCTTCATCGAAGACGTCGGAGGTGGGTGAAGCAATTTTTATCCCTCAAACAATTTCAATTCGAAAGAAGTCCAATTTGAGAGGGGTATTTGACTTTGGCATGAAAAAAGATTTTCAATTGGAATTCGCATCGCTCCGTTGATTACAATTCTTAGATCCACTTTGCCCAACATTGCGCTTGGACATGTCCGCCGAATTTGAAACTGTTGCTGCCGTAAGAGGAGGAAAATCCGAATGAGCAAAGACGGACCCCACAACCTTATGCACTATGGTGGCTTGAGCATTAATTTCAGAGCCGTTGGACTTCAATTCATGCTGCGAGTCCACCACTAAACATTGCCAAGCTTTTTGACCACCTAATTCACTTTGGCCCGCATTGGAAGCAAACAAATCAGGTTTTGTTTGCACGCCGAGCATGCTAATTGACTCGGCTGAAAATATAGAAGACTTCTACTTTCAACTCTACCAAGAATTTTCCTAGAAGGTAGCTTGATATTATTTTCCATGGCGTCTTCTGCTTTAAAGCCAACAGAACAATTACTAGGAGCATAGAATCTAAACACTGTTAATTGGCATCTCTGCATATCTGCGATTCCATTTCAAGTGATGTGTGTTCTGGCCGTCTTTGGATGGAGCATTGCATTGTTGACCTAAGCATCTGATATGATGTTTTGCAGATAATGCGTTTCTTTTCAAATCCGAGGAAGCCTATGATACAAGCCTTGCGAGGCCAGATCCTAAAAAGAACCTAACAACTTCGGTCAAAGCATTTGAGGAATGTCGTCCACTACAAGAGCTTGCTAATCTTGTACGATTGAAATATTGATGATATCTTATGGTGAAATTTGTCATCGTTGAGGGAGTAAATTGAATTGCATCACCCACTGGGGTACCAATTTCCTTTGTATTTTGCAGACCTTAATAATGGGTAACCGAGATGATGTAGATGACATGTCGAGCACCAATGCTTCTGTTCTTCTTTCAATACTCAAGCTGATAGATAAATATGACCTCTATGGTCAAGTTGCATATCCAAAACATCACAAGCAGTCTGACATATACTGTTTAGCAGCAAAGACAAAGGTAATGCTTGTAGTTTTCCATATTCTTGTTAGTAAGGAGGAGTGTCGTTAGTAGTGTTAAGATGGTTATGTCTCTCCCACATTGGTCGTTAGGAGTCTTATGTTATGGAGTACTACAATATAATAGGTCATTAATCCAGCTTTCATTGAGCCTTTTGGACTTACTCTTATTGAGGTATTTATCTAATCGTCATGGTGGCTTTGTCATTGTTGATTTAAAGTTTGTTTCCTTGTTACCCCTTTTCTTTATTCTTTTTCATTTTTCCCCAAATGAGCAGGCAGCAGCTTATGGTTTGCCTATGGTTGGCACGAAAAATGGTGGACCTGTTGACATCCATAGGGTATGTTTGTTTTCTCATGAAAGATATAAGTAACATTGGATTAAGTTTAGATCTATTTGATTTATTGCTTGTGCATTGCAGGTTCTAGACAATGGTCTCCTTGTTGATCCCCATGATCAGCAGTCCATTGCTGACGCACTCTTGAAGCTAGTTGCTGATAAACAGCTTTGGGCAAAATGGAGCACATGGACAGAAACATATTCACCTCTTCTCATGGCCAGAACATTGTAAAACTTATCTGTCAAGTTGCAAGCCAAGGCAACCACGAAGGCTGAAGAATGAGGATGAAGATGATAATTCAGAATCAGATTCACCAAGTGATTCCTTGAGAGATATACAGGATATATTTTTGAACTTAAAGTTTTCGCTGGATGGAGGCAAGAATGCTGATGGCTCATTAGATGCTAAAGATTAGAAGAATAAGTTAGAGAATGCTGTTTTAACATGTTCCAAGGGAGTTCTGAAGAACACACAAAGAGCTGGCGCCATTGAGAAGGGAGACCAATCTTCTAGTGCTGGTAAGTTTCCTGCATTGAGGAGGAGGAAGCATATATTCGTAATTGCTGTCGATGGTGATCCTAGCAGTGGTCTTTCTGAAAGTGTTAGAAAGATCTTTGAGGCTGTAGAGAAGGAAAGGAAGGAAGGGTCCATAGGGTTCATACTGGCCTCATCCTTTAACATGTCCGAGATAAATTCCTTTTTGCATTCGGAGGGACTGAAGCCCACTGATTTTGATGCTTTCATTTGTAATAGTGGTGGTGATCTTTACTACTCATCTCTCCATTCAGAAGATAACCCTTTTGTAGTTGACTTGTATTACCATTCACACATTGAATACCGTTGGGGTGGTGAAGGGTTGAGAAGGACTTTGGTGCGTTGGGCATCTTCTGTGGTTGACAAAAAGGGTGAAAAGGAAGAAGACATTGTTACTGAAGATGAAGAAAAATCAGCTGACTACTGTTATTCCTTTAATGTTCACAAACCTGGGATGGTAAGGTTACTCTTTTCTTCTCCGAGTTTTGGATGGCTTTTGTTTCATCACAGTATGCTATCATATTACT
Organism: Ehretia macrophylla; assembly: GCA_037974665.1. Classification (NCBI taxonomy): domain Eukaryota; kingdom Viridiplantae; phylum Streptophyta; class Magnoliopsida; order Boraginales; family Ehretiaceae; genus Ehretia; species Ehretia macrophylla. The sequence goes on along the minus strand of CM075771.1, from coordinate 57,213,325 downwards.
AACATCTGCCTCTTGTAGTTTTATTTCCATGCATTTGTTGGTCTATGCAATATTTGTGGACACTGACAGTGCCATTTTGGTTCATGTAATTGTCTTTACAGGTTCCTCCTGTCAAGGAACTCAGAAAGCTAATGAGAATTCAGGCTCTTCGTTGTCATGCTATTTATTGTCAAAATGGGAGTAAGATCAACATTATTCCAGTGCTGGCATCTCGTTGCCAGGCACTCAGGTATGCATTGATAGTGTTAGCACTATCCAGCTTGATGACATGATTGTATCTTTTATCTGTTAGCTTACGATTTTTGTTTCATCTATTTTGTTCTAAAATATCTGTTGGGTTTGGGTTTAATTTTTTTTCTTTTTCATATTTTTATTGTTCACCTACCTCATGAGCATCCAATGTTGCCTGTGGTTCTTGACTTTTGGTCTGTATTTCTAGGAGTCCATTACTTCATGTTACTGCTTTTCTATTTTTAGTGTTGCTTTTTGGATGTTATTTGGATCGATAAAACACTGTGATTAGACTTATTGATTCCCATTATACGTTTGACATTTAAGTCTTAGGACACATTAAAGTTAATATTTGGTATTTTCTACAGCTGAATGCTTCTGACACATAGTATCGACTAACAGCCAGATAAGGAGATGATAGATGGAACTTCCCCAGACACGTTATTGTGTTGCGTTTGTTTATTATCTTATATTTGTTTGCCTCCTTTGTTCCTTTGCTCTTTTCTGGGGACTACTTGCAATTCTTGTTTTCACTTTCATTAACTTTATGGAGTTCTAAGGGTAACATACTGCCTTGGAAATTAATTTATTCTTTCTCTAAAGGTTCCCAATCAAGTCCCTTTTCATCCAATTAATTTATTTTATTGCATGATGAAGAGTAGTATCGGAATGAAATGGAAACAGAGAAAAAGAGTTTCAGGGTTGAATTGTTGATTTCTGTGATTTGTTTCATCAATTCTCTTGTCAAATGAGAGGCTTCCAATCTTGAAGATTATTGGACTAGAAAAAGGACGTGTATTGGGTATCACCAAACTTACATTATTGTACAAGATTGTAACTTGTGTAATGTGGAAGAAGATAAGTCAATAGTTTGCTTTGGGAAGAGCCTTTCAAGTGTTTGATTAGCTAACTTCAGTTAATGTCATTGTTAAACAAAATAAAAGAGAACACATGTGGAAGATATTTCAGATCTAGCATGTTGAAAAACTCCAAGTTCACCTTCTTCACGTCATGCTAGTCTCGTATGGGCTCTGATACCATATTAAGAATCAAGGAGTTTCACCCTAAAACCAATTGGTACTAGGTTGAGTAGCCTTGGATCTTATATGGTGGACTTGGAGTTTATGATTTTTCTGTGGGATAGGGATTATCACATATTCTAACAGTCATATTTTTTAGTTATGGCATTGGTTTTTTCTTTTGCGTTTGGTTTTTGTATCAAGGCATTTTCAGGGTCTTTTTGTGCTTCATTTTTTAAGTAAATGTGATTGAAAAGTGAATTAGCGATTTATCTAATATGAAATATTCAATTTAGTAACTTCTCTAATTGTTAAATTGGAAACATTCATTTAATGAGAATCTATTATATTGCAATTAATATTTGGCGAAACTTTGAGTTACTTAAAAAAAGAATGAAGGGTACCACTTTGCTTTAAAAATTTAACGATGATGACAGCTGTATGTAAGGTGTTATGCCTGATGGCAGCTGCTGGATCTTGTCTAGTTCTGCTGTAATGTCTTTGAAGTTCTTGCCTTTTCATCTGTCTTCAACAAGAATCCTACATCAAAACAAGTAATATGTTGTGCTTTCCATATTGCATATTGAATGGGAAAAGTACTTGCAGACATGCATGGAAATGATATTATCTGATCAAACGAACTAAAATTTGTGAACACTAACAAAGCCCTGGTTGTCTGCTTAGCTGTTTTTTATGTTCCTTCGTTTTCATATTTGTGGAAACTGAAAGGGAAATTGTTTTCTGCTTTTATCTGTGCCATTCAAGGCAGTTCCTAGCTGACTCCCCGAGACAGTTCAGCTGTTCTATCTACTATATTTTTGTCGTTTGCTTTTGTCTCGTCTTCCGGGAGATTATTCATTTTTAAGAGTAAATTACGTGGTGCTGGAATTAACTTGTAGATCATTTTCAGGTATTTATATCTTCGATGGAATGTAGACTTGTCAAAGATGGTTGTGTGTGTTGGTGAAAGTGGCGACACTGATTATGAAGAACTGCTTGGTGGCATACACAAGTCTGTAATACTAAAAGGAGAATGCAGCAGTGCGAGCAGCCTGCTCCATGCTAACAGGAGCTACCCACTTTCAGATGTCATAGCACTGGACAGTCCCAATGTTCAGACAACTGAAGGATCGAGCAGCGCTGATGTACGGACCTCATTGCAGAAGCTAGGGGTTCTGAAAGGCTAATGATATTGACCTGATGAACTCCATATACATATTTGGCCCGAAGTAGAACTGTTCTCTCCTATTTGCTTCCAGGTCTACTCCATCATGAAGGCGTCATTGAACGTGGTGACCTTGGTGAAATCTTACAAATGCAACATCTTCATTCTTTGTTGTCTTGCTCATTCCAATGAGCATATGGAAGCTAAGTGATGCTGTATAGCTTTGTAAAGTTTTGCTGTGATATAGATCCTGTGTTGTACTCATGGCTCGTATAATGCTGGAGATTATGAGACGAAATTTCAGTTAAAGATGTGAAATCTTACAGGCATATTGCTATTAAATTGTGGTTTCAGATCCTGCTTGTACCTCTTCTCCCTATTCATCCAATCTCCCAAAGTCCTGTGGGAGGTTTTTGCCTCTTATTGAGATTGTCTAAAGAAAGTTAGATTTCTGACTGATTTGAATCAAAGACACGGCCAAGGAACTTCAATAGTCATTAATTATACTCAATATATGAACTGACTAATTGTCTGCATGCTTTTGCGAGTCAATGATTGTTCATTTTTTTTGTTTTGCTAATGATTGTTGAAAATTGTTCGTGTCAATCTATTGTTCGTTTTGAACAAAAAAAAAAAAAATCTATTGTTTGTTGTAAAACTAGGAAGGTAGTAGGTTGGTTAAGCATAACAATTATAATCGAAATTGTTTAGTACAATGAGTAATTATAATTGTGGGTTTTTAAATCATTTGTCATATACTGTAATCGTTACAAATTTAAAAATTCGCAATTAACCTAATCGTGATTGTACTTGTTTACTTTTTAAAAAAATAAGTTTAAATTGAAAATCAATCTATAAAATTGTAAAAACAAAATTCAATTTAAATGTCAAAAAAGTCCAAAAATAAAATGAATGAATATGCACAATAAGGTGGTAAAATTCGAAATAAATTATATAATTATTGCAATATTGTTTATAAATAAATACTTAATCTCAATAAAATTAAAATCGATAAAGTATTTTTCCATACAGGATAAGATAATAAATTCAAAAAGACAGCATACAACAAATGTAGAAAAAGAAAGTTAAGGACAATGATAAAAATGTATAACTAATTTTACGACCTAATTGTTTAGGTAACCTAGGGCTTTTGACTGAAATAACTTAGGGCTTACAGAAATAGTAGTTGGGTTTAGCCAATTTTCTTATTGGGTTAGACTTAAAAATATAATTTTAATCATTATTTTATTAGGTCAATATAAAACAATATACATATCTATAGACAATAAATTAATAATTGAGTTTTGAATTTTTATATTTTTTTAACGTTTAATACCAAAACCTATTAAGTTACTGGACGTTGTCTCTTATAAAAACCAAAACCTAAAGGGTAACCATCAGTTTTTGTAATTTTTATAGTTCTTTTCACTGGGGCTAATGTATTGTCTTGACTAAAAATATGTATATATTCTATATATTTACTAGAACCAGTGCGAGTTACATCTCCTACTAACCCATTTATAAATCCGCCAATAACTATGCCTCCAAGAAAATTCAAAACTTAAAACACTTTCCTTCGACAACTGACAATCCGACTGTCTAATAACCAAGTAAGTCCCACTACACATGAGACCTACTTTTTATTTCACAACTAGACTATCATTTACATGTAGAGAAGCATTTTTCAAACTTAATTATTTCGAGTTACTTTTTAAGAATGCCAAGAGGGACATATTGCTACAAAGTTAATTACCTCGTCAAGCATGTCTATTTCAACACAGAGTCTTAGTAAATTGGTAAAAAGTTGCATGAGTTTCAAGTAAGTTTAGAGAATTATATTACAACATCTGCAGAAAAGAAAGGAAAAATTTAACAAAACAAGGAAAAATATTATACGTCGTAAATTAGTGTCCATTTGGTTTTGATTATTTTAGCGCCTAACTAAATCAATTGTAATACTAACCTTGTGTTGGGTTAAGAAAAGCAATTGATTATTTGAAAAACACTTGCACAAAGAAAAGAATAAGAACTTCAGTCTATGGATTATGTGATTATCACAAACATGATTATTACCATATATAAATAACATATTTTAATTTGTTTTATCAGAAGCATGTAATCATCACATTAAAATACTAAGATAGCGACTAGTACACCGGAATGAATTTGGACAAGAATGAAATGAACTAAGGAATAAAATAAATTTAAAAATAAGAATAACATGCTTAGCAAGCCTTAAGAATGAAAATAAAGAAATGAACATGCAAGACACTTTTCTTATTAGATAGGAAGTTCTAAGGGCAAGAAATTTAATGAAAGAAGCAATAACCATCTAATAGTTGGTCACCTCTCCCATGAATGGGGAAGTTTGCTTAATTGACTTGTTAATCTAAAACTAAAATATCTTTTACTCAAATCGGTGAAGTAAAGTAATACATGCTTAATTTAGCTAAGCTTCTTCCAATCATATTGGTTGGGATTTTTTGCAAGCTAATATATTTTTATATGTGGCCACTTTAGATGACTACATGTAACACTCAACATATAAAAACGAGGAGTAATTTGGTTAATTTTCTTTGGGTGGGAAGGAAAGAGATCATGCGATTGTGGTGATTGTGTATTTAGGCAAGGTATAATTCTTATTGAGTTTACTTTCTTTAGGGAAAATTGCGCAATTCTTCCCTGATGAGGGGTTTCCGAGCTCAGGTGAGATGTCCATTCCGAGCTGAGGTGGGCTAATCAGCGCCAAGATCAGCGCGTTCAACTGAATGTCCAACCAGGATGACTGGTCCGACCCCGGAAACTCCGACCTCAGTTCTAGCTGTTCCGATGGGACATAAAGTACTGATGGGACATAAAGCTGCACCGCATTAAATGCTGTCAGACTTGAATTTAGTATAAATAGAGCTCCACCCTCTTCATTTAAGGAGATAACTCGTCATTAAATGCTCTCAACTATCTAGTCAGCTCGGACATACTAATCATTCGTGCGCCCGAGGGGAAAATCTGGGTCATCACCCTGCCTTTTCCTTCTTTTCCTTGTGCAGGTCTGGTAGCCGACCAAGAAAGTACGGCTCGGGGGCCAACCTGAAAAGTCCAACTCGGCGTAAGTAGCTCCCAACTTCAACTGTGAGATTTTCAACCTCGACAGTTTGGCGCCGTCTGTGGGAAGCACGAGTTCTTTTATTATTCTCTTCACCACTCATTGAGAAACCACTATGGTGCAAACTAGAAGCCACAGCACACCGGTAGAGGATTCGCCCAACCCGAAAGGGGACCTCGAAACCACGCAAGTGCCTAGCCAAAACCTAACCCAAGCCAACGTTGGAACAAGCCAATGTATACACTTAGCCACTCAAACCAACCCCGCAGCAGAAGGAGACCCCAACTCCAGCCTGTCACCGGAGATAAGGATGATGCTGAGGATGTTCGAGGAACTTAAGGAGCAGGTAGCCCGGCTAGCTGAGGGCCCCCTGGCTCCGCAAGAAGCTATGCCGCGGCCCTCGCGTCCGCAATTCCACATCCCAGACTCAAGGCGAAAACGGACGCAGGACGAAGAGGGCTTCTTGGAGCCGGTAGCGAGACCCGACGTAGCGAGAGGTAAAAGGGCGGCTCAAGCCGACCCCGAGCAGGCCAAGACCGCAGCTGCTATAGCCAAGGTCATCAACCAGCTCGGCGTAAGCCCACTCTCCCCCGAGGTACTAGCCACGCCACTACCCACCGGTAACCGTATGCCCAACTTGGCCTTCTACAACGGAGATGGAGACCCAGCCAACCACCTGCTCAATTTTGATCACCACATGACTCTGCATGACATGCCAGATCTCATGAAGGCGAAGACTTTCCAGACCACCCTGGTTGGCAACGCCTTGGATTGGTTCCAAAAATTTCATCCCGGTTCAATTGCAAGTTTTCACCAGCTGGCTGAGACTTTCCTGTCCCGCTTCGCGGGAAGCCGGCGCGCCCTGCCATACTTCTACATTGCTGCTGGTGAAGCAACATAGAGGGGAAAGTTTAAGGGCTTACACGGCCAGATTCAATGAAGAGTCCCTCCGAATTCTCAACCTGGAGGACTCTATGGCGTTAATGGCTTACCAGAGTAGGGTCAGGTCGGGCGCCCTTACATCCTCCCTGGCAATTGACCCTGTGGACACTGTATCCAAGCTAATGGTACGAGCAGAAGGGTACATACACTTAGAAGAAATCCATTAGGCGAAGAGGGATGATGATAAGGAAAAAGAAGCCAACAAGAAGGGAGAGACCTCCCGAGCCCAACCTGGGGGTAAAGTCCAAAATGACTGAGGCAAGCAGCCTCAACAGCCAAAGCAGAACCCCCGGTTCACTATGTTCACTCCCCTTAACACCTCGAGGGAACAGATCCTGATGGAGATCCAACACCAGAACCACCTGCCTCCAGCTCCGAGGATGAAAGGCCGACCCGAGAAGCGCAATAGAACCAAGTATTGCCGCTACCATATAGAATACGGCCATACCACCGAAGAGTGCAAAGACTTAAAATAGGAGATTGAGGCATTGATAGCCCGAGGCCACCTCCGGAGGTATGTAGATCCGCAGCCGACCCAGAACCCCGACCAAAGGGATAGGGAGAGGAGTCCACCCAGGCGCCAGGCTGGGGGCGGACGCTTGGCTGTGATTGAGACCATAGCGGGAGGACTGGCGTCAGGAGGAGAAACCTCAGCAGGCAAGAAGGGTTATGTTCGTACTGGAAAGGAGTATGGACCAGTGCAGGAACCGGCCCCAGAAATGCAAGAGCTCACCTTCTCCTCAAAAGACTTGGAGGGGGTGATATTGCCCTATGACGACCCACTGGTGATCAGCACTGAAATAGCCAACTTCACCGTCAAGAGGTTGATGGTGGACACCGGGAGCTCGGCAGAAGTCTTGTTCTTCAGCGCTTTTGAGCAAATGGGGTTGGACAGGAGTCGACTCAGGCCGTTGAGAGGTACTTTAGCTGGTTTCACCGGGCAGTCCCATCGAGCCGAATGGGTCATCAACCTCTCGCTGAAGCTGGCAGATGGGGATAAACATGTGTCGATGCAAGCCAACTTTATTGTGATGGACTGTAACTCCACTTACAATGGGATCTTAAGCCGGGTGGCACTTAATCACTTCAGGGTCGCCCCCTCAACTTACCACCAGGCCCTGAAATTCCCGACCCCGGGCGGCGTGGCCACCATTCGCGGGGCCCAACTCTCAGCTCGGGAATGTTATGAAAACTCAATCCGACCCAAGTATCAGATCGGCTGGGGACTAGATCTGCCCGAAGAAAAGAGAGATGTTAAGAGAGGAAGCCCGGTTGAAGACCTACAGGAGGTGGACCTCTCTGATGAAACTAAGAGAGCAAAGATTGGGAGTGAACTCTCTGCCAACCTCAAGAAAGGTATAAGCCAATTTCTTTCAAAGAGTGAACACATATTTGCCTGGTCTGCCTCTAACATGACAGGTATCGACCCGAATATGATTGAACATCACTTGAATGCCGACCCAAATCACTATCCGGTAAAGCAAAAGCGCAGGCACTTTCATTATGATAAGCAATAAATCATAGCAGAAGAGGTGGACAAGTTAGCAGACGCCGGCCACATAAAGGAAATACAGTACCCGACCTGGTTATCCAATGTGGTGTTGGTGACTAAGTCCTCAGGTGGATGGAGACTGTGTATTGACTTCACCGACCTCAACAAAGCCTGCCCTAAGAACTGCTTTCCCCTACCATAGATTGATCAGATGGTGGACGCCACCTCCGGATTCGAGCTACTCTATTTTATGGATGCCTTCAAGGGCTATAACCAAATCAAGATGGCTCCCGGAGACAAAGAGAAGACTGCCTTCACCACCGATAAAGGTCTCTACTACTATGAGGTCATGCCTTTTGGTCTTAAGAATACTGGAGCTACCTAAAATCATATGGTGAACAAGGTTTTCAAAAATCAAATTGGCCGAAATATGGAGATCTATGTAGACGACATGTTGGTCAAGAGCAGAAGGATGGAAGACCATGTAGCCGACCTGGCTGAAGCCTTCGCCGTAATGGAGCACTTCGGGATAAAACTGAACCCGGAAAAGTGCGCATTCGGCGTCAAGGCAGGCAAGTTCCTTGGCTTCATGGTCACAGCCAACGGGAATAGAAGCCAACCCAGAGAAGGTCCAGGCGATACTTGACCTGGCGCCGCCGACCTGCATGAAGGACGTCCAGGTGTTAGCAGGCAAGGTCGCAGCGCTAAGCAGGTTCATGTCCAGGTCGGCTGACAAGTGTGCTCCTCTGTTCAAAATATTGAGGAATCCTAAGAACTTTGAATGGACTGCGGAATGCCAGAACGCCTTCCAAGAGCTGAAAAGGTATCTAGCTTCGCCACCCCTGTTATCCCGACCTGAGGTGGGGGAGGAGCTGGTACTATACTTAGCATGCTCGGGGACAGCAGTAGCGGCAGCACTAGTCCGAGAAGAGGGAAAGGAGCAGAAGCCGGTCTATTATGTTAGCAAAACCTTGCAAGGGGCCGAGGTGAGATACTCCTCCTTGGAAAAACTCGCCCTCGCGCTCATCACAGCGGCAAGAAAGTTGAAGCCATACTTTGATGCTCATCCAGTTAAGGTCATGACGGATGCCCCACTCAAGTCCATCATGCACAAGCCAGAGGCGTCGGGCAGGCTACTGTATTGGGCAGTTGACCTGAGACAATTTGACATTACCTACCAGCCTAGAACAGCCATCAAAGCCCAAGCCATCGCAGACTTGGTGGTAGAATGCACTAGCCAAGCAGAGCATGACCCAGAGGACGTGTGGAAGGTCCATGTGGACGGGGCCTCAGAGAAGTCCGGAAGCGGAGCTGGGGTGGTCATCCTCGACCCAACCCGGCATGAGCATCAATACTCCCTGAAGTTCACCTTTCCGGCGTCCAACAATGAAGCAGAATACGAAGCGGTGATTGCAGGACTGAAAATTGCAGCTTAGCTCGGGGCACAGACAGTCGACCTGAGCACTGACTCTCAATTGGTTTCTAGTCAGATATCGGGAGAGTTCGAAGCCAAAGACAGTACCATGCTGGCCTACCTCAACAGAGTCAAGGATTTGACCTCAGCGCTCAGAAGGTTCACGATACAGCAAATTCCTAGGGAAGAGAATATGAAGGCTGACGCCTTGTCTAGGTTGGCCTTGAGCGAGAGCCGACCTGCCCTGGTCCATGTGGAAGAAGTATCCGAACCCAGTATTCAGTTGGGGGTGCAAGCCGTAGCCGAGCTCAATCTAAGCCCAAATTGGACCAAACCAATCGTGGACTACTTGGAGGGTGGTATGACCCCAGAAGATGAAAAAACAGCTCGAAAACTCATGAAACAGGCCTCAAGGTTTGTCATAATTACCGGGAAACTCTATAAGAGAGCCTACACTTGGCTTCTCTTGAAATGTGTTGGACCCGAAGAGGAAAACTATGTACTCCAGGAGATTCATGAAGGGGTATGTGGAAACCACTTGGGAAGCAAAGCTCTGGCTCGGAAGGCATTAAGGCAAGGCTATTTCTGGCCAACCTTAGAGCAAGATGCCAAAGAATATGTAAAAAAGTACGACACCTGCCAGAGGTTCGCCAATGTACAAAGGAAGCCTGCGGTAGACCTCACAGTGATGATAAGCCCGTGGCCATTTTATTAGTGGGGCGTAGACATCATCGGCCCATTGCCGACCGGTATCAGCCAAAAGAAGCACGCCTTCGTAGCTATAGACTACTTCACCAAATGGCCCGAGGCTAAAGGTGTTGCTAGAATAACAAAAAAGGCAGCTTGGGATTTCGTATGGAAAAACATCATTTGCCGATTTGGGTTGCCAAAGGTCATCATCACTGACCACGGCAAGCAATTCGACAGTGCATACTTTCGAGGCAAATGTGCTGAGATTGGGATCGACCTCAGATTTTCATCTATTGCTCACCCTCAAAGTAATGGCCAAGTTGAAAGGACTAACCAAATCATTTTGTAGGGCCTGAAAACCAAGCTGGAGGAAGCTGAAAGCCAATGGGCATCAATTCTCCCAGAGGTGTTGTGGGCTCAACGAACCAACACCAGCTTGGCAATGGGAGAATCGCCATTCGAACTGACCTTCGGTACTTAAGTAGTGCTGCTAGTGGAGATCGGGTCTCCGACCAGTAGAACCCTCCATCATGATCCAGAAACAAATGGAGCACGGATCCGTGAAGAGCTCGACTTAGCTGAAGAGCTCTGAGCTAAAGCTCAAATCAGAATGCTGGCCAGCAAAGCTACCATGCAAAGGGCCTTTGCCAAACAAGTTAAGCCTAAGCCTATTAAGGTTGGCGACCTCATACTCAGAAAGGCCATCTTTTTGCCGCGCTTCAGTAACAAGCTCTCCCCGACCTGGGAGGGACCCTATGAAGTCGTGAAAGAAGTCCGACCCAGGACCTTCTACCTTCGCGACAAGAACAGGAAACTATTGAAGAACGCATGGCACTCGGAACACCTGAAGCGGTATTTTGTCTAACGGCCCCGAGCCAAAATTATCTGTAACAGCCCTGAGCTGAAATCTTTTGTTAAGGCCCCGAGCCAAAACATTGCTTGTAATTGGCTCCCGAGCCCAAGTACTTTATGTACAAATCCAATACAACACATTTTGTAAAACATTGCAACGCCCGACCCGGGCCCAAGCAACCAAATCAGTGCAATGCCCGACCCGGGCTCAATTTGCCTCAGCTACAAAGTTGTTACCAACTCGGATAACGCGGTGGCCACGCTTAATCACGAACTAATGGTCAAGTAAACCAGCTCGGGCATAATCGATAGTAATTTGATTAGTTTTGCCAGTTCAGATTAAGGTCCAACTCGGTGTAATCCGGCTTCAGGTCGGTATGTTAGTTTGGGGTCCAAACTCGAGCTCAACATTTGTCAACGTTAGTTTGACCAATTTTAAATCGGACTGACGAGTCCAGGTCGGCGACGATTATACAGTTGCCTAATTAACCAGTTCGAATTAGGATGATAATTCATTAATCGCGTCCATCTCGGTTCATTACGCTTAAGTTTGAATGGTCCATTAAATTGATCCGACCCCACTTACTTAAGAAAAATTTGCGAAGAGAAAGGTACATGCGTACAAACTCGACCAAAATGCAAATAAAAATAAAATAGACATTTCATTAAAGTGAAAAACGATTACATAAGTCCAACCTGGGCAGAATTACAAAAGCCCGACCCGGGCGACTTTACAAAATTACTTTGGAGCAGCGGTGGAGGTGGTAGCCTCGGTTACGTCGCCGATCTGGTCCATACCCTTCTGGACAAATTCCAGTACCTCATTGGCTTGGGACGTCAGGTCGGCCGGTAGTTCAGGAATCTCCCAAAATTCCTGGGGCGGGGCCTCTAAGATCTCGATATAATCGTTCTTGGAGGCAGGGAGAAAGGTCTTCGCTCTCTCGCGAGCTGCAACTTGGCCTCGGAAATAGTACTCCAACTCGACGTACCAGGCCATCACCCCACCCTTAGTGGCTAGCCAGTCCACAACCTCTTGGTTGGACTTAAAGGCTTCCACTGCCTTCTCCCCTCGCGGGCTGACCTGATCCAAGAGGTCTTTAAGCTTCGCCTCGGCCTCACGCTTCTCCTGCTTATAGCGCTCAATGTCCTTAGCCGCGGCCTCGCGCCGGGACTTCTCAGCCTCGAGCTCCTTCTTTAGCCGGGCGATCTCCGTTTCATTTGCTCCTTGCCTCTGGGCCGCATCCGCCCTAAAGGCCTCCAGCTCGGCTCGGGAATCTGTGTAGCGCTGCTCGAGCTCCACACAATAAGTCTGGGCCCGGACAAGTAGGCCAGGTGCTGTAAAGATGTGGGACTCAGCCTGCGCGGAAGATAGCAAAGTGGTCAGTCAAAGTAATCAACAAAATAGACCATGACGGCACGTCTAGATATGCTTTACCGTAACTATGGCCGTCCTTAAGTCAAGGGAAAGCTGTTCCGCCGGGACCGACGCCAACTTGGGATCGCGGGCGACCCTTGCAACCTCCACAAAATCCTTATTGGGAGGGCTCACCTCTGTGGCCTTGCCCTTCCCGGAGTACTCGGGTCAGGGCCGCTTCCTGTTGTCAGGACGGGATGCTGAGCACTCGGGGATCTCCACACCCGAGCTCGCTCTCTTCGGCAATGGAGACCCTGACGAGACCTCAGCGCCAACCTCCCTCACATGGCCCCTAGGCCGCTGCCTCTGCTCCTGAGGGACGGAGCCCAAGCCGGACCGAGTTGAGGCATCGGCACTGGCATCAGGCTTTCTCCTTCTCTGGAGGTACGCGAGCTTTACCGTATCTGCCATGCCTGCAAAAACAAAGGAAAAGAAAGGTGAAAAATGGCCAATTACCAATCGAGAAGAGCAACAACAAATGAGAAGACGGGGAGGTCAGGCATTGATCCTGCGAACTGACCCTCTTCTGAGTCGGAATGAGCGTTCTCTTCAAGCTCGGGAAGTAAATGGGGGTGCTCCTCGCTTAGGTTGGGTTCTCTCCCGAATAACTTGGATTTCCAGATCCTGTGCCACCTGAGGACACTATCGATGTCGATCAGCATACCCGGCTCGGGCCTCAGCACCCTGACCTCGGCAAGTTCCTATTTTGAAAGCTTGGGGTCGTCATTCAAAGTCTTTTTTAGGGAAAGATTCCAATCCATCATGCACCCCGGGTTCATGGCCGACCCGACCCAATAGTAGTCGTTGTGCTAGCCCTTGTTAGAGGAGTGCCACTTGGTGAATATTGCATTGTTGACCCGAGCTGCGAAGTGGAACCAGCCTGGCTGCTTCGGGTTGGGCTTGCAAACAGAAAAATGCCTGAACCGGCGCAAGGTCGGCTCTGTCCTCCTCTCAAGGCAGAACACGAAGAATGCCACCATTATGGCCCAACCGTTTGGTGACATCTGGCCCGGGCTAAGCTCAAAGTAATTCAAGATGCCGACAATGAAGCTGGGAAGTGGAAGCCGAACGACGTCGAAGGCGAGGTCATAAATAGTAAAGTGGTCGGGAGAGGATAGCAGGCAGCTTCATTCCGACCTGGGACCTTCAGTTTGTGGTGTCGGTCCACCGACCAGTCTCTCAGCCGAGCGTTAGCCATCTCAATGGTAGAATGGCACTCGCGCTTGCAACAAGTGAATAACTGCTCTACCCTCTTCCCTCGAATCGACGAACCACTGGCTGTAGCTGAACTCCAGGGTCGGACTGCCCTAATCGGGACTGCTTCAGTCGGCTCCAATGCGGAAACTCCAGCTAGGTACTCATGAGGTATCTCGACCCCCTCCAACTGGTTCAATGGCTCGTCATCCTCCCTATCTCCCAAGTCTTCCAGGTCGGCCAAAGGATCCGCCTCTGCCTCCTCTTGCGCCAGTCTGACCCCAATAACTTGGCAGTCATCATCGCTCTCCCCGAGCCCAGATTTTCGAGCCGGCCCTAAAGACGAACTGGTGCTCTCTCCACCCTGGTCCCTATTTGAGGTAGATTCCGAGCTCGATGGACTCTCATCTCCACCGTAGGACTCCATAGCCTGAGAATCTTCCGACTCCGACCTCCCCATCCTGTCTACAGACTAAATATAAATGAACAGGAATGACTAAAGGGAGTCGGGACGTACCTACTGCTCTTGATTGCGGAGGGCGACCGACCAAGCTGGCTCCGAGCTGACAAATCTCGAGAAGATTCCTTCCGAGCTAATTGCTTCCGACCACTCTGGTTTCTGACCTAAAATTCTTGAGGGATTGAAAGTGAAGTGTGAAATGAATCTCAGATGCTAAGGCCCTATTTATAGGCGCCCCTGAAAGTCGCCTCGGGAAGCCCAAACGTCGCGTCTCGTCAGAACCGCCAGGTGACGTGTCAGCCATCCGTTGGGCATACACCGCTGACATGGCCATCCCTACTCTGTTGGGGTCAGACACCTACAGCTCGGGAGGAACTCCCAATTCTAGATCTCACCCTCTCGATCTCGACTTAGGGGGAGGGAATTGACGAGGGGTTCCCGAACTGAGGTGAGATGTCCATTCTGAGCTGAGGCGGGCTAATCAGCGCCAAGACTAGCGCGTTCAACTGAATGTCCAACCAGGATGACTGGCCCGACCCCGGAAACCCCGACCTCAGTTCCAGCTGTTCCGATGGGACATAAAGTACTGATGGGACATAAAGCTGCACCGCATTAAATGCTGTCAGACTTGAATTTAGTATAAATAGAGCTCTTCCCTCTTCATTTAAGGAGGTAATTCGTCATTAAATGCTCTCAGCTATCTAGCAAGCTCGGACATACTAATCATTCGTGCGCCCGAGGGGAAAATCTGAGTCATCACCCCTCTTTTTCATTCTTTTCCTTGTGCAGGTCTGGTAGTCGACCAAGAAAGTACGGCTCGGGGGCCAACCTGAAAAGTCCAGCTCGGCGTAAGTAGCTCCCAACTTCAACTGTGAGATTTCCAACCTCGACATTCCCTATTGTTTTTTCTAAAATTTTAATACCATCCTTATTGTTCAAAATTAATCAATTTAATATGATCCCTTTTATTTTTCAAATATTTTTAAATTAGTCTCTACCATTAGAATCCCAGTTAATTCTAATAGAAAACGTGTGAAATGCCTAAATTGCCATTATATGATTACTAAAATTACCAACATATCCCTTGAATATATATCATATTTATCCCTACTGTTTCACAAAAGATTCAAATTAGTCCATTTTGTTTCACAAATTATTTAAATTAGTCCCTATTACAAAAATACACAAATAGCCACACACATAAACACACACAGCTACATACACGTGTATACATGCAAAAGTAAACGACAAATTCAAGTCAATAAAATATGAAAAATAGAGTGACAAATAAAAAATTTATAAATGATGCCATATTTTCTCTTGGGTAAGATCTCTCCCTTTGTTGATTTTTTTGTTTTTTTACATGAGGTTTATTATGGGCCAATCTGATTTAATCTTTTTAAATTTTAGTCATCAAATTTAGAGTAATAAACTAATCTATCTATGAAAAAAAATTAAATAAATGGCTAAAATTTAAAAAGACCAAATCTAATAATGTATAATATACTTCATCTAAAAAAATGATGGAATCAACAAAGGAGATGATATATCTGTTTTTTATATTTTTATATTTTTCTCTCTTGGGTATTGGATGCCTATATGTCCACTACAACACAATCTCATTGTGCCAACATTGCATGCAGATATTATTGATAGCCTAACACGGGCATAGGCCAGCCGAATTGTGCGAAAAGTCAAGCCTAAACTGTGCCACAAGAGTTGAGTCTTTAAATGCTATGATTGGTACAGTTGCTCCATAGCCTAAACTGCACTTAGTAATCAGACAAAGACACCACTCTCAGAGCAAGTGAAAAACAAACACATTTTCGTCACACATGTATTTTCAATATGAACAGTTCTAATTAAGGTGTCACTATTGAAGAGGAAATTAGCGAAAGTGATGGAGCCAGTAAAGGATCAAACAACCAACTTGGTCAAGCCTGCAGACGACACGATCACAAGCAAAGGTCAAATGAACACCAGCAACAGCTGCAACGCGAAACGTTATGCTCTTGTATCGTTTCATGAATTGCCAGACTACATGAAGGACAACGAGTATATACTCAAATACTACAGAGCTGAATGGCCTCTAACTGAAGCTCTCTTTAGCCTTTTCCGGTGGCATAATGAAACACTTAATGTTTTGGACTTAAGTATCTTATCACTTTAGATAGGGTAATGTTTTATGTCATCCCGTTACTCATTCACTCTTATTTTGTATGTATTGAATGTCAAATCTCTCGTGTATATGATAAAAATTCTTTTATATAAGAAGACTGAAGGGGTGAAGATCCGTATAGAGGCGATATGAGGTCTTCCTTTCTTTAATCAGTATTTTATTTTCAAGATTTGATCTTGTTAAATAACTTTCATTTCTTTGATGAAATTATATTTATTTTGAACTTTTTATTGTGTATGATATATATGGTTTTGTATCTCCAGGCATTTAATTGGATTCATTCTATTCTTGGTATTGACAATCGGAAATGCAACGCATGTGCATCAAGTGGCAGATTTCATTACGATGTTTACAAGGTATGCTGAATTTGCTGCTTCTCCTTTTCTTTTCCTTTGCTGATTTGTTCATGTTTCAGAATGATAAATTGATTTTGGAAAAAGAAATGAAATTTCCACGAATTGTGTTTGATAAAGATGTCATTTGGTTTAATGGTGTGATTTCCGTTTTACGTGTGAGAAGTTTCGAAATTAATTTTCAGACTTTGCAACATTCTAAATAATATCAATTGGCTTAGGCCTCCCTTAATATTATGTATTTTTTCACTTGATAGTTTTCTATTTTACTGCTTTATTAGAAATTGATGTTAAAAATGAAAATTTTCCTACGCTATTGTTGAAAAGTTATGGATTTTAAATTTTTGGCAGTGAGTTAGAAAAATTGAAGAATTAAAAGATGGAAAATATATAAAAGAACTTTTCATATATTTTCAGTTAGGGAGTGAAATTAAGCATGATGTATACATATATTCTCTTCAATATTATCTCTATGAGTGGACCTAATTGGTTCCATCGAATCTGAGTGCTGTAAATCAAACTGCCAACAATTGTGGTGCAATAATTTCTAGAAAATTATGAATAAACAATAATGTGGTAAAATAATTTCTGCAATAATTGTAAATAAACAATGATGTGGTGCAGTAATTTCAATTTAGTTTGGAAATGCAAGTCATCTTGATCTGGGGAGTCGTCCACAAGTACTTCATGTCCTATTAAAGTCGAAGTTTTGTTTTTTTTTTGGTCGGTTATTAAAGTCGAATTTAAGACATAAAATGATGTTGTACACAGAAGTAGTACACCTACTACAGCAGTTACCAAATTTATTAGTTTGATACTACTATATAAGATCCAGAGACTGTCCGAAAACAAAAATATTCTTTTATGCCAAGGATTGTGTCATATTTCAAGCCCAAACTTTTAGACCCACAGGTGAAATTGATATTGTAGCTATAAAAATATAACTACTCGGGTCTTTTTTTTACTAGCTCAAAATAGTTAATTCAAGGTATTTTTATATTCCAGCACCCACTTTATAAACTACACAATCATACTATCTCCCACTGATGTGGAATATCACATACATCTCTCGTTAAAAACCTGAGTCACTTGACGTCCTCGTTAGGGGCACACACACGAAGGACCAACCAAGTGGTGTAGGATTTTAGATGTGACTTTTACGGGTTCAAGAGGTGGCTCCTACCGCCTTCTTGGTATAGCACTTGTACCGCATAGCACTTAGTTTCTGTATTGGCTAATAGACTGGCTTTGATACTATTTTGTCATACCCCGAACCCAAACTCCTAGGCCCGAGGCGAGTTGGTGGTGTAAGCATAAGAAAATAACTATTTAGGCCTCTTTTGTAGAGACTCAAAATGGTTAACCCAAATTATCCCTTATACTCACAACATACTTATAAACCACACAGTTATACTATCTCTCACCGATGTGTAGTGTCACAGATAGATTCATGAAGGGAGCAACCAATACTATTAAACATTAAGAAAAGTATACTTGAACCAACAAATTTTCTTGTATTTTTTTTTATTTTTTATTTCTGTATATTTGGAGAGGAAGAAGAGAAAATAGATTTTGTGAAAACAAAATTTAAAGATCTCTATTTAATGAGCGGAACGAGTTAGAATAGATGATAAAATATAAAATTTAAAGATCTAAGGTAATGTTAGTTAACATTTTTTTAACACCACTCCATTAATCTTTTGATGATGTTATGTAAATTTTCAAAGTTCTCGGGCTTTTCTCGACCAAAAAAAAAGTTCTTGGGCTTTTTGAAGTTGAAATTTTTAAATTTTATCAAATCATCAAATTATAGTTTGTGGTTTGAACATAAACTGGTAGTGATTAAGTAGGGATGACAATGGAGACAAGGACTGCGGGTACCTGCTCCGCCCCTGTCCTAAATGGGGCAGGGATTAAGGCGGAAAATGGGGAATGGGGCGGAGGATGGGGATTAACTTTTAACCCCCTTGTGGGGGCGGGACAGGGTGCGGGAATAAGCATTTTTCACCCAGAATAACCCACCCCACATATATAGATAGTTATTTTTATTATTTTAGTATTATATATGTATTAAAATTATACATATAAAAGTATTAAAAAATATAACATTAAACAAAGTATTATAAAATAGAGAAGAAAAATTAGATTATTTGAAAGAATTTTATAATTATTTTTAAGACCACTGTATGCTGTAACTTGATATTTGCTATCATTTGACATAAATATCTCAATTTTACTATTGATCATAGTGAATTAAGATATTTGTTAGTTATTTTAGTTGTACTTCAAAAAGCTTCAAATAACATAACTAAAGATGAATTTTAAAGATTTTCAACTAATATTATATGTGACATGCGATAAGAAAAAAATTATAATAATCAATGCAATCTCACTAACACAAAGAAATATTCTTTTTCAATTAGAGTTCTAATACGCAATGGTTAAATTATAATTTATTTTAAATATTTGAGACTTAATTACTATAATATTATTTTTACTATTTAACTGCAAAAATAATTAATATTAGACTTTATTTAAGATCTATATTTATATTTATCATTAGTATAACTTTAATTTATATTTTGAAATTGCATGATTCAAATTAACTTTAATTCTTAAGGTTCAAAAAGAATAATAAAAATTTCGTGGGTAATCTCCATTCTCCATGGGGATTCGAGGGCGGGAGCGAGGATGGGGACGGGGCGGGGCATGGGAATAGCTCCCCCCGCCCCTACCCCACCCCATTGCCATTCATACGATTAAGTATTGTAGTTGGTGGATCGCTACTAATCCTCACGTATTATAGGCTATGGAGCATGGGATGTTGTTGATCACTACTAATCCTCGAGTATTTTCTAGTTGAAAATTTTTCCAACGATTTTTTTATTTTTTTTATTCAAGAGAAACATAAGGCTGTTCAACATATTAACTACATTCGAGTTCGCAACATAAATTACTTTTCCCAACGATGTGCACACTAGCACTAAAACTCTAACCTTTGCTAACCATGCTCTTAGAAGTTGAGACATTTTCCTCCCGTAGACTATCTTTTATGATTTGTTTCAACCATAAATGAAAAAAAATTAATGGATATATTTTGACAAAATAGATTTGGCCCCCCTCCCCTAAAAACAAATTGAAAAGGTTATAAAAGTATTCAAAAACATGAAGTTAGTTTAGTGGTTAGTTATAAATACATTTATGTTGTTAGTGTAGATTTGAGTCATTACAGCTGCATATTACTTTTTGCCATTTTTTGTTAGTTTTGAGCTTCTTACAACTTATTTTATCTATTTATTTCTATTAGATAGATCTATATATATATAGCTTTGATTATTTTACTTACCAAATTTTCTTTAATAAATTGTAAAAAAAACTAAAACTGTAAAAATTGAGTCTATTTTCTAATAACTTAAAAAATAATATACAAAAAACACTTAAAAAAAAAAAAAACCGGCCCCCAACTTTAGATTTATGGATCCGCCCATGTGTCAGAATGTGTAGATATCACAACTATGCACTCGTATGCAGTCGATTCTTTTTGAGGTTTTCCTTTATGGATTCATCATATGACATACATCTTGCAGGCATTTCTCCACAAGTGCAGATGTAAATACCTCTGACAACTCAAACCATTTTTCCCAAGTGAGTCATATTTGGCCCTAAAAGTTTCAATTTTTTTTGCTTGTGTTCACATACTAAACCGTTACTTTCCAGAGGTCAAGAAAACAGATTGGCATGAAGCATGATTCATCTGTACATTTGGATACTACATCACTAGAAACAGCTTCAACAAGTTGGCCATTTTTTGTCTTCTTAAGTGGTTCCATGTTCTGCCTCCTCTCAAGCAGCATTTGCCACCTCTTCTGTTGCCACTCACATCATTTAAACCTTAAATTGGTGCAAATGGATTATATCGGAATAACAGTTATGATAATTACCTCATTTTCCCCTCCAATTTACTACATCTTCCTTTGCTCACCACACTGGCAAATTGTTTACCTAAGTGGAATCACAATTATAGGCGCTTGCACTATCCTGACATTGCTTTCTCCAGCGTTTTCAACTGGGAAATATCGTTCATTTCGAGCCTTGCTCTTTCTGTCGATGGGATTTTTCGGTCTTATCCCTGCAGTCCATGCTCTTGTAGTTAATTGGAATGATCCTCATCGCAATGTAACACTTGCTTATGAGTCAGTCATGGCACTATCTTATACGATGGGGGCTATGTTTTACGTTACTCGAATCCCGGAGAGGTGGAGGCCTGGGTGGTTCGACCTTGCTGGTCAGAGTCACCAAATATTTCATGTTTTTGTAATCTTTGGTGCGTTTGCACATTATGGTGCAGCGCAGATTTTCCTGGAGTATCGTAGTAAATTGGGGTGCGGGAAAAATTTGTAATATGATCTCTTTACATATGCATCAGTAAGATTTAATAATTTACAGTCATAGAGATAGAGCAGTTTTTGTTATAAGATTGTCTTCTCTCGGGGCTGATATATAACTTTACCAGCTCTAAATTAAGGGGAGGATTACAATGGGTGTTCAAGTGAAGTATGAAATTCTTCTCATTTATAGAATATCAATGTATCCTATTATGATTAATTACGATGTTTCTTATTTTCATTTGAAGCAAAACATAAGTCACTACAAAAAAATTGGGTTATAGACGACACTTATAGTCCAGCGAAAAAAAAAAAACGCAGGTGAAAACAATTGAGCCCTATACTTTCAACAACGGTTTTCAGAACCGCGGAAAACGTTTTCCATTGCCAGTGATCATTAAGTATTGCGCCACGACTTGGGCTAAAAATTGATAGCCAGAAATGTCTTGCGCTGGTAAAACCTCAAATCAACAAAAATTTTCAAATTTTCATGAAGTTTGGAAAACGCGGTACTTATTTTCACAATTCCCGCGATCCGAAGAAAAAAAAAAGATGAAAGAATCCTAAAAAAAATACAAGGAGACGCAGGGACTAATTTTTCCATCCAAACCCTACCTTCTCTACCACCTCTACCACATACTACGCTGTCAACCTTTTCATAATTCCATCTCGACGACATCAATTGTTCGCCTTACTCAAAAATTTAGGTAACTTTATTCTCCAAAAACGCCACCAATTCAATGGTGTATAATAATTTTGAGTTCAATCGCCATCTCATTATGGATTTTCTTATGATTCTTTTCATAGATTTTTGGTTTCTTTTATGTCTGTTGTTTTTCCTCACTGCATACTAACCTGTATGTATATAAGAATATCATGGAGCTTACCGATGGAGTGTGGTGGGGTGGGGATGGAGAGCGTAGAAAGGGAAATTGACCCAAAAGCTTATTTTTCTTCTCCTATGAGGGCAATAATTATTATCCATCTTATGTAATCCTGGTCCTTATTAATTACTAGCACTATATAGAGTGATTGGCATTTCCTAAATTATTTAGATGGAGGATTTATTAATGGTTTGTTCTTGTTTTGCACTTGGGTGTGACAATCTCCTTTCATTTATGATCTGCTTCGTCATAGAAGTAATTATTAAATGTGTAAGTAGACACGAGTGGAAGACTCATGGTGAGACTACTGGTGTTTTGTAGTAAAACCATTTAAGATCCTTTAGCTACGTTATAATCTTATAGGGAGTTAAAACAATAACTGAAACTAGCTTATATTTCTGGTTACAATAATGTTTTGAGATTGTGAAGTTATTCTTAGTTGGCAAAGCCAAGAAGAGGTCAATTTAGAGGCTAGGAACATTGTATGTTTTAGAGATTAATTATTTACACTCTGGGCAGCTTTTTTCAGATCAATTGAAGGTCTATTAGTAGATTAACTGTGTAGTGTTTCCATCTTCTGATGGTGTTTATACATTGAGATTTTTTTAGTACAGAGAGACTACATTGCATATACTGAAAGACATCCTATTATGATTAATTAATATGCTTCTGACATTTCCTAAAGATCTATTCGACAATCAGACAACAATACAACCTCCATGCTCACCTAGATATCAAGGTGTGGGGGTGAACAAATACCCCAAGGAAAAGTACATAACTTAGAAGACTTTTACTTTAAAGTCTATTCAGAATTTTTCAAGATGGAATCTTAAGTAATCTTCACATTAAGATGTGAGGGTGAAAAATGCCCAAATAAAAAATACATAGAAGACTTGTACTTTTTAAGTCTACTGAGAACTTTTCAAGATGGAATACCAAGTTATTTTCATATCAAGATGTGAGAGTGACAAATACCCAAAAGGAGAACACATAGAGGACTAATTTTACTTTCAAGTCTACTCAAAATTTTCCTACACGACAGTTTGATATTTTTTTTAATGCCTCCTTCTACACGGCAACTTGATATTTTAGAAGCTTTTATTCTTTCATGCACAAGCTTTAAAAATGGAATATCGAGTAATCTTGCGTGTGTGGTTACTGTTGGCTGCGGTGTTAGTTCAGCATATGGATTATGGGAGCTCAGGTTGCCTGGAAGAAGAAAGGACTGGACTTTTGAAACTAAAGATGCCTTCAACTAGCCATTGTTCTAATATTTTAACACTTTATTTCAACATTCATTTTGCTCAAATATCTAATTAATGTTTGGAAGCACTTGTAGTGTGGAAAGATTTATATTCGTAAATGAATTCCCTTGTTTGGTTGTATAAAACAATATTAATTTATTTATGTCATTTATAGATACAAATCGTATTTGTAAAACATATGAAATTATAATTAGTGTTTGTATTTTACTTAAATATCATTCCTTTATTCTATATATTGACATTGAACTTGCCATATTGGTCCATATTTTCTTGCAAAATTTTGTAGAATATGAGGTTGAGATTGCCCTACCACATGGTGTGGGCTTCCAATTAAAGGTAATAATAACAGGAAACAGAGAAATGCAATAGAACTCAAAATATTGAAGGCAAACTGGGACTTCGTTTTAGAAAGAAGATAAGACAGTGCTGAAGCTTCTCCAAGAAAACAATCTTGGTTGTGTTCTTTAGACTTGTGACTATTTTTTTTCTCAGTTTGGACTTGTGACTAGAGAGAGTGAAAATTATTCTCTTTATAACGTCAAAACCTTCCCAAATGGGCAACTAAATTGGTGGATTTGGAATTTCAAATTCTATTTTTTGAGTAGCATTTGAGTAAAGTTTAAGAAAATCTAAAATTTATAAATCTTGAATTTCCAATTTCTTGAAAAGGTGTTTCCAAACACAAATAACTGGATATGCAAATAATTGAATTACACTTTTTTCTCCATTTTTTGTAGTTAAACATTGAAATGAATGGCTGAAATACAAACATTAAAATGTTAGTATATAACATTAGTTAGAAGAGGATACTAATCCCTTTAAATTACTCTTTTCACTTTACCCTTTTTTGCACAAAATTTTTTTTTTTGTCAAATTACGTGATCAAACTTTAGAAGTGGAATTTTCATTTGCAAGACTTTAGAAATGGAATATCAAGTCATCTTGATATCAAGACATGACAGTGACAAATACTCAAAGGAAAGTAGATAGAAGACTTTCACTTTTAAATCTACTCTGAATTTTTCAAGGTGGAATATCAAATACTTTTTATATCAAGGTGTGAGGGTAAACAAATACCTAAAAGGAAAAGTACATAGAACACAAAAGACTTTTACTTTAAAGCCAACTCATAATTTTCCAAGATGGAATATGAAGTAACCTTCACATCAAGATGTGAGGGTGAAAAATACCCAAAGAAAAAATATATAGAAGACTTATACTTTTTAAGTCTACTGAGAATTTTTCAAGATGGAATATCAAGTTATTTTCACATCAAGATGTGAGGGTGACAAATTAATACCCAAATGGAGAAGATATGAAGGAGTTTTACTTTCAAGTCTACTCAGAATTTTTCTACACGGCAGCTTGATGTCCTTTTACATGCCTCCTACTTTAAAGCCAACATAAGTTTTACTAGGAGCATAGAATCTAAACATTGTTAGAAGCTTTTAATCTTTCTTGCACGAACTTTAAAAATGGAGTATCGTGTAATGTTGCGGTTGTGGTTACTGTTGGCTGTAGTGTTAGTTCAGCTTAAGGATTATGGGAGCTCAGGTTGCCTAGAAGAAGAAAGGAATGGACTTTTGAACCTAAAAGATGCTTTTAACTATCCAAATGGTTCTAGTGCTCTTTCTTCATGGGGTGGTGAGGAGATAGATTGCTGCAAATGGGATAAGGTCCTCTGTGATAACTCCACTAAGCGAGTGATCCAACTTTCTCTGAATGATACAAGAACATTGGAGCTGTCAGAAACTGATTGGCCTCCAAATGATATCATCCTGGAGGCGTCTTTGTTTCTTCCATTTCAGGAATTACTGAATCTAAGCTTGGCCAGTAACTACTTAAAAGGTACGGTCTCCCTCACTCTCTCTCTCTCTCTTGTATTGGCATGAAAAATAAGAGGAAAAATATTCTTTTAATATTTTCCTCTGCTATTTCTTGTATTCTTCCCCATGGCAGTGCAGTGTGTTAAACGTCAACTATTTGGAAAATTTTGATTATACAAATACTATGATCAAGGTTCTATAGGGTGTATAGAAATAAATTAATTTGCAACCGTATGAAGTGCTATGAATATCTGTGATCTGTTAATTATACTTGTTAATTGTACATTATATTAATCCAATAGTTTTGGAAAATGAAGGATACTTTTCGAGTGATAATAAGATTGTCTTATTGTTTCAACCAGGTTTTCAAGGAGCATTACAACTTGGAAGCTTACAAGTTTTGGATCTGAGTGACAACTGGCTCACTTTAATTCCATCTTTGGGTGAACTACAATCCCTAAAGTTTCTAAATCTTGAATATAACGCATTCACGAATTTCTCTAGTTTTCAAGGTACTCTCATCAAATTTTTCAATCATTTTCATATTACGATTCATCACTTGAAATGAGCATGACTAACAACTTAATCGATTCTGTCTCTACCAATTTGCTTTCACAGAATTAACGAAGTTGAAAAATCTAGAAATGTTGGATCTAAGTTCCAACGACCTCACTTCAATTCAATCTTTGGGTGTACTACAGTCCCTAAAGTTTCTGATTCTTAACTATAACAAATTCACGAATTTCTCTAGTTTTCAAGGCACTCTCATCAAATTTATCAATCATTTTCATATTATGGTTCATCACTTGAAAATGAGCATTACCAACAGCTTAATCGATTCTGTCTCTACCAATCTGCTTTCACAGAATTAACAAAGTTGAGAAATCTAGAAATGTTGGATCTGAGTGAGAACGAGCTTACTTCAATTCCATCTTTGGGTGAACCACAGTCCCTAAAGTTTCTGAACCTTGAATATAACAGATTCACGAATTTCTCTAGTTTTCAAGGTACTCTCATCAAATTTATCAATCATTTTCATATTACGATTCATCACTTGAAATGAGCATTACTAACAGCTTAATCGATTTTGTCTCTACCACGCACTCTGCTTTAACAGAATTAACCAAGTTGAGAAATCTAGAAATATTGAATCTTGGTGGTAACGAACTAACTGGTGAGATGCCCCCATCCATTGGGGCCTTGACTTCTCTGAAGGCATTATCATTTGGATACAACCAACTAAATGGCTCTCTATCGGAGGAAGGTATGGTCTCACAAACTAATGGTTACCATTTTAATGTCTTCTCAGAATTCATAAAATGTTGAAATAGAAGTTGATGTTTGTACCTTGAATATTTTATTCATCAATTACCGCCCTTTTCTAATTTCTACGATGCCGTAATGTTAAAAGAAAAAATGGGTCCTCTTCACCATTTCTTCAAAACATGACTCTCAGTGCCATTATTGGCGATGGTTCAGATTGGATTTACTGGTTTGTGGAGTCTTGGTGGTGCTATAGCAAAACTGGGATGTATTAGTTGTGTTAAAAGATGTTAATAATATAATAAATTGCTCTCTAATGATTTAAACTTAATTTTAATGAGGTGATAACTTAATATCATATCATAGCCTAAATACCAAAAGACTCTAGTTTCAAAACTCACCGTCATGGTGCCATCTATTTAAATACATTAAAACTATTCAAATGTAAGGCAATGTAAGACTAAAAAACTAACCCAGCTATACTAGCAGAGCGTGTTTAAAGATAATAAATAATACAATAAATCTCTCTTTAACTGCTTAAAATTTTAAATGCGGTGTGAACTTAACAAGTTGCAATTTCTTGTCTTTTCCTTCGTATTTCACATCAAAATTCCCAACCACTTTGCTTTCATTTGGTTGAACGGAAAATACATGATATTATCTTGTCTAGTTTACAGTAATACTAATTTCAAAATTTCTCGACCAACTAGAAAAAGTGTTTGGCCGAAGCTATGTCGGGGAATAACTTCAATAACTAAAATATATGATGTTAAAGACAGACCATTAGTATTCGACATTGTATGTATACACGTGTAAACATTTTGCAATCTCCTTGATAACTGAAACACAGCACATTGATTTTCTTACTTTCATTCAATGCAGAGCTGTGCAAATTGAAGAACCTTCAAGAGTTGGATCTGAGTGGAAACAGTTTGGAAGGATCTATTCCTCTATGTCTCGGCAATTTGACATCCCTTAGGCTTCTTGATCTTTCCGAGAACTTCTTCAGTGGAAACATTCCTTCAACTCTTTTTCTCAACCTCAAATCACTTGAGTATGTTTCCCTTTCATACAATCCTTTCCCATGTTCATTCTCACTCAGCTCATTCAAGAACAACTCCAAACTTGAAGGCTTTGAACTTGATAACCTGAAAGTAGAGACAGAAAATCCACCTTGGATACCACTTTCTCCGCTAAAAGGTGTTGGATTATCAAATTGTAAACTAAATGCTGATGGACGAGAGCGTTTCTGAGTATGGCGAAGAAAAAGAAGGCGTTTCTGAGAATGGTAAGTAATGATTAACATGAATATGCGCATATAGAGAAACACGATATATGATTGTGTATAATTACATCCATCCACACGCTAATCAGTGACTAATGAAGCTAATTAGCTAGAACAAAGGATATTTTTCTAAAGCAGTTGGAAGCTAGTCAATATAATTACCAGAAGAGTAAACGACTTAATACGTGTTTTGTCAAAAGTATACAATATTCACATGTGTTTTAAAATATAGCTAATTATCTCTTTATATTTTATAAAAGTAGTTGAATACCCCATGTGTTTTAAAACGTAGCTAATTACCCACTATGTTTTATAAAAATAACTAATTACCCTTCTGTATTTTAAAAAAGTAGTTGAATACCTCCTGTTAAAATAAATAATTTTTTTAACAGAAGCGGAGATTGTTAAATAAAAGGGGTTATTCAGTTACAAATAACTAATTACCCTCTGTATTTTAAAAAAATAGTTGAATACCTCCTGTTAACATAAATAATTTTTTTAACAGAAGCGGGGATTGTTAAATAAAGGGAGTTATTCAGTTACTTTTATAAAACACAGGGGATAATTAGTTATGTTTTAAAACACAGGAGCTGTTTAGTTATTTTTATAAAATAAATGAGGGTAATAAGCTACGTTTTAAAATATGGAAGTATTGCGCACTTTTGACAAAATACAAAGATGTAGTATATGCTGGTTTTGTTTGTATATCTGCTGATCCTTTCTTGAATACCTTCCTTTCTATTTGACCAGAATGATTTGAGGGTTGTTGACATCAGTCACAACAATATTGTAGGAGAACTCCCCTCGTGGTTACTCGTAAATAACACAAGATTAGAGGCCCTCAGTCTTAGAAATAACCTCCTGACAGGTTCTCTAGATTTGCATTCAAAGAACCTTAACATGCATTCCATTGACATCTCTATGAATAACATTCAAGGCAACCTTCCAACCTCTATAGGTTCTGTTTTTCCAAATTTATACATTCTTAACATGTCCAGTAATGCTCTTCAAGGAAATATTCCAACGTCAATAGGAGATATGCGATACTTAACTTCGCTGGATTTATCTAATAATAATTTCTCTGGAGAATTACCTGAACCCTTGTTTATGGGCTGCGTGGAATTGGAAATTTTGAAGCTCTCAAACAATAGCTTCGATGGACAGGTACTTCCAGTCATATTCAACCTCACAGTACTAAGATATCTATATTTAGACAATAATCACTTTTTGGGGGAACTTTCAATTGGACTTCTTAACAGCACATACTTACAGTTATTGGACTTGAGCAATAACAAAATCTCAGGTCAAATTCCTGATTGGATTGGTAATTTTCGCTTTTTGGGTTCTCTCTTGTCTAAGAATATTTTAACAGGTCCTATACCAATGAGGTTTTGCAAACTTGAACAATTAAGGGTCCTCGACCTTTCTTGGAATCATCTTCTTGATACCTTACCTTCTTGTTTCAATGCATCTTCACTAAAGTTTCTACATCTGCAAGGAAATAAATTTACAGGGCCTCTGCCAAATATTTTATCTACATTATCGTCCCTCGTGACACTGGATATCAGGCATAACTACTTTTCAGGGGAAATTCCTAATTGGATCAGCTCACTCTCCAGCTTGAGGATTCTTCTTCTAAAAGGAAATAGTTTAAAAGGATCTATTCCTTTCCAAATCTGTGAGCTCAAAAACATCAGCATACTTGATCTTTCTTCCAATAATCTTTCAGGGTCGATACCTCCTTGCTTGCATAGCTTACCTTTTGAGAAGAAAAGAGCATTGGACGATACATTTGATTTGGAAGATTATTGGTGGATCTCTCTCGGAACAAGCTTATATGAAAGCCAACTTGGTATATCTCAAGGCATGCCGACTGATGTCGATAAGCTTCATGTGGAAGAAGTGGAATTTATTTCAAAAAATAGAACTGAATCATATACAGGCAACCCATTATACTTGATGTCTGGAATCGACCTCTCACTCAACAACTTGACAGGTTCTATTCCTTTTGACATTGGTGACTTGAGCGATATTCATACTTTGAACCTTTCACTTGGCATGAGCAGGACTATAAAAGGCTAATTGATTCTGCCTCTACCACTCTCTGCTTTCATAGAACTGATGACACTTAGGAATTTAGAAATATTGAATCTTGGTTATAATGAACTAACTGGAGAGATGCCCCCATCCATTGGGGCCTTGACTTCTTTGAAGACATTATCATTCAGAAATAATGAACTAAATGGCTCTCTACCAGATGAAGGTATGGTCTCAAAAACTAATAGCTGCCTTTTCAATAGCTTTCCAGAATTAATAAAAATGGTCTGGTCCTTTTCGTCAGATTTTCTTCTGTAACATGCTACTGGAATTTGATAGATTTTCTCATAAGACTGAAACCATTAAAAGACTGAAATCATTTGGACAAGTCATGGAATAATTGAAATCTAGAAAATAATTATTTGTAAGCGGTGGTTCAAATTATGGGATTCACTGATTCGTGGAATCCTGATTTTTCTATAGAGAAACTGCAGAACGATGTTTATAGATGCAATTTATTGTCTTTTACTTAGTATTCTACATAAAAAATTGTTGAAAATAATTATTTGGTTAAACGAAAAATATACCTGTATATCATAAAATTCTTCAGAACATTGCGAAAGCGTATTATCTAGCTAGCAGCAACACCAGTTTCACCAACAAAAATATTATAAGGCAGAAGAGAGAATAAGAGAACCAAGAGAAGTACTTCAATGCCTCACATATAGCATGTTAATAAAGAAAGACCATCAGTAATTAGTAAAGCTTTCAACTAATATGCATATAAAAAACTTGATGAACTGTAACGTTGATCCACGGAAAATTTCTTAGGTATTTCACAGATAATCAATAAATCTTTAGAGGCAAGAACACTCAATATCATAATTTAACTTCTTGATTTTCAATTTTCTTTATAACAAGACGTAGTGCATCGAGTTTAACTTTCGCTTGATACAGGGCTGTGCAAAATGAAGAACCTTCAAGAGTTGGATCTGAATCGAAATAGTTTTGAAGGACCTATTCCTCCATGTCTCAGTAGTTTGACATTCCTTCGACTCCTTGAACTTTCTGAGAACAACTTTAGTGGAACCATCCCTCCAACTCTTTTTCTCAGTCTCAAATCACTCAAGTATGTTTCTCTTTCTTACAATCATTTTGAAGGTTCATTCTCACTCAGCTCATTTGGTAACAATTCCAAACTTGAAGTCTTTGAACTTGATAGCCATAATAGTAACCTGAAAGTAGAGACAGAGAATCCACCTTGGACACCTTTATTTCAGCTGAAAGTCTTTCGATTATCGAACTGTAAACTCAATGAACCAAGTCGTGCAATACCTTCCTTTCTATTTAACCAAAATGATTTGAGGATTGTAAACCTGAGTCACAACAGTATGGTAGGAGAGGTCCCCTCTTGGTTACTAGTAAATAATACAAGATTAGAGTTCCTCAGTCTTAGAAATAACCTCCTGACAGGTTCTCTCGATTTGCATCCAAATCCAAAGAACCTTGACATGTTTTGGCTTGACATATCTATGAATCACATTCAAGGCAATTTTCCAACCTCTACAGGTTCTGTTGTTCCAAATTTGCTCTTTCTTAACATGTCTCGTAATGATCTTCAAGGAAATATTCCCTCCTCAATAGGGGATATGCGCAAGTTATATTATCTGGATTTATCGAATAACCATTTGTCTGGAGAACTACCGGAACCATTGCTTTTGGGTTGCGTGGAATTGACATTTCTAAAGCTCTCAAATAATAACTTGGTAGGACAGATACTTCCAGCCAAATCTAACCTCACAAATCTTTTTGCTCTATTTTTAGACAACAATTATTTTTCAGGGGATCTTTCAAGTGGACTTCTTAATAGCTCATACTTACAATTATTGGACTTGAGCAACAATTCAATAGCAGGTGAAATTCCTGATTGGATTGGTGATTTTCCCTTTTTGAGTTCCCTTGTCTTGTCTAAGAATAACTTATCTGGTCCTATACCAATGAAATTCTGCAAACTTGAACAACTAAGCTACCTTGACCTTTCTTGGAATCATCTTCTTGGTACCTTACCTTCTTGTTTCAATGCATCTTCACTGAAATATCTACATCTGCAAGGAAATAAATTTACAGGTCCTCTGCCAAATGTTTTATCTACATCATCATCCCTTGTGACTCTGGATATCAGGGATAACTACTTATCCGGAGAAATTCCTATTTGGATTGACTCGCTCTCCAGCTTGAGGGTTCTGTTGCTAAAGGAAATAGTTTAGAAGGATCAATTCCTTTGCAAATCTGTGAGCTAAAAAATATCAGCATACTTGATCTTTCTTCCAATAATCTTTCAGGGTATATACCTCCTTGCTTGTACAGCGTACCCTTTGGTAAGAGAAGAGCATTGGATGATACATTTGATAGCAGAGTATATGGGTGGACACAATACAGATCTTTCAGAACATATTCCTATAAAAGCCAACTTGACGAAGGCCAATATGTGGTTTCTCGTTATTATACCTCAGATGTGGAAGAAGAAGTGGAATTTATTACGAAAAGTAGGACTGAATCATATACAGGCAACATTTTGTACTTCATGTCTGGAATCGACCTTTCATTGAACAACTTAACAGGTTCTATTCCTCTTGAGATTGGTTACATGACCGATATTCATACTTTGAACCTGTCACACAATTATTTATCAGGATCAATCCCTAGGACATTTATGAATTTGAAGCAAATACAAAGCCTAGACCTATCTCACAATAGGTTGACTGGTCAAATTCCCTCAGAGTTGGTAGAATTGAACTTTCTATTAGTGTTTTCAGTGGCTTACAATAATTTATCAGGAAGGGCCCCAGAAAGAAAAGCTCAATTTGCAACATTTGAAGAAAGCAGTTATGAAGATGATTCTCTTCTATGTGGTTCCCCTCTAGAGAAAAGTTGCGCCAAGACCATAGCAATACCACCACCTTCAGATCTAGACCAGAATGACCTCTTTAAAGATGCTTTCCTGACAAGTTTTGCTGGATCATACATAGTAACACTTTTATGCTTCTTTGCTTGTCTCTACTTCAATCCCTATTGGCGAGGACTACTGTTCAGATTCGTTGAGAGGACTACAAGAAAGGCTTCTCAACTTATATGAGATTGTCCCACGTGTCTTTTAAGATATCATTTTCATATTTTGTGTTTGCTTTCTTCCATTGGTCTAATTGAATAGGAAGTCATAACGGTTGTAACGCCATGATAGGTTGCTTGTATACCTGTATTATGAAGCTGAAAAATATTACAGAAATTCCTATTTCTCATTTTAGATTCAAGCTGAAAAACATTGAATATTTAAAGATTGCATCATCGTAATCAGTTAGCATAATACGATTAGCTATAATATCAAATATGAAAAGTCTTTCATGGTATAACTAAAACTGTGATTATCGGCTGATTGCATTCTCTCGTATGACAATTGCTACTTTATTGTTTATCAGATAAATATCTCTCTTGAGAAACAGACACTTATATACTCGAGTCATGGTATATAAATAAGGACGGGTGCTTAGCTAATACATCAAGCCATTCACTATATTCATTCTATCTCTTTATGTTATTCCCTTAACAATCAACATGGTATCTAGAACCAGGTAGAGCAATTAAGTCAAGACTGTAGCTTGTTTTGTTGAAATTGTGCATATTAGCACACCAAAATCAAATGGCATGCACCGCGTAAATAGTATTAGATATTTTATGTGCATATATATATATATATATATATATTCACTATATTTAGACTAGCTAAAATGGAATGAATGGATTGGTTCGAAGATTTGAAAATTTGTCCTCTTATCTAAATTGAAGGTTTATTAAAGATTATCAAAATATTCAAGAAATATCTGATTTAATTTTGACAACAAATTATATTAATCGAAGTCGGATATCTTATTTTTCTCACTAAATTTTTTCTTTCTAACCAACCAATGTGGGTTGGATTCTTTTCACAAAATCAAAAAACACAAAGTGAGGAAAAATGATCCTTTGTTGAATGAAGAGGATGAGGAAATAGGAGAAAATAAAGAGAGAAATGAAAAGATTGAAAAGAAAATATAGGAAAAATTACATAGTTCTCATCAATCGAACAATTAAACAATAATTTTATCCGATTTTCCCCGAATCTTAATTATTGACTTGAACATTGTAGTGCACCTCCTAACCCAGTGTCTCTTCCACTGACAGTTCTACCCTTCTCCTTGTACTCACTAGTACACCCACACACTCCAAGATACACAAAATGATAAGAAAATTCCAAACCTAAACCTACTCCACATCGCCTGCCACCTCCTTAACCCCAAAACCAAAATCAAAATCAAAACCAAAACCAAAACCAAAACCCAAACACTCGCTAATACACACATGCACCCACACACACTGAGAACCCAAACACTCGCTAATACACACATTGAAATCTTTCTTACACACGTAACATATGTATATATATGCGTACTTGAGGAAATAAATAATTGCAAAGATAGAGTTTAAAGGCAAAAAAAAGGTACAAGCACTGAATAAGGGCAACTTCGTGGTGGTGATTGTATGCGATTTTTTCCCCCTTCATTTTTGGTGTGTGATTTCAGTGTGTCTTTATGATACGTGTATGAATCTGTCTGTTTTGGGCTTGGGGATGGGGTTGCAGCCTACAGGGGCTAAAGGTAGGATTTAGTTTTTCCTTTTTCAGAATTCCAGTCCTACGGGTCTGCCTGAACTGTCAGTGATTCAAACAAAGAGGCGGGGACGAGTGTTGTGCTTGCCCGAACCGATACCACCATTCATTACTGTGAATCGGCTTTGGCCTTCACTTAAAAGTTAAATGAATCCTCTAATGACGTTGGGTTCATACTCTACTGAAACGATTGGTTGCATGAGCTTTGGGGGTGGGTTTTTACTTTTTGTTTTTTCTTTCCTTTTATCTTTTGACCCTTTGCTTTTTTGTTTTTTGTTTAGAAACAGTTAAAAGACTAAAATACCCCCCATGTGTTTAACAACATTAGAGTCTATGGGAGAATCTGGATAAATTAATAATACATTAGGGTGTTTGGGATTTAATGTATAACTCATGGGGTTTTTGGCATTCTCTCAATTATATGAAGACACACTATCCATGTAAAATATATTGTAACACTTAAAATTATTGCAAAAAAAC
This sequence comes from Ehretia macrophylla, assembly GCA_037974665.1. Classification (NCBI taxonomy): domain Eukaryota; kingdom Viridiplantae; phylum Streptophyta; class Magnoliopsida; order Boraginales; family Ehretiaceae; genus Ehretia; species Ehretia macrophylla. The sequence continues at coordinate 57,178,690 of CM075771.1, read as the reverse complement.
TAAAAAATGTTATAAATGACTTTAGGCATTGCTTATGTTCTCGCCCATTGCATATGCTGCCGTTACAAATCCTCTACTGCAATGCCTTTTTTTCTTTTTGTAAATAACAAACAACAATTGAAAAAATTATTGCAATAAACAAAGCAATAATTTTAAAGGCATTACAAAAAAAAAAAAAAAAAACAACTCATGAACAATTATTAACAAAATGAGATAAAACAATTTTCACCATAATAAAAAGTATTAATTTATGCATCGATTGAGAGAGGGTTGCAGTAAGACGTCTATGGCAACGATTTTTCATTTTCTAATTTGTAGCGACGAAACCATGCTTTAGATATATGCATTTTGTACAAGCTCTGAGCATATTATATAATGGACAACACTAATACAAAGGAGTTTTCTTATTAGATAATAAGTTTTTAAAGGCAAAAAAATTGATGAAAGAAGCCACAACCATCTTATAGTTGGTGTTACCCGTCCCACTAATGGCTGAGTTTGCTTAATTGACTTGCTAATCCAAAACTAGGGTGAATTGCTTGGACCCCCTGTGGTCATCTGAAAGTGTGCATGACCTCTGTGGTCCTAAAATCATCTCCAGACTTCTGTGGTCATTCAAAAGTGCATATGACCCCTCACCTGTCGACAATTTCGTCAAAACTAACGAGAGTGCATGAGACGCGGTAGTTTTGCAACTATGATGGCTATGTAACAATAGTTTGAATAAAATAGGTGTATTTTTTGACCAATCTACCCGTGGTTCTATGTATAATAGAAGCAACCAACCTTTTAACAGTTTATTTCGATCCTTTGCCGTTGGTGAGTAGCGTGAGCTTGCTACCATCATTGTTGTCGCCGTGAGCTTCAAGGCCAACATGGCCTCGCTTCGCCTTGAGCTAGCTTGCTATCGCAGTGAGCTTGCATATTCATCACCCAATACATGTCCTAGGGGTTGAATTTTTCGTTTGATTCGTGTTGCTTCCGTTGCCATGCTTTGGCGAATTTGTCGCCAGAATTCTTGAAGAATCAAACAAAAGGAACCTGCTGTTTGTTTTTGCCCAAAAAAAAAAATGCTCGAGGAAGACGTCTAATGCTCAAAATTTGAGTTTTCGAAATCGGTGTAAACATGGTTTTTCAAGCATATGGTTAGAATCGTAGCGAGAAAAGGAGCTCAACCGTGCTTGTAGTGTTGTCATCCGACATCGGGATTTGCCGGAATTTGAGCTTAAATTTGACGGGTTTCGAAGTGGAAGTTGATGTAGTTCGAGGTATCCAACCCAAAATTCTAAGGTACCATTGCAACCGCAGCGGGGAGATGAAGCTAACGGTTGGTGGTATGTAGATCGAGAAACACGGGAAAAGATTCTTTCATTAATGACCAAGAAAGCTGCTAAGCTAAAAACAAGGGTATAAACGTCTTTTAACTATTTTCTGTTACTAACATAGACGGTAATATGTTTTTTCAATGTGTATGCACTTTTGAATTACCACAGAGGGGTCTGGAAGGGGTTTTGGCACCACAGGGGGTGGTACGTGTAATACCACAACCAAATGCGAGTTAAAAATAAATTATTAGATTGTGAAAAAAATGACCCGTTAACAATAATTGTTATATTGCGTTTCATTATATTCGAGTTAATGAGTAAATTTAGAATATATTAAAAGTGATGCTGGAACATGTAGATATGCAAAGCATAATCAGATAAGTTCATCCCCAAAATTTATAAAAGAAAGTTTGAAAATTTTACGAGTTATGAATCAGTTTTTGGACCAACTTCGAGTTAAAAACTGTAGCAATTGACAAAGAGTTAGGTGATGATTAATATATGGTTGGAAATTTTTATGAGTCTAGTTTCTAATTCTTCAAACAGTGCATCAATTGAAGTTTTCTACAAAAAGTTATGATTATTTTAGTAAAATATGTTTGAAGTATATACGAGTAACAAATTCGAGTTTGAGTTATTTTAATTTAATTATGATTCGTTTTAGCTTTGATTGGGTTTTATTTTAACTGAGGATAATTGTGGGGTCCGTCCCTTGGTAACAATTAGCCAAAAATATCTCTTAAAATAAAAAGTCTCCATCGTTAGCTATAGAAACAAAAAGAAGAGGAAAAGAAATAGATATAGATGAGTCATTGGGTCATATTTTTTTAAGCTTCTGCCTGGCATTATGTTAGCATTCAACTGGTGATAAGGACATTAATTCAAAAGGATAAACAAGGAAAGTTAGGAAATAAGAGATAGACGCCTCATGGTTGTTTAAGTCGTCTAAGTAGCCACCTCGTGTTTGCACCTTTTCAATTCAAGAGGCCACCTCTTGCTTCCTACTGCATGCTTGTATGTATTTTATTTAGTAATATTAGAGTCATTAGTTAAGGGGATAGACATAATTTTAGCTGCAACATAATTAACTTTCCCCTATATAACATATATACTAATGGAACGAAAGAGAATGGCACAAGAGAGAGAGAGAAACTCGGAGAAAAATGATAGCGGTGTTGATGATTGGGATCCATGAGAAACGAAACGTACCCTCCTTCTGATTAACCCATCGGATTTCCATTGGTAAGCTAGTGTTGCCTTGATAAATTGTGGATTTTATGTATAAGTTGATCATATGACTATATGCAAAATACATTTAGTGAATATTATTCGAAGTAAGGAAGTTTAAGATGATGAACTTAACTTAGAGTTGTATAATAAAAACAATAAAGGTTTAGTAATTGGTATATTGGTGAACTTGGAAACCGTTACTGATTTGGAGTAAGATTGTGAATGGTGAGGTTTGGTGAAAAGCTAGATATATTATTATGAGTATGGTTGTATGTATGTAAATGCATGGTGTGATTCTTGCAGTGTGCTACGTTGGTATGTGAGGACTAGCAGTGTGTGTATAAATATATTGGGTGAAGTGCACAGGATTTCCCCGTATTTTTATATTCTCTGTGATTTTAAAAGTGTACGATACCCCTCTTGTAATTTCTAAAACTAAGCACAATAACTTCATGTGGTTTTAAAAGTGCATGGTACCCCTCTATGGTTTCTGAAACTAAGCACAATAGCTCCTCTCTGTCAAAAAATTTGTATATTTTAACAAAAAAATGTGATCCACGAGCATCAAATGTGATTATTCAAGGTTTTTTTTTTGCTTAAATTATTAATTATTTAGACAAAAATACTCTTATATGACACATATTTTTTTTCTTTAGAGTTGGGAAAATGAGTATTTTTGTCCAAACAATTAATAATTTAAACTAAAAAAAAAGCGCATTTGACACGCGTGCATCATAGACAGATTTTTTGACTAAAGGGGCTGTTGTGTTTAGTTTCAGAAACCACAGGGGGGGAGGGGTAGCGTACACTTTTAAAATCACAAGGGGCTATTATGCTTATTTTCAGAAACCACAGGGGGATACCGTGCACTTTTAAAACCACATAAGGGTATTGTGTAACTGTACAAAAGCACAGGGGGTCCTATGCACTTCACCCTATATATATATGTGTATGTGTGTGTGTGTGTGTGTGTATTAGTAAGTGAGTTGGAGAGTGTTGGTCTCTAGTGTGTGTGAGGTAGATGTGTTATGCAAAAATTATAATAAAAGGGTTAGTAATGGAGGTATAGGATGGTGAGACATGGTGTGGTGTATAGGAACGGGTGGTGGGTGTATTAAAGAAGAAAGATAGGAAAGAAAAAAAGGAATATAAGAGAATGTGAAGGAAGAAGGATAAATAAGCATAATAAATAGTAACGAATGGGAAAGTCTAAAGAAGAAACAGATTAAAGTAAGAATCATAAAGGGAAAGAAACTAAGATAAAAGCCGTAACAATTATAATAAGAAGAGTTGTATCATTTTATTTAAGTTTACAAATAAGAAGCCAGAAAAAAAATAAGAGAGACAAAATATCATCTCATATATTCCAAGAAAGCCTTTTATTATTCTGTCTAAGTTGGATGTCTCAGTTTGATATATTACTATGCAGTGACGAATTAACTTGAAGCTTATGACTGAATTGATGTAAAGCTTGCGTTGAGGTAAGTTGGACAACCCTCTTACACCTAGACCCATTTGGATCTCTCCCTGTATTTCAGTTTAATGTCTCATATTCTGAAATTCGTAGATTTCGTTCTGATCTGCTTGTCATTCAGAATCTTGTGCTTCATTTGTAGTGAACGATTGTGATGCTTAAGTGTTGATTATGTTATGATCTAGATAAATAATTGTACTAATTGCTATATATTATCCCTAGAGCTGTAACACCCATCCGGCCGGTGAAATTGCCAAAAATTCCCTCCTCATATTGTGTGCCTGTAGGTGGGAGATGATTTACCGTACGAAGGTGTAGGGCCGCAGGTGGCCATTGTGTTTCCTCGGCGGTGGGAGATGATTCACCGTGAGAGAATGTGGCCAATACAAGGCTTTCCAATATATGGTGTGGGAGATATACACGTATTACAACTCTAGGCGATATTTATGTAGGTCATGTTAGTAAGATGTATTGTGAAATTACAGTTAATCTTGTGTGATACTTCAGTATAATCTTTTGTGACACTTCGGTATAAGCTTGTATGATACCTTAGTATAAGCTTGTGTGATACTTCAGTATAAATGAGATTGTGAGATAACAGCACAAATTTTGTGATATCCAGTTGCATGACTCCGGTATTAGCCTTGCGTGTGTTCTGTATTGATCAGATTATGGTTTGGTTCTGGTCTTGTGTGAATTAACTATTTCTTTGTCCCTCCTATAGATACCTCATGTACTTGACTTCGTATCGCCTTTGATTTAATTATGATTTCTATATTGTATCATTTTATTCGGACAACCCTCAAAGCTTGACTTTGGGGTGTCCTTCATATTGAGCATTGTTTCGCTCATTATATTATTTTATTATAATTGTGCAGAGGCTGGGATTAATGAATTATCTGGGCTAATGGGTTTAGAAGCCACCCTACGAGATAAATTCTAGCAATTATATGATATTATGAGAATGGTAATATTTCAAAACAATATTATTTGTAAATTGTTGTTGCCTTCCTGTAATAGATACTCAGAAGTACTATTTGATTTAATTAAAAGTTTTAGTTGTTATGATAAATGATTTGTGGAATTTAACCAAAAAATTAATTCCATTTATTTTACCCAAATTCTCATTCACTTTTATTTGGTTTTAAAACCTAATTACAACAGTAATCACAAACAAGGATTGAAAGAATTATTGCAATAAACTATAATTTTAAATTCAGTAAAAAAAATATAAAAAATAAACTCATGAACAATTATTAACAAAATGAGATAAAAAAAATTTCACCGTTATAAAAACTTTTAATTTATGCATCAATTAAGAGAGGGTTGCAGTAAGACGTATATGGCAATGATTTTTCATTTTCTAATCTTATAGGGACGACACCATGCTTTAGTTGGGAGTTTTCTTATTAGATAAGAAGTTTTTAAAGGCAAGAAATTTGATGAAAGAAGCCACAACCATTTGATAGTTGGTTACCCGTCCCACACTAATGGCGTAGTTTGCTTAATAGACTTGCTAATCCAAAACTAAAATATCTTTTACTCAAGCCGGTGAAGTGAATTGTAATATGCTTACTTTAGCTAAGCTTCTTCCAATCATATTGGTTGGGAATTTTTGCAAGCTAATATATCTTATTTGTTTGCGGTCACTGTAGATGACTACATGTAATACTCAACATAAAAAAATGAGGAGTAATTTGGTTAATTTCTTTCGGTGGGAAGGAAAGAGAGCATGCGACTTTTGGCAATTTCCTATAGATAAGGGGTAGTTATTATTGAGATTACTTTCATAATCCTTCACGAGTATAATCATGGATGTTAATGAGTCAGACTTTCTGAGTACCAATTTGGATCGGTGACGGATAGTCTCATTCCGATGTTTGGAGTTAGGGCAGGGCTGGACTGGGCAAAATATGGTGGTGTTGTGGCGACTTGGTTATAAGGCAAAATATGAGATATATAGATCTTTCCGTCTACAAATTAACTTAACCCATTGCTTTGCTTAGCTATCTACGAGGAACACCTCCTACTTTCCTCTCTCTCTCTCAGTTTTACTTTCTTCCAAGAACTTTAAATTTGATATATCCTTTTGTTTCTCTGACTTTATATTCTTTTTGATATAAAAGAGGAGCTGTCTACTGGCCAGTAGTAATATATTTGAGAAGAATTTTTCTTCAAAATGTCTAAGATGTTTGAACGTTTAGGACACAAAACGTAATAAAATTAAAATTGGTTTAAAAACTGAAAACCAATTATATGGACCATTGGATTGGATTCCATATGTCAATTTTTTTTTCTTTCTTCTTTTTGGATAACGGATGTCATACGTTCCTATAACACAACTTCTGGGTAAGATTTATAAACAATCGATCACATTATAAAGATATATGGGCTCCACATACTTGTAAGACTACACGCGCTTGTAAAACTCACAAATTATCACTCACATAACAACCTGATTGTTCGAACGACCAGATTGTTTGGAAATTTTTCCCCTACAATCTCATTGTGCCAACATTGCATGCAGATATTATTGATGGCCTAACACGGGCATAGGCCAGCCGAACTGTACGAAAAGTCAAGCCATCAAGCCACAAGAATTTAGCCTTTAAATGCTGTGGTTGGTGCAGTTGCTCGATAACCTAAATCTGCACTTAATGTGTGGGACAAAGACACCACTCTCATAGCAAGTGAAAAACAAACACATTTTCATCTCTTTTTCTCATACCAGGAGCTTTCTAGTCTGTGTTAATAATAGCGCACATGCATTTTCAATATGAACAGTTGTAAGGGGTCACTATTGAAGAGGAAAGCGAAAGTGAAGGAGCAAGAAAAGGATCAAAAACCCAACTTGGTCAAGCTAGACGACACGATCACAAGAAAGGATCAAATGATCACCAACAAGAACAACATCAACAGCTGCAAAACGAAACGTTATGCTCTCGTTTCATTTCATGAATTGCCAGACTACATGAAGGACAACGAGTATATACTGAAATACTACAGAGCTGAATGGCCCCTAAGTGATGCTCTCTTCAGCCTTTTTCGCTGGCATAATGAAACGCTTAATGTTTGGACGTAAGTATCTTGTCATCTCAGATTGAGTAATACTTTATGTCATCTCGTTATTGAATGTTAATCTCTCACGTAGATAAGAAAACACTAATGTCGGAAATGAATGATTTAGGAGGACACTCAAAAGAGAAATAGGATTGGCTCAATACTCTAAAGAATCTACTCTAGAGATATAGAAACCTTAAGGATAAAAGTTCAGCACTCAAACGAATCCACCTAAGAGATACAGAGCAAAGATAGAAAAAATCGTTCTACTAAAACAAAGTCTAAGACTTTAAGTTAAAATTTGAATTCATAATCTGATTTTGCAAGATTACAAACCACCAATTTATATAGTTGGAACATCCCTCCAACTTGGGCAAAATTTAGATAATCGAGAAGTAATTAATAATACTAGTCTAACTTCGAAACTATAAGACAATAATAGAGACTCTAGGAAAGTGAAATAACATTTAAAGTTCCAAGAATATAACCTTAATGACTTCCTAGAACAACCCAATCAGAATTAAAAGCAAGGAAAAATTAAAACATAACAAAACAAGGCTCAAAACTCGAGTTCGTCACTTCGAAGGTGGCTCAGACACACTTTACTAAAATGGTCATAACTTCTTCTAGAGAACTCCAAATGATACACCATTTGAAGAGTTTGAAACTAGACTCATATAGATTTCCAACCATATATGACTCAACAGTCAACTCCTTCCCAATCGCAGTTGTTTATGTAAAGTTTGGTCAGAAAAATAGTTTCTGCAGTTTTGTGAGCTTTCCATCTTCCTTCATTAGTTTGAACTTATTTGCTCTGGCATCAAACTCTTGATGGAAATCATGGAGGGTTGAGGTCTTCCTTTCTTTGATCAATTATGTTTTTCTAGTACTAATCATTCTTTCATCTACAAGCTTTGATCATGTTAAATAACTTTCGACTTTTTGATGAAATTATATTTTTCTTGAATTTTTAGTGTATGAGATACATATGGTTTTACATATGCAGGCATTTAATTGGATTCATTTTATTCTTGGTATTGACAATCGGAAATGCAACGCATGCGCATCAAGTGGCAGATTTCATTACGATGTTTACAAGGTATGCCGATTTTTTTTTTTGGCTACGAATAAGGTATGCTGAATTTTGCTGCTCGTTATTATTTATTTATTTAATCTGTTCGTGATTCAGATGTTAGATCTAGATCTATAAATTAAATATTTGTTAGATCTAAATCTGAAATTTATGTCTTGTGAAATTAGATCTACAGATCTAGATTTAATTTCATGCTTCGTTTAGATTATCAAGATTACATAATAAAATGATAAGAATGACATACCCGAATCTATGACGACGAGATGAATATGATCCGGGAAAAGGTCTTCCACAAGCTCACACTTCTTTCTTACTTGATGTCTCTCAAATATGGGATTGAAGACTAGAGAAAATGAAGTGTTGCCTTGGGGACCAATCCCATGTTCTTTATATAGGCAACTAAACTAGAGATCCATTAACTCTAGTTAGGTTCTCTATTATTGGTACAACACATTACAAAGTCCATACCTTATAAGATGTTTAATTAGGATCAATTATATTGGATCACTTAATTATCCCAATTAGAATAGAAGTCCAAATATAATTGTGAATGATTTGTAAGCCCATATTAAGTTATTAATAATAACCCAACAATCTCCCACTTGGGCTACAAATTGATACCGAAGACAATTATATTTGTTAACTGTAGGTGCGCACAAAATTACTTTATATTCTTAAAATATCTTTCAAATCAATCTGGTCCATTTCCTATACCAGCATGAGATCAAAGCGACCTTTGTTATATTTCATTGTAACTCGATCCATTAATGATCACCATACCAAATATATTCAACGACATAGATCAAGTATGGATGTGTGGCTAGAAATTACATGCAATGTGATCTCAGACATGTCTATTTCCAATTGGTCCTTAACTTTATTCCGTAGTGAGATCAAACCTTAGTCTTTCAAACTTTGTGCTAAACCGCAATTGAAAGATAACACATTCAGAGTAATAACTAATAGTAAAACCATCAACTTTATTCTGCAGAAAAACTGAACAAACAGTGTCAAGAAAGGAACTGAAGATATACATAAACTCCCACTAAAATTGCATACCATCAAATAACACAACACCCATATGAGCAGTATGCTCATGAAAGACCTTGGGTGGTAAACCTTTAGTAAGTGGATCTGCAAGCATGGAGTCTGTCCCTATATGTTCAATTGACACTAACTTACTCTGAACTCGTTCCTTAACAACTAGAAACTTAATGTCTATATGCTTAGACTTTGACGAGCTTCTATTGTTGTTGGAATATAGAACTGCTGATAGATTGTCACAATATACTTTAACTGGTCTTTCAATACCATCTACAATATGTAGTCCAGTGACAAAATTTTGCAGCCATATCGCATGATTAGTTGCCTCATAACATGCTATGAATTCTGCTGCCATAGTAGAAGGAACTATAAGTGACTGCTTAGCACTCCTCCAAGAAATAGCACCTCCAGATAACATGTAGACATAGCCAGAAGTAAATCTTTTAGAATCTTGGCAACCTGCAAGATCGGAGTCAGAATACCCAATGATCTCCAAATTATCTGACTTTCGATAGGTGAGCATGTAATCTTTTGTTCTCTTTAAGTACCTCATAACCCTTTTGACTGCTTTCCAATGATCCATCCTAGGGTTACTTAAGTATCTTCCTAACATACCAACAATGTACACTAAATTTGGATGCGTACATACCTAAGTATACATAAGACTCCCTACAGCCGATGCATATGGAACCTTTTGCATCTCTTTTCTTTCAATTTTATTCTTGGGGCATTGGTTGAGACTAAATTTTTCTCCTTTAGCAACGGGAGTATTTCCTTGTGCACAATCTATTATGCCAAATCTAGCAAGTACCTTATTGATATAGCTCTTTTGTGATAACCCAAGGATACCCCGAGAGCGATCTCAATGTATCTTAATTTCTAATACAAAAGAGGCGTCACCAAGATCTTTCATTTCAAAATGCTTAGTTAGAAATTTCTTGGTTTCGTGCATTAAGCCTATATCGCTGCTAGCCAATAGTATGTCATCGACATAGAGTACTAGGAAGATAAATTTACTCCCACTGAACTTGTGATATACACAGTCATCAACAACATTAACCTCAAAACCATACGAGACAATGACTTGATGAAACTTGTGATACCATTGACGGGAAGCTTGCTTGAGACCGTAGATGGACTTCTTGAGTTTGCAAACCATAGACTTTGAGTCATCTAATACAAAGTTTTTTAGTTGTACCATGTATATGGTTTCTTCAATGTCACCATTGAGAAAAGCCGTCTTAACGTCCATCTGATATAACTCTAAATCAAAATGAGCCACAAGTGCCATTATTGTTCTAAAAGAGTCTTTCGTAGAAAATGGAGAGAAAGTCTCTTTATAGTCAATGCCTTCCTTCTGAGTGTAGCCCTTAGCAACTAGACGTGCCTTATATCTTTCAATGTTGCCCTTTGAATCCTTCTTGGTTTTAAATATCCATTTACAACCAATGGGCTTCGCACCTTCAGGCAACTTAACGAGATCCCAAATGTCATTATCCTTCATGGACTTCATTTCCTCATTCATGGCATCGATCCACCTTTGACAATTAGCACTTTGTTTGACTTGTTGGAAGTTGATTGGATCATCTTCCATTGTCCCTATGTCAAACTCATGCTCTTGAAGAAATACAATATAATCACTTGAAATCGCACTTCTTCTTTCTCTAGTGGATCGCCTAAGTGGCACTTCCTCTTGAGGTTGTTGTGTTTGTTCTTCTGGAGCAACACCTTGATTTTGAGTAGGAAGGTTTATAGGAATATCCTTATTGTTGTCTTGAACAATGTCAGTAGGCTGATCACTATCAATAACAATGTTTGGAAAAGGAATAAATTCATCTTCAAAGACAACATTTTTAACCTTATCTTCCCCCTCAAACACAACCTCCTCAAGAAATCTCGCATTTCCCGTTTCGAAAAAGGACTTAGTTGAGGGATTATAAAACTTAAAACCCCTCGACCGTTCAGCATACCCAACAAAATAGCAACTAATTGTTCTTGAGTCCAGTTTCTTTTCATGTGGCCTATAAGGCCTCGCCTCAGCTAGACAACCCCAAATGTGCAAATGTTTTATACTAGGATTCTTGCCTAACCATAGTTCATAAGGAGTTTTAGCTACTGCTTTACTAGGTACTCTGTTTAGTATATATACTGCAGTCTTTAGTGCCTCTCCCCAGATTGACTCTGGTAATAAAGAATGACTAATCATGCTTCTTACCATATCCTTAAGAGTCCTGTTTCGTCTTTCAGCAACACCATTCATGCTAGGTGAACCCGGCATTGTGTATTGTGAGATGATTCCACATTCTTCTAGGAATTTGGCAAAAGGCCCTAGACGTTGTTCACCTGATCCATCATATTTGCCATAGTATTCACCACCACGGTTAGATTTGACAGCTTTAATCTTCTTGCCTAGTTGATTTTCAACTTCGGCTTTGAAGGCCTTAAAAACGTCTAAGGATTGTGACTTCTCATGTATTAGGTATAAGTATTTGTAACGAGAATAATCGTCTATAAAAGTGATAAAATACTATTGACCATTCCAAGAAGCCGTAAGGAATGGACCACAAATATCAGTATGAATCAATTGTAAGACGCCATAACTTCTCTTGGCACTTAACTTTCTGTTGTTTGTCTGTTTCCCTTTAATACAATCAACACACACATTATGGTCTGTATAATCAAGGGGTTCAAGTATTCCGTCTGACACAAGTCTTTGAATTCTCTTTTCAAAAATGTGACCTAAACTCTTGTGCCATAATGTGGCGGAATTCTCATTTGTTAATTTGCGTTTTGTACCTCTTGAACTTATTTACAAGGATTCATTAAATGAAGTAATGGTATTGAACATATATAGTTTATCAATTAAGGAGACAGTTGCAACCAGAGTAGAATTAAGGAAAAGACTAACTTTATTGTTTCCAAATGAACAAGAATAACCATATTTGTTCAAAACAGAAACAGAAACCAAATTTCGTCTAAATGACGGTACAATATAAGTCTATCTCAATTCAACATAATGACCAGTCTCAAAAGATAATCTAAAAGTCCCAATGGCTTCAACCGGAACTGCTTTGCCATCGCCCACATAGATGAATCTTTCAGCATCATTTGGCGGTCGGCTCCATAGGCATCCCTGCATAGACATACTTGTGTGAATAGTAGCACCTAAATCTACCCACCAAGTATTGCTAGGTACAGAAGTTAAATTAACTTCAGAACAAACCAAAGTGAGAAGCATACCTTTCTTTACACGCCATGTGGCGTACTTGGAACAATCCTTCTTCACATGCCCAGGTTTCTTGCAAAAGTAACAGGTAAATTCTTGATCCTAACTCTTTTGAAGTTTGTTGGGTTGTGATGTTCTCACTGCAGCTTCTTTACCTTTATTCCTTTTTCGTTTATTGTCCTTTGAGGTAGTTTTAATATGAGCACTTTCGATATTCTTATCTCGCTTCAATCTATCATCTTCTTGCACACAGTGAAAAATGAGCTCATTGAGAGTCCATTTATCCTTTTGAGTGTTATAACTCACAATAAATTGTCTATAGTGTGCAGGAAGGGATATAAGTACCAAATGCACGAGCAAGTCATCAGACAACTCTAACTTTAGTGCCTTGAGTTTTGAAGCGATATTAAAGATCTCCATAATGTACTCCCTTATGTTTCCTTTTCCTTTATACCTCATCTGGACAAGGTCAGCTAAAAGCTTGCTTGTCTCAGCCTTTTCGTTCTTTGCAAAATGTTTTTCAATTTCTTGAAGGAAACCTTTAGCAGTTACCTCATCGGGCATGCCGCCTCTGAATGCATCTGGAACGCTGCGCTTTAGCATCATTAGACTAATGCGATTGGAACGATCCCACTTCTCAAAGTTCCCTTTTGCCTCAGTGGAACTTGATTCTGTAAGAGAAGCAGGTTGTTCTTTTCTTAATGCATAGTCTAAATCTATGCAGCCGAGAACCAACTAAACGTTCTCTTTCCAGTTCTTAAAGTTTGTGCCACTAAGCACCGGGATTGAGTTTATATTGGCAGTAACATTAGCAGCAGTAGCAGTAATTGAATCCAAATAGAGAATAAATAAATAACATAAGCTCACAAATAAAATTTATGTCAAGACACATATACAAGCTAAAACCAAATAAACATGTAAATGCAAGACATAATTTTTTCATACAGTTGTAGTGATGGGCCCATTAAATAAGATACCTAGCACAACATCAATGACCTTCTTTTGGGCCGATCATTAACTTGTAAGTGGTACTCTCCATGTAGAAATCAAATGTTGATAATAAATCTGGTCAAACAACAGCCTTCCTTTGGGCCGACGTGTTGTCCACATAGAAATTTTATAATTATCACACATTTATTTCCATAGGTGTGTTTGCTATTTGGCCAATCAATGACCTTCCTTTGGGCCGATCATTGATTGCATAAACAACAAACACACACATCTTATTATCTCAAAATAAACCAATCTACGCAAAAGAGGTTACTTTGGCAACATTAAGCTTCAATCAATTTATTTATTTTTTAGATAAAAGACGCAAGTTCAAAATTTGAAATCAATTATCAAATCTCTTTTTGCACATTAGTCCATTTAGCATGCATCACATATAACATAACTAAATAAACATATATGCAACAACATAAACTTGGTGGATCATGGACTTAGTGGTTGATCAAATCCGAGCCATATAAATTGGATCAATCACAAAACCTAAGCAAATACTTCAAAAATCTTCAACACCTCCAAGTTCATCAACTCCTTGATTGATCTTCTACCGCTTACAAGGTAGATTATATAATTATTACATCATATGTCTAACTACAAATCACACTCTTGCAAGAAATATAAAAATGAGACTTATGTCTCAATTACAAACTAAATGAATGGAAAAAATATTATTACAATCATTCAACCATTCATCTATAAGTCCATGATCCATCCAAACATCCACAATGTCAAGTTATAATTAAAACAATTAACTTACACAAAAGACATAAGGGCAGAAAAATAAAATTAAAACCTTAATTTTCTATTGCAACCAAATATCTATATATATATTTGATGGTCCAATTTAAACACAAGTGTTAGTGTGTTGTTGCAGGTCAAATGCTTTAATTTCACGCAGAAGGTCGTGTGTTCAAATCACAGTGGAGGCTTTTGTTTGGTTTTATTTTCCTTAATTTTCTGTTGGAACCAAATAGCTATGTATATGCATTTAGTGGTCCAATATTGACACAACGAAGGGCCTAGTCCAGCTGGATAAGAGTTCCATTATTAGGCAGGAGGTCTTGTGTTCGAATCATGCTGTATACCTGCATTATGTAAGTTATTATTTTAGTCTTTAGTTACAAAATTAAAACTAAAAGAACTATCAACATTGGGGGTTCGAACCTAAGACTTCAAGATCCATTGCAAGCTTCTAACCGCTGTGACAGCCACAACTATAGGTATAAAAACGCAAGCTTAATAATATAAACCATTTGGTTTCACGTCATAGAAAAACAACAATTCCAGACTAGCAAGAATCGAACCCAAGACCTCAAGACAAAATACATGTTGTTAACCACCAGACCAAGATGGCGTATTTGTATCAAATTCTACCGAATATAATGATATAACCATTGACAGTCAAAACAGTACATTCGAATTTCATACTAAATCTATGCATCAACCATGTATAGATCTAAAGATCATAAATCATAAACTTCATAGATCTAAGATCTAAAACCATTCTCAAACCAAATCAATCATGTAAATCATGTATAGATCTAAAGATCATAAATCATAAACTTTATAGATCTAAAATCTAAAACCATTTTCAAACCAAATCAATCATGTGATCAAAATTAATGAAGATTAAAATAGATCATACACATAATTATGTATCAAATCCTAAAATTATATGGATCTAAACATACAATCATGTGTATTTGTGATATAATCATAAGATCTACGTTAATCATAATTAGATCTACATAATCAATCCTAATAATCTAATACGAAGATGGCTCTGATACCACTTGTTAGATCTAGATCTATAAATTAAATACTTGTTAGATCTAAATCTGAAATTTATGTCTTGTGAGATTAGATCTACGGATCTAGATTTAATTTCATGCTTCGTTTAGATTATCAATATTACATAATAAAATGATAAGAATGACATACCCGAATCCATGACGACGAGATGGATATGATATGGGAAAAGGTCTTCCACAAGCTCACACTTCTCTCTTACTGGATCTCTCTCAAATATGGGATTGAAGACTAGATAAAATGAAGTGTTGCCTTGGGGACCAATCCCATATTCTTTATATAGGCAACTAATAGAGACCCATTAACTCTAGTTAGGTTCTCAATTATTGGTACAACATATTACAAAGTCCATATCTTATAAGATGTTTAAATAGGATCAATTATATTGGATCACTTAATTATCCCAATTAGAATAGAAGTCCAAATATAATTGTGAATGATTTGTAAGCCCATATTAAGTTATTAATAATAACCCAACATCAGAGAGATAAATTGATTTTAAAAAAAAATGAAGTTTCCACTAATTGTCTTTGATAAAGATGACTATAAATATAAATAGGGTAAATGTCTAGTTTAGTCCATTATCTTTGGTGTAAATGACACTTTCATCCATTATCTTTGAAAATGAACATTTTAGTCCATTATCTTTGGTGTAAATGACACTTTCATCAATTATCTTTCGAAATGAGCCTTTTAGTCCAATATGTTTCACATCAATGACGACATTAGTCCAATATGTTTCCTCTAATATATTTTGAAGTTAGACTAATGACGTTACTTATGTGAAACATATTGAACTAAAAGGTTCATTTCGAAAGATAATGGATGAAAGTGTCATTTACACCAAAGATAATGGACTAAAAAGTTGATTTTGAAAGATAATGGATGGAAGTGTCATTTACACCAAACATAATGGACTAAACTGTGAGCTATAAAAGTTTGGTGCAAGTCAAAAGAAGACAAAAAGCAATGGAAAATGAAGAAAAGTCTTTGGTTGCAAAGTTAGGCACACACAATTTTGGGTTGATTTCACACTACATGTGGAAAGATTTTTTGTGCAAGATGAGCCTATAAATAGAGGCTCAAACTTCACCATTTGAGCATCACCAAAACATTCCAAGTTAGAGAGAAAAATAAGCTTTCTCTTGAGTATTTTTTCTTCCTCTTTTATTGTTGTATATTTGTGAGTGAGAGTTAGTTTCTCCTATTATTTGAGAGAGTGATATTGTTCTCTCCTTATATTAGAGAGAAGGTTATTGTAAAATACTCCACATCATAGTGAAATCTTCCATTACTTGCCTGTGGTTTTTCTCTCAATTTGTTTGAGGGTTTTTTACGTAAATCTTGTGTCTCTACTTTCTCTGTTCTCATTCATATTTTAGCTGCGTGATACTGCTTGTTCTCGACTATTCCGCTGCGCCGATACCCAACAGTGGTATTAGAGCTATTGGTTACGGGTCAGTGGTATACATACGGGGTTATTGTTCACGGTTACTATTCATGCATACGGTATAGTACTATTTATCTATACGGTATCAATACTATTCCCATATAAGGTTTTAGTACTATTCACATATACGATACTATTCATAATGAAATAGTGGGAGCTGGTTCAAGTTACGAAGTAGATCGTCGTTAATACTATGGCGGCAAAATTTGAAATCGAGAAGTTCAACGGGAGAAATTTTTTCCTATGGAAATTAAAGATGAAGGCAATCTTGAGAAAGAAAAATTGCTTGGCAGCAATTGGAGACAGACCAGCGGAGGTGATAGACGACAAGTGGAAAGAAATGAATGACAACGCTATGGCTAATCTACCCCTGACATTGGCAGATTCGGTATTGTCAAACGTTGAGGAAAAGAAGTCAGCAAAAGAAATTTGGGATGCGTTGACCAAACTATATGAGGTCAAGTCACTTCACAACAAGATTTTCTTGAAGAGAAGACTCTACACCCTTCGGATGAGTGAGTCCACATCGGTGACAGATCACATCAATACCTTAAATACGCTATTCTCTCAATTGACTGCAATTGGGCATAAAATAGCGGAGCTTGAACGTGCAGAAATTCTACTTCAAAGTATACCTGATTCGTATGATCAACTCATCATTAGTTATGTTAATAATGTTCTTTCAGATTTTGTTATTTTTGATGATGTTGCAGCCGCTGTTCTGGAAAAGAAATCTAGGCGCAAAAGTAAGGAAGACAGAATCGAAAGTTCACAACAAGCAGAGGCATTATCAATGGTGAGAGGTAGATCAACGGAACATGGCTCTAGTGGGAGCAAAAACCATGGTAGATCAAAATCAAGGAGTAGAAAAAATATCAAATGTTACAACTGTAGCAAGAAAGGGCACTTCAAGAAGGATTGTCGGAGCAACAAAAAGAATCCCGAGGTGACAAATTCTTAGAGATGTGTGGCAACAAAACCAGATGATGGAGATATTTTATACAGCGAAGCAGCAATTGTATCAAAAGGCAGAAAGTAGCTCACTGATGCTTGGATAATGGATTCGAGAGCAACATGGCATATGACCTCTCGTAGAGAATGGTTCCACACCTATGAACTTGTCTTTGGAGGATCTGTGTACATAGGTAATGATCATGCCTTGGAGATTGTTGACATCGGTACCGTCAAAATTAAAATGTATGATGGTACCATTCGCACCATTCAAGGGGTACGACACGTGAAGGGCTTGAAGAAGAACCTATTGTCCATTGGACAATTGGATGACCTTGGTTGCAAGACCCATATCGAGGATGGGATCAAGAAGGTCGTCAAAGGAGCGCTTGTGGTGATCAAGACAGAAAAGATTGGGGTAAATCTATCCATGCTTTTAGGAGATACGTTGAAGGAGGCAGATGTATCAGTTGCATTAGCCGGTCAAGAAGAATCAGCTATAATGTGGCATCACAGATTGGGCCACATGACAGAACGAGGCTTGAAGATTCTCGCTGAAAGTAATCTCCTACCCGGGCTCAAGACGGTAAACTTACCTTTCTGTAAGCACTGTCTTACCAGTAAGCAGCATAGATTGAAATTTGGGAGATCTACTGCCAAAAGCAAACACATTTTAGACTTGATCCATTCAGATGTTTGGGAATCACCGATTTTGTCCCTAGGAGGAGCCAAATACTTTGTATCATTTATTGATGATTACTCCAGGAGACTGTGGGTGTATCCAATCAAGAACAAGTCAGATGTGTTTTCAATATTCAAAACATTCAAAGCGCTGGTAGAACTTGAATCCGGGAAAAGGATCAAGTGTTTAAGGACGGACAACGGAGGAGAATACACTGACGGGAGCTTCTTGGTATTTTGCAAGGAAGAGGGTATTCAGAGGCAATTTACTGTTGCACATACACCTCAACAAAATGGTGTAGCAGAGCGGATGAATAGAACTCTTCTTGAAAGAATGAGAGCTATGTTGGAAACTACAGGTCTAGCCAAATCATTTTGGGCAGAAGTAGCTAGAACTGTCTGTTACGTGATAAACCGGTCACCGTCAACTGCAATTGGGTTGAAAACACCAACGGAAATGTGGACTGGAAAACCCACAGATTATTCTACCTTGCACGTATTTGGGTGTCCGGCATATGTGATGTATGGTTCCCAAGAAAGAACAAAGCTGGATCCAAAACCCAGGAAATGTGTATTCTTGGGAAATGCTGATGGTGTTAAGGGGTATCGCCTATGGGATTCCACTGCCCACAAGGTTGTCATCAGTAGAGATGTGATATTTGCATAAGATAAACTACAAAGTGAAGACGACAGCAACACTTCAAAGGAGACTACTACAATACAAATTGAAGATAAGTCAAAACAAGGAGATGCTTCTTCTGAAGCTGCACCGGAGCACGAGGAACAAGAACCAGATGATGCTGAGGTTACAGAAGTCCGACGTTCATTGCGTCAGACAACAAGACCAACTTAGCATTCAGATTTGTCATGGCGAGCAATGCTGCATACTGTCTTCTAATAGAGGATGGAGAGCCATCTACCTTTCACGAGGCTATAAAAAGCCCCGATGTTGCCTTGTGGATGACAGCAATGCTAGAAAAAATTGAAGCTCTACATAAAAACAAGACGTGGGAGCTTGTTCCACTACCACCTGGACGGAAAGCCATTGGTAACAAATGGGTCTACAAGATCAAGCGAGATGGTAATGACCAAGTGGATCGATATCGTGCAAGACTGGTGGTGAAAGGATATGCTCAGAAAGAAGGAATTGACTTCAACGAGATATTTTCTCCTGTGATAAGACTTACAACTATCAGAGTAGTCTTGACCATGTGTGCTGTGTTAGACTTACATCTAGAACAGTTAGATGTAAAGACGGCTTTTCTTCATGGTGAGCTTGAAGAAGAGATTTACATGCTTCAACTAGAAAGTTTTGTTGAGAAAGAAAAAGAAAACTTAGTTTGCAGGTTGACCAAATCTCTGTACGGTTTAAAGCAGGCGCCAAGGTGTTGGTACAAGAGATTTGATTCCTTCATGATTAGCCTCAGGTACAACAGACTCAATTCAGACCATTGTACGTATATTCTGCTGTTGTACGTGGACGTCATGCTGGTAGCAGATCCCAATAAAGATTGGGTCCAAGAACTGAAGGCACAGTTGGCTGGGGAGTTTGATATGAAGAATTTGGGACCAGCAAACAAGATTTTAGGGATGCAAATTCACCGAGATAGAGAAGGCAGGAAGGTATGGATTTTCCAGAAGAATTACTTGAAGAAAATCTTGCGGCGCTTCAATATGCAAGATTGTAAGGAAATCTCGACCCCGCTTCTTGTCAATTACAAATTATCCTCAAGTATGTGCCCTAGCACTGAAGCGGAGAGGATAAAAATGTCTCAAGTACCGTATGCATCAGCAGTGGGAAGTCTCATGTTCGCTATGATATGTATGAGACCAGATATCGCTCAAGCAGTTGGTGCGGTCAGTTGGTTCATGGCGAATCCTGGTAGAGAGCATTGGAATGCTGTTAAGAGGATCCTAAGATACATCAAAGGGACCTCGGATGTTGCATTATGTTTTGAAGGATCAGAATTTACTGTCAAGGGTTTTATTGATTCGAATTTTGCAGGTGATGCCGATAAACGGAAGTCCACTATAGGCTATGTGTTTACAGTTGCAGGTGGCGTGGTAAGTTGGATATCTAAATTACAGACTGTTGTGGCCCTATCTACAACAGAGGGTGAATACATGGCAGCTACACAAGCTTGTAAAGAAGCAATCTGGATTAAACGGTTAATGGAGGAGCTCGGGTACAAACAAGAGAAAATTATCTTTTTTGTGACAGTCAGAGTACCTTGCACATTGCAAGGAATACAGCATTTCATTCCAGGACGAAACACATAGGTGTTCAATATCACTTTGTTCGAGAAGTAATAGAGGAAGGGAGTGTGGATATGTAGAAGATTCACACCAACGAGAACCTAGCAGATGTCATGACAAAGCCAATCAACGTTGACAAGTTTGTTTGGAGTAGATCCTCGTTTGTCCTAGCAAAGACATAAACAACATGGAATTGGTAAGTATGGAGAGATTTGAAGTGTCACCAAAATTTTAAGTGGGAGAATGTGAGCTATAAAAGTTTGGTGCAAGTCAAAAGAAGACAAAAAGCAATGGAAAATGAAGAAAAGTCTTTGGTTGCAAAGTTAGGAACACACAATTTTGGGTTGATTTCACACTACATGTGAGAAATTTTTTTGTGCAAGATGAGCCTATAAATAGAGGCTCAAACTTCACCATTTGAGCATTACCAAAACATTCCAAGTTAGAGAGAAAAATAAGCTTTCTCTTGAGTAGTTTTCTTCCTCTTTTGTTGTTCTATATTTGTGAGTGAGAGTTAGTTCATCCTATTATTCGAGAGAGTAATATTGTTCTCTCCTTATATTAGAGAGAAGGTTATTGTAAAATACTCCACATCATAGTGAAATCCTCCATTATTTGCCCGTGGTTTTTCTCTCTATTTGTTTGAGGGTTTTCCACGTAAATCTTGTGTCTCTACTTTCTCTGTTCTCATTCATATTTTAGCTGCGTGATACTGCTTGTCCCCGACCATTCCGCTGTGTCGATACCCAACATAAACTAGACCTTTACCCTTAATATAAGACTTTTAAATTGAAGAATTAAAAGAAAGAAAATGAGTAAAATGCACTATGTACCCTTGTGTTTTTAAAAAGTTGCGTCATAAACCCTGTGTTTTAAAAGTAGCGTCACAAACCTTGTGTTTTTTGAAACGTTGCAAATAAAACCTTGCCGTTAGTTTTTTCGTTATTTTTTGTATTAAAAAGTAGCGCCACAAACTCTATGTTTTTAAAAACGTTACAAATAAAACCCTGTCGTCAGTTTTTTTGTTATTTTTGGTATTAAAAATAACGAAAAAACTGACGACAGGGTTTTATTTGTAACGTTTTAAAAAATACAGGGTTTGTGGCGTTACTTTTTAAAACACAGAGTTTATAACGCACTTTTTTAAAAACAAAAATACGGTGCATTTTACTCGAAAAAAAATATATAAAATAAATTTATCATATATTTTCAATTAGGGAGTGAAACTAAGCATGATGGATTCATTTGTTCTGTTCATACTATCTTTATGGGTTGTCCTTGGTTCCATGGAACCTGAGTGCCGTAAATCAAACTGCCAACAACATCCTTTAATTAACTAAAAAGCAGTGATATGAAAACTAAGAAGACTAGAAAGTTATGAATAAACAAATATGTGGTGCAATAACTTCCAGAAAAATTATGAATAAACAATGATGTAGTGCGCAATAAATTATAGACAATTATTGATAAACAATGATGTGGTGCAATAATTTCTAGAATAATTGTGAATAAACAATGATGTGGTGCATGAGTTTCAATTTAGTTTGGAGATGCAAGTCGCAGGATCTGGGGAGTCCACAAGTACTCGTATCCTATTAAAGTCGAAGTCTAATCCATTAAATGAATGAGCAAACAGGCATCACTATGTAAGACCAAGAGATTGTCCGATAACGAGATTAAGTGAATTGCACCATACTCTTTTATGTTTATACTAAGGATTGATTTATAAAAAGGAGTAACCAGTACTATTAAACCTTAAGAAAAGCAAACTTGAACCAACAAATTCTCTTTTCTTCTTCTTTCAGTATATTTTGGGAGGGAGGAGTAAAAATAAGTTTCGGGAAACAAAATTAAAAGATCTGTATTTAATGAGAGGAACGAGTTAGAACAGATGACGAAATATAAAATTTAAAGATCTTTTACAATGTCATTGAGTATCTTATATGTTAATAGTAATAGCCAAAAACAACGCTGAATGAAATCAGGAGCTTTAATCTCTCTCAACAAACATGGAGCAACAAATCTTGCACCATAGTGTGAACAGAAACTTTTGTGCAATCTGGTAGATTAGGATAGCAGATTCAATGCTTAATCTTGTGCATAAAATCGGGATCTCAACTGTGTATTATACAATCCCAATCATGTATAAATATGACAATTGTAAACTGAGGAAATGTGCAATACAAAAATACTTTTCTCACTTATGTCTCTTCAAATAGTACTCTTAAAGATTTTTCAATTCCCCTCTTAACAAGGGAAGCATTTATTTATTTGTTATTTGCATGAGCTACTTTAAGAGTATGTGAACGAGTAAAAAATATGAAGAAGAGTTTGAGTGCAAAAGCTGATGCATCCATTCGGTATGGTTACAGAGATTTATAGCAACAAGTAATCCTTGTGATGTATGAATAGCTTCTACTCCCAAAAAATAATTCAAAGTACCAAGATCCTTGATGGAGAACTGGCTTGACAAGTTGGCCAAAAACTTGGAAATGAATGCAGGACAATTTCCTGTTACAAGCAAATCATCTACATAGACCAAAAAAAGGATGGTTAAGGAATTCGAGTTATAAATGAATAATGACGCATCCGATTTTTAATTTCGAAAACCAAACTGAATTAGAAAACTTTTTACCTGATTGTACCAAGCACGAGGTGCTTGTTTGAGTCCATAGATAGCCTTATGAAGACGATACACATGAGTTGGAAATTTTTTGTCGATGAAACCCGAAGGTTGAGTCATGTAAACTTTTTCAAGAAGTCGACCATGAAGGAAAGCATTGTTGACGTCGAGTTGAGAGATTGACCAACCTAAACTTAAGGCTATGGATAGGACCACTCGAATTGTTGTGGGTTTAACCACTGAACTGAAAGTGTCATGAAAATCAGCACCCAACCCTTGATTAAAACCTTTCGCAATAAGACGAGCTTTGTATCTTGTTATGGAGCCATCAGGATTTCTTTTAATTCGGAAGACCCACTTACATCCTATTATATTTTGAGAAGGTGGACGTGGAACTAGGACCCATGTGCTATTACGAGTTAGAGCAGTGAACTCTTCGTTCATAGTAGACCACCATTTAGGATCACGAATGGCTTGAGACACAGAATTTGGTTCAACAATCGGAGGAATAGGATGCTTGTGAATGTGAAATTTTTTAATAAACCCTGGGAACTCCTTTGGCTTGAAGATCTTATTTTGAGGAATGGTGGAGGACTCATGTGCAACTTGTTGAACACCTACCGGAACAGAAGAGAAAAATTCAGAGTCAACAGAGTTAGATAAGCAAAGATTAGAAGGCGAGCTATTGGAAGTATCATACCTGAGGGATCCATCTAATTCAGGCGGTGGCATGTCTGATGTGGCGAGAGACCTTAGATTAGTACACGTCCCTTTAGCAGAATATGACCCGACGGGAGTAAACACATGGCTAGAGTTATTTGCATCATGCACTGGGACAACAAGTGGTTGCAACGAGGCAAGGGAATGAGAACGTGAGGCCCATGTAGAGATTTTAGAATCAAGATGAGAAGCATCATTGCTAGAATGTTTGAAAAATTGGTCTTCATTGAATCTAACATGGCGAGAAATGTAGATTTTATTTGTAGATGGATCAAGACATTTGTATGCATTATGAACATTGGAATAGCCTATAAAAATACAAGGTCTAGAGTGTGGCTGCAGTTTATGTGAATTATACGGACGAAGCTAGGGAAAACAGATACACCCGAAAACTCGAAGTTTATCCTAGTTGGGTGGTTTACCAAAAATTGACTCAAAAGGGGTCTTAAATTGTAGTGTTGATGTTGGCATTCTATTTATAAGATATATTGCAGCAAGAAAAGCATGAGACCAATACGATAACGACAAGGATGCTGAGTGGAGCAAAGTTGAGCATGTTTCAACTATATGCCTATGAAGTCTTTCTACAAACCCAACATATTCTGGTGTATAGGGGGTGACACTGGAAGTTGAATACCTTGAGATTCAAAGAAGGCTTTTAATCCTTCGTATTCAGTGCCCCCATCGGAGTAAACGGTGACTAGAATTGTATTGAAATATTTTTTGACCATACTTTTAAGTCATCGGGAATAACCAGAAATATTTCGTATAATGGTCTATAAATAAGACATAGTAGCGAAAGCCATCAAGCAATGTAATAGGGAGGGTCCCCATACATCTGTATACACTAAGTCAAGAGGACGTCGACTTTGAAGAGAAGAAACATCAAACGGCAATTTTTGGCTTGGCTTTTATTGCATAAACAGGAATGACAAGAAAAATTTGCAAAATTAGTGCTAGAAACAGACAAAACTTTATTGGCTATAAGATAGCAGAGGATTCCATGTGATGGATGACCCAACCGATGATGCCAACTAGAAAGAGAACTACACTTCAGTGAACAAGCTTGGGGTGATGACTCAGGAACAGCACTTGACCTAGGCCACTCGTAAACATCATTCTGGCTCCGTCCTTGAATTAGTGGTGCTCCTATGGTGAGATCCTTCACAACAAAAGAAAAAGGAAAGAACTCAATGGATGTATTGTTAGATTTACAAAATCTAGCAACAAAAATTAAATTTTGCTTTATAGATGGAACACATAAGACATTAGAAAGATTAAAAGACTTGGAGTTGGTTTGAAGAGTGGAAGAACCAGTATGAGTTATGTCCAAGCCAGAACCATCGCCAAGAATAATATCATCAGACCCCTCATAGGATTGATGAATAGAGAGATTGGATAAGTCATGCCTGACGTGGTGAGAATTAAGCGCCCGAGTCAAGTAACCAATTGTTAGGAGATGGACAGTAGGTAAAGGTGTGATTGACAGTCTGCTGTTGCATGAGTCGTTTGGCAGTGAAGCATTGTTTGGCGGTATGGCCTTTCTTCTCACAGAATTGGCAAATGACGTTAGATTTGAAGCTAGTGTTGCCATTGCCATTGGTGTTGTTTTTGCGCCACTGATTGCAGCTGATTGTAGTTTTTGTGATTCTTTTGATGTTTATTACCATTGCGAGATTGATGTCCAGAAAACTTAGTCGAGGAAGACACGTTATTGACAGTAACCAAAGGAAATGCCGATCGCGTGTCTTCCCGGCAGAGTAAAACCTCATGCTTCACTAGTTTATTGTGGAGCTCTTCAAAGGAGATGGCCGTATCATGAGCCCGAAGTGCAGCAGATATTTCTTTGAACCCACTCCCAAGTCCATTAAGAGCAAATATGGTTAGATCGTCATCACTGAGCGGGGCGTTGACAAGGGCCAATTCATCAGCTATGCCTCGGATTGTTTGTAAGTATGCTGTGACAGATTGATTGTGAACAATAAAATTTTGGTGGCTTTACATTTTGGTGAGTCAAAAGAAGACAACAAAAGAAGAAATGAAAAGCAATGGAAAAAGGAAGATTTGTGCATCAAAGTTTGGTGCAAAATTAGGCACATGAAAATTATTTTCACACTACTATTTTGCTTTGATTTTGGGTATGGAATGAGCCTATAAATAGAGGTTCATTCCTTACCATTTAGCATCACCAAACATTCCAAGTTAGAGAGAAAACATAAGCTTTCTCTTGAGTAGTTTTCTTCCTCTTTTGTTGTCCTATATTTGTGAGTGAGAGTTAGTTTATCCTATTATTTGAGAGAGTGATATTGTTCTCTCCTTATATTAGAGAGAAGGTTATTGTAAAATACTCCACATCATAGTGAAATCCTCCATTACTTGCCCGTGGTTTTTCCCTCGATTTGTTTGAGGGTTTTCCACGTAAATCTTGTGTCTTTACTTTCTCTGTTCTCATTCATATTTTAGCTGCGTGATACTGCTTGTCCCCAACTATTCCGCTGCGCCGATACCCAACAGTGGTATCAGAGCCATTGGTTACGGGTCACTGGTATTCATACGGGGTTACTGTTCACAGTTACTATTCACATATACGGTATAGTACTATTCACATATACGGTATAGTACTATTCACATATACGGTATTGATACTATTTTCGTATACGGTTTTGGTACTATTCACGTATATGGTACTATTCACGTAAATAGTACTATTCACAGTGAAATAGTGGGAGCCAGTTCAAGTTATGAAGCAGATCATCGTTAATACTATGGCGGCAAAATTTGAAATCGAGAAGTTCAACGGGAGAAATTTTTCCCTATGGAAATTAAAGATGAAGGCAATCTTGAGAAAGGAAAATTGCTTGGCAGCAATTGGAGACAGACCAGCGGAGGTGATGGACGACAAGTGGAAAGAAATGGATGACAACGCTATGGCTAATCTGCACCTGGCATTGGCAGATTCGGTATTATCAATCGTTGAGGAAAAGAAGTCAGCAAAAGAAATTTGGGATGCACTGACCAAACTGTATGAGGTCAAGTACTTCACAACAAGATTTTCTTGAAGAGAAGACTCTACACTCTTCGGATGAGTGAGTCCACATCGGTGACAGATCACATCAATACCTTAAATACGCTATTCTCTCAATTGACTGCAATTGGGCATAAAATAGCGGAGCTTGAACGTGCAGAAATTCTACTTCAAAGTATACCTGATTCGTATGATCAACTCATCATTAGTTACACTAACAATGTTCTTTCAGATTCTGTTATTTTTGATGATGTTGCAGCCGCTGTTTTGGAAGAGGAATCTAGGCGCAAAAGTAAGGAAGACAGAATCGAAAGTTCACAACAAGCAGAGACATTATCAATGGTGAGAGGTAGGTCAACGGAACGTGGCTCTAGTGGGAGTAACAACCATGGTAGATCAAAATCAAGGAGTAGAAAGAATATCAAATGCTATAACTGTGGCAAGAAAGGGCACTTCAAGAAGGATTGTTGGAGCAACAAAAAGAATCCCGAGGTGACAAATTCTCAGGGATGTGTGGCGACTGCACCAGATGATGGATATATTTTATACAGCGAAGCAGCAACTATATCAAAAGGCAGAAAGGAGCTCACTGATGCTTGGATAATGGATTCGGGAGCAACATGGCATATGACCTCTCGTAGAGAATGGTTCCACACCTATGAACCTGTCTCTGGAGGATTTGTGTACATAGGTAATGATCATGCCTTGGAGATTGCTGGCATCGGTATCGTCAAAATTAAAATGTATGATGGTACCATTCACACCATTCAAGGGGTACGACACGTGAAGGGCTTAAAGAAGAACCTATTGTCCATTGGACAATTGGATGACCTTGGCTGCAAGACCCATATCGAGGATAGGATCATGAAGGTCGTCAAAGGAGCGCTTGTGGTGATCAAGGCAGAAAAGATCGGGGTAAATCTATACATGCTTTTGGGAGATACGTTACAGGAGGCAGATGTATCAGTTACATCAGTCGGTCAAGAAGAATCAACTATAATGTGGCATCGCAGATTGGGCCACATGACAGAACGAGGCTTGAAGATTCTCGCTGAACGTAATCTCCTACCCGGGCTCAAGACGGTAAACTTACCTTTCTGTGAGTATTGTGTTACTAGTAAGCAACATAGATTGAAATTTGGGAGATCTACTGCCAGAAGCAAACACATTCTAGACTTGATCCATTCAGACGTTTGGGAATCACCGGTTTGGTCCCTCGGGGAGCCAAATACTTTGTATCATTTATTGATGATTACTCCAGGAGACTGTGGGTGTATCCAATCAAGAACAAGTCAGATGTGTTTCCAATATTTAAAACTTTCAAAGCGCCGGTGGAACTTGAATCCGGGAAAAAGGATCAAGTGTTTGAGGACGGACAACGGAGGAGAATACACTGACGGGAGCTTCTTGGCATTTTGCAAGCAAGAGGGTATTCAGAGGCAATTTACTGTTGCACATACACCTCAGCAAAATGGTGTAGCAGAGCGGATGAACAGAACTCTTCTTGAAAGAATGAGAGCTATGTTGGAAACTGCAGGTCTTGCCAAATCATTTTAGGCAGAAGCAGCTAGAACTGCCTGTTACGTGATAAACTGGTCACCGTCAACTGCAATTGGGTTGAAGACACCAATGGAAATGTGGACCGGAAAACCCGTAGATTATTCTACCTTGCACATATTTGGGTGTCCGGCATATGTGATGTATGGTTCCCAAGAAAGAACAAAGATGGATCCAAAATCCAGGAAATGTGTATTCTTGGGAAATGCTGATAGTGTTAAGGGGTATCGCCTGTGGGATTCCACTGCCCACAAGGTTGTCATCAGCAGAGATGTCACATTTGCAGAAGATAAACTGCAAAGTGAAAATGACAGCAACACTTCAAAGGAGACTAATACAATACAAATTGAAGATAAGTCAGAACAAGGAGATGCTTCTTCTGAAGCTGCACCGGAGCACGAGGAACAAGAACCAGATGATGCTGAGGTTATAGAAGTCCGACGTTCATTGCGTCAGACAACAAGACCAACTTGGCATTCAGATTTTCTTATGGCGAGCAATGCTGCATATTGTCTTCTAACGGAGGATGGAGAGCCATCTACCTTTCACGAGGCTATAAAAGGCCCCGATGTTGCCCTGTGGATGACAGCAATGCAGGAAGAAATTGAAGCTCTACATAAAAACAAGACGTGGGAGCTTGTTCCACTACCACCTGGACGGAAAGCCATTGGTAACAAATGGGTCTACAAGATCAAGCGAGATGGTAATGACCAAGTGGAGCGATATCGTGCAAGACTGGTGGTGAAAGGATATGCTCAGAAAGAAGGAATTGACTTCAACGAGATATTTTCTCCTGTGGTAAGACTTACAACTATCAGAGTAGTCTTGGCCATGTGTGCTGTGTTAGACTTACATCTAGAACAATTAGATGTAAAGACGGCTTTTCTTCATGGTGAGCTTGAAGAAGAGATTTACATGCTTCAACCAGAAGGTTTTGTTGAGAAAGAAAAAGAAAACTTGGTTTGCAGGTTGACCAAATCTCTGTACGGTTTAAAGCAGGCGTCAAGGTGTTGGTACAAGAGATTTGATTCATTCGTGATTAGCCTTGGGTACAACAGACTCAATTCAGACCATTGTACGTACTACAAGAGGTTTGGCGATAATGATTTTATCATTCTGTTGTTGTATGTGGACGACATGCTGGTAGCAGGTCCCAGTAAAGATCGGGTCCAAGAACTGAAGGCACAGTTGGCTGGGGAGTTTGATATGATGGATTTGGGACCAGCAAACAAGATTTTAGGGATGCAAATTCACTGAGACAGAAAAGGCAGGAAGGTATGGATTTCCCAAAAGAATTACTTGAAGAAAATCTTGCGGCGCTTCAATATGTAAGATTGTAAGGAAATCTCGACCCCGCTTCCTATCAATTACAAATTATCCTCAAGTATGTGCCCTAACACTGAAGCGGAGAGGATAGAAATGTCTCGAGTACCGTATGCATCAGCAGTGGGAAGTCTCATGTTCGCTATGATATGTACGAGACCAGATATTGCTCAAGCAGTTGGTGCGGGCAGTCGGTTCATGGCGAATCCTGGTAGAGAGCATTGGAATGCTGTTAAGAGGATCCTAAGATACATCAAAGGGACCTCGGATGTTGCATTATGTTTTGAAGGATCAGAATTTACTGTCAAGGGTTTTGTTGATTCTGATTTTGCAGGTGATACCGATAAACGGAAGTCCACTACAGGCTATGTGTTTACAGTTGCAAGCGGCGTGGTAAGCTGGATATCTAAATTACAGACTGTTGTGGCCCTATCTACAACAGATGCTGAATACATGGCAGCTACACAAGCCTGTAAAAAAGCAATCTGGATTAGACGGTTAATGGAGGAGTTCGGGCACAAACAAGATAAAATTCCCTTGTTTTGTGACAGTCAGAGTGCCTTGCACATTGCAAGGAATCCAGCATTTCATTCCAGGACGAAACACATAGGTGTTCAATATCACTTTGTTCGAGAAGTAGTGGAGAAAGGAAGTGTGGATATGCAGAAGATTTACACCAACGAGAACCTAGCAGATGTCATAACAAAACCAATCAACGTTGACAAGTTTGTTTGGAGTAGATCCTCCTTTGGCCTAGCAAAGACGTAAGCAACATGGAATTGGCAAGTATGGAGAGATTTGAAGTGTCACCAAAATTTTAAGTGGGAGAATGTGAACAATAAAATTTTGGTGGCTTTACATTTTGGTGAGTCAAAAGAAGACAACAAAAGAAGAAATGAAAAGCAATGGAAAAAGGAAGATTTGTGCATCAAAGTTTGGTGCAAAATTAGGCACATGAAAATCCTTTTCACACCACTATTTTGCTTTGATTTTGGGTATGGAATGAGTCTATAAATAGAGGTTCATTCCTTACCATTTAGCATCACCAAACATTCCAAGTTAGAGAGAAAACATAAGCTTTCTCTTGAGTAGTTTTCTTCCTCTTTTGTTGTCCTATATTTGTGAGTGAGAGTTAGTTTATCCTATTATTTGAGAGAGTGATATTGTTCTCTCCTTATATTAGAGAGAAGGTTATTGTAAAATACTCCACATCATAGTGAAATCCTCCATTACTTGCCCGTGATTTTTTCCTCGATTTGTTTGAGGGTTTTCCACGTAAATCTTGTGTCTTTACTTTCTCTGTTCTCATTCATATTTTAGCTGTGTGATACTGCATGTCCTCGACTATTTCGCTGCGCTGATACCCAACATTGATTGCCTCAAGAAATATTGGTTAATTTCTCCTTGAGGTTCATGATTCGCGACCGAGATTTTTTGGCGTATAGTTTGTGAAGCTTGTCCCATGCCTCACGAGATGTCTTAGCAGCGGTACACAAAATGATAACTGTGTCAGAGAGAAGCCAAAATGGCGTGAAGAAGAAACTTGTCCTGTCGAACCCAAGTGGCAAGGCAGGATTCGGCGTGGCTGTATTATCCACAAGAATAGAACTGGGTGGACAAGTATGGGAACCATCAAGATAGTCCTGAGCCCATAAGATATTAGCCTATGAGCAAAGCATCGACCTGAACTTTCCAGGCAGGAAAATTGTTGGGAGTTAGTTTCAGTGGCAATTGGGCTGCTGTGTTGATAGCAATAATGCCGAACGACTGAGTCGAGGAGGAGATAGTGACCCTGGTCGAAGAAGACACAATTGGTGATGCGGTGCTGCTCCCGCTGCTAGATGCAATCCTGAAGTAGATTGAGCCATGATAAGATGATTGAATCAGGAGAAAAAAAAAAAAAAAAAGATGGTTTCCTTGTTGGAGTCAGAATAGCTCTGTATACCATGAACAAGTGAAAAAATGAAGAAGAGTTTGAGTGCAAAAGCTGATGCATCCATTCGGTATGATTACAGAGATTTATAGCAACAAGTGATAAGAATGTCTACAACAATAATCCTACAAATATGGAACATAATATTTGAATATTAAAAGTGATAAGCTAAGGATTAGTTACACACGATAAGGATAAGATTGAGAACTATGGCTTGACAGCATGAGAAATTGAAATAGAACTAGGAATCATCATTATATTATATATTCTAAGAGAACAATTGCCACGTAAATAATACTCTGTGGATCTTTTGGAAAAGAAAAAAAATAAAAACAAAAAACAAAACCTTCACCACATGCAAGAAGTTTGCTTGACGCTAGAGGTTTTTAACTATACCTTTACCAGTGGTAAAACGTCTGCCGCCACATCATTGTTTGTAGCTGCATCAATGGTTTGGCAAACCGTCACTAATAGTAACATTATTACCAGCAGTTGGCTTAAGATGCTGGTTATGTTGATGTAAGCTGCAATGCGATTCATTGAGATGTTGAATATGTCGATATCACAGCTATCCACTCATATTCAGTCGATTCTTTTTAAGTTTTTTTTATACTACTGATAATTCATCATATGACATACATCTTGCAGGCATTTCTCCACAAGTGCAGATGTAAATACCTCTCAGAAGTCAAACCATTTTTCCCAAGTGAGTCACATTTGGCCCTATAAGTTTCAATTTTTTTTTTTTTTGCTTGTGTTCACATACGAAACCGTTACTTTCCAGAGGTCAAGAAAACAGATTGGCCTGAAGCATGATTCATCAGTACATTTGGATACTACATCACCAGAAACAGCTTCAACAAGTTGGCCATTTTTTGTCTTCTTAAGTGGTTCCATGTTCTGCCTCCTCTCAAGCAGCATTTGCCACCTCTTTTCTTGCCACTCACACCATTTAAATCTCAAATTGGTGCAAATGGATTATGTCGGAATAACAGTTATGATAATTACCTCATTTTTCCCTCCAATCTACTACATCTTCCTTTGCTCACCACACTGGCAAATTGTTTACCTAAGTGGAATCACAATTATAGGCGCTTGCACTATCCTAACATTGCTTTCTCCAGCGTTTTCAACTGGGAAATATCGTTCATTTCGAGCCTTACTCTTTCTGTCGATGGGATTTTGCGGCCTTATCCCTGCAGTCCATGCTCTTGTAGTTAATTGGAATGATCCTCATCGCAATGTAACACTTGCTTATGAGTCAGTCATGGCCCTATCTTATACGATAGGGGCTATGTTTTACATTAGTCGAATCCCGGAGAGGTGGAGGCCTGGGTGGTTCGACCTTGCTGGTCAGAGTCACCAAATATTTCATGTTTTTGTGATGTTTGGTGCGTTTGCACATTATGGTGCAGCGCAGATTTTCTTGGAATATCGTAGTAAATTGGGGTGCAGGAAAAATTTGTAATATGATCTCTTTACATATGCATCAGTAAGAATTAATAATTTACACTCATATAGAGATAGAGCAAATTTTGTTATATTGTCTTCTCTCGGGGCTGATATATAACTTTACGAGCTCTAAATCAAGGGGAGGATTACAATGGATGTTCAAGTGATGTATGAAATTCTTCTCATTTATAGAATATCAATGTATCCTATTATGATTAATTACGATGTTTCTTATTTTCATTTGAAGCAAAACATAAGTTATGGAGCATGGCATATACTGAAAGATAATATGCTTCTGACATTTTCTAAAGATCTATTCAACAATCAGAATTTTCCAAGATAGAATATTAAGCAATCTTCAATTGAAAAATACCCAAAGAAAGAATACATAGAAGACTTATACTTTTTAAGTCTTCTGGGGATTTTTCAATGTGGAATATCAAGTTATCTTCATATCAAGATGTGAGAGTGACAAATACCCAAAAGGAGAACACATAGAGGACTTTCACTTTCAAGCCTACTCTGAATTTTTCAACACCGCAGCTTGATACTATTTTCTTTTTCCATGCCTCCTACTTTAAAGCCAACAAAAGACTTACTAGGAGCATTGAATCTAACTACCCTTGAATTCTATTTTGGGTGTCCTCCTTACTGAACATTGTTTCGCTCCTTATGGGTTAATGAGCTGTCAGGGCTACATGAGTTTAGAGGCTACCCTATGAGATCATTTCTCGCAATTAATTGATATTTTGGATAGTAATTTTTTAAAAGAATATTGTTTGTAAAATGTCGCCTTCCTATAATAAATATTCAGAATTGATATTTGATTTAATTAAGAGTTTTAGTTGCTCTGATCAACGATTTTGTAGAATTTAGTTTACTGTATTGTGTTATTAGTGCTTTGCAAATTTATGAGGATAAATCTTCTTAAACTTATGGTATCGCGTCCCGAGTTTATGTTGACGAATTATGGAGGTGTGACACCTAGTCCCCCATTCTCTTTCACGTGTATTTCAAGGTTAGGTTTTATGCCTTACCTTGCATTTATACTTTTCTTTTCAATCCCTCTTTCCCCCAAAAAAAAAGGTGAATTTTAGCAAAAGAAAAAAAAAAGATTGAGGTTTCCTGATATTAAACATTCCATTATGTCCAATCTAGTGAACAATGTTGGTTTTAGCCTCCATATTTCCTGCTGATTATGACTTTCTCTCAGTGGCAGAACTAAGCAAACGGGTGTCAGGAGTTAGTATTGGTGGAGTCAAGAATCGGCAAACTGCGACTTGGTTTTAGAAGAAGAGAAAACATAGTGTTGAAGCTTTCTGGCTTCTCCAAGAAAACAATTTTGGTTGTGTTCTTTGGACTTGTGACGAGTGAAAATTGTTTTTTATGTAACGTCAAAACCTTTTCAGATGGACAACTAAATTGGTGGATTTGGATTTTCAAATTCTACTTTTTGAGTAGGATTTGAGTAAAGTTTAAAAAAATCTAAAATTTTCAAATCTTGAATTTTCAATTTCTTAATAAAAATGTGTTTTCAAACACAAATAATTGGATATGCAAATAATTGAATTATACTTTTTCTATCATTGTTTGTAGTTAAGACATTGAAATGAATGGCAGAATACAATACGTTAAAATGTCTATATAACATTAGTTAGAAGAAGATCCTGAACCGCTTAAACTACTCTTTTCCCTTTATCCTTTGTGCACAAACTTTATTTTATTTTATTTTTATCAAATTACGTGAACAAACTTTAGAAATGGAATTTTATTTGCAAATATCCAAAGAAAAAGTAGATAGAAGACTTTCACTTTTAAGTCTACTCTAAATTTTTCAAGGTGGAATATCAAGTAATCTTCATATCAAGGTGCGAGAGTGAACAAATATCCAAAGGAAAAGTACATAAAAGACTTTTATTTTAAAGCCTACTCAGAATTTTTCAAAATGAAATATTAAATAATCTTTATATCAAGATGTAAAAGGGTGACAAATACCCAAAGAAAAATACATAGAAGTCTACTGAGGATTTTTCAAGATGGAATATCAAGTTATTTTCATATCAAGATGTTAGGGTGACAAATACCGAAAAGGAGAACACATGGAGGACTGTTACTTTTAAGTGAAATTTATTTCGAAAAGTAGAACTGAATCATACACAGGCAACCCTTTGTACTTGATGTCTGGAATCGACCTCTCATTCAACAACTTAACAGGTTCTATTCCTCTTGACATTGGTTACTTGAGTGATATTCATACTTTGAACCTTTCACACAATAATTTATCCGGATCAATCCCAAGGACATTTATGAATTTGAAACAAATAGAAAGCCTAGACCTCTCTCACAATATGTTGATAGGTTAAATTCCCTCAGAGTTGGTAGAATTAAACTTTCTACCAGTGTTTTTAGTGGCTTACAACAATTTATCAGGAAGATCCCATAAATAAAAGCTCAGTTTGGAACATTTGGTGAAAGCAGTTACGAGGATAATTCTCTTCTATGCGGTTCCTCTTTGGAGAAAAGTTGTACGAACGCCATAGCAATACCACCACCTTTAGATCCAGACCAGAATGACCCCTTTAAAGATGCTTTCTTGACGAGTTTTGTTGGATCATACATAGTGACACTTTTATGTCTCATTGCTTGTCTCTGCGTCAATCCTTATTGTCGAGGACTACTATTCAGATTCATTGAGGAGACTACGAGAAAGGCTTCTCAGCTTATGTGAGATTATCCCAAGTGTCATTTTATCTATTATTTTCATATTTTGTGTTTGCTTTGTTTCATTGGTCTAGTTGAATGGGAAGTCCTAATGGTTGTAACAACATCACAGGTTGCTTATACACCTGTATAATCAAAGCTGCAAATTATTAGATAAATTCATTTTCCTCATTTTAGATTCAAGCTGAAAAATGTTGAATATTTGAAGATTGCATCATCCTAATCAGCTAGCAAAATATGGTTAGCTATAATTTCAAATACGAAAAGTCTTTCATGGTATAATTAAAATTGTGATTATCGGATAATTGCAGACATTCTTATATGCCAAGTGTTGATCATATCTTTTTCTAATCTTGGGAAATACACACAGGTATATAAATAAGTAGGACTGGTGCTTAGCTAATACATCAAGCCATTCACTACATTCATTCTATTCCCATTATGTCTTTTCCTACTCAACATGGTATTTAGATCCAAGGGGGGAAAATTAAGTCAAAACTTGTTTGTTTCATTGAAATTGTGCATGTTAGCACACAAAAATCAATTGGCATGCACCGCGTAGCTTCACCAACCTCTTTCTCATTTCTATATAAAGACGGGGTTGGAGATAAAGAAAAGGATCAGATTAGTCTCAGTGATTTGATCAACTGGATGTGGTAGATCTGATTATTTGGATCAATGTGAGAGATTGAAGATGAAGTGTACTAGATTAGGTTAGTAATTCATATACAAGGATAGTAGACTCAAGAATCGATATAGCTAATTAATCTATCGGGTTTCCCGTCACAACCAAGAGAGAGTTGTGAGGTCACTCTATAGAGAGGGTAAGAGAATATTTTATATAATCTAGGGAGAGAATGAGAAAATATTCATGTAACGAGAGTTTTGAGGGTTTCTCATACATAAAGTAGTGTGAAAAAAAAAAGTTTGACTTTAACTGTACAAAATGTCATGATTATTGAATATACTAAAACCTCAGTGGACGTAGACAATAATTTGGGCCACATTTTATCATTTGTTGCGTATTTATGTCTGTGATCCACATCTAGAAATTTATCCAAACTTTCCAACATCGTAGTAAAAGTTGACAACAGAGCAAAAAAAGGTAAAGTGCTTCAGACCTCTACTGTGCTTAGCGAAAGTACACAACACTTGTCGGGTAAAAATCGGTTAAATTTAACAGAGAATGTACTTCACACGCGTTAAGTGAGATTTTTATTAATTTTTAATGAATTTACCCATTGAATAATTATAAGAATTGACCAGATTACCCTTTTTAAAAATAAAAAAAAATCCAAATAAAAAATAAAAATAGTCATCTTCGCCCTGAAATTGTAAAAGGTAAATCTGGGACAAGATTGTCGCGCGCCTAGAAAGACAAGTCCTCCTTACCCAGCAAGTCCTCCCCTACCCCTACCCCTACCCCTACCCCATACATATATATAAATATATTTGTTTTTCTTTTATTTTTTTGGTCTAAACAAAAGAGAAAAGGACAAAAAAGAGAAATGAAAAAAAAAATTGAGGGTATTTACGTCTTTTTTTATAAAATCCGTTAAATATGATGGATTTTTTAACGGTAAAGGGGGTGTAAAAAATACATGAACTAGTTCATAGGGTATTTGAACTATAAAGGGATGTTGTGCACTTTTACTAAAGTATAAGAGAGTCTGGTGCACTTTACCTATTTAAGTTGGTATCTCTTTTATTAGCAAGGTATTCATTAAAAACCAAAAAATATTTACAATCAACCGTCAGAACTGCACACAACCAATTTTCCCTCCTCTTTATCTCACATCAGCATTCAGAAGAAAAAACTAGATGAAGCAGGAGAAGATAAAACATACATAAAACAAATCTGGAAACAGGGCAGAGAGAGATGCAAAAAGCAGACGAGCCCAATGCCTTAATTTAAATGCACCAAGGTTTTCAAAATGCCATCACGGCCAAAAATGAGAAAGTAGCTTTTAATTACAAGTCCAAGCATGACAAAATTTCTTTAATAGCGTAACCTGATTGACTCTATTATGCGACACAATGTTGCCCAATGTAAAGCTCAATCCCAAATAATTTAACAAGTTATAATCAAGATATTCAGTACACTAACTGGTTATATCTTAAAACAAAATTTAATTATAAACCCTCCCCATTCTTTTCTCCGCCCATCCAAGACCCCTGCTTTTGTTTATTGTTTATTGTTTCCTTTTCTCCAAAGGAAACAATGCTGAATTTTTCAAAAGCAGTAACATTTATGTTGAAATTCAAATTCCTGTAAAAGATTTAGTTGCAATAAATAACTTGGAAATTTAGAAGGATGTTAATGAGAATCCAAGTTTGGAAACAAACAAGAGTGCAGGTATAGCTATTGAAGGGAATCAACAATTATTAGCAACAGGTTCACGTGAAGACTCTCCAATTGGTTCGGTTGCTCAGTCTAAGTATCACAAAGAGAATGGGGTTTGAAGAGGATTATGAAGATGTCGGAGAGGAAGCAAATAAAGATACAGCAGAAAGCTGTTTTGAAACTCATACAAGAGAACCCAAGAGTGAGTTACCCCTCAAGAATTCAGGTACGAAGCTTACTGCAGTGAAGAATTTTAATTTGATTCATATTCTTCATAAAGCTGAAATAGCATAAAAAGAAGACTTAACTTTTATATGAATATAAATTGTAGGATCTTTTCTTGCTCTTGTTCCACTGTCCTATGAAAGAAATCTGAGAAAGCTTGTTTTCTGACACTATCCTGAGAGATTTTCCATGGCAGGTAGTAACATTCCACTATGTCCAATCTAACGAAAGATGATGGTTTTAGCCTCCATATTTTCTGTGCATTATGACTTTCTCTCAGTGGCAGAACTAAGCAACGCGTGTCAGGGGTACTACCATCGTCGAGTCAGGAACCGGTAAAAATATGAGTGTTAATTAGCATACAAAAGAGACATAAGTAAATAACTATAATCATTCTAAATAGAGAAAATTCATTTTTATATTCTAAAATCGTTGAACAATCAACTCATTACAGATGCTATTAGATACATCTCTTTTTGTACTAACTTCTCAGTCCCAACCACATCGAGGCAATACCCATATTAAAAATGAAGCCCGACAACCAATTCTCCTATTCGTTCTTGATCAAACCACCAGCTGCCGTAATACCAGGGTCACCTTTTGCTCAACCATCAATATTAAGTTTTTGTTTTGTCTAAAATCTTTCTTTCTTTCTTTCTTGTTATTTTTGTTTTTTTGTTTTTTTTTGTTTCTTGTCTCTGCTATACAGATAGATAGAGGCTTTTGCCTTTGGGGATTGTGAAAAAAAGTGACAAAAGTATAAAAGCTTTAACCATCCAAAGACGTGGGGTTTTTAGGGTAAAAGACATTCTGGCCCGAAACTTTTATCATTGGTATCTGCATATTCAACCTATCCAACAATCCCTTACTAGGTTGTGATATTATAGAAAATAAATGATATCATGCATGCAAGAAAGTATCCATAATATATCTTCAATTGTGCAAGTGTTTAATCTAACTTTTAACTATTTGAAACACATTTAATGGCCTTATACTCCTCCTAGTTTGGGGAACGTTTACATGAGTAAAACTTAAACTTTAGTTAACACTAGATTTATTTTTATGTTCGCACTTCACATAGATGGGGTTTCTTATTAACTCTGTTACTAAAGACAACTTAAAGTTTGGTTCCTTCTTTTTGTTACACTATTTTGCTGTGAAATACTAGGAATCGTCAATTATCTTATGGTGCCCTTTCTTCACACAATTCCCCTTAAATTGGTTAGACAAGTATTCACGATCTCTATTCGTGCAATGATTCCTTAGGTTTTTATCCTTCGGTTCTCCACAAGTTCTACGAAATGCTTGAAACAATTTAATGTCTACGATTTATGTGTAAGAAAAAACACAGACTCACCGTGAATAATCATCAATAGGTTCCCAAATATTATAATGAGCTATTCTAGTGGAGGCGAGACCGTTTACCTACACCAACAGATTTTCTAGTAGCTTCTTTGCAGTCAAGAAAGAATCACATGTAGGTAATTGAGCCTAAGAGGCCTGCTCTAGCCAATCTTCTCATTCACCCATGTCTTAGTGTAGCATGTCATTCTATAGATACCCATTGGTCACATATATATGACCTTGGCAAGATTTGATAGTCAAGCATTAGTTTATAGACAGCAAGGCCCCTCCATACTCCTCCTACCGCTAGGGGAAAGGGGGAAAAAAAACCACAGAGAGGGTAGACGATACCATAACTAACAATTAGTTCAAACTAACAGACTAGATTTCACTCGCTAGAAGAGATGCACTAATGCTCTTTTGTTTTATTTCTTTTTGTTAAAAATCTTTGTGGATTCATCTCCTTTAGGACCTCTCAATACATCCATCTAAATTAAGCGAGAAATACTTTTTTCCCAATATCTTGTTGAGGAGTATTGGCTAGATAGCAAACATATTTTTTTCATTATATAAATATAGTATTTTATAATTATTGGGTGTGTAACGGTACACCTTTTTCAAGAGTTTGAACCTTTCATTATGGGTTCTGAAATTCATGCCTTAATTCCATATTGGACCAAGTTCATATATACCCTAAAATTGAATATTTTAACACTCTATTTCAACATTCATTTCGCTCAAATATCTACAGTGTTTGGAAGCACTTGTAGTGTAGAAATTATTTGACATGTAAATAAATTCCCTGAGGATTTATATTTGTAAATAAATTCCTTTGTTTTTAAGTTGTTTTTGTCATTTATAGATACAAATTGTGTTTGGAAAACATATAGAATTAAAATTAGTAATTGCATTTTTACTTAAATATCATTCCTTTATTCTATTGACATTAAACTTGCCATATTGGTCCATATTTTCTTACAAAATTTTATAGAATATGAAGTTGAGATTGCCCTACCACATGGTGTGGGCTTCCAATTAAAGATAACTTTCATGAACCTGGAGGCAACTTTTGAGTTTTTCGATTTCTTCCATTTCTTAAATAAAAGTAACAGGAGAGAGAGGAAGGCAATAAAACTCAAAATATTGAAGGCAAACTGGAACTTGGTTTTAGAAAGAAGATAACATATAGTGCTGAAGCTTCCTTTCTTCTCCATGAAATTTTTTTTGGTTGTATTCTTTGGACTTGTTATTAGAGAGAGTGAAAATTGTTCTTTATGTAACATCAAAACCATTTCAGATGGGCAATGAATAAATTAGTGGACTTGGATTTGCAAATTCTACCTTTTGAGTAGGAGTTGAGTAAAGTTTAAGAAAACTTAATCTGCAAATCTTGAATTTTCAATTTCTTAAAAAGGTGTTTTCAAACATAAATAATTGGATATACAAATAATTGAATTACACTTTTTTCTCATTTTTTGTAGTTAACCATTGAAATGAATGGTTGATACACAACATTAAAATGTCGGTATGTGACATTAGTTAGAAGAGGATTCTGATCCCCTTAAATTACTCTCTTCCTTTATCCTTTCATGCACCAACTCAGGGGCAGAGCCCCTGTAACACCCCGATCCCTCACGAGACCGGAGCCCCGATCCAAAACCCGAAGACACAAAAAAATGAGAGAAAACGGACGGAGTTTTCCCTATTTTTAAGACTAACCACATACCTGCACGTAGAAGAAATAGTCACAAAGACAATACATAGCATTCATCTCACAACTTCCCAAGTCTATAAGGCCATCCAAGCCTTACTATTAAAGCTTTATATAACATACAAGCATGCATTTCATTAAGTGTTGAAATTTTATGTCATAAATCTGCTTATCTTACCATTCTAATCATATCCACTTAACATTCTTATACTTTAAGTCAATCATCCCACTTCCAATTAATTTCATACAAGCATGCGAGTGATCTAAGCAATTAAAGAAAAGCACTAAAGTTATTACAGGCCAGCTAATAACTACTAAACCTTACAAGACTTTAATACAACCCTCCGAATCAAGTACATTTACATTTAAAAAAAAACTTCTATGATCACAAAGTAGATTACAAGCTAAGCTATTCAAATACTTTATATAAATTCACATATATCAATTAGTAAAAGCTACAACATCCAATCACGGAGACTCTTGAGCCTTTTCCTTATCAACCACTAAAGGCCCTGAACCTAAAAGGGTTAGAAAAAAAAAAGAATGAGCAACCATTGTTGCTCAGTAAGGGAGGGAAACATATAACCGGGAAGTTTGGGAAAACTATTTCGTGCAATGCAACAACCACAATGAAATAAATTAACACCACTAGACTACTTACAATAAGCAACTATCAATATTCAATAAAGAAGGTAAACAACACAATATAACAAGTACGAAATTAACCCTGGGAATAGAATATCAATTCAGTGTACTATTCAAGAATACGAACTAGTTAACACAAAATAAGGAATATAACCAAAGTTAACTCTCCAAGAACTTAGGACCGAAGCGAGAGTTACATAATAAAAGGATACGATCTTAATAACCCCAAACACTCCAAAGTTTTGATCTCGATCACGAACCTCGATCCACAAACCACGAACTCGATCAATGTGCTGGCATAAACCCATAACACTCCTGTGGGTGTACTCCAGACGTACCCCGAAATTCTATGACCCAACACCCCCTGGCGATCTCCAGACTAGGCGAGAATAGGATTGGGGACCATGGTAGCCGAGGTATACTAGCAAACCCGATGTTGCTTGGAGTTCTTTGACACTACCATGCCCAAATAATTGCGCAACCACGATATCGATAATAATTATAAACATAAGCACTCAATGAGGACAACAAAAGAGGTTATTATCGCACATAAACAATTATAATCAATATAACCTTAAACATGATATAACTCAACAAAATAGCTCAAACACACATTAACTACACCATATCTATTATAATACAAAACAATAAATTAATTAAAATGCCAAGTAAAATGAATCCTCACCTCAAGAAGCCACGAACTCTCTCAACCTGCTCCCCTTGCCAACACTAGCAATTCACATAGGATTCATAAATTTAGTTCAACACAACACAACTAAAAACTTTATAACAAGTAACAACATAACATTTGATATTAATGCAAAGATCACATATAGCATATCAACTCCTAAGCCACCTAATCCCCAATTCAACCACACCAATCACTTCCAACACTTATGATGCCTCTCAACCATGTGAAACCACACTTTAATCCCACGTTTAGCATTAAACCCCAAATAGCCCATTTAGTCTGATTCAAGCTCATACTAAACCAAAGCCATGCAAACCACAATCCAACTATTCTTTCATCCTAAAAACACTCTATGAACTCTTTTTCAATCAAGAAAACTCATTTTTAACCATTTCTACACAAAAACTCTTTACATCCCATAACTATAAAACTAGCCATATAACCATAGAAATACACCAAAAGCATTCTATACCATCCACATTCACTTACGGACCACAACCAAGTTGTCTAAACATTCATACACATTTACGGACCAATATCACCAAGAAGGCCCTTTTTCACTCAATCAACCCTCTCCAAATCCTAGTTACATTCCAGCAATTCCAAGCATCAATCTAGTTATTCCAACACCTATGCCACTTACTACAAGTATCGAATGAATATTTAACCATCAATTCAATAAAATACTATTCATTTGGCCAACTTTCTTAAGCTACCCACTCCAATTGAGATACGAGACTTGTTACCCAACTTCACCACTCACTTCTAGACACTTTATGACAGGCTTTAGCTACACGAAATCACATTTTAACCTACGTTCACTATAAAACCCTGATTCGCCTCTTAGCCAGTTTGAACTATAGCTACCTCAACCGATCACCAATTCAAATCATAATTGCACTTTAAGCACTTCTACACCTAATAAACACTAACCACATCACTCAAACACACTCGGTTGATCAAACTTCGCAAAGCCCCTTTTGAAATCAAGGCAATTTAGCACCTCAACTCAAATTCCATTCAATCCAGACACATTTAATCACTAACCTAGGTTCATTAGCACCTATAGCACCTTTAGATATTATCAATTCAAGCTTATAACACAA
Source organism: Ehretia macrophylla (assembly GCA_037974665.1). Taxonomy (NCBI): domain Eukaryota; kingdom Viridiplantae; phylum Streptophyta; class Magnoliopsida; order Boraginales; family Ehretiaceae; genus Ehretia; species Ehretia macrophylla. Next base: position 57,134,666 of record CM075771.1, on the reverse strand, counting down.
AATTAGCCAAAAACCCCAAAATTCAAGAAAAACACTATTTATTATCTTCTTTGATCATGCATTCACCATTTTCAACCATTCAAAATGCTATCTAACCATAAAAGAATGTTCTATGACCCTAAATAAGACTAATTTAAGCAAAAGCAAGCATAAATAAGTATTATACCAATAAATCATAAAAATAAAGTTTGTAGATAAAACTTTCAAATGCAAGAATAAACATGAAATCTCACCATACAAGGCTATAGAAGGTTAAAAAAGTCTCAATGGTGGCTCTAGAAATTCTCCAAGCTAGCTCAAGAACAAATTTGAAGCTTAAGGGTTTTGTTTTTTTTCTTTCTTTTCCTTTGGTTTGGCCAAATTGGCCCTTGCATTTTGTGGGGGTTTTTCTTTTGGTTTTTATGTTATATAGGTGTTAGGATGGTTAGTTGGGTTTGGGTTATGGGTTTGGGTCATGGGTTAGTTTAGGCAAATTGGTCAAGTTAGGTAGTTTTTGCTAAAAATGTAGTTTTGGGTTACTATTTATAACGGGACCAAAATAATTTTATAACTTACACACTCGATATACTATGCACATAAAACTAATTTTCTCATGCCTCCTAATTGTCAAGTGTTATGGAAAAAATTTAAAATAAAGAAAATAAAACAGTCAAAAATGCAAATGAATAGTAACCTTCCTTAAAATGCCATAAATTTAACATAAACACTTTATTTAGCACATAATCATATACAAACAGGTGTTATGTACTATTCACTAATTCCGGGGCGTCACAGCCACACCCCCCCAACCTCCAAAAAAAGATAAGGAACATTTAATGGATTTTTTTTAAAAAAAACAACATATTTTGCCCCCTCCCAACTAGAAGACGAAAAAGTTATAAATATCTTTAAAAACATGGAGTTAGCTTGGTAGTTAGTCACAAATACATTCATAGTAGTTGTGTGGGTTCAAGTCACAATAGCTACATAGTATTTTTTGCCAATTTTTAGTTGCTTGTTATATTTTTCGCCAGTTTTTAGTTACTTGTTACTGCTATGCTTGTTTTGACCTTTTTTTTATTCCTCTTTTCTACAAACCGAAAAAACACTGTATAAACAAAAGCATTTAGTCCCCCACCCCACCCCACCCCACCCCCCCACCTCCGACATTAGATTTTTGGCTTTGTCCCTGCACCAACTTTTTTTTTGGGGTCAAATTACGTGAACAAACATTAGAAACTGAATTTTAATTTACAAAACATTAGAAATGGAATATCAAGGAATCTTGATATCAAAATATGACGTGACAAATAATCAAAGAAAAAGTAGATAGAAGACTTTCACTGTTAAGTCTATTATGAATTTTCCAAGGTAGAATATTAAGTAATATCCATATTAAGGTGCGAGGATAAGCAAATACCCAAAGGAAAAGTACATAAAAGATTTTTACTTTAAAGCTTATTCAAAATTTTCAAAGATGGAATATTAAGTAATGTTCATATCACGATCTAAGGGTGACAAATACCAAAAAGAAAAATACATAGAAGACTTATACTTCTAAGGCCACTTAGAATTTTCCAAAATGGAATATTAAGTTATCTTCATATCAAGATGTGAGGGTGACAAATACCCAAAAGAAGAATACATAGACTTAAGATGTGTGGGTTCAAGTGACAATAGCTACATAGCATTTTTTGCTAGGTTTTAGTTGCTTGTTATATTTTTTGCCAGTTTTTAGTTGCTTGTTACTACTATGCTTGTTTTGACCTTTTTTTTCTTCTTCTTTTCTATTAACCAAAAAAACACTGAATAAAAAAAAAAAATTAGTCCCCCCTCCCTCCCACCTCCGACATTAGATTTTTGGTTTCGCCCCTAGACCAACTTTTGTTTTTTGGTCAAATTACGTGAACAAACATTAGAAATAGAATTTTAATTTGCAAAGTTTTAGAAATGGAATATCAAGGAATCTTGATATCAAAATATGACGTGGCAAATAATCAGAAGAAAAGTAGATAGAAGACTTTCACTGTTAAATCTATTATGAATTTTCCAAGATAGAATATTAAGTAATCTCCATATCAAGGTGCAAGGGTAAACAAATACCCAAAGGAAAAGTACATAGAAGAGTTACTAGGAGCATAGAATCTAAACATTGTTGAAACCAAAGAAGAATTGGGCATGTCCTCTTCATTAGTGGCGGACTCCACGACTTGTTGAAATGATACCAAGTTTCCACATTATAGCCCACATGTGTATTTTCCATGACTAAGTCAACAAAATATTTATTTTGGAGCATGGAGTCCAAGCACAATTACAAACTTTCACTATTTTCTTCTCAAACTTCTAGTTTCAAATTTACTCAGTATTTTCTTACACGACAGCTTGATATTTTTTTCCATGTCTCCTCCTACTTTAAAGCCAACAGAAGAGTTACTAGGAGCATAGAATGTAAACGTTGTTAGAAGATTTTAATCTTTCATGCACAAACTTTAAAAATGGAATATTGAGTAATCTTGCGTGTGTGGTTACTGTTGGCTGCAATGATACTTCAACTATGAGAGCTCAGGCTGCTTGGAAGAAGAAAGGAATGGACTTTTGACTAAGGTAACGATTGGTACACTGGAATAAATTTAAAAATGAATGGAATGGGCCAAAGAATAGAATGAAACTGGGAATAGAATGAACTTTTAAGCGTGCTCTTTTCCGTCGATCTTGGACTCTCATTCACGAGTATTTGTGTGTGTGTTTGGCTTAGATCGCGGGAGATTAACCCTTTTTTTTTAGAGAAAAACTTTTGATTTTTCAGGCTTTTTTTGTTTTTTTTAAGCTGCAAAATGATGAAACTACCCCTAAGCCGTTAAAATGAGGCTGACGGAAGTTAACGGCAAGGACTTGTTTGGACGTTTTAAAAACCTGAGGGACCTGTTGGGCTTTTTTGCTAAACCTAAGGGACTAAAAAGTTTTTTTTCTCTTAATTGATTCGATACTACTATATAAGAGCCAGAGACTATCCGAAAACAAAAATCACTCCCCGAGCCCAGATCCTTAGGCCCATAGGTGAGACTGGTGTTGTAGTCATAAGAAAATAACTATTTGGACATCTTTTTTACTAGCCCAAAATGGTTAATCCAATGTATTCTTTATATTTACAACACCCACTTTATAAACTACACAATCACACTATCTCCCACCGATATGAGATATCACATACACCGCCCATTAAGGACTTGACGTCCTCGTCAGGGGCATACACATTAAGGACCAACCAAGCGGTGTAGGATTCTAGAGGTGCCTTCTACAGGTTTAAGAGGTAGCTCCCACAGCCTTCTTAGTATAGCACTTGTCCCGTGTAACGCCCCGATCCCTCACGAGACTGGGACTCCGATTTATCATGCTATTCTCACCCAATTCTAAACCATGGGCACGAAATTTAGGGAAAAACGGAGGGAGTTTTCCCTATATATAGGACTATCTAGAAACCTGCAAACAATAATATACAACCATAAGACTATAATCCATAACTTCAATTTGTTTCATCTATCAGCATGCAAGTCAACTAAACCGAAAAGTAAACAATTGAAGTTATTACAAACCACTAGCACCTAACTATCACCTAAGACTAAAACTTTAATATTACATTTCTCAAGATAACACAAATACATATATGACCATAAGGTCTCAAATAGTATACAGGCATATAATGTACACATTCTTCCTTGTTCTACACACTGATAGAGCAGGCAGGCCATACAGGAGGCAATCCCATTTCTAGCTTATAGAACTGATCCTGAAAGGTGTTATGAACGAGGGTGAGTATACAACATGTATACTCAGTGAGGGAGGTGATGCAGCATACCGAGGCGTACAATATGATATGCAATCACAAGAAGTCATATATATATAACATAAAACAACAAGATCAAATAGCCAAGTAATTAACCACATTAAAAAGGATATAGTTCCACTTCAAGTCTTCAATCTCAAACCACGAGCCACGAACTTCACGCAAGTGCCGGCAAACCCTTACTCCACCAAGTTGGGATACTTCGAATGTATCCCGATCCTACGACCCTTTCTCCTGAGGTAGGTTCATATGCCCAGCAGGTGAGCCACGCCTCTAGGGTAATAGAGTATACTCAGCGAGAAAGGGAATAAGCACCATGGTAGTTGAGGGAGCACGGCAAACCCGACGCCGCCTGTGTTTCTCGACGCTACCATGTTTGAAAAGGTTGCGCAACCCCGAGTCAAGATCACGAGAGCCAAGTAACATATACATGATAATTTACAAGCAATATAAGCAAGATAACAATATAAACTAAACAACTAACATTTATAGCATGGCATTATCCAACATAATTTATATACAACAGAGAAATGCAAATAAGATGCAACTCCCTCACCTTGGGTCTGGCTAAATACGTAAGAAGATAGCTCTGATTTACTCCAAACTTCCTCAAATTAGATCGAATATGCAACCCTAGGGTGTTATATAAGTTAGTAATTAACTATATCAATTCCAACTCAACTCTTACTTAACTCAACCTTACAACATTAGAAGTTAGATTTATAATCACTTATTCACACAAGTTCATAACCCACACACAATTAAGCTACAATGTTCACCTTACCATATCATTAGACAACATAAGATATATTAGAAACATCAAGTACCATTAAGTTAAGATCATAAGTTATAAATTTCAATTACTTTTAATTACAATAATCAATAATCATATAACTAGATGAGTTATCCTTGTACTCCTACTCACTCAGCATACAATGTTAATTAGAGTTTGATCTTAACAAAGTACAAGTAATATAAACATTATAACAAAATATAATCATTAAATATGAAAATAATTATACCAACACAAAGGGGTCAATGACCAATGATCATGAAACTTCACGAAATGCTCACAAATGCCATATAATAACATGTAAAGGCACGATATACAAGCACCAAAACTAATTCAAAGGCTAAGCATGAAAACCCCGAGTTTCTCTTTTGTTATCCTAAGTCATTTAACTCCAAACCGAAGGCTAAGGCTCAAGATTCACCAACTAACTATTCTAATATTTTAGTTACACATTATGGCGCACTTAGAACCCTTGAAATAATTCATTAACCCGAATTAGCCACAAAAGCCTCGATTACCCCTTTGTGCGTTTGTACTACAAGTATCTTAACCAAAGCTCAACTAAGAGTTAGAAAAGCACATTTAGTCCCTACTTACCCTAAGAACACCAAATATATCAACCAAATTCACCTGGATTTACATTTGACCCAAAACCCTTTAAAACACAAGTCATTTTTCTTCCAAACACAAGTTAATGTTCTAGTTAAGCGAGCGGGCTATTCCATACTTTTAATTATCCCTTATGACACCCCTAGGACCTAGAACCTACCCAATTACCTGCGTTTAGTACAAAAGTCCCAATTTTTTCCTTGTGAGTTTGTACTACAAGTACCCTAACCGAGACTCAACCGAGGTTTAGCAAAGCATATATAGCACCTATATAGCCTAAAAACACTAGATGTAATGGCCAAATTAACCTGGATTTGCATTAACCCCGAAACCCCTTTTTAAAAGTCGCATATTTCATATGTTAGCCATTTTTTGAGCAATTTAATGTCATGTGGCTATTAAACTATCTTTATTAACATCTAAGGCACCTACTAGAAGTAATGAATCAAGTCATATCACACAATTCCATAAAACCCTAGAAAAATGTTACTATTTATACCATATGATCAACAAACGAATTCAACTGTTTAAACTATGAAACAATAGCATAAATAATGTCTCTAATACTTATATACAACATACATAAGCATCTTTAAGCATTACATAAGCATTTGATAGCAAATCCATGAATTCAAGAAAGAGCAACATTTTTCAAATGCAAAAATGGGCATGAAATCCCTCACCTATTGCTCGTAGGAGCTCCTAGGAGGCTAGTAAACACCCTAAACCACTTGCACCTAGCTTGGCTTGACTTGGAATGGGGATTTGTTGAGAAAAAATCTCTCCTCCTCCTCCTATGCTGATTTTCAGTACTGCCACAATGTTTTCAGCTTTTGCATTCTTTTTGTGTGTGTTTTTTTTTAGTTATAAAGTGTTATGTGAGTATATATTAAGTTGGGGTTATGTTTGGATGCATAAGTTGACTTCCAAGATGAGTTTAGCCAGCTAGAACCAAGTCCTAATGTGCCATTTAATGATAGCTAATTGAAACACATAGTTTTGTTACATAACACTATTCATTAGTTTCAACAAATCATTTCCTAAATGAAGACTCCTAATGCATTTAGCTCAAACGCACATTTTTCTTATTCCTAAAACAATTAATATGATTTATGAAAAATGCTAATTCAAGGTACTTAAGTAGTTGAAAAATGGAATGAATAGTAATCAAAGAAGACAACAAGTAAAGCACAAAAGAAATGCGCAAATAGTGGATACAATAGTTAATAAGGTGTACGGTGATGTTCTCAGGCGTCACATCCCGCATAGCACTTAGTTTCCGCATCGGCTAGTAGACTGGCTTTGATACCATTTTATCACTCCCCGAGTCCAAACCCCAGGCCCTTAGGTGAGATTGATATTGTAAGTATAAGAAAATAACTACTTAGGCCTCTCTTCTAGAGGCTCAAAATGATTAACCCAAGTTATCCCTTATACTCACAATACACACTTATAAACCACATAATCATACTATCTCCCACCGATGTGGGATGTCATAGATGGATTCATGAAAGAAGCAACCAATACTATTAAACATTAAGAAAAGTAAACTTGAACCAACAGATTTTCTTGTATTTTTTTTTTGGATAAAGGTCTAGTTTAGTCCATTATATTTGATGTAAATGACACTTTCATCTATTATCATTCAAAATGAACTTTTTAGTCCATTATCTTTGGTGTAAATAACACTTTCATCCATTATCATTCGAAATGAACCTTTTAGTTCAATATGTTTCACATAAGTGACGCCGTTAGTCCAACTTCAAAACATATTGGAGGAAACATATTAAACTAATGGCGTCATTGATGTGAAATATATTGGACTAAAAGGCTCATTTCTAAAGATAGATGAAAGTGTCATTTACATAAAAAAAATAATGGCCTAAAAGGTTCATTTTGAAAGATAATGGATAAAAGTGAAAATTACATTAAAGATAATGGACTAAATTATACATTTACCCTTTTCTTTTATTTTTGTATGTTTGGAGAGGAATGAGAGAAAATAGATTTTATGAAAACAAAATTTAAAGATCTTCAATGAGTGGAACGAGTTAGAATAGATGATGAAATATAAAATTTAAAGATCTAAGACAATGTTAATTACCATTTTTTTAACGCCACTCCATTAATCTTTTGATGATGTAATGTAAATTTTCAAAGTTCTTGGGCTTTTTGAAGTTGAAATTTTTAAATTTTATCAAATCATAGCCAACCGCCGGTTATGTTATAAATGCCGGCTTATAATGAACTGAAATTTTTAAACTTCATCAAATTATAGTTTGTGGTTTGAACATAAATTGGTAGCGATTAAGTATTGTAGTTGGTGGTTCGTTACTAATCCTCGAGTATTATGGATTATGGGGCATGGGATGTTGCTGATCGCCAGCTATAATTTTACTTTTCCCAACGATTTTTTTTTTTGATTCAAGAGATAGATAAGATCGTATAACATATATTAGAGACATAATTGGTGAGATTCGAGTTCGCAATATATATTATTTTTCCCAACGATTTGCACACTAACACTAAAACTCTAACCTTTGCCAACCATGTTTTTAGAAGTTGGCATATTTGCCTCCCATTGACTATCTTTTATGACTTGTTTGAACCATAAATGAAAAAAAAAATAATAGATTTGCCCCCCTCCCTCCACCCACACCCAAAAAAAAAAAATTATAAAAGTATTAAAAAACATGGAGTTAGCTTGGTTGTTAGTTACAAATGCATTTATGTTGTTGGTGTAGGTTTGAGTCACTACAACTGTATATTACTTTTTGCCAATTTTTGCTAGTTTTGAGCTTCTTACTGCTTGTTTTATTTATTTATTTCTATTAGATATGTATATAGCTTTGATTATTTTGCTTACCAAATTTTCTTTCATAAAAAAGTAAAAAAAAATATTGTTCATTTCGAACCTTTCTCTTTCTGTCAATGGGATTTTTCGGCCTTATCCCTGCAATCCATGCTCTTGTAGTTAATTGGAATGATCCTCATCGCAATGTAACACTTGCTTTTGATTCAGTCATGGCACTATCTTATATGAGAGGGGCTATGTTTTACGTTACTCGAATCCCGGAGAGGTGGAGGCCTGGGTGGTTCGACCTTGCTGGTCAGAGTCACCAAATATTTCATGTTTTTGTGATGTTTGGTGCGTTTGCACATTATGGTGCAGCGCAGATTTTCTTGGAATATCGTAGTAAATTGGGGGTGCAGGGAAAATTTGTAATATGATCTCTTTACATATGCATCAGTAAGAGTTAATAATTTACAGTCATAGACATAGAGCAATTTTTGTTATAAGATTGTCTTCTTTCGGGGCTGATATATAACTTTACCAGCTCCTAAATTAAGGGGAGGATTAAAATGGGTGTTCAAGTGATGTATGAAATTCTTCTCATTTATAGAATATCAATGTATCCTATTATGATTAATTACGATGTTTCTTATTTTCATTTGAAGCAAAACATAAGTTATGAAGCATGGCATATACTGAAAGATATCCTATTATGATTAATTAATATGCTTCTGACATTTCCTAAAGATCTATTCGACAATCAGACAACAATACAACCCCCATGCTCACCTAGATATCAAGGTATGGGGTGAACAAATACGCAAAGGAAAAGTACATAACTTAGAAGACTTTTACTTTAAAGCCTATTCAGAATTTTCCAAGATGGAATATTAAGTAATCTTCACATCAAGATGTGAGGGCGAAAAATACCCAAAGAAAAAATACACAGAAGACTTGTACTTTTTAAGTCTACTGAGGATTTTCCAAGATGGAATATCAAGTTATTTTCATATCAAGATGTGAGAGTGACAAATACCCAAAAGGAGAACACATAGAGGACTTTTACTTTCAAGTCTACTTAAAATTTTCCTACACGGCAGTTTGATACTTTTTTCCATGCCTCCTTCTACATGGCAGTTTGATATTTTAGAAGCTTTTATTCTTTCATGCACAAGCTTTAAAGATGGAATATCGAGTAATCTTGCGTGTGTGGTTACTGTTGGCAGCAGTGTTAGTTCAGCATAAGGATTATGGGAGCTCAGTTGCCTGGAAGAAGAAAGGAATCGATTTTTGAAACTGAAAGATGCCTTCAACTATCTATTGTTCTAATATTTTAACACTGTATTTCAACATTCATTTCTCTCAAATATCTAATTAATGTTTGGAAGCACTTGTAGTGTGGAAAGATTTATATTCGTAAATGAATTCCCTTGTTTGGTTGTATAAAACAATATTAATTTGTTTCTGTCATTTGTAGATACAAATCGTGTTTGTAAAACATATAGAATTATAATTAGTAGTTGTGTTTTACTTAAATATCATTCCTTTATTCTATATATTAACATTGAACTTGCCATATTGGTCCATATTTTCTTGCAAAATTTTGTAGAATATGAAGTTGAGATTGCCCTACCACATGGTGTGGGCTTCCAATTAAAGGTAATAATAGCAGGAAATAGAGAAAGGCAATAAAACTCAAAATATTGAAGGCAAACTGGGACTTGTTTTAGAAAGAAGATAAGACAGTGCTGAAGCTTCTCCAAGAAAACAATTTTGGTTTTGTTCTTTGGACTTGTGACTAATTTTTTTTTTTTATCAGTTTGGACTTGTGACTAGAGAGAGTGAAAAATATTCTTTATATAACATCAAAACCTTCCCAAATGGGCAACTAAATTGGTGGACTTGGAATTTCAAATTCTACTTTTTGAGTAGCATTTGAGTAAAGTTTAAGAAAGTCTAAAATTTATAAATTTTGAATTTCCATTTATTGAAAAGGTGTTTTCAAACACAAATAACTGGATATGCAAATAATTGAATTACACTTTTTTCTCTCATTTTATGTAGTTAAGTGATGTATTTATAATTTTAGGCCTATTTCCTTGCATTTTTAGATTTAATTATGCACATTAATTATAATGTTTGATCACTTTAGTTGTGTTTTTGTGCATGTAGGAATTGAATGATGAAAAAGTATTTTAGGGCTGAATTGAAAGAAATTGGATGAAAAAGAAGATAGCAAAGATTTGTTCGTGAATGATGGAGCAAGGTGGAACGAATTGCATAGGAAAAAAAATGAATGATGAAGGAAAAAATAATAAAAGGTTGACCAAGGCTTTTAGAAATCTAAAAGGCTTAGAAAAAGAAAAAAACACAAGGCCAAGTCTTGGCCGTGTGTTTGTAACAAAATTAAAAAAAAGGAAGAAAAGTCAACAGCCAAACAATTGGCTTTGCATGTGACTAAAAGCCCAACAGGGCTTGCACAGCATAAGGCGGTGACAGTGTCTTATAAAAGAAAAGATCAGCAACGAATTGAGGAGAGCTTTTGTGGCGCAAGGAAAAAGAAAGACAGGAGCTGCCGCGCAGAGGAGAGAAAAGGGAAAAAACTGAGAGCAACCAGCGAGCAGCGAAGGAGAAAAAAACTTTGACGACGAGAAAAAAACAGTAGCAAGTTCGGTTTATTTCTTTTCGTAAATTCTTCTTCAATTTTCAGTTGGGATTCAGATTAAATTATCATTTTCAACAGATTCAAATCAATTTATGGAGAAGTTTAATTTACTTTCTTTTTATAATTTTGATTCAGTTTTGTTGAACATGAACACTTAATTCATTGTTTAGGGTAGAATTACTATGCAATAATTTAATTTTATGGTCTTGAACTTGGTTGGATTATTTTGATGCTAGTCTTATATATTTGATTTACATGCTTTATTATTTATTCTATTAATTTATTATGCTTGTAGCTAGTAATTAATAGGAATTCATATGGTAGATCAAATATATAAATTGGGCTTGATTGTGAAAACTATAGGTTGTACCATAGTTTTCCTTCACTTAATTAGTTAATGTGTTTGCCTAGGATTTTAGGACAAATCTACACTCCGGCTAGATAAAGGACTTGGAGATAGCGTTGCACCTCTAAACTAGGTCTAACCCGTTAATTAGTTAACTTTAGGTGATTATTTTATTAATTAGGCTTGTAGTCTAATTTTGCATCAAAATAGGAAATCCTAAGTTCGTGCCTAGAATTCAACTTTGCATAGGAATCCGATCCCTAAACCTTTCCCAATAGTGATCAAACTTCAATTTCAACTTTCATATTTAATTTTAGTTTTCGCATTTAATTTCACTTTTATTTTATTTTTAGTTAACTTTTATTCAAATCACACAATTTACAATTTAATTTAGTTTAATTACTTAGGCACTTTACTTACACTTTTCTACAAACTTTCAAATAGCCTCCCTGTGGATTCAACCTCGCACTAGCACACTACGCTACAATTACTCGTGTACTTGCGAGTTAAAACTTAGCTTAGAATTGACCTTAATTTTATCCTAAGCTAAGCATCCATCAAGTTTTTTGGCGCCGTTGCCGGGGAGGCATGGTATTGTTTTTGGACTAGTATAGTATTTTGTTTAAGTATTAGTTTTTAGTTAATTAGTTATTTTTGCAAAAAAAAAAAAAAACTATTTTTCTTGTTTTGATTTATTATTTTTAGATTGTCTTATTAGTTGTTTAGTTTAAATAATTATCTTGAATTCTTTATTTGCTTTCTTTATTATTTTAGTAATTTTATTGCTTTTTATTCATTCAATAGTTCATTTATTTTATTGATTCATTATTTATTTGTCTGTTTCCTAGTTGGTTATTTTACTTAAATAGTTTATTTCTAGTTTTAGGATTTTATTGCAATTTAGTTAGTTTCCTATTAGTTTGGCTTTTTGTGTATGCTTGGACGTCGTTCTTTAGGATTGCCTTTAGAACCCTTTGACCCCGGGCCACAAAGAATCCCACACCATAGGAATCAGAAGGTCTTAACTACAATCATGGCGGAGCATGAAGGAAATCTGAATGTGCCTCAAAATGCTAATGATCCTCGGATTCCCCAACTTCCCATTGTCCCCAATAATCCTGATCCTGATGATATACCTCTTAGGCAGCATTTTCTTCCGACCACATATCAGCCGAATATTGATATCCGACCACCAGCCATCCATAATATGGACTTTGATATAAAACCTGGTACGATAGCAATACTTCCATCATTTTACGGGAAAAGCAATGAAAATCCACATGCGCATATTCGTGATTTTCTTGAGATATGTACCACTGTGCATGTTCCAAATGTTACTCAAGAAAATATCCGATTGTGTTTCTTCCCACTTTCTCTTAAGGACAAAGCTAAAGAATGGCTTCATTCCCTTGAAGAGGGAACCATTACTTCTTGGGAAGAACTGTTGACTCAATTTCTGTTTAGATTTTTTTCGATGGCCCAGACCTCATCTCTTCAAGAGAACATCATGACTTTTTACCAGTCCGATTTAGAGTCATTTCATGAAACTTGGGATAGGTTTAATGGACTCATTCGTCACTACCCACACCATGGGTTCGATAGACCTAGGTTGCTTCAGTATTTCTATAGAGGGTTGATACCACAGCAGAAAACGATGGTGAATTCAATGAGTAATGGAGGGTTTTATAACCTCACCCCAAATGACGCATGGGCCCGACTTGATAGTATTGCCAAAGACTCATTTCAAGACTCAACAATGGATAGAATGGATAAGCCCACTTCTAGGAGGACACTATATGAGGTGAGCACAAATGGGGACTTAAACTCACAAGTGGCAGCTTTGACCAAGAAGTTTGATCAGTTTATATCTTTAGGGTCTACTTCTTCACCTGCCCTACCAAATGTTCAATGTTGTGCCTTATGTTCTACAGTGGACCACCCTACACTAGGGTGTCCTCTTGCCTTTCAGTTCCCTGAATTTATTCAGGAATAGGTTTGTGCTGCCCAGGGTTATTCTCGCAATTACAATCCATATTCGAATACATATAATCCTGGTTGGCGAGATCATCCAGCTTTCTCATGGCGTCAAAGAAATCATGACCCTTCATTTTTGCAGGCTCAAGTGCAAAAGCCTCAATCTAATCCTCCTAGATATTATCATGTGTCTAATGGGCCTCACTTTAAACCGCAACCAGGGAATCAATTTCAGCCTAGCCCTCCTCTTCCTCCTAACAAGCCTGATGATAAGTTTGACAAGTTACTTCAAGTAATTCATGCTCAGCAGCAATCTATTGCTAAGTTGGAAACTCAAGTTGGGTAACTGGCCCAACAAATTACTAGGAGGGATGAGGGTAAGCTCCCTGCTCAAACTGTCGAGAATCCACGTGGCCAGTGTAGCAATGTCCACAATGAGACCACCCATGAGCAAGCCAAAGCTGTTATTACCCTTCAGAGTGGTTACCAGTTAGATAATCAGGTGGATGAGTCTAATGGAGCAAAGAGAGTGAGTGACAAGAGTAGGGATACAAAAGAGGTTGAGGAAAAGGTCGAGAGAGTAGGAAGTGAGTCGGGATATGTGATAGAGAATAGTAGAGAAAACACCATTCATTCACAGAAAGATGAGAAGCAAGTTGTAGATCATAGTGATGATAGTCCTCCTAGGGTGCCTTATCCTACTGCTTTAAAGCGACCTAGGAAAGATGATAAGCAGTCTCGGGTATTAGACCACTTGAAGGATATTAAGATAAACCTGCCTCTTATTGAAGTTATCCAACAAATATCGGCTTATGCCAAATTCCTCAAAGACTTGTGCATTAGGAAGAGGCAATCCACCCACATTCCAAAGAAGGTGAGGCTCACAGAGAAAGTGAGTAGCATATACACTAGGGGCCTTTCGCCCAAGTTTAATGACCCCGGAGCTTCACCATTCCTTGCATCATTCAAGATCAGCAGGTGGATCATGCCCTCCTTGACTTAGGGTCTAGTGTGAATCTCATTCCATTTGCAGTATATGAGCGTTTAGGTTTGGGGGAGTTGACTCCCACAAATGTTACACTTCAGTTGGCAAATCGATCTGAGAGACGACCTAGAGGGATAATTGAGGATGTCTTAGTTAGAGTTGGTGAATTTTTTTTCCCAGTTGACTTCATTGTCTTAGACATGGACTCAGGACTAGACACTAGGCATGCGATACCAGTTCTTCTAGGGAGACCTTTTCTGGCCACAGCTGATGCGGTGATATATTGTAGAACAGGGATGATTGAGTTAACCTTTGGGAATATGAGAGTTAAGGTGAGGGTCGCAGATGCGGCTAATCGAGTAAGTAGACATTCTGAGGATAAGTGCTTCATGGTTGACATCATTGACCCTTGTGTTGAGGAACATGTGTGATAACCCGAACCCGGCATGCTTTTAATGGCATTTAATTGCATTTAACTAAGTGACATTTTAAATGTTGGCATTGAATTTGTGTTTATTTTTAGTTAAACACTTATTTGTAGCTTTACTTTCATATTTCTTTTAAAAGTAATTAGAATAATACCTGAGCTAATCATGTTAACGGAATATCAACTACTTTTCATATCTGTGTCAATCGGTTTTATTTTTCTTGCACTTAAATGCTCGGATTTCACTTAAATGAAAAGTAGCTCTGAGCCGGAGTAAATTTTAAACTATAATGCTTTTCAAAATGATATAATTCTTAGATTCTTCGAGATTTAATTGTTATTCTTTTATTGTCGCGACATGCATTGCATATCGAGGGCGTTAGCTAGAAATTAATGTGAAAATGTGCTAGGTATGCTAGAACGCCTAAATGTGTGGTTTAATTGGAATGTGTAATGGAAAAACGGAGAAAAACGGCTTAATGAAAGTCGGGGTCGTTTAGGTCGACTTTAGCGTTTTCTCGTTTTGCGTGATGGCATTGTTTCGGGAGGCCATGGAAGCACTTTTGGTGCGATTATGGCATTGGTTGGGTGATCGGTTGAGGTAGTTGTAGTTCAAACGAGCAAAGGGAGAAATCGGGGCTTTGCACAAATTCTAGGGTTAAGTAGGGTTTCGGAGTCTCTAGACGTGCCTTATAGTGACCTAGGAGGATTGGTGAAGTCGGTTTCTAAGACTCGTGGCTCGTTTGAAAGTAGTGGCGTTTTGAAAGTTGGGGCATTTTTGGTGATTTTGTGTGTTTCATGATTATATTGCTAATAGAATGCTTGTTAATGCTTATTATTGCTTGTTATGCTTGCTAATGCTTGTTCCGCTTGTTAGAGTTGGTTGTTGATTGAAATGTCTATCCATTGTTAAGAATGCTTGATATCTTGTTTATCGCTCGTTTATCGCCTTGTATCGAGTCTTGCATTGCATAGTGTCTCGCGCGTGAGTGATGGGCCTCTCTGGGTAGCCTCGGGTTGCCAGTGTTGGTTGCTCTAGCTCCGCTGCTATTCCCTTTTCTCGCTTGGGTTGCCTCCCAGGGAGTTTTGGGTCGTAGAATTGATGGATACTTCCGGGGTATTCCAAACTGGTGTTATAAGGTGGTTTGGGCCGGCGCGTCATCGTTAATGTCATTGGAATCGTGATCGGTACATTACTCGCTCGAGTGAACCATAGCCTTCAAAGTGTGGTATAGCTTTGATTGGTTGTGTTAATGCTTTTCTTAATTGTTTATAGTATTGTTGTATAAATTGAAAGCCTTTTATTGATTGTATTGCTTAACTGTACCTATCTGCATTGCACGATCTTCTTTCTCTCCAACTCGATATCTGTCTCGCCCTCACTGAGTATACGTGTTGTGTATACTCACTCCTCACTACCACATTTCAGGAAATGCCTTGTTAGCTGAAAAGTTCGTGGATATGTGTTAGTTCGTGCCTGAAGAGTTGTCTTGCGTGCTTTGTGGCTTGAGCTGTCAAAGATGTAAAGATATATGCTTCCATATGTTGTATGTATTTATTGTTAAAAGAAATGTAAATTTAAATCTAGCTTAGTGGTTGAGGTGGTTTGTTAAGTTAGATTATGTATTTAGTTAATGTAGCTTATCTTCAATGTATGTTTGTAATGACAAAGGAAAAAGATAGAAAATTTGATAGTCTAGCTTATACAATAGGTTGGTGAAGTTTAATTGCTAAGCATGAATGTATATATACTTGTGATTTGCATGTTGTGAACCAAGGCTCGGATGGCCTTGAGGTGGTTGAATGTTTGGACATGGTATTGGTCCACTTATGTGCAGTCGCAGGTTTGTTGCTTTTGCCTAGAAACAGGGGAGACTCCGTCCGTCTTTCCCTAAAATTTTTGCGGGTTTGGTTTGGGTTGAGATTAGATCGATTGATAAATCTCCCGGTCTCGAGAGGGATCGGGGTGTTATAGGTGGTATCAGAGCTTGTTTAGCTCATAAGCCGGAACAGGGTCCTCGGTCTGGTGGGTAGTGACCCTTGGATGTGTGCTTGTTAAGTGTGTCTTGAAAGTGTATGCTTGTATGTGAGATTGTGTGTTTTGAGTTGAATGTATGCACCTATGTGATAAAGTTATGTGGTATGTGTTAATTGTGTTTTAAGTGAAGTAAGGTGTCTAGCTGTGCATTGAATTGACCTATCGAATTGGTATCGTGAATTTTATCGACTTCGTGAATTGTTATTTGCTTGAAGTATTACTTGTAATGTGAGTATAGAATGTCTTGAATTAGCTATGTCGTGGTTTGAATTAATTATGTTGTGCTTGACTTGATTGTCATGTTTGAGTGACTTTGATTGAATAAACTCTTTTGTAAACTTGCTTGCATAGTAGTTTAAGGCATGTGTATAATTGTGATATATTGGCATTCATATATGTCCTATTGAAATGGTAAGTAAGTCCTCTTTCTCCCCTGAAGAAAGTGGTTCACCGCTGGCTTTTCAAGGCGTATGGATTGGCAGGAATTGAATGGCATTTGACTAGCCTTATTTGGGAGTTGGTGTTTGTTTATGGAGCTCAGTTGTTGGCACACTTCTAAGACTCTTATTGGTGAATGGCCATCATGAAAAGATATCTTTCTTTGGGGTTTCTGTATGATGGCTCTTGGTAGCATTCTTTGGCTTCCTTATTGGGTATTCTTTGGAACTTCTGTTGGCACTTCTTGGTAGCCTTGGCTGTTGGGGTTCTTCTAAGATTATCTCCTATGCTTAGAAAAAAAAAAAAGATTTTCTTTGGAGTTCTACATGATAACTCTTTGGAGCATCTTCTTAATATTTCCTTGTTGGGCATTCATCGAGTTCTTCTATAATGGCATTTGTGGAAGACTAGGTTGGGATTTTAATCAACCGTTAGTGTTCTTTCCGCATTCTTATGGGGAACTTTGATTTGAGTCTACTTACAATGATCAGCTTTACGTGAGGCGTACTATTTTGGTATTCTTTGTGGACATTTCTCAGTGGATTTGACAATCGGAGTTCTTATTGGATTTGCTGTATAATATTGTCTACAATATCTTTGTTCTGGTCTTCCTTGATATTTTATTGGCAATCGTGATTGGAAATCTTCAATATCATATGGTGTACTTGCCCGGCATTTCCTCGGGTATTTCATCCAATATTCGATAGCAATATTATTTTGGGAATCTACTTGGTTATTCAACTTGGTATTCATTCATGGACTTTTGATAAGTATATATATGTTGGCGTACATTTTGGATTTCCTAATCAGATGCTTCTAGAGCTATATATTGAAAGACTTCCTTGAAACTTCTGTAATATGATTGACTGGATTTCTTGTTTGGAGTCTTTCCGAGTGGTACTTGGGATTCTTGGTTAGACTCTGCCTCAGATTGTTTATTGGTATGTTCTAGGCTGTATAAAGGTTGCACTCGGCAAATGGCGAAGAGGTCTTGGAGCTTGGTCTTATATGTGCTGCATCTATTTTGGCCATCTTTGGACTTCCTTATTTGATACTTGTTGGATTTTTTTATAGAGGATTCGTATATTGGTAATATCTACAGTATCTTTGCTTTAGTCTTTATTGGCATCTTCTCGGCACTCTTAGTGGGGAATTCTCTTATGATATTCTTGACCAACGGAATTCTTATTTGGATTTCAAGATGGTATTTTCAATTAAACCTTTATTTGGCCTTATTGTTTTGGAGTTTCCAGTCAGTACTATTGGGGCTTCTTAGCAAGGTGTTCTTTGAGCGTTCTTATTCGGTGTCTTGTTCAGCAACCAATGAAGAGTGGTCAGAGTTGGATTTCAGATGATGCAGAGTTCTATTGGAAGAAGAATTGCGAGGGCGCAATTGTTTTAAGGGGAGAAGGATGTGATAACCCGAACCCGGCATGCTTTAAATGGCATTTAATTGCATTTAACTAAGTGACATTTTAAATGTTGGCATTGAATTTGTGTTTATTTTTAGTTAAACACTTATTTGTAGCTTTACTTTCATATTTCTTTTAAAAGTAATTAGAATAATACCTGAGCTAATCATGTTAACGGAATATCAACTACTTTTCATATCTGTGTCAATCGGTTTTATTTTTCTTACACTTAAATGCTCGGATTTCACTTAAATGAAAAGTAGCTCCGAGCCGGAGTAAATTTTAAACTATAATGCTTTTCAAAATGATATAATTCTTAGATTCTTCGAGATTTAATTGTTATTCTTTTATTGTCGCGACATGCATTGCATATCGAGGGCGTTAGCTAGAAAACGGATCCAATCCTCAGCAAATAGTGAAACTAGTATTTAGATGACTTAAATTTTATATTTTAATTGTTACTAGCTAGAATTAATTTTGGTGTTAGTTATTTAGCTTAAAAATGCACAAAAATAAGCCATTTTGACTAGTTTTAAGTTGTTTGACCAACCTTGACCAAAGCTTTGACCCTTTTGACCTTTGACCTCTTTAAAATAGCATATAATAACACACAAAAAAAAAAAAAACAGAACTGAACAGCAGCTTAGCAGGGCCGAAAATATGAGGAAAGAAAAAAAAAAGATTTCAAGCCAAAATCTTCATTTCTTCGCGGGAGCTTGCACGGGGTGGTTTCCGAGGCATCCTATGAGGTCTTCCTAGCGTCTAGGAGTGTCTAAGGTGAGAGTTTCATGTTTATTTGCGCATTTGAAAGTTTTGTATGTTAACTTTGATTTTTGAGATTTATCCGTATATTGTTATTTAAAGCGTTTTGATGCTTCTAGAATGTTCCTTGTTGATTGTAGAACATGTATTTATAGCTTTTTAATATTTTCTGCGATTAAATGTTGAGATTGTAATTTAAATTGATTAATGAATAGTAATTAGTGAATAGTAAATCCTTGGAACGATGAACTTGCCCCGTTATGCTGTCCATTGATGTGAAAATGTGCTAGGTATGCTAGAACGCCTAAATGTGTGGTTTAATTGGAATGTGTAATGGAAAAACGGAGAAAAACGGCTTAATGAAAGTCGGGGTCGTTTAGGTCGACTTTAGCGTTTTCTCGTTTTGCGTGATGGCATTGTTTCGGGAGGCCATGGAAGCACTTTTGGTGCGATTATGGCATTGGTTGGGTGATCGGTTGAGGTAGTTGTAGTTCAAACGAGCAAAGGGAGAAATCGGGGCTTTGCACAAATTCTAGGGTTAAGTAGGGTTTCGGAGTCTCTAGACGTGCCTTATAGTGACCTAGGAGGATTGGTGAAGTCGGTTTCTAAGACTCGTGGCTCGTTTGAAAGTAGTGGCGTTTTGAAAGTTGGGGCATTTTTGGTGATTTTGTGTGTTTCATGATTATATTGCTAATAGAATGCTTGTTAATGCTTATTATTGCTTGTTATGCTTGCTAATGCTTGTTCCGCTTGTTAGAGTTGGTTGTTGATTGAAATGTCTATCCATTGTTAAGAATGCTTGATATCTTGTTTATCGCTCGTTTATCGCCTTGTATCGAGTCTTGCATTGTATAGTGTCTCGCGCGTGAGTGATGGGCCTCTCTGGGTAGCCTCGGGTTGCCAATGTTGGTTGCTCTAGCTCCGCTGCTATTCCCTTTTCTCGCTTGGGTTGCCTCCCAGGGAGTTTTGGGTCGTAGAATTGATGGATACTTCCGGGGTATTCCAAACTGGTGTTATAAGGTGGTTTGGGCCGGCGCGTCATCGTTAATGTCATCGGAATCGTGATCGGTACATTACTCGCTCGAGTGAACCATAGCCTTCAAAGTGTGGTATAGCTTTGATTGGTTGTGTTAATGCTTTTCTTAATTGTTTATAGTATTGTTGTATAAATTGAAAGCCTTTTATTGATTGTATTGCTTAACTGTACCTATCTGCATTGCACGATCTTCTTTCTCTCCAACTCGATATCTGTCTCGCCCTCACTGAGTATACGTGTTGTGTATACTCACTCCTCACTACCACATTTCAGGAAATGCCTTGTTAGCTAAAAAGTTCGTGGATATGTGTTAGTTCGTGCCTAAAGAGTTGTCTTGCGTGCTTTGTGGCTTGAGCTGTCAAAGATGTAAAGATATATGCTTCCATATGTTGTATGTATTTATTGTTAAAAGAAATGTAAATTTAAATCTAGCTTAGTGGTTGAGGTGGTTTGTTAAGTTAGATTATGTATTTAGTTAATGTAGCTTATCTTCAATGTATGTTTGTAATGACAAAGGAAAAAGATAGAAAATTTGATAGTCTAGCTTATACAATAGGTTGGTGAAGTTTAATTGCTAAGCATGAATGTATATATACTTGTGATTTGCATGTTGTGAACCAAGGCTCGGATGGCCTTGAGGTGGTTGAATGTTTGGACATGTTATTGGTCCACTTATGTGTAGTCGCAGGTTTGTTGCTTTTGCCTAGAAACAGGGGAGACTCCGTCCGTCTTTCCCTAAAATTTTTTCCCGGGTTTGGTTTGGGTTGACATTAGATCGATTGATAGATCTCCCGGTCTTGAGAGGGATCGGGGTGTTATAACATGCCCATTCGATGTTGACTGTCGATGATGAGCTCGCAGAGCTTGAGACAATCTTGACTCAATTTAACTCTGATTCATTCGTGAAAGAGCTAGTAGCTTCTACTTCTATTGTTTCTGATCCTAGTCCTGACAAGGCTAATGATAGTCTTAGCTCCCTTCCATCTAAAGTTTGCCTTGATCCCCCTCCGGTTGAGTCTCTTTCAGCTTTAGAGCTCAAACCTTTGCCTGTGCATCTTAAATATGTGTACTTAGGACCTAATGATACCCTCCCAGTAATTATCGCATCAGACCTGACCACTGAGCATGAAGAGAAATTGTTAGGAGTCCTTTGTGATCATCAAAAGGCTATAGGGTAGACCATTTCTAACTTACGAGGTATAGACCCTTCGTTGTGTATGCATCGGATTCACTTAGAAGATGGTGCTACTCCTTCCCGCGAGATGCAAAGGAGGCTGAACCCAAACATGAGTGAGGTTGTTTATAAGGAAGTCATTAAACTTCTCGATGCAGGTATCATTTACCCGATTTCTGATAGTTCATGGGTCAGTCCGGTGCAGGTGGTACCAAAGAAGTCTGGGATCACAGTAGTCCCTAATGATAAGGGTAAGCTTATTCCTACACGCACAACTGCTGGGTGGCGTGTCTGTATTGACTATAGAAAGCTTAATGCCAAGACCCGGAAAGACCATTTCCTTCTACCCTTTCTTGACCAGATATTAGATAGAGTAGCCGGACAGGGCTACTACTGCTTCTTAGATGGGTATTCCAGGTATAATCAGATCCCAGTCTTCCCCGAGGACCAAGAGAAGACCACCTTCACTTGTCCATATGTGACCTTTGCTTATCGTCGTATGCCCTTCGGTTTATGCAATGCACCAGCGACTTTTCAGAGGTGTATGATGGCCATTTTTTCTGATATGATTGAGAAGTTTCTAGAGGTATTTATGGATGATTTTTTCAGTTTTTGGAGCTACATTTGATGAGTGTCTCACACACATTTCCCTAGTGCTGGAGCATTGTGTTAAGATGAATTTGGTGCTTAGTTGGGAGAAAAGTCACTTCATGATTAAACGGGGGATAGTACTTGATCATGTTGTATCTCAGGGTGGTATCCATGTAGACCCAGCCAAGGTTGAGTTGATAGAGAAACTCCCAGCACCAAAAATGATGCGTGACGTTAGATCATTCCTTGGTCATGCCGGTTTCTACCGGCGTTTCATCAAGGACTTTAGCCGCATTGCTCGACCCCTCTCCAGCCTCTTGGCACATGATACTCCATTTCATTTTGATGACGAGTGTGCCAAGGCATTTGAGAAGCTGAAGTCTTTACTGTCCTCCACACCTATCATCCAGCCTCCCGATTATAGCCTCTATTTTGAGATTATGTGTGATGCATCCGACTACGCACTGGGGGCTGTTTTGGGACAGCGTAGGGATAAGTTGCCATGTGTGATCTACTACGCTAGTAAGACCTTAGATGATGCTCAAAAGAATTACACTACCACAGAAAAGGAATTGCTAGCTGTAGTTTTCTCCCTTGATAAGTTTAGATCATACATCCTAGGGTCAAAGGTGATAGTCTACACAGATCATGCTGCCTTGCGTTACCTACTTGCCAAACGGGATGCTAAGCCCCGTCTGATTCGGTGGTTACTATTACTTCAGGAATTTGATTTGGATATTAGAGATAAAAAGGGGAGTGAGAATTCTGTCGCAGACCATTTGTCGCGTTTAGTCCTTGAATCTCCCACCGACTCCCTTCCTTTTAATGATACCTTCCCTGATGAGCAACTCTTTGCTGTCTCACATAGGATCCCCTGGTATGCCCATTTTGTTAATTATTTGGCAGCGAGAGAGTTGCCTACTCACTGGGGGCGGGGAGAGAAGGATCGTTTCATGGCTCGAGTAAAACATTTTATTTGGGAGGATCCCTATCTCTTTAAGGTGTATGCTGATCAGGTTATCCGACGATGTGTGCCGGAAGAGGAGCTTGATAGCATCCTTAGCTTTTGTCATGGGGAGGCATGTGGTGGCCATTTTGGAGGTAAGAGGACAGCTGTTAAAGTCCTCTAGTGTGGGTTCTTTTGGCCTACTTTGTTCAGAGATGCCCAACAATTCTGTAAGAAATGTCATCGATGTCAACAGTTTGGGTCTATCTCTAGGAGAAACATGATGCCCTTATCACCCATTTTAGTTTGTGAGATATTTGATATGTGGGGCATTGATTTCATGGGGCCTTTTCCTCCTTCGTATGGGTACACTTATATTCTTGTGGCTGTAGACTATGTGTCCAAAAGGGTGGAGGCGGTGGCAACTCGAACCAATGACCACAAAGTTGTGGTCCAGTTCATTAAAGAGCACATCTTTTCTAGGTTTGGGGTGCCACGTATGCTTTTGAGTGATGGAGGACAACATTTTCGCCATAAGACACTTGAGGCATTATTGAGAAAATATTCAGTCCGGCATAAGATTGCGACACCTTATCATTCTCAGAGGAGTGGACAAATGGAGGTGTCAAATAGGGAGATAAAATCCATTTTACAGAAAACAGTTAGGCCCGATCGCAAGGATTGGTCATGTCATTTACACAATGCGTTATGGGCCTATCGCACAGCTTTTAAGACTCCCGTAGGCATGTCTCCATATAGATTAGTCTACGGTAAGGCTTGCCACCTCCCTGTTGAGCTAGAGCATAAAGCTTATTGGGCTATTAAAGCCCTGAATTTTGACATGCAACAGGCAGGTGAGAGTAGAAAATTGGCTTTGAGTGAGTTGGAGAAGCTTCGTTATGAAGCATATGAGAATGCCAAGCTTTATAAGGAGAGGATGAAGAGAATCCACGATAAATCTATTTTGCGCAAAACCTTCTCCCCTTCAGATAAGGTTTGGTTATTTAACTCTAAATTGAAGTTCTTTCCGGGAAAATTAAGGACTAGATGGGACAGACCCTATGAGGTGCTCGAGGCATATCCTTCAGGGGCTATTAAAATTAAACACCTCAAAGATGGGCGAGTCCTCACAGTTAATGGCCAGCGTTTGAAACATGCCCTTGATCCGAGTTCGGTCCCTCACGAAGTTGAATCTGTAGAGCTACGGGACACTTTTGACCTTACATGAGCAATGATCTTTGCCTGGCTGTCGGCGTTAAATGTAGCGCTTTTAGGAGGCACCCTAGGAATAACTACTTCATCTTTCTTTCTTCAATTTTGTTTCTCAACTTTTCGGTTGGACCTCCACTGGGTTATAGTGGGCTTTACCATTTTTTTGAAAATGGATTATCTTGTGTAATGGAAGTCTTGGGGTTAATTAGGATGGATACTATGAAAGTAAAATCACTGGCCAAAAGCGTAATGCCTGGCCTTCCCTCGTAAGTATGGGAAGATATCTGGGGTTTGAGTACGTTGGTGGTTTGAAATTAATGGCCTCTCCTCCGCATTTATAATATACTTAGTTAACTCCATTTCTGAAGTTTCACAAGATTTGTCTTACTGGCTGACATTAAATGGATCCAGGTGTTTGCATTCTAGCTCTCTTTATTTAAATTGTTTTATTGTGCTTATTTATTTTTAGTGAGTCGGCTTTAGTGCCTCCCAGAGTTCGGAGCCTTTGTATGGGGATGTAAATAGGGTCGGCCAACAAAAAAATATATAAAAAATGAAAAAATAAAAAATATTTTTATTATTTTATTGTATTTTCATTTTATTTTGCCTTATCCTCTATTGTTTTGCTCTTGAGCTTAATTACAAATTGTAGATGTGAAAGGTTACCTTTCTCTTCATTATCGATCACTTCAGGTATGTCCATCTACTCCCTCTATTTCTCTTAATTATTTTCTATTCATGCATTTTCACTATTGGGTTCTCATTATCTGATATTTTTCCCTTCACATACCCCTAGCATGTTTTACTCTTATTTGCTTGAGGACAAGCAAACTTTAGGTTTGGGGGTGTGGGTGTTTAATTGTGTCCATTGTTGTTTTGGGGAAAACTTGAACAAAATGTGAAAAAAATTTGAAAATGTTTTTCGATCTTTTTGTTTATTTGTGGATTTGTGGTGGATTTTCTAGTAATTGAGGAGTTGTAATGGTGTATTGATTAGCTCTTATGAAGTGATTGAGGAGAGTAGGTGGTTCTTGATTTTATGAGGTAGTTTTGAGTTGAATTTTTAGGATTGATTTTGATGAATGCGAGGCGTGGGGACTGTGAGATTATGCTTAGACTATTGTGGTCCCATGACTTGGTTGTAAGATGATAAGATATAATGTGGTTGTGATATGAGTACCCTCGCTTGAGTAGTCTTGTTTGCATGCCTGGGCCTTTATAGTGAAAAAAGAGAAGAAAAAAAGCAAAAAATATATATAAAAAATGAATGATGAAAAAAAATCAAAAAAAAAAAAAGAAATTTTTTACTTCTATCTCTTAGCACCACTATTCTTATATTCATTGTCTATCTTTAGGAATATGTGATTAAGGTGTACGGTGTTTCGGTGTTCAACTCTTCGAGTAAGTAGGGTACGCATAGGGTCTTTCAAAGCCTATCAACCTAAGCC
Organism: Ehretia macrophylla; assembly: GCA_037974665.1. Taxonomy (NCBI): domain Eukaryota; kingdom Viridiplantae; phylum Streptophyta; class Magnoliopsida; order Boraginales; family Ehretiaceae; genus Ehretia; species Ehretia macrophylla. Next base: position 57,109,193 of record CM075771.1, on the reverse strand, counting down.
TTAAGTGGTTGGGATTGATGACCTCGAAAGCTCGTTACATGGGGTGTTGAGTTGACCGTTTAGGACCAAGCACCTAATAAAAAGAGATGAAGTGTGTTTACTTTTATGTTTTAGAATGAATAAAAGGGTGAAAGGCATATTTGGAGGATTATAAAGGCAATGGGGGTGCAAGTATTATAATCTAGTTATATTGAGTTGTCTTGTTGCTTAGCTACGTGGAGACTTAATAGTGTTTAGTATAATCTTGTAGTAAACATGTTTTTCCTTTAAAGAGAGAGATCCGAATGAGTTCGCTTAACTACTACACCATAGGATCAATCGTTCCCTGAACCTTGTCCTTTTGTTAGAGTTAATTGATTTGTTAGCGCAACCTCTTGAGAACTTGAAGATATGCTTAGATTCTAGTCTTGCTTGGGGACAAGCAAGAGGTAGGTTTGGGGTGGTTGATGTATTTATATTTTTAGGCCTATTTCCTTGCATTTTTAGATTTAATTATGCACATTAATTATAATGTTTGATCACTTTAGTTGTGTTTTTGTGCATGTAAGAATTGAATAATGAAAAAGTATTTTGGGGCTGAATTGAAAGAAATTGGATGAAAAAGAAGATAGCAAAGATTTGTTCGTGAATGATGGAGCAAGGTGGAACGAATTGCATAGGAAAAAAAATGAATGATGAAGGAAAAAATAATAAAAGGTTGACCAAGGCTTTTAGAAATCTAAAAGGCTTAGAAAAAGAAAAAAACACAAGGCTAAGTCTTGGCCGTGTGTTTGTAACAAAATAAAAAAAAAGGAAGAAAAGTCAACAACCAAACAATTGGCTTTGCATGTGACTAAAAGCCCAACAGGGTTTGCACAGCATAAGGCGGTGACAATGTCTTATAAAAGAAAAGATCAGCAACGAATTGAGGAGAGCTTTTGTGGCGCAAGGAAAAAGAAAGACAGGAGCTGCCGCGCAAAGGAGAGAAAAGGGGAAAAACAGAGAGCAACCATCGAGCAGCGAAGGAGAAAAAAACTTTGACGACGAGAAAAAAACAGCAGCAAGTTCGGTTTATTTCTTTTCGTAAATTCTTCTTCAATTTTCAGTTGGGATTCAGATTAAATTATCATTTTCAACAGATTCAAATCAATTTATGGAGAAGTTTAATTTACTTTCTTTTTATAATTTTGATTCAGTTTTGTTGAACATGAACACTTAATTCATTGTTTAGGGTAGGATTACTATGCAATAATTTAATTTTATGGTCTTGAACTTGGTTGGATTATTTTGATGCTAGTCTTATATATTTGATTTACATGCTTTATTATTTATTCTATTAATTTATTATGCTTGTAGCTAGTAATTAATAGGAATTCATATGGTAGATCAAATATATAAATTGGGCTTGATTGTGAAAACTATAGGTTGTAACATAGTTTTCCTTCACTTAATTAGTTATTGTGTTTGCCTAGGATTTTAGAACAAATATACACTCCGGCTAGATAAAGGACTTAGAGATAGCGTTGCACCTCTAAACTAGGTCTAACCCGTTAATTAGTTAACTTTAGGTGATTATTTAATTAATTAGGCTTGTAGTCTAATTTTGCATCAAAATAGGAAATTCTAAGTTCGTGCCTAGAATTCAACTTTGCATAGGAATCCGATCCTTAAACCTTTCCCAATAGTGATCAAACTTCAATTTCAACTTTCATATTTAATTTTAGTTTTCGCATTTAATTTCACTTTTATTTTATTTTTAGTTAACTTTTATTCAAATCACACAATTTACAATTTAATTTAGTTTAATTACTTAGGCACTTTACTTACACTTTTCTACAAACTTTCAAATAGCCTCCCTGTGGATTCGACCTCGCACTAGCTCACTACGCTACAATTACTCGTGTACTTGCGAGTTAAAACTTAGCTTAGAATTGACCTTAATTTTATCCTAAGCTAAGCACCCATCATTAAGCATTGAAATGAATGGCTAAAATACAACGTTAAAATGTTAGTATAACATTAGTTAGAAGAGGATCCTAATCCTTTTAAATTACTCTTTTCACTTAACCCTTATGTGCACAAACTTTTGTTTTTTGTCAAATTACATGATCAAACTTTAGAAGTGGAATTTTCATTTGCAAAACTTTAGAAATGGAATATCAAGTCATCTTGATATCAAGATGTGACGTGACAAATACCTAGAGGAAAAGTAAATAGAAGACTTTCACTTTTAAGTCTACTTTGAATTTTTCAAGTTGGAATATCAAATACTCTTTATATCAAGGTGTGATGGTGAACAAATACTAAGGAAAAATACATAGAACTTAGAAGACTTTTACTTTAAAGCCAACTCAGAATTTTTTAAGATGGAATATTAAGTAATCTTCATATCAAGACGTGAAAGTGACAAATACCCAAAGGAAAAATACATAGAAGACTTATACTTTTAAGTGTACTGAGAATTTTCCAAGATTGAATATCAAGTTATTTTCATATTAAGATGTGAGGGTGACAAATACCCCAATGAAAAACACATGGAAGACTTTTACTTTCAATTCTACTCAGAATTTTCCTACACGGCAACTTGATATTTTTTTCCATGCCTCCTACTTTATTAAAGCCAACAGAAGAGCTACAAGGAACATATAATCTAAACATTGTTAGAAGCTTTTATTCTTTCATGCACAAACTTTAAAAATGGAATATCAAGTAATCTTGCGTGTCTGGTTACTGTTGGCTATTGTGTTAGTTCAACTTAAGGATTATGGGAGCTCATGTTGCCTAGACATAGAAAGGAATGGCCTTTTGAAACTGAAAGATGCCTTCAAATATCCAAATGGTACTAGTTCTCCTTCTTCATGGGGTGGTGAGGAGAGAGATTGCTGCAAATGGGAGAAGGTCCTCTGTGATAACTCCACTAAGCGAGTGATCCGACTTTCTCTAAATGGTACAAGAACATTGGAGATGTCAGAAACTGATTGGCTTCCAAATGATATCATCCTGGAGGCATCTTTGTTTCTTCCATTTCAAGAATTACTGAATCTAAGCTTGGCCTATAACTACTTAAAAGGTACGGTTTCCCTCTCTCTCCCTCCGTGTGATGTATGTATGTGTCTAATTACAGAAATATATTCTTTTAATGTTTTCCTCTGCTATTTCTTGTATTCTTCCCCATGGCAGTGCAGTGTGATAAACCTCAACTATTTGGAAAATATTGATTATACAAATACTATGATCAAGGTTCTATAGGGCGTATAGAAATAAATTAATTTGCAATCGTATGAAGTGCTACGAATATCTGTGATCTGTTAATTATACTTGTTAATTGTACATTATCTTAATCCAATAGTTTTGGAAAATGAAGGATACTTTTCGAGTGATAATAAGATTGTCTTATCGTTTCAACCAGGATTTCAAGGAGCATTACAACTTGGAAGCTTACAAGTTTTGGATCTGAGTGACAACATGCTCACTTCAATTCCATCTTTGGGTAAACTACAATCCCTCAAATTTCTGAAACTTGAATATAATAGATTCACGAATTTATTTGGTTTTCAATGTACTCTCGGCAAATTTATCAATCATTTTCATATTATGGTTCAACACTTGAAAATGAGCATGACTAACAGCTTAATCGATTCTGTCTCTACCAATTTGCTTTCACAGAATTAACGAAGTTGAAAAATCTAGAAATGTTGGATCTGAGTGAGAACGAGCTCACTTCAATTCCATCTTTGGGTGAACTACAGTCCCTAAAGTTTCTGAACCTTGAATATAACAGATTCACGAATTTCTCTAGTTTTCAAGGTACTCTCATCAAATTTATCAATCATTTTCATATTACAATTCATCGCTTGAAATGAGCATTAGTAACAACTTAGTTGATTCTGTCTCTACTACTCTGCTGTCACAGAATTAACGAAGTTGAGAAATCTAGAAATGTTGAATCTGAGTGGCAACGAGCTCACTTCAGTTCCATATTTGGGTGAACTACAGTCCCTAAAGTTTTTGAAACTTGAATATAACAGATTCACGAATTTCTCTAGTTTTCAAGGTATTCTCGTCAAATTTATCAATCATTTTCATATTACGATTCATCACTTGAAATGAGCATTACTAACAGCTTAATCGATTCTGTCTCTACCATGCACTCTGCTTTCACAGAATTAACCAAGTTGAGAAATCTAGAAATGTTGAATCTTGGTGATAACGAACTAACTGGTGAGATGCCCCCATCCATTGGGGTCTTGACTTCTCTGAAGGCATTATCATTTAGATACAACCCACTAAACGGCTCTCTACCAGAGGTAGGTATGGTCTCACAAACTAATGGTTACCATTTAAATGTCTTTTCAGAATTCATAAAATGTTGAAATAGAAGTTGATGTTGTACCTTGAATCTTTTATTCATCAATTACCACCCTTTTTCTAATTTCTACGATGCGGTAATGTTAATTTTTGCTGCACTGAATGGGTCCTCTTAACCATTTTTTCAAACATGACTCTCAGTGCCGTTCAATAATTGAAATGTACAAAATGAATTATTGGCGATGGTTCGGATTGGATTTACTGGTTTGTGGAGTCGTGGTGGTGCTGTAGCAAAACTGGGATGTATTAGTTGTGTTTAAAGATGATAAATAATATAATAAATTACTCTCTAATGATTTAAACTTAATTTTAATGAGGTAATAACTTAACATCATATCATAGCCTAGATATCAGAAGGCCTTAGTTTTAAAACTCACCGTCATGGTGCCACCTATTTAAATACATTAAACTTATTCAAACGTAAGGCAATGTAAGACTAAGAAACTAACCCAGCTATACTAGCAGAGAGTGTTTAAAATAAATAAATAATATAATAAACATCTCGTTAACTGCTTAAAATTTTAAATGCGGTGTAAACTTAACAAGTTTCAATTTCTTGTCTTTTCCTTCCTATTTCACATCAAAATTCCCAACCACTTTGCTTTCATTTGGTTGAACGGAAAATACATGATGTTATCTTGTCTAGTTTACAGTAATACTAATTTCAGAATTTCTCAACCAACGAGGAAAAGTGTTTGGCCGAAGCCATGTCGGGGAATAACTTCAATAACTAAAATATATGATGTTAAAAACATACCATTAGTATTCGACATTGTATGTATACACGTGTAAACATTTTGCAATCTCCTTGATAACTGATACACAGCACACTGATTTTCTTACTTTCATTCAATGCAGAGCTGTGCAAATTGAAGAACCTTCAAGAGTTGGATCTGAGCGGAAATAGTTTTGAAGGATCAATTCCTCTATGTCTCGGAAATTTGACATCCCTTAGGCTTCTTGATCTTTCTTATAACAACTTCAATGGAAACATTCCTTCAACTCTTTTTCACAACCTCAAATCACTTGAGTATGTTTCCCTTTCATACAATCATTTCCATGGTTCATTCTCACTCAGCTCGTTTGAGAACAACTCCAAACTTGAAGGCTTTGAACTTGATAACCTGAAAGTAGAGACAGAAAATCCACCTTGGACACCACTCTCTCCGCTAAAAGGCATTGGATTATCAAATTGTAAACTAAATGCTATACCTTCCTTTCTATTTGACCAGAATGATTTGAGGGTTGTTGACATCAGTCACAACAATATTGTAGGAGAACTCCCCTCGTGGTTACTCATAAATAACACAAGATTAGAGGCCCTCAGTCTTAGAAATAACCTCCTGACAGGTTCTCTAGATTTGCATTCAAAGAACCTTAACATGCATTCCATTGACATCTCTATGAATAACATTCAAGGCAACCTTCCAACCTCTATAGGTTCTGTTTTTCCAAATTTATACATTCTTAACATGTCCAGTAATGCTCTTCAAGGAAATATTCCATCGTCAATAGGAGATATGCGATACTTAACTTCGCTGGATTTATCTAATAATAATTTCTCGGGAGAATTACCTGAACCCTTGCTTATGGGCTGCGTGGAATTGGACATTTTGAAGCTCTCAAACAATAGCTTCGATGGACAGGTACTTCCAGCCATATCCAACCTCACAGGACTAAGATATCTATATTTAGACAATAATCACTTTTTGGGGGAGCTTTCAATTGGACTTCTTAACAGCACATACTTACTCTTATTGGACTTGAGCAATAACAAAATCTCAGGTGAAATTCCTGATTGGATTGGTAATTTTTCCTTTTTGAGAGTTCTCATCTTGTCTAAGAATAATTTATCAGGTCCTGTACCAATGAGGTTTTGCAAACTTGAACAATTAAGATTCCTCGACCTTTCTTGGAATCATCTTCTTGATACCTTACCTTCTTGTTTCAATGCATCTTCACTGAAGTTTCTACATCTGCAAGGAAATAAATTTACAGGGCCTCTGCCAAATATTTTATCTACATTATCGTCCCTCGTGACACTGGATATCAGGCATAACTACTTTTCAGGGGAAATTCCTAATTGGATCAGCTCACTCTCCAGCTTGAGGATTCTTCTTCTAAAAGAAAATTGTTTAAAAGGATCTATTCCTTTCCAAATCTGTGAGCTCAAAAACATCAGCATACTTGATCTTTCTTCCAATAATCTTTCAGGGTCGATACCTCCTTGCTTGTATAGCATACCTTTTGAGAAGAAAAGAGCATTGGACGATACATTTGATTTGGAAGAATTTTGGTGGATGTATCTCGGAACAAGCTTATATGAAAGCCAACTTGGTATATCTCAAAGCATGCCGATTGATGTCGATAAGCTTCCTGTGGAAGAAGTGGAATTTATTTCAAAAAATAGAACTGAATCATATACAGGCAACCCATTATACTTGATGTCTGGAATCGACCTCTCACTCAACAACTTGACAGGTTCTATTCCTTTTGACATTGGTGACTTGAGCGATATTCATACTTTGAACCTTTCACACAATAATTTATCAGGATCAATCCCAAGGACATTTATGAATTTGAAGCAAATAGAAAGCCTGGACCTCTCTCACAACATGTTGACAGGTCAAATTCCCTCAGAGTTGGTAGAATTAAACTTTTTATCAGTGTTTTCAGTGGCTTACAATAATTTATCAGGAAAGGTCCCAGAAATAAAAGCTCAGTTTGGAACATTTGATAAAAGCAGTTACGAGGGTAATTCTTTTCTATGTGGTTCCCCTCTACAGAAAAGTTGCACCAACACCATAGCAATACCATCACCTTCAGATCCAAACCAAAATGACCCCTTTAAAGATGCTTTCATGACGAGTTTTGTTGGATCATACATAGTAACACTTTTATGCTTCTTTGCTTGCCTCTACTTCAATCCCTATTGGCGAGGACTACTGTTCAGATTCGTTGAGAGGACTATAAGAAAGGCTTCTCAGCTTATGTGAGATTGTCCCAAGTGTCATTTTATATAGCATTTTCATATTTTGTATTTGCTTTGTTTCATTGGTTTATCAGAATTCTGTAATTTCAAATATGAAAAGTCTTCCATGGATCCACCCAAAAAAAAAACGAGACTACAAGAACATGGACTGTATGCACATTTATTTATTTATTTTTGTTAACTCAATTGCATGCAAATTTTATGTACTTTATTATACATTTTGAACGCAAAGAAAAAAAAAGAATAAAAACACACAAACACATGGGAAAAATTAAAGTAAATACACCTAAACACAAAAAAAAAAGTAATTATACCGAACCTAATTTTGTCATTTGGAAAAATTTTTGTCTTTTCTCAATTGTCCATTTAAGTTATTTTACTTATTTATTATTTTTTATTCATGCCAATTCAGCAAGCATAGATAAAGTCACTGCAATGGTAATCTCGTAATTCAGTTTTCCATTTAAAGTCAAAGCATTAGCCAAAAAAATAAAAAAAGAAGGCATGAGCCATGTCAATCACATGGCTCATGCCTTGTCCCTGTCGTACCGCAGCCGCGGCAGGGAAGAATTTTCCTTGAACGGTAATGCTAATCTTGTGACTCTAATATTAGCTTTATGACTGACTACCTAATCTTAACTGACTTTACGTGGTTGACCATGAGACTTTAACAGCAGGAAAAGATAATTATAATATTTCACATTGATTGATGAGAAAAATAATAAATAAATATTTTATGAGTAAATATTATAAATAAAAATAATAACGCGAGTTTTGGACTTAGGATGATAATTGACAAGTGATAATAAGATTGTCTTATTGTTTCAATCAGTTTTCGATGTGAGTGGCAACAGGCTCACTCTTGTGTATGTGATATGTGTATGTGTCTAATTACTGAACCTAAGCTTGGCCTCGAAGGTCTCTCTCTCACACTTGTAAGCTGGGCAGCTAACTCTTGGGCCAAGTTAATGAAGATCAATACGTCAAAAACAAAGTAAGAAGAAGTGATCGGAGAAATATTATCGAAGATTAAGAAAGACAATATATAATAAAAATTATCAAGTCGATAGATAAGTCGATATTTCAATTCTTGATATGAGTTGTTGACCTGTATTTTCAGCTTGTGGAGGTTGTAGTTGTATATTTTCATGATGGAATTTCAATATGCCCTGCAATTTCACAATTTAAGCTGATGTACTAGCAAAGACTATCTATGATTAAGGTGCCAGAGGGTGTATTAAAATGAATAACATAGCAAATATATTTCTCCGATCCGTTGAAATCTAAATAAACGAAGTGCTATGATTCTCTTTCACGAAAATAGCATGAAGGTACTAAACAGGTAAACATTTAGAACGATGAATTACTGTTTCAATCAGGTTTCCAAGGAGTATTACAACTTGGAAAGTTACAAGTTTTGGATCTGAGTTTCAACACGCTCACTTCAATTCCATCTTTGGGTGAACTACACTCTAAAGTTTCTGAACCTTGAATTTAACAAATTCACGAATTTCTCAACTAAATGGCTCTCTACCAGATGAAGGTATGGTCTCAAAAACTAATAGCTGCCTTTTCAATAGCTTTCCAGAATTCACAAAAATGGTCTGGTCCTTTTCGTCAGTTTTTCTTCTGTAACATGCTACTGGAATTTGATAGATTAACATTGCATTAAACACATTAAAAGACTGAAATCATCTGGACAACTCATGGAATAATTGAAATCAGAAAATAATTATTTGTATGTGATGGTTCAAATTATGGGATTCACTGATTTGTGGTCTTGATTTTTCTATAGAAAAACTGCAGAACAATGTTTTTAGATGTCATATATGGTCTTCTACTTAGTATTCCACATAAAGAATTGTTGAGAAGAGAATGACTTGAGGAACACTATTTCTCTATGTTATGCTTATGTATGGCCAACCACTTTCCTTTCAGAACATTGCAAAAGCGTATTATCCAAGCAGCAATACCAGTTTCACCAACAAAAATTAAAAGGCAGAAGAGAGAATAAGAGAAGCAAGAGAAGTACTTCAATACCTCACATATAAGATGTTAATAAGGACAGACCATTAGTAATATAGTACTTCAATACATATAAAAGAATTTATGAACTGTAACATTGATGAATAGAAAATTTCTTGGGTATTTCACAGATAATCAAGAAATCTTTTGATGCAAGAACATTCAATATCATAATTGAACTTCTTAATTTTAAATTTTCTTTATAACAAGACGTAGTGCATTGAGGTTAACTTTCGCTTGATGCAGGGCTGTGCAAAATGAAGAACCTTCAAGAGTTGGATCTGAGCAGAAATAGTTTTGAAGGACCTATTCCTCCATGTCTCAGTAGTTTGACATTCCTTCGACTCCTTGAACTTTCTGAGAACAACTTTAGTGGAACCATCCCTCCAACTCTTTTTCTCAGTCTCAAATCACTCGAGTATGTTTCTCTTTCTTACAATCATTTTGAAGGTTCATTCTCACTCAGCTCATTGGGTAACAATTCCAAACTTGAAGTCTTTGAACTTGATAGCCATAATAGTAACCTGAAAGTAGAGACAGAGAATCCACCTTGGACACCTTTATTTCAGCTGAAAGTCTTCCGATTATCCAACTATAAACTCAATGAACCAAGTCGAGCTATACCTTCCTTTCTATTTAACCAAGATAATACTAGATTAGAGTTCCTCAGTCTTAGAAATAACCTCCTGACAGGTTCTCTCGATTTGCATCCAAATCCAAAGAACCTTGACATGTTTTGGCTTGACATATCTATGAATCGCATTCAAGGCAATCTTCCAAGCTCTATAGGTTTTGTTGTTCCTAAAGGCTTTTGATAATAATTGTGTATCTTTCATTGATATGAAGTGGTACAATATATAGCATATACATTCAACGTCTTTGCCTACAATTATGGAGAGAATCAAGTATACAATCATGAGGAGAGTCATACAGATCAGTGGGTATAGTGGAAAGAAATCATGCAGCTGTACACTAGTAATCAATCCTTCAATTACGTTCTATCATGCCCCCGCAAGATTGAGCTTCCGTCATGGATGCCAATCTTGGACCGATGAGTGAGGAATTGTTTGCGAGCAAGTGGCTTCGTCAGAGAGTCTGCAAGTTGATCAGTTGTATGAACATGAGACACTTGAAGTTGACGCTTGTTAACTTGATCACGCACAAAATGAAAGTCAATGGCTATGTGTTTCATTCGCGAGTGAAAGACTGGATGAGCGGAAAGATAAGTGGCACCAACATTGTCACAATATATAGTCGGAACAGTTGATTGTGTAACACAAAGTTCTTGTAATAAGTTGGTAATCCAATTTAACTTAGCTGCAGTGGTTGCGATGGCTCGATACTCTGCCTCGGTAGATGATCTTGCAACTGTTTTTTGTTTCTTTGATGACCAACTGATAGGATTGGCTCCAATGAAGACCACATATGTAGTAGTTGAGGTGCGATCATCAGGGTTTCCAGCCCAATCAGCATCAACAAAGGCATGAACAGTCATTGGTGAGTGTTTGCGGATGAGGATGCCGTGATTGCTAGTTCCTTTGAGATAACGAAGAACACGTTTTACTGCTGCCCAATGATTCTTTGTAGGTTTGGCATGAATTGAGAGAGTTTGTTTACTGCAAATGAAATATCGGGCCTAGTCAAGGAGAGATATTGCATGGAGTCGAGAACTTGGCGATAAGTTGTGGCATTGGTAGAGGGGCTACCATCATGAAGTTGGAGTGTTTCAGCAGAGGATAATGGTGTAGTGACTGCTTTGGCATCCATCATTTTGGTCTTGAGCAAGAGATCTGTGATGTATTTCCTTTGTGAAAGAAATAGGCCAGTTTTTGTGTGTGTAGCTTCAACTCCCAAGAAATAATGCAAGGTGCCCAAATCTTTTAAAGAGAACCGACTAGCAAGTTGGCCTATGAAAGCTTGTGTAAGAGAAGTGTTGTTGCCGGTGACGATGATGTCATCAACATAGACAAGAAGGTAAATGATGTTGCCATTTCCTATTCTAAAGAAAAGAGAATTGTCAGATTGTGAGTTCTGAAAATTAACAGAGAGTAAAAATGTCCAGAGTTCATGGTACCACGCCCGGGGTGCTTGTCGAAGGCCATATATGGCTTTGTTCAATTTGCACACATGGTTGGAAAATTAAGGATGGGTGAAGCCTGCAGGTTGTTGCATAAAAACATTGTCTTTTAGAGAACCCTGCAAAAATGCATTATTAATGTCTAATTGTCGGAGTAGCCATCCAGAAGTGACTACAAGAGTCAAAACTAATCGAATTGTTGTTGTTTTACAACTGGGCTGAAAATCTTAGTGAAGTCCACGCCAGGTCTTTGATGAAATCTCTTTGTAACAAGGCGCGCTTTGTAACGCGCAATAGTTCCATCTGGGTTTCGTTTGACCTGAAAGATCCACTTACAGTGTGATACCCCAAAATGGGCACGTATTTAATTGCATTTATTATGTGTTATCTTAAATGGTAGCTGTGAGAACCCGAGCATTCATTACATGTGCATTCATTTATTTTAATCATTATTTGAAAAATAATATGTGCATTTACATGACTTATTTAGTGTTTTAAAATTTAAAATTGCATTTAAAGTTCATTTAAATTACATCTTGTTGACTTTCACATTCTTTGATTAAACTAGTTGACTTTTCATCTACATTGACCAACTAGGACAAGGTGGAAATTTTTAAAATGTTTAATGAAAGGCAAACTTGGGATTAGAAATAAAAATGCAAGGTTAATTAGTCAAATTTTGGGTCAACTTTGGAATTAAATCTGAACCAATTGGGAAAGATTTAGGTAGCAAATTATATATGGTTGGAAAGCTCTATGAGTCTAGTTTCTAAGGCTTCAAACCGTTCGTGAATTGGAGTTTTTTAGAAGAAGTTATGACCGTTTTTGTAAGGTTGCGCAGGGCTGTTTTGGTTTACGCGGGTTTGACCGAAGACTTGACCTTTGACTTTCATTAAAGCTTATAAAACACCAAAAAAATCCCAAAATTGCTCATCTTCTTCTTGCTTCAGCCGTGACCAGTCCAAACCCTAGGAATAGTAGATTTTTCACTATTTTGCTTATATCTTGAGCTAGAAGCGGAACCAAGACGCAAACCAAGCATTTTTAGACTCGTGTCAACGTCTAGCATCTTTCTACCGATCGTTTTTGCCTTTATTTTGCAAAACAAAGGTGAGAGAATTTTTTTTTACGTCATAAAATGCTAGGATTGCATTTGTATCTTGCTAAATAGGTGTTAGAGAAGACTTTACCGATTAATTTCTTATATAGAACATATTTTGTTGAAATTGGCTATTTTGAGTTGTTCAATGATTTATATGCCTAAGTTGTGTCTAATCTTGATTCTTAGATTTTATATAATGCTCATATATGTTAATGAACCTATCTAGCATAATAAAATAACTTTAGATTGCAAAATGGAGCAAAATAAATGGAGAATGTAGTTTGCTGAATTTTTCTATTTTTGGGCGTTTAGGGACTGTTTCATTGGGCAGTTTTTGTGCACCCATTAGATTGCTTATTTTATGCTATTATATGGTTTATAAGCCTTTTATTAGACAGGAAAAAATGTTGGTAGTTGGAGGGTCATGGTGGTTTGGGTGGAATAAGCTAAATTGTTGGTGTTTTTGAGTTGAAATGGTTGGTTTAGGTGCAAATGTGTGCTCCTGTGTGGTGTGTAATCTCTACGCTTGTAATGGTGACCTTTGGGCTGCCTCGAAGTTATTATAGTAGCATGCTAAGGTTGTGTAGTGATAGGTGGAAGTTAGAATAATTTTGATTGCATAAGTTGCTATAATTGAGCTAGTATTACCTACTTAGCTATTGTTCTCGTTGTTATATTTGGCTGTGAATCATGTCTATGAGGTTTCTTGTGATAAATATGTGTTCTATTACATGCTAGGTGGATCCATTGAGCCAAACTTGCGTCATGGAAACTAGTAGAGGTGAGGGAGAAACATTTATATGCATTTCTTTGAATGTTAGGGTTTGTGTTGAATTTGGTAATTGTTGTATATTGTGATATAAATGCTTATGAATGCTTCCAAAACCTTCTAAAATGATTAGTGAACATTCTTTTGCAAGCTATTGGCATAGTTTATGGCTAGATTTTGAAATGACAAGTTAAAGAAGACAATGAATAGTATAAATTTTAAGGTTTTGATAAAATGTGCTTTCGGGTTTGATTCAATACTATAGTTAGGTGCTATAGATATTAATGAAGATAGTCTAATGACCCCATGTAGTTTAATTGCTCGGAACTTAGCTTAAACGCGACATAGCCGACTTTTTAAAAGGGGTTTCGGGTTAATGCTAATCCGGGTAGAATTGAGCTTCACATTTGGTATTGTTAGGCTACCTAGGTGCTATAGAAGCTTTGTTAACCCTTGTTTGAAGCCCGGTTAAGATATGTGTAGTTCAAAGCTATAAGAGGAAAATTGGGGCTTTTGGGGTAATTGCGGGTAATTGAACGCGTTTGAGGGTTGTAAGGGTACCTTAAGGGCTAATTAGAATATTGGTATAGCTTCCCCTTGAATTTGAATCTCTAACATGAGTTTGGAAGGAAAATAGCTTGAATAACAAAGGGGTTTAAGTGCAAATTCAGTTGTTTCACGCTTCTAAAACCATGGCATGACTCCTTGTGTGTTTAAATGTGGTTTCTAGTTGTTTTGGAGCTTTTGGTATAGTTCTATGTGTATCTTGAATATGCCCCTTTGTAAAACTGTTTAATTGCTTATGTAAATTGCTTCTATTCTAACTGCTTTGAGGTTAACCTACTTTGTTGATCCTCCTATGTGTTATAGCTTATATTGTTGATATTGTCTTGCCATTGATAAGTGCATTGCATAGTGGTTGCGCAACCATAGTGTCAGGGGCGGATGTGTTGAATATCGGCTGGGCGGCAGAGGGCTTGCCAGTGGATATTCAAACTCCGTGCCCTAGTCCCTCATTCGCCTGGTCCTGAGATTGCCAGGGGATGTTGGGTCGTAGGATTATCGGGGTACATCCGGAGTACACCCACTGGAGTATTTGGGGATTATGCCGGCTTATCGTGATCGTGCTCGTGGTTCGTAGATCGTGAATGAAGACCAGTGAAGATTGGTGTATAGGGGTTATGTGAAATGTATCCTTTCAAATGTGTGGTTATTTAAGCTATCATTGGTTCTTTAATTGTCTAATTGTTATTGTTGTTTAACTGTATTACCTGTTGCATTGCACGCCCCGGGACTTTATCCCTCACTGGGCAACAGTGGTTGCTCATACCTCACTAACATGTTTCAGGTGGCACAATTGGTGGAGTTGCCTTAGCTGCTGTGTGATTTTTGTCTGAGGTGGATGTGCTTTCTGGTTGCTATGTGAAGAATTTGTTGTTCTATGTATAATCTATTTTGGGGCCTTAAGGCTCATGTATGTATTTGAGTAATATGTAAGTTGGAAGTCTGATAATATAGTAGCAGTGGTAATTCTATGCTTGTAATAACTTATATTTCTATTTCTAGTTGCTTTGTATGCTTGGGAGTGAATGGCTTAGTGTAGAATGTTTTATCTCTAAGTATGTTTTAATGTTATCCTAGAATGGCATGGCTATTAGACTATATTGTAAACAAGTTACTTGCATGCTTGTGTGGTTTTGGAACTGTTGTTTGCTTCAAGGCTCGGATGGCCTTGAATCTTTAAATATTTAGCCATGAAAAGTTTGTTTACCTTGTAGTTACCTTATTTGAGAGTTTACAGGTTTTCAGAATGTCCATAGTACAGGAAAAATTCTGTCCATTTTTCCCTAAAATTTTGAGACTGGGTTGGAATTGGGTTGAGAATAGCTTGGTTATTAGAGCCTCCGGTCTCGTGAGGGATCGGGGCGTTACATATAGCCTATAACATTTTATGTGCAATTTGGTGGAACAAGGGTCCAGGTTTGGTTATGAATGAGTGCATCATATTCTTCACACATAGCTTTGCGCCAGTGTGGGAATTTTTGTGCTTGCGATATACTAGTGGGTTCAAAGGAAGAAGGCTCATTATGAAGAGTGGTGTTGAGGTTAAGCATTTTGCGTGGTTTGAAGATATTATGTTTTGAGCGGGTAACAATTTGAGGGGGTGGAGAGTGTGATTTGGTGAGAGATGGTGAGGGAATATGAAATGATAATGGGATGCATACCTGTGAAGAATTATCAGTGGTATCCTTCGTTGGAGGAAAAGTAGAGGATGTTGTGTTTGGATGACCATTGTCGTCACTGTTATGTGAGAGTGGTGCACCACATGAGGAGTCTAAGATGGGGCAAAATGTGTCATTTTCATGATTTTGAGGAAAATGTTAGGGAATGACGTGTGGGGAACTAGTCAAGTGAGAAGATTTCTAGTGAGGATGAGAGAGATGTATGGTGGCTGGATCAACGGGAAAAGAATTAAGATAAGGCAGAATACTGCTAGTATTTGCGGAAGGGAGATTCGACTCAAATTTTGTTGTGGAAGGAGATGTAGAGTTCAACTTTTGCCATGCTTGAAGTGTGATGTGATTAACACGTAGATCAGTTGGAGACATATGTTTAAATGGAAAAATTGACTCAATGAATTGAACATGTCGAGAGAGAAAAAGTTTTTGTGATTGAGGATCATAGCATTGGAATGCATGATGTTGTAAAGAATATCCGAGAAAGACACATGGTCGTGAGCGAGGTTCTAATTTGTGATTTGAGTATGTTCGTAGCCAAGGAAAGCATAAACATCCGAAAACCTTTAGTTTTTGAAAGTTTGGTTTTTGATGAAAGATTTTTTCAAAGGGAGATTGAGAGTGCAATGTAGGAGTGATCATTCGATTTATTAAATAAGTGGCAGTTTGAAATGCAGTTGTCCAAAATCGAAAAGGTAGAGAGGCTTCATGAAGTAGGGTAAGTCCTGTTTCAACAACATGTCGATGTTTGCGTTCAGCAGAACCAACATGTTCAGGGGTATAAAGAGGTGATTTTAGATGTTGTATGCCATATCGAGAAAGAGAATGAGATAAACTAGTGTATTCGCCACCTCCATCTGAATAAATTGTTTGAATATTGGAGTTGAAAAAATTTTCCACCAATTTTTTAAATTGCTCAAAAATTAAAGGTACATCAGATTTTGCTTTGAGTGGGAAAAACCATGTGTATTTAGTAAAATAATCAACAAAAATGATGTAAAAATGAAAATGATCAAAATAAGTAATAGGCGCTGGCCCTCATACATCTGTATAAATTACTTCAAGAGGTTTGGTACGTACCAAGGTAGAATTGCTGAATGAAAGTTTATGACTTTTATTACATAGACAAGACTCACAATATGAATTGAGGGATTGAGATTTTGAAATAGGTAGACCGAATTGTCTAATGATTTTATTTTGAACTGAAGATGACGGATGGCCGAGTCGTTGATGCCAAATGTCTGATGAAACAGCTGTAGAGACAGAGAAAGCAGTTGGAGAATGATGAGAGGAGGGTGATGACGACAACGGCCATTCGTAAATGTTTCCTCTACTCCGTCCTTGGACCAAGGATGCTCCCGTATTCAAATCCTTCACAAGAAACATGTTAGGAAAAAATTCTATAGATGTATTATTTTGTTTACAGAACTGAGATACTGAGAGGAGATTTTTCTTTAACTGGGGTGCACACAAAACATTATTAAGCTTAAAAGTGACAGTGGGTGAACGAAGTGAGATGGAGCCTATATGAGAAATTGAAATATTATTACCATCGCCAACCATGACGTCTTCATTACCACCATATTCTGAATGAATGGAGAGGTTTTGGAGATCGGATGTCATGTGATGTGATGCGCCGGTATCCACTACCCAATTTTTATTGCTTGTAGCGGAATTACAAGCCATGAAATTTGCTTGTGGCCAATTGGTAAAATTTGGTTTAGAACGAGATCTGCAATCCTTTGCTGAATGGCCTGGTTTGTCACAAAGTTGGCACATAATTTTGGGTCTTCCATTGCCAACAGCAAGTCTCCATTGTTGTAGGAGGTAGGTGTTGTTTGGATAAAACTGTCCCGGTTCATTGAATGAATTATTACCTTGCGGAGGTCGAAAATAATTTTGTTGAAAGTGACCTTGCTGATTGTTGTTCCCTTGAAAATTTCCATGTGTCATATTATTGCTACTCTGACCCCTGTTGGTGTAGCCACTTGATTGTTTGCCACGTCCTTTATTATTTGTTTTCTGGTTGAATTGAGCTGTAATAGAAGTATCTGCAGGCGGCTTTGGTTCTTCTCTTTTAACATAAGTTTCATGATCAGCAAGCTTATCATACAGTTCCTCAAATGTCAAAGGATTATCGCGGGCTCTAATAGCAGCAGTAAGTTCTTTGAATTCACTGCTCAGGCCATTGAGAACATAGACGATTGTTTCTTCGTTGCTGAGAGGATGCCCAATAGTGACTAAGGCATCAATGATACTTTTCATTGTTTGCATGTATTCAGAGATAGTGTTTCCCTTCTGTTTGGTTTTCATTAATGTAGACAAGAGAGTTAACATACGAGTGCTAGACTTACTTGCAAATGAGGTCTCTAGTTTCATCCATGCCTCTGCAGAAGTGTTGCATGAAGTGATAAGATGAGCAATAGAACCATTCACAGATGCTTGAATGCCCAAAAGGACCAAACGATCTTGCCGCATCCAATGTCTATATGCTTGATTTTCAATTTCGATCCCCTGGGAATTTTTTATTTTTTCCGTAGGAGATGGAAAAGAACCATCTACATATCCCAAGAGATCATATCCAAGTAACAAGTTCGTGAACTGTGATTTCCATGATACATAGTTTCCACCTTTTGATAGTTTGAATGATATTTGGGTTGCAGCATTGAGAGAGATAAGAGATGTTTGTGTCTGGTTGTTAATTCCAGTGGAAATAATAATAGGTATTTCTGTGGAGGAGGTTGTATTTGCTTGTTGAAGCAGAAAAGGAGATGGAGATTGGATCGTATTGTGTTTGCTCTAGGCAAACAGGCTCTGTACCATAAAGGCTTTTGATAATAATTGTGTATCTTTCATTATACATTCAACGTCTTTGCCTACAATTATGGAGAGAATCAAGTATACAATCATGAGGAGAGTCATACAGATCAGTGGGTGTTGGAATATCTGCAATTGTTGTAATATTTATTGAGCAATGTGCTTGTCAGAAACAGCCTTGAGCCATGTGAATCTAGAGCAGTATGTTGCCTAGATTCGCGTGATGTTTGTTGTATTTAAACTCTAATTTGTATCATCTTCTGTGTAATGAATGAGAAGAATGTTTTTTATCAAAATACTTTCTTACAATTTGGTATTAAGAGCCAAAACATATGCTTAAACGTTAGAAGATAGACAAACAGAAACCACACACACAAACACAAAAAAAAAAAAAAAACTTATCTCAATCGCTGAAAAGATCTCCGCCGTCGTCATCTCCGACGACGTCGCTCGTCCTCTCTGACGTCGTCACTCGCTATCGCCGACGTCATCATTCTCAGTCACTGGTCAGATCTCTGACTTAGTCGCTCGTCATCTCCGACGCTGTCGCCGCCGTTGTGTTGCCACCTCGTGAGCAGCAGAGTCGTCATCTCCAATACCACTATTGCTGCTAACCTTTGTCGCCGCCGCTGTGTAGCCAAGCCGTGAGCAGCAGCTCGTCTCGTCATCTCTGGCGTGCGCCTCTACCACCACAGCTCTCGTCTTCGCCTCTGCCACCACGACTCTCGTAGTCGCCGGCGAAACCATGTGTTTCGTAGATTGAGCAGTCAAATGGTTATTGCTAGCCGTCGTCGCTGAATCTGCTCCCATCATCGCTGGTAAAACTACGTTTTTGTGGATTGAACAGTTGTGTTGTCGATGCTCTGTAATGTTGTGTTCAAGGCTTCCTTACTTATGATGTGTTAAGCCATCTCACCATCAATCTCTTCAAAGCCTGTGTCTGGCATTCATTTGTGAGGTGTCATCAGCAATCTTTTTCTCTCTGATAAGTATCAGCTTTCTCTTTAATCTCTCTAAATATCGTTGCTTTATTTGCTTTTAATAGTAGTGTTGTTATTACTACTATTTTTAAGTTATAACATCTATAGCGTCAAAAAAAGAAGAAACTAGTCAGCCAACTATTCCATCACGCATAGACCTTTCTCGTGAGCCTAATGCATCTGCACAGCGAGTCACAAGTGTGTTATTAAATGAAAAAAAATTTCATGCTTGGTCTTGCTCGTTCCGCCTTTATCTTGGTGGAAAATGTAAACTTGGATGGATTTTAGGTTCGGAGCCTAAGCCGAAAGAAACATATCCTATTTTTGCTCAATGGCATACGGATAACTGTGTTATCTTGGGCTGGATGTTCAATTCTATGGAGGACCGAATTTATAATATGTTTATGTATCACGAGACAGTTCATGGTCTATGGAATTCCCTGACAAAGATGTATGCCCATACACGTCATGATTCTCGAATTTTTGAGCTTTACCGTGAAATTTCTCATGCTTCTCAAGCAACTTTGGGATTCTCTGTTGCAGATTACTTTGGGTATCTCCAAACTAGATGGGAAGAACTAGCTCAATATGAGCCTTTGAGTGACTTCCCTAATGATGCTGAAATTGAGACTAAACGTCTAGATCATCATCGGACTTATCAGTTCTTGATTGGTCTAAAGCCTGAGTTTGAGAATCTTCGGACCCAGATTTTAAATACATCCCCTCTACCTTCTCTATACGAGGCATTTGCAATTGTGGATGGTGATAATCAAAGGCGTCTTCTTCTTGCACCCGAACCTATTCAGTCTGTTCCGGATCAGATGGCATTTGCTGTTCCTTCAGGTTCTTGGCAAACAGGCACTCGTCCGTATTGCCAACATTGTCAGAAACCTGGTCACCTCATTGATCGATATTTCACTCTTCATCCTGAATTAAAGCAACAATATTCTAGAAACCGTGGTGGTGGACAAAAGAAAGGAGGTCCTCGTATTGGAGCTGTGGCTGAATTGGCATCCCCTTCAGCCTCAACAGAACTAGTTTCTTTCCAACCAAATTATAGTCAACTTTAGGCTCAGATTGCTCAACTTCAACTTCATTTGGGCCTCACTTCATCATCTGGCCCCACGACTGCCCTTGTTACGGGTACTCCTACCGCCCTTCATGGTAAGTCAGGTCAACAGTCTTGGATTCTGGATTCCGGGGCCAATAATCATATGACTGGTGAGTTCTCCATTTTTTCTTCCCCTGTCAGTTCCGTAAATCAATCAGTCCAAATTGCCGATGGAACGTCTATTCCTATCCATTGTCAAGGAGATGCTTGTTTATCCTCAGATATCACTCTTCGCTCTGTTTATTATATCCCCAACTTTGCTTATAATCTATTGTCAGTTAGTCGTCTTGCTAAGAGTCTTCACTGTGCCGTTGTCTTTTTACCTAACAAATGTTTCTTGCAGGACCTGACTTCGAAGAAGATTTTTGGCATGGGATATAAGCACGATGGACTTTACTACTTTGGCGAACCACTAACCTCTACTGTACCCTTGTCCAGTCTACAAGCTTCTATGTCTCCAATTTTTTATACTCCTGTTCGCTCTATTCAAAACTTAGATTTGTGGCATGCCCGTTTAGGACATGCAAACTTTCAATATTTGTGTTGGTTATTTCCATATTTAAATAAAGCATGCAAGGTTTTTAAGTTCAATTGTGTGACCTGTGAATTGTTAAAGCATACTCGCACTACATATATTCCTCGTATGCATCGGGCTCTATGTGCCTTTGACCTTATTCACTTTGATATTTGGGGTCCATCTCCTATCACGACCCTTTCTCACCATTGTTACTATGTTACATTTATAGATAATTATAGTCGTTGTACTTAGGTTTACCTGATGAAGAAAAAATCTGAAGTCTTCACTCATTTCACTCACTTCCTTCAAATGGTCAAAACCCAATTCCACACTGTTGTCCGCAATATTCGGTCTGATAATGGTAGAGAATATCTAACCAATGATTTTCGGGCTGAACTTAATAACAGAGGCATTCTTCAGCAGCTTACCTGTCCCTACACACCTGAACAGAATGGTGTGGCAGAATGGAAAAGTCGCCACATTATGTCTACAGTTCGATGTATTTTATCAAGTATGAAGGTACCTCGATATTTCTGGCACCTCGCTGTTCTCACCGCTACATACATTATCAATCGCACCCCTAGTTGTGTCCTCAAAGGTCAACCACCCCTACACATTCTCAAGCCAACTACTGTCCTCTTTTCTATTCTCCCACGAGTCTTTGGTTGTACGTGCTTTGTTCAAAATCGCAGCCTTACTCGTACTAAGTTAGATGATAAAACTATCCGTTGTATCTTTCTTGGGTACTCTTCCCTATCGAAAGGCTATCGGTGCTATGATCCGGTGACTCGTCACTTCCACCACTCGATGGATGTTACATTCCTTGAGATTGTATCTTTTTTTCTCTATTCCTTCCCTGTCCTTAGAGCATAATCCAACAGTGTCCTCTGCGGAGGAACCCCCTGTCTTCCTCGCCCTGTTCCTATTCCTGATACATCTCTACCGTCTTCTGTACCCTTGTCGAGCCCCAATGATGTTTTTCCCTTTGTCTATTCTCCAGCTCCCTTGCAGGTTTACTCTCGGCGTCCTCGTGCTCCCGCCCTACTGCCCGATTCTTCTCCGAATTCAGGTAACCTTCATTCTACCTTGGTCCCTCAACCTTCCCGTTACCCCACTCGTGACCGACGACCCTTTCTCGTTACTTACTTTCAAGTAGTACTCATCATCCTATTGCCCAGTTTGTGTCATTTCAAAGTCTCTCCGATCAGTATAAATCATTTGTTAGTCAAGTTGATTCGGTCTCTATCCCTCGCTCAGTTCCGGAGGCCCTACAGAATCCTTTATGGGTGGCTGCTATGAAAGTGGAAATGGATGCCCTCCAGCAAAATCAGACATGGGAGCTTGTTGATCTTCCGGATGGTGAAAAAACTGTTGGTTGTAAGTGGGTGTTTAATGTAAAGTATTTTACATATGGCACCATTGATCGGTATAAGGCCCGTCTTATCGCTAAAGGGTTTACTCAGGTACCAGGCAAGGACTTTGCTGCCACATTTTCTCCTGTCGCCAAATTAACTACAGTCAGGCTTATTGTCTCTTTGGCTACCTCATATTCTTGGTCTCTCCACTAGTTGGATGTCAAAAATGCATTTCTTAATTGTGATCTCTCTGAGACTATCTACATGGATCCTCCACCAGGTTTTCGGGCTCAGGGGGAGTATTCAGGAAAAGTGTGTCGCCTTTGTAAATCCCTTTATGGGCTTAAATAATCCCCTCGTGCTTGGTTCAACCGCTTCAGTGAGGTGGTTCTTACTATGGGGTTTATTAGGTGCAACTCTGATCATACATGCTTTGTTCGACGCCATCCTCAAGGTTGGTGTATTGTTATATCAGTTTACGTGGATGATATTATCATTACTGAAGATGACACTCATGGAATTGTTTAGGTAAAACATGACCTTGGGATGATGTTTGACATTAAAGATTTGGGCAAGCTTTGATATTTTTTGAGTATTGAAGTGGCTCGAAATCGCCATGGTATATCTTTATCCCAGAGAAAATATGCATTGGATCTTCTCCAAGATACAGGCATGCTAGGTTGTCGACCTGCCACGACACCTATGGACCCCAATCTCAAGTTAATAGGGAAATCAGGAAAATTGTTAACTGAGCCATCAATATATCGGAGACTTGTGGGACGACTTATCTATTTGACTAACACAAGGCCAGACCTTACATATGCAGTAAGTATTGTAAGCCAATTCATGCATGCACCTCGTACCCTTCATCTGGATGCTGTCTATCATATCCTTCGGTATCTTAAATCTTCTCCTGTACTTGGAATCTTTTATGCAAATGGTGTACAAAAAGGATTGTCATGTTACACTAATGCGGATTATGCAGGGTCAAAGAGTGATAGGCGTTCTACCTTAGGGATGTGCACCTTCCGTGGCAATCACCTTATCTCATGGAAAAATAAGAAGCAAGCAGTTGTCTCACGATCTTCTGCAGAAGCTGAGTACCGTGCTATGGACCAAGGAACATGTGAACTAGTTTGGTTACGCTCTCTTCTGTCTGAGTTAGGGTTTCCAGCGACCGACTCATCTACCCTGTTCTTTGATAATAAATCTGCTATTATGTTGTCCTCTGACTCAGTCCTTCATGAGAGGACAAAACACATTGAGGTTGATATCCATTTTATTCGGGAGAAAGTTCGCTCAGGGGTTATCACACCTTGCTTTGTTACATCATCTGAGCAGGCGGCAGACATGCTTACCAAGTCACTTGGCCCGTCACATCTCCAATCAAGTCTTAGCAAACTCGGGCTCGCCAATATCTTCGCCCCAGCTTGAGGGGGAGTGTTGGAATATCTGCAATTGTTGTAATATTTATTGAGCAATATGCTTGTCAGAAACAGCCTTGAGCCATGTGAATCTAGAGCAGTGTGTTGCCTAGATTCGCGTGATGTTTGTTGTATTTAAACTCTAATTTGTATCATCTTCTGTGTAATGAATGAGAAGAATGTTTTTTTATCAAAATACTTTCTTACAATTGTGGGTATAGTGGAAAGAAATCATGCAGCTGTACACTAGTAATCAATCCTTCAATTACGTTCTATCAGTTCCAAATTTGCTCTTTCTTAACATGTCTAGTAATGATCTTCAAGGAAATATTCCCTCCTCAATAGGGGATATGCGTAAGTTATATTATCTGGATTTATTGAATAACAATTTGTCTGGAGAACTACCTGAACCCTTGCTTATGGGTTGCATGGAATTGAGATTTCTAAAGCTCTCAAATAATAACTTGGTAGGACATATACTTCCAGCCAAATCTAACCTCACAAATCTTTTTGTTCTATTTTTAGACAACAATTATTTTTCAGGGGATCTTTCAAGTGGACTTCTTAACAGCTCACACTTTCAATTATTGGACTTGAGCAACAATTCAATTTCAGGTGAAATTCCTGATTGGATTGGTGATTTTCCCTTTTTGAGTTCCCTTGTCTTGTCTAAGAATAACTTATCTGGTCCTATACCAATGAAATTCTGCAAACTTGAACACCTAAGCTACCTTGACCTTTCTTGGAATCATCTTCTTGGTACCTTACCTTCTTGTTTCAATGCATCTTCACTGAAATATCTACATCTGCAAGGAAATAAATTTACAGGTCCTCTGCCAAATGTTTTATCTACATCATCGTCCCTCGTGACTCTGGATATCAGGGATAACTACTTATCCGGGGAAATTCCTAGTTGGATCAGCTCCCTCACCAGCTTGAGGATTCTTCTGCTAAAAGGAAATAGTTTACAAGGATCCATTCCTTTCCAAATCTGTGAGCTTAAAAATATCAGCATACTCGATCTTTCTTCCAATAATCTCTCAGGTACAATACCTCCTTGCTTGCACAGTGTACCCTTTGGGAAGAAAAGAGAATTGGACGATACATTTGACAACAGAGAATATGGGTGGACAACATACAGATCTTTCAGAACGTACTCTTGTAAAAGCCAACTTGATGTAGGCCAATATGTGGTTTCTGATTATTATACATCAGATGTGGGAGAAGAAGTGGAATTTATTTCAAAAGGTAGGACTGAATCATATACAAGCAACATTTTGTACTTTATGTCTGGAATCGACCTCTCACTCAACAACTTGACAGGTTCTATTCCTCTTGACATTGGTTACCTGAGTGATATTCATACTTTGAACCTATCACACAATGATTTATATGGATCAATCCCAAAGACATTTATGAATTTGAAGCAAATAGATTGCCTAGACCTCTCTCACAACATGTTGACTGGTCAAATTCCCTCAGAGTTGGTAGAATTAAACTTTCTATCAGTGTTTTCAGTGCCTTACAATAATTTATCAGGAAATGTCCCATAAATAAAAGCTCAGTTTGGAGCATTTGGTGAAAGCACTTACGAGGGTAATTCTCTTCTATGTGGTTCCCCTCTGGAGAAAAGTTGCACCAACACCATAGCACTACCACCACCTTCAGATCCAGACCAGAATGACCCCTTTAAAGATGTTTTCCTGATGAGTTTTGCTGGATCATACATAGTAACACTTTTATGCTTCTTTGCTTTTCTCTACTTCAATCCCTATTGCCGAGGACTATTGTTCAGATTCGTTGAGAGGGCTACAAGAAAGGTTTCTCAGCTTATATGAGATTGTCCCAAGTGTCATTTTATATCACTTTCCTATTTTGTGTTTGCTTTGTTTAATTGGTCTAGTTGAAAGGGAAGTTCTAATGGTTGTAACACCATGACAGCTTACTTATATACCTGTATAATATTACGAGTAAATTGCTTGTCGCCTTGCCGTAAATACTCATTTATACCCTGTGTTTTTAAAATAGGCTCATTATCCCCCTGTGATTTTCAGAATGTAGCTGACCGCTCCCATCCGTTAAAAAAGTCCTCTAGTTTAACAGCAATTGCAACACACGCACTTAAAATGTGATTTTTTATGCTTTTGGTTTAACTAAATTCGTTGTTGGACAAAAATAACCTTTCAAACATTAGTAATTTACATTCTCTACCTCATATTCTCCAAACATAATACACACTCATAACCTATATTTATATTTACACACACATATTCACACCCAGACATGTATATTCATACACACACCAACATGCATTCACACATACAAATACCCAAACACATGTATTTCGTGTTGGTATGTTTATATATGTATGGTATATGTTGTGTGTAAACATATTATATATACATATACACATAAACACACCCACACACATATATAAATATACATATAAACATACCCACACAAATACACATAACTGTGAACTTCAAAAGTAGGATGATGAAAATTTAAAAATAATAGCGTGATTGGTGTTGCTTGTGAGTGATAATGGATGGCAATGGTGGTTGGGTTGTGTTCGCAGAGAGAGTGAAACGAGACAGCATCTAAAATAATTTGTTTGATAACTTAATATGACATCATATGTTTGTCGTAGTGGTTACTGGGTAAAGTTTTAAAGTCATATTTCCATTGAACATGTGGGTTCGAATCCTGCTGCTTACAATAATATTTTTTAGTCCAATAAACTAGATGAAATCGCTTACAAAAAAAATATATATATATACCTGCTATTGCTTAGATTCGAACCCAATACCACTTTTATAATTAAAGTGGACTTTTACCACTAAACTACAAATACATGTGCAACATAAAGAAGATGAAGAAACAAGATGAAGGAGAAAGTAGAAAAGCAAATAAAAGGGAAAAAGGAGAAAAAGAAGCGGTAAAGTGGTCATTTTATCAGTTCCGTTAACTTTATTAACAATGTTAGTGGGTTGGGTGCGTCAACTACATTCTGAAAATCACAGGGGGGTAATGAACCTATTTTAAAAACACAAGGGGTGAATGAGTAATAAATACAGAAGGGCGGCAAGCAATTTACTCATAATATTAGATATATTCCTTTTCCTCATTTGAAGATTCCATCATTGTAATTAGTTAGCAAAACACGGTTAGCTATAATTTCAAATATGAAAAGTTTTTCATGGTATAACTAAAACTGTGATTATCGGCTACTTGCAGACATTGTTATATGACAAGTGTTAGTTTATTGTTTATCAGATATTTTTATAATCTTGGGAAATAGACACAGTTATATTGCTATGATTGGGGTGATATCATGTGTGTGAAAACGTGATTTCGAACAAATATGTTATGCGAGAAATTGACATACAGATTTATGTGATTCGGCCAATTTGCTTACGTCCATAGGCAACTAGAGAATAATTCTTCACTACATGATGAAAACGTTATAAACACTATTACAAAGCCTCACACCTCTCTGTTTTCTATCATACCTATTATAGTAGTTATAAAGCTTATTTATAGGTAACCCTTAGGTTTTAAATATTGGGCTTACAAGACACTTGTGCACTATTCAAAAGACTATATCTATATTTTCAAACTTTGTTTTTTACATCAAAGTGAACACAATCAAAGACTTGTTCCTCTGTGGAAACGCCCTGGTTGTGCAACTTGAAATTTTTTTCCGTCCACACATGGAAAACAGTAGCATTAAACAAGAGTCTAATGATAGCAATCTGAAAGGTATTCGAGTTGCATTAACGTACCATCTAATTGGTAATAAGATCCCAATTGTACGGGAGTTTACTACATTTAGTAAGTAAAACTCCTTTCTTCCATATGCGCCGAGCAAAGCCACATTCGAAGAAGAGGTGGTCACGAGTCTCTAAAGTGAGACTACAAATGACATTGAGCCCCCAACTGACGAGCCTAGAATAAGTAGGTAGTCTATCAAGCCACGCAAGCCAAGCACAAAAAGCATGCTTTGGAATGTGGTTGTAGCCCCAGATATTACAATTCCATTGTGTTAGAGGAAACTTTGTTCTGATTGAGTTCCATGCTGCATTAGTTGAGAAATTTCCCTTCAGATCACCACTCCATTTCAATGCGATCTGATATGCTATTGTTAGGCTGAATCGCTCCAATGTTGGTAGCGATAGTGTAAAACAATGCATTATTGGCAGGCCAACTCCACTCATCATCAAGGATAAAGTCTTCGACTTTAGCATGAAGATTATGACCACTATTGCAAATGACTGATGTAGAGAAGTAATCAGCAAGGACTCCCAGCAGATGACATGGATCTAACCAAAATAAAGTCAAGTTACCTCTACCAATTTTGTGCACAACATATTGTTTGAATTAATGCCTAGCTTTGAGAATAGACCTCAAATACCAGGCTGCATCATTTGCAATTTCAACTTCCCAGAGGTTGTTGTTTTTCAAATGGTAGGCGAAGACCCAATCAGACCAAATTGACTTTTGTATTGTATGCAATATCTAGAGGTAACGCATTAAGGAGGCTTGGTTGGAGTCAAAGAGCTTCTTGATCCCCAGACCACCTTCATCTTTGGTGCGACAAACATAGTGCCAAGCCACCTTGGCTTTATTGCCATTATCGCCATTGTCAGACCACAAAAAGGTAGCCATTTTCCTTTCAATCATGTCAAGTACATTTTTCGGTAAAGAGAACATCAGCGCCCAGTAGGTTTGGATACTATCAAGCACAGAGGAAATGAGTTGTTTGCGCCCAGCAAATGAAAGTAATCTAGAGGTCCATCCCTCAATTCTGTTGGTGATCTTACTAACAAGAGCATCACATTCATGGATATGGAGCCTGCTAGTAATAAGTGGTATGCCCAAGTAGCGAACAAGAAGAGTGCCCATGTTAAATCCCAACAAATCAAAAATTTTGTTGACTGAGAATTTTGGAGTTGTAATGCAATTCTGAATCCAGGAAATAAACAAAGGCGGGAAGTTGAGAGCAACAAGTGTTTTAGAATAAAGATCACAATGAGAATCAGATGGAAGAATATAGTAAAACTACTCAGTGGATATAGACAATAATTTGGGCCACATTTTATCATTTGTTGTGTATTTATGTCCACGATTCATGTTGGGTATCGGCGCAGCGGAATGGTCGGGGACAAGCAGTATCACGCAGCTAAAATATGAATGAGAACAGAGAAAGTAGAGACACAAGATTTACGTGAAAAACCCTCAAACAAATCGAGGGAAAAACCACGGGTAAGTAATGGAGGATTTCACTATGATGTGGAATATTTGACAATAACCTTCTCTCTAACATAAGGAGAGAACAATATCACACTCTCAAATAATAGGAGAAACTAACTCTCACTCACAAATATAGAACAACAAAAGAGGAAGAAAAATACTCAAGAGAAAGCTTATGTTTTCTCTCTAACTTGGAATGCTTTTGTGATGCTCAAATAGTGAAGAATGAGCCTCTATTTATAGGCTCATCTTGCACAAAAAGTCTTCCCACATGTAGTGTGAAATCAACCCAAAATTGTGTGTGCCTAACTTTGCAACCAAATACTTTTCTTCATTTTCCATTGCTTTTTGTTTTCTTTTGACCAAAGGCTCAAAGTGAGCTTTAACCAACTCATATTCTCCCACTTAAAGCCCACTTTGGATGATCTTCAAATCTCTCCATACTTGTCAATTCCATGTTGCTTATGTCATTGCTAGGCCAAAGGAGGATCTATTCCAAACAAACTTGTCAACGTTGATTGGCTTTGTCATGACATCTGCTAGGTTCTCGTTGGTGTGAATATTCTGCATATCCACACTCCCTTCCTCCACTACTTCTCGAACAAAGTGATATTGAACACCTATGTGTTTCGTCCTGGAATGAAATGCTGGATTCCTTGCAATGTGCAAGGCACTCTGACTGTCACAAAACAAGAGAATTTTCTCTTGTTTGTGCCCGAGCTCTTCCATTAACCGTTTAATCCAGATTGCTTCTTTACAGGCTTGTGAAGCTGCCATGTATTCAGCCTCTGTTGTAGATAGGGCCACAACAGTCTGTAATTTAGATATCCAGCTTACCACGCCGCCTGCAACTGTAAACACATAGCTTGTAGTGGACTTCCGTTTATCGGTATCACCTGTAAAATCCGAATCAACAAAACCCTTTATAGTAAATTTTGATCCTTCAAAACATAATGCAACATTTGAGGTCCCTTTGATGTATCTTAGGATCCTTTTAACAGCATTCCAATGCTCTCTACCAGGATTCACCATGAACCGACTGACCGCACCAACTGCTTGAGCAATATCTGGTCTCGTACATATCATAGCGAACATGAGACTTCCCACTGCTGATGCATATGGTACTCGAGACATTTCTATCATCTCCGCTTCAATGCTAGGGCACATACTTGAGGATAATTTGTAATTGACAGGAAGCGGGGTCGAGATTTCCTTACAATCTTGCATATTGAAGCGCCGCAAGATTTTCTTCAAGTAATTCTTATGGGAAATCCATACCTTCCTGCCTTTTCTGTCTCGGTGAATCTGCATCCCTAAAATCTTGTTTGTTGGTCCCAAATCCTTCATATCAAACTCCCCAGCCAACTGTGCCTTCAGTTCTTGGACCCGATCTTTACTGGGACCTGCTACCAGCATATCGTCCACATACAACAACAGAATGATAAAATCATTATCGCCAAACCTCTTGCAATACGTACAATGGTCTGAATTAAGTCTGTTGTACCCGAGGCTAATCACGAAGGAATCAAATCTCTTGTACCAATACCTTGGCGCCTGCTTTAAACCGTACAGATATTTGGTCAACCTACAAACCAAGTTTTCTTTTCCTTTCTCAACAAAACCTTCTGGTTGAAGCATGTAAATCTCTTCTTCAAGCTCACCATGAAGAAAAGCCGTTTTTACATCTAACTATTCTAGATGTAAGTCTAACACAGCACATATGGCCAAGACTACTCTAATAGTTGTAAGTCTTACCATAGGAGAAAATATCTCGTTGAAGTCAATTCCTTCTTTCTGAGCATATTCTTTCACCACCAGTCTTGCCCGATA
Source organism: Ehretia macrophylla (assembly GCA_037974665.1). Classification (NCBI taxonomy): domain Eukaryota; kingdom Viridiplantae; phylum Streptophyta; class Magnoliopsida; order Boraginales; family Ehretiaceae; genus Ehretia; species Ehretia macrophylla. The sequence continues at coordinate 57,078,357 of CM075771.1, read as the reverse complement.
TCGCTCTACTTGGTCATTACCATCTCGCTTGATCTTGTAGACCCACTTGTTACCAATGGCTTTCCGTCCAAGTGGTAGTGGAACAAGTTCTCACGTCTTGTTTCTATGTAGAGCTTCAATTTCTTCTTGCATTGCTGTCATCCACAGGGCAACATCCGGGTTTTTTATAGCCTCGTGAAAGGTAGATGGCTCTCCATCCTCCATTAGAAGATAGTATGCAGCATTGCTTGCCATGACAAAATCTGAATGCCAAGTTGGTCTTGTTGTCTGACGCAATGAACGTCGGACTTCTGTAACCTCAGCATCATCTGGTTCTTGTTCCTCATGCTCCGGTGCAGCTTCAGAAGAAGCATCTCCTTATTTTGACTTATCTTCAATTTGTATTGTAGTAATCTCCTTTGAAGCGTTGCTATCGTCTTCACTTTGCAGTTTATCTTATGCAAATATCATATCTCTGCTGATGACAACCTTGTGGGCAGTGGAATCCCACAGGCGATACCCCTTAACACCATCAGCATTTCCCAAGAATACACATTTTCTAAATTTTGGATCCAGCTTTGTTCTTTCTTGGGAACCATACATCACATATGTCGGACACCCAAATATGTGCAAGGTAGAAAATCTGTGAATTTTTCGGTCCACATTTTCATTGGTGTCTTCAACCCAATTGCAGTTGACGGTGACCTATTTATCACGTAACAAGCAGTTCTAGCTGCTTCTGCCCAAAATGATTTGGCTAGACCTGTAGTTTCCAACATAGCTCTCATTCTTTCAAGAAGAGTTCTGTTCATCCGCTCTGCTACACCATTTTGCTGAGGTGTATGTGCAACAGTAAATTGTCTCCCCTCTTGCTTACAAAATGTCAAAAAGCTCCCGTCAGTGTATTCTCCTCCGTTGTCCATCCTTAAACACTTGATCCTTTTCCTAGATTCAAGTTCCACCAGCGCTTTGAATGTTTTGAATATTGAAAACACATCTGACTTGTTCTTGATTGGATACACTCACAGTCTCTTGGAGTAATCATCAATAAATGATACAAAGTATTTGGCTCCTCCTAGGGACAAAACCGGTGATTCCTAAACATCTGAATGGATCAAGTCTAAAATGTGTTTGCTTCTGGCAGTAGATCTCCCAAATTTCAATATATGCTGCTTACTGGTAACACAGTGCTCACAAAAAGGTAAGTTTACCGTCTTGAGCCTGGGTAGAAGATTACGTTTAGCGAGAATCTTCAAGCCTCATTCTGTCATGTGGCCCAATTTGCGATGCCACATTATAGTTGATTCTTTTTGACTGGCTGATGCAACTGATACATTTGTCTCCTGCAACGTATCTCCCAAAAGCATGTATAGATTTACCCCGATCTTTTCTGTCTTGATCACCACAAGTGCTCCTTTGATGACCTTCATGATCCCATCCTCGATATGGGTCTTGCATCCAAGGTCATCCAATTGTCCAATGGACAATAGGTTCTTCTTCAAGCCTTTCACGTGTCGTACCCCTTGAATGGTGCGAATGGTACCATCATACATTTTAATTTTGACGGTACCGATGCCAGCAATCTCCAAGGCATGATCATTACCCATGTACACAGATTCTCCAGAGACAGGTTCATAGGTATGGAACCATTCTCTACGAGATGTCATATGCCATGTTGCTCCCGAATCCATTATCCAAGCATCAGTAAGCTCCTTTCTGCCTTTTGATACAGTTGCTGCTTCGCTGTATAAAATATCTCCATCATCTGGTGCAGTCGCCACACATCCCTGAGAATTTGTCACCTCGGGATTCTTTTTGTTGCTCCGATAATTCTTCTTGAAGTGCCCTTTCTTGCCACAGTTGTAGCATTTGATATTTTTTCTACTCCTTGATTTTGATCTACCATGGTTGTTGCTCCCACTAGAGCCATGTTCCGTTGATCTACCTCTCACCATTGATAATGCCTCTGCTTGTTATGAACTTTTGATTCTGTCTTCCTTACTTTTGCACCTAGATTCCTCTTCCAGAACAGCGACTGCAACATCATCAAAAATAACAAAATCTGAAAGAACATTGTTAGTGTAACGAATGATGAGTTGATCATACGAATCAGGTATACTTTGAAGTAGAATTTCTGCACATTCAAGCTCCACTATTTTATGCCCAATTGCAGTCAATTGAGATAATAGTGTATTTAAGGTATTGATATGATCTGTCACCGATGTGGACTCACTCATCCGAAGGGTGTAGAGTCTCCTCTTCAAGAAAATCTTGTTGTGAAGTGACTTGACCTCATACAGATTGGTCAGCGCATCCCAAATTTCTTTCACTGACTTCTTTTCCTCAACGCTTGACAATACCGAATCTGCCAATGCCAGGTGCAGATTAGCCATAGCGTTGTCATCCATCCCTTTCCACTTGTCGTCCGTCACCTCCGCTGGTCTGTCTCCAATTGCTGCTAAACAATTTTTCTTTCTCAAAATTGCCTTCATCTTTAATTTTCATAGGGAAAAATTTTTCCCGTTGAACTTCTCGATTTCAAAATTTTCCGCCATAGTATTAACGACGATCTACTTCGTAATTTGAACCGGCTCCCACTATTTTATTGTGGATAGTACTATTTGTGTGAATAGTACCATATACGTGAATAATACCAAAATCGTATATAGGAATAGTATTGATACCATATATGTGAATAGTACTATACCGTATGTGTGAATAGTAACCGTGAACAGTAATCCCGTATATATACCAGTGACCCGTAACCAGTGGTTCTGATACCACTGTTGGGTATCGGCGCAGCGGAATGATCGGGGACAAGCAGTATCACGCAGCTAAAATATGAATGAGAACAGAGAAAGTAGAGACACAAGATTTACGTGGAAAACCCTCAAACAAATCGAGAGAAAAATCACGGGCAAGTAATGGAGGATTTCACTATGATGTAGAGTATTTTACAATAACCTTATCTCTAATATAAGGAGAGAACAATATCACACTCTTAAATAATATGAGAAACTAACTCTCACTCACAAATATAGAACAACAAAAGATAAAGAAAAATACTCAAGAGAAAGCTTATGTTTTCTCTCTAACTTGGAATGTTTTGGTGATGTTCAAATGGTGAAGAATGAGCCTCTATTTATAGGCTCATCTTGCACAAAAAGTCTTCCCACATGTAATATGAAATCAATCCAAAATTGTGTGTGCCTAACTTTGTAACCAAATACTTTTCTTCATTTTCCATTGCTTTTTGTTTTCTTTTTACCAAAGGCTCAAAGTGAGCTTTAACCAACTCACAATTCACATTTGAAAATTTATCCAAACTTTCCAACATTGTAGTAAAAGTTGACAACATAGCAATAAAAGTTGGTATCTCTTTTATTAACAAGGTATTCATTAAAAACTAAAAAATATTTACAATCAGCAGTCAAAACTGCACACAACCAACCAATTTTTCCTCCTCTTTATCTCACATCAGTATTCAGAAGAAAAAGCTAGATGAAGCAGGGGAAGATAAAACATACATAAAACAAAACTGGAAACAGGGCAGAGAGAGATGCAGAAAGCACACGAGCCCAATGCCTTAATTTAAATGTACCAAGGTTTGCAAAATGCCATCAGGAACAAAAATGAGAAAGTATCTTTTAATTACAAGTCCAAGCTTGACAAAATTTCTTTAATAGAGTAACCTGATTGACTCTATTATGCGACAAAATGTTGCCCAATGTAAAGCTCAATCCCAAATAATTTAACAATTTATAATCAAGATATTCAGTACACTAACTGGTTATATCTTAAAACAAAATTTAATTAAAAACCTTCTCCATTCTTTTCTCCGCCCATCCAAGCCCCCTGCTTTTGTTTATTGTCTATACATCAATTATAGACAACTTAACCAACTGCGTAATAGCAATTCATAGTTACAGATAGCGAATTTCGGGACGTGACAATTCGTTCTTTCTTAACATGTCTAATAATGCTCTTCAAGACATATTCCCCACAATAGTAAGGATTACCTTTTATTACTATATACATGGTATATTCTAAAAGAACATTTTGGTTATTTAAATAATAATAATAGATAAGGGATAAATACCCGGCCTGATACAAAATACTAACATTGCCCTTGAGATTGTTAAAAAGCCCACAATGCATCGGTAAGAGTTAATAATTTACACTCATAGAGATAGAGCAATTTTGGCCGTTATAGTCATGGTAGTGGGAATTGACGGGAACATGTTAGAGGCGAGGAGCAGGGCAAAAAGAAAACAAGAAAATCAATTAGAACACGCAAAGCAATTTAATGTTCTGAGTGAATTTGGCAATTGCAATGGAGGAGGTGAGGAAGGAGTTACTATTGGAGTTTTGACGAAGAGAACAGAACAGTAAAAGAATGGAAAATTAGGAGGAAACACAGAAGCAAACAAGGTGTTTGAAGAAAGTTCTGAAAGAACAGTTATTCATAATGAGTCAAAAGTAAAAATGAAGGGATGAATGTTGTAACACCCTTTCGTACTTGAATTATTATATAAAAGTCTGTTATTGTATAATTCTTTATTTATTGTCCCTTTTCATAAGAAGTTATACGATCGCAATGACAGTAAACACAGACTTTGACCTAATCTTGAGAAGGGTCGGGTTGGGGTCGCTACAGTTTATACTCAAATTGTTTTTCTTCTTCTGTTACAAATGGTTCATGGAGGTCTCTTTTTATACAAGCAAGAGAGGCTTCTAGAGACTAATTAATACTTCTTGAAATTACAAATTAAGGAACAATGAATCACATATTTTCAAGAGTCACAATAATTTCAAGATAGACTTTTATGTATCCTAATCTTCCGAGCAATGTATTTGAGGAATACGAAGCACATACATTGCATATTATTCAACATTCACCCCCATTTGAGATTCAAACTCCCATTAAGCCCAAGATGATTGCACTCAGATTTCATGGATTGAACTTGATTCAATGAGTATCATTCAACTTCTGAAACAAAAATTGAAACGAATGGTTAAAATGAAAATGAAAGGAACTTTCGGCATGGTTAAACCATGAAATAATTTCAAAGGCCAATATGATATCAATCTAATGGGGATAATGGTGTGCTGTCGCAGGCAACCAAAAATAAAACCTGTACTCCGAAAAATATATGTAGTAGTGTGAGTAAGGATCGTTCCCACAGAGAGTATCTAGCCTAATTTATGTTACGTAAACAAGGTTGGGGGGGTTGAGTATATAAAGGAAACTTAAGAAAAATTACTGAATTTAAAAATATTGAATTTAATTAAGAAGACAAACCTTGGTCTAAGTCAACATCCACCATCGGAATCTTGTAACTGATCATTGATGCAAGAATATATCAATTCAAACTTTAAATATTCACCGTTGGAATTATTTTCCTATCTCTCCTTAGTCGTAGTTAATTAGAATACACGCGACCTAATTAACCCTAACCACTAAACAACCTCAGACACGCGCTAAAGGTTTAATCTAGTAGCAGCCTTAAGAATTAGAGAGATCGATGAAGCTAAACAACACAAACACACGCGGTTGCATTTAATTTAGTTGAACGTTCTTCCTAAAATCTAATAATCTATGACGGAGCAAATTATTAAATCTTAGTTGCTTCGCAAATTAGAGGGATCAAACAATTACAGATTTGATATCTAACTTAGCAATAGATTATAACGACTAATAAACTAGTTGGCCACCCTAGCAATTAAACGAAAGAATCATATAAATAAAACAGAAGAACATTCAATACTTAAAGCATAAATTGAACAGTAAAAACTAATTAAATCTCACAGTTCTTATGATTCCGAGGCTTCAATTTCCTTCAACCAAGAATAAAAGTTTAGCCACGCAGAGCCATGAAGAAATCTTGAAGGAGAAAAAGGGAGAGAAAAAGAGGTGGTCCAAATCTTATGATTTCTCCCTCCTCTTTATAGTTTGTGAAGCCTACTAGATCCCATAAGATAATGGAATCCTAATCTAAATAGAATAAGAAAATATTAAAGGTGAAGTAAACTCCTAATATAACTAGAAAAGCCTAAAACAACTAGAAAAAGTCCTAATACAATTAGGATAGCTAAAATAGTTGGAATTTTCGTGCACCACATCCTCCACCATCAACTAGAAGCTTCTAGATAAATAATATTCCAGAACACTAAACAGCACAGGTGCAGCAACTTCACGTCCAATTTTGGCTCTGATGCAGCCTTTATTTCTCAAAACTCAAAACATGAAATTTGTATATCTTCTTCTTGGCTTTCCAAAACATCTTTAATCACCTCAATCGGAGTTCGGATGAGAGAGTTATGCCCAAAAAACGTAACAGTATCAGAGCTGTCCAGAATTGCGCGATTTAGCTTTGTTTTGCACTTAACTACTCCGTTTGCATCCTAAATCAAAATATAAAGATAATGAGTGTATTTAGGCATTAAATAGGTGTAAAATATTAAACTTTAATGGAGAGAAATATGACATTTTGCATTCTTATCAAATTCTCCCACACTTGACCTTTGCTCGTCATCGGGCAAAACTCAAATTTTTAAAAAGACGAAAGTTGCAATGCTATCAACAAAGAACAACCAAGCTCTTCAAAACTCATAACACCTCATGAACAAACATTCTTAACCAACTTATAATTCCTTAGTAAGCATTCCCACTCGAAGATGGAGTAACGGAAAACGTAGACCCTCACAGAGATAAACGTTCGACTCTCATGTGTTTGAAGGGTATGTGTTTCGCTCAAATTCATTCCAATGAAAATGATCTACCATAGGCTTGCATATCTTCTCATTCTCCACCACTAAGATCACATGCATAACAAAAATCATAAGGACTTTTCAAGGGTTGTAACGGGGCTTAAGGATAAAGGTGAGAAATATTTGGGAATGTAGCTCAAAAGACATCAAAACTAGCGGAGCAAAAATAACCCAACTCAAGTTCGAATATGTAAAACATGTCAAAACCAATCACTTCATTTAATAGCTTCCATCTTCATATATATCATGTATAAACGTAACCCTTTCTTGAAATTTTTAGGA